>CM026086.1:17903778-20303778 GCA_014839685.1 Anableps anableps | reverse complement strand
GAGAGAAAAAAGCATCTGTGTGAGTTGATTGTGTCTCATTTATTTCAATAGAAAAGATAAATAAAAAAACATTCATTCATTCATTCATTCATATCCTTTAGGCTGTTAAGAATGTCTGGCCACTTCAGTTTAAAATATTACTCCATCTGGTGGCCTGATCAGAAATGACACAGTGGGAACTCTGATGTACAAAAAAAAAAAAATCCACAAAACAAGAAAAAGCTTTGAATTACTTTGTAAAATCAGGTTGTAAAGGCAAATTTAGTTGGATTTAAAACAAATCTATTTCTAAAAAAGTTTTGAGAATCAGGACTGAGAATAGGTGTGGCACCACAACCTACAAGTCTTAAAACTGAGGCTCTATAGGTTATAAGAGCAAGTACAAAGCTTCAACATAAAAATCCAGTCATTCTGTAAATTTTGTTTGGCATGGATTTTACTTTACTTCTAAAAAAGTTTAAATGCTTCAAGGACTGTTTTGGAAAACATTGTTTTGGCTGTTTGTTTCTGCAAATTTTTATTTGACAAGGAAAGAATTTTAAGCCTGGGTTACTAAGATCAAAACAAGCTAGTTCCTTTTCAAGGTATACCATTTAGTCATTGTTCTTTTATCGCCATTTCCATAAACAATGTTAACCCCGTGTTGTTTCTTTAGTGAAAATCGTTGTAAAGATAATAATAATAGTGCTTGGTGAGTGCTTTCTATCACTATAAGCTCTTGATGAGGAAAGAATTAAACAAAGTTGAAAAACCAGCAGCATGAAGATAACTACATGGGGTTTTTTTATTTATCCAAATGCCTGTGTTGATGGTTTGTTTATTGAATAATAATCTGCCGCTGAATTTAGTCTCTGAGTTTAACATTTTAAGTCTATAGTTACATAAGATGCCAAGTGTATAGCAATAAGGATACCAATATATTTCATCTATTTTATTTTATTTTCCATATTTTATTTTATTTTATTAACAGCTGAAGGTAAATCAGAGCTTACTGGCCACACAATTTTACCTCATATTTCCCCGCACATGAATGATGCATGTATTAATAAATCAGCTCAGCTCTAAAAGCTGTCCTGTGGGAGTTTCTTTGGTCTCTTGCTTTGTTCTGCTTTAGCCAAAGTGATCTCAGGAAGATGTTCTGTTGTTTACTCAGGCAGTGTTTACGTCCTTTGATCAGAAAGAGGGCACCTAATGGCTGCTGATACTAAAAATGTCTGAAATGCTTTGCAGAAAGATGTAAGAGCTCCTTGCATCACCAACAAATGTATATGTGCAAACTGAAAAACTGAAATAATCTATTGTCAGAATGAATGACAGCTATTTCCAGTACAGCATGCCACTATTACATATATTGGTATGTGATGGTATAAATTTGATTTTATTATTGAAGAAAAAGAGTACTACAAAATATCCAGAAAATATACTATATAATATCTGTATTTGTTTCTTGTTTGTGGATATCTGTAATTCTGACGGCTTCAAACATGAACATCCTCCCTTTGAACTATTTCATTTGCTCTAATCTGCTCTCCTGAGCTGAATCTGATTATGTGCCTCAGAGATAAAGAAGTAATAACTAGGTGCATGACGTAAACAAAGTGAGTCATCCTAAAGATATCATTTAGAACACAATTAATATGTCATCTAAACCAATTCAACAAAATACTAAAACATGAATTCAAACAAGTTATTCTTTTGACCAAACATTTTATTATTACTTGCTTCTTCCCGTAAAGATGTACACTGTTGCAAATATTAATGAAATGCTTTAGGTTGTTGGACAGTCTTTATTGATAAGAGACAAAAACCTGTGCTACACAGCATATTATTTTACCAATTGATGATTTTTTTCCTTTAAAGGAAATGCAATAACGAAATCTGAATAAACCCTAATCAGTAACTTTGTATCTGAACTTTCTAACTTGACAATTTCTTAGCAATAATTTTCATCTGTATTCTTGTATGTGGGCTTTCACACGGTTTTCCATCTTGCTCTCACTGTCCAAAAATAGGTGTGTTATAAGTTAATTGGTCACTCAAAGTCCTTCAGTTTGAAAGCATGGATAGTTGCATGTCTCTGAGTTAACCTGTAATGGACTGGTGACCTTTGCAGGGTCTACACCCCCCACAGAATGCTGGGGATAGGCATCATTCTCCATGTAGTCCTGCAAGATTAGAGCAGGTATAGAAAATTCAAGAATGTTTCATTTCTTTAAAATAGATAAATCATGGTCCATTTTTACCAACTGACTTACTAATTATAATCCTGCTGTTAAAACCCACAGACTTGATCCTTTTAATATGAGATTACTCTTGAGGAGGCTATGACTGATGGAATGAGGCTTTTCTCAAAGCCCAGAACTTCTCCTATGCCTCTCTAGGGCTCCAGATTTTGTTGCTATCTTGCTTCAGAAAACAGCAACTCCAGTTGGCAGTATATTTGATGTGAGTTGTCCTGATACAAAGATATGTTATGGTGATGTTCTTTAGTTTATCTCAGATCCTGAAGAGTGTGCTTGTGATTTTGTATGATAAAACATAATGTAGAAGCAGGTGGAACAGTAAAGCAGAATGGGTTAGACAATGCTTTGGTGCAGGATAGGGGGAGATGGGGGTACATAAAATCCGTGGAATTTGCAAATGGCACATTTGAATGGCAATGATGTATTGGTTGAAAATATGATAATTGTCTAGTGGGAGTGAAGTCCACTTTGTCTACAGTCCTGCTGTCTATGGCTCATATTCTCAAAAGTTTAGGTCTTAAGATCTTTTGAAAACAAACTATGGTAAGATATTAGCTGTTGATGCTGTTTGTGTTTAATTGATTTACACGTAAGGATTTTATTTTCCATGGATTATTAGGATCACAAGTCTCATAAACTGAAAAGTTTAGGAATCACTTGTTAATGGTAATGCTCTGTTGAGGTGTGCGAGGGTTAATGACATTAGTCTTTTTTGCTGACATTAAGATGGAGATGTTTGTCTTTGCACCAAAGTGCAAACTGTTTGATGGTTATTGTAAAAGTCTAGTGCAGTAGCAGGGTGGTGATGGCTGTGTCAGCTTAGTGTTTGAAGAATGATGTGGTTGGTGAAGGAATGATGAAATCATTTGTTTATAGTGTGCATAGAAAAGGGCCCAGCACACACCCTTGTGGTGCTCCACTGATGGCATTGAATACAGGTGACATGGTTTTACCCTCTTGCAAAGCTGGCAATATGTTTGTTAGGAAGTTAGACCATCTTTGTGGTTTAAAATGAGACAAATCTGTGTTCATGCTACTGCCTGAAAGAAACCAGTTCAGCCATCAGTTTTCCTAATTAGTATCTGTTCTGTCACAATCACCCAACGTTTATTTTTTATTGCTTTGTCTTAAAAATGTGAGTTTTTGTTGTTTTACTAAAGCTGTTATTTTCAGGATTTTCCAGAGTGCTGAGCATAAAGCCCTGAGGCAACCATCTAAAGCAATACTTCAGACTGATTTTTGTCTTCAAAAAGCAGATTTTCATGCACTTTGTATAGTTTGGATGATTGCCTTGTATATCAAAATGTCTGAATAAGGACTCTACCTCTCATTTCTCCTATAACCTGAGTCAGACTGTGTTTCTGCAAAATAAATATATCCTGTTCTTTCACAATCTTGCTTTTTGGAGCCGTGGCAATATTTTTGTAGTAACATCCTTCTGCTTAATGTATTTGTGTTACAGTTATGGTCTTACCCAGTCATTATCATTATCATGTGATGATGACCATTGTCTGTTACTAATCTTTCTTAAAGCAATAGAGTTCATCATGTTGATTAGAGGTGAGACTCCTGCAGGCTTCTGATTCATGTAAATGAATCTTACCACCAGCTCAAGTCTCACTATTTCAGATGCATCAAACAACTCAAAGAGAGGAAGCACTTTTAGGTATTCAGCAGCCACTTTCATTCCTCAGTAATTTGTATGTGTATAGGGTGATGCTGGGAGTCAACAAAAATTCTACTGTTGATCCTTATTTATTTTTCTTTCCCTCATTTCCAAATAATAATGGTGAACATTCTGATCACATATTTGCCTCAGCTTTTGAGCAGCTACCATCCACCTCTCTGTCTGATCCGAGGTGAAAAACACTAGAGAACCCAAACAGTTGAAACTCTTTGATATTCAGCATCTGCCCTTCTGCAACGTGGAATGCATTTTCAGGACAAAATTAAGGGGAATTCAGACTTTATTTCACAAGCTCAACTATTAAAGTTTGATATGTTCTTCTTTTCCTTGTCATGGCTTTTGTTACATGTGTCTTATGCTAAGGCAACTCACATGTTTTATGCAATCTTATCTTTATCTGAAAGATCAACTTGAAAGATTTTCTTTTTCTGTGTTTATTCTATTTCTTTAGGACATCAGCTCTGTGTCTCTCAGTGCATTAGCATTCTCTTTTAGTCACAACAAAGCCAAAGCAGTCACACAAGTTTATCCCCAAGCAGAGCATAAAGATGGACAGGGAGTTGTCTTTTTCACCTTTGCTCTGGGGGCGCTTATTCCTTTCTTCTGTAACCTATAAGTTACAGATAAAGAGAGACTGGCATTTATATAATTAAGGAGGAAATAAGGCCGAAAACAACATCAGAGTAGGAAATTTAATTAGATCACAGTTGATTTATCTCTGATTACCTGTGCTAACATCAGACATTGAATTGATAGTATTTTCTCTGTTTTCCAATATTTTTCTCTGAACCCTTTCGTCCTGGAGCTTTTATTTACAGTATATTTCTTTTGCCTTGCAGTGGTTTCCAAGGGAACACTCCGGACTTCAATTAAACCAGGATCTGGTTCAGCCTGACCTTGCTGCAGCCATTCTGAGAAGGAAGTGCAGAGAAACTCATATTAAGACATGTTCATGTGTGATACAGTATTCTCAAGTGCTTCATGATGACATACAAATTTTAAATTAGATCATGAATCATTATTGAACTGCCGCTCCCTGAGGATGAGAATCTGAATGCTAAATAGGTTTTATTAAACAGCAACCAGGCACGTTTTTTTCTGCAACTTACCTTTTATTAACTTCCTGTAATCTGTTGGCTGTTGATCATTGGATAATCTTTGTAGATAAGAAACACACGCAACCTCCCCAAATAGCCACAGGAAGAAAAGCACAGTATGCATTTTCCTATCTCCTTTTCATGTAATACATGACTTTAGCTCATACTTTTTGTATTAGAAAGTAGAAAACTAACGTATGGGATATTTTACGTGTTATCTAAATCTGTCATTCCTACAAAATTATCACCACATATAATTTATGAAAGTTCTCTTTGGATCTCTTCTATAATTTTGATACGTGGGGAAAATCTTTGTTATACCTGTGTAATCCACTGAATGTATAATGTGGTTATCAATGTTCATTTGTTGTAACACATCATGTTCTAATCTAATTTAGGATCATGTAGAGTGAATTGCAAAAATATGAAAACCCCAAAACCTTTTAACATCTTGTCACTTACAACCAAAGATTTTGCTGTCTTTTATTAGAATTTTACACACTTCAAATAGTGTAAAATAGTTATAGTAAATTCTGGGCCCTTCTTCTTTGTAAAAGCAAAAAAGATCCATCACATTGGATGGAGAACATTTGTAAACTTCAATTTTCACTTTTTCCAAAATGTCTCAGTTGAATTGAGGTTTGAACTTTGACAGGGACATTTTAACACATGAATATGTAGATGATATCTTTCCATTGTAACTCTGTCTGTTTAAGGTCTTCATGGAAGGTGAACCACCACTAATTCTCAAGTCTTTTGCAGCCTTAAGGTTTTCTTCTAGGATTGTCCTGTCCTGTAGCTTCTCTTTCCCTTCTGAAGAAAAGCATCCCCATAGCATGATCCTACTGCCATCACCATGTTTCTCAGTGAAAATGGTGTATTCAGAGTTCAGGGTACCATTTCTTTCCTCCATAAAATGCTTTTGTATGTTGCGCAAACATTTAGTTTTGGTTTCATCTGACCAGAGAACCGATTTCTGTATATTTGCTGAGAACTGCACAACTGACACTTGTCCTTTTGACAGACTCTACCACAGGGCTGCCCAAGTGCAGTCCTCGAAAGCTACCAATACCTGCAACTTTTAGATGCATCCCTTCTCCAGCACACCTGGATCAAATGAATGTCTCATTACCAGGCCTCTGCAGAGCTGAATGAATGCTGGTGAAGGAATTCAGCCTTTTGACTCAGATGTGTTGGAGCAGGGGTGCATCTAAAGATTGCTGGATGATAGCTCTGAGGACTGGACTTGGGCACCTCTGCTCTACCACCTGGATCTCTGCAACTCCTCCAGCATTACCATGTGTCTCTTGGTTGCTTCTCTGGGTAACGTTGTCCTTGTCTGGCCTTTCAGTTTAGGTGGACAGCCATTGCTTGATAAATTAAGGGGGTATAAATTCAAAAGCATTGTCAAGTTAAACCAGCAAATCTGACAGTTTTGAATGTTTCTACTATCTTCACCCAACTGTGGTAAGCCTTACAAAGAATCAAGCGCACCCATCCTTTTCACTGCTCAATCTCATCAGCCAAACCTATAAACTAATCCTGCTCACATAGTGGACTCTCTTCAGACAAAGAACTTCAGCTGAAAGCTTCCACAAAGACACCACTGGTAGGAAATGGACAACATTATTTAAAGTTTACGTGAGTGCTTGATGGAATGTTTCTCATAAGTTTGTAAACATATTAGTAGGCACTGTTTGCAGCATAGTTTGTTTACCTGTTTCATTCACTGTTAAGTTAAAAGTAAATTATTAAAAGCATGACTTAATAAACTAGTTAAATATTTAAAGTTAAATATTGTTATTTATGATGTTTAATGTTTATCTCATCTGTTTGCAGGCTACCAATCTATTATCTGCTCATAGCGACTGTTCGTGTTGCACTGCTGGTGAGATTCAGCTAAAAAGAAAATATTAATAAAGAAATGTGATCGAGCTGAGTTTTTCCTGTGTCTCTTTGGAGGAAGCAAGTGTTTTAAAGTTTCGGCAAAGGCTGAAGTGACTTGAGAGTAAAAAACTTGACAGGCATAATACATTTTTCAGATTGTAATATTCAAAAACTGTTATACCATGCATAACCTTTTTTTCAGTTAAAAATAACTCTATATTTGTATTCTATAAAGGTTATCAGAGAGGAATGCCACAGCAATATTTAATCACAGTAAAATACATGTAACTTTCCCATGGCATATGCAAGTTTGAGTACTGAGCAGCAATTTTAGGATGATGAACCCTTTCAAAAGCATAATTTTATGACATACAGCAAATCTTAATCCACAGGTTTAGCAAAAATTAAATTGATTACATTTGTAACAGCTTTGGAACTTTGGAATAAAACCTCTTTTTTTGAATGCAGACAAACAAAATCAATACAGGGGCTTTGGAGGGGTTAAGAAAATAAGTCAAGCTCAACATGAAGCTGGAGACAGCAGGGTGTATAAGTGACCATGAGGTCCTCACTGAATAAGTCAGGAGTGTATCCCTGCTGCTATCATGGAGGAATGTTTGTTCTCTCAAGCTAGGATTAACAAGAAAAATACTACAGTATGGATAGCAAAGGCCATTTTCACTGGAGTAAACTTGAACCAAACTTTTTTGTTCTGCACTGGATGAAAACATTTTAGTTTAAAGCCTGCATCTGCATCTCAATAACTTCTATAACTGGAAACCTTATTAATTTCATTAATAAAAAAAATGGACTCCAAATAAAACATGGTATTATTACACACAGTGATATATTTATGATTTATTTTTGGTTATTTGAAATTAGGACATAACAGACCAATAAAAACAGATGTATAATACAGAAGTGTTGACCGACTGAAAAAAATGTCCATGTACTTTACAGTATACTGACTTGGCAGGAGTTCCTTTTGCAGGAATTACTGCATCAGTGTAACATGGTATGGAAGCAATAAGCCTGTGGATGTGGTGAGGTGTTAAGCAAGCTTATGTTGCTTTATAGTTGGTCATCACTTTGCCTTCATTGTTGGGCCTGGTGTCTCTCATGTTCCTTTTGACAATGCTCCATAGGTTCTCCATCTAGTTTAGATCAGGGCAGTTTTCAGACCAATCAAGGAGAGAAATACCATGGTTAGTAAAACAGGAATTGATACATTTGTGAAAGCATGTAACAAGTCCTGGGGAAATTTGAAATCATAATCTCAAAATTTGTCAGCAAAGCTATACCTAAGCACTCACATGTGTTGTGACTGGGGCTGACTTTGGACTTGATTAAAAAAAAGCAGTGAACCAATATGGCTGTCCAAATCATTACTGTTAAAACTTCACATGCAGTCTTGTCTAAGATTATGTCCTCTTTTCCTCCAGACTATAGGAACTTAATTTCTGAATAACATGCAAATTTGACTTACTTTAGAAAATTGGACTTTTGACAACTGCCAAATGTTCAAAGGGCTTTGCTTCACAATCCTCTCATGATGTGGTTACCTTGCTGCTTTTGCATTTTTTCTATTTTTTTTTTTCATTAGCTTTAAACCATGATCATCAAAATATAACAGAGATAAATCTTTGATATATCACTCCATGTTATTAATCTATAAGAAAAAAGTAAAAATAAAAATGATCTAAGAATCAAGATTCAGACTTAATCAAGTAATTCACAGCTTTCAGATATCAGATTTGTCTGATTTAAATTCATTTAAAGTTTAAACAATATGATTGCATTCATTTTGTGTTATAGTGTTGAATGGTTAATTTTATTCAGTAGTAAAACATGTAACAGAACTGTTTTTAACTTAAGAAGCCACTTATCTATATAGATGTGTCCATTAAAATATTAAGATATTCAAATTGAATAGTTTTTATCACAATATTGATGCTGAAGGGCATTTATTTTTCATGTGCCATATTTTATGTTTCCTTTTAAATTCCAAGAAAATGTTTGAAAGCCATTCAGCCTGTTAAAGGATGACATTAAAGCCTTCCATTCTATGTCATGGGGAGCTATTCAGACCTGGCAACACTGATAACTCATGAACTAAATTGAATGACATTACATTGTGCACAAACAAGCAAATTCAAACACAGATCAGCTAAAAACATGATGCAGAGCCATGGGAAACAGGAATACAATTATATACTTAACAGCTAACAGCTGTACCCTTAAATCTAACTTAAATACAAGGCTGAAACATGAAGACATTAATATGCAAGAAGAAAAGAAATATGTAACTTGGAGTTGGAGGTTGGACGAGCTGGAAATTGAGAATTTGTGGTTTGCTGAGATGGATATTTAAGGAAGGAATGAGAAACTGAAATTATTTTGATTTGCAAGAGTCCAGCTGTGATGCATCAAATAGTTAGCAAAAATTCAAACCAAATGTGTTAGTTTGGTAAAACAAAAAGGGATCTGCATAAGCAACAAATTGTTGGTTCTCAGTCAAGCAAGCTCAGGCTGACAGATTATTATAATGCTGGCAAAATGTGTGCCAGAAGCTCATTCATTCCTCTTTTTTCCTCCACATTATTCTTCATTACCAGTTTATCCTTAATGGATTCAGCCCTGAAAAGAAAATGGGTTCACCCTGATTTGTGTGATGAGTGTGTGTGTGTTTTTTTTTATTATTGTTTTGTCTCTTTTTTGTATTCGGGTCCAGTGGTGGGCTGTGCCTTTTTGTGGTCTTTACAGGAACTTTTATTTCGCCCTCATTCTAAACTAGCATATATTTCCCATTTATTATCTCTTCTTCTTTTATATTCTCTTTTCATGCTCTCTCTTGACACGCTCTGTAGTGTTCTGCAAGAATTCTGAAAGTGTACAGAAAACATATGACTGCAAAACTCACAAAGGGCATGGGGGATGGATGTTTTTACTTAAAATAGAAAAACCTGCAAACAGTCCAAATGCTGCAGATTTTACAGCTAAATGTTTCCTGACTCAGAACTGTTGTTTGCCAAATGTCTCTAACAGTGAAGGTCTGATCAGCAGAATAGTTTCTACAGCACCATCCTTCTGATTAAATGATCATTTAGTCGGATATTTTCGAGCTGAATCAGAAACACAATACCTTTATTGGTCCCCCAGGGGAGAAACTGACATAGGAAACAAGAAAAAAACAGACTCCACAAACAGCCAGACTGCAGTATGCATTTCTATAGAAGCTGCTCACAGTTGTGAAGTGAGAGGAAATGATACATAGTTTTCATACAAGTAAAAATTTCAAAGTGTGGCATAAGAGATCAATATTCTAACTTTTGGCGAAATACAAAACCCTGTTTATGGGAACTAACACTGCACATCACCTTGAACAAACAACCCCCATGGTGACACATAGTGGTGGCAGGATCATGATAAGGGGAGCCATTTATTCAGCTGTGACAAGGAAGGTGGTCACAGTTGCCAATGGAAGGAGTCAAATGTAGGGCAGTCCTGCAAAAAACCTGTCAGAGAATGAAAAAGACTTTAGATTGAGGCAGATGTTTACCTTCCAAAGGACCCTTAACATACAGCCAGATCAAAGGAAAAGCATATTTATTTGTAAGAATACTCCAGTTAAAGTCCAGGCCTAAATCCAACTGAGAATCTGTGGCAAAAATTGGAAGCTGGTGTTCACAGATATTTTCCATCCAATCTGACTGAGCTTCAGCCATTTTGCAATGAGAAATGAGCAAAATGTCAGTGTCTGGTTGTATAAAGTTGGTAGGTCCATTCATCACAAGATTTGCAGCTGTAATTGAAATATATTCCAGTGCAAGGTGTGTCTACAATGTACTTTAATTTGTAATACTCATGATTATGCTGTTCTTTATGAAGATATATCCCATAAAATTTAAAGCCATGCAACATTTACTTTGTACCAAATACCTTAGTACACCTTAATGCTTGATTATTTGCATGCCGTTGCAGGAGACAGATGAGCAAATGTATAAAGCCTTTGTTAGTCTAAACGGCATTCCAATAAAAACTTAATATGCAAATATCCTAAACTTTATCTGATCTAGTTGAAAAAAAAAAGTGAATCATAGAAAGGAGTGAATGACACTTGAATTCAGCAAGAGCCCAGGGTGACCAATTAGCTCCAAAGCTGTAACAGACACTTAGGGAAAGAGGGAATCTGTGTGGACCTTATTAGCACCAAGTTCTGATCTCTTGTTCCCTTGACACAGGTTCTGTAATGTCGACAGAACCGGTGGGCAAAGAAATTTAAGCCTGGTCATGCATGATCAAGCTTTAAGCAGACCAACTGCTGTGACAAGTGCTGCTTGCAAATGCAAGCAAAAACCCATTAGTTGTGAACAGAGTCAAATAACAAAAGGCACACCTAATAGTGGAGCCCACCGTGCTCCGAGTCATCTGACTGTAAAGCATTACATAGTACTTCTGCAGAAATCTGTCAGATATTTTTCATTAAGCACGCAGCTCCACGCTACCCCCTGCTGGTGCACGGCTTATCTGCACATTTCTAATTATAAAGGCTACTGATCAATCAGCGCGCTGCAAAATATGAGCTGCAGTACAATGAAAACATCATCAACAAAAAAACAATATAGCCTAAGGTTTACCATATGTGGAACAAAAATGCATCTGCTAAGGTGCTATAATAACCTGTATCCATCTGTTATGTGCAAAAGGCTGGCGCGTGTCGACCCCCACCTCTTACCATTTTTTAAGCTGTGCACGAGCCTTCCTCCAACCACTGAATCTGATTCGGCACGTGTTTGTTCACACCTCAAACCCAAATGGCTACTCAGATAAAGAATTATCAGAAGTTCACCTACAAAATACCAAATGTCAAATCTAAACTCTGCGGACGCGCATTGCATTCACCAAAGGAAAAAAAAATAAAAAAATAAAAATAGACATCTTATCTCATAATTACGAGATCCAAATCTCGTAATTACGAGATAAGATGTCATAATTAACTAATGCAATTTTTTTAAAAAAACCAAAGCAGCATTTTTCTCAGCTTAGCTTAAACCCTTTAATGAATTATTTATAAATAATAATTCTTTGACAAATCTTTATGCGCAAACAGAAATATGATATGGCTATTTTGGCGATTTATCCTAAATTTGAGCACCAGTTTGTCCAGGTTTGTGGTGTTTCTTTTTTTTTTTTTTTTTTGTTTTTTTTTTTTCTTTTTTTTCTTTTTTTTTTTTTTACAAATTCTAAGGAAAACTTTTCACTTAAAATTACATTTGAAATGAAGCAAAATGGCCATATGGCCGTTTGTTTGCCAAGTGTGACTTCTCACCTTACCGGTGGTTGATAGAGACACTTGGGGACGCGTCAAAGTTCAATTTGGCACGGGGCTGCCTGCAGGCCCTGATAAATATCAGTTTCCTGCCTGAAGTCTCACTTCCAGCAGGGATTTTACTTGAACCAGATCAAGCAAGGTTAGCATGGAGAATAACGGCGCCCACAGCGGATTTGCGTCAATTTGCGCTGGAGACAATCCCACACCTCAGAGCAATTTGTGGAGACCGTGGATTAAAAC
Organism: Anableps anableps; assembly: GCA_014839685.1. Lineage (NCBI taxonomy): Eukaryota > Metazoa > Chordata > Actinopteri > Cyprinodontiformes > Anablepidae > Anableps > Anableps anableps. Next base: position 20,291,292 of record CM026086.1, on the reverse strand, counting down.
GGAGGGCAAAGCTGCCCAATTGACGGTGAGCTTTGATATAACATGTAAAATATTGAAGATGCAATCCTAAAAAAAGAATAGTTGCAGACATGTTATGCTGTTTTAACTTTCAGATTCCCTCTGTGCATGGACAAATTTCCAGTGTACGGCCCAAGATTCAACAAGTCATCCATCCAGTCAAGTAGGAAAAACCTTCAGAACATATATATATATATATATATATATATATATATATATATATATATATATATATATATATATATATATATATATATATATATAGTAATCATAAGTCATTGTTTCTGTTTTAAGGTTGTTCTGGCCAAAGTCGAAATGTTTTGACTATCTGTATCGGGATGCAGAAACGCTCCTGCGAAACTATCCAGTCCAAGCGACCATCTGCCCCTATGAAGACTCCAGCAGCGATGAAGAAGGCGAAGATGAAGATGGAGAGGAGGTGGTGGAAAAGGAGCAGAATTAAACAGAACAGAAAATAAGATGCTTCATTATATGATATTTATATTTCATTTAAGTTATTCTTGTACATACATGCACATAGACTTTCCTTTCTATACCTAACAAACATGTATATAACTAAATTATTCATCAAACATTCTGACTTTTTGGTATTTTTTTATCATTGTATTAAACTCTTTTAAAAATAATATTGGTCCCTGGTGTCCTATAATTACCCAGTTGAATTAAACCATCACAGAGTATGTCATAAATAAAGTTCCCCAATACTAAGTTTTCATCTCAGCAAATTTCTGATTTGTATATGGGTAAATGTACCAATAATGACATAATGACATATATCCAGCTTAACATAAGACCCTTACTTGGAAATGTAGGTGTATGTTTTTGCATTTAGTTTCAGGGCTTCCTATGGATAAGTGCAAAGTGCTAAAAGCCCCTTTCACATCCTGCACAATGTCACCTGAGGTGCTAAAACCAGACAGATGGAAGATGCAAACCCAGCCAGGAAGAAATAGTGATGAATCAGATAGATGTAAAAGGAAAAACTCTTACAGAACACCTTAATAATTGTTTCTTAACTCTTACCCTAATGCATTTCAAATAAATATTATACTTGCTGTCTCTGGATTATATGTTAAGGATTAAATTTGAAGACAAATCTAAATATTTAAATGGACCTGACTTTCTGGGTTACAGTAGTAAATGCCAATTTGTAAATCCTGAGCAGCTACAATCTGTTCATTCAGTTTTGATATGGCAGAACAGTGTTTATGTGACATGAGAACATGGCACATGGTCCCGATCAGTTATGTGATCATCTTTAGTGTTTATAATAAAACTATCTTAACTCAATGTTGGTGGTGTAGTGCTGTAGTTTGACATAAATTGTAACTTCTATTATAATCTAAAGTTTTTAAATCACCAAGAAATAGTTTGTATTTTGATTTCCAAGGAGTCAGACTCCCTTGCAGTCTTGTTTAATGTGATCATGTCAGAATCAACCTGATGGTGTCAGAAGACTAGTTTGTGACAAACTGTTATCTTTGTTATTTTTCAGTGATTCAACAAAAAAAAATGGATTAAACTGTGTATTTGTCACAGCTTTGTGACAAAGGATCTAAAGATGATTAGAATTCATCTGGATTTAAACTAAACAGGTCCATCCATTCATTTTAAATATACTTTTTAACCCTAACTAGGACACAACTTGACAAGCAAAAATGGTTTCTCTTAAAATGAGTGGCTAGAATAAAAATAAATCAAAAGTACAAAGAAAAACCTCAAATGAACTTCAGGAAAAACTTTGATCCAGACCTCCTTGGAGACAAAACAGGGATCATCCTACATTTTTTGTACAAGTGATCTGTTTTTTCTAATCTTGTATAAATTCTACTTTAACAGTTACAGGGTAAATGTATAAGAATAAACCTATAAATGTGACAATGCTGTATTGAATGCACTGTATGAAATTGTTAAAATCGTGTTATCCAAAAATCCTCCTGCTGAAAAACAAAAATCCAGCATACAGGTTAGCACAACCTGTAAAAACAACTCATACATGACAGGTTAACCCTACCAAATATCATTTTATTGCGAAATGCTTTCTGATGTTAAAAATAGTTTTAATAGGTAAGAAATTACTTTTGAAAACTTTCAGCAGATCCTAAATGTTGCAGCAAGTGTTCTGATGGAAAATTAAAGAGAGATCATATGTAACTACTTTAGCTTCACTTCGTTGGCTCCCTGTTAAATCCAAAATAGAATTTAAATTCTCCTTCTCTCATATATAACCCTTAAAAATCAAGCTCCATCACATATCAGAGATGTTATTGTTCCATATGTTCCTAACACACCACTTTGCTGCCAGACGTCATGTTTACCGGTAATTGCTAGAGTTATTAAAAGTAGAGTGAGAAGCAGATCTTTTCGTTATCAGGCTCCTCTCCAGTGGAACCAGTTCCTAGCTTTAGTTGGTGAGGCAGACATGCTGTCCACTTTTAGGACCAGGGTTAAAACGTTCCTTTTTTATAAATCCTATCATTAGAGTGGCTTAGGTTATCATGAGCTATATCTATAATTATGCTACAATAAGCTTAGATGTCTGGAGGACAAATTGACCATTTTTCCCCACTTTGCTACATTCAACTACTCTCCAGTCTTGCATCATTTACTGTAATTTAGTTTTATGTTCTCTTCATAGAAGCTACATCTGGTCTGGTGTTCTGTTTAGCTGTGGGCGGGGGACTTAATGTTCTCCTACTACAGATGATACACTTGGGTCTATATCTCAGTGTTTAACCTTGTCTCTCTACTAGACAAAGCTATTGGACTAACTGTACGTACAATGCAATATTTACAAAAACTAGCTGCAACAGAGACATTTTCTTCTCCTGGGCTGTCTCTCTACATTTAACAGTCAGAGTGCCCAGTCTGAGCCTATGCATATCTGCATGTTCAGTGTACATTCGTACACAGCCGGGAGCCTTGTTCCAGTCTTGAACTCTTCACCTCACCCACATGTCAGCCTTTGCTTTGCCTGTTTGTGGGAACTTTTCCTGGGTCGCCTTTAGGTGTTTGGCAAAGTGTAAAGTCTGCACACCTTTTTGGTGGGAAACATGGTGTCCTTTGGAAAGGGTCACTGTGCTGCCTCTGGAGTTGTGACCTCCACTGGACTGAACCAAGATGGAGTGTTATGATAAACTGGCAAGTTGAGTCTCATTCACATTTTCTTAAAAGCTCACACTGATACAAATTAAACTTTCAGGAAGCTTTCTAACTACATAAAGAAGAAATACAAACTTTAAATTTGAGACGGAAAAGCTGAGTACTTTGCATTAAAACTGAGTGTTTATATAAGATAGGAAGCTGTGATTAATTTTCCATATCTTTTACAGTTGCTGGGCTTTCTGAACCTTCCCATGTATGAGTGTCAGATCCATGTCAGTTACCTTGGCCAGAAATGTATTAACCTTCCACATTAAATTTATGAAAACCAGGTACTGATTCACTTTCTGATGCACTCTATGGGTTTATATACATCAGCTGAATCAGACATATGCGTTGAGGAGTGTCTTATATTATAGATTGTTGATTTCAGATTTGGACTGGAATAGTGTTACTTTATTATCATAAATTATAATGCAAAATAATGTAATTCTATATCATCATAGAATATCAAATCATAGTTGGACTTAATGGCATCTGCTGATTTTTGAAAAGTTCCAATTTTGAAAAATTTTGTTAAAAAAAATTAACACATCTTCAAATAAACCAGTAACAATGAGTAAAGAACATTTTGAAATGAATATGAAGGACTGAATATTACTTCAACACTGCTTTGTGTGTTTCTTTGTCAAATCCTAAACATACGTCTATTTTCATATATGAGCATTAATTCCTGCACAGTGTTGTGTCATTTTATAATGATTCTCAGTCTGCAGCAGCCAATATGGAGACTGCAACTGCTGGTATTCTCCTGTGAACTTTAACTACAGGTTGTGGTGTGATCACAGACACCAGCAAAGTGACAAGGTGTGACTCGGCCAAGCTGAGGGTGAATCTATTAAGAGTTGCTTCCCACAGTCACACTTCAAGTTAAATACAGGGAATGCAGAGAACGTGCTGGCAGAGTTGCATCTTCTTTGTTTGATTGCTGTTTGCAATTATAATTCACCTATGAGTAAAAGGGTGTGCCAATTTTGCTCAGGTTTGTGTTGAAAAAGTGTGTAATGTTGATATTTTATTTTATAGTAAGCATTTTAAAGAAAATATCTTGTGCTAATGACACATTAAAGTATAGTGTGTTTGAAAGCAAAGCACTTCCAATATTTTTAGTTTGTCTGGATACTTCAGAGGATTTCTGTCAGTTTAATAACCTGGTCTACATCTTCAGTGAGTTATCAATGTTTACTCTTTTAGAAATTATTTAATATATAGCTGCGAAAAAAGCGCACTCAACCCCAGCCTGTAGTCATGTTTGTTGCATATGCAGTATCTTGCTAATGCATTTATACCATTTAAATTTTTTAATTTTTTCATGTTACAGTCACAAACTCAACTGTATTTTATTGGAATTTTATGTGACAGACCAACGCAAAAGTAAGCAAAGTGAAAGGAAAATGATACATGCCTGTTCAAATTTTTTAGAAGTAAAAATCTGAAAAGTGTACATGTATTTAGACACATGTTTACTCTTATACCCCTAAAACAATCCAGTACAACCAAATGCCTTCAGAAGTCACCTAATTAGTAAATCTAGTTCCCATGTGTTTGATTTGAAGGTTGTATGAATCTAACAATTCTATGAAGGTCTTAAAGATTTGTTAGTGATCATTAGTGAATAAACAGCATCATGAAGACCAAGGAACTCAGCAGACAAGTCAGGGAGAAAGTTTTGGATAAGTTTAAAGAAGGGTTAAGTTTTAAAACAATATCTGAAGCATTGAACATATCACAGAGAACTGGCAAGCCAAGATTAATGCTTAGCTTGCCAGATCTGAGTTGTCAGGCATGGCAAGCCAAGAATTAATCAAAGAAGCAGCCAAGAGCCTCAACATAAGTGAGGAGAAGCTGCAGAGATCTACAGCTCACTTTGGAGAATAAGTCAACAGGACAACTGTTATTCATGGCCTCTACAAATTTGGCCTAAGAATGACAAAAAGAAGTCTATCATTGAAAAAAAGCCATACAAAGTCACATTTGAAGTTTGCCCCAGCCATTTAGACCCAACAAACATGTCGAAGAAGGTGCTCTGGTCAGATGGGACAATTTATTTTATTTTTTTGGGATATTTGGGATACATGCAAAACGCTGTGCGTAGCTGAAACCTGAAATTGCACATTACGCTGAACACATCAGCATGGTACAGCATGGTGGAGGCAGCACCATGCTGTAGGGATTCTTCAACAGAAAAAGTGAAGATGTTCAGAGCTAATGGGAAGATGGATGGAGCTAAAAGCAGGATAATCCTGGAAGGAAACCTGTTAGATGCTGCGAAAGACTTGAGACCAAGGAGGAAGTTTCCCTTCCAGCAGGACGACTCTACATATACAATCTGAACTTCAATTGACTGGTTTAGATCACAGTATTTTCATGTGTTAGATTGGCCCCAATCAAAGTCCAGACCTAAATTCAATTTTGAGTCTGTGGCAAAATTTATGTCCACAGGCACCCTCCAATCTAACTGATTTTGATCTGTTTTGCAAAGAAGAATGGATAAGCAATGTCAGTCTGCAGATGGATAAAGTAGGTAGAGACATATCCTGAAAGACTTGCAACTTTAATTGTCTTTACAGGTGGTTCTATAAAGCTTTGACTCAAGGACCCTCAATACACATTTACAACACTTTGTTATAAATGTATTTTTTTTTGGCAAAAATGAAAACTATTTCTAATTTTTCTTCCAATTCAGTTTTGTGAAACTTTGCATTAAATTGTCACATTAAATAACTGTAAAATACAGTAAAGTTTGGGGTTGCAGTCAAACATAATGTGGAGATGCAACTGATATGAACACCACTGCAGGACTCGCTGAGTTTACTCCACTTGTATTTGTGTCTTTACTTTTGTGCAAAATAATATTATAAGAAATACAGCTTGTCAGTCCAACAGGCAAACATGATCTTTTCTTTTGTTCTTTACATGAACACACCTTTCTCTGTTTTCTCTGCGATTCCCCTTAGATTTTTTGACTTTCAAGATAAATATACTTGACCAATAGGTGGCACAAACTATCAAAAACGGCGAATGCTGTCTCCTGCACTGTAATAGCGTTATATTTCCACCTGGAGGCGGTATTGCACTTGAGAAAGAATTTGCAAGCTACACAGTTGAAAAATTAACAAACAAATGAGTGTTTCAAAAAATACTCTTTCTGTTTGTTTTCAACTTTATATCATAAACTTGTAGTTGTAGCTCTAAAACTAACTTAAAATGTATACCATTTACGATTTTACATTCTCATTTTCCTGTACATTTAAAGACATTTTAAGTTAGACAATAGGTAGTGATTACATTAGAGTTTTAGTCGTTCTGTTCTAATTTTTTAAATGTAACTTTCTGTTTATTAGGGACGTAATTTTATGACTAAAAAACACAATAAATTACAATTACAAAATTGTATTCAGTGAATATATTCTAAAAAATTTAAAATAAAACAATAATCAAATAGATTCTATTTAATCTTTTTCACTTAATTTCTTTTAAGAAATAATAACGTTCTTCAAGATAAATTCTTTATTGTTCCAACTAAAACAACCTGTAGCTATATTGTTTGTGTTAATTATCAATCAACCATACTATTCTTCTACAAATGGGACACACACAGGCACCAGCAACATGTTTATTCAGGACAACAGCAAAGTTGAGAAGAGATTTTTTTTAATACGCTAGAAAATAGGAAGTAAATATTTTGTTTTTGGAGTGAACTCACAAACATCCTATCTCCCACTCCCGTCTGAGAAAGAAAAAGCTGATGTGCTTCTCTTGCACCTCGCAATCTTACCCTCCACTTAAATAGTTAGTTTGGTCTTTTCTCCCTGAGATGGAGATAATTACAATTTCAGCAACGTTTGTCAGGTGATTACCTCATAATCCCCTATTTCATTTGATAAGTCACGCATTGATTTAACTCAGAGTTGGACCTAATGGAGTATCTTTTCCACCGCCACAGTGATTTGTATGCTGGGCCAAAAGGGCGTCTGTGGATAGGAGGCAGAAAAGCAGCCAGTCCTGTTTCTCTTTCCTGTCGCTGATGATGAAAGATGAGCAACTAGGAGGCAGGTTTAATCACAGCAACCTGAATGTAAACAGTAAATTACTGCACAGGCTGATGGTTAGAACAGCTCTTTCTCATAAAAAAAAAATCCCCTGTTTTCTTTTTATATTCTCTTCTTCTGCAGCCAGAGAGGAGAATGAAATGATGAAAGATAAGATGAGAGAAGGGAAAGAGGCCTGTTTGGTATTCACCTGTCTCTCTGGATCAATAAAGGTAATTTGGTCTGATTCCTCCCTGTAGGCCTCTTAGCAGACAGAAGGGGAGAAGGGTCAGGCGCTGCTGAGCTGAAGGGAGCTGGAATAACTTAAAAACACACTCCACAAATTATTCAAACTGCTTTTTCTCTGCCTTGACAGGAGATACACTGTTGGTTATCTATTTGATGTGCAACCTGGGGATGAAATGAATGGTTTTGTTGGTATTTGTATCATTGGTGAAATTCAGAAAACCCAAATTTAACTTCAAGAAGGAGAAAAAAATCCAAAAGACTGAAAATACCTGTTACTGATATTAAGGCACCAAGGTTTTGAAAACCTGACATTTAAAAACCACAAAATGTTTTGATCATTCTATTAGTATGACATAAAATCCTGAAAATGAGGTCACAAAGAAAGTTCCAGAGTTTTCTACAGTTACTCCTCACACCTGTTGCTGCATTTTGCTGGTCAGCTCGCTAAAAGAATGGTACTAACCTTTTTCCTTACCTGTAAGAAGGAATAATTTGGCTGTCTAAAGCATTTCCGACACCTAAAAAACATAATTGCAATCAAGGTAAGGAAACTAAAGTAGCACCACTCATCACTCTAATCAAGGTAATCAAGGTTTCAAAACTTAGGCTGGCCAGAGATGAACAGCATCTCTGGTAAGCAGCTGATTGCAGCTAATATCAGTTTGAGTAACTTAATAAACAGCAATAGAAGCAAAAAAGTGTGATATTTTGTGGAACAGGTACTTAAAACTGCAGCTACATTTCATTCTAAATAAACTAGTATTCATATCAGTTGGCTCATGTTATACATCATTGTTTTAAACTTGGATTGATACCATGTTGTTGGGAAAACATGGTATTGTTACTGAAGATTGTCATTCTGTGAGAATATCAAACAGATCCATGCCTACTGCAAAAGCTTGTCACAAAACACTTCACAGAGTGGTTCTGGTACCTATAATGAAACAAAGTTTGGGAGGCAAATTCTTAAAGAGGAAGGAACTAAATGATCAAGTTCCATAATTTACCATGGAAATAGGGATGTCAGGTGGAAAGAAAATATATTCAAACACAACAATATAATTCTACGCCTCCAATAGATCACCTTTTCTTTTTTGCCCAGCCTTTGATTTTACCTTTCTTGATCACACCCCTTACCTCTCAGCTCTTGTATAGCTCCAGTCAATCTCATCTGTTGGTTACAGGCATGAAGGTTCTTGTCTGTCATATGGGGTCACCAGTCTGAGAGGAATGCTCCAGGGGCTGCCAGGAGAGGAAGAAATATCTCAAGAGATATAAAACTCACAAAGACTAAACCCCATCACTGGACAGTAATTACTGCCCCCTGTTTTATGTTTGGTCTTTTATGAATAAACTACACAGGTGTGCAGCACTGCCACACACTTAGAGTGCCGATGAGAAGTTCAAACTCATCATGGGCAGGAATATCGTGTCACCTTTGGACCTTTAAGAATGGATTTTAACCATTCTTTTTTTTTTTTTTCCTCATGGTATATATAACCTAAACAGCTTTTATTAACTATATGTGGGTGCTAAAGTTTGACTTCATTGACTCAAATGTATCCATCTACCCCGAGAATGTGGATAAGCGTCACTGCAGAAGTTGCACATCAAGGCCATATTTATTTTTGTACCCATCAAAAAGCTTATGGAACAATTGTGAAGGAACATTTGACCACTGTAATGGTAAAAGTATATTTTAAATGTTTGAGTTCATGGCACAGACCCATCTTTCGAGCATAGTACATCAATTTTTAATTGGGTTAGAGTTGGAGCAATTCCAGGGCCTCAATGTTTACCTTTTTTATCCTTTTCAAAAGCAGTGTTGGAGTGATTTGTGGTCTCTGTCTTGTTAGTGAACCTGGTTATGTTCAGGTTTCAAATGTCTAGCTGTTAATTCCAGAGAAAGTGAAATAATTTGGAGGTAGTGCTGGGTCTCCCTAATTCAGTCAGTCAATTTTGTGTAATACAGTGGCATCTAAACAAATCTACAGCCTGATGCTACCACCACCATGCTAGTCAGGTAACACACTACACTGAAAACATACTTCAGGTCATTGTGGCCTAATGGCTCAATCATTTTATCAGTCAGCTGAAGCTTTTTTCCAGATAATATTTGGAATCTTCATGTGGGTAGATGCAAATTTCAGTCAAACTTGAAGATTAATTTTGGGGCAAAGGCTTGTTTTAGGGTCTGCCCCCTCTATGTCAGTGGCGACATAGAACTCACTTCACTTTCGGTATTGACACTGATGTTCTGGGATATTCTAGCGGTTTCTGGATTGTCACGATCATTGTAACCATTTTTCTTTCATTTGAAAAGAACAGTCTGGGTCAAATGGTTGATACCTGGACACAACTGGATGTTCCAATGGGAAAACAATCCAAAACAAAATAAAACTGGTTTAATAGTGAACAAATCAAATACAAATCTTTTGGAATAGCGTTCCCAAAGTACTGGTGTAACCCATACTTAAAGTTTATGAACTCTGCTGAAAAGTCATGTCCGTCCCTAAAAACCAAGCAAATAAAATTGCCTCTACCCTTTTTTGATTAAAAGAGTGGACAAACATACAGCCAGAATTTTAAAAAACACATGATCAACATGCACATTCCTAAGGAATAATTCTCCAAATATTGGTCGGGGTGTATATTTAAGCATCATTTTGGTGGGGTTAGACAAAACACAATAATTGCTATAAATTGAAACTTATGCATTACATGTTTTTTTGTTTAAGTTCAAGGAAGATGTTTTACTTCATTCTGAAAAAAAAGCAATTAAAAAACATTAATAGATCCAAATTACTATAAAATGAATGCCTCTGATGTGTTTGCATAAAATTCCAACCAGCACCGTACATCACTATTTATATCTGTCCTTATAGCACACAACTACTGGCTCTGACATACTCTCTTTTTCTCTGCACTGATTTTGCTTTAAAAGGTGAAACATTGACTGCAGAGACGATGCAGAGGTTTTTATTGTGTGCTGATTGCTGAAGACAAGGGCTGAAGAGGTTGATGGTGCACCTAATAGAGGTGAAGAAAGGGCAACTGCAAACCTTCTCCAATACTACCCAAAAAGATGCAGTGCAATTGACGGTGAGGGGGGTTGTGCAAGAAAGGATAAGATGACATTCAACTCAGCTATAAAAAAAAATTCCTAGGACCTAAATTAGTTTTTAGTTGAGGTTTTTTTTTTCATCTCCAAGAAATGGATTTAATGTCCTTTTACTGTTTCCAATCTCACCTTTTTCTCTGAATTTGAACTTAAATTTTATTTGAAATAACATAAGGATAATCACAACAAAATAGTGTTTTAAAAAAAAAAAAAAAAAAAAGTTTTTCAGTTATTATGTTAAAAGGGACAGAAATGACAAAATTACTGAATCATCTATATGTTGCATTTCACAATTAAAATATCCTTTTTGACTTCCTTCAAGGACTAAAAACAAAAGGCAGCCAGAAAACTCATTAGATACATACATGTGAGAAATTTTGAGTCAAGAAATTCAAAAGGATAAAAAAAGATTCAAATTAGAAAGTTAAAAAAAAAAACTACTAAAGCAATATCTTGCAGAAATTTGATTAATAGTCTACTTTTGCTTTCCACATCCATCCATCCACTTTCAATTACCTTTCAACATCATTAATTGCTTCTGGAGGAAGCACATATTGATGGTCCATCATGTGCGGGGCTGTTTGAGGCCCGACTTAGCTGACAAGTCATTTCCATTCTAGTACCCTGACCTAATCACCATATCTTATTATCATTCTCATGAAAACACTAATTACAAAGGCAGGGTGAACCTGATTTATGCTAATGGAAACGTGAATATACCACGGATGCATTAATCTAGAGTATAGGACCCTGCGCTGGTGTTAAGTGTGATTAGCATGTGATTACCATAGCATGGGTTATATCTACTGGAAGCCCTATCTTTGATGGGCTGGGGGGAAATCTCTCCTGTCAACAGCAGGGAATGAGACTGATTTATCAGAGCATGGGGAAATGTTGTTAATAATACAAAACAGGTCATTTTGATTGTTGCATCTAAAACAAATAACTATTAATGAGAGTATTTTACTTTGAATTGATGATTGCAACTTTTTTTTCAAGGAGGATTCAAAAATTTGGTTGATTAATTTAGTTTAGAAGGATAAAAAAATATCTTAGACTAGTAGCAGTGAACGTAAGTTGAATCTGGTATTCCCACATAATGCAATTCTGCTTATGATTGTGATGTGGCTCTCTCCCTGGGGTGGGGGGGGGCACTCTGTCAGAGAGCAGAACAGGCATAATTTTTTTTCTTTTTTTAAAAGAATTAGAAGTTGTCTGTCAACTGCTCACTGGGGGAGTGGGCGCCGACTGGAGGAGTGCTAAATTTAAGTACCGTACTGTGAGAAAATATGGCCATACAGCTTGGCTGGCTAATGAGGCTGACGTTGAACTCTGATTCCAATATACTATTTAGAGCTAAACCAAAGGATAATTCATGTTTTTTTGTTTCTCTTTGTTTCTTTGTTTCTTTCTTTGTTTGTTTGTTTCTTTCTTTCTTTCTTTCTTTCTTTCTTCCCTTCTTTCTTTCTTTCTTTCTTTCTTTCTTTCTTTCTTTCTTTCTTTCTTTCCTTCCTTCCGTCCATCTATCTAAAGTATTGATCTGATTGAAACATAAGGGCAGAAAAAGATTGTGTGTTAAACTCACAGAATGAGGTAGGAAATGAACAGTGCCTTGGTTGTCTACCAAACCCAGCAGCCTAAACAATTAACAAACTGTCATACTGGAATATTAGACTTCATGAGCCCCTCCATTTTCAGAGGAAATGTGATGAACACCACAAGCAGGCGAATTACTTTAATAAAAACTCTGTAGAAAATAAAGTCACCATTTGGTAACTGTTAATTTCAGCACCTCACGATTGAAGGGAAAAAAAAGACACACTTATATGTACAGTCATACTTAATAAATCAGAATATTACTAAAAAAGTTAATTTATTTCAGTAACCCACCCAATTCACTAACTGAATCACGTTATATAGATTAATTAATTAATTACACTGCATTCAGTCATTCACTCATTCACACACACATTCACACGCTGATTCACAAGCTGAAATACATTCAGCTAATTTTGTAAATGTTTGGTTTGTTTTCTTTTTCCCCTCAATGAAAGTTAAGCTTGTCAAGGTGAAGGATTGGTGGGGATGTGTGTGTGTGTGTGTGTGTGTGTGTGTGTGTGTGTGGTGGGGGGGAGGGATCGCTTGTTTGGCCTGAAAGTTTGAGAACCACATGCTGTCCACATTTGGCCCCTGTTGACCATTGGAATGCAAGTTGTAGCCTGTTTCCATTGGTTTTAGTGAACTGGGCAAAGTTTTTCATTTTAAAGTGTGAACATAAAATTCAAAATTTTACATTTAAAATGTTCCACAAAATTACAATTTTATTTTTAGTGCTAAGTAAACTGATCCTAAGCAATGCTTTGTATTTGTTTTATGCAGCAAAAAACCTATTATTTCCTTGGAATGGCAAAAAAAATCTAAACAGTTTATAATAATATGTTTAAAGTTTTTTTTCTATGATAGATGTTATGTATGCCTCTTAAACATTCAGATTATGCAAGACTGAAATGGATTAACCCAGTTGATTATCTTTTGACAGACTATGTCATTGTGATAGAAAGAGGAAAAGACAGCAATGCAGAGCACAAACAAAAAACAAAAAACACAAGTAGAAATGGGAACATAAGACCATCTTCTTAAGGAAAACTTTACATGCAGTGCTGTAGGAATTACAGTGGAGATTTCCTATACTTTCCATCTCCATGTTGAGAAAAATTCCTAAATTCATTCAACCTTTATATAACCAGGTAAGCTATTAAGAACAAGTTCTTATTTACAATAATGATCTTACAGGGAGGGGAAACATATAGTGAGGACAAACAACCAACAATATACAGTTTCACAGTCAACAATCACATACATTTATAACCATACCTATGACTCAAGCAATAAACAACACTAAAAGCATTAATAATAACCCTAAACCTTTTACAACCTAGTCGGGTTAAGAAATACTCTTACCTTACTAAAACATTTCATACTTAGACTAAAACACGCTTTTGATAAATTAGCATATAAAATTTAACTATAACATGTGCAGGTATCTGGTAGCAATTTCTTTACAATGTCTTTGAAATGACAGTAATATGAAGGTACACAATTTTAAATCTCTTTGGAGGTCATTCCAGTCATTTGCTGTAGCATAGTGGAAAGACTGTTCTCCATATTTGATTTTATTATTGGAACATTGGTGTTAAGGAATGAGGAGTAGGGAGAGAGGAACTCCATCAGCATCCTGTTGTGGGTCGGAAACAATTGCTTGATGATGTTGGAGTGATGGAAGCTGACATATATCCTCGGCCTCTTCTGCCTCTTCTTCTCTTTTACCTTCTAACTCCTCCATCACACAGCATCACTCCTCTTCCTCTTTTTTTTCTCTGGCTGTTGACCCCGTCAAAATCCTTGTCCTTCCATTGTCAGAAATGTAACATTGTTGATGGTTTGTGAGACGTAACTTTGAGGTATTTCAGAAAATTGGTTGATCATTGGTTGATCTGCTTCACACATTTACCTATGCTGGGAGAAGTCACCATTCATCTGGAATCAATTTACCAGTTAAGGACAGATTAAGAGAAAAAGTCAAATTGAAATGTATAGAAATATGCTTAACATGTTATGACAACTTGTTTAAGTATTTTGCATTTAAAGACTTATGCAACAAACTTAAGCTTAAATGTGGAGGTTTAGACAATTCAACAGAGACCCATATAATACATGACATAAACAATTGAAAATGTAGGAAAAAGCAGAGAATAGTACATAATCACTTGCATGGATGTACAAAAGCATTGGTAACATGTTCAAAGAAATGAGAAACTGCTTTTCTGATGAACACAAGAGACACAATGAATTGAAGATTGAACAAGTAGTTTTGAGAATTTCAGTTCTGCTCCGAGAAATGCTCCAAAGTGACTGAGAAAAACTTTATAAGCTTTGGACAAAAAATGGAAAGCTCTGACAGCAGGTTAAAAAGTTTTTGTTTCAAAGGCAAAAGTGATGAGTTTGTTATTACCATTTATCTTTTGATGAGCATCAGTGAAATGAACATTCAAGAAGCAACATTTCACATCACTTTACTGCATATAATATACAGGATGATTATGTAGCGTTTAATCTTGTATTAAAGAGTAATCTCCAGTCTCTCTTAATCAAAGCCCACAGATGTATCGAACACAACACTTCACTTTCCAGAGTATCTCGTCCGTGCCATCTGTTCCTGAGTCCAGCTTCCTCAGTGCAGCTTCCAGCAGGCATGGGATGATGCGTTTGTTTTGGGAGCCACGCGAACACAAAGAACAGGGGCCAACTCTCTATCCCCGCTTTGATCCATCTATTCAGTGGAGCCCAATGCCCCCCACCCCCTCTGCCCCAGCTTGCACTTGCCTGGGTGGTTGGTGTGTTGGGTTGTGCCCTGCACATGGCACTCCAGCAGAAGGAGCCTATTGACGAAAGAACAGATTGGTGTTGAGTGTACCTGATGGCTATACCCCAACTCATCTAATCTGCCCCCCTCCTTTTTCTCTCTCTCTTTAAGCAATGACAATCCCTGTTTCTCCATCTTTGTAATACAAATTGCCACTGTGTAGTCGAGTTAAGAGAGTGGCAGAAGCCATTGTTGTTTAATCTGTATCAAAAAGCAGAGGTGATGCTGAGTGTGATCCTTTTCTTAGGAAGGATTAGGCTTGGTTTCTCTGCGTTAGCCCTCTTTTGGTAAGAGGCAGGAAAACGGGGTGAAACTAGCCTACAGGTTGAGAAAAATGTGTGTGTGGAGAGTTTGTCTGAGGCTGAATTCATCTTTAGCTGAGCTGAGGGTCATCTGGATTTAATAGGTGTTCTCAGGTGTTGGTTTTGATGTCTGCAGCTCTGTGTTGTTTGCTGTTGGGAATCAGATCCTGGCTTTCTCCTTCCCCCCTCTGCCCTGCTTCAGTCCCTCTGCACCGCAGCTAATACCACGCTCATTACGCTGCTATCGATCGGACCTTTCTGCACACTAAAGGGCAAGGAAGTCTTATCCTCTTTTTTACTCCCCTTTGCCATTTTTTCCGATCCTATACCCTTTTTATAATCTGTTCTTATTTTTATGCTACAAGCCTACATCTGTTCCTTCTCTGGAAGTTGTATTTAAGTACCTTTCTTTTTGGCTGCTTTAGTTTATACAACGGTCAGACCTTCGTGCACTAATATAAAGATTTGATGCTGTGAGCCCTCCTCCTCTCCTATCTAGCCCTATTCATCCTTTCATGCTTCTTATTAGTGTTTTTTCTTTATCTTGTAAGAGATTTTGTGTCTTGTAAAATAACACTCAGTTTATTGTACAGATCTCTGTAAAAGTATGCAGCCTTGTGTGGGCTGAAGTATAAACCCAGAGTGATGTCTTTGAAGGGGGTCTTGAATTACAGCACTACACAACCTGCTCACTATATAACATTGTACAACAATGCAATGCGCAGGGACAGCATTAGACAAACATTACGTTTGGCGTTTTGTCTGGATATTGACCAATGTGCTACCAATATAGTCTTTACTATACTGTGGAAAAACAGCCATGTTGTAAATTTAACAGGTAAAGTCTGTATTTTGAATTTTTGCATTTTCTTTGTTTAAAATACATAAATTTTGAGTATGAATATTGAAGAACAGGTAACTTACCACATCTTGCTGTTTTGTAAACCCTTTCTTATTGTTTGATTCTTTACAAAACTGTGATGACATGTTCATGGAACATCACTGTTAAATAGTTATTAAAGTTTTGATGTTTTTTTTTTTCTTGTGAAAGATAAACTGATATGGAGAAATCCTAAAAACAAATAAAGCCACATGGGTTTTATTTATCATGTTACAGACAGATTTATAGATATAACAGTCTGCTATAAAACTTTCATTTTAGTAACTGAAGTTCAGTATTCAGAAAAGTTTCAGTCAGATATGGTATCGCTTAGGGAAAGATTTGTTAATCTAAATGTTGTTCTCTTGGTTCTTTTCATCCAAAAGGGAACTTGTAATATAATATAATATAATATAATATAATATAATATAATATAATATAATATAATATAATATAATATAATATAATACAGAGTGAATAATAGGATTTTAGATAAAAAATGATTTAAAATTGGCAACCTGGCAATTGGAAATAATTTGGCAATCTGATAAAGCAGAGAGATCTTGACATTGTGTGTAAGGAAAATTCCCTCTGCTGCTGTTATAATTTTTTTCACAAATTCATCACTTTTATGCTCCTTCTTTTCCTTTTGCTTCATAATTTAGCTTGTTATGTAGCTAGAAAACATTACCCAGTTGCTTACCCTTTAAATTAAATTACAGTTATCAATTGGGCAAAATAGTATGAAAGTAAGTATACTTAAAGGTGTGGTATTATGTATTTTCCAGGCACATGGTGCCATATTATAGCCCAATCAAGTAACTATGTTACCTTCAGTTGTAATAAAAATGCTGTAAATATGAAACATAACTTAAAAGAAATTTGACTTTGCAATTTGACGGCTTGAAATTGGCCTCTGTCCCTTTAAGAAGCTCCTACTCTTTCTGACACTCCACGTTCAGCACATCATCACAACAATACTCCATTAAGCCGTTTACAACCATTCTTAGGAGCGTTGGACTGAAAAGTAGTTTGTATGATAAGCTCAGCAGACTCATAGCTCCACCAGGTGTTTGGTAATTGCTGCTGCTGCTATTCTGGTGGAGCTGAGTGGGGAAGGCATGGGCGAGGGGTGCTCTGTGCAGTGGAAGCTTGACTGGAGACTACAACTCTGAGGAGGAGCTTTGTGGAATCAGGCACCCCCGAAAGGCTGCCATGGGAGATTAAAGGATTTCTCAAACATGCATGAAAGAATCAAAGCAACACTCCAGGTACGTTTTTGATGATTAAATAACATGATTAAAGCTCAAAAAAGTCAATTTTACATAATACCCCCCCTTTAAAGTCTTGAAGCGAATTTTTATTTGGGGCGAGGCAGTATCATATTTTGTAGGATTCTAAAAGTATTGAAGATGTGTTTTGAGTCTTGTTAAGGTCGTATCCTGGTGCAAACACACAAGAATGCATTAAATTTCAGTTCAATTTATAACTTAACTCATAAGTAATATTTCTGTTGTAGCAGTAACCTATGTTAAAGAGAAAATGATACATAAATATCTTGAAGTGTTCACTTGTATCTTAAAATAGATTTTTATTTTTACCACCCAGGGGTTTCATAGGTTAAATGAAAATAGTCTTGATATAAAACTTCTGCTGCTGATGAGACAAGTATTTTCTGTATTTTAAGTTGTCTGAAGACTCTGTAGGTTATTCCTACGCAAAAATATTTTAAAATTCAAAAGGAAAATAAAAAATATATATACAGAATCTTAAATAACTATATACATTTTAGTATTACATTTCCATTTGTCTTAATCAGTGAGTCCTTTGTGTCGCAATGAATAAAAGACCAAAAAATCAAACTGGACCAAAAAACAATCACAATTGTTTCAAAATTCCAGCTTTGACATAGCGTATCCATTAGCTTTGTATGTGTTAGGTGAATTTCTTTTGAATTGACATGATCAGTCAACTTTAATCCACTTGGAAGGAGAAACCATATAACAATTTTTTGTGCACATCAAAGAGTTCCTTCAAGATAACAGCTTTCCCTTTCTGTTGACAGAATTTATTTGCATTTCTTCTGCTGTAGTAACTCAGCAAGGGGTTGTCTGTGCTTTGACCCCATAGCTCCCAAACCACATTGATTGTTAAACCATAATTGCTTGCATACCGTACAACAGCATATTTTCTTGACTTTGCTTTCAATTCTTCCAACACCCCTTTTTGTCTCCTCAGTGTATTCCTCACTAATTTCATCCAATCTTTACAGCACAGTCTCATGCTGGAGAACCATTCGGTGTGCAAAGACTCAAAGGTGATGCTTCGTCTTTTGCTGTTACGCAGGTTAGATACCTCTGACCCCCTGCTACCTCTATGTCTTTGTTTCACGGCTGACAGAGGGAGTGCCAGAGCTCCTCCGGCTCGGGTGATTTATGACCAGCAGCTGCTCTTGTAGCCCATGACCCACACAGCTGGGTGTCAGATGTGGTCTCCCCTGTAAGCAGAAACTTATCTGGCAACCCAACATCAGTTGAAAGCCGGACAGGGAAGGAGGAGGAGCAGAAATGAGTGAAGACCAAGTAAGGAAAAGATCAAATCAATAAGACCAATTGTTCGAAAAATTTAAAAAAATTACAGGTGTTGGGTTGGAATTTGGTGAATTAATAAATGTAAAGCCTGTACTTGTTGACAGCGCTAAAGCGAGAAGCCTGACAGAAAAAAATTTGAATGCAGCAGCTGGACTCTGCATTGATTTCTGCTCGTGCAGAGAAAGCAAAATGTTTGTATTATTTCATAAGCCAATTAGCTGCAAGGAGACTCATCTCCCTGTGTGCCTATTGACCCGCAGTCTGTGGCTACAGCTTTATTGTCTAGGGGGGTGCTCTATAAAAGATCAATAAGAGGCGAGTGATTGGATTATGGGGTAATCAATGGATTGTACTAATATATAACTAGAGTGATTACAGAGCACTGGCTAATAGGAGTCATCTGAAAGCTGTAAAAACATCACACTCCCACTAGTGGTCAGAGGACCAGTGCAGGTCCTGAACATCTGTGTGCAGCTGAAAGTATGTGTCAGTGTGCAGGTGCATGTCACCAGTGTCTGTGTGCTTGTGTGCATGCAGGTAGGGGGTGGTGCTAGGGTAGATGATGGGTTGATTTTCCTGATAATTCAGCCATTGAAGAATAGTACTAACAGATGGTGTGCAATAACTGCTCTGAAGAGGCTATCATCAGATTCCTGCTGTAATACAGTGACGTGGCTTCTGGGTTCAATAAAGCGACACATGGGGAGACAATTAAACCCACTTTCAAATGGGTAACAAGTGATGCTTTTGTTGCAAATGCTTTGTATGAGGGAAATTTTCAGTAGTAAACATTAACTATTCTTACATGATTAGCCACGTTAATTTTATATAATAAAGTTAAAACAATGCTAATGTTAAATGTTATTTTCCCTTTAAATCAAGACATTCCTAAAAGCTCCAGGTGTTGACTTGTTCAGATATTTAGGATGAAAATGAAATTATGAAATTATGAAAGAAGTCTGTGTCAGTGAAGTGTATCACATCACAATTCCAACACTCCTGGTCTGACTATGCATCCAAACAGACTTCTCTACAGAAGTTGCAGTCAATGCTCCACAAAAGGCCATTTCTATTAGTTGTGCTTTCTTTTTATTAACTTTGTTTGTCTCGTTATGAGCTTGTGACTATACTGTCAGCACTGTATACCTTTAAAATCCATAGACAGCGGCATCCATTATTGCTTCCGTAAACACTGTGTTGCTGTGTGACGTCTACGCTCTTCTTCTATGCATGCGGACCACTTTGGAATCATAAACTGTTCACACAGAAGTCTGATTGCGGTCACATTTAATCAAAAGAATGAACGACCACGCAAATCAAATCAGAATTGTGACCTACTATATAAACGTAGCCTAAGAGTGGGTTGATACGAGTGTGTTTACTAGATTTAGCAAAACCTCTGGCTGCTGAGTTCTGAATAGCTTGTATAGACGAAATTGATGATCTGTCTAGAATGTTAAAAGGAGCCTTTGCATAAAAAAAAAAGAGTCCCAAAAAAAGAAGAGATTAAACAGAAACTTCACTTTTCTTCATGAATGTCTGGTATATAAAGGTTCAGGGGAATTTTTAGAACACTGCAATCATTAATATTGCATACTTGCATACTTGTTGTATTTTGTAGATGTTTACTTCTCTGTATTCAGCTATAGAACAAAAATCAACACATCTGCATCAGCTTAGTGTTGACACTATCCATCTTTCCATCCATCCATTATCTTCCTCTTATCCGGGGTCAGGTCACAGAAGGAGCAGCCTAAGCAGAGAGGCCCAGACTTCTCTCTGCCCAGCCACTTGGGCCAACTCCTCTGGGGAAATCCCAAGGCGTTCCCAGGCCAGTCAAAAAACATAGTCCCTCTAACATGTCCTGGGTCTTCTTCTGGGTCTCCTCCCCATGGGATGTGGCCGGAACACCTCACAATGGAGGCGTCTAGGAGGCATCCTGACCAAATCACTGAGCCACCTCATCTGGCTCCTCTCGATGTAGAACAGCAGCAGCGATTGACACTAGTGTTGCTAAAATTCATGCATTTGTTTTAATAAACAGTGACAATACATTGCTAAAAAAAATGTAACACATGGCAATTGGCAGGCCCATACACTTCAGATAAAAATGGTCTTAATTGATCTTGATCTAACAACATGAGCCATCTTAAGATGGAAAGTTTAAAATTTATTTCTAGAAGAACGTAAAAAGCATCTCATTTTATTTTATTCAGTATTATCTCAGATTGAGAATTTATAAATAGTTAAAATATATGTGCAAGTAAGTAATCAACAAGTTATTTCCACTTTCTTGCAGAATTAACGAGGCAGGAATGTATCCCTACAGCATTTCGAACATGGAAGAAGGAAATGTAAAATGTCAAGATGTGACTTAATTAATATTATTTGATTTTGTTTTAATTAACTTGTAATGAATGAATGACTGAACAAATGAATAAAATGGTATAATCCTTCAGACATGGGCATATATTCAGATCATAAACTCACATAACTAAAAAGCTTAGCCAAACTGCTAATTGCTATGCTCTGTTCGGCAACACCACTGCAATTTGTGGTGGTCCACATCTAGCAACAAACTCCCCATCATCAAACAAAAGCATATTCTTAGAGTTAGACACTGAATAAACAACTTCCACCTGTTAAAGTTTCATTGTTTGGTGAAACTGAACCATTTTTCTGAGAGTTTCTGGTCCATTTAGAGTGTTTCTTTGGTTGCAAACCTAATTACAATGGTTACTAACTGCTAAGTAGGATTAGAGGATGAAAAGTTAGGAGCCTAAAATAAGAAAAATATTTCTTACCCTCACAGAGCTATGTGAGTAAGCAACAAAAAAATTTTGCTAAGTGCAACTGGCAAAACACAACCATGTTATTTTCTATAAACCAAAACATAAATGTAAAAAACATATAGTTTTGAACTAATGTATTTGACAGCATGTGCTTAGTCTCTGAATGTTTTAGATTTATATTTTGTCTTTAGCTTTGGCAATGTGTTTAAATACGTTTGGAGTTATGTAAACATCTTTGATTCAGATACTTTGGCAGGGTGGCAGATGGTTCTCTTGCATGTATTGTAACAATTTTCTTATGCACAGAAAGATATTGCATATAAGACATGCAAAAATACCTATCTTGGCATCAAAAATACACCTTGTTGGCATTAACTCAGTCATATGTCAGGAACTAATTAATGTCACTGTGTTTAAGTATTTGTAAAATTTTATATTTGTGTTTATGGTATGCTCTGTAATTATTGCACCATTATAAGATTTTCAGAACTCTAAAGAGGTAAAATATTTTCTTTTAGACTGACATGAGCAGAAGAAATATATAGCGCTTAAAGTGATGCATTGTTATAGAGCTGTGCTGGAACAATAATAGATGCAAGCAGACCATTAGTTTGCTAGTTCTTTTGTCAATGTGCAAAACACACAAAGAAATATCAGAGAAACTGAGCCTTTTATGTCAAACTTTATAACATTATTTTGTTCTCAGTTTTCTGTAGTGTAATGTTGTTCTAAATACATTTGTTTCCATTCTAAAAAAAGTAATGATAAGCGTGCATCTGTGAATCATCTGCATTTCAGCAAATCTTTTTTTTTTTTCTTATACCACATATGCTACTAAATTTCAGAGTTCATAATGGGCAGATGTGAAAAAAAGAAGACCACCAGCTGGTAAAGTTGTCCATTGTCTGCAGGGTTGAGAGCAGAAACGTGACCGGCAGACTAATCTTGTTAGACACTTAGCATCCGAAACCCAGAAAGTAATGATGTAATGATAATGACAAACCTTTTAACAAGTAATTATCTGTGTTTATCAACACGTGCCAGGCCATTTAATATAATTGAGAGAGTAATAACCACCAATCTTGTCAGTGCATTTAATAATTTCTTTGATTTGCTCAGCATTTAAAAGCTCAAACCGCCATGATATCACTTTCTTCTCAGAATCGCTCCAGCACCCTGACAGAGACTAAGGTCTTTGTCTTGATTCTCTGTCCCACATCTTTTTTTTTGCACCTCTGTTCAGAATAGCAGAATTAGTGAGATGTGGTTAAACACCTTAAATCCTATTTGAAGGTGTCTGTTTGATTTCTTCTTAGCTGCTTTGTCGCGTGTCTTTTGCTCAAATAAGAGGCAGAGATCAGTTCCTGCAGACTGGGGAGCTTTGGGGAAGTTTGCTCAGGAGTTTAGTTGGCTTTTAAGTGACAAATGGTGGATATCAGTCGTGGGTGTGTTGCTTATTGTCTGATTGAAGAGAATTAAGAAAAACTACATAATAATTCCACCCTTAGTGGATTTATATTTGCTATTATTATGGTGTTTGCATTTTACTTATTTGATAGCAAGCAATCTTAATTGCTGTTTTTTTTTTTTTTTTTTTTTTTCTTTTTATGAAGCACATATTACATGCTTCATGATATCTGCAGACAGGTTTTCAGCCATTAGCCTTGACGCCTGTTCCCTCCTTCTTTCCGTTTTCTGGCTGTTTAAGTGTCCGTTTAAAAAGCTGCTCTGTCCCAGAGGACTCGTCTTTTACCTGTCATCCCTATCCAAAGCTCTAATCACCACACAAAGCTCAGAGGGAGCTCACCATGCACTTGTTAGCCCTCGTCCCAATCTTCCATCGCATCCCCTTTGACACCCACACAGCCTCCTAATTCCCCCCTATTATGTTCTTATGTTTCTATAGCCTCCTAATGAGACAAGAAAGAGGAGTATCAGGTTGTGTCCATTGATGCGGCAGGCCCGGCGTGTGTTGAATGTGTGTGAATGTGTGCACTGGTTCTGTGAGCCATCTGCCTGTCGCAGGAAACATGCCATGTAATAACAGAATCATGACCATGGAGATCAGGGCCCCGGCAGGGAGCCTTGTATTCATGGAGCTTTTAAAGGCAGCCATCCCATACTGATCAGACACGCCCAGTGGGTCTCTCCTATCTTCAATGCTTTTTTATTTGCACCCCCAAAGACTTGTGCACCCCTTTATTCCACGTTCCCAGCCATATAGGCTGCAGACTCCTTGCTGCTAGGGGGTTGATGTGGTTGCCAGGGCTCAGAGGTGCTTGTAGAAGGTGAGGTTCAGACAGCAAGCCCATCTGATAGGACCATCTGGGACGAGTGACCCCTGACATAATTAGTATTAATTCTCCTCCAAAGGGGGAAAGAAGGGAGGCGGTTACACACAGTTAATGCTCTTACTCGCACTAACTGCTGTCAGCTCCAGGATTATGAACATAACCCGGATTTCATATGTGATACAGAAATGAGAAGGAATGAGAAGCAGATCAGAAGACTTCCACAAAGCTCAGTCTATATTTAACTTCAAGTAAAATGTGTTTTCAATTTGCGTTAAATTAATTGTTTTTTCTTTGTCTGCCTTGACTGGCTAACAAAGCAGTCTAGGATACCAAATACACATTCCACACAGAACATCCACTCTTACCCTCTGAGAGATGTCTTTGGGTGCTTAAATTTAGAAAATCAAGTCCAAAAACTATTAATTTCTTTACTCAATAAATACTTAATGAGCTTAAAAAAAGCCACTTAGACATTTGTCTTTTTTATTGATTGCAGAATTATGAATTACTTACGTTGTATGAACTTATTATTAACGTTTAATATTTAAAAAAAATGATCTTATCTTATTTTTTTCTTATCTTATCTTACTTGATGAGTTACACTAATTCTAGCAGAAAAACACTGTAATTAAACAGCTGTACCCATGTAATTTTGCAATGCATGCTAAACAAACAATTTGAAAAAAGATTAAAGCTGCAGTATGTAACTGTTTTAAAAAAATATTGTTTTACATATTTGTTGAAACTGTCACTATGTTGTGACAGAATGGTATGAGACAGATAACGTGAAAAAATCGATCTCCTCTGCCTTCTCCCAGTGCTCTTGGTG
The DNA here is from genome assembly GCA_014839685.1 of Anableps anableps. Lineage (NCBI taxonomy): Eukaryota > Metazoa > Chordata > Actinopteri > Cyprinodontiformes > Anablepidae > Anableps > Anableps anableps. Next base: position 20,266,579 of record CM026086.1, on the reverse strand, counting down.
CTGTCAATCACCGTCTGAGTGGCGCTGCTCATCACCCCCCCTCTCTCCCACCTTGCACTCTGCTGCAGTGCAGCGAGCAGACACTGTTGTGAATATTCAGGGTAGCTAGCATGGCCACCGATGACGATGGATAAACAGTTTTCCTGTAATGGTAAGTTGTTTCTCCGCCTTTAGCACATTTAGCAGCGAGTAAATGAAGTTGACTGACAACGCTAAGGCCTTCCTCCTGGCTCTGATTGGTTGTTTTAGGTTGGGAGTGGTGCAAAGTTATATACTGTAGCTTTAAATGGGAGCATTTCTTCCCAAAGGCAAGGGTTTAAAACTTAAAGATTAGAAATCCATCTTCAAAGGAAAACATGAAAAACCCAAAATAGTAGATATGATTGTAACTCACAAGCTTTTTTTCGGAGTGTGAAAACCAATTATATATTTTCACATTCCTTTGTTTTGTTTTGAGTATAGGCACTGCTGTTTTTTTTATTTGTTTTATTTGTTTGTTAATTTTTTTATTTTTTACAATTTTATATAATTGTAAATAAATACTAATTAATTGCATAATTAACTTTACCTTGGCACCACTGAAAATTAGGGTTCTGACGTTTCCCAGGATAAATAATAAATGACTAAAAATTCTGTATCAAATATGTGAACACTACATTAAGAACCGGCAAAAGGTCCTTTAAAGATACTATCCAGTGTTGTTATTTTACTCACCAGTCCATACTGACATACTGACTGAAATTCCGCTGCAGGATTTCACAAAATACAGAGCACACTGAAGAAAAAAAAAATCTTTGTGTGTATTTGAGGCACAAGAGGCACAAAAATAGAGCTATTTAGCTGGTATTGGTAAACATTATGGTAGACTTTCAAATTGCATTGGAGTTGCAAGAAGCTAAATCATTTGAGTCAGACTCCAGCTACCCCAAAGCCATGATGTATACTGTCATGGATGGTGAAGCTTAAGCAAATGGCAACATGTATCACCCTAAAAGGTAAATAATTTGCCAGTATAATGGTGCTGCATGCATGGTGGGGCTAGATGGTAGGATTGTGCTCATTTTAAGTCTGTCTGAAAGGTAAACTATAGTCGCCAACAGATGCAAACGCGCAGGAAACGGTGAAATGTGCTGCATTGAATGAATGATACAAACTCCAAAACCACCCAAACACAAAAATCAAATGCAACCGAAAAACAATGCAAACAAAAAAAAAAGCTGCAATCACAGAAAATAAAAGCAAAAACATAATAACAAAACAAATGGAGACAAAAAAAAGGGCTGCTTTCACAGAATAAATGCTGCAACAGCACATGAATTGCTGCAACCACGGGAAACAGAGGCAAAAGTAAAAATGCTGCAAATAGCAAAAACAGCAAGTATGAAATGCTTCAAACTCGCTCTACAAAACAGAAGTGCTCCAGACCACTAGGGGGAGTCAACCAAATCATATGTGACAAGACCCTTAATAAAGATGGGATGTCATGATTTAATGAGATGTCCAGAAAAAAGTTGGAGGAAGAAAGAAAAGATACATTATTATTTATGTCTTTTTCAAACATGCAGTCTTTTTACAACAGCATATTTATGTAGGTAATATCACCTACTCCAGACTCACCCTAGTGATCTGGAGCACTTTGGTAAAAAACACTTTCCCTTTTGCTTCTATTTCCTGTGGTTGCAGCATTTTGTCTGTGATTGCAGCATTTTTGTTTGCATGTGTTTTTTTTTTTTTTTGATTGTAGGTTTTTGCATCAATTTTCTGTGACTGCAGCATTCTCTGTTGCATTTGTTTTGTGTTTGTGTGTTTTGGAATTTACATCATTCACATGTTTGCAGCGTGTCTCACTGATTGCTCCATCTTTGCACCTATCAGTCACCGTAATAATAATTATCATAAAAAAACAGAACGGAACACATTGATGAGATCATATTGCTTTTATATTAATTTGACTCAAAATGTCTGTTAAGGATATTTCATAATGATATTTTGCCATTCCTGTGTGTCTTGATCCTCTGCACAAATGTATTTTATTATTGCCATTTATGACCCCAGTATTTGGTAGCAGCCTTTACAATCTATTATCTATCTATTCATCTACTATCGCTAGTCTATCTATGCGATCGATAGCGAGCGATCGATCTCGCGAGCGAGCGAGCGAGCGATCCGGATCTAGCGGAGCTGCTGGTCGCGCGCCGTCTCGCGCTCAGCTCCTCGCGTCTCCTATAGATTATAGAATAGAGTATATGATATATATATATAATATATATAGATATATATATATATTATATATACATATTTACAAATCAAACCAAACTAAAAAGGCCAGAATGGGTTGGCCCAAAAAATATGTCAACCAATTACTACAGTGTTTATACTATAAAGAAGTATGAGGAAAATTTGGAATTGCACAGCCTAGCATACATTATCCTGAGAGTGTTCAAAAGTTGATTTGGAATTTCCCTTTTTTTATGAAAAAAACATCTGGTGCTCAACCCCTTTTGGGTGCACAGTGACTAATGCTGCCATGAAGGACTATACTAGTACAGTTCAGCAAGCGGCCCCTTCTGCTGCTCTGCTGCTGCAAGGGGAATCTCCTCATTGGCATGCAAGGCTGTGACTTGGTGCCGTGGAGCACCGGCACCTTCTCTCTGGAGACTCTCTCCCTGCTCCTTCTTTCTCCTTGTCTTTCTCCTGCACTTCTCCCTCTCGTGCCTCACACAGCTGTCACAATATCTGCTCAACGCGAACACTGGAGAAATCGCTAGATTAGAAGAGCCTCACTGATGTGAAGCTCCTAGAGCAGGAGATTTCATATCAGAAAGGGCTGAAAGGCCTCTTGTGAGAGGCGTTAAGGCAATCTTGAGATTTGTAAATGGGTTTGTATTGTGTATGTCACGCAGCTGTGAGTGCACCTGGGGATCCTACTAAAATTCATTTTAAAAAGGTATGTGTAAATCACATAAAATGCTCTGACAACATCAGAATTTATTCTGGTCTGGTTTTGGCAGATGGACCATGTGTTTACAGCACGGTGAGATGGACCGGGATCCAAACAAACAAACAAACAAACAACGCATTGGCATGTGTTGAGCATTTCGCTGAGGAGTTGGAACAAACAATGACACAAGAGAGCAGAGAGAACTGGAGAGAGAAGATACAGATCCTGTGTGGCTCTGTGGATTTGGAAAGAGTGAAAGCACAGGCAAGAGCGCTGATACCAGCCAGACTCAAGCTGTGGGCAAATCATGCGTGAAATCGGGAACAAAGGGATTCACGGGATTGAAGGGCATTAGACTCACACTGTCTGAGCCTCGGAGGTGTGTGTGTTTGTGTGCTAAAGAGGCTCAGGATGTTGTATTTGTAGTCTTTTAATAGCCTTATTGCAAAAAGGATTAGGGACTTTTAAATTAAGGTGGCTTTGTTTTGCTATTAGTAAACAATCCACCCTTTCATTACAACTTTAATTTGAATTAAAATTCCGATAGAAGAATCCTAAACCTTTTTCCAGGTTGATTTATTTATTTATTTATTAAGCTTAAAACAACGCAGATATTTGAAACACTCACTGTGGTATATATATAAAAATATAAATAAGTTCCCCTTCTTGTTGTGTTGCCCAAATGTTGACCCTTAGCTCTATGTTGTCTCATTTGTTGTCAATAGGTAAATAAATATGTATCTGTTTCTTTAAATTATGAAACATGTTATTTGTTTAAATATCATATAGTATTAAGGAAATGAGATTGTGAGGAATTTTTTACTACTTAGAGCATTTATCTATTTATCTAATTTTGCATAAATGGTCTTCACCTTATTAACACATTTTCACATTCCTTTCAAAACATTAGTTTAATTTAGCACTTTAGCCAACAACAAAGTGTGTTGCTCTTAAGTGGTATTATGACCATAACTTCCTTGCTTATTTGTCAAGTGAAACTCCATGTTAATTTGATATTAAGAATTATGCTATAAATCATTATTATTACGTAACTGGTTACCAGTAGCCGTTTTTGCATGAACTGCACCCTGGACGAGTCCCTCCTTGTAGCTCATTCATCCACCCACTCATGCTTTAGACCCAAGTCCACTACCTCCACAATGCTCATCATGCAAAATCTAAAATGGTCCATAGTATGAATTATATAGCACTTTTCTAGTCATACTAGAACACTCAAAGTGATTTTCACTAAAGCTGCATTTAAACAGATGTCCTTAGAAATGAACACATGTTCATACACCAATACACATATCAGTCAGGGGTTAACTCCTTTTTTTAAGCGCGCATTGATAGCAGTAGAAAGTCAAATCAACCTCACAACTTTCTGCTGCAGGACAACAATAACTTATCAGAACAATTCATATCTAAAACGTTATCTGTAGTTAGGGCTTGTATTTTATAAATGATTTATCCCTTAGAGAGATCAAAACATTTAGATAAAGAGAAGAATGCTTTGCTTTCGATACTATTCAAAATGCACTCTGTGATTTCAAATGTGTTTTGAATGCATAATCCACACTCACTAACAAGTTAATAAATATTACACCTTGCTGTTCCCACCAGGTTCAGAGATTGCATTTATCTCTCAGGATATCTTGGTCTTTCTGTTTGTGAAAGTCTCACATTCATTTATGTCTCAACTGGATTATGTATACATGCATGCTTCTTTACAGTGGTCAGCACATGCTGGACTCGGTCTACCTAGAATCAGCTGCAGAGTTTCGTAAATCTCCACGAGCTGGTCTGTAAACATTTTTAAATGACTAAAAAATAAGTACATCTCATTACAGATGCTTTTAAAAATATGTGCTCACTTTTTATCTAAAACTTTTATATTTGAATCTAACTGTGTCCAGACTAATTGTGCTGCTGTTTTTTCCTTTTGTAATCTAATTCTGGTTAAATAAAGATCAAATGAAAAATATGAAAATTATCTTAAAGCACAGAAAATGAGATCAGGAAAGACAGATATAGAGACAGACAAGTAAAGCTTTTGTAAGCATTTTTGAGAAAACTAGAAATATCTTTTTTCCACACTGAAACATTTCACAACTCAAAAAGTGTTTTAAGGAATCTACAATTATCATAGAATGGTTCACTCCCAGTTTACCCATTTTATTTATGTAGTTCAGTTTTAACAATTTTCTTAATCTAATTTAGTTCTAATGGCAAAGAGCCTCCTCTGTCACATTTAATGTGACAATGTAACAACCAATACTTTTCAGTGGGTCTCAGGAAAGGATAGAAATTTGAGAGGAGTTTTAGGTAAGAGCAGGTCTTCAAACTTCCACTCAAAAGAGTGCTAGTAAAGAGCTATCATTTAGTACATCCATTCATTTCTGCCTCTTACTTTACTGTTATGAACAACTGATAAAGTTAGGAGTGAAATGTGCTTTGTTATGATTTTTAAAGCAGATCATATGTTCTCTGGATAAGAATACATAAATTCTTGATCTTTAAACCTTTTATTTTTTGCACATCACAATTGTGTTAATGTTTGCTATTACAAAGTATTTCAGTGTGCTCTCATCTCTCAATTTTTACTCATGGATTACAATATTGCATTTCAGAGATGTGGAGCAAGTGCACTTATTCATTTTTATGGCCTGACTGGGCTGCCATAACCCCTGTGTCTTTTTTGTTTTTTTGAGCAACTCCTAAGTGAGTTTGGAGTTGTTTTTGATTTCATTGGAATCTTAAGGTATATATTTAAGGTCTAATTTTGCATTTAAATGTATGATAAATCTAGCTACAGAAACCCCTTTTCATTCTACATCCTATCCAACTTATTACAAAAATGTCTGGTTTCATCCGATTATTTGTAGGTATTTTTTCAAAGATAAATGTCTTTGGAACATACATTAATTCTAAAATCTATATAGTATATTCAACTTGAGGTGTTTTTTCATTGGAGTAACTCTCAAAAAATTTACATTTCTCTTCCTATGAAATATCGCTACACCTATCAATACCCAGGTAATAATCATTCATTTAAAATTACTGTAGATATAGTGGCATTTTTTTGGCATGGAGGCATTTTCTTACAAACACACTGTCAAATTGTATTTTTTTCCTTATTTTAGTAAAAGATCATATAACTTGGTACAAAATAATCAGATATGCAATGATGGGGAAAGATTAAATAATACGTACAAATAGTCAGCTTGAAACTTCTTATTGTTACATTTTTTATGTGTTCTTCATTTTCTTGTTAGTCCACATCAGCATCCAGCATGTATTCTTACATTTGTAATAGTAACAATGATATATATATATATATATATATATATATATATAGATATATATATATATATATATATATATATATATATATATATATATATTACACTGTGTTACAAGAAGAGCAATTACACTGCAAAATTTGAAGTACATTATTTGTTCTCTAAGTACTTTCCAAACAGTTTTCCTAATTAAGACACTGCCTCAAAAAGAAAACTCATTTCCTCTTCAAATACAACTTCCCTTCAGTTTCCTGACTCAGCCAATCAGATCGACCAGATGACCTCAATATCCCAGTCCAGCAGATCAGAACATCTAAATGTCCTCTGGTGCAGTGAGGTTTGTTGTGGAGGTGTCACTAAGGGTTTTGCTTGAATGATTTTTCCCATGTCTCTGCTTTTCTGCTCTCTCAACTGCTGGTACTTTTTGACATAAACTGCTTGTTTTGGTGCAAAGTATGATGATTGCAAGAATTAACACCTTACAATTGTTCTTCAATGCTGAATTTGAACAACCTGCAATTTCCATACTGATTTATGGGGAGAGGATTTAAACAATTAACATGTCAGTTCACTCTGAAAAAGGTCATAACGTACGCACACGAGCAGAAAACATGTTGAAACATTTTCCTTTGCGCTGCTCCAAAGCTGCTTCATAAGCATGACTCCTCACTAAGTGCCAAACTGAGTTATGGAGGCTCTGGTGGAGAAACACTTTAATTGTTGTATGAATATGCAATTGTGCCTCGTTCCCGGACCTGAAATCAATCAAGTGGACATTCAGCATCCATTCTGAGCCTTGCCACCTGCCTTCTTGAATTTTTTTGGTTATTTAATGGATATAGGAGTCATTTTTCCTTTTCTGGAGGTTGGAAACCTAGTTGTAATCGGAATTTGCATAAATTTCAAATACCCAATTCAATCTTCATCATCTCTGTCTGCTAATGAATATAAATAAAACTGGTTTGCTCATTCATTTTATGTGCAACACCATATCAGTACTTTAAATGTCTTCACACAATACAATATTTCATTTATTGGTTTTCTCATATGCGCAATTAAACCCTGAACCATTGATCCCCACTATGACACATGGTGGTGACAGCATCATGCTGTGGTGATCCTTTTCTTCAGCAGTGGCAGGGAAAATCATTAGCGTCAATGGGAACATGGATGGAGCTAAATACTAGGTGATATCACAGGAAAACCTGTTAGAGGCGGCGAAGCCAGTAAATGGACTGGAGTGGGGATTCACCTTCCAGCAGGACTTTTAACACCAAATTTACAGTCAGAACAACAATGGAATGGTTTAGATCAAAGCATAGCCATGTGTTAGAATGGCCTAGTCAAAGTCCAGCCCTCATAAATCCATTCCCAATTTGTAGTAAAGTGTGAAAATTGATGTTCATATCAAATATGACAGGATTCTTACACTGGTTTGCAAGAAATAAAAACAATTCTGACTTTAGATGTGGAAAGCTTGTAATTCCCACTGAGTTGAAAAATAGTTGAAAGTATTGACTCAGGTGGTCCTGAAAATGCATGCCAGTTTTCAGATTTTCATTTATTAATAAAATGAAAAACCATGTATTTGAAATATTTACATATCATGATCATTTTATTGCAAAATTGGAAAGAAAACTGTTAATCTTTTTTTTTTTTTTTTTTTTTTTTTTTTTTTTTTTTTTTTTTACTTAAGCTGAACTCTCTTTCTCAGACACTAATTAACAGTTTCTTTCTTTAGAGTTAGGCTAAAAAGATCTGGAGCGAAGAGGCATGAAGTAGTTGGGGAGGTGAATACTGGGGAGCAAAGTCTGGGCAAAAAGCCAGTGTTTGGCCTAATTTGTAACTGGTTCTACATGTGAAAGCCTCAGGGCACATCAGGCAAAAAGCTTCAGCATTTGGGGGGAAAAAAAAAGGTTTCTGATTTTTTAAGAATCTTAACAGTAGAGACACTTTCCACACATGCCAATCATTCACACACACGCTCTTCATGAACCTTGATGATGTCAGCAGCTGAGCATTGGAGCAGTTTTCCCTCCCGGAACGACAGCAGAAGGGGGAAATCTGGCAGACCATCACAAAGTTATGTCAATGGTGACTGATGGGAAGGTCTGAATCCAAGGCCAAAACTGTGTCCAGGTCCCCAGAACCTTTGACAGTCAGCCAGACAAGCTCTCCAGCAACATGTGAGTATGTTGCATACATTAAATAAACCATAGGAAACTGCCCTACAGAAAATGTGAAAGATCCACTGATTCAGAAATGTTTTGCTGTAAGTGTTTTGAAAACTTATGGTGCTTTGCAATTGTAACAAATCACGTAATGTTTCATTTTTTTTCTTTTAAATACACAACCTAATATATAGCAACTTTTTTATTGTTTCCCTCAAAATCTAAATTATATATATGTATATTATATATATTCAAAGTGTGTCTAGGGGCCACTTGCAGCCCCTGGATGGATTTTGTGTGACCATGGATCCCAATTCAAAATTTGATTATATCTGGTTATGGATGCAGATGGGGATTTTTTTGTTTGTTTGTTTGTTTTTTGTTTTGTTTTAACAGAGATATTGAAATCTTTCTAAAATCAAAATGTTAGGTACAACACAAAATTTGATTTTTTTTTTTTTAATCATTCTCTTTGCTTTCTTTTTAATTTCATAATAGATAGGATCACAAATATCCAGCTACTTTACTCAAAGCACACCTTGGTTCACACAAACCTGCATTTAACTGGGTTATTAAACTTGGCTAAAAATAGCAAGTATTTTACCCAAATGCTGTTCTTGTTGCTTAGAATAAACATTTTTGTTCTAGGTCAAGAAATTAAACTTAGTCAACCCCCTGAACAATTTAGAATCCGTATGCCTTTCTTTTTAATATCCTTTTACATCTAGGATCTATAATTATTTACAGATAAGACTACTTAATTTAAAATATTGCATGTTTAGTTTATTGATGAGCTGGTAAAAAAAATAATTTAAAAAAGACATTATTTGGGATTTGTAATGAAAAAGCACCTCAGGGACTTTCTACTTGATGATTTTGGCCCATGTGGCAAAAAGTTTGGACACCACTGCTTAAAATGGTCATTTGTGCATTTAAACTCTGACTCAGCTTTCTCCATTTAGGAGCAACAGCTTTACATCAAGTACATATGATAAATAAAAACATTATGCTAATACCAAGGTCTGGCTATGATATAGCAAGTACTCAATAAAGTCCCTTGCAAAGGATTTATAGCTCTTCCACTTTTCCATTTCAGGTTATAACTACAAGCGTCAGTATTTTTAACTGGGATTTTATTTGACAAACCAACACAACCTAATTGTGAAGTAGAAGGAAACTGATGGTTTTTTAAATGTTTTTACAAATATGATTCTGAAAAATAAGATGTGCATATGTATTCAGCCCCTTTCACTATTAAAGCACTAGATAAATTAAAATACAATCCACCTGTGTGTAGTTTCATCTCAGGATAAATACAATTGTTTTGGGAAGGTTTTGTTAGAAAACATCAGTGATGAAACAGTCGTCAACCTAACCTGACTGGCTGGCCAACATGACCTTTAAGCAGAGATGTAGCCCACAAGCTTGTGGTAACTCTGGAGGTGCTGCAGAGATCCAAAATTCAGGTAGAAGACTCTGATGATAAATTGGGCCTTCATAGAAGAATGGAAAAAGCCATAGTAGAAAAAAGCCATGACTTCAGTTTGCAGTTTGAAGACAGAGCTTGCATCCTGTTGTCAAAACATGTGGAAGAAGGTGATCTGGTCAGATCAAAAATTGAACCTATTGACCAGTATGCAAAATTCCGTTTATGGTAGAAAATGAGCACTGTACATCATGCTGGTCACACAATTCCCACAATGAAATGCAATAGCAGCATCATGTAGGGATGCTTTTCTACAGCAAGGACAGGGAAGATGATCAAAGAAGTTGGGAAGATGGATGGAGTGAAGTGAAGGGAACAAAACACTTACTAAAGGTTATAAAAGACTTGAGCCTAAGGCAGAGGTTCACCGTCTAGCAGGACGACAATCCTAAACAGTTGGTCTGTCTCCTCAAATCCCCACCAAAATTATGGGCCAAGGTGCTGAATTATGCATACTTTTGTGACTTGTACTAAAAATCTTTTTTTTTTTTTTTTGTCCTGATGAGCAGAAAAACAACAAAAAAACCCCCAAACACTAAATTTTTTATCATTTTTTCTTTACTATCGTATTTTACAAAAAGGTTAAAAAAGAAATTAAATTGAAACAAAAAAATACACAACTAATTTAACTTAAATACTATAAATACATCAGTACTTCTATCAAATATCAGAGGTCTTGTGCAGTAGCATTGTGTGTATGTGAAAGACAACAAAATCAGCATTAATAACTTATGTTTTGTTTGCAGCAGTTTTCAGGTCTAGATGACATTTTGAGCCAATTAATAAATACTTTTAAACCTTTTTATACAAATTAATATATTATGTGAATATATTTTAAAATAAAAAATAAAATGAAAACCCTAAAACTTTTATTAACGTCTGTAATAATTATTTTAACCCTTTAGACTGCCATGCTTTGAGAAAATTAGCAGGTGAAGAAGAGTTTGGTTATTTAAAGTATAATCAGCAATCTTTTACCATATCCAAAACAAAGTAAACAAACAAACAAAAAAAATACCTTGATATGTTTAACATATTTTAGCTGCAACCAAATTCTCACTCTGTACCATGCTCACCTGCAGATTTTGCTCATTTACACGTCAAAGGCAAAATTTTCCTTTTGTTTTTCCACTTTATTTATTCTTTTAATTTCATATGGTAATAATGGTCTGATCCAATCACGGAAACTGTTTTATTGGCACCAGAAAATATTTCTATTTTGACTGAAAATAATGGCACATGCAGAAAAACAGTCCACTGACTAATAAATACAAGGAAACATTGACATCTTACAACAGTGAAATGCTCGTCTGTCTGCAGATCTTTCTGGTGTTGCATTTTAATGTATTTGAGGAGTTTGGAGTTTTTCGGGTAAAAGGGCAATGGAACAACACATTTTCCTACAGTCTGTGGAAATCACGTCCTGGACTGATTAACTCAGATGTCCAACGATGCATGAGGTGAGTGGGACAGAAACATTTGCTTGATGTTTAACCAGTCTTCTGACGGGAGGGTAATGCAGTTCACCACTGTTAAAATAACAGCAACTTCTTGTTATGGAGCAAACTTCTTCCCAATGCCAGGCAATGTATAAACATTATTTCCTTTGAGCTTTGAAATATCATCCTCTGACAACAAAGAAAAGAAAATGGCGCAATGCAAAGCCTGACATTTACAAGCAGTGCTTAATGGACCATCATGAGGACTTCAGTCCAACAACAACAACAAGGTGTCTTGGATCCTTTTGTCAAAATTTTGTCTATTGCACCAAGCATCTGGTCACTGATGCTCACACATATGTCGTCACCATCAGCTGGAATGTCCTCATTTAGACAACATAATCAATCTGCACCAGAAACTGTCAGCTGCCGTTGGTAATGATAACTGAGGTGGCCTTGTGTCCTTGCATCTGCTCTGCCTGCATCCTCACATGAGATGCCACATCATATTGGACTCCTCCACATGCCAGGCTAGAATAACTCCTCAAGTTCTCTGGGTCGTACAGGTGCTCCAGGGAGTACCCGGTCAAAGCATAAGCCGCTTGCCTTTCCATCTGTTGCCTTTCCTGGGCTGGATAGAGCAGCGGACTCCCGTGGGCTTGTGCAGGGTGGGGGGACAAATCTGTCGGCATATAGTCTTTGGTTAGAGGGAGGCCAGACCTGGGGACACCATCCGAGCCAGGGCTGCTGAGGCGAGACACTGACACAGGGCTGGTTGTGTTTTCGTCATTGTCATGGGGGCCGAGTGCTTTGACGCTATCCCTATGATGAAGGCGCTCTGATGGGAGGTCGATGCTGGGAGCCCCAGGACCACGACACACCACGCTGGGCATGGTGAGCTGAGAATGATGGGGTATGGAGGAGGCAAAGCACGGACTGTGAGTTTTGGTGAGACCTGAAACGTCCAGCAGCACCTTTTGTTGCTGCAAGCGATTCTCTTCCTCTTTAATCATTTGTTGTGTGGCTCGGATCAGGGTCTCCATCTTGCTTGGTTCTCGAGGACTTGATTGGAACTGGTCAGCGTGATAACGCTCACCCGAATCGCTGGTGGACCCACCTCCATCGGGTGAACTTACAACACTGTCTTCATCCCAGTGGCCTCGTCCTGCACAGAGAAATAAATGGCCACATGTCAAAAACAAATAAAGTCAGTTTAACTAAAGCTAACAAATAGCTAATGTGTAAATCCTGCTTTCAGTGCATATGGAATCATGATCTGATGTCTTGGTAAAGGCACAGTGGGGGGTTGTTTCACTGTTTAAGGACGTGAAATGTGAAATAACTTGGCTTTCAATTGCAGGCAATTTTTGAACAGATGGTAGCAATCGCCACACTGGCAAGAGACAGCGTAAACAACTTAGCATGTTCCATAATAGCATTTGGAAGCTACCAGGAGAAACAAGGCCAGAGCTATTTTCAGAGACAGATGGTTGTGGTCTCAACCCTAACACCTCACCATGAATGGCGCCATGGTAGGATGTGATTTCATAGCCCTCACTGTTGTCCACAGAGAATTTTGGAAGTGACAGGACAGAACGTGTGGTGTCCCACCACATTTCTCGGCCTGACTGAGGGGTTCCCAGGAAATAGCGGCCTCCTTGGCATCTGACGCGGTCACATGTGGTAGTGTGAGAGTGAGCTTGGGTGTGGGCGAGATCATCTTCAGATAAACCCAGACCGTAGCACAGGGACCCAGAGTCTGGATACAGTCTGTAGGCGCAAGATGCCTCGGGAGCCTCACTCGGATCCAGCAACTGGGGAGAGGCTGAGTCTGTCAAGGGGCTCCCTCCCCATTGGCTATCTTGGTCAGACTCTGAACGCTCTGGATTAAATGCTGCAAATTGCTGGAAATACACAAAATCACAGTTTGAATAATGTTCCTAACAGGTTTTTGGCAAACAAAAACAAAGACTTCCTTTTCTTTTAGCTCCATGAAACAAGCCTTTACCTGTGGATAAGGTGACACCCTGGATTTTGCCTTTGACTGGGTTAGACGAGACTTGGACGTTTTTCTGTCCTCGCTGTGAGTGTCCGCATAAGGGAAGGCTGGTTTAGAGGGACTCATTTGGTCCAAGGAAAGCTGCATTCCTTTATACTCAGTGTCCCTTTAAATAAAGATAATAAACATGTTAGACATCAACAGAAAATTATACTTCAGAAAATTTACATACAGTGATTTATTTTGAGGTCTCGCAATGTCTATAACATAATTAAGGACCGAGTTACAGAACAGGCAGCCTTTAACTTCTTGGGTGCAAAGAGAATTTTCTGTCGTTTAAATCTCTTCATTCATTTGCCTTTTGTAAGCACCTGTAATTATCACAAAACCCACATGTTACATATTAAACTGTTCAGCATCTATTCAGGCTGAAGCAAAGGGATAAAACCTAATTTGTACGAAAAGTTAAAGCATTTAAATGTATGTTAGCAAAGTTTGATTCTCATGTAAAAAAAATCTTTACTCAGAAGGCTGTAGTTTTTTCTTGCTTGAAAAAGTTCACCCAAGTCTTCCTTTTGCAAAATGTCGTGTCATATATGAAACATTTAGCAGATAAAAGATTACTAAAGATACAAAAAAAAGCTCTGTTAATTTTGGTTGAGATAAAAGTTATATTATTAATGAAATTTACGTTTTAAACAAAAATGCATTACTGCATTGCCTCTATTTTCTGCATTTTTCAGAAAATTGAGATTTGAACTCTCACTTAACTTGGGTCCAAGGCTTTACTTAGCTTATTACTACATTTTGCTTGATGAATCAAGAATATTTTAACAAGCTAAATTTAAATGTTGCTGGAAGCCTATGTCTTCTGTTTCTAAAGTGATGATTTGGCTCCAACCGAGTTCAGCAGACTTTCCAACAGAATCATTCACTTCCTCAACTATCCACTTTGTTGTTGGTAAAGTTAGTCTGTGACTCTATGTTGTAGAGGTCAGTTTTTAGTAAGAAGTTTCCTAGTTCAGTCCCCTGCCCTCCCATAAGATCTAGTGAGATTCTTAAAAAATAAATATATTAAGTTAAAAACATATATATACAATGCCAGCCCAATGCTCTAACAGGCTCTAAGCAGAATTTAATTTGGGCCCATTTCCACTCAAGCCCATTGCAATCAGTAAAGACTTGGTTGACTATTAAAGGCTACCCATGGATCTATAAACAGCTGCAGTATGTGTGAGATGTCACCAAAGTATTAAAACAAGCTTCAGAGATCACAAAGTTATCTTCACAGTGTGGGTCTGTAAAAAAATGTATTTCAAATTATGAACGTTTTTTTTAATAGGTATGCAACCGATGTCTTTTTAAACCTATCCTGTGTGAATTTAACTACTCTTTGGCTCATAAGCCAGCAATGGGTCCTAAGAAGTCACAAAGTTTGCTCATGCCTTATTCCTAACAAAACAAATTTGATGCTTCCAAAAAGAAAATCTCTTTATACAAATACCATTCCATTAAGTTTTTAATGTAAGGGGATATGTTTCTAAACTGTGTCCCTACATTTTTTGTAATCAGACAAAATAAGCAAAAACTTAGTGGAAGTTGTATGTTCGTAAAACCAAAACATAGGACAAATGGTTTTCAGTTACAGGAGTTAATGTGTGGAATTTCTTTGACAATAAACTGAAGAAGTTCAAACTTGCAAAAATGTAAATTCCCACAAGAAACAAAAATTCTTCAGTCCCACAAAAGTGGTGTGTACATTCTATAAGTTGATGGTTTGTTGACTATTAAAAGTAATATCAATAATTCAACAGCTGTGTTGTGATTCTACAATTTGTAGGCTGGCAAAAATGTTACATTTTCTTGGTTCCATCAATACATGTGTATAGGACCTGTTTTTTTTTAAGTTAAGAAACAAAGACATTTGTGAATAGGTAAGAGAAAACACACTATAAAGCACTTTGTAGAACCTGAAGTGCAAAGGTACAATTTTGATAATTGAACGTATTTAATTTAACTTTCACAAGCTGGAGTCCAAAGTCCAAAACCAATGACATTTAATTTAATCCCAAATGTACATTTACTTTCCTCTTAACAATAATACAATAAACGTTTTACTTGGGAAACTCAAATTAGCATGCAAGCATGTTTCAGTTATATTAAAAAAACACAGAATGTTTCCCATAATGTGGCACCATGTGGCATGTGGTAGAAAAAGACTGGGCTGCTTTGACTGAATAACACATGAAATTGACATAGCAGGAGATGTTTAAAAAATAATTCCCAAAAGACTGTAAAAACATGTTTTTTGCTAGTGTTAGCATAAAGTGCAACTTCAGTGAGCAGTGAGTGTTTCACACAGATTTATGTTTAAACATTTATTCTTATTTTAGCCTCCTGCTAGTTAAAATTATTTGAGATTTTGTTTCTGCAACCCACTTTAGATGCTTCACAAATTGAGTGCTGTCAAAACATTTCCAATGATTATAATATCATCTACTGACTTCTTTGTACAACCCTGGGGTCTGCATTGGAACTAGTGATGTAATCAATGGTTAATCAGCAGCAAATACTGTAGCTAGCATGCAGAAATTATTGTACTGTGCAATAACATCAATAAGACAAACTAAGGACAGCTAATCAATCATTTCTGCAGTGTAGCTTCTACTACAATGCTGCTATAGCATATTGCAAATAAAGATGCACTTGAAGACCCTTGTTGCAACACACTCTCTTCACATAAGCATCTCATAAAATCGTTCCTTTGCCTATTAAAGACTTTTCTTGACATGCATGCATTTAGCGTGTGTACCCTATAAGTAACTGTCCTGCAGCTGCACACTCCAAGTGTTGCTATCGAGGGAGCGAAAAGGCTTCCCGTGTCAAGTGTTCAGCAAACATGAGCCTATTCTTAACTTATCGCATCAACAGTATGAAACAGCAGCTGCCTGGCATTTTAAACCTTGTGACCCATCCCTGACCCTGTGGAGCCAGCCTCTTTAATGCAACTCTAAATATGACCCAATTCTCCTGTATGACACCTTGGGGGAAAGGCTATGTTTGGATAGCCAGTGCACTGCATGAGCGCTATTTGCTCTTGCAGGTACAGTTGCAGTGGCCGATTCTGAATCCTATCTGAGTCCTGGTTGACTTATGTCTGAGCCAATAATGTTGGTCCTTTGTACAAACTCAGCTGTGTTAGCCAAATTCCACTTCGGGGTCCAAGGCAGAGCACCTTGTGTCTGAAAAAAAGCCTCTAGCCAACAATGAAGAATGATTTATTTATGGATTCTTGTTGGGTTGCAATTCTGTCTAAGTTAGGTGATTGAATAGCTGTTTATTTCTTTAAAGCATCTGTTTTTTGCACCTTTTACTGTGTACGAATGTCCTGACACTGTAATGTTATACCTAATTATCTACAAGGAAATTCCCTGCTATTTTAATATAGTTCCTTTGTTTTCTCCTTACTGCATTGAGGAAATCAATACCGAGACCCCAGCCATGTGCATGCATGCACGTACATACTCAGACAGCTTTACATTGCATGGACTTGCACACAAACACACACAGAAAAACCAAACTTAACAAGTAAAATCCAACATGTGCTACATCTATGAGATAACTATTGATTTTCAGGTTACCGTTTGATCGATTTTGCTTTCCTGAGACTGCCCAATCGATTGTGACAGTGGAAGGTTTTTGATGGGGCTGAATCCTGATGTTTGTTCTTTCTGTCTCAAAGGGGCCTGAATGTGCTTTGGGCTTTCATAACAGAGAACTGCCTGAACCTTGCAGCGGCAGCATTTGGTTAATTTTTACATAAAGGCTACAGAAGAATAAGGACAAGGATAGGAGTGTATGACATTATTATTATTATTATTATTATTATTATTATTATTATTATTATTATTATTATTATTATTATTATTATTTGATTTTGAAAAATATATACAACTCAAATTCCAACTTTTTTTGTTTTGCTCAAGATCCTGACTTGTGTTACATTTTACATCTATAATTTCAACAACAGAGAAGAACTTTAAGAAATAAATTGAACAAATGTTTCAAACAAGTAAATGCTAGTTAAATCACTTTCCTCCCAACTGAGACTCACGTCAGAACGTAGTTGACACTGACGATACAATGAGGTCTTGAAGAGCGGCTGTTGTGGACAATGGTGGCGTAACTCTGGACCCAGACCCAGCCCCCGTGCTTGGCAAGGAAACGATAATACTTAGTGGTGACCTGGCCTTTTACCAGCACTGAAAGAGATGTAAAAAAAAACCCCTCAGAGATGAACTATTTATTAGCTTGCATTCTCTGAGTTCTTGTGTGGTGAGTGTGACTGTCAGCACAAGTTAAAAGCTGACAAGAGGCCGAACTACTTATGGTAAACACAAAAGTGTAACTCACAGAGATGATGAGCACAGCGGAGGTGAAAAATATCACAGCTGTGGACATGATGGTACAATGTTTTCTCTATAAGATCCTGGGGCTCATAACCCGTCAGCTCAGCTACCCTGAATACAAAGTGCACAGAAAAAATCAGAAAAAAAAACATGTTTGTCTGCTTCTGTTGCATAATTACTGCATCCATATTTTGCAACAAAACATGAAATTCCAAAAACTGTAAAACACATGCACAAAATTTTTCCTGGCCCTGTACCTTGAGTCCAGAAAGATGAGCTTCATGTCCAGACTGGCCCTGAACATAAACATGTTACTGTGCAGTTTTATTTCCGTAACCGCACTGGGCGGCAGAGAGTGACCCACAGCCACCAGCCCCACATTCTGGTAGCAGCCCTCGAAAGGTGACATGTCCAGACTGTACTGACGGATCTTCAGGTAGCCACTGCAGTGGATGACCTGTTGTGTGCCAGGAAGATAATGAGAAGTAGTGAGGTGAAATTCTTTTTCAAGGAGATGTAACCCAGCATAAATAGTAGGATTTTAAGTCAAAAGCCTTTTGTACAAATTACACAATTTGAGGGAAAAAATATTAAATGCATGACTGTTAAAATATGAGTGTTTTGTGAAAATACTGCACTATGTGACAGCACAACAAAAGACAGATAAGGCTAAGAATAACTTGTGTGACGGTATTTAGTTTGAATTAATATTTTATAAAAACTGTATATATAACTATAACTGGTAATATAATTATATAACTGTATTATATTGTGTATTGCTAATTATTATTTTATATAATAATAATAATAATAATAATAATAATAATAATAATAATAATAATAATAATAATAATATCCTACTTTGTATCCCCCACTGGTTAGTCCTGCGTTTCTTTTTGCCAGCACACATTTCATCCTCAAAAAGAAAGAACGCTCCACTTCATATTCTAGAGAGGAAAAGAAAAGCAGTTTTGTCACCATTTAAAAAAAAAAAATCTCAAATATAATTTCATATACTATACTATACTATACTATATACAATTTAATTTCATATACTAAAATAATAACAACAACTACTACTACTACTACTACTACTACTACTAATAATAATAATAATAATAATAATAATAATGATGCAATGTAAAAGCCCAATACACACATCCGCTGTTTATTACTAGAACTCAAAATATTGTAATGTATGTGGTGCTCTTATTATGAAACACGGCTGTATACCTTGCACGAAATGTGAGTGATAGGGCTGATGTGGCGTCAGCACAGCTGTCATCTCATCATGGTCGGCAGGATGGACATATTCATAAATGCTGTTCCCGGTCAACTCTACCTGTTGAGAACAACTCAAGTAATCAACGGAGAAGTACCGATGAGAGCAGCTGGATTTAAAAAAAAAAAAAAAAAAAAGGAAATTGAACAACAGTAATAATAATATCTGAAAGTAAAATTCAGAGAAAACAGACCTGAGACAGTCCTAAATGTACCGACGCTGTCTCTGAGATGTACATAATCTTCCCATCTGGAGCCACCACGAATATGAATCCATCTAACGTCTGCGACAAATAATTGAATAAATATAGAATAGAGCAAATGAAGAAATAAATTTCAAAAATATATAGTAAAATAAAGGAATAAAAAGATGAATAGTTCAATATCAGACAACAATCTTCGTTATCATCTAAGCTTGAGTTATGCACATTGTTCTTTGACTACATACTACTGGATCAGACAATACCGACATTGCGACGATAAACTACCTGCAATAAATGAGACCCGAGCTCCCGTCCAAGGTTGTCCAAAGATCGTGTTCGACTCGTGTGACCCCAAGGCCTCACCAAGACCTTCAAAATATATCATATTATTATTATTATTATTATTATTATTATTATTATTATTATTATTATTATTATTATTATTAAATAGTACACGGAAAACTTTAGGAACGCACACACACAGAGACGCACACAGTCATGTGCGTAAGGGGAGAAGCTTCCGTTTAAATGACCAATTTACAGTAAAAGTCATTCTTCTCCCTCACTAATTAGAAACATTTGTCTCTTCCTGTTTGTGCGCAGACTGAAAGGACGCATAAAAGCTAATACAGCTGCAAATACAATTTATAATCTGAAGATTTCTGGTTCTTTTTTAAAAAGTATTGTTGTCAAATCGTGTCCAAATAGATTATAATAGCCAATTCTCAGCGCAGAGGAAGTATAACCTGTGCTGCTTATTAAAATTCATTCAGCTTCATTATAAATCAGGTAGAGCCCGGTAATCCTGGATAAATTTCCCCTGTTGTAAATAAAAATCCTTCTCTGTATGAACATGTTGACTAACATGCCACCAGTTCATAAAAGCTTGAGTTTATAAAATATAAGACAAATTGTCCTGTTTTTTTAAGCTTCATTTTTTTCAACACGAAATATATTCTTTTCCTTTCCACTCTCCTGAGTTCAATGTTGCGACACGAAAAAAAAAAAAAAAAAAAAAAAAAAAATATATATATATATATATATATATATATATATATATATATATATATATATATTTTTTTTTTTTTTTTTTTTTTTTTTTTTTTTTTAAAGTGAGACTGTTGTAGATTTCACGGCAGATCAATTGCTGTATTTGTCTTCCAGTAGACAGGCAATGGCGGAAAAATCGTACAAGGCTCCTGCTTACACGGCCTTATAGGAGGCTAGACGCCTCGCTGCGCCTCCTTCCTAATTGCTGATTGGTATTCTAAGTCACACATGAGAAGAAATCTGCAGAGACCTGTGTAAAAAGATGGTAGCAGATCGCCTCATTTGAAAGCACTGAATTACAAACAAACTATAATGCATTTGTAAAGACTCCCTGTAGATCAATGAGGGAATCGCTTGGCTGCAGAACTCCTGTAATTTTTTTTTTTCTTTATAGCCAAAGGCTGCTTTAATAAAAGTATTATGTTCTATTAGAATATAGATTATCGTATGTTTTATTCTTTAATCAATCGATTCCATGGCAGTATAAGTAATACAGAAATATCATTTTTAGTTTTTTTTCTCTCTTTTTTCTCTCCTCAGTCTGAACTTATCTACAGCGGTTTAAATGTCCATTTTGCTATTTTTTTTGTCTCTTTTTATTCGATTATTTTTTGTGTCTTATTTTAGTTGTTCCGTTAATTTTAAGGTCATATGAATTGTTTAGTCAAGTAATGACTGTATATATTGGTGTTATTCATCGTGAATTTTGCTTAAGAAAGCGGCGCGTAATGCTTGTCAGATGGCTCACCCTGCGGAAAAACGATCCTCATCTTTAGGTAGCTTGTTGTCAGCCTTATTATAGAGGCTTTGTCGAGCTGGGAGGTAATGGCCGACGGAAGAGGCAACATTTTAGCCAGTTCATAAAATTCACTGTTCTCTTTTTCCCGTCTAGTCCTTGCGGCCGTTTTGGATTTCTCCTTCATTTTCGGCGCCTCTGTCGGATGTCCTCACACGTCTCAACTAATGGCGATTTAGAGCAGCAGCAATCGGCTTTGCTTCGTTTTCATTGTTTTTTTCGATCAACTTAAAAAAAAAAAAAAAAAAAAAATAGCTGAAGAACGGATGTAAACATGTGAATCCAACGTGCGTAAGCATCCCTGGATCTCCCGAGTTCAGCCTCCCAGTTTCAGGCGCTGGCCTTTATCCATGTCCTGCGGAACAGGGAAGCAGACAAACATTTTTGTGGATTGTTGTCCAAGAGAAAACACATACTTTACTCTGCTGGACATTTACTCTGAGTGAATACCTAATATTAAGCTTTGACTTGCAGAATCTCAAGAAGCTCCAAACTGCGACAAATTTGTACATTAGTAAAAACAAATATAAAATAGTACATTTTGATAGTATAAGAAATCAAAATGGACTATTCGTTAAAAATAAATATATAAAAGCAACATTACATTCAACAAAGCAATGACTTTATTAAAATATTAAGGAAATCATAAAATCTTTGCTCTTTTATTGTGTGTCATGATCTTAAAGGAGCATTTCTCGCTTTGATGATAGGAGCGCCACAGGCCCATCAGTCTTGAGCCCTTTCACCAGCCTTTGTATGTTGAGTTTCACATACAAATAATCTGTCGGGGTGATGTTTTCTCTATCTTTTTTAAGAAGAAACACAGCATGCTGCAGATCGTTGATGTGTCAAGGAAATGACATTTGACCCGACAACGATCGGGTGCACAACTGCGTCCAATCCACTGAAATCGGTTGCGTGTGTTTTTTTGTTTTTTTTTTTTTTTGCTTTTTTTTTAAAAGATGCCAGCACGAACTAACAAATATAGGCTATATCAAAATGAAGCTGACGCATTCATTCCTACCCGAGCGGATAGTTTGCGTTCGCTGATCCCCGCACTTGAAGAACAATCGATCCTGTGCCCCTTAAACTGCAGCCTGCTGGGAATTTCACCTGTCCTGAACCGGTTCAGTAGCAGTGGTCCCGGTTCAAAATTGCTCTCGGCTCCTCCTGGATTTCCACCTGGAAAGGCGAACGGGCCGTGCGCTGCATACACCTCTCCAAATTATAAGACGCGCAACGAGTGGCATTGGGTGCCCACCAAACCAGCTCTCCTCAACTATCTCTGCGTCAGCTCTCTGAGCGGCCGAACACCCGCCCACCGTGTTTCTCTCATCTGCTCTGATTGGATGGAAGAGTTTGGAGTCGTTTTGTGATTGGACAGTACCGTGAGTGTCATGTTTTATGTCGCAAGGTATGTGCAGGCTTTTTTTTTTTTTTTTTTTTTTTTTTTTTTTTTTATGCCGTGCACCATTGAAGCTTAAATGTGATCTTGTTGTGTTTTAGTCATTAACGTGGAGATGATGGTTCTAGATGAAATAGATAAATCCGTACTACAGCAGAAGGATTTCTGACAGGTGAGAGGCTAAACACGAGCAGGGGCGCCTATAGAACGTTATATAAGGGTTTGCAAGATGGGGGCCACTAATAATCTTGAAGTGGCACACCATTTGATGGAGGTATGACACTATCCCAGAATTTTGAAACTTATGTTTGATTTAAAAAAATGAATCACTCAATGAATACATTAATAAATAAAAATCTTGATCCTCCTTATGGTTTTTTAAACAGCGTAACAATCTGTAAGTCAATTTATTCATGTGTTTTAATTATAACATGTTTCAACTGGCCCCTGCAAAATTTTGTGTTTATGGATTTTAAAATACCACTCTCTGGATTTTTGAATAAATATATGATCAAACTAAACTACAACTGAAATTTTAATAATTCGGAGGATTTTTTTTTCCTGAGCAACATAAATTTATTGTATCAGCATATATCAAGAATCAAGTGATTTGTTCAAATCAGAACATGCTTTTTTTTGAGAGCCCTGCAAAATTGAATGTGGGTGGTTTTTGAAATACTGTTCCTATCCAAAGTTTTGCTCCTACTAAAATAAATAAATAAATCTTGTTCTCCCCTCTCTTAAGTCAGTGCGTAAAAATGGTGTGTGTGTGACTAACTTTTAGGGATGGCCTAAAAGTTAGGGTTAGGGTTAGGGCGTTAGGTCAGGGCGCTCAAATGGGTGCGCCACTGTGAAACACGCCAATAGGAATTAGGACCAGAGAACAAACAAACAAACAAACAAAAAAAAAAAAAACAACAAAAAAAAACAAACAAACAAACAAAAAAAACCCCACCAAATAACAGATCATGCATTCACTTCAACTCTCATCGAAGACAACACAACATTTTAAATTAATTAATTCTTGTAAAATATTATGGAAAACTCACAATTTCCTTCATACAATACAATTCATACAATTTCCTTCCTTCTTTTCCAATTGTCCAGGGACAACAGATGAAAAATACTTAATTGGCTAATTTTGGTGCATTTACAGGTGTGTTAATTAATACATTGTCCCTGCCAGATAAATCAATAAATTTCAAATTTCATAAAAACAATGAAATAATAATAAAAAAAACTCTCTGAAACTAATCCTCTAGTATTTGTTTAATTTCAACAATACTTTGTTGTTAGTTGAATACGTCTAAGATAGTATAACATGGTCAGAAATACAGGGTTGAAGCCAGCGAAAATAAAATACTAAAAGGGCTTTAAGTTTGAAGGAATCAGCGCATGCTCAGCGGTGCTGCCGGCGTTCAAAGCTTTCGCTCTTTGCCTTTAAGTATCATTACAATGCGCTTCCTATTCTTGATTAGACTCAAATGCTCACACTTGACCTAAGATGCATCTTCTGTTTTAGTTGTGTCTCTAAAGTTAATGTTTTGGTCGGGAATTTCCTTCCTTACCCTCTTTGGTTTACTTCCTATTAAAATGTGCGCTAAACACACAGAGGCTTTATTTGTCATTTAGAGCACCAGGTTCACGTGTGCCCTCAGGCAACAGTGCAGGCTCTATTCTCCTTTTCTTTATTTAAATTCGAAATGGAAACACTGAGGTTGGATTTGCATGATGCTTTGCTCCTGGAAACAAATAACCCCCTTAAATCTCTTACTCCCACTTAAAAAAAAAAAAAAAAAACACAATCTCATCAAGTCAAGTCAGCCCGCTTTGTCTAAAGTTATTTTTGAGCTGTACATTTGCAAAAAGACAAGTGCAACACAGTTTACACTGCGCGTCAACGCTTCCAGAGCTCATGTAATGGTCCTGTGTTCGCCAAGAAACACGTTGGTGTGAGGATTAATTTCCATGTTGTGAATCAGATGAGAGCGCCGCGGCGCATGTAGTTTTTTAATTAGTTGCTGGGCGCTTGGATGGAAAAGAAGAAGGGGGTGGAGGGAAGAAGCGTGCGGAGGTGGAGGGAGGAACAGCGGGCTCGGTGTCGGGGGCGCGGACGCATGATGGTGAGCTCATTACGCACATAATTAGCGCTAAAATTGATGTTGCATCCTGTCTTAATTGGAGACTCTCCCGCTGTCTTGGAGCAGATATCTCTTGTCTTATTTGAGCAGTGGCGTACATGAATAGTACTCAGGACGAGGCCCCCCCTGCTGTCGCCTCCCACAGCATCAGACACATACAGGAAGCACACGTTTCTGTTTAACTTATCAGAAACATCAACAACTAAAAATATAAAATCTGATATTAATTAGGATATAATTCAGACAGGTTTCAATATGTTTTTTTGAAATATAAGAATCCAATTACTCTTCCTCATGATGGAGAGTCATTACCAAAAGTTAGGTGTGAGTTAGGGGGAGGTTCAGACATTCTTACATGCTTAATCTTTTTATATATTCATTTATGAGATGAAATAAGTAGGGTAAAGAATTAAAGAATAAAATAATTTCAGACATGGTTTGAAAAAAATCATTTTTCAGTCAAACAATCCAGTTGTGGTCTGACCAGTCTACAGAAATATGTAAGATTATGAACTAGAGACAAAAGTAGCTGCATAGTCAAGTTATGAGCTGCACCTCGGACCCCAATCTGACGCTACCTGAGGTCCGTCAGTCCATCCATCCATCATTTGTCTATACCTGTTTATCTGTTCAGGTTGTCAGGATATTGGGGCTGGGGATGGGTGGAGGGACTAGTCTGATCAGTTTAAATATATAAGATTTTGAACTTTATGGTCAAATGCAATCCAGATTCCATGGAAAAACACTAAAAGAGAGCATTAGGAATAGATTAGAAATATCCTTTATTGTCCCATGATAGGTACATTTCTGTGCAACAGCAAGCAAGAGTGACAGTGACAGGCCATAACAGAAAACAGACTCACACAAAGAATATAAACATATATAAAAACAGAATAAAGAATAAAAAAGTACTGTACAGTAAGGCAAAGTTTTAAGTTAAATACTGTGTAGTTATAAAAAATACTCCAGTCCAGAGGAATGTGCAACTGAGTTGGTTTATTAAAAATGTACAAGATTTGTATGTCTCTGTTCATTATTATGGTCATGGTTGTTTAGTTAGAGACAGTTTCCAACATTCATTAGGGTACAGGTGGAGCAGATCATGGACAGGTTACCAGTCCTTCAAAAACAACACAGAGACACAAGGATAAAACAACCATCCATGCACATAGTCGCTCCTGCTTGAAAGAGCACAATTAACATGCATGTTTTTGGAGTGTACCCAGAAAGATCCCATGCATGCAAAAGGGAAACATGCAAACTCCATCCAGAAAGACCTTAGACTGGGAGTCTAACCACAAAACTTCTTTTAACAAAACACAAGCAAACAAAGAAAACAACCAGTGGTTCACTTTTTAGTCCACCACCAAGTGTGCTTACATTGTGTACACCATAAGGGGTGGCAGTTGTCTCTGGCTGGACTAGCAAATACAATATACAATAGTAATAACTTTCTTGCATGATACACCCACCCTCCTATACAGTTTGTAATTGTTTAATAAGATCAAAACCTATACCCAAACAAAATAATCTCATAAAAAGTGAAATGTCAGAGTTTTGAGCACAACTCAGCTCCATTTCTGCAGTTTATCTTCTGGAGTGACTGACAGCCTGAGTTTCAGAATTTTTTTCAGACTATTGGCTGTAGGCTCCTGGTGAATGATTTACTCTGCCTGGACATCCTGTTAATGCCCCACCACAGGCCTTCGCAACAGGGGGGCTCGCTTTGCTATCCTTCCAACCCCTCCTTCGCTGCCACCCAAGTCTCCTTCGTCTTTCCATTTTTATTGTGCTTTTGCAAATCATTCTTCTACCTAGGAGGCCATGTTGGGAAAAAAAGAAAATGGATGGATCAGGTTAGTGAAGGTTATGCAGGATAAGGATGTGAGGGGAAGGTGTGAAGGGGATGAGAGAATAAACATAGAAACATGTCAGTTGTACTGACTGAGGAGTTGTTGTGACTCTTTTTAATCAGATATTGGAAGAGCAATAATATAGTTTTCATGATTATAGATGCAAAGGGAACTGAAATCAACAGTACCCCTTGTGTAAATTATGCTGTTTTCATGGCAAGCTTAGATACTTAGCAAGTTTTCTTGAATTAGACTCTAGCATATTGGCCTGTGAAACATGAATTTATAGACAATGAATTGTTGACCTGTAAGCAGAATATCACAAATTAAAAAAGTTAAATAAAATTGGTAAGCAGCTTACAAAGTAACATTTATTCTGAAGGGGCTACAATTGACATCAATATCAAAGTTATTAGGAGCTGACAATGCACTAAGCAAATAAAGTCTGTTTATGTAATAAATTGGTACTCCTCTCTTATTTAAAAACTGATTCTTTCCAGAAATCTCCAAATGGCCAAATAACACCCATGGAATAAAAGCAAAAGTTAAGGTATAATTTGAAAACCTGTTAATTCACAAACTACAGGTAATATTGGGGTGGTTGTTTATGTCATGATTAGGTTGTTGGTGGAATTGGACCCAAATGCAGAGAGGCAGAGGTGGTGAGTAGATAATGAAAGTTTAATGAAAAAATTATGAACAAAAAACTTACAAAAAAAAGCACACAGAACACTAAGGAGCAAAAGCAGAGCAAAACACAGGAATCCAGGTGCAAAAGACAACAGGGTTTAACAGGGAAGTAACGGGAGGAACCATCAAGGAATGAGTGCAGGAGATGTGGTTAAATACTGAGAGAGTGAAAGCTGGAGCAATAGACCAGGGATGATTGGCTAAGAGGTTGCAGGTGTCAGGGGAGAGAGCAGAAGGCAGAATAAGGAGAGAGAGAGGAAATGGCAGCAGGGGGCGAGAGAGAGCAAACATGGGAACTTGGAAAATGATTCCAACAGTAACAAAGAATAACTACACACAAGGAATAAATAAACACAATGAACTAGAATAAGTAAAGAATTTAACCTCTGCAGGCTCTGCAGGCTGACAGAAGCAGTACTGTCCTTTATGTCAAGATGTGTCTCTAACCAGAAGAGACAGAAAGTTGTGTTGATAAAGCCAGTCCCATGTTCTGTTCAATGAGTAACTAATACTACACCATATGTTGGATCAAAAAGACAGTTTCCCTTCTTGTGCTGACACAGGTTCTGTGTCCCAAGCAAAAACTTGCTTTAGTGCAATCCTCAAACAAAAGCATAAGTAGGAAGGCTAGCTGAAGCTCTTAAAGGACAATTATTATCCACAGTAAAATGAGTCATGTGCTGACATGGACTCAAAAGCCATTCAGGGAAAAGAAGCAATTTCTCAAAAAAAAAAAAAAAAAAGCATAAAAAGCCACATGACAGTTTCTAAATGCACTCAGGGAGAAAACACCAATTATTAAAATGTTTGAACTTAATGAACATTGTTATATTTGGAGAAAAAATGGTGAAGTTTGCCAGCCCATATGTGACGCTCCATGGAAAAACCAGGAACAAGTTGCCAGAGCAGAAGAAACAGAGAAATAAGATAAAACCATCAATTTCTGAGAAAAATAATAACTTTCGTTTTTTGCAAAATTTGTTGGTTGAAGGTATGAAGAAATCATCCCATGCTTTAACAGCAGTTTGGAGGTTTTAAATTGTAAACTTGCCAATAAGGGTGCAAGTTGAAGGAAACACATGGCTAATTAACATCACTAACTCATCCCCTTTAACTCACGCTGGAAACGGGCTATTGCAAAAAGATTATTTGGAGATGACAACAACCACCAGAAAGATACCAGTGAAAATTGGCAGGACACTCGTATGATTGGAGGCATTCATGTCTGCAGGAATACTTTTCAGTTTCTGATGGACGAGTTCATAACTTTTATTGTTTTTAGAACACTATTATGATACATAGCATGCCACCGGCATGCAGATCTGGTCTTGCCCAGCCTGGATTTTCCCCAATGTTGGCTATAATGAGTGCGATTATGACGTAAACCAGACAGGTGAGCAGTGGTGCATGCTGTGCTGAGAATCTAGTAATTGCAACACCTGTATCTAGTAGCTTGCAACACCTGAAAAAAAAATATTTACGTCAGGCTTTCTTGGGCTGAAAGAAAACAGTGTTTAAATGTTGTATTTATTGTTATCTTCCTCTTATCCGGGAGAATCCCAAGCTGTTCCCCAGCTAACTGAGAAACATAGTTCCTCCAGTGTGTATTTAGGTATGGTATAATTCCACTAAAGTTCAGGGTTCACAGACAAATCCATGACAATACTCACAAGACAGAAGTTCCACAGCCTTATTGGAAAATGGAACAAAAGCTGAAAACTTCGAAAAATATATGTTTCTAACTAGACTCACTTTTGACTGCACACTTTCCCAGTCATACCTGTTGGAAGTAGTGATGTGAC
The DNA here is from genome assembly GCA_014839685.1 of Anableps anableps. Classification (NCBI taxonomy): domain Eukaryota; kingdom Metazoa; phylum Chordata; class Actinopteri; order Cyprinodontiformes; family Anablepidae; genus Anableps; species Anableps anableps. Next base: position 20,237,611 of record CM026086.1, on the reverse strand, counting down.
GTTTGCGAGTGACACGATTCTTTTGAATGGCTCTTTACCCTGATCAACAAGACTGTTCTTGGTTTTTTACGACTTTGCTTGCTTATTATGCTCTGCACACACTGCAACAGCTATTATTTTTTATCTTAATTTAAAATTTTATTTACTTAATTGGTGAATAAATACAACACAAGAACTAGGTGGCAAATTGGTCATATTTCACGATGCAAAAGAGGGTTTTCGTTTCTGCCAAAGCAACTCATATCCACTTTTTTCCTTTATTGTTATATTGTCTTTTTATGAATTTCTGTTCTACACATAGCCCTAGAATGTCGTTAATGTATACAAATTTGTAGTAAAAAACTACATGGGGATTTGACATTTGTATTATAAAATGTTATATTTTATGAAAATATATACATAACTATTTTTTCTGCAAGAGCATAATGTGGTTCTATTTTGCACATTTTAATTAAATATTAATGTGTTTAATACAGCTGATTCTTTTTTTTGTGAATTCCATTCATAAAAACAGGTTTCTCTAAATTATTATAAAATTATAAGAGGGATAAAATGGCTTGTTCTTGGAAAAATGTGCATTTTCAAAAATGGATCATTTCAATGGCTTTCTAAAGTGAACAGATCCTGAAGATCCGGTTCCCTTCAAAGAACCACAAGTCCCATCACTAGTTTACAGTCAATGGGGTGGGGTTATTGCAAAGAAATGTAAATGAACAGCCTTTGTTAACACCCCCAGGTTGCCCATCAGGTTTGAGGACTATTCTTTTGAAACCAAGGGCCTGTTTTCCCCCTGATCTTGTTTGCAGTGTGCCAACATTCAAATGGCCATATCTTCTTTTTTTATTTCTATGTGTTTGACGTCATATAAAGTTTACGCTTTCAGAATCTGTAAATAATCCAAAACGCCCCTGGGGAGACTTGTTTCTAGTTTTTTTTGTGGCCAGTCACACAAATCCCAACTATGAAGTGTTGGCAGTATCATATTGTTTGAGCATTTTGCTGTGGGAGGGACTGGTGCGTTTCACAAAAAAAGAATAACATAATAAAGAAAGAAAAAATATAAGGAATTAATTAAATGGGAATTGTTCCCAAATTCCAGCAAATTGTGGAAGGATGCTGAAAACCTTTGACCCAAGTCATATAATTTAAAATGGAATACTGCCAAAAAACTAAGCAAATGTATGTCAACTTCATAATTAAAAAAAAAAAAAAAAGATTTAAAAAAACTGTCCTAAAAATGCTGTCCCCTTTTATTGTAGCATTTATGAAAAAGTAATTCTTTTTAGAGTTCTAATTGAACAGGAACCAAGGAAGGTTCAGTCTGATTTAATATCACACACTGAGAGAAATGGCTATGTGTCTTGGGGGAGTGAAAGAAGTGCATGTAAATGTCTGATTTTAGCTATATAATGTACTATGCAAAAATGAAAACCAGTGGAAATTGTCTATAAGGTTTATTCAGGACAATATTCAGCAACAACGCAGAATAAACTTGCATATTTTCACATTTAAAAACAGTGAGCTCATTTTTAACATGGGAAAGCTGCATTAACCACAACCACAGCAGACACGTCTGCCACATACAGCTGTGTCATTTATGCATAGCCCCAAATTACCATGGAAATCTACCATTTTATTTATAGCAACTCCTCCACATAATTTTTCTCATTTCTCCTCCTGTACTCCTGATGACATCCTTATGTACTAATGTACCACAATGCAGATACAGATACAGATAACCTGATTAGATGTAACATTGCAGATTATGTCTTAGGAACAAGAAAGATGAGGGGGAGAAGTGTCTGTCAGAGGCAAGGATGTAAAGAATCTATGGAAAGAAAAGAGATGAGGTGATAAAATGATGGTAAAATGAAAAGAAGAAGATGAAAAAGCAATCCTAAATTTGTTAGCAGAAGATTTCACAGAATGAGTAAAAGGCAATGAGACGCTGGCACCATGTTGAGTTTCACTCTGTGCTAAGAGATTGAAACGGTTGGACATATGTAAACTGGCTTCATGTTTGACCAAGATTTGCCAGTTGTGTTTTCTGTAAGCTATTACCGACTCTTTGTGCTGTTTTCGGTAAAAAGATTGAAATGCTATTTAGTGCTCCCTGCTTCCTCAACCAGGCATTTTATTTGAGGAGTTGGTTTCAAATTTTATTTTTGTATTCCTTCCCTTCCATTAGCAGTGGGTTTCTTTTTTGTATAAACTCTGTCTCTCTGCGTCTCTTACTGCCAGGCACTTCACCGAGCCCATCTGCTGTGTGCAAGCGTTAATTAACCACGCTGCCATTTCCTGTGCGCAGGCTGCATTTAAAGGTGCTCAGAGTACACGAGTCAGCCCCGCAAGTTCATCAAAATGCTAATTCAGCCCAAATTAAAGTTGTGATTAACATTATACAGTTTCTTATGCAGACACACTGATCCTTGCATGAACTCTCTGTCTTTTTCAGGGTGATGAGTGTCTGGGGGAAAGATGCAAGTGGAAAGTAGGAGTAAAGAAAACAGAAAAACCCTGCAGACATGGTTTAAATTTCTGATTGCTATCTTTGTAACTTACAAAATGACTCAGTTTGTCCTGAAAGAGAAATTTCCCATTAACATCCCCCTTATCTGTCAGCTTTTTTATGTTTGTATCCAGAGGTGTTTTATGATATAGCCAAAATAGCTCACCACCAAGGGTGCCATCCCATCGGAGAACACCATGAGTACTTGGAAAAAAATGAAAAGGTTACATCAGTCTTGCTTTGAACTTGTTTTCTGTTGCTTACTTGCATGTCGACTGATTTTCTCTGATTAATAGATTCTGATTCAGAGCTAAATTAAAAACATAACTCTCTCCTTTTTAAAGGAATCTGGATAATTTTTGATCATCTGCAGTTCAAAATATAAAATACTAGATTGGTCAGGCCAGACCTACATTATTCTATACTGAACAGAGGTTATTTGAAACAGTTTAAGAACTATGAACCTTTATGCAATTTTAAAAACACATAAAAAGAGTATCTCCAATAGCTTTTGGCTCTTACAGCGCCTTACACTGAGCATTTAAAAAGTTATCAAACATGCATTAAACTGTTCTACACTCATTACAGATTCAGTAAAACATTTGGCTTATGGAAAGCTTTAAACCTTCAACCTAAATCTATTTCATAACCAAAAATTGGTTTAGAAGGATTGAATCTTCCATGTTGTCTTTTATGCAAAAATTGCCCCGGGTGCCATCTGTCCATCTGGGTGTGTTTTCCCAAAATGTCTCATTTACAACTAATTTTATCCAACTGCAATAGAAACTGGTGTCATGAAGACAAAAGGCAGTGCGAGGTTTTACATCAGTCTCCAAAACTGCTTGAAATCTTCATTGCTTTAGCTGCATTCTCAATCAGACTTTCATCTCGCAGAATACAATATGGAGCATACAGCTATAAAAGTGAAGAAAAAGATTTTAATGCCGGTTCAAAGCAGAATGTTTAATAAGAAATATTGGTAAATTTGTTTTTGGCCCCTTTAGTTTACAATATTTTGCTAAGAAGACATTAGTTTTGGAAAACAAAGACGCTGATATTCAAATTTTAGGCACCACAATCCTTGTATCATGTAAAATAGATTTTTTTACATCATGAATGTGCACAATTTGCAGCTAATTTGCTTTGAACAGAATTATGTTTCACCAATTTCTTCAAGCCTAAAACTCACCTCTGAATGCATCAATGTGACACTATGGTGAACAGATTAAAATAGAACATAATATGTATTGTGATAAATGCAAGTACTTCTTTTAAACATTAAATAATGTTTTCTAGAATTTTTTTAAAAATAATACATGATTTGGCAAAACCAATAAAGAATGTTTTTGTGGCTTTATGAGGAAACATCAATGTTGGTTGATTTTAAAAAAGGTAAAGTATTTTAAAGTCAAAAGCCCAAATTTAAGTGAAGTCAGTGGTGTTAAAGACTGAACTTAACTCCAAGTCTTTTGTGACTACATTAAGTCAAATCTAAAATAATAAAATTTGTGACTTGAGTTTGTCTCAGCTCTAACTTCTGTAACCTGAATTCAAACCTCTGTAAAATAGTTAAAATATAAACAAAGGAAAATATGTCAGATGATGTTAATGTCACCATCAAAGTAACTTAGTTAAAAATAAATAAAGAATTCTATTATCCAAAGACATTTATACTCTTTATAGTTTTCTAAAAATATAAACTTATTTGTTTATGTTGTTAAATGACTAATTTTGACTTATGGATCTTTTGGATGTTTTCATTTTCACTGAAAATGAGAGACATACGTTTTAACACAGTAAAGCCCTCTGTGTGGGCTGAAATGAAAAACAGCAGTGAGAAAAACTGTCTGAAATGAAAAACTATCCCAGATGTCATAATTTACAAAGAAAAGACATGATATTTAAGATCAAAGCTGTACTTTTCTGTGGTTGACTTTATTTTTTAATTTTAATTGCTTCCACAAATAAAATACGATACAGATAAAATCACTTTTCTGCAATCCAGTTGATCACGACTCTGATTACAAAAATTACCATCCATTTAGTCAGTCCATTTAAATACAAACTGACCCTGCTCATACATCTGTCATTGCTGTCTGAACTGTAAAATGTTAAGAATAACAGAAAAAAGGCTTTGCTGAAAGACTGAATAACAATGAGGGTTGTTTTGATATTTCATGAGAGGAACTCTATAACCCATATCCTTGCAGTGGTGGTTCCTTGTATATTTAGATACATATTTTTTCTTTGAAAACAAACAACATCTTAACATTTTCAATCACTGTAAGAGGGCTTCTTTAACAGTTTGTATTGTAGTCTTTTGAGTTGACACATAGCTTCACATAGACAATGACAGAAAGTCTGTAACATCCCATGATGAAAGCCTCTGGCATTCATCACTCTCTCTTAAGCAGCGGTTATGAAGGCATTAAATATGTCCACACAGGAATCAGGGAAAGGCTGCCAGATCAGTGTTCTCATCCGAGAGGGGGGGGCTCTGTTTGCATACAGACAGGTTGGGGGATTGTGAACGTGCACCGAATGGATCCTGGGAGTCGTAACTGGGTGCCCACCCCTCTTCCTGCTAGTGCCATTATGGGATGTCACTGTGGGAGAACTGCAGCTCTTCAGTGGGATTACTGAGATTCTTGCTGAAATTGAGCGGAATTGGAAATAGGGCCAACAGGGATCCTCTCCCGAGCTGTGCGTGTGCACGGCACTAGCGTGTACGAAGACACACATTGTGACATTCATGCTCAAACAAATGTAAATGTGCATTTACGCAAACATTTGACCACAAGTGGAGCTCTGATGTTAACACTTTTATAAAAAGGAGAGTACGCAGTCAGCTTGTATCAACCATGCTGTCCTCCCCTCCCCTCCCTCAGTTCTTCTCACAGCATGACAACAAATGCAAAACAGCCCTGGTGTATGCTTCTGCAGCCTCTACTGTTTTCAAGGCATGTTTGGGCAGCATACAATGAAGTGGTTTGATGTGTTTTTAAGCCTTGCTTGCCAACCAAATTCCTGTTTAGGAATCATGAGGATTTGAATTGTAGTAAAATGAACTGAACTGACTCTACAACAACAATAACAAAACAAATGCATGCTTATTTTGCTGTATTTATCCAAAGTATTTACACCCCTTTGGACTATTTCACATTTTGTCACAGTACCTCGATGAACTTCAATATGCACCATTGAGACTGTATGTAACAGCATAACAAAAAGCAGAGGACACAGCAAGTAGAGGTTCATTTTAAGGATTCAGGTTTCTCTGAGCCATTCACCAAAGGAAGCTGGTTCACATGAGCCCATCTGTCTGAATAAACAGTCCTGCCTCATGGATTCAGGGTGAGCATATGTGAATATTTACTCGGAAGATAAAAATGTTGGAAAAGCTGAAAAGAAAGAATACAGTGATTTCTTACCAGCATATCAATGCATTTGAGAGATAAATTATCTATATAGGTAAATCACAGATCTCAGTTTGGCACTCTTTATCTGCAGTGTGTATGCCAACACCCTTGGATTGAGGGCTGCAGTACAACCCGCAACTGGTATATTGCACCATACGCAGTCAGTGTGAGTGAGGTCCATGAACCACATCATCTAAGTCAACCATGTTTTTTGTGAGTCTGCTTACTTAAGTCAATAATCCAACTGAACTAAATGATCTGAGTCACCAAAGTTGAACTTTTTGACCTGTATGGAAAATATTACATATGGCAGACTGAATGTCACCTTGAACACACCATCCTCACAGTGAAATGGTGGTGGCATTATTATGCTGAGGGGAAACTATTTTTTGGCAATGAGAGGGAAGCTGGTCAAAGAGATCATGAGAAAATGGACATACATACACTCCTAGTGGAAAACACTTTAAGGTTACCAAACACTTGAAACTGGAACAGAGGTTCACTTTCCAGCAGGAAAACAACCTTAAACATACAATTGAATAATTTAGATCACAGTTATTTAAGTGTGCGAATGCCCCGAACAAAGTTAATTTGAATGAACTTGAGCTACTTTGCATAATAATAATAATAATAATAATAATAATAATAATAATAATAATAATAAGTGCATACTTTATAGATTTTTTTGCAAATTTATTTAAACCGTGTATTCTTTTACAATATGTACATAATGGTGAAATAACAGTTATGAATAGGATTATTGTATGACAAGTGTAAAAAAGTTCAAGAAGTGATATTACTTTCACAAGGCACCTTACAGTAATCATATGTGACAACATTTATAAACACGTTGGTTGATTCCACTGCAGAATGACTGAATGAGGTCTCGGAAAATCTGGTGGGAACAAAGAAAAGAAAGAAAAGAGCCTTTTTATAGCTCAGCAGCGTACTTTCTAATGTGTTCGGGGGTCAATGTGTTGAGGCCACACTCCCCTCTGAGGTCCCTTCTACTGTGTCATAAAACAAACTTGCTGGGTCCGACCCTTGTAAGAGTGAACATTAACACCCCAGCCGCTGACCACAGGTCAGCCAGGGTTCAGCAGCCTGTGGTGGAGGGGAGGGTGGAAATGATTCTTTCACAATGACAGCAAGCAAACATGGCATCATACACTTTACATCACAAAACACTTCCATCATGGCTGTTCTTTAAATTATATTTGAAGTATATATTATCAAAATGGAGCTCTATGAACAACAATGTATTTAGAAAACAACAGCCAATCAAAAACAGATTTAGATCATTTCAGAAAAAAAAATGTATTTTCATAGATATGTGCTTAACTTTCAGGCATCCCATTCCACCGCCGTCTTGAAGAGTTACATTTTTTGGAAGTAAATTTATTATCCATAATAGTTCCTTTTACTGTATCAGGCACATGTAACATTGCATTGAGTTTGTACAAGTGAAGAAATTCTGAGAGGAAAGCAAACAGCTTGTCAGACAAAATCAGTTTGTTGTTGGTCTTGGCAATTAAAAACAATTAAAAGTTGATATTTTTAAATCATAATGATGAAACATTAAATTACTGGGTATTAACTGTTCACACCTTCACAAAAGACCTTTACTTAATTAGTTTTATCAGCCAAACAACATTCTGAACAAAATTACAGTGTTGAATACTGACAGTTAGATCAGTCTGCCAGATTGTGACTCTGCAAGGACCATTTGCAACTTTGAAACCTGGAAAATCACAGAACTGTGACATCTTTAATATTATTACACACATGACAAACTGACAGATCACACCCGATGAGGTGAATTGATGTAGTTGGCAGTTTCAACCAACATAATCTGCTTATCTAACCTTGTATTCAACAAGTATTAGTATTTCAAACCAACCAAAATGAGGATCCCCAATTACAGTTAAAACACACATAACTTGTTTTTAGTCTTTCATTTGTGATGGTCACTCCAAAACATGGAGTTTGTTGTCTTTTGGCCACTTTGTAACAAATTTGGTAATATGCTTAGAATTACTGTCTATTTGCCCTGATCCTGGCTGATGTCTCAAGAAACTGCTTCCTTATTTCCACTAAGCATTCTTTTCTCATGATGCCATTATTTTGTAAAGTGTACCGGTCCTTTATGCAGAAAAACAACCACATAGCAAGATGCTGCCACCCATCTACTTCTCAGCTGGGGTGCTCTCAGGCTTCCCATTTACTCCTTTTCCTCCAAATGTAACAATGGTTATTTGACAGATACATTTTAGTTTCATCAGACCACAGAACGTATCTCTAAAACTTATGATTGTGAAATAAACTTCCAGAAAACTGTAAAAATGCTGAAACACTGAGTTCCTTTAAATCAAGGCTAAAAACCCATTTGATTAGAGTTGCCTTTAATTAATAATAACTGGAACATCAATTAATTTTCTTTATTGATTAATTTTCCAATGATGATTTTTGATGAATTTAATGATGACATTTGAGAAAATGTCATGTTCGATGCTTGTTGTATGATGTTTTCATCATGCAAAGCACCTGAATTGCCTGTTGCTAAAATATGAAAATAAATTTGCCTTGCCTTGTTGTTGTAAGGTGTATTTACAAACTGTATTCTAGCTTTTTATGTTACTTTTGGCGTAATTGCTTCTTTTTCACTGAGTGGCCTTTCAGCTCTTTTTGATACAGGGCTTTGTTTCACAGTTGATAGTGATACGTTTATATCAACTTTAGTCAGCATTTTTTTTTTACAAGAAATACTTACAAACATTTTAAAATGTACTAAAATAAATTCTATCTGTTTATATTGTGCACTTCATATTTGTGTAAAAATAGGCTAAAAGCCAGAAGACAGACAGAACTTTGCAAAGAACATCTATAAATCGTGGTCACATAAATATTTAGAAATAACATATATTTTCTTTTTCCCCTGGTCAGTATTGTTCAAATTCATCCTTGCTGCAGATGTTCAGCTGCTTCCAGTGAATTGTTTCCAGGACTTTACAGGCCCAGTAACCAGAAGAGGCAGAGCAGAGTAGCATGTAACACTCTGGTGCATTATACAGCCTGGTATGCCCCATGACTGCAGGGATCCAGCAATATTAGACAGTGCTAACCAACAACTACAGAGAGAAGGCACGGACACCGGACCTACCAAGACTGGTTAAACTTGATATAGAGATTATTGAAATACTGACATGACAAAAGCAAACACTTTTTGCAAACACAATTTTGATGCATTTTTTCACACATATCAAAGTTTTCCTTAGAAACAAAAATCTTCTAAGATTTAGTTTAATTGTGCATAACAGTTGCAGTCAAGAAAATGAGACAAAATGAGAGGATTTATAAAGAAACCACAACCTGTAGGATTTATTTGTCTTTTTAGCCGATCCACAAAGTGCTTATAAAACCTCCCCTTGCAACAATTAGGGGCACATAGATCACATTCCTGCCTTTGCAGAGGCCAAATAACACCACACGGCTTTGGGACATCTCATTCACATTGGGAACGGTCTGGAAGATGCTTTACAAGATGGATTTATATGTGTCCCGCGCTGCTTTCCAGTGATTGAATGTCCATGTGCATGTGTTGAGCCGACTTTGTGTGAGTCTGTCAGGGGACTCATAAGGCAGGTTTGAATTAGGCATGAGACAGAAGGAAGATGTGCATGTATGTGTGTGTGTGTGTGTGTTTGTCTGCGGGTACATATGTGACTTGGAGTACTTTATGCTGAAAGAGCGTGTAAATAGTGACCGGAGGCAGATGTGGTCTCATTCATGAAAGGCTGAAGATAAAAAATTATCAGGGCAAGACCTTAGGATCAGGCCAGAGTCAAACATTTTTCAGGAAAGACATACTTTTAGCGCAATAGGAAATTAAATAAAAAGACGCAAACATCCTCAAACCACCAGACACACAGCAGCTTCTTGTTCAACAACCCCACTGGCTGATACTATTGAATTACACAAGCTGAAATTAAACCTGTAAAAGGTTCAGACGCTCTTTTTCATCTGTGCAGCTTACAGCTTTACCAAAGATGTTGGCTGTGGCTCTAAACACTGCTGAGACTATAAAACATGAGCTGGAGAGTTGTAAGAGACATAAAACACAGTTCCTTTTAATGTAATATTGATTTACAAACCACAAGTTAAAACACCTCCTGGTCACGGCTCATTACTTCCAGCCTCTAACAAACTTAGCTTGATGCTGAACTGGAGCCGGTGAACATAGGGCTATGGAAGATTTTGGATCCAGATGCACAGGTTTCAGATGTCTTTGTGTCTAGACAGTTACACTAGGATGACCAAAGAAAGAATTTATGCAGACACTGACTAGGAAGCTTGGTTAAACTCGCAAATTAACAACTGAAAGGAGAGTAAAATGCAAAGTTAAGCCTGATGTGAGTTTTCATTTCAACATTTTCTCTCACAAAAGTGTTAAGCTGGCACTTGAAGATCCAGTGAGTGCACTCACTGATGCCGTGTAAGGATTTCACAAGCTCATGTTAATTAGCTCAATTAGTCCACAATTACACAAAATTATTGTCTATGTTTTGACCTCACATTGCGGTGCTGTGACAACCAGGACTAGAACAGGGAGAAATTATAATAATTAACTTATTTCTGTCAGATAATTCCTTGGTAAGTTCACAGCAGTGTACAGCCTGGTTTATTTCTTTTATATTTGATTATGTTTACAGACAATATATCACTGTATTTGTTAAAACATGACACATGTTGTCAAGAATAGATAATGATGGAGACAATTTAGTACCTGATTTAGAGAAATAAATGATGGCATGTCTCATTAAGCTTAAAAGAGACAAATAACGATAAACAAAGTGAGCTCTTTTGCATTGTCTTAAAGATGCGTTGATGCCAGATATTTTTAAATACTGTACAAAAAGACATTACCTTTTTGCTCTCACTGTCTAATATTAAATCAGATATTTGGTAGCATTGCCTTTCAACTGTATGCCTTGATCAATTGCTTTGTGCATCTTATCTCAAGTGTCTCTCAACAGTTTGATGAAATTTTGGCCCATTCCTCTTGACAGAACTGGTGTACCTGAGTTAGGGTTGTAATTTTCTGTGGGACTAAGAACATGGCATTGTCTTAAGCTCTCTAAAATATTGACTTTGTTCTCTTTAAGGCACTTTGTAACTAATTTGGCAGTATGCTTATGGGTGATTGTCTTTTTATTTTTAAATTCCTCAATGATATCTTGAAATGAGGCTGAAAAATTTTCTCATGATGCTATCTCTTATGTTAATTGCACCAGTTTCTTGTGTCTTGCAGCAAAACTCTCGCATGCCCTGATAGTTTCAGTTTTGCCAGATATTTTAAGTTTTTGTTTTTATATTATATGTCTCCAAAAACTGTTGTTGCTTTCGGACAAATGCTTTGTCAATGCTGTGTGGCCTTCCAGACCACGTTGGTTCACTGTGGACAATTACAGTTTTTTACCAACTTCAACCAGAATCTTTACAAGGTCTTTTGCTTTTGTTCTGGGGTTGATAAGCACATTTCACACCAAAACACTTGCATTTCTCAGACAACAAACCTGTAACCTTTCTGAATGATCAGAATGATATGATTGCTAAACATTTTCAAGCTGTTTATAATTGAATATAACTGCTTGAACAGATAAGCATGTCATCATCAGGCAACAGGAAATTAGACAAACCAGACTTGTGGAGGTACCAATTCTTTACTGATATTGTTACTGATATTTTTGCTGATATCTTTTGAATTTTGAATTAAGGTGCCCATCTTGTCACCTCTAATGTTGTAAATTAACCTTTCAGATGCTTGTAATGGCATTAGATCATCATCGTAGCTGGCCCATCACCTTAGACTCCCAAATGGTGGAAGGGCATAGTAATCTTAGTATATGAAAACTTATGAATTTGAAAAAAAGTAATAAAAGGTTTTTGAAAACCTTATATGGCTCATTATTCTTACATTAAGCAAATAGAAATAATACTGGCATTGCTAATTGGCTTAGATTGGCTTAGGACCTCAAATGAACCTGATTTAATGTTGGACATTTAGAAAAAAGTTTTGTCTTTTTATACAGTGCATGTCAACTTCTAATTTCAATACTAGAAGTTAATCTGCGACCCACACGCAATTAAATCATATACATTTAATTACAAATTACCCGTTTACATGTGAATCTTTAAATTATACCAATGTATCAATTGGTAAAACTGATAAGTTTGACTTTTATTGGTAAACATTTAATACACCCACTCCTTGATGTTAGAGAGGGATCTATAGTTGCTAATAAACCCTTACTGTATGTTTGCATTATATGGTGCCTTTATACTGTATGTGCATGCTAAAAAGGGCAACTTGATGGAAAAGAATATGGCAAGGGAGAGACAGGTGGAGGAGAATAAATTCTTTTCTGCTGCAAAAACAGCAAAGCTGAGCTGTTCCCTCAATGATATCATGTTAGATGGGAGATTTTATCAGCAAACCACTGCAAAAGGGATCTGAAATACTTTTGTAATAACTTACTGAAAAATAAATCCAGCAAGTTTATCTTCCTTTTAGTGATTTAAGCTTACTCCAGTTACAAACAACAAGAAGAAAAAAAAGTGAGAAAGGATTGCCAGTTTTTTTCAATTTACTTTGGAAAAAAAAGCCAAGGCAGATAAGTTGCATTTACATAAAATTAAACTATCTTTTTTTTTCTCTGCAAAAAAAAAAAAAAAAAAAAAAAAAAAAAAAAAAAAAAAAAAAAAAAAAAAAAAAAAAAAAAAATCAACTATCTTCAACTAAAACCAAGCTCCCAGTGTTTCAAGATGCTAATAAAAGACCTCTGGTTAATAGAAACAGTAAAAGCTTACAACTTGCTGTAGTTTAAAACAATTATCCTTAAAAAAAAAAAAGCCCCTCTTAGACTTCTATACCTCTCACCATGTAGGCAGACTGAACATATGGCTTGTTGTACTCCAAGTATGGCTCCAATTTACATGTTAATTCATCTTAGGTAAATGCTTCCACATGAGAATATACTCTTCGAGGAAGTGTTTTTCTTATTTATATGCAGTCACTATTTATTTATTTTTTTGCAGTTTTTAACAAACTTGTATAGTGTGTCTAGATTTAAATATAGAATGTTCTCAACATTCACTTATGGGTGACAAACCACAATTAGGCAACAAGTCTAATGCTAACTTGTAGAGCAATATACATATCTAAGGCGAAGCTTAAGCAAATAACACTTCTTGTGTGCCCTGTTTGTGGTAAAGCTGTATTTTCATTTTATAAACTCACTAACCTTCTGTTCATCCCTCAGCAGTAACTTGTCACTCGGTTGATTTAGTGGAGCAGTCATTTCCAAACAGGGCAGTAGTGCAAATGCACTCCCTCCTGCAAATGAATATTTACATGGCCATTAACAGGTGGCGAGCAGTTTGATGGTGGTAATTGCTCCATGATGCATGAAGGAAAAGAGATTTAAATGTGATGCAGCTTGAAGTTTCCAACTTTCCATTAAACTTTCCATGGGATGTAGTTTTTGATGGTTGTGAATCATATTTTGTATATCTGGAGTAAAATGAGCATCATATTATTGTAAAATGTATTATGTTTCAGTCATAAAGTTTTCTTTTTATTCATTACTGTTGATAATAAGTGGTTACCAAGTTTATAGTTTTTAATTTGTATGAATTTAATAGGTTTTTGCTTCTACAAAGGTGTTGTTTTATTCAAGCTTAATTGAGCTCAATAAGAGCAGTTAACAAATTGTTACAGTCTTAAATGTGAGATAGATTTTTTAAGTAAATACATTTATATCACAGCCAGCAGATTCATTTTCTCTTTGCTTGAAGAAAATTGGGTTTATTGCCCATCTGATAGCCGTGCAAATGTTAAAACACTGGAATCCTCTAAAGCAGATGGACACGACAAGCTCCTATCTTTCAGTCTCAAAGAAGATGACATCACCACATATGGTTGCAGTGATTGATCTGTCGTTGGAGAGCGATAGCTGGCTGAGTGTTGGGAACAGGAAGGAGAAATACACGGAGGAGAGGCAGAGATGTGAAATGTTTTCCATAACAAAGAAAACATGGCCAAGAAAATGAATTTGTCAAAGACTGAGTAATTTGTACTGATTTGGTGTTTGTGTTTTGGTGCAACCTTAATTCTTTAAATAATGTTGGGAAATCAAAATAGCATAGTTTGTTGATTAAGTTGTGTTTGTTTTAGATTCATCACACAAGATAATCATGAATGATGTCTTTGGTACACAGTTTATAAACTGTTTATGAATAATGATTGTTTAAAACGCAACATTCTGCAACTTGCAACCTGTCATCAGTAGGGAGACAGAGAAAGATGATGATGATGTTGGAGAGTAAAGTAATAGCCTGGATGTGCAGCTCCAGAGACAGAACAGAAGCTGGGAGCTTGTCCTGTCCTGCTGTGTGTCTGGCAGATTGCTATGGAGCCTGTCATTGCTGCCAGCATGGTGTTCAGCCACTACATGGCATTCAGCAGGGGAGCTGAATAAATCACTGGAACACACACAGTCCAGCTTACAGCTGACAAAGCTAACATTGGCTTCGATCACACCTATACTCAGTGGTATCAGCATTATTTTGCCCCCTCAAGTACAAAATGGAATGTAAATGTCTTTCCTGTCTCACCAAACCTCAGCATTTCTGTAGTTGAGCTGGTTTATTGTTTTAAAGTTAAAAAAAAATGTATATGGAAAGGCTTAGACAATACTTTATTGATGAAAGATTTATCTTAACATAAGCGTAGTGTTTTGAATTTTTTTCCTATTCTGCTCAGCAACTTCTATTTCTCTCACTTTTTTCGCTCTACAAGACATGGAAATGTATTGGGTAGCACATTATTTATGTCTTTATGAAGGGACATAAAATGCATTTTACAAGTGCATTAAAATCCCTAACCTGTGAAACAGCATTGTTACAGCTCATAAAACATAAACTTTCCAACAGATTGAGTGTCACAAACTATATGTCTTTCATTGTTAATACTTTGGTGACATTAACAATATGGGATAGCATCCCTCTACTCATCTTTGCCCTGCAATTTTTATATAAATAAATAAATACATGTTATTTTGGCACCACTTTATGATGGGAACCATTTCTACATGTCCAGTAAATGCAGCCTAGATGATCTCCATTACTTTGTATTAATGTAAAGGAATAAATCTGTCTCACATAGTCTCATAATATATAAAAAGAAGGATGGTTTCTTCCATTTCTACCTGAATGATTTTTACCACAAATTTAAAGATTTCCTTAAATTTCTCAGAGTAAAATTCATTTAGGATTAATTACAGAAAAATCCCCAGGAACTGGTAATAGAGAGTTCATTCTTTATGAATGAAAATAAAGTGTATTTATTAATTGTTTAATTAGCTAAAAAGAAACAAATCAAAATTTTAAAAAAATTATGCTAACACCAATTAGAAAATCAAAAAAAGAGAAATAATTAAAGTTTTCAGACCTGTCTTTGACCCACCAGGTAGTTTTCAACACCAGAAGTACCACTAAAGAAAGAATTGAGTGCCCTACTTTGGTCAGGAATCAACTTGTTGTCTCACTCATTAAACCAGTTGGGACTTCTATTTATGCTTGCACAGTCCTGTTTCCTCAACTGAAGGGTATTTCTCTGCACAGCAGCTGTAATTCTTGGTAGCAACATTCTTTCTGACATTTTTAAATAGCAGTTTGAGTTGAATAATTCTAGCAAAGAAAAATTACTTGAAAGTGAGAAAAATTATGTATCTGTTCTCAAATTTATGCAGCATATTAGAAAGCAAACACTTTACCACAAGTGAATTTTAGCTAAGTTGTGTACACTGACTTTTATAGAAAAATATTTGTTTTTTATGAAACTATTATAACTATTTATAAAACTGCAAAAATAAGTCACATAAACTCAACATAACATTTAGATGCTAAAAACAACATGCAGATAAGTACTTGACGTGCCTTTTTATGGAGCAAACCAGAGCCATGTGGTACCAATTTCACACAATCGGTTTTGTAGACAGACATAGAAAACATTGGGATGTCAGTGTCACCTCATTTTGATGCCACAATACAACACAGAAAAGCTTGAAAACCCTGTATTTGGCCCAGAAAATAAGCGACTGCGCTCCAGGAAAGAGTGGTTCATAGGTTTGGAAGCAGAAACAGCTATGATGAGGAAAGAGGACAAGCATGTGTTTACACGAGACACCAGCACAAGCCTTGGTAATCAATCTTGCAATCTCTTAGGGTGAAAACTCAGCCAAGAATCAGTGTGTGGGATGAAAGTCATGGTAAACAGTATGAATCTCTGCCAGCTGTCTATTTAAAATCTCTGTTTATCCACAGAACTATGAATCTTTTTCCTGCAGTGTCATACTAAACATAAATGTTATTCACATGCTGGTATCATGGGAAATATGTTTGCATCTTACTAAAGGCCCAAATGACATGATTCACATTTTACTTTAGTGTTCACAAGGGTAAAATAAATTGGATAGGAAAATGTTTAGCTTTTTGACATGAATACAAATTACCTATATATATATATATATATATATATATATATATATATATATATATATATATATATATATATATATATATATATATATATAAATATATACAAATTACCTATATATATATATATATATATATATATATATATATATATATATATATATATATATATATATATATATATACATATATAACATCTACTCACAATTCATAACTTCTTGTGCTCATATAGGAGTTATCTTGTTTCAATAACACATCAAACCTGATCTGCTCAACTGATGCTGGTCAGGCAAGTTTCATCTTCTTAGTTGCATTTGATTTCTACAAGTTGCTGTACCTACATATATTACACTTCTCAAGGTTAATCCATATTATCTGGATTTTCCTAAATGAATTTAAGAGATCTTAAATTGCATTAAATGTTGTTTTGAGAAATCAATCACGGTATAAAATCCGACAAGGACAAAAAAAGACAATTAAATGTTGTATTAACGCAGTAGCTGTGGGATGTAAAGCTTTTTGAACTGCCTTGCTGCTGAAAAGTGCTATGCAAATAAACTTGACTTGACTAATAAAAAATACATAGTATTTTTATTATTACTATTTATAATAATAACAACAACAACAACAACAATAATAATAATAATAATAATAATAATAATAATAATAATAATAATAATAATAATAATAACAATAATAAGTAGTAATAAACACATTTACTACTGAAAATTACAGGTAAAATATATGGGGCTAAAGTCTGAGTTCTTCTATATTTGCCAGGAAATTTACTATCAAATCTGTACAACACCAAATTTGAATACACCAATATGAGTTTAAAATGTACCAAGAATATATTTTATACCATATACATATTTTATACCATAATATTGAAAATCATGTCTAAAGTAACTCTACTTTGCACATACCTATTGGTTCAAATAATCTAATGTATTTACTGTAGGAATTTATTTACATTTCCGTCTGTATTTATGGCAGATTTGTGTTTATACAGATTCTGTTAAATACTAGCTGTAATAATATCTTAAGGAAATCTTAGCCATAGGAAAAGAAAATATACCTTTATTTAAAAAGAAGCTCTTTGACAATATATAATTTTCATGATCTGTTGGACCGTGGGTTTGTGTTTTGCTTTATTTTGTTTGTGTGTGGGGGGGAGGGTGTTTTCCTCTTGTTTGTTTTTCTGTCAGCCATTTCCCCAGTTTCCTCACTTCAACTTCAGTTGTTTGCCTTTCTTCACACAGCTACACCCAGTTACTAATCAACCACCTGCTCCTTGTTCAGTAATCAGCTCTCCAGTTTACATATCTCTAAGGTCTTGTACATACTTAGGGTCTTTATAAAAACGAATATCTCTGCCACATCGGTTAAAAAAATAACTTTGCACACACCTGATTGATTTCAGAAAAGTTTTCATCTCCATGAACCCGCACAAATACGCCCCTAAGCATTGTTTTAAACATGCCAAATGCATAGGGGGCAGTGTAGCTCAAAGCTAAAACCAATCTCAGCCAATCAGATTGCTTAAAAAATAACCATGACTTCCTGTTAGGAATTAAAGATGGCGCAAGAAGGTGCATTTGTGTGGACAGATAGATATGTTGAACTACTTTTAAATAGTGTATTAGAATATAAAATTAATAAAACACAAAACAATGTTGATTGAAAATCATGTCAAAGCAAATATGTGGCTATACTGGCACATTATTTGTCACATACTGTAATGTGTGGGACCCTAAATACGGAGTTTTTTAAA
Organism: Anableps anableps; assembly: GCA_014839685.1. NCBI lineage: Eukaryota > Metazoa > Chordata > Actinopteri > Cyprinodontiformes > Anablepidae > Anableps > Anableps anableps. The sequence continues at coordinate 20,219,355 of CM026086.1, read as the reverse complement.
TATCCACTTTGTTTTTTGGTGATATAAAAAAGAGTTTTTGTGTAGATGAAAGGCCAAAACCCATAAAAATGTATTTGTTTTCCCAGATGCTCGGCTACGTGTGGACTAGGGCTAAATTTGTCAGATTATACCGTTACCTCCTATTGGGGAATTTTACTGCCATAAGTCGAGAGCGTACATTCAGTTTGAAAGCTGGATTTCATCTCCTTGTTTTCAAAACTTTTCATAGGTGAGCTCAAATTTTTTGACTTGAAAGCAGGATTTAATCTCTTTGCTCTCAAAAGTTCTGCTCTCTCTCTCAGATTTTCTCCTCAGGCACAAGTTTCTGTCTCTGCAGGGATCAAACCCACCCTCGCAAACCTCTCTGCGAGTTTGCGGATCAAGGAGTACCGCCCTCTCGCAACCGTTCAAGCCAATAGAATGACAGTGTTGCTCTGGGTGCGCTTGATACTTTCTACTGGGTGTGTTTGTGCAGCTACATACTTAGCACACTGATCGGAAGCGGTAGTTCTATCCAAATTACTCTGCAAAATGAATCGGCATCAACAAAACCCTAAAGTAAATACAATTTTCACGGCTAGTAGCTGCAGTTTATTTCACACAACTGTTTAATTTTGCCTTAGTTTATATGAGTTTATTCATTTAACATCGCGAAGCCGTTACCCGAGCACAGGTGAAGCAGATTGTATAGTAATACTACTTCCGGTTTCTGCTCTTGTTAACAGTGTTAGGGGGTCAACTTGTAGCTAATTGTTGAATGTGTTCAAAAGATAGTCGTTACTTTTGTCATTTAACTGGTTTCAGTTGGTAAAAAAAAAAATGGATTGATTGACGACGAGCTGGTTTTGTTATGGAAACTCGATCAGCAGCTTTGTGATTGGAGAGCTGTGTGTTCTCAGTTAATTCACCCCCTTGCCCCAAACACCACTTATGTTTTAGTGACTTCTTGAAGTAATTGGGATTAAATCCAAAAGCAGTTATAAGTCAATGTATTGAATAAGTTATATTCCATCCATCCCTCCATTCATCGTCTAAACCCGTTTATCCTTGCAGGATCGCGGGGTGCAGCTGCTCAGCGGATGCTAATTAGCTGTAGCATGACAGGTTCAAGCCATCCTTAAGGTGAGTTTAGCTGTTCTCTCGAATCAAAATAAATCTATTCCAGTATCCCGTTTTCAGAAGGAGTCGATTATGAAAGTATATTCAGAGTTTATTTAGCAGCAGAAAGTATTCAGCAGTTTACTGTAAAATGATATAAAGCTATTAGCACAAACAATATGGCTTGCTAACATCAGTGTAGCATTGTGATTGTACTGCTGCTGTGTATTATCCCGTTCACTCCGAACGGGGTGACCTTTGTCTGTTTAATGAAAGAAGAGACTCTATATTTAGGTGTCTGTCGGATGATTGCTGCTGGTTTATAATCTGATTCTGTTGCATCAGGAGTTACAAATCAAGTCAACAAGCTATGTTTCAGTGAAGCCGTGATATGTTTCTAGGCTGCTTTAGTTTTTTCTGTCCGAGATCAAGCCGACTGATTAAAGCTGCATATGAACATTTAAAGCTAACAGACTGAATTGTGTATTATCAGTGTATGTTATTGTTAAATATACTGAGTAGTGCTTTAATTGAAGGTAACTAGTTGGCTAATTGGTGTCACATTGGTGAACAACTTGTCAGATGCATTTAACATCTGTGTATATATTTTTTTTCAGGGAATTCTAGGCACTCCCAATATTTATTGGCTTATGTTAGGATGTATAATATTTATTTTCATGTGGGAGTCAATGCTGGCCATTAATACTCCTTCAGGCTTCAGTTCCTGTTCTAGACCTTTGTTGAATCCAGCAGCTCTTATATTTCTGGTAATGTCTGCTGTCTTGAAAAGTATATTTATTTGTAAAGCTGCATACAGATTCATTATATATTTTTTTAACAGTAATTTCCAGTTTTATCAACCTTCTCCTGGTGGCCTTCACTTCTACAGTGGAGCTGATCTACTTCCCACCCAATTGTACTAATTGTATTGGGTTTCATTAATGTTTTAGCTTTTGATGACTTTATAATGTTGGAGATGTTTCCAACTTTAACACCTGATTCAGATGATTACATGTGTGCTGAAGCAGAGAAACTTCTAAAACATGCAGGGCAGCGTGGCTTGAGGACCACGGTTGAAAAACACTTGAATGTGATGAAAAGACTTAATATGTACCAAATAGGCTAAAAACACACATACATTTTTTTTTTTACTGCAAATTCATTCAATAAAATATTTTAATACAAGTTACATTTTGTGTTTACTCTGTTTAGTTTGACTGAATTTTGGTCAAAATAACTTGTTTCCATGAAAGCCCAGATGAACACCTTCTGTACACTGACACCCTTGTAAAAAAGATTAATAATCTCAAAGTATTTCTTTACTGGAAACGGGTAAAATAAAAAATAGCTTTGTAGTTAATATGCTGCCCCCAATTAGTTTTAATTAGCAACATCAACATGGTTAAAAACATTCTTTGCTACATGCTCCAGAATATTCCTCAGTAAGAAATGTGATCTGAAACAGTGTCAATAAAATAACAGGTGTATAAAATGAGTTTAGTGACTACAGAGAACACCGATCTGCTATCAGTTTTCCTTTTATACCACAAACTATCGTAGCCAGTATGGTCAAAATCCTTGAAGTTTTGCCCAGTTGGAAAACCATAAAAAAATGACAAAAACAAACTATTATTCTTTTGTAAACATGTCATGACTTCCTGACAACTGTAACATGGAGCAGAAAGCTGAAGTTGTTTTCCCTACATATTGTGGGCATCGCCAGAAGAGGAGATACAGCTATCTATTGTAGCCACACTAGCACACCCACTAGAAAGTATCAAGCGCACCAGAGGAACACTGTCATTCTATTGGCTGGAATGGTTGCTAGGCGACGGTACACCTTGATCTGCAAGAGAGGAGAAAAAAAAATCGCAATCGAGGAGATAGGTCTGCAAGCGCAGATTTGATCTGTGCAGAGAGAGAAGTTTGCACATAAGGAAAAAAACCTGAGAGCAGAAGTTTTGAGTGCAAGCATTACAAGTTTTGAGAGCAAAGACATTAATTCCTGCTTTCAAGTCAAACCTTTAAGCTCAATTATCAAAAGTTTTGAAAGCAAAACGGTGAAATCCTGCTTTCAACTTGAAAATGTAAGCTCTTGACTTACGGCAGTAAAATTCCCCCATAGACCTTCTGCATGTATCCTGGTCCTTGTGGTTTTTGTGTAGTTATTCCTGCAGTTTAATTTTTTGTGTAAGTTTTTGCCTTTTCTTATTTTATAAAATAGTTTAGGTTTTTAACCTCCTACCTCCTCTCTGCATTTGGGTTCTTCTCCATGGTTTTGTAACAATAAAATTGTCAGAAACTTATTATTCCTTTTCTCTTTTTTTTGTTGTTGTTGCTGTTTTTTTGAGGGGGGCAGAGGTTGCTTTTATATAGCAACCAATGAAAAGAGATCAAATTTTCCATGTGTATTAATAACAAGACAGATTAATGAAAAATTCTTTTAGTTTTCAGTGGGAAATAAAAGCTGTCTCAGATTTTTTTTCAGCCCAGTTGAACAAATCTGTGTTCATTCCCCTTCTTGTTTGCACTTTATTTCCATCTCTCTCCCTATGATTTCTTACTTTCCAACCAGACATCACATGGTGGGAGCTCACCCGACCAGACTGAATGCATGTTTTTACATAATTTCTGTGGCTAAGCAACATATCCAGTTGTTGACATGGAGCACTGCATATCAAGCAGTTCCACAAAGATTTATGACTGTGCAGTATCTGCTGAACTGAGAATCTTGTACCTGTTACCCAGTGCACCCAAACACTTTCTCTTTCACAGTTAGTCAGTGGTATTGGCTAATAGATCACATGTTTGCTTCAGCACGTGTGTGGCAGCTATTCTACAGCATGAGCTTTTTTAAGTAAGAAATACAACTTACATCCGAACATACAGTGAGTGTAGAGGCCAAGCATGAAAAAACCAAAAGCTGAAAGAAAGAACTATTACATGAGTATCTTTTTAGTTCAAGGTTTATCCAGTCATGTTTAAACATCAGTGCAACAACACAGGAGACATTTTTGCAAAACTTTAAAGTTAGATGCCTTGCAACAATCCCACTTGGCAATTCTGTCTCACTGTTTTAGACCAATCTGAAAACAAAAGCCTTCTAGACCAAACGGCACATACTAAGTTGCACACATTTTTCAGAAAGTTTAATAGAGAGGTACAACAAAGAGTGGCATCTTGGGATAAAAATACTCTCTAACAACCATTAGACTCTTGATCCATGTGAATTGGTTGTTTGAGATGCATAGCAGAAAAAAAAACATTTATATACTACCATCACAAACATAAATATGTGGAATTTTCTATACTCTTCTGGTACCGGAACTGTGCACTTTGGTCAAATAAGACTATGGTTAAGTTTTTTCAGCAGCCAACGCTCCAGGTAAGTTTGATATAAAACAAAGAAGGAATATGGCAAAAATATATGCACCTACACCCACTGTTAAGTTGGGTGAAGAATCTGATGCTGTCAGCCCAATTCACCTCTAGCTCTGGGAACACCGTAAGAGTGCCTATGATCATAAACTATATGCAGTAAATATCTGCTGGCCTCTCAAATTCACAGAAGCTGCTTCTATGCTTCACCTTATGTCCCAAATGTGTAGATGACAGTATAATTCTACATCTTTTGTCTGACATGTCTGTAAGCATTGTTGTGAACATTGTTAACATTGGAAATATGGCAAAGTTTTTTATTTGACTTTAAAAATCAGTGCTGTGTGCTCACACTTGTCAAGACCTTTGGAATGTTGATCATTTAACATTGTTTACACAAGGAAGTGATTGTTGCTCACTAGCTCATGCAGAAAGGGCAATTGTATGAGAAATATAAAACATCAAATTGTGAACTCTTTTGTGTTTATGAGTCTCTGAAGAAGACTAAAGATTTGTGGGATTTCCAAAATCCAAATTTAGAAATAATAAATGCTCTAAATTTGTCTATTAGACAAAAAAAATTGCTTTGACAATCCATTTTGCTCTATGACAGTTATAAATAGCTAAAATCAGATTTTCCTTTTGCATTCCTAACCTTTAGTACAATGAAAATCCTAAAAATGTTTGTACTTGTCTCGACACATACTTGTTTATCCATGCTTTGTTTTTCACCTTGACAGAAATCAGCCCTCCTGTTCTTTTTCCAGATGGAGCACAGCCAGGCAAGAAAGGTGTTCGCTACAAACCCAGCTGTGTAAATTGTTAATTTTCAATCAGTAAACAAAAACCTGAGTCATCGGCCGAAGCAAATATGATAATTGTTTGCGGATTACTGAGATCTGGCAGGCAACTCTGCGGAGGCTGTGAGTAAACGGGAAGAAAGCTCAGCTCAAACAAATGCAGTTACTCAGGCAGTCAAGCAGAATCCTCAGGGGAGGATAGAGCCTGTGGGCGCAGGAGGGTCTCTGCTGCGATGGTTGGTTCTATCATCAAAACATACCTCAGTATTTATTAAAGTACTTTTAGCTTGTGAAGATAGACTATTAGGAAAATAAAATGTTGTCAAAAACAATCCAGTGTAAGCTATATTGGCCGAAACACTTAAAACGCCAGTAACACAAATTGAAGACATGATTAGATGTGTGGGTTACAAATTTGGGGTTTGCTTTTATATAGAATGCATGAGCAAAAATATGCAGTTAGTTGTAAAAGCTTTCAGTTGTGTATACAGAGCAGATCAGCGACAGTTTTTTGACAGTTGATTGGTATAAAATTTAGTTATGAGGTCCAAAGTCATGCAACAAAAACTAGTATACATGCGTGAATTTTGATTGATAAACGAAAGATATCAGAATGGCCTTTTTATTTTTACTTCAAATAAAAGTGCATTGCTAGCAACTATTGCGAAGTTTCAGTTTGCACATAGCTACAAATTAAAAAAAATCAAGTTAAAATCAAATATTTTGCTGGCACTGTATTGAAAATGACTTGAGCAAACCTAAACCACTTAAAGTCACGATGGACAGAGAAATCTGACCTTGTTCCAAGAAGACTACAACCCAAGGCAGGCCTACATGCTTTCTTGGAGAGTGATGCTTTTAAAAAACAATCATTAAGACAGTACTGACATATTTTCAAGTTTCTGAGTAAGAAACCTGCTGGTGGAGTTTGCTTAGATAGAAGGTGTGTGAAGTCTGCAAAATGAAAACCACCACCCCTTTCAAATCTTTAGCATATCACTGCTTCAGCAATGCTCAGGTGCTTTTTATGAATTGGGATGTTAATGTCACCGTGCTAAGAAGTAGGCATTACAGTATTTCTTAGCACAAAAAGCCTTGTACATGTAGATTTTTTTTTCAAGAACAAATGGAAGAATATCCATTAGCAGTTGTTTTGGAGTAACATTGGGGCATTTGTGTTGTGTAGTGTAGATACTAGGATTCTTCTCAACCTAAAATTGTGAGAACTTATAAATGAGCCTCCTAATTTGTTTGGCTTTTATTGATGAGAGCTTAAGACCTACAGAAATTGATAAATGCAAGCAGCTACCAGTTCTTTTAGCATGCACAAAACATATTCAAATTGCCACACAGAAGAGCTACATCCTTTGATAAAATGTAACTTCTTCGTTTTAAGAATCATTGCCAACTCATAAAACAGAATTTGATTTTAAAGAAATATCTATCATATGATTCTCTTTTTGCAAGAATGGCAATGTTTCCTTTTTGTGGCAAGACAATCTAATCTCCCCAGCAGCAAGACCACATACTCTTGTCAACCTTCAGATCAAAGCCTGCCAGGGACTCCTTAGAATGGTGTTCCCTGATCGCCTTTTTTGTCTTGAAATCAAAACTCCAGCTCCAACAAAGAATGTGTGAATTAGCCACACTCTGGAAAATGTAAAGGAGAATTTAATTCCTGGAACACCATGAGTAGGGCAACAAGACAATCTTGTCATTAACCGCTCTTGCTCTGTCTACTGTGTGTAAGGCAATGGTCTTCAAGGATGGGTGGTCCGTCTGGGGCTGAAATCGGACGGATGTGTAGGGGTGTGTGAGCTCCCTTTGTGTCAGGGGAGAGGGGCCTTTGTTCTCTTAACCAGGGAGGTGGGTCCAACAGATTAAGCCTTTAGAAGTGCAACCGACCACCATGAGGGCACGCCACAAGGGAGAATGCGTGTGTGTGTGTGTTGATTAGCTCTACATACAAACTGTATGCTTGCATACATGCACACTTTTTTGCTTTAGAGCTTCAGTTGGAAAATATTTTGAAAATACTAAGAAGAAAGAAACTGGTCAAGGGCATGAGGGAAAAAAAGTCAGAGGGAACATTTGTAGCCATTTGCATGCGAATTAGCATGAGTTAGTGAGATTCTGATGCAGGTCAGCAGGTCAATAGTTCTCATCCATCTGTCCTTCTGATGGCATGCCTCCCAGGTCAGTTTGATTTCTCTGTGAGAGCTAATCTCACCCCAGTGCTCAGTGAGCCTCTACAGCATCCTCTGATCTGCTCCTTCAAACCCCACTTCTTACCATGCACAACAAAAACGGCTTGAGCCTGGGGGAGGAGGAAAGTCACACACATTCACACTCAAACTCATACTCCTTTTAGGTGTATAATTTTATATTTTTAACCATAATATTAATTTGAACCAGAGCTGGTCCAAGGTTGTGTGGGGTCCCAAAGAGAACCTGATTTGGGGCCCTTACAGCTACAATCAATCACCAAAGCTCAACTAATGTTCTCCTTGTATATTGCATATTCATAAATGTATGCTTTATACATCTAAAAAAAAAAAAAAAAAAAAAATTAGTTTTTTTGGTCATGTTTTTTGCTTCTGCTGTTGAGGTAATTGTACCTCATGAAATGATGTTGCATAAAAACAGTTGGGTTCAATTGTTACACTATTACACAACCATTTTTTAACCCTGATAATGTCTGCTGCTTTCATTGTGTTTAATATTTAAAGACCTAACAATTCTAGATCTCCTGGGTCACTCTGCTGATTTTGAGGACATAATCTGATTTTAACCTGTGTTGGAGATGTAGAAGAAAGACATGGCAAGCACTTTTGCGACAAAGATAATTTCTGCAATAAACATGGGTGAGCTCTTTGGAAGTAAATGCATTTAGGAAGGATGGATTTTTTCCTTACTCATGTAAACAGTCTTTCAGTTTCTAGCACTTTTTGCCACAGGTGTATTAAACAAATAATATTTTTGATTTAAGGGAAGCAACAACCAAAAGGTGAGGATGAGGACACAAAATAATTCATGCCACAACTACAACAGACAGCTTGAGCAGGGAGTCAACAGCCAGACCACTGACATAACCACAGCAGTTGTCTATGAGCTAAAAGTTGAGCAGGTAAGAAACTTTTTTGTTGATTATCAGCTGCAGCGTCACTATTTTTCTCTGCATTTATGCCAAATGAAGGACAAAAAGTTAGATTTCAGCTTCCATTATGTATTTTAACTACCTTTCCAACCAACAAATGTTTAGCATTAGCTTGCAGTTACTTTTCAGAGCAAAACGACATCTTCTTGTGACAAAGCTAACCATGAACATGAGTTTAAAGTGTCTGAGTGGTTTGAGAGATGGTGTACTTGGAATAACATTTTGAAAGCTCCATCACTGTAATGTAGGTAAGTGGTCACAAGAAAAGTTAGTTGCACAGTTACTGTAAGCATGCACAGGTTAACAATGTAACATCTACATGAATGCTGCCAAAATGTAGCTGTTTCTATCTGCAGTGTTTGAAACAAACGGTCGTTCACCACTGTGTGAATTATAGGCAGACTCGGCCCACAACAAAGCAGTTTTAAATCTCTGTAGGGTGTTGGTTTGTTAGGTCTCCAAGCTGCTACCCTCAGACAACATGATTTCCTCATCGTCAATAGATAAATCACAATTTAAATCTTCACTACTCAAATTCAAGATGAAGGCTTTGCTATCCTCACTTTTGTCATGGGTAGCCTTGTGCTATCCATTGATGTGCGAGTTTGGCATTTTATTTTGGTCATAGAAATGAATATAACCATTGTGGGCTACAAGCCTGAACACAACTGAAAATAAAAAATAAAAATGACTAGATAAACTATTTATTATTATCTATGGCCTTCAAGCACCATTCAAAATATTGTTCTTAAGTTGATAGAAACAGTAAATTATAAGTTAGCTTTATTTTTTAACTCCCTTATGTGCTTTGTCTGTACAAACAATGGATGCGCTTCAGATTTCAACATATGCCTGAATTATTTTTAAGATCTATCAGGGCCATATTTGCATAGAGCGACACTTTTGGGATTTTAAATAAGCACACCATCTGTGAAGGAGACCTCCGTAAGTCCTGACCTCTTCCTCCTCCTCCTATCATTTCTTTGCTTCTCTTCTTCAGTTTTCTTCCTTCCCAGTGTTCCTCCGTCTGTCATGGCGACTCTCTGAGCAAACAAACAGACGATGGTCTATGGCGAGACAGACGGCGCGATGTGGAACTGTTTGCTTTTGTTGCTCCCGTGCGGATGAAAGTTTTCTTAAGAGGGACACTGAGGTTCAGAGCTGTGCGGAGGGACAAAAAAAAAAAAAAAAAACAAAACAAATATTTACTCTCCAGCCTTGCAGCGACCTGCCCCTTTTCTCTGTTTGGTGGATGACAAAAGTATGAATGGGCCCACTGTTGGTTCTGAGTTGTAAAATAGATGTGTAAATTCTTAGCTGTTGGTCACCTTGATAAATAACTGACAGTTAAATTCCTTATTGCGTGTTTTCATAATAACCTTTCTAACTGATATTGTACTGTAGTTGCATTTTAAAATCCTTATTTTTTTGACAGCTAAAACAACAGAACTGTCCAACTCTTTTCATCAAGCAGTTCCTTCTTTCTGGTTCCCCCATGCTCTTGCACTCTCTATGCCTTCCTTTTACAATCAGCCACAAATCAACAGATATTACTGTCCCTTCAATGCAGCTATTAAGCCCTGCTTCCATCTGAATTTAAAGTGTTTTCCCCAGTCAGCCCCCTGCCTATAAATATGTACATGTTTGACAGTGGGGTCAGAGAAGAAAGCAGGAGCCAAGCAGTAATGTCTACTTCCTGGAGGAGACGGCTCGGTCGAGGGGCTCAACCAATCATGCCTCAGCGCGGACGCATTCTTTGCCACACTCCGTCACACATCAGGGATGAACAATAAAAAGCAGGGAAAGGTGAGTGAGAGGGCGCTCGCAGGAAGTGGCTAATTTAAAAGAAAGGGGCCTGTCATGGACAGATATGCAGGTGTTAATATCCTGAGGAAAGGAAATCGCCGCAGGCTTTTACCGACCTTCACTGAACGCTGGGCTGTCTTTAGTTTGGGTGCAGAATCCATAATGATTGGTTCCTCTTCATCCCAACAATGTGGAGGGAAAACAATTCAGACTTTTAGAAAAATATGTGTTATGCTGTTATACCCTTTAATAATGCATGTTGTTTTTGTGCAACACCATAACACATTTGAGCTTGAGAAAAATAACTACATCACCAGTGAAACTGTAGTGCCCTCTTGTGTTGCAAATATATATGTATATATCTGTGTGCTACCGCCAAGCAATATCTAACAATCAGTTTTAAACAATGAAAATCCAACAGAAAGTTGTATATATGAGTGGTTTGTATTTTTAAAATAATCTTAATAAATGGTGTCGAAGCAAGAAGCTTCAATAAGAGAAAAATATTGGATATTAAATGTGATCTAGTCCTACTTTGTTTGGTAACATTGTTTAAACCCAAAGCAAAAGTATTTAAAGAATTGGAAAATGTAGGATATTGATAAAAAAAAAACAAACTGAACATAAATACTTTAGCCTGAGTTTCAAATGAAGTTGTAGAGCAGTTTTTAGTTTATCTGTCACAAACTGGGCGCCTTGGAATAATTGAATAATTGTCAGTTATTCTAAGTTTACATATGTCTTTGTTTATATTTACACAATCACATGGTCTTCATGTAGGTAAGGTTTGAATTTATTCAATTGCATACATTTACCTTGCTCCACTCAACAATGGCCTTCTGCTGTGTAGTGGTTTTTGTTTCAGGTGCTGGATTTAAAAATAAATCCCCCCCAAAAAACAGGATAAATAGTGATTGTAAACTAATTTCAGGTTCACAAATCCAAAAGTAATGATGTCCCATTAATTTTTTCACATTTTGTCACATTGTATGGTTTTCAGATTTTTAAAGTTTTAAAACTGGAAAAATGTAACATGAACTTGTCTTCAGTCTCTCTGTGTATCCAGATCTCGCATCAGTTATACCATAAGCCTTTTGGGGTATGTCTCCACCAGCTTATTACACCAACATATGAAATATCTATACTAAATAATAATACCCCCCTCTTTATTTAAAAATAGTTCAACCTCAGTTGAATTTGATGGAGAAATTCTCTGAAAAGTAATTTTCAGGTTTTCACACAGATTCTTAATTGGATTTTGGTTTGTACGTTGACTGGGCCACTGTAACAAATGAATATGCTATACTGTAAGTCTGGTGGGATGTTTAATGTCATTCAAGTTTACTCTCCTTCTTTAGTGTCACCTTCCTTTTGGAGGGTAAACCTGGATTCAGCTTTCTGTTAACTTTGACAAACTTCTTTGTCCCTGCGTATGCATCCTCGCAGCACTACGCTGTCATCACCGTGTTTCATGATAGGGATGGTATGTTCAGGAGGACATCCATTGTTCGTTTTCTTCCACACATGGCCTTTTGCATGCAGGTAAAATGTTCTATTTTGGTCCCATCTGACCAGAACACCTTCTTCCACGTTTGCTGTATCCCCTCAATGGCTTCAGTGAAACTGCAAACAGGTTTTCCTGTGGGTTCAACAATAGCTTTCTTCAGATTAGTCTTCAAAACGACCAGATTTCTGGAGTGCATGACAAATAGTTGTCTTGTCACGTTCAACAGATTCTTCCTTCTGAGTTGTGAATCTATGCAGCTCCTCAAGAGTTACCTTCGGCCTCTTGGCTGCTTACATTTTTTAAAATTGTTTTGACATTTAGTTGAGATGGTGAATGTAATAAATCAGTAGTGGATGCTGCACATACGTGCTGTAAGACATAAAAGAAGTTTTGGAATCTCTGGAATACTCAAAAAAGAGCAGAACATGAATCAGTTTCAGTAGCTGGATGGGACAGAAGTGACACAGAGTTCCAGTTGGTGTAAAACTGATTCCCTGCTGAGTCCTTCAATATGTTCAACTGTTGCAGTAAATACTGATGTGAAAATTCATACAAACTCTAACCCATCTCTGCTAACTTCCAAATAACAGTTGAAACAAGTTTATACATTAATTGTTTTTTATAAAGTTACATTTTACTAGTCAATCACAAGATAACTTTTTACATCATTAGTATTGTACAAACAATAAAAAAGGTCCAAGCAAGAATAAAGAGTACCACCACAAGTGATGACAGGATACAAATGGAATGAGAAAAAAGACTAACGGTACTAACCAAGAAAGGGTAAACCCATAAAACATTAATAAAGGTGGGAACAAATATAAAGATGAAGTATAATGAGACAAGCAAAAGAAAAAAGTCTTGAAAAATAAAATATACAAATAGTCTAAACTGAAACAAAACATGACAACTTGACATCTTTGCCTCTTTTATCTTTGATATCTTCCCTTGTATCAAACCCCTTTACACCGAAAACACCAGTGGCTGCTTTGACTGTGTTCTCAGCTGATGGACTGATGGACAGTTTGTGTTTTTAAATGGTGTAAAACTGGTAGATTTAGTGTAGTTATAAAAATAGGTAGGAGTCGCATTGTCTGTAGTAAAAAAAAGTAAAATTTTAATTAAAATTTGTCCCATAGTTGAAAATTCAATTTATGAAAAGGAAATGTAAATGAATAAAACTATCTTGAGGTTATACACTCCTTATGTAAACCTTAAGACTAGAGAAATAGTTATAAGAACATTTTATAGTAACAAGTCTAATATTTGGAATATTTCTGTTCATTGTAGTCTTCAATAAGTGTTTTGTTGCTTTCTTTTTTTGCTTGTGAGAAAATGTAAATATACTTGATTCAGAAAGCCATATGTTCATTTTACTGTATAATACCATTGCAAAGGCTGTAACAATGAGTAAAACAGTCTTCCCTCATTTATTCATCATGTAAGTCTCATAGTAGAAGATGTTAAGCTTAAGATAAGAAACTTATGAATGAGTTAAGCTCATACGTCAAGTAAAACAACCTCCTGTTGCCACAGGGGACAGCAGTGTCTCCATGGAACAATGAGAGCTGCTCCTATTGGAGCACAAGGAGAAACGTTTGTATGTCTCAGCTGACTGGACAATGAGGTTATTTTAGTCTGAGGAGGATGATGTTTCTTGTGAAAGCCACAAGAGTTTGTTTCATAGATCAGTTTTAGCGGATGCTTCGTGAATAAGAAGCTGAAGAAAAGTTACTGAATATAGCAGATGATGCATATGTTTCAAGCTCAAGATCCCAAGCTGCAGTACCAAGATAAACCACCAGACGGCTCTAGAGTACACCAAAATAAGTTTGGAGACACATGGACATATATATATATATATATATATATATATATATATATATATATATATATATATATATATATATATATATATATATATATATATATATATATGTGTGTGTGTGAGAAAATCCAAGTTACAGGTAACACCTGAAATACACAAAATGAAGAAGCTGATTAAAGATGATGAGAGTCCAGGCATAATGGATGATCATTTAAAGGTTTGTCCAGTACTGAGTTTACTGCTGCAAATGAAGATGTATTAGTGCTGCTGCTTGTTGTTTTTCAACAAGAGCAGATAACCAAATCAAGATCAAAAACAGAAGTCTGGTTCATGCACAAGTAGATCTGCTGTTCTTAGTTGTCGTTTATCTGGATCACCTTACATCTCAACCAAGTCATCGATCGGTACAACAAAGGAACAAGCAAAACATGCCGCTTTTCTTCCCCATTGCAGCATTTCTGAAAGAAAGGTAAGCAATGGACATTGGGGACTACAAACTGTTGGAAAAAAGAGAGCAGCCTGAGACTCAGCCATTTATTGCAGCTTCAACAGCTACAATAAATGTCCTTGAAAATTGTGAGAATGAACTCCATGATAATGCAACTGGATCCTGAAGCAAGATCACATCACAGAAATATTTGTCAAACAGCACAGACTGTTGCATCCACTACTAATAGCTGTTCCTGTTTTTAATAGGGATCTACTTGAGTTCAAGTCTTTCAAAAGAGCCTTTGATCACACTTGTCGTGAAAAATGTGAAAGTGAGTGTTATTGGCTGTATAACCTTAAACAGTTCACCTGAGGTAAGCTAAGAGATTTTCTTGAAAGTTGGCAACAATGCAAGACATTAGTGAGCTTCAAGATTAAAAGCACCCTACTAATATCAAAAATATGAACAATTGTTTCCAAATTGCCTCACGAACTAAAGGAAATGTGGTGGGTCACTGAATCTGAAGCATCTGGAAGAAGCATTAAGTTTTCTCAGGCATACTAAAATAGCTTCAGGTCCTATGTTTGGACACAGTAGGGTTGATAAAGACAAGAGAAACTTTCATGCCAGTATGAAAATCATCGAGCATCTAGGCCACAGGGAAGCACATTTGATACCAGTTGCATCAGCTGTCATGGAAAACTATTGAAATTGTTAAAGTTCCTGCTCCCTGTACATACAATGCTTTGCACAAGCTATGCCTGTTCTGTGAAAACAAGCATTCTTTGGCTGAATGTCACAGAATCAGTAGTCAGCCAGATATGGAGAGACAGGAGTTTCTTAAAGGCAAAGCATTATGTATTGCATGCTATGATTTGTGAATATACCTTCAGAAAACTACCCCACTATACTATATGTCTCCAGAGAATTTGGGAATGGAACAGCACTGAATATGAAGAGACACAATGAAATCCCCACAAATACTGAATCACACATCTCAGGTGAAACTTGAGATGCCACTGGGGCTGGAAAACACTGTCTTGTCTTTGTTGTGGCAGTTTATCTTAAGCTGAAGAAAGGGAACACAGTGATAGAGACCTATGCATAAATGGAATGTGGAAGCCAGTCAACATTTTGCTCAGAGAAGATGATGAACGGGATTGAGGACCAGAAAACACATATGTTGCTTCATTGAATGAGTCATGCACCAACCTACCTTTTAATCTTGAGGATCAAAAATTTGTATTTGTATTTACCAACCTGACATTTACTTATACTCAGACATTTCAGTGTCTAAAGACAATATTCCAGTGCAGGAAGATCTGGAAACATGTCCACATCTTCATGGGATTCACCTTCCACACAGAAAGGTGACAAGATGTGATGTCCATAAGGATATAAAACCATGATAAATCGTGCATAGCAATGATTGTGGTCCATAAACAGTCTTACTTAATAAATTTGAATCTTATAGAAAAGTTAAATTATTTCACAAACTTAATCCACTACATGAAACACATTATATAGATTATTATACACAGATTGATGTTTTCAAGCCTTTTATTTCTTTTAATTATAATGATTGTTTCACCTACGGCTAAGAAAAACACAATATTTAAGGTTCGAATATTCCATCAGACCAGTAAAAAAACGTTTTTAAAACCAAAATTCAGGCTTAAAGTAAAGTATGTTTAATACCTGCTTACATGTTGTTATTTTGAACAGGTACTTTTAATCTGACAAACAAACCTGACCTGAATACATATTTTAATTTATTGAATATGACTGTATAGTTTGAACAATAATGTCATGGGTCATCAGTGATCCACTCCAAGAAAATGGTTGCACAAGTCCAGCAGATTACAAAGTAAGTTTTTCTGTGAATCACAATTTATGTTGTTAAGGTTGAGGACTTGATGCAACAGTTGATCCATCACTTTCCACAGAAAGCCAGTGAATAAAAAGAGGAAATGTTAATAGAGGATATTTAGTTTGGACACTGTTAACTGTATGGTTGCACAGACAACAGAGAACCTGAAAAGGAATCTCATTTTTTACAGACAGTATAAAACTTTCATGTCAGATCCAGTGAGTAAAGGGTAAGTAGTTCAAAAACCAAAGGAACAGTCTACATGTAAAAGTATGATGGTTTGGTCCATACCTCACCATGCATCACTGACAAAAGAGAAAGCTCAGAGTTTTTGATTGCTGTTTTTGATTATATGAAGGTATGTCACTGAACTGTTGCAAGGCCCAGATTTGACAAATTCATTTCTTAGTTGACACAATTTAGACATGACTGGACCTTACAGACATAAAACCATGTATAATCAAGAAAGAAAGCAATCTGATTGCAGTAACCTCCCCTGATTCCTCTTGAGGCCAGATGGAAACCCGAATGACTCTTTACGAAAACAAGATAGTTGTGCATTTGTTTTAGGGCTACATCCTGTCCCAGCTATACCTTTTTTCCACTGAAGAAATAGCTGAGGATGTAAAAGACAAAATAACACTAGTTGCATTGAATGTGGTTCTGAACATTTGTTCAGTTGATAATTCTCCTGTTTGTCAAATGAAACGTATAAACTCCATCTGGCTGATAAGACGCTGACCAAATGTTCAAGATCAAGTAAAAATCTCTCCATAATCTGGCTTTCTTGTCATTCTCTGAAAGACTTTTACAATGTCATGACCCCCTGATGGTCTTTGAACATAGAAAAATGATTGACCTGCACAAGCAAGGCCTCTTGCTGCACTGCATCTTTGCTGAGCTTGGACACAGTAAGACAGCCATTTTTATTTTTTTTTTATAAAATGTGCTAGAGGTCATTGGACAAAATAGTCAAAAGGCAGACTGAAAAACAAGGCCACCGGTACTGTGCCTGAGGACCCAACAGACTGTTTGTGAAGACATGGGCAGATTCTAAAGCCAAATTAAGACCCTTAATGATGCTGATTGTAGCCCAAAAACCACAACATGGCATTTGTAAAAGAAGGACTTAAAAAAAAAGAAGAAAAAAAAAAAACACCTTCAAAGGCTGTAACTCCTTCCAGACTACAAATTTGCCTGTTTGGACTTTTGTGGGACATTCAAAGGTTGAAAATGTGAATACTTGTAACTTTCTCCTCAGTCTTAAGTGGAGTGTAGTTTGTTTCTATGGTTAATATTCATTGAACTATTGTGTCTTCCATAAATATTTCTGAAAATATGTTTTTAATTCTTCTACAGATGACTTTGGAAGTAAACTCAAGATGAACACTGATTCCTCAAACACTGAGTGGATGCAAGTATGATATGTAAAAATGGCTATGATGAAAGATGAGAAAGGATGAAAAAAAAGAGCTTTAACTACTTTAACCACTAGGTGTCAGTTCAGTTTTACTGTAAAGCTGCTCAAGCATTTTAGTCTCAAATTTTCTGTTTGAAATGTGTTCAGAAAAATTAGAAATGCAATAAATTAAGGGAGCTAGTTTTGCTGTAATGATACAAGTTGTTCATTTCTGTGTGCAATAATATCCAAATGTATAATTTTTTTTGAAGCGTATATAGTTTTTTGTTTGTGGATGCTTAGTTTTGTAGACCACAGTTAAATTAACTGGTTGGTTATTGTCCTTCTGCCAGCCTAAATGGAAACAAATTCAACCACATTGTATATTAAAGCTGGATTCATCTGAAAGAGAAATAATAAATAAAACACATCACTAAATTGCCAAAGCTACAAATAAAAATACTTTAAAAAAATATAAAGAAATTCAGAAAAAACATGAACATTGTAAGCCAACACAGAAAAATCTCCTTAATAGCAAAATCTACAAAGTAATATATAGCTTTATACCCTTCTACATAAATAAGAATATATTTTAAGCATTTTGTACAAATAAATACCGTTTAAGTTTTGATAAGGCCTGTCATGCTTTAAGTTTAAGTTTCAGTTTTAGCTTGGAATGTATGTCATAGATTATCACAATCAATGTTCATCCGTAATTAGAGGAGAGCTTGCTTCCTATAGATATGAATGCAAG
This sequence comes from Anableps anableps, assembly GCA_014839685.1. Taxonomy (NCBI): domain Eukaryota; kingdom Metazoa; phylum Chordata; class Actinopteri; order Cyprinodontiformes; family Anablepidae; genus Anableps; species Anableps anableps. Next base: position 20,201,328 of record CM026086.1, on the reverse strand, counting down.
GTATCAGGATGCTGTGCTGTAAAAATAATGCCCTGTCTCTCTGTAAGCCAGCACTCATCTGACCAGTTTTAGGCAAAGAGGCAGCTAAGGAAAGGTTGTCAACGGATATGGATGCTTCCAGAGCTCATTAAGGAGCTGTCTGCGGCATGCCAGGCTCTGGGAGACAGGACCGGAGATAGAAAGCAACATCATAAAGGAATTCCATCCATCATGTTCTTCCGTGACATTAATATCTGTCATACACCTCTGACAATGCAATACTGCACTCCTGGAGTGAGACGTCTTTCTGTCACAAAGGTGCAACGCAAGCCAAGAGGGATACTTCAATGTGTGTGTGTGTGTGTGTGCGTGTGTGTGTGTTCATGTGCATGTGTCCCAGCATAGTTTTATTTGAAGGCAAGATGTGGGTGAGAGTTACAGATGTAGTACGTCTTCCACCTTGTTTCTTGTATGAAACACTGTGGTGACTGTGATGTTACAGGAAGTGTGTGTGTGTGTGTGGTGTGTGTATGTGTGTGTGTGTGTGTGTGTGCGTGCATGTGATTTGTTTTACCCCCACAAGAATAGCTTCAGTAGTAAAATGCACAAAGTCAGTGCTTTCAGCAGAAGCTACTCCAGGCTGTCGAACCAAAGCCGGAGTTTGGAACATTGCTCTGCTGATGCTTCCAATGACATGATTCATGAGCAATATCAGGGCGGAGCAGCAATATTAGGGCGCAAGTAAAGCACTTAGCACATTGTGGATTTAAATGTCAGTCCTTGCTGTAGGACGTCCCAACCTCCCCCATCCTGTTTCCTTTATGGGCTTTACAAGATGAAGCAGAAATATCCCCAAAATGACTTTGTAAATTCCTTGTTGCCAACATGCAACTCAATTGAATTAATGCAAGACAGATTCTGCTAATCCACCACAAATTTTATTGTGCACTATATCATGTTCTATTAGCGTAATGCTTTTTTCATTTGCTTTGTTTTGGTAAAAAAAAAAAAAAAAACAGCCTTTTTATGAATTGAACTTTATAAGACCTATCTAGCACTTATTTTTACTCTAAAGCCACATGTTTTGTAATAATTTATTATTACAAAACATTTTGATTTAGATGGATGTAACATCTCTCAAAAATTTCACTCAAAAGATTTGAAATACTTTCAGTAGCTAACACATCTTGACAACAGTTAGACAAATTTTGCTGCTGTAATGATCTTAATTGACTCACTGGAGTTTTTCTTCTATCTTCTATCTATGACCTTTCTAAAAAAATGTACCACAACTTCACTTCAACCAAACAAGAAAATGAATATATTTAAGTTTATAAAGTGCATAAGTTTGCATTAAACTGATTGATGTTTTTAGTGTATTTACTTTAAATTTGATATAGCCACAGATTTTTTTTTTCAGATGGAGATTGTAATGCACTGACTGAACAGAGACTCATACAATGTAATACTCCCCAGAATGAAATCACCCAATGAATAATGCAGCTGGCGTTACAGGACTATTACAGACTTCTGATGACTTGTGTTAAACATCAAGTCTCCGTTTCAGCCTTTGCTCTGTTCCTCTCTCCCGGTGGATCATAACCGAGCTCAGGAGTCTTGACCTGAATAATCTGCCAGTAATACAATAAATCAAGCGCACAGAATATCAGTGTTACTGTGACGAAGAACCAAATCCATTTTACCTTACAGTGATCTTGGGCCAAAGTATAAAAACTATAATAATATGGTCATTATTACAGCACCAACGCATTCTCTGCTCATTGCTACATTAATAATTATACATTTTATTCAACTTCTGTGTTTGATGTGTATATAATGACATACCTAGACCATCATAAAGCTGCTTTTTCCAAAATAATGTATGTAGAAGCAGGATGAAATGCAAATAACACTTGTCAATGTACCTTAAATTCAATTTATAGTCTGAAATTCACAATTTAATAACAGAACTGAGGAAGCCATTTAAATGAGAGGTGACACAGCTTTAAAAAGAAAAAAAAAAAGAAGGTCAAGTCACCTTCTGTATAAACACAGGACAGATGTGACCAGGATGAATTATTATCTATAACAACACTATTATCAATAGTTATTTTCATTATGATTCTGCCCTCTAGTGGTCAGCCAGTTCTTCCAAAGACTTAAGAAGAGGCACAGCAGTTACTGACTCTGACATGACTGTCCTTGGACCTCTACAGGCAATTTGTCAGCAGGCAGGTTCTGCACAACAGAATACAAAATTTGCAGTTGACTGAAACAGCGATCGACATGAACAAGCACAGACACCGTAGGGGCTGTGAATGAGAAATAACACAGAGATGAACTGAGTAAACATAATCCCCCACCACAGTGAGTCAGCTCATAGCAGCTCTTTGACAACACGAGTCTGTAGGGTATAAATGAAAACAAAACATGCATAAATACAGTGCCTGGTTAATATTTTATCGGCTTTTTATTGACATGATTCACCACAATGTGATGAACCAGCAGCTCTGTGAGCAGTGACCGTATGCCGTTTACTGAGTGTGAGGCATGGCTTCTGTTCTACATGAGCCTTTTACCAGGTTATTAATCACATTTTCAGACACTCAACTGAAAAAAACACCTTAATCCCCCTGGGTGTTGTATTGTTTTGCTATTTAGCTGCATGTAAAATTGTGCAGACATAACACTGGCTGTTCAAACCACAGCCGGTGTAAAAGTATAGGTGGCTGGGTTTTTTTATAGATGGGACTGGAGATAGGTTGTTCTAATTAGGCCACCAGTTATCTCAGTGGACCTCCTGTCACTGCTTATGCTCACAACCTCTTTTTAATTACTCACTGAGAAAAGAGGATGTCAGGTGAAAATAGTAAGTAGGCTCCATATGCGACATGCTGGTGGATTTCAGTTGTTAGACAGCAGATATTTAGACTGCAGCAGCAACAAGCATTCTTCAGACATTTAATAAAGGGTTCATTCCCAAAAAACAAACAATGCAAACTGTAAAAGTATTACATTTTCATGCCATTTTTAATTTGATCAATGCCTTTTTGTTACTGTACTTATGAATATATTACACTACATATTTGTTAAACTCCCCTTACTATTGACTTCTTGAAAAAGAAAATCACTGAGAGCTCATATTTGCTACTTAAAGGTTCAAATAAATGAACAAAATTTGACAGATTGCTATAAGTTGCATTTTAGAAAATGTCATGTTTTTTTTAAGGAAGGTGAATTAATTTTCTTTTTAAGATGGCAATATTCTCTCAGTGGCACTAGTCAAGTTAATCCTAAAGTGTGTATCCACCCAAGAATGCTGTCTTTTTTTTTTTTTTTTTTTTTACTGTTGTACAAACGATGCAGGGAGTCCACTCTTAAAGATCTGCTGACATATGACACATCTAAAATTGAATAGAGGTATCTCAGTGGGGAAAAGTGTTCACCAGTGGAAGGAGATCCCTTAAGCCAGGAGGGACCTTAAAACAGAGGAAAAAAAGGGTTGAACTGTATGTAAATTGCAGGATCAGAGCGGTTTTTGTTTGGCATATGCTCCAGCACTCATTGCATTGCAATGTTTGCCAGCATGTAATAGTTGTAAACCCACTCACTCGGTCACACACACACACACACACACACACACACACACACACACACACACACAAACTGTAGGCATTGTTTGACAGGGATGAGAACACTTTGGTACATATTTTTCTGATAATCCTGTAAATCTTACACTGAGAACAAAGAAGAGTATCTAAATGCTAAGCAAAGCACCTAATAGCAAATATCTGGAAAATCTGAGCCCAGTTTCCATATTTTTTCTTCAAAAGAAATGCATCGGATTGTTTTATGTATTTATTTTGTTAAGGTTTATAGTTGTTAAAAAAATAAGTGGAGAAAAGGTCACTGCTGCCCGTAACCTACTACATACTGTGCTTTTTGTTGTTTTATTTATTTATTTATTTATTTATTTTTTGAATAAACTATTATACCACTTTTTTCTATGGATCTAAATTGCTGGGTTTCAGATGACGTAGTGTTAATGTCACAAAATGCAGTTGGGGGGCAGGAAGTAAATACAGTTATACACAACCCTGTTTCATTCTGTTGATCCATGGTAAAAAATGTCTAAATCTGTGCCATGTATGATTGTTGCAACCACTCTAATCAGAAGAAAGAGAAACATTTTTCTCACGTTCCAAAAGTAGTGTGTCACAAGGGAGTCCATTTTTAAAAACGTACAGAAAAAAGACGACGAGTGGCTCAACAATCTACAGCTAAAAACAGGAGGTGCGGAAACAGACAATGCAAGAGTTTGCAGCAACCACTTTCTAACAGGTAGGGATGGTATCGTTTAATAAATCGTATTTTCAGATTTTTTATTAGATAATTACTTAGACAAACGAGCATTGTTTTTAATGGGGTTTCTGTAGATCTCTGCGAATGGTTGACCTATATTGGAGAAATGCAGTCTTACTCAACATTAACATATACATACAACTCCAGCACGAATTTGAGTTTACAGAAGTTAAATACATTATTTACAAATAGATTCAAACACATAGAAATAACAGGGGTTAACTTGTTGTTAGCGTTAGTGGTAGCATTGTTATCATAGAGTAATTACTTAAAGGGGTCATGACAACACATTTGATTTTTCTGTGGTTTTGGGGGTATAATATGATCTGTTGTGCACTGATGAGGCTGTGTGAATGTTAAGAGTTGGTATCAAAAGCCCTGCTCATAGACAGTCACCTTTGTTTCTTTGCTCAAAAACGGACAAATCAGAGAACGGTTTATTTTTCAAAGTACTTAATATTCCAATTAGAGCACACCATCGGACAAACAACTTTCCCCCTCCCCTTTCCTCTTTCCCCCAGCTGATATACCGGTGGCTAATTTAAGGGCGAAGTCACGCTTGCATATCTTGCTACTCCACTTGAGAAGAGGATGGCTACTAAAAAGGGGAGCTGTTGTGTCCCAGGGTGCTCAAAAACGGATGGAAGTTTCCACTTACTGTCGAAAGATGAGAGAACCAGAGAATAGTGGCTGAAGCACATTTATGGGGAAGTACCACACAATTCTAACCCCAGTTTGAGACTATGTTCAATGCATTTTACTGAAGAGTTTCCCAAATATGGTTGTAGCCAATCAGAGTGAAGTCAACTAGATAGAGCCACATATCATTATCGTATCCATCCGTTGTACTAAGGAGGGAAAACTGGCCTGCCAAAACAACCCCCTACAAAAAGGTGACGTTATTTTATTTTATTTTGTTAAATTGACATATGCAGCAATACCAACTACATGAAATAGTTTATACAGTGATGACACCACTCCTTTAAAATAGCACCACTCACTACTCACCCGGGAAGAAACAAGGCAACTGCCATTTAAAGCTTCTTTCTTTTTTTTCTCTCTTTTACTGATGCTAGGGCTAGTTAGCTTTGCCATCGAGGTGGACGGATAAACAATTTTCCTGGAACAGTGAGTTGTTTCTTCATCATTAGCACATTTAGCAACACATGCACAAGGGTGATTGACAGCACTAATAACTTCCTCTTGGCTCTGATTGGTTGTTTTAGGTCGGGAGTGGTGCATTTCTTTAGATGGCAATAGTAGCTCAGGGAGGAGATGGAGGAACTCGATCTTTTCACAGATCATGTGTCATAACATACTGTCATGACATGGTGACAGTTTTAACAAATATGCAAAAAACATACTTTTGTAAAAGTTACATACTGCACCTTTAATGGCAAGTATGTTAAGTTTCCTCTTGGCATATTTTTTACCCACTGCTACAAAAAAATCTGGATTTTGGACCAACTCAAATTTTTCTCAATTCTACACAGTGGCTGCAAAGTGTCAGTGATTATCTGCAAAATTGGCCAACATCATCATCCTTCCACCACCATGCTTGATAGTTAGTATGAGGTGATTGTGCTGATATGTTGGAAAGAGATACATGCCTTAAAATGCCTAGAATGCTAAACTGGGTTTTTGCAAAATACTGCACTGTGCATTATGGTCAAATTTCTCTACTTTGGTCTCATCTGTCCAAAGGACATTGTTGTAGAACATTTGTAGATTAGTCAGATACAACTTTGTACTTTGGAAATTAAGGATGTACTGCTGTGTTCTCTATAAAAAGAAAATATTTCCCCCAGGCAATGAATCCAAACAAGCTGCAGTTGGTCAATCTTTTTCTAATTATACTGTCATGAAGTCCAGCACTTGATATGTAAACTGAGGCCTGTAGAGTCTGAGATATAACACTTTGATCATTTGCAGTTTCTATAAACACTGCACAGTCCGAACTTTGGATGAATTTGCTGGGATGTCCACTCTTGGCAGCCATCTTAAATGTTTTGCACTTGTCAGTGGTCTTTCTCTCCTACATGGTTGACCCAACCTGAAAAAAGTAATTGCAGGCTTTTGAAAGCTTTCTTCTGGCTTGCCGTATAATACAAGGTCTGCAGCACCAGATAGTTTATGTCAATTGCCTTCACACCAGGTAAATCCTCCAGATTATATGACAAGTCTTTTTTATTAAGACTATATGAGTCATATCCTGAATGTACGCGTATTTTGTCGCAATATCTTGTCTGTGCCAGCCCATTTAAGGCATTAGCATGCTCACTGTCATCCATTTCGCTGTGTGTTGAACTGGAGCAAATCACTTCCTACCCCCTTCTGAATTTCGTGCATCATCTGGGTCACATGATTGCAACCCAGCAATGGAAAAATAAATAAATTGAACCTTCAGAAAGGTTAAAGGTTAAACATTTTGCAAAAACTAGTTTATATATCATTTGACACAACAAGGAAAGATAAAAGGAAAACTAGAATGTAATCCACACAAATGTCATGCAAAATTTTATTTTATTTTTTAGATGAAATTGAACTTGACTTATTTTTTCATAGTCTTGTTGAAGCACTTTGATAACCACTGCTTTTGTCATTGACTAAAGTATTTTTCTCAGTTGTGTAGAACGAATGCTGTACCACTGTTTACAGCATATGCTGGACAACATCACATGCTGCTTTGCAATTTTCATGGTTGATACCTGACAGGAGCAAGGGAGATGATGTTTTCATGTACAGCTTTAGCACCTCAGAATGAACCTAGAGAAAATAAAATATAAAACTGATTTGTGATCGCAAAAGGTTATTTTCTTTCTCCAAAAAAACAACAGTGACAGAAATAACGACCAGAACATTTTTTATATTTGTTCAATGATACACGTACACATAAAATAAGTAGATAAAAACATTGCATTCTCCTGCTTGCTGCTGGGTCGCACACCTCCACAGTTACCATAGGAACAGCCATCTCCCTGGAGAGGGGTTCCAGCTCCATCCTGGTGGCCAGTTTGATTGAATGGTTGTCATGGTTGAAGATGTAGAATGACGTATAAGAGACCTGCTATCAGACTTCACACAGAGACACAGTTGAAAGCTATAAAAGGTTTGAGTTAATGACTGCGTAGTAACAAACTCAGCCATATGTGTATAGAGTGCTCTAACAATGGGTTACTGAGGGTATAGAATATTTTTTTATGGCCTGAGAGAAATATTAATAAGCCCTCACAGTGCTTCTCACAGCTCATCTTAGGAAAAACACCTATATCTGGTATTATTTTCCCTAATATAATGCATGCACCCTTAAAATACCAAATTATAATATGTGTTAGACATTTTCCTAAAGCTCAGTGTGCACATGCACCATTTATAAGAATTTATTTTAATAATAATGTGCAGTGGTTAAAAAAAACACAATTCTCAAAGTTGGAAAACAGCTTTGAGTTTTAGTTCTACTCAAATATATTTTGCCTTCTGATAACCTAGTGCACAGGCTTATCAGTAATCCCAACAATTGGCCAAAAACAAATGAAGAATGTTTCTTGTGACCTGGAAATATATGCAAATGCAAGCAGCTGCATTAAAAATGAGTATTATCAAAAATGTTTTCAGCATTAAGTGTTGTTTTCACTCCCTTTATACAGTTCATCTCCAGCAATAATTAAAGCCTTAGCATATTTTCATCTTCTTACCTCTGATTTGCATAATCATCCTGAGGCTATTCATTTTTATATGAGATGTTACTTGATAAAAGCTGTAGAAAAGGAAACTCTCAAAGGATTCCTTTAGAATTTTTAAGTTTCTGGTTATAATCATTTACACATCTGACAAGATATGGTCTCATGCACATTCATTATGCTGTTCCAAATTTAATTAGATGATTGCAAACAGTGCATAAGACATACTGAGTAAAAGCAGTAAACTTTACATTTGAACTCAATTAAATAATTTTTTTCATATTAATGGTGCAAAATGATATAGAAAATAGAAATCTATATGTCAACTGATTAAATTACTGCATCTGTTCAAAGTGTTTCTGGAAAATGTAAGCAAGTCCTCTAATTGCAAAACAAAATAGTCCAAATCAGCGGCTATTTGTGTGCCTCTCTCTGATATACCATAGTAGAGAGGGACTGGGAGCTGCATTAGTGTCTGCCAATTGCATGAGTAGTTTGCTTAATGTTTATGTCTCCCTTAACGACCAGTTTCATTAGAAGTGTCGAGCTTTGGAAGGTAATAAATGTTTTTAAAGGCATGCGGTAGTTAAACAATCTGTCAGACTGAGGGGAGAACAAAGGTTAGGGTTTTGTTTTTGCACATTTAGTTATGTGTTATAGGCTCTGAGATGTGACCAGCTGTTTTCCCTGTCTTTATATGCATTCTTGAAAGCAAGTAAGGTTCCTCTTTGAGTGACTGTTTGCAGAGTAATTATTTAATGCTTTATTTATCGATTGCTCACACTTGCATGTAATTTCAAAAGCAACATTTGCATTGCTTTCTAAGGATGCTAATGTGACACAACACTGCAGTTCATTCTGTGAAATCTGTGATGCTGAAGATGTGTTTGGTCTACTCTTCATCTAGTGTGAAGGGGCAATAACTGTTTTAGACTGTTTTCTGTTTTTATTTCCATTTAATTCCACTTTTAGATTGGTGGCCAAATTCTGATCCCTAATTTTTTATAAAGCGTTGACATGCTAACATTAGTTTTATTTTTTTAGTACAAAGACACAATAATTTAGAGTTGATGTTTTAAAACTGTCTTTGGCATCTTATTGTATATTGGTTAATAGCATGATTAGCATGGATATCATTAGTAGCTAAAAAGTTGCACTCTCTTTGTACACTGGAGTTTCTGAAAAGCTGACAGCATTCACAAACAGGGTTTTAAAGCTCAAAGGCATAAAACAAATAGGTTTTGCTGTGATATGTTCAGTCTTCCAACCACAGTTCAATTGCCAAAATATACCTATTTTCCAATGAGGTTGGTTAATGTGGAGCCTCAGTAGAGATTAGTTTTTTAAATAGCTTCTTACAGCTTTCCGCTTCCTCTAACTTCCTTTTTAAACACTTCACTGATAATGAAAATAGCTTACTTGAGTCTCACAACAACCTGCACTCTAAATAGTGTTATGGTTGACTCAAGTTCATTGTATCTATTTAAGGGCATTCACTAATCAGAGAAGGATTGGATTTAGATTTCCCTGACTGGCCAATCAATGGTCAGGGACAATTTCTAGGTGCATCTCTGGTTTTGTGATGTTAGTATGTTATTCAAATGTTTCTCACATGGCAAAATATGTTAGTGCACTAAACGAACATAATGTAGCAAAAACATTAACATCAAAACTGTCAAATTACTCATTCCCCAATCTATGTGGGAGAAAAAAAATGAATGGTCATTTTCCTTTAATTAGTTTCCTTCAAGTAGTTTGTGAAGTGTTACAAATCGACCTACAGCTGCTTTTCAATTAACAGCCTACCCACTGAGACAAAATTATGGTCATCCATCACATCTTTCATGTGGAGCTTAGTTACATGCCTGACATAGATGGTGTTTCATGAGCTTGATCCATTTCTATCTTTATCAGTTGTATATTACTGTTTGAGCACATTTGTTTACGTTTATGCCCAGCTGAGACATCCTTAACACTAAAGCTAAATTCTCAAAAAGAGGTGAGATATAGCAATTGGTGCATTTGACTCCTACACAAAATTGTATTCACACAGTGTGTTCCTGAGTGGCAAAAGTCAAATATATTTCTTCGACAATGGAAAAGCGATTGGTACTGAGAGGAGGTGTTGCCTAAAATCAAAGACATTAAGACTAAAACAGCATGAGCTAAGGTCACACCTGGATCCTACTGATCTTTGGCATATTCAGTTCACTGCTAACTTTGTTGTTGCATAAATTTTGTGAACTCACTGATATATGAGGGCAGTGAATGGTGAGAGATAAACAGAGATCTCTTTGTATTTTGTGGCTTAAAATTGCCAGAAAATCAATTTAAGCTCTTAACAATTTAAAAAAACATTTCATCAAACCACTCACGGCTTTTAAAAAAGAGTTCAGAATTGCTAGAAGCAGGGAAATTCTTTAAAAAAACATTATCCATGAAAAAATAAAACATGAACACATCAATACAAAACACTAGTACATCATTCCACACTAATTAAAGGGCTGGACAGTTCTTGCCAAACCCAGACACCTGCAATCATCCATCACAGCTTTGATGTGGAGCTTTCTTACAGGTAGCCTGACAGATATGTTGATGCAGAATCTCAAACTGTCACTATTCATCACTGTATTTCTCCATCTTAATCACACTGTTAACCTTTAGGCACATCAGTTACCATGCTGAGATGGCCTCTTAAAACTAAAGCTAAACACTGGGTAAATAAACAGGCTTGAATCCACATTAAGTTACTGCAAATAATTGTGTCAGAATAGTGCACCAGCTTAAAGATTTGTCTCTCCTCTATCTGAAGACGCATATATTCTTCTATAAACTGTAAATGTGAGCTGAGAGATTTCTAACACCCGAACAGCTCTGCTGCCTTGTGCTAATGATGCAGACAAGTTAGGAAAACATTTCAGAATGTTTAGCTTGATAGTAGCCAGGGTCACCAATGCACTTTTGCATTATTTGTCAGAGGTCTCGTTTGAAATGTGGCAGTTTGACATTGGTTGCTTGAAGGATTAGAAAGTAATAAACTCTGGGCTCAAAAAAAGCGACCTAAACTATTGTTAGTTTTGAACAACTCCTCAGCTCCAGTAAGCATTGTTGCAACTTTTTGCCTTAAAGTAGCTCAAATACTAAATGCAAAAATATGCATATACAATGGTATGATGTATATATTTGTGTGTGCTTTTTAATTTTATTCTAATTTAGCAAAAAACTAGCTTGGCCATTGCCTTCCTGCGCAATTCCTCTTGATTCAAATTTCACTTCACCGCACAGTCTGGGCTTTCTCCCATTGACTTGGATTTTTCCGGTAGAATTTTAACCAGGCCAATCAGCGAACAGGAGTGTGAATGATGACGTTGATTTTCTGCACCGTTTTAGAATTGTAGTCTGCCTGTAGTTTGGCAATAGCAGCGGAGGAAGTGAACGAAGCCATTCAGTCCATGTTGGCCACGCTTCCAGATATTGAGCAGTTAAAGTCAGAGCAAGAGGAATGTTTAAGACATTTTATTGCTGGCAAAGATGTCATGGCCCTACTCCCCAAGGGGTTGTTTACAACACATGCAATTGCTGGTAAGCTTCATCGAGCTGGCACATTAAATATGTCACGGCCAAACATTAGCGATTCGGTAAAATCATATCCAATCATTTTAATCTTCAACGGAGTTCACGCCTCCAGGAAGCAATCATTTCTCAATAGCCAAGAGCCTAGACCCTCTGTATGAAGCAAAACATAGAACAAAGGGCTGGTTTTTACCAGGCTTGCAAAAACACAAGGATGAAGTTTTGGGTAGAAAAAAAACTAAAGATGCTGTATCTGAAATCATGATGATGACTTAAAGTGATGAACCATGACTTGAAGTTTGTTAAATTTATTTTGCAATTCCAAATCAGATTTTCTTCTGCACTATTTGATTTTATGTACTCTTTTTGCATTTTGCACATTTTAACTATTATACTTTTAAGGACTATTTTCTTTCATGTTTGACTTTTTTTGTAGTTACACTATGTGCTATTTCTGTAATAAATTTCACAGGTAAAAATAAATTGGAGTTTACTAGTTAAAATAACAAAAAATTACATCAACAGTAAGCGACCCTGAGGGGAAAATGTTTTATGCCTGTGAATCAGTTTCCATATCACATTTCACAGCATCATAAGTGCTTAGTGCTACTAACAAAAACAAGCATAATTGTTGAAAACATTGCATCCAAAAAAATGCGTCGAAGAAAAGCTGCAGTTCTTCTGGCTGATCAACATGTTCCAGAGACATTAATCTTCAAAATTAAAACGTGCTGAGGATGGAATTTTGCAAATGCCACCCTGAAAATCATTTCTATTTTTCTTGCTTAAAGCATCAAAACGTGAGTTTTGCTCCACCCCCCAACCTCCACCACCACCAAAAAAAAAAAAAAAAAAAAAAAAAAAAGAAAGATCTAATGATTTATAATTTGAAGCCTGCGTAAGGTCATCTTCCAGTAGTTTTCAGGAAGATGAAAACACTGTCCTCAGGGGCCAGTGGGATGACAGTTTTGATGAACAAAGCAAAGCAAGCAAGATCTAGGCCAGAGTGACCAGTCAGGTCTGTTCTCCACGATTCAAATTTTTTTTTTTGCCGTATGGTGAGACCAGTTCTTGAATGTGATAAGCTGGTAAGTGATGTAGTCTTGGAAACTTACAGGTAACACAAAGAGAAAACAGATATCGAGAACATGGAGAGACAGGCCTGAAGCACTGTGTTACAAAAGTGAATTGACTAGCTAAAACAGGGTTTACAGGAATCCTATCTCAGATCTAAGTAGCCACTAGGTCACCGTGCCATAACCTCAAATATAACTAGCATTTTGTTTGCAATGCACTGAACTATGGCAGCAGAAATCAAACAAGAAGTGGGTAGTTGTGCAGTAGTCGACTGGCAATAGGAAAGTTGAGTTCAAGTCTAGCTGTTCCTCACTGCAGCATGTCAAAGTTGGATTGAATGAACTTCTCTGTTGACTTCAGATTGTTGAATTGATTTAGGTATGTGTTTGTGACTGCTGGTGTAAAAGCACTTTGGGTGAGCAGTAAGGCTAGTAAAGTGCTACATAGATGCAGCCTATTTACCTTTCCATCTTATAAATGACAAGGTCCTTGAGTCAGGAACTGAAGGAGAGAGGAGGACAGGGACAAAGACAGACAAAGAGGAGACTTTAGATAAAATCACAATAGAAAACATTTTTCTTTGCAACCTTTCAGCTTCAGTTGCTGCTTCAATTGCACATTTCAAAGAAATCTCAGTGACTTGGTTGGAGTTAAAAACCCTCACAATTTCACAGTTTAGGTTGTACCAACATATATGCTGAGATCACAACTAACCAATTTAGTTTTGTAGGATAATGTTGAAAAAGAATCTTTAACTGATTAAGTGCAGGAAATGGCATGGGCAACAATTGTAACAGAATCCTTTTTCAAAGATAATCCGGATAACTAGAGTTTGATAAGTGAGGACATTGAGCCCATATAAAAAAGACCTTAGACTACAGGGAGGTTATACAGTATATACAGTATAATGTATCAAAGAAATGATGGAATTTGAACATTTGAAACATTCTGTTCAATGTTGCTAACAACTACATTTATGGCTTATCTCATTTAGATGGAAAGGACACCCACATGAAAAATCACAAAAGCAGTTGAAGAGGAAAAGTGGGAGTACTTAGTAAGCATGAAGTGCTAACCTTGATCCCATTCAAAGCCATTTGGAGTAAAATAAACCCTGGCACTGAAAAACAGACACCTATATATCTTTAGGAGCTTGAACCCTTTTTAGTGTTAGACCTGGTGTGACCAAAATCAGATATGTGAAATACTTTCACAGAAGAACTAATGAAATGCTTGAAATGTTGTTAAACTGGTCTATTTATGTTTGTGTTTCAGTCCTATTTCAGAAACCTAATACAATGAAAATCCAAAAATGCTATTCCAATCCTTTGTGCCTGCCATCCACTCACCTTCTGCCTTTTTAGGCTAGTTTTTCGTTTTGTTTAGTGACTTTTGTGTTCACCAAGTTACACTGCTCTGACCGGTTACATATTAAGCCTGTCTTTTTGGTCTTCTGACCCCCAGTCAACTTCACTTCTAAACAGTCATCTACATGCCTTCTTTGGCTTTAGTTTCCAGCAATCATGCATTGCTAGATTAAGCTGCCACCGCGTGTGAGCTCCTAAGTAAACATAACTCGCTCTGGACAGCCAATTTTGTTTGAAAATCACAGAATGGTGCACAGATAGCCAATCACCAACATTTTCTTTAATGCTTGCTCTTAAGTGTCTCTTAGGCCCAGCAGACCATCTGCCACATCTGACAATGAGTAAATAAAATTAGATCACGAAATAATAGCAGCTGAACAGTACATTTTCTGATAAATGAAGAAAAATTACAGTCCAAACCAATGCTGTTTGGGCAAGCTTCTCATTAAAAAAAGCACAATTGTATCTCTCTAAAAACCTAAGGAAAAGTATACTGATGTTCTGAGGTATTAGTGATTATATCTTTTATTTTAACAGAACTAAATGTTTACTGGGATATTTTTTATTTTTTTCAAAGGACTGTACATATTATATTGATACTTACTAGTTTTTAGTACACTTTGTAAAGTTTGTTTTGTTATTCAATTCCAAGATTACACATAATCAGAATGTTGTGTTAATAAATAAGGAAAAATAATCAGCAGACCTTCTCATGTTGCTTCCTGAAAATGTGTGTGTGTTTGCATTTTTGACAGGCCACCTAAAATTTTTCTTGTGTAAATTGGGCTAATGGTCAACAGAAGGGCCTGTTTCAGAGGACGACAGACAAAACTGTGTTTTCCGTGGAGACACAGGGAGCAAAACAAGAGTCTCGAGGTGTGTGAGGGTGGAGGGACCTAGGGAGGTGTGTGTATGTTGCAGTGGGATGATAAATGAGTCTACACTCCACTGTCATTTGTACTTTGGCATCCAGTCCAAAGCACAATTTGGTGTAAAATATTGCTGTGGCCCCTTCAAATGACAAACTTTAATGCTGATGTATGAACAGACAGAGGCCATCTCAAGCTGTTATTGAACAGTGGGAGGTATGTATTCTTCTCAAAGGGCAATTAATTAGCATACACAAAACCTGTGCTGAGGGTGGACATTGGAAAAGGGCAGACTTCTGTGGTGTGACATGTAACAGCACAACACAGTCTGGTCAGTGATCAGTGGTGGTACAACAGGAGAAAAAAACAAAAATTATAAACTCTATGAGATCAAATTGAATTTGGATTTCTGAAAGATAGTTTTTTTTTTTTCCTGTTTGTGAATTTGACATTGACTGGTTTCAGACAGCACAATTTACAAACAACACAATTAATATTTTCCTACATATGTTTTTATTTAAAAGGAGCAAATAATGTTTTCCACAGTTGTTTTCTCATCTGTATTCATTGGCTTATTTGCACTGTTTTCAGAGGGAATTAAAACATTTCAATATACTCTTAAGAAAAATGCTTTCTTTCAGTTTAATAATTAAACGTACAACCAACAAAGACACTACCAGGCTTACAATTAAACTGATTATTTTCATAAACTGTTTCACTGTGGTTGCTTGTTCAGTATTGCGATGGAAAAAATATTTATATTTACCAAGCACCTATTTGAATACACTGACTTCATGTCATCCCAGAGCCCAGATTTCTATATACAGTGGACCCTCTATATTCATTGGGGTTAGAGAATACAGCTGTCCGCAAATAGCTAAAATCCACAAATACTTGAGACCAATGAGGGTGCTTCGAGTGTAAAAGGTAAGAGTAAATTTTTGGAGACATGAAGAGTCATCAAAGAGACATTTGACTCAACCCTTTGGGCAGTTAGGCTCTTACTGTTGATAAGAGATCTCAGCTGACAAGGAAGTCCAGAAATTCTGTGCAGAAATTTTCTCAAAAGCATTCCACAAACTTTAGAGTCATTTGAAATTATCAATAGAAGGAAATTTAATTCAGAATGAAACTGATTTTTAATCAGTATTTTATAAAAGATGGTGTACTTTAAAATTATATCTGCTGTCCTCAAAGTGCTTTATTCCAAAAACTGAGATAAACAATTTCCTCCCACACCCCACACCTTTCTGTGCAGCTAAAATTCACAAAACCACATTAAATTACAATATTTTGTTGGAAAAATTACAGAAAATAAATAAATAAATTTTGTATACTGATTTTTCCCTACAATATTTGCATAGATCTCATCCACTGACAGTGGAAGCAACACCTGAATAAACATAAATGTTTACTTTAGATCCTCATCTCTATATTGGGATTGCAATAACTAAAGATAGGTTTGAACAACAGCATTACATTTATTTTTTATAATTATAATCCCAAAGATATTCTGTCCAGATGAGGTCAGGACTCTATACAGGTCTTTCAAGTTCTTCCTAAACTCACTAATTTCACTGTATGGGCCTTGTTTTGTGTTCTGGTGTGCCATATTAAAACATTAAGTGCCATTTCTAAGCTGTTCCCATAAAGTTGGAATGATGACATTGTCCAAAAAGTCTTGATATGCTGAAGCAATCACAGTTCATTTTACTGGAACTAAGTGACTGAGCCCAGCTTCTGAAAAACACACCCACACTAAATTGTCACTGCACCAAACTTTCTGCTTGACACTACCCAGTTAGCCATGTCCCATTCTCCTGGCGACTGCCAAAAACAGACTCATCCACTGAATTGCCAATCGGAGCATCATAATTCATAATTCAGGAGAACACATCTCCACTCCTCTGCAGTCACCACTGCATCTGGCACTCTGCATTGGACTTGGTGATGTAAAGCTTGGATGCAGCTACTAGGTCGTATTCTTGTTTTAATCGGAAGACCACATAAAATGTGAAGGTCTGTTTTTATTGACTCTTCAGAAAGTTGTTGAGTTCTGCTCACTATGAGGCTCTGAAATTATACAGGGCCTTTGACTTTGTGGATAGGTTACTGTTCGCAGTTACTCATTACCGGTTTCTTCTACATTGTAAATATACTAATAACAGTTTGCTCAGGAATATTTAATAAGGCAAGGCAAGATTACAGTCTATAGCACCATTTATACACAAGGGATTTTAAAGTGCTTTAAAGGACATCAAGGAAATCAGAAAGCTTTGAAATAAAAACACAGCAAAGAGGAAAAAAATGTTGAAATTCAGATATTAAAGGCATACTAAAGAAACTGTTTTAAACAGTTTGTTAACCAGATTGATCAAAAACACCTGTAAACAAAATTGTTTTTAGTTCTAACTTTTAGGAACCAACAGCTTCTTCACATCAGGTACTCCAACTATAAAAGGTACAAAGAGTTATGTGCTTCCAACTGAACTAAGAGATCATTGTGCTCCTTGAGTCTCTTCTGGTTTACCAGGTAAACCTTCAAACTTTAATAGACAGAACTCACCTTAAAAAAAACATCAGTATTCTTTTTTTTTTTTTTTTGTTCACTTGCAGTTGGTGAGAACTGACTCCTGGTCTCTACAATGATGATCAAACAGGTAAATTATAAATGACTTGAACATGTAGAATTTAAAGAACTGTTCTCTATTAAATGCTGTTTTCTGTCATAGCTGAGTCTTACAATTGCTGCAGTTTTGCTTCTTGGTATGTTCATCTCAACTACAATAGAAAAAAATATATATAATCGGTTGGCACTATAGAACATCACTAATAAGCAATATTCTGATAATATTTAACAGCTCACATGGGACACAGTAAAAGAGGTAAGAGGCCCTTACTGGGTTTGTAAAAAGCATTAGACCTACAATTTTAGGTTCCTTTCTTGCCAAATAGCACTTATACAATCAGGTATTTTACTATTAAAATGGATAATAAGTAAACCAGTTAAAGCTCTTTCTATTTAAATAGATTGTATAAAGTTACAATTATAAGTGATTATTTTACTGCATATGTTTAAATGTGACACCATACACATTTTTTCCAAAATGTTATTAGAGTTATTTTATTATTTGCTCCTGCAGGGTGCTGGACCAGGTGGTACAGTCGAGACACTCCCAATAAAGAGGGTGACTTTGAGACTTTAAAGCAACTGAGGGATGAATACCCAAGGCAAATTTGTCCCAACCCCATCTATATTGAAGCTGTTACTGTTAAAGGAATGATCCCGGCAGAGAAGACAGGCCAGACTTTCAATTTGTAAGTTGGTCTAAAAGAAAAAATAGTCTCATCAGAAAGATATTTCCCCCAGAAAGGACGTTTAACTAAATTTTTTTCTTTTCAAATTCTCATATTGCAGTATCTCATGCTTCAATGTGAATACTGTAGTTATATTAAATATTATCAAAATAGTCACAAACAATTACATCATGTTTTCTAAGTAAAACAACTTTGTGATTTTTAAAAAAAATTTGATTTGGTAAAACAATGTTTTGCATGTTAAGTTCTATAGTTAACATGCTAAACTTACATAACAAAACACATTTCAGGATATGGTGTGTTTGAATCACACTGGAACTGATGTTAAATGTAAAGAAAAACAAGTGTGTGTGCTAACTGTCCACCTCCTCTGTTATCTTTCAGCTATGACACTTATAAAGGGTTTGTTTGTTGCAATGATGACCAAAAATCGGGTCGCTGCAAACACTACAAAGTTTGCTTTTGGTGCCCATGTCTTTAATGAATCCTGGTTTCATGGTACAATTCAGCTTGAAATACAAATCACTGTTGTGGCTTCAATTTCTCAACAAATTGTTTCTTTCTCTTTTAACCTGTCAAGATAAATTGTTACATTTATGTATCTATGGTGAATTCTACTACATGTGGTTTAGGGAGAAGATATTTTGTCATTTGTCTTTTATATAAGGGATTATGACTAAAATAACTTTTTCAAAATTATTGTACAATAAATCAGTTGCAAAAAAAGTGATCAAGGAAATGGTCTTTTTTTTCTGTACAACATACAGACATTTCAATACTTTATATTTAACTGTTTTGTGATAAGTTGCATACTCCAAGCTTTTATTTATAAAATCATAAAGCCTAATAAGTATTTATTTCAGTTTAGAATTAAACATCATGGTGAAAACTTCATATGTTGTTTCAAGATAAAAAATATATATTGACACAAAATAGTAATTTCGTAATATAAAGAATTCCAATGAATTCAGGAAAATGTCACCCATCTAGTCTATCTGCTTACATTTTTTAATGTCTTTTCTTTTTCAATCTGGCATCAAACTGTAAATTGATGTTTTTATTTTCTCTCTTTTACTGGTAAGCATTAAAAAGGAAATAAAGTTCTTCTCAACATTCAGAAAATGGCTGACTTGCCAAAAGATAAACCAATTGCAATATTGGTTGTAGCTGCCTATAAGATGCATATTTGAATTACTAGGACCTCAGCAACACCAAGTGGCATCAATCTCCTATCACCTCTTTGAGGCAGCAGCTGATCTGGCAAAGTCAAAGGCACCTTTGGTTTCAAAGGCACAGGTTTGTTGTGACTATTTTAACAGGGTGCAAGGAGTCACAGAGAATAACAGAACACTGGGTCAAAACTCACTTGACCTACTATGCACATTAGCGTGCTGCTTAGTCAGCGGCAATTGTTATATAGTAGTACCAGCATCTCTAATTGTGTCCAACAAAGCTCATAATTGACCTTCTCTCCTATAATTTGAAAAGAAAATGCTCCAGGTGTCCTTTCCTCTGATGCTGCTCTAGTAGAGTTTTCCATCATAGCCTGGATGACAAATCCTGCAAAGTGAAATGTGATTCCACACGTCCTACCTCCCACATTGGATACCAGAATATCTGTTAAGCAGACTTACCAGATCAAATGAGTTGACCAGACAAGTACTCCATATCATAGGTACTTGTGAACAGGAAAATGAATAGGACTCTCAGAATTTACTAGTAAAATGATCCAACAAGAGATACCAATGCAGATGCATATCTCATTGGCATAGCACCCCCTTTTTTCTGCTATTTTTCTATTCCAGAGATGTTCTCCTGCACTTTCCCCATGGTGTTTACATCAGTATCACATTCCAATTATGAACCTACAATGCAGACAAGTGAACATACCACACCCTGAACTTGGAAATGAAAAAAAAAAAAAACAAAAACAAACAGTAACTAACTTAAAGGGGATCTATTATGCAATATTCACTTTTTGCATACTTCCATTTGGGTCTCTACTGCTTCTAGAAACAGTACAAGCAACAAACAAACAAAATCATCCAGCCATTTTCTGGCAATAGGTTAACTTTTTTTTGGTGTCTGGAAAACGAGCCATTTCAAAAACCTCCCAGTACTGATGTCACAATCGGAAGGAACTTCTCCTCACCTAGCCCAGCAACCACAACCAAGGCCAGCCCCTCACCAAGCAACCAAATCCAAGCTCCCACCACTTCAATATTAGAAGATGAGCATGTTTGGTCCACTCGTTTTACTGCTGTATGTGCTGTACAATGGCTAGACAAGTTTTGTTGTTGACTTACCATTAAGAAAACACTTACTGCATCCTTGATAGTTATGCAGGATGCTCCATTTCTTCTGCTTCTGGGTCTGACTTAGGGTCAAAGATGTACAGCTGTACAATTGTGATCTGTTTGCAGCCATTTTCACGTGTATAAAGTGTGAGTGTAAATACTGAGTTGGGGCCATGGCCAGCAACAGCTTATTTGCATAAATGTGAGCGGGCCCTAAAACAACTCTTTCTGAAAGGAGCGCCAAAGCAGAACTGAGCAGGTGAAATCTGATTATCTGAGAATGATTTTGTGCAAAAAAATATACTGAACATGTTTTCTATGAACCATAAACATAAGCTAATTTGTTTAAAAGGAAGCACAATAGGTTCCCTTTAATAAAGCAACTTTTTCTATGCATTCATTACACACAGTAACATGTTTAAAGTGTGCTAGTTTTCATCTTTATACCTTACAGATAATAAAACCTTAAAAAATTAGTTTCTCAGAAAATTACAATATTACATAAACTAGTTTTATTGTATTGCTGTATCCAAGCCTGAAAATGAAAAGCTGAGTGGAAAAAAATGGTAGTAGAAACTGTGTCTTTTAACTTTAAGTTGTCCTGTGACTTAAAAATATAACAGCCTGTTATGCTATAATCTATACAATGTGCAAAACACACACAAGCACATTAGTTTTCAAGCCATAACACTGAAATCTGACAATATTATTAACCACTGCTTGCAAATTCTCCTCCTCAAAGGTAAATGTAATTTCAGGATTTCTCCTTTCAAAGCATGACAGGTAAAAGCTACAATCAAGGTGCTGGATGAAAAACGCTTACAACACCACAGGAGAGACTTGACTCAATTTAGAGGCATTCACCCTCCATAGCTAGAAGCCATATTCAAATACTGTGCAAAAACTACCTATTTGCATGAGATGTGCCATGGTATTTATAGTAAGTGAAGGTTGATTGAAGGTTGATGGGAGTTGCACATTGTCTTTATTTGAATTTTAAATTTGCTCTTTTACTGCTCCTGTCTCTTGCTTGTTAATGGTGTCTATTTAAATAAATACATTTGCTCTTTAAGTCAAATCAAGTTTATTTGTATAGCACATTTCAGCAGCAAAGCAGTTCAAAGTGCTTTACATCATAAAAACATCAATCAAGTATACAGCAAAATCATCAAAACATCAAAATCATCAAGCAAAATCATCAAAATTATCTAGCAAATACACATGAAAATCATCAAAATCATCGGCAAAAACATTGATCAATGATTCACTTTAAGAAAATTGCAATATATATTATTTTTTGACAATGATAAAATACAAAATGAAATAAATAATTGATTTCAATTATAGGGAAATAAGTAAAAAAAAATAAGTTGTAAAGAAAAGAAAACCTGTTTTTAGTCAGTTTTCACTTGTTAGGCAAATCCAAAACATTTTTTCTGAATTTCAAATTTTACTGTCTAAATTCTCTAACATTATGAAAATAATAAGATATTAATCTAAATTTTGCTAGTGCATTCCAGCCATAACCTGGAGTCATTTGACATCTTTTAAAGATGGTCTTTTGTTTTCTCTGTCAATAACAAATAATCAAAGCCACAAAACCTTTCTTGCAAGCATTGATCTTTCAATCAGATCTAATATTTGTTGCAAAATGAATACCATCTGGTCCTTTCTATCACTTGGAAACTGTTCTTGAAAATATGACTCACCAAAACCCTGCTTTTCCAAAGACCAAATCCAAAGTAGAGACAAAGTCAAATGGGCAAAGATTCAGCTTCTCCATTGAGATTTCAGTTGACAATATTTTATACACTTAGGAGAACTAATTTTAAATTCATATGAAATAATTGAGAATGGGTTTTTTTGTGTTTACTAGACTCTCTGTTGTATCTAAGGAACTGTTTGGCAAAAAAAGTAGCAAAGGCAGCAACAGTTGTGGTCATCTTGATTTGGGGCATTCATTTAGTATGGTCTGTTCTTCCTCCAGGGTAGAATGATTAGACAAAATCAAACTACAATGACCTTTACCATAGCATAGCATACCAACTTTGTTTGTAAAGCACTTTAAAACAACAGCTAAATCTGAAGTTGTTCATAAATGGATACAAAACACTGTCCCAACTTGTGCAAAGGTCCATGTTGGTCCGTCATTGGTTAATTCAATGAGTGCTGCCAAACGGATCAAATATAACCTGCTCACTACAGCAATCATGATCATTAATAGGAAGCCTTGTCTTGAGGTCTCTTCAATTTGAAATAATTTCAGCTCCATTTACTAAAAGATTTAATCTAAAATCAAATTCCTATATAGTGTAATAATTTTAATGTCATATGTGTATGTGTGCCTTAGTGATTTAATTTTATGTAGATGTTGGAGCTTTGAAAAGGTTTAAGTTATTTGCACACCTGTATATATATTGACACTTGTATTGCACTGAAGCAAAATATATGTACATATACAAATATGTACATATATTTTGCTATAATATATACAAATATGTACATATATTTTGCTTCAGTGCAATTGTTGTGTTTTTTTCTGATGGGGTTTTTTCAAGACTTGAAATATCTAGGTGCACAAACCTGGAGATCGAAAAGCTTTATTTAAATAAAGGTATTGAAAGTCCAAAAGGGAAAACAAACAAACCACCAGAAGCAAAGAATTTTAAATTCTGCATGTGTTTGACCTGGAAGCTAAAGCTGCTAAAAGCAGGTAAAGCCAGCCAACAAGGTATTTGGAATAAAGACAAAAAGTTCATACTCAGGCTTCTGAAAGAAAAAAAACCAGTCAAATAGGAAATAGGAAAAAATTGATTATAATGATAATCATAAAAATAATACATTAATAATACATTTTATTTCTGTCACTTCTTCATACATTCTGAGGTTAGTAATTTGAGCCATTTATTGGTAGTCCAGTTTCATATAAATTTAGTGTCGTGGTAATGTTCTGGATTCTTGTTAGAAAGGAAAAAAATCTTATAACACTAGAAATATGTTTTTCCAAGACTCAGATTCAGAGCTTTAGAAATAGGGTATCATATTTACTCCAATGGACAAAAGGTAAGATAGCTTTGAAAAGACAAGTTTTCTGTGTATCTTCTCAAATTACAAAAAGGTTAATAAAAAGTGAATCAGTTTCTGTATTTTGTCCCATTTGTGATTGAGTTTTTCTAAACATTTCTGGTCATTTTTGGCAATATACACCTGAACAATTATTAAACATAGGGCCAGTAGCTAATATAAACACCTGTAAATTCATTTCATTTCATTTCATTTACTGATTTATATTTCCCTTTGAAAAACAACCTTCCAGATAGCCAAAGTGCTTTACAAAGATCATTCAAAAGCAGATAAAAAAAAACAAACAAAGAGAACAAATAAAAGTTAGAAATCTGAAATAAAATGTCACTGTGCTAATGAGTATTAAAATCCTTCCTGAATAATAAGGTTTTAAGCTTTAAGCTTTCAAAAAGGCCAAGGTCAATGATTAAGTGTAGATCCAGAGGAAGCTGGTTCTGGTGTCGGAGTTTTGCAACGGAAAGCCTTTTCACCATAGTTTATATTTAGTTCTCAAAACATTCAAAAAGAACAGGAGCAATGAATTTGGGGATTAAGCATGAACACAACAATTCACTAAATAAAAAAAATAGAGTGGGATCTAACCATTAAGAGCTTTAAAAAATGAAGTCCAGAAGCGACAGGCAACCATTGGAGGGAGAACATAATAGTGGTGATGTGCTCGTGTTTGGAGGTGTAAGTTAAAAGATGTGAAGCCACATTTTAGACCAACATAAAGAGCACTACTGTAATCATTTCCTCAGCTGATTAAAGCGTGTATAGCCTTCTCAAGATCAGGACAGTTTAAAACAGCATAACTTTAGCTAAAAGATGAAGGTGGTAAAAGCTTGTTTTGACTAACGACTCAACTTGTTTGCTAAATTTACAATCCTTATCAAAAATCACCCCCAGATTAGTTACTGTGTCAGTAAACTTAAAATTTGGAGCATTGATATCGATCCTGGCATTCTCACCAAACAATATTTTCGTCTTTTGTTCATTCAAAAACAGGAAATTTTAGTTTTACCACTGTTTTACTGTGGAGATGGCACCTTGGAAGAGGTGTTGAACTTCACTATTACCTGCTTTTAAACGTAACTCTGAAGATCATCTGCGTAACAGTGAAAAGAAAGGTGATGCCGAGGTATATTTGCTCCAAATGGCAGCAAAAAAGGGGAAAAATTGAGGGGACCATGAAAGTAGCTCTGTAGCACCCCACATGACAGAGGAGCAACTCGGAATAAATGTGTGAAAGAAGCCCTGAGGTTCAAGATGGATAAGAAAATGCAGTGTTGTGCTTCTGATCTTTTTGCATTTTTCCCAGTGAAAATTCAGCAAAACAAGATTTAAAATTTCAACAGGCAAATGTTAGAGCCTACTTATTGTGATGAAAATTTTCATAACAGACCCAGAGGGTAAGACTTGCTATTATAAGAGGACTGAAGAACATACAGCCATCTCACTGGACTTAGAGGGCCTGTTGTTAAGTCTCCTCTGGATTTTTGAGGTAAAAACTTTGTATCTTAAACCCACTAAAAAAAGAAAGAAGATAATATATCTTTGCTAGAATTAATAAAAAATATGCACTGAATATGAAAACTTTTTTACAGGGTTAAAAACAAACGTGTTTCTACAATGATGATCAAGCAGGTAATATCGACGGATTTATTCTGTTAAAATTATAACATGTTCATACAAAAACTTACCAAAAAGTCTGCTTTCCTAGACAACCCTTGCCATTGCTGCAATATTGATGCTTGGTATGTTCATTTCATAAACAATCATCTAAAACAAACTACTCTGCGATCTTCACTGTTCAAAAACACTAACTGACATTGTTATTTTTATAATTTACAGGGTATGTGGGACCAAGTCAACAAGGTAAAAAAAAAAACTTGATTTTTAATAAGCAGCAAAACGAACTCTATTCTTGGGCTCTATATTTGTTGAAGCTCTTATGATCAAGAAAGTTTCATATTTAAGCTACAGGTAAAGTTAATCAGTAATTCACTTTATAGTTGAGATTTTTGTTTTTTATGTTTTCTTAGGACAACCCTGTGAAATTCCTTACCATGTTCTTGAGTACTGATGCATTTAATTACACTGTATCAAGTGTTGCTTTAACACTAGAACATAGATACAGAACTGCTTTCAGTTGGTAAATACTGAACAGTCTTAATGTGAGTTATTTTCTTCCAGAGGCCTGGACACAGTGGTTTGATAGAGATAACCCTTCTGGAACTGGGGACTGAGAGACCATTGCAGATCTTCGCAGGGAGAATCCTGGGAAGATCTGCCGTGACCCCAGAGATATTGAGGCTATAACTCTTTCTGGGCTTAGTGTTAGTCAAGCTGGGGAAAATATTTATCGGTAAGTGTGGTTAAAAAGTTTATAATTACATAATTCCAGTTTGCTTTGTGACTTTCATGCACAATAGAAGGACAAAGCAAAACACTTCACATTTCATATAATGCTCATATATGGATTTCTTTCACATTAAAATTAAACTCTCAACATAACATATTAAAAAGGGAATGGAAATTCATAAGGCTATAGGAAAAGACAATTCTGTATCCAAGAGAATTTCTTCTGCTGTGGGTACTTTGCTGAACAACCTTTTAAACATGCTGGATAACAACATTTTTAACAATGTGCAAGAAGGTTGTTGGTAAAAATCCTAGTCCATGTATTCCATGTATTCCAGGGTTCTTCCACAATTCACCTATATTTAGTTAGGTTATTTGGTAATTCTAAAACAACCATAAATGTAGCATAGCTGTTTGGTTTTTGTTTCCATGTGCTCACCCTGCAATGCCTTGATGACATGTTTTCAAATGATGATTTATTTTATTAATGAAATCAGGGTATCAAACCAGTCAGCCCGACCTGAAAAAGTATTTGCTTTATTCGTATTTGTTCTTGTTTATATCATCTGTCTAAAGCACTTTTACGCCAAACATAAAGGGATGCATAGCTTCCAAGTTTCACTTTTGGTTTACCAGTTCACAGAATATCAACCTGAGATGTGTAGGCAAATCTGAGAGCGGCCTCTGTGGCCTTTTAGCTAAGCAGTGACTTTGGCTTTGAAACTCTCCCATGGGTGCCATTTTGCCCAGTGTCTTTCATCTCGTTGAATCCTGTAGTGTAGGTTCTGTGTTTTGTTTGTTTGTTTGTTTGTTTGTTTTTTTTTGTGACCCCCCCGCCTTTTGTAGGTCAGTCAGTCCAACACTATTCTGTTTTCTCCATTTAAAGAAAATGCTTCACTGTGGCTCAATGGAGTTTCAAAGGCTTAGAAAGGGTTTTGCAGTCCTTTCCAATTGTCCCGACATTGACCTCCAGATGTGAATATCTTTGTTATATTATCTTTGCTTAAACTGGGCATACACTGCACAGTATTTTCAATAGTTGTAATCAGCTCCAACTCAAACTGTATGACTATATTGCAAGGTTCAGTGATTCACAGTTCATTGATGTTCTCTCACTGTACAACCTGATACTTCTGAATGCACACATCGTACGTGCAATATGCAATATGTCAGACTCTTGAATCTGGAACTGGGTAGAAGAAGAACAACAACAACCCGAGAATGAGGGGACGCTCGCCCAAGAATGAGAGAATGCTCAACAAAAACCTTGCCATTTTGTGTGGATAAAAGTATTGAAAGAAAAAGAGACAATCCATATGGACAAGGAAATTGTTGGGCTGAAGTTTTGGCACAAGCACAGTTTGAGAGGTTCAAATAAATTTGGCTCATGGTGCTGCTTCAGGGTTGCACAGCAACGCAATTGGTAGAACTGTTGCCTTGCAGTAAAAAGTTCCTGGGTCTGAATCCCAGCCTGGGGTCTTTCTGCAAGGAGTTTGCATATTCTCCATGTGTATGCATGGGTTTTCTCCAGGTACTCCAGCTTCCTCTTACAGTCCAAAAACATGACTGTTAGGTTAACTGGTCTCTCTAAAAATCTTCCATAGGTGTGAGTGTGTGCGTGCATGGTTGTTTGTCCTGTCTGTCTGTGTTGGCCTGAGATGGACTGGCGACCTGTCCAGAGGTTCAATAGTGAGTTACCCTCACCTTGCAAAGGGCAACCAGAAGGTTTAATTTTCATGCAACCGTATGGTTGCTGATCAGGAAGTGTTAATGACTTCCTGCTACCCTATGTATACTACATCATGCACCACACCAATTAAGCTGAAACTCGTCCTAGTTCCAAAAATTGTTGCACGAGTGGAAAGTCGACTCAAAATGAGCCAAAAATTGCATAATGTATGTCCAGCCTTAGATTGTCTAAGGCAAGGTTGCTTTGTGAGCTTTTAATATTTCTTTAAGATTTCTTTAAGAAAGAATTTTATGAAAGCACTTATTCATGTCAGATACATTTTTTTCTTTTTAGGAATGATCTCAAATCCGGATTTATCTGCAGAAACAGGGATCAGAGCAACAGAAACTGTTATGATTACAAAGTTTGCTTCAGCTGCGCACCTCATTCCTGTGACAATGGTATTGCAGCTTTATGCTACATATTTTAAGTAAACATTTTAAATAAGCAAATTAAAAATTTAGTGAATCTTTGTCTTTGTGTTATTTAAAATTTTTCTTTTGCAGTACAGGTGTTTACTTCTTATTCCTGCAGTGTGCTGGACCAAGTGGTACAATCGAGATAGACCCAGTGGATCCGGGGACCGGGAGCATTTGAGTGTCTTGATTAAATAAAACCCAGGAGGAAGCCTTTGTGCTGAACCTGTGTACATTGAGGCTGTTACTGTTGATGGAGAGATCCCAGCCATAAGAACAGGAGAGAGCTTCTATTCGTAAGTTGTCCTAGAAGACAATTCGTATTAGAATGATCACAGAACATATTCACTTTAACTTCCTCTTAGTCATTGGAAACCAAAGCGAAGAGATTACACTTGTTTTGGATACTCATTGTAATCATGCTGTAATCATTAGCCAATTACAGCATTTAACACCATTATATTTAGCTAAGCTACGTATGTAGACTATGACCAATAGTAAAAGAACATGTGTTAACTCACTATCAACTGGTTATTTTCAGCTACAGTCCCATCAAGGGGTTTGTTTGCCGCAATAAAGACCAAAGCACTGGCACCTGCAGGAACTACAAAGTTCGCTTTGGAGGCTACTGCCATAAAATGGCCCAATTTAAGCCAATGCTAGGCAACCCAAGACGTGGCACAGCAATGGAAGACAAAGGATAAAGGTCCATTTCTGATCGTGACCAGATTTTGCTTGTTTCATGTAGTATTTCCTCTCCCAAATTGCATGTGTAAGCATGCAATTTGGGAGAAAAAAAAAAATCAAAAATTTGATGTTTTTTTCCACATGCACTACGACTCATTTGTGATTGATGTTTCCTTAATAAAATGTGCTGTTGTGGGAATATTTGCTTTGTCTCTCTTAAAAGGGATTATGGAATAAAATTACTGTATACCTTTAAAATCAATGTCAAATAAAACTATGAAAATTATGAAAGTAATTACATATTTTCAAGCTTTTTTTTATTGTATTCTAAAGTAAGTTTTATCAGTTGTTTTAAGGAAACAAAGTCTTCCCTGTTTTTTGAAAAATAAATGTTATTTTTGAGTCTGGATATAAAATTCCAAATCTTCCATTTACTTTACAGTACAACGTAGTGGTCTGAAGTTTACATATATTAATCAGTGTGCTGTATTTTTGGGCTAGTTTATTAAAATCATTTTTTCTTAGTGCAGAATTAAGATTTTGTTTATAGGGTTTTATAAACATATTCATATTCCTTAAACTTTCTCTCATTTTGTCATGTTAAAACCACAAACTTCACTGTTGTTCACCAGGGTTTTATGTTATAGACCAACACAAAGCAATACATGTTTGTGAAGTTGAAGGAACTGATATATGATTTTCAAATAGTTTTACAAATAAACATCTGGAAGGTCCTCTTTACTCTGACACCCATAAATGCAAATCAACCTCCAGAACTCATGTAATTAAAAAAAAAAAACCAAAACATTACTTAAGCTGCCTTATGAAGTTCTTATAGGTTTAATAAAAACACATTAGTAAACAAGTAGCAAAATACAGACAAAAGAACACAGACAAGTCAAGTATGAAGTTGCTGCAAAATTTAAATTACAGTTGGGTTATAAAACAACACCCCAAGATTCAGTCAGCTCAAAGGACTCTTCAATTCATCATTCAAAAATACAAAAGAATGGTGCTATAAATTTAAAACACCATTGGGACTGACAGTTCTAGTTTTAGGTTAGACAGGAGTACCAAAATTATTTCTATTTGTTAAATGCCATAATAATGAGTGATGGAATTGTTTTGAGATTTTCAAAAACTTTCTTTGAATGTAGAGGTTTGCATGCATTTCTCAGTATTTGGTAGAATTTACTATTGAACTATTTGACTTGGATCAAACATTTAAAATCTTCTTTCGAAAGCTTCTCATGATAATTTCCTGGAATTTTGTCCCGTTCTGCCTTACAAAACAGTATCAAGTTTTTGGTTACTTTTCTTGCACAAACATTTTTTAGTTCTGTCAAAAAAAAAAAAAAAAAAAAAAAAAAAAAAAAAAAAAAAAAAAAAAAAATCACTTTGTTGTCCTTAAGGCACATTGTAACTAATTTACCATTTGCTTAGGGTTAGTGGTTATTTGCAATACCAGTTTTTACCTAAGCTTTAACTCCCTGGCTACATTTCCAAATATTTTTTTCCTCATGATTCTGTGAAGTGCAGCTTTCCATAATTCAGGGAAATAGCCCCACAGTATGATGGTGTAGTCATTGTACTTCACAGATGGGATGGTGTCTCAGGATTTCAAAATTCTCATTTTTTTCCCCCAAATATAATCATTGTTCTTATGGCCAAGCACACTATAGTTTCATTACGCCACAAGAAAAAAAAAAAAAAAAAAAAAAAAAAAAAAAAAAAAAAAATTATATATATATATATATATATATATATATATATATATATATATATATATATATATATATATATATATATATAAGTATGGTGTTTGTCCCTAAATGCATTTTAAAATCAGTTGCAATCAGTTTTTTTTATTATGCTTTTGGAGTACTGGCCTCCTCCTCACTGATGGACTTTTTGGCCCATGATGTACAAAGAATCTTTTTACTGTAGGTAATAATACTCTCTTACTAGCTTCAGCATTACATGTAATTGTATGAGCCAAATTGCTCAAAGACAGTAACATAAGGGAATGTAATGTGAGCTTCTAAATTTAAAAAATATATAAGTTCCCAAAAAAATCCCCCTTTCATTATTCTGCCATGTAGCAAATAGATATCATTTTGATAATAGTAACTCACCCAATAGAGAAAGGGTTTAGTCTGATGTAATGTGAGACAGTGAGAAAAAATGATTGTGTCGTTTCATTGAGTCTATGAAAATTAGTTTTAACTGTAAGTAAAACTTATTGATGTGTCACCATTGTGCCAAGGTCAAGAAGAAGACATAGCTGACAACCCTGATATGAGAAAAAATTGGAAAGGCATTTTAAAAAACAAGCCAGGATCCAGCAAGGCTCAAGGATAACCATGAAGTGGACACAGAATTCACAGTGAAGTAAATGTTACATCACCACAAGGTGGGAAGTTATCCACCATGAAAGAAGTGCAAGCCTCAAAGTAGACCCATTTTTAACTTTGACAAAAATGTGCAGCTGTCGAACTACCTTCTAGAGAAAGGTTTAATGACAAGATGGGATGACGAGGTGTTAGGTCACATTAAAAACAAGTATGTTTGGAGAAGCAAAGGTCAATTTAACATTTTCTTAACATT
The DNA here is from genome assembly GCA_014839685.1 of Anableps anableps. Lineage (NCBI taxonomy): Eukaryota > Metazoa > Chordata > Actinopteri > Cyprinodontiformes > Anablepidae > Anableps > Anableps anableps. Next base: position 20,169,940 of record CM026086.1, on the reverse strand, counting down.
TTGAATTACGGTCATCTTTCTTCCCCACAGAATGCTCAAAAGTCAATGGTAAAAACGGTAAATGGCCTGTATTTGCATAACGCTTTATCTAGTCCAGAGGACCCAAAAGTACTTCACACTACATTCAGTCGTTCACCTATTCATGTTCACATTCACATACTGATGGTGCCAAGCATTGTAGCCACAGCTGCTCTGGGGCAGTCTGACAGAAGTAAGGCTGCAATGCACTGGTGCAACCGGCCCTTCAACCACCACCAGGCACATGAAGTTTCTTGCCCAAGGACACAACGACTGAGACAGACAGAGCGGAGGTTTAAAACGGCAACCCACCAGTTACAGGACGAACTCCTACCACCATAGCCACCGTCGCCTGTCAAAAGTGACTTATGTTGTTTCCCTGGAGAAATAACATATTAGTAATTACACTAAGCTATCTTAATAAATTATTAAGCAAAGAAAAAAACCCAAAAGAGAAACAAACAAATATGAAATCAGCACTACTTAAAAGAAAAATGGTAAAGGGAATGAATTTAGTACTATTGCTACTAAAGTACTATTTAAACTGATAAAAGCTTACTACAACAAAAATCTATCAATCTATTGCTCTCTTCCTCTCTCTTATTGTCTCTTACATTTAAATGAAAGGTTTCCAACATAATTTAAAATTGTTTTACCTGTAACAAATCTAATGGACAAGTTGGGAGAACAAAAAGATTAAGCTTAAGAGGAGAAAACCATTTAAGTTTTGTCATGTTCCAAAGAATATTTCCTTACAGAAATTGATAAGGTAAACCTTTCTTTGTTGTACCATCTCTCAATAAACTGAGCTGGTTTTTTCACCTCTACTGATCTGATGGTAGAATCAGCAGAACAGCCATTCTACTAAACCTCAAAGTTTGTCTGACCGTGGTGGTAAGGGCTATATTTTTCATCTGGTGTTGGACGGAGGTTCTTCTCTTTGAATCGGATACTGAGATGAAAATGGTCCAAAAGGTAATATGATTAAGCTGTACTTACTCTTTACCACAGGTATGCATGTAACAAAACACTTCTGTCTGTATTCATAATCTCATAATAAAGCAGCTTACTCCAACTGTCAAGGTTTCAAACCTGTAGACTTTTCTAAGAAGAAACGACATTTTTTGCAGTCTGTGTGACACATTGAGTCACCATTTTAAATTTAATAACTATCAATCAATTCAATATCTTACTGGGTTCCAAACAAGCTTACATGCATCGAAATAGTTTTTGGATTATTGATCAACTTAAAGATCATGAAATTAGGCTTCACAGCAATTGCATGTTGTGACAGTCATAGGTTCATCATCTGTGGGATAAAAGCTTATTTTAGATTGATTTAATGTCATTTTTCAGTATCACTTAAGGGGGGACATGTGTCAAAGGCAAATTCTCTTGTAGTTTGTCACTAAATAGTGGCATTGTCAGAGTTTATTACTACCCGTTTCTAAAACCAGAAAGTCACAAAACAATTATATGTCATAATTGCTGTAAAGATTCTCATGATTCACGTTCTGTCCTGTCCATGCTGTGTTAGTTTTCATTCAACTCACCTGTGTCGCCTGATTGCTGATCTGTGCCACCTGGGCCCTGCTCTACTTAACTCCTCTCAGCCCCTGCCAGATTATCGACAGCCACGAGCCAGTAGAAATCCAGCGTTTCATGCCTTGCCTTCTTGTGTTTCTTCAACCCCTTTCCGTCCATGGATCTTCTCCTCCTGCCAACCCCGTTACAGATTCCTTTGTTTCTGGATTTCTGGACCCTGACTCAAGCTCTGCCTCACGACCACCGAGTATTGCCTGTCCCTCAAGCTAAGTCTGGTTTCTCTGCCTTCCCGTGTATTACCTCTGCCTGATTATCGTCTAAGCCCCTGGTGCTGCGTTGGATTCCCTTGTGGAGACCGTGATTGTTTCATCCTGAGCAGCTGCCAGTTTCCGATACTGAATAAACCTGTTTTTCCTTTACGTACTTCTGTGTGTGGTTGAATTTCCGGGTCTTCCCTGTGAGTCCTTACAAAGATGATAACTAAAACACATACTGAAATAGATGTTAGTGGTTGTTTAAAAAAGCCATCCACTTACGAGCCTTTGAAAATACTGTATTTTGTGCCTGGTTCATTTATGTAGGTCTGGTCAGTTGCAACAGGAAATATTTTAAAATTGTCGAGTAAGATGCAACAGGACAAGTTTTAGAATTTTCTCAGAATGTTGAAGCTAATAGCTTTGACCGTAACAAATTCATTTTTTAGCAAAAATGTAGTTTTGCCACACTCAGACATGTTAGACATGCCTTTGCCTGTGTCTTGACCCACAGGTCACTGATGTGAATTATGTTCATGCACGACAATGCACCTAAACAGTTATTTTGTTTTTGTTTATTTTTTTTCCCATGACAATGCAGGTGAACAAGTTTTGTACCAATTACAGATAAGTTTATGTAAGCCATTGGGTGAGGCTTGCTGCTACAAATGGGCAATGTTCCCTACATACACTCATCTTATTGAGCAAAGAGGACCTCTTGCTCAGTCTCCTTTGGTTTTTAAAGGTAAGAAGTGTCCTTTTGAGAGATTTTTTTTTTTTTTTAAAGATACTTTCATATAGCTTTCTTTGTTTAAACCTAATACGTGGCATAGCTAGAAAAACACTAAAGTGTCATGCCTTCTTATTTTTGTATGCAGCATCTAACTGACATCCTTTCTCTGCAAATATGACCAAGAAAGTAAGGAATATCAATATTTATTATCAATTAATTTAAATTGAGAAACAAGAATTTCGATTTTACAATGTACAATTTGTGAAGATTAAAAACAAAACTGCATAGGTGACAAAATAAAGCTTTACAAGGATTCCTTTTTCTGTTCTAGCTAAGTCTTACAATTGTGGCACTCTTGCTGTGTGGTAGGTACATGTCTGGAAAATTATGATAAATTTCCAACCAAAATAACTACAATGTATTAGTTATTTCAGTAACTTTTTTTTCTTCTAACTGTATTTTCCAGGATTTGTAAGACTAAGTCAACAAAGTAAGATGGTCTTATTGGGTAAAGAATGCTTTCTCAGGGTCCTCTATATGTCTTAGAGTTTTACAATTGTACCTTTTTCTTCTTTGCTTAGAACAAGAAGGCAGAAATATTCACTCTGTTTGTAAGTAGCAACACTATTCGGTGCTTTTATTTTAAACATATTTGCCTTTGTGTGTTTGACTTTCTTTCTAAACAGTATTTTTTTTTTCTTCAGACGGCTGGACTGAGTGGTTTGACAGAGACAACCCTGTTGGAAATGGAGACATGGAGGACTTTTCCTCTCTACAGAAAGAGAATCCTTGGAAGATCTGCCAGGACCCTGTCGATATTGAGGCCAGGACTCTGCGTGGGTGTAGTGTTCAGGAAACTGGTGAAAAGATTTATAGGTAAGTATAGCCTTGCTCAGCCATGAATAGCAAATGTCATCACATTTTTTTTTTTATGGTTGTGGAACCCACCTACTTTTACCACTCCGTTTTACATTGAGCTATAATGTAAATAAAGTCATAAAATCAAAATGAAATATTTCTTGTGTCTGGAATACTTTTTTTGTGATGTTGATATGATATTGTCATAAGTGCAAGAACAGGTCATAATAGTAAGTCATAAAGACATAGAAAAATGAAAGTTGACAACAACCACAAGATGTGTGTTTATATATTTAATTTTACCCTTTTTTCTTTTTTTAGATATGACACAGTTTTCGGATTTATCTGCAGAAACAGTGATCAACGTAGCCAGAAATGCCAAGATTATAAAGTTCGCTTCAGTTGCCCAGTTAATATCCAAGAAAATGGTATCCAACTTAAAACCCTATTCCTTTTAAAGAATATAAAACAGAACAGAAATGTACTAACCCATTTTTGTTTCAGTGTATGTTGGTTCTTGTTTGCCTATGAAAAGAATCCATAAGTGGCTTTGGCAACACAGTTCTTGGACTTTTTTTTGTTTTGTTTTGTTTTTTTTTGTTTTGTTTTGTTTTTTTTTGTTTGTTTGTTTTGGTTTTTTTGCAGTGCGCTGGACCAAGTGGTACAATCAAGACCATCCCAGTGGATCTGGTGACTGGGAGTATCTGAGTTCCCTAATAAAAGAAAACCCTGAAGACAATCTTTGTTCTCATCCTCTCTACATTGAAGCTGTTACTGTTGACGGAGAGGTCCCGGCTCATGAGACCGGACAAAAATTCCATTTGTAAGTTATCTTAAAGAAAAACAATGATATTATTGCAGACACATACCTGTAAAGCAACATTTTCTCAATATTACCAGTAATATACAAGTTTAAATCACCCATGATCAGTTTTGTTTGTACATTAAGAAAGTAACAGATACACTTATAGAATAACAGCAACAATACTACTAATGCATTGAAGTTTAATTGTTTTAGGAATTATCTTGTAAACTATGTAATGTTTAAACAGTTGTCTAATTCTTAAAGAACCATATTTAGTTGAATATGATTTCATATCATTCAGTAATATTCTTATTATAATCAAACATGTATACTTACTCAACTTTTGTTGGGTTTTTTTCAGCTACAACCCTGATAAAGGGCTTGTCTGTCGCAACAGTGACCAGAAATCTGGCAAGTGCAAGGACTACAAAGTTCGCTTTGGATGCACTTGTCGTTTTGATGACTGAGTCCACTACTGCAAATGACCTGAGAGAAGAAATTAATGTTGTTTTTTGTTTTCTTTGCCATTTCTTTATCCTTCTTGAATCATTTCCAATGAGATATACACACAAGTAAAGTATCTCTCTTGCAGGTACTGTTGCTTGAATGTCATTGTTGGCTCATCTACTTAAAGTACTGTGAAAAATAGGAATTATGAGCTTTGTCTGCCTGTAACAAAATCATTTTTTCTTTTATCTGTTGGTGTAATGAATCAAAAACAATAAATTATAGGCATGCATGCTCTTATTGGTTTAATCTGTCTATAATGTTTGAATTAAGCCTCATATTAACATCAAATTTGGTCAATACTTTGGTATGCACCTAAAGTATTTATATTAAAATATAGTCAGGTTTTTCTTGGGTTCAGATATTTTTGCAAATTTATTAAAAAATTGAGAACATACATAGATAATAGGTTTATAGGTAGTGCTATGTTATTTAATATTAAGCTCAGGTGCATGAGTTTCACTGACTGTCCCTTACAACCTTCCACAAATTGATTAGAGACAAACTGTTATGAACTCATATAGCTGAACATGTATAGCTCATCTATATAAAGCCACAAAGTTGATGCCTATCAGAGTACTAATAACAAAAATGGAAGTCAAAGTAATATTCTATATACTTCAAAGACTGGGTAGGTCAAAGCAAAAATCTGTTACAGAATACATTAGAAATCAGTAGTATGGAATGTCTTGAATGTCACTGTGGTCTCTATAACCTAGAAATTAAAAACAGTTAAAACATATCTGTACTATTACTATGCCTGGCCTTGTGATCAATTAATTTGAATAATCAAGAAAAAGGGTAAAGGTCAGAGTGATGACCAGATATCAAGTATTTCCTTGTGGAGATAGGAGAAAAATCCAGATTGTCAGTCATTTCTAATGCATTCCACTCCACCATTCATGATACAGTATAGGTCACAGTATAGGTCAAACATGCAAACTGATTGAATTTAGCAAAAATGCTTATTTGAGATTATAAAAACAGAAACAAAATTAATCTTCTATACTTCTATAAGTTTTGACGTGAACTTGCAGCATAATAACAAGCACTGCTCATCACCAGAATAGCATCTTACCTTCAGTGAAGCATGGTGGGGACTCCATCATTCTAAATGTTGGAGTAACTGTTTGAGAAAGGAATATATCAGTTTACTCGGGACTGTTTAACTCGTAGAACCATATTGAGGAAAACACTCTATATGCTGAAACCAGGAACAATGATGTCATGGAGTGCGGAAACTCAGACAGAGGGGTAAACAATTTCACACACTCCAGTCCAGTGATCAGGTTTCACAATGAGGAAATAAGAGGTTACTTTGTCTGAGATATAGTGACATTTCATAGCACAATCAAGTAACTATGTTACTTTCAGTTGTTATAAAAATGCGGAACATATCAAACATAACTTAAAAGAAATTTGACTTTGCAATTTGACACCTTGACACCTCTGTCTCTTTAAGAAACTCCTGTTCTTTCTGATACTCTTTCATCACAACATTTCTCCATTAAGCCATTTACAACCATTCTTAGGATTGTTGGACTGAGAAGTAGCTTGCATAAGTTTAGTAGACACGCAGTTCCACTAGGTGTTTGGTAATTGCTGCTGCCGCTAATCTGGAGGAGGAGGCATGGGGGATGGCCAAATTAAGCTAAAATATCAAGGTACAGATGATCATAAATTAAGAGCCGTTGTGAGCCAAAAGACACGGCTCTTATTTGGGAACCATGCCAAAAGAGCAGGCTCTTTGAAAAGAGCCGAATTTCCCATCATTAATGTTTAGGGGAACAAGGTCAATTTTACAGCTGCAGCTAATGCTTTTATAAGTAATTGATTATTCTGATGATTAATCGGATAAAAACTTGGCACATTCTGCAGATTTTTCATTGACCTACTTAAACCTTTTTTTATCCAATATTAGAGTTACATTGAAGATGCAAACAAACAATAATCCTATTACTGTTTTAAAATAAGAAAATAAACATTTTATTGCATTCCTTTAGTGTACATTTGATCATTTGTGACAAAGGATGCATCTGCAGCTAAAAATACTTCTAACATCAACATGTGAAAAGTTCAGCCCTTTCTGCTTGATTTAACATCAATACAGTGTAGATCTAATCTGTTGATTATTTTTTGGATTAACCGATTAATAACTAGATAGCAAAAGGTGCTTAACAGGAGATTATTTTTTTTTTACAGAATTTGAACTGAGTGAAGCTAAAACTATGCTAACTGAGAATTTCTGGTTGGAACATATTTACAAAAAAGATTTTTTTTTCTTAACTGCAAAATGTATATATTTTTGTACACATTTGGCTTAATTACTACTCTGAGTATGTTGTTCTTTATATATAAAAAATAAATATTAAAAAAATTCCCTTCTCACCCTCCACGGGTGGTCTTTCTCAACCTCTGAGCTCGGGTCCTCTACCAGAGGCCTGGGAGCTTGAGGGTTCTGCGTAGTATCTTGGCTGTGCCGAGAACTGCGCATTTCTGGACTGAGATGTCTGATGTTGTTCCTGGGATCTGTTTTAGCCACTGCTCCAGTTTGAGGGTGACTGCCCCGAGGGCCCCGATGACCACAGGCACCACTGTGGTCTTCACCTTCCAGGCCTTCTCCAGTTCCTCTCTGAGGCCCTGGTATTTCTCCAGTTTCTCGTGTTCCTTTTTCCTGATGTTGCAATCGCTTGGTATTGCTACATCCACCACAACGGCTTTCCTCTGTTGTTTATCCACCACCACGATGTCCGGTTGGTTCTCCATTACCATTTTGTCTGTCTGGATCTGGAAGTCCCACAGGATCTTAGCTCGGTCATTCTCCACCACCTTTGGGGGTGTGCCCCACTTTGATCTCGGGGCTTCCAGTCCATATCCTGCACAGATGTTTCTGTACACTATGCCCGCCACTTGGTTATGACGTTCCATGTACGCTTTCCCTGCCAGCATCTTGCACCCTGCTGTTATGTGTTGGACTGTCTCATTGTGCCTCCTTGCACAATCTATACCTTGGATCTTGTCTGGTGTGGTAGATCTGAGCCTCTATTGCTCTGGTGTTTAGGGCCTGTTCCTGTGCAGCCAGGATGAGTGCCTCTGTGCTGTCCTTGAGTCCAGCTTTTTCCAGCCATTGGTAGGATTTCCTGATATCAGCCACTTCAGTTATTTGTCGGTGGTACATCCCATGTAGGGGCTTATCCTCCCATGATGGTTCCTCCAGCACCTCATCCTCTGGTCCCCATTGTTTGAGACATTCGCTGAGCACATCGTCGGTTGAGGCTTTGACCTTGATGTATTTATGGATCTTGGATGTTTCATCCTGGACAGTGGCTCTCACACTCGCTAGTCCTCTGCCTCCGTCCTTACGGCTCGTGTATAGTCTCAGGATGCTGGATTTAGGGTGGAACCCTCCATGCATGGTTAGTAGTTTCCGAGTTTTAACATCCATGGTCTTTATCTCTTCCTTTGGCCAGCTTATTATTCCTGCAGGGTATCTGATTACTGGCAAGGCATAGCTGTTTATCGCACGGATCTTGTTCTTGCCATTGAGCTGGCTTCTCAGGACTTGCCTTACTCGTTGGAGGTATTTGGCTGTGGCTCCTTTCCTTGTGACCTCATCGAGGCTGCCATTTGCTTGTGGTATTCCCAGGTACTTGTATGTCCTCAATGTCTGCTATTGTTCCCTCTGGGAGTGAGACCCCTTCTGTGTGGATGACCTTCCCTCTCTGTGTAACCATCCGACCACACTTCTCTAGTCCGAATGACATCCCAATGTCAGTGCTGTAGATCCTGGTGGTATCCGTAGCCAGTCTTGTTGATGACTTGGCTGAGGGGGTTCAGACCTATGCAGAACAGCAGTGGGGACAGAGCGATCCAAGTGTGTGGCATTGAGTCATAGGCTTTCTTGTAATCAATCCAAGCCGTGCACAGGTTGGTGTGTCGGGTTTTGCAGTCTCGGGCGACTGTTTGGTCTACCAGGAGTTGATGTTTGGCTCCTCTGGTATTTATGCCGATGCCCTTCTGTGCTGTACTCATGTATTTATCCATGTGCCCACCTATCTTAGCTGCTATGATGCCTGACATGAGCTTCCATGTTGTAGAGAGACAGGTTATTGGCCGATAGTTGGATGGGACCGAACCCTTTGAGGGATCCTTCTGGATCACGATTGCGCCCTTCAGTTAACCATTCAGGGTGAGTCCCACTTTGTAGCAGCTGGTTCATTTGAGCTGCCAGTCGCTCATGGAGGGCAGTGAGTGTGAGTTTCTTTAGCCAGTAGGCATGGATCATGTCAGGACCTGGTGCTGTCCAGTTTTTCATACCTGAGACTCTTTCTTGGCTTGCTCAGGGAGGTTGCTGTGGTCATCTCGTAGAGAGATTAGCCACTGTGCATTGCTGTTGTGGGTCGCCTCCCTTTCTTTCTTTTGGTCTCCAGCCTTGGTGGGTCTGCTCTGTTGTTATTACCCTGCCATTGAGAGTACACTTTAGCTGGTTGGGTGGAGAAGAGCCGGTTAATCCTCCTGGCTTCATTTTCTCTCTGGCTCACTTCCCTCCTTGTTACCTTGATTTTAGCCTCTAACCGTCTTTTCCATGGTGGGTATTGAATCTCATGGTTGCTCCTATAGCTGAGCATCTCAAGGATCACTGATGCTGAGTTGTACACCAGCTCATTGGTTTCCGTTATGGTGTTGGTAGGGATCGTTCTCAATGCTGCATTCACATCTTCAATGAGACTTTCTGATGGTACTTCACTCAGCCGTTGTAATTGGCATCGGGATTGCCTGGTGTTCATTCGGGCCACGATCCTACCTCTCAGGTCAGTTGCTGCCTCGTTCAGCTTTGATGGTTCGTTCATTATTGGGGCTGCATACCCAATCTCCGGGTGGGGAGTTGAAGCTAACTCCCCTCTGACCTGGCGTCCTGGCTCCCCCTTGCCGTAGCATTTGTGTTGTACCTCGTCTATCTCAAGTTGTGACAGCATTTGCTGTTTGCGGATGTTGGAACACTGAGCTACTAGTTGTTTGGCAGTTAGTGTTGAATGGGGATGTCGACGTAACCATTCCTCCCACATTCTTTGCATGTAACCCCTCTGACTAGGGTTACTTGAGTAGTAGCATTCCAACAGATCCAAGTTTTCACCTTTCGCCCAATTCCGTCTTGTTCCAGTAACCCATTTTTCGTGAAGGTGCCCTGGTTCCCCAGCACCTGACGCAGACCTTGTTTGACCGGGCGACGTCTGAGCCGGCATGGCGTGTATTCCTTTGTCACTCATCATGAGGTAGGCAGTAGCGCGAAGGATCTTGCCTAAGGACCCACACTGGATATCTCAACAAAGCGACCCGGCCTGGATTCGAACCCCGGTCTCCCGGGTGAAGGTCGGGTGACTTACCCATTGATTTTTAGGTTGATAAATAAGATTCTTTTTCTTAGAGCTGGTTCTCCCCCTACTGGTCAGTTAATGTGTAACACTCATGTATTGCTCCTCTGAGTCAGTCAAAAGTGATATATATATATATATATATATATATATATATATATATATATATATATATATATATATATATATATATATATCAAACTGGCAGCCAGATGAACTTGGACATAGTTAGATGTTCTAATAGAATATTTATTCCAAAGACGCACCAACAAATGTTTTGGAAAGGATAAATCAGCTTTAATTGTGTGGGATGGACTTGACAGATAGCCATCCTAATTTAAGGCAGAGGCTTGTTGCTACCCACAGCCAAGATGCAAACCGCAATTCTTTTTAGAAATAAATTGAGTCTTATAATAATTTCATCCTGGAAATAAGAATAAAATCAATTACATGCCTATAATGATTGTATGTAAGCTTTAGAGCTACATCTATCAGGCCCTGCATGGCTAGATAGTAAAGCATGCGCAATATATGTTGAGAAATAATATTAGTAATTACACTAAACTGTCTGAACGAATAATTAATCTCAGAAATGAAAGCAACACATAAACTGATATGAAAATAACTACTAGAGAATGGTTAAAGTACTATTTTAACTGATAAAAACTTAACGGTAACAAAAGTCTATCAATGGCTCTCCCTCCCTCTCTCTTATATTTAACTGAAAGGTTTTCCTACATAATTTTAAATTGTTTTACCTGATATAAATCTGATGGAAAAGTTGGGAGATCAAACACAACAAGTTTAAGAGGAGAAAGGCCTTTGAGGTCTATAATGTTTCACTGACTATTTGGGTATATAAATAAATTGATAAGACACACCTTTGTTGTATCACCTCTCAATGAACATGAATGACTTTGTCATCTCCACTGATGGGGGAATCAGCACAACAGCTGTTGTACCTGACTTCAAAGTTTTCTGCCTGGTACTGGTACTGGCTATATTTTCATCTGGCATTGCATGCTGGTTCCTCTGTTTGAAATTGGAACTGAGATGATGATGGTATAAAAGGTAATCTTTCTGATTAAGCTGGATTTAGTCTCTACCAGAGGTGTGTGTGTTACAAAACACTTCTCTGGAAATTTAACCAAACTGAAGTCTAAAAAATATAATGAACAAAAATGATACTTTTTGACAAGCAAATCAACAGGGTTATTAATTATGAAAGATAAGAACTGAAACATTATTAGTTTGGAAAGGGTATAGCCTGATGGATTGATGGATGGATTTTAATGTCTTGATGAAAGATTTTTTAGAAGTCTCAGTTAGAGACTTGAATTATGGTAAATTATGGCTAGACAACACTGTTGAATTTACATATTTATTTCAGAATGTTTTTTCTGGAAATTTGACAAAGGTTAGTTGCCAGAGTTGGAGTAGAGATGATAACTAAAACATAATGAAAGAGATGTTAGTAGTTGTTAAAGAAAAAAAAAAAAAAAATCTCATCCATGTATGAGTCCTTCAGGAAATATGTTTTCTGTCTGGTTCTTTTATATTTGTCGAGTAAGATGCAACAGGACAGGTTTTAGAATTTTCTCAGAAGAATGTTGAAGCTAATAGCTTTGACCGTAACGAACTCATTTTTTAGCAAAAATGTAGTTTTGTCACACTCAGACATGCTAGACATGCCTTTGACTATCTTGATATGTGAACCATTATATAGCATTTTTATACTCATCAATACAGCTAAGCAGAGTTTTTTTTTTATCCATGGTAATGCAGGTGAACAAGTTTTATACCAATTACAGATAAGTTTATGTAAGCCACTGGGTGAGGCTTGCTGCTACAAACAGGCAACGTTCCCTACATACACCCATCTTATTGAGCAAAGAGGACCTCTTGCTTAGTCTCCTTTGGTTTTTAAAGGTAAGAAGTGTCAGTTTGAGAGATTTTTAGAAGATGCTTTCATATAGCTTTGTCTGTTTAAACCTAATACATGGCATAACTAGGAAAAAACACTAAAGTGTCATGCCTTCTTGTTTTTGGATGCAGCATCTAGCTGACATCCTTTCTCTGCAAATATGACCAAGAAAGTAAGGAACATCAATTTATTTATTATTAATTAATTTATTTAAATTGAGAAACAAGAATTTTGATTTTACAATGTACAATTTGAGAAGATTAATAAAAACTGCATAGGAGATAAAATAAAGCTTTACAAGGATTCCTTGTTCTGTTCTAGCTAAGTCTTACAATTGTGGCACTCTTGCTGTGTGGTAGGTACATGTCTGGAAAATTATAACAAATTTCCAACCAAGATAACTACAATGTATTAGTTAATTTCAGTAACATTTTTTCTTCTAACTGTATTTTCCAGGTTTTGCAGGACTAAGTCAACAAAGTAAGACGGTCTTATTGGGCAGTGAATACTTTCTCAGGGTCCTCTATATGTCTTAGAGTTTTACAATTGTATCTTTTTCTTCTTTGCTTAGAACCATAATGCAGAAAGCCTCTCTCTGTTCGTAAGTAGCAACACTATTCGGTGCTTTTATTTTAAACATATTTGCCTTTGTGTGTTTGACTTTCTTTCTAAACAGTATTTTTTTTTTTTTTCTTCAGACGGCTGGACTGAGTGGTTTGACAGAGACAACCCTTCTGGAAGTGGAGACTGGGAGATCCTTTCCTCTCTTCATAAGAAGAATCCTGGGAAGATCTGCCAGAACCCTACCAATATTGAGGACAGGACCCTGTCTGGGCGTAGTGCTAAGGACAATGGTGAAAAGATTTATAAGTAAGTATAGCCTTGCTCAGCCACCAATACCAAATATTGTTATGTAATGAACTAACCTATTTTTACCTGTTTGTTTTGCTTTGAGTTACAATGTAAATAAAGTCATAAAATCGAAATGAAGTAACTTTTGTATCTGAAATAGATTTTTGAGATCTTGATAAGCACAAGGAAACAATGAAATAGGCATCCATAATGATACAGTAACATGCAAGTGTACAAGAAGAATGTAGTAAAGCTCAAGGATGGATGAGAAAGTAAACCACAGTATTTCCTTTAAAAAGCCCTGTTAAAGACAAATTTCTATTACCTATGGTATCAGACAAATACATTAGTCTGTTCTATTCCATGATAAAATCCTTAATTAATTTGTCAATGAAGAAGAACCTCAGAAATTGTAACTTTGATAAATGATACATTCACTTCTGTTAAGATACTGGCTTCTTCTTTTTTTTTTTTTTTTCCTCTATAAAATGGGCATGAATTTGATTGCAGCACTGATTCACTCTGGGTGATTAATTTATCCTGCTTTGAAGAAGATATAAGCAAACATTTAAGAGCTGCATCTCCCCATGAAGAATTAACCTATTTATCTTTGTGGTTTTAACCTTTTGGTCATCTAACTCAGTGTGTTTCTTTTTTTTCCCCTTTTAGATACGACACATCTTACGGATTTGTCTGCAGAAACAGGGATCAAAGGGACTGAAAGTGCCATGATTACAAAGTTCGCTTCAGCTGTTCATTTGATACCTGTGAAAATGGTAACCAACATAAACCCTATTAATTTTCAACAATACAAAAAGAAAATGACAAAATGTATTCACCGTTTGGTGTCTTAGTGTGTGTTGGTTCTTGTTTGCCCATGAAAAGAATCCATAAGTGGCTTTGGCAACACAAACTTTGACTCTTTTTTTTTTTTTTTTTTTTTTTCAGTGTGCTGGACCAAGCGGTACAATCGAGACCGTCCCAGTGGATCTGGTGACTGGGAGCATCTGAGTGCCCTGAGAAAAGAAAACCGTGGCGGAGACCTTTGTGCTGATCCTGTCTACGTTGAAGCTGTTACTGTTGATGGAGAGGTCCCGGCTCTCAAGACCGGGACCTCTTAAAGAAAAACAATAAGGTTCTTAGAAACGTGTGCCTGTAAAGTAGCATTTTCATGATATTAGCAGTAATATACAAGTTCAAATTCCCTGGGATTATTTTTATTTATACTTTAATAAAATAATAGATACACCTATAAAATCAGAATGATTAAACTAATGCATTCATGCTTAATTTGTTTTAGAAATGATCTTGCTAAATATATAGTCTTTAAACATTCATCTAATTCTTAAAGAAGCACACTAACTACAGCAACTTATTCAGCAATTTTCTCATTTTTAATCAAACATGTATACTCACTCACTTTTGTTGTCATTTTCAGGTACAGCCCAGGAAAAGGGTTTGTCTGCCGCAATAAGGACCAGAGAGGTGGCAAGTGCAGGAACTACAAAGTTCGCTTTGGATGCAGTTGTCATTCTGTTGCCTAAGTCCACTCCTGCGAATGACCTGAGAGAAGAAATTAAAGTTTTATTTAATTTTCTTTGTCAATTCTTTGTTTTTTTCATCATTTCCAATGAGATATACACACAGATGAAGTATCTCTTTTCCAGGTACTGTTGCTTGTTTGTCATTGTTATTTCATCTACTTAGTACTGTGACAAAAGGGAAGTGTGGGCTTTGTTTGTCATTAACAAAATTATAAAATTATTTTTATTTTACCTGTTGGTGTAATGAATCAAAACACTAAATAATTCAAGGAATCCATGCTCTTGTTGATTTTTGTCTGTCTACAATGTTTAAATTAAGCCTCATATTAGCATAAAATTTGGTCAGAGCAAAGTATGTAACTATTTTTCATGGAATTATAAAAATATTTTCTTTTACCTGAGGGGAATGAATCAAAAATAATAAATAATTCAAACCATGCATGCTTTTGTTTGTTTCATCTTGCTGCTCTATTTAAATTGAGTCTGATATTAGCATATCATTTGGTCAGTGGAAAGTATGGACCTAAAGGATTTGCATTTGGGATGCAAGTTATCGATTAATGATTTAATCTAAAGTTGATTGATCTTATCGAGCAACGAGCAATTAATTGATAAGCTGCAGTTTCCTTAAAAATTTCAGTTATCTCTTGTACGGAGGGTCGACTGTCTTTTCATAACATGAAGAGCTATTTTTTTCATCATATGCTGAATTTAAAAAATGAAGCACATCATTATATTTCAACATTTTTTTGTGTCAGTTGTATTAAATACTGACTGGACAAACAGAAAAATATGGTTTGCCCAGATTATTAAACTCAGATATATAAACCAGAACCTCTTAGGTTAGAGAATAGAAAAATAAAAGATGAGAAGAATAAAATATGTGACAATTATGTGACACACTTAATCCCCCATGAACAGAGAGATGTTCCTACAGAACATACTGTGAGGAAGACTGCAGAGTTCACTGTCCACTCCGTGTCAACGAAGTGGACAGAAACTGTTATATAGCTCTGTTGTCATAGCAGCCCACAATCAGTGGTGACAGCCACACTTTGTGCTGTTAGTCTTCCTTTCAATTCAGCTACCTTCTTGTTGTAGCACCAATGGTGATTATGGTTGCTCTCAGAAGAATGTTAAAACTTGGCTCCATGAAGTGCATTAACCCACAAAAGCACTCACCCTCAACTGTGCTTACTGGTAGGCGTGTCCCAATCCGATACTGATATCAGAAATTGGTCCGATATCTGCCAAAAAAATGACAATCGGATTCTATTGACCTGCATTTAAAACCTCCGATAAAGGCACACCAATTGAAGCACTCCCCCTTAGCATTTCGCTCCAGCAAATAGTCGGCCATAGGATTTCGCTCCAGCAAATAGTCCACCCCGGCATTTTTTTTTTTTTTTTTTTCCAGCAGCGCTTGGATCCCGCTCGCAGGGCCCACAACAACAGCGTCTGCTAACAGAGAAGTTGACGCTGCGCTACTTAAGTAGAAGCGATGTTGACAGTGAGGAAGTACTTTTCGTTAAAGTCCGAAAAAGACGTTACAGCTGGATGAGCGACTTCTCATGCACAATTTTCCTGTGGTGCCACAAAACCCGGGAAGTTTAATAAGACCAACCACCTCATCGCGAATTTGAAGCAGCGTCACAAAAACAGCATGAGGATTTCACAAGACCATGGAGATGAAGAAACAAACTTCTGGCTATTTCAAACAACCAACTCCTCCTATTGAACGTAAGAACAATCCTTTATATTACAGGGGAGCCAACTAAGCTAGACTCCCCACCTTGGCAGCAACAGCAGCTAAGTTCCTCTGTGCTCCCTGCACGAGTGTCGCGAGAGGCTCTTTAGCACAGCATCAATTATCATTGACGAGCACAGGAGCAGGCCGACAGCTCAGCGAAATGGTTATCTTCTTAAAAAAAAAGAATCTCCACATCATGCTCGGACTGTGGAAAGTGGAGATGGAGCAGTAGGAAAGGTTGCCATCAATTTTATTAACTGATTAGTTATTTGTTTTGTTTGGTTTTTTTTGCTCTTGTTACTAGAATGATATGTTTGTTTTATTTACACTATTGTTTGAGTAAAGACTTGGAGCAATGGTCACTGTTTTTTTTCTTCTAATTTGTTATAATATTCAATTACAGAATATTATGTTTAAGTTTAAAACTTATGTAACCTATTGGTTAATAAATGGGTTAGTTATTCTCGTTCTAATCCTCCACACAACAAAATAAGTAATAAAAGTGTAAAATTCAATCTGATTTTGTATTGGGGGAATATCTGTCTCGGCCAACACTCGAAGCTTCAATACCACTATCGTATCAGAAGTGAAAAAGTTATATCAGGACACCCCTACTTATTGGTATCATGTATTTTTCTATCATGTTACAAATTTTCTGTGTAATGCCCTCCGTTTTTCTGTCAGAACATCCTTGCCTTCATAGTACATCAGTGATTTTTGGTTGAGAATTTGACACTGAGCACCTCTGAATGAACGTTATTAAGGTGATAGTGATTATACTTCAAAACAGAACTACATAAAGTGCATTTTGCATCCCACAACTAACTTTGTTTCGACCGTTTCTTTTCTGTTCTGGGATAGCCTCACCATCTATAATTCTGTGTCAGCTGGCTCCGCTTAAGGAAGACCAACAGCACCCTCTTCTGAATGACGGCCACACTGAAAGAAGTTCTAAGCAGACGTTATTAGTTAATCATCTGGAACTGATTTTAATCTAATAAACCATTAATCAACAGCTGTAAGTCGATTAATTGTTAGCATCCATAATTTGCATAATTGAATTGTACTACGATTTTTCTCAGGGTTCTTTTTTATTGGGGGGATAACGACACACGACACTTTCTAATGCATTCCACCCCACCATTCATGGTACCCAATAGGCCAAACATAGCAATCCACTGAATGTAGTCAACAGCCTTGTTTGAGATTGTCAGAGCAGGTGAAACAAAATTGTCTCATGATTGTCATAACATGCTAAAGCTCAATTTCTGGTCAGCAGAGATGATATTCCACAATCACATGTCCTGGATGACACATTTCAGACCAAATTTTTTTTCCCAGCTGCACAGCATCCAAAACCAAAGGGATAAATGTCCAATGCCTTAACCGATTTTTTATTTATTTTTTTTTTTATCAAAGTCAACAAAAAGAACAACAGATATCACATGATATCTGCAAAGCAACAAAAATAATTAGTGTTAGTATGACTATGAATGACATTAATGTTAATGCTTTGATTTAAAAAAAAAAAAAAAAGTTACATAGGCTATATTGGTAGGGCTGGTATTTTGATTTTTCTATGTGTATTCATCAAGACATGCAATCTTTCATGTCTCGATCTTTTTTTTGCCTTAGAAAAAGATGGAGACTCAACAAAGTAGGGCTGCAACTAACGATTATTTTAATAATCGATTAATCGGTCGACTATGTATATATATATATACATAGTATATATATATATATATATATATATATACATAGTCGACCGAATATGAATGATAACATAAAACCTTTTCATTCATTCATGATTAGTGTGTGGGTGAATCAATTTTTTGTCAAACAACTGTGTTTAATCTTTTTAAATCACAATGACAACAGAAATCACCAAAATGACCTTGATTTAAAGTGTGCATACCCTGGTGATTTTGGCCTCATAACATGCGCACAAGTTGAGACAAAAGGGTCTGAATGGCTCCTAAAGGTGACCATCTGTTATCTGTTTGCTTGTAATCAGTGTGTGTATATAAGGTCAGTGAGTTTCTGGGCTCCTGCTCCTCCCCTTGCTTTTTTCATCCAATGCTGCATTGACGTTTCTGGTTTCTGAGTCATGGTGAAAGCAAAATAATTATCAAAGGATCTGTGGGAAAAGGTAATTGATCTGTATACTACTATATGTATGTATGTATGTATGTATGTATGTACAAGTGCCGTAAAAATTGCTTAATCCAACTAATTTTAGTAGATCTCATAAGTTACTTTTATCCCTCTGAATATAGTTCATCTGCTTCACTCCCATACAGTACAGTGTCTTCACTCAGACATTGTCGGCAAATTGATACTGGAAGCTTAATCATTTAATTATTAACTGTGTTAGATTTATTTATAAAGCTCATTTAAATACTGCTTAAGCTAATTAAACTGAGTTAAAGGTAATACATGTAATCTATCGATGTCACGAACCAGCTAACAAGCTAACAGCAGCCTCAGGCCAGCTAGCAGAGACTAACGTTACATTTCCTCACTTTGAAACAGAACAATGTAAGATATTGCATACCCTGCTGTTGAACTCCCTTCTTCCTCATCGATCACTCCAACATGTTTCTGTTTCCATTCCATGTCAAGTCTCTTTTGCAAAGATTGCATATTACTTTTTTTTTTTTTTTTTTTTAGCTTCGTGAAAGCACTCCCACACTTTTGAGTACTTGGGACAAACGGTTTTCTCTGCATCGGTCATTTCTAGAATTGACCTAATTTATTTTGAAAACACCGCTCCGCTCTGCCTCGCACTGTTCAACTCACTCTGTAGGTTCATTTTTTTCTTTCTTTCTTTTTGTTTAAAAATTTTTTATTTCAGTCACCCAGTATTGACATCGACAAAGCTCTGCCAGCTCTGCCGGTGAAGAAAACGGCTCCGCGCGACGTGGTGAGAGAGGCATAAATCGCATGACACAACGAATCGATAATGAAATTCGTTGCCAACAATTTTAAAAGTCGATTTTATCGATTTGTTCTTGGAGCTCTACTATAAAGAATAATCTAGTAGTAAGGTTTCAGACTAAAGACATAATATTTTTTTAATACACTCTGTCTCTTACAGTTTGAGCTTGCAAAGCTGTTGTTTTTTTCATTTACTGTACCTACACTAATGGTTTGGTTAGAAAACATTTCGAAAGTGAAGTGACCCAAGTGTGCCTTGTGACTATAATAGCCTGATTAGTGTGATTGTCCCAAACAACAACTTATAAGGCGGCAATTAAAAAAAAAAAAAAAAACGTTTGAAAATAGGTAAAACATTTAAAAAGAAATGAGAAAAGGCATGTTTCTATTCAAGGACTTACAAATGGCATGTTCTCGGTGATGGTGTCTCCACACCAACCAAAAATAACATGGTTGGGTACTTAGAGTTAAAAAGCAAAGTGGTATAATTAGATACGCTTGAAAGCAACGCATAATAGCTATTATTGTAATGTGTGTACAAAAATTTGGCCAGGTTTTTTGATTTAGTACAGTTTGCGGTGTTCAGCTTTAGTTGTAATACACTATTATGTGAAGGAAAATGTGAATATACAGCTGCACTTATCAGTTTACATACCCTGGCAGAATTTTTGACCATTTTTTTGGAGAATATGAATGAGAACATAAAACCTTTTCATTCATTCATGATTAGTGTGTGGGTGAATCAATTTTTTGACAAACAACTGTGTTTAATCTTTTTAAATCACAATGACAACAGAAACCACCAAAATGACCTTGATTTAAAGTGTGCATACCCTGGTGATTTTGGCCTCTTAACATGCGCACAAGTTGAGACAAAAGGGTCTGAATGGCTCCTAAAGGTGACCATCTGTTATCTGTTTGCTTGTAATCAGTGTGTGTATATAAGGTCAGTGAGTTTCTGGGCTCCTGCTCCTCCCCTTGCTTTTTTCATCCAATGCTGCATTGACGTTTCTGGTTTCTGAGTCATGGGGAAAGCAAAATAATTATCAAAGGATCTGTGGGAAAAGGTAATTGAACTGTATACAACAGGACAGGGATATAAAAAGATATTGACGGAACTAAGAATGCTAAGAGAGTTCAAATTCAAAAAAGGAGTGGAAATTGAGAGATTCTGTTAAAATCAAACCACGGTCAGGTAAACCAATAAAAATTTCAGCAACAATTGCCAGGAAAATTGTTGCTCACAAATAACTTCAGCAGACATACAGGATTCTGAAAAAAGTGGTGTGGCAAAGTCATTTGGAGTGATGAGAGCAAAATTGACCTTCTTGGCTACAACCATAGTCGTTACATTTGGAGAAGAGTCAACAAGGCCTATGTTGAATGGTACACCATTCCAACTGTGGAACATGGAGGTGGATCCCTGATGTTCTGGGGATGTATGAGCTACAAAGGCACAAGAAACTTGGTCAAAATTGATGGCAGGATGAATGCAGCATGCTGTCAGAAAATACTAGAGGAAAATTTGTACTCATCAGCCCAGAAGCTGAGCATGGGATTCACTTCAACGTTCCAGCATGACAGTAATCCAAAACACAAGGCCAAGTCGACCTGTCACTGGCTACGACAGAACAAAGAGAAGGTTCTGTGGCCATCTCAGTCTCCTGACCTCAGTATCATTGAGCCACTCTGAGAAGAGTTCAAATGTTCAGTTCATAAAAAGACAGCCCAGGAATTTACAGACACTGGAGGCTTTTCATCAAGAAGAATGGGCAGCTTTACCATCAGAGAAAATAAAGAGTCTCATCCACACCTACCACAAAAGACTCCAAGCTGTCATTGATGTTAAAGGAGGCAATTCACAGTATTAAGGACTCAGGTATGTAAACTTTTGATCAGGGTCATTTTGGTAGTTTCTGTTTTCATTATGATTTTTAAAAAGTAAGCAAAAAGAGTAAACAGTTCTTTGACAATAAATGGCTTCAACCAACCACTAACCATAAGTGGGAAAAAAAAAGGTTTTGTGTTATCATTCATATTCTCTGAAAAATGGCCAAAAAAATCAAAAATTATGCCAGGGTATGCAAACCTATGAGCACAACTGTATATATCACCTGTTTTAAAGTTGCCACACTGGCTATTAATAAGCTCTAGGTTTCATTTGAAATTTTCTGTAATGACCTTCAGAGCTTTACATTGACAAGCTCCTTTTATATCTCTTGTTTGATTTAAATATATACTTCTTCCCGAAGTCTGATGTCATCGAATGAAAACCTTTTAGTGGTCCCCCACACCCACCTTAAAACTCCAGGAGACCGATCTTCCAGAGCTGTTGAACCCAGACTGTGGAATGCACTGCCTTTCTTTCTATGGTGTTTGGACTCTCTGGATACTGTAGAAGTTAGGATATCCGCCATAAACCTTGACCTTACTGTGGAGACCTGTAAATAGTGTTAGAATTAAATATAACTGTTTCTTGAATTTCTGTCAACCTCTTCAGAGAATATACAACATAAATGCCCCATGAATTACAAATCAAACATTGTAGAACTTTAATGCATGTTGGAAAGTTTAAAACAGTAAGTGATTTTCAAAACCTTTATTTTGGACAGTGTATCATAGAAATAAGGCTTGTCCATGCTGTCAGTGGTGCACAAGCAGGTTACACTGGAAGCCAGTCTGGTGAAAAAACTTAAACTAAGGGATCCAGGGAGGGAAATGTTCTCAAAATAAGAATGAAATCTTTAATTAAACTCAGCATGCAAAACAACTACATGAAGTTTCCCATCTGACTGGCCAATGCAGTTAAAGTGGTACCACTGGTCACATTGGATCTGAAAACGTCACATGAACCAGTATAAATGCCTGGTTTGTAATGACACTGCTTAAGAAAGATGTTTAAAAAAACTGTTATGTGAGCAAAAGGAAGATCATGTTTATCTTTTAGCCTGTTGTCCTCTCACTGCATCATGCAGTTGGCAGTTGTTGATAATTACATATTTAAATTTCTAAAATGGTTGCACAAAGGAATTTGTATGTTTCTGTCAATAAGAAATAAGGATGGAAATTGTATTTGTATCCATTTCTGATTGTGATCCAAGAAAAAAAAAAAAGCCCAAATGAATTCTAACACTTTTTACTGTTGTTTACATCCTCACCTCTGGAACTGGAGAGTATAGGCAATAAAGCAAATAAATGAAAAACCACAATCTTACTATCCTAATACCTTACCCAGTCAGTGGTGTCACCAGCACTCTCCGAACTTCTTTCTGTATCTTTCTCTCCGCAATAGTGGCAGAGCTTGCTGAGACCATCTGGTTCAGATATGAAATGGATTGTAATTATTTTGTCTTGTGATAAACAGAAATTTGTATGCATAATTTCAAGATTCAAAGGCAAAATGTTTTTTTTTTTTTAATATATTGTTCAGGATGTTTATCTTGCCATACAGCAGACACTTACTATTGAAAGATTAAATGTTCTATCCGAATAAGCCACTGTAATGTGTTATAATTGGTCTCAACTACAAAGTAGTCTTTAAAACACTATGTTAAGAAGGTAAGGCATATTAGTGCATCAGCAAGGGATCTTCTAAAGCCTTTTTTGTGCATGTCTGTTAATACTGATGTTGTCCTTTAGATAGTAAAGCATAACAAACGTACCATACAATCATTCATTTTCCATTTTGGAACGATGCACATTAGATATCAGAAATGTTTTGAATTTTCAGTACGGTCACAGATTATGATGGCTATTATAAATTGTGACCTGCATGATACTGGCTATTTGAGGGTCAAGTATTATGTTAAATGCATCCAGATTGTAGAGAGGAGGTGGCAGAACTCTAGCAAACAGTTGTATTGAACTCTGACAGTATTTACAGGCCTGTACAGTAAGGTCACAGATTATAATGGCCATTATAAGTTATTACCTTTGTGGTTCTGGCTATTTGGGGGTCACATATTATATTAAATGAGAGCTGACTGTAATGAAGAGGCACAGAAATATTAGAAACCCTTTTGAACCCCTCCCCTCCCCCACCAAAGCACTTTGAATCATTTATTAGTCGTTTACCGATTTATTAAACGGTTACAGTGGGTTTTCATATTTAAACGACAGCACATAAGCATTCAATGTGATGGTCCGTCAAACAGTGTTCAGCGTCAAATACAAACAAATACATCATATTTTCTCCGTCAATACCATGGTAATAATGAAGCCGTGAAGCTTATAATCTCTGAGTGCTTACACAGTTAATATAAATACACTTCTTCTCGCTGGTCTTCAAGATGTACATGCAGAGAAATGTATGCTATCACCCCCTGCGGTCACAGAATACAATGGGTCACAGAATTTGGTGTAACATCAGCCAGTACACATGGCTGCAAAAAACATAAAGGGGCAGAGCAGACGACAGACCCACACCGTATTTGGGAACCTTCTCCACACCAGAGCCTGTCGTGAATCCTCAGGCTCATTCGCATGGCCACCGATGACAGCGGATAAACAGTTTTCCTGAAACGGTAAGTTATTTTTTTTGCCATTAGCACACTGAGTAGCGTGCATCCAAGCATGATTGACAGTGCTAAGCCTCCTGGCTCTGACTGGTTGTTTCTGACTGGGAGTGCTGTATTTCTGCAGATGGCTGTAGGACCAGAGGAGGCAGAGAAGCTTGGGTTTTTTTTTTTGTTTGTTTTTTTTTCCCACTGATTATCTGTCTTATGTTATGCTGTTGCGACATGGTGATAGTTTTAATATGTAAAAAAAAACATACTGTTTATAAAAGTTACATACTGCAGCTTTAATGGACATGTATGTTGAATAAATATGCATGAATGTATGAAAAATGATCAACAACACTTCTAAATACATATTTTTTTGTGTATATTCTAGAATGAAGGGAAGCTTAATCCTTTTCATGACATCTAGCATGGGCAAAAGACACTGCAACAGTTTAAAGTGATTGGCATAAATTACTTGATAATTGTGATGTATATTTTCTACTAAAACTCAGCCAAATTTAATAACTTTTGTGCTAATAAATATCCTCAGTGATTTAGACTTTGAGGGACGAGGGTGGCCTACTTACTATCTTGAACTGGAGGTTTCCCCAACTCCAAAAATTTTTTGTCAGCAGAAGTGTCATCTGTTGAGTCACAGCTGAAAATTGAGCAATCGATACATGTTGTCGTGACAATAGTCAACAGTCCTACTTAACTGGACAGGGAAAAACAAGCTCTCACCACAAGAGTGACATTGTCCCCTATGGCAGTAGAACTGCTGGTATTTTCCACTTAGGTTTTGTTATCTGGACAGAAAGAAAAATTACAGAGAAATAATACCAGCAGTAGAACTGCTGGTATTTTCCACTTAGGTTTTGTTATCTGGACAGAAAGAAAAATTACAGAGAAATAATTCACATCACTACTTTAAAACATGCTGGACCTTATTTGTTTGCAACACTTAACATAATAATAATTCTAACAATAAAGTATTTGTAAAGTATTTCTTGGAGAGGTGACATATCTACAACATGCATCACACTAGCCCTTGAGCTCTGAAGCTGGCTTTCAGCAGTTGTTGCTTACAGACACTTGACATTTATGGTAAATTGAGCCTCTATAACCTGTTTGTACACCCTATGGGGTAAAAGATGCATGCTTTCTTCTGACACCTCTATTAATCCTTATTAAAACATCCCATAAACAACATTCAAGTGACCAATAAAACATGTCTGACCTGTAAATCCGATTTCAAGCCTTTCTATTTTCATTTACTGGAATACAAAAATTTGGACAAGTGATCCAGTTGCATATTTCCAGCCATTCGATGGAAGCATGGGCGGAGAATTGGTGATATAAAAATGCAGAGAGCCCAATAACTGTATCCTTCTGTTAGAATGTGCCGAGGTGAGGCTCATGCTTAAGTCAGGTAAAATATTTCTCTTTGAGACATTACCTTGTAATTTATTTTTTATGAAAGGGATTTTTGTTTCTTCAACAGTCAGAAACAGTCAGAAGAAACCTCCATCATTTACTGCCACGATAAAAGTGGTAATGTATAACTTAAGCTGTGTTTTTAAATATTTAATGCAAATATGTATTTTTAACAAAATTTGCACATCCACATTTGATATTCCCTCTATTTTATACTAGCTCAGTGTTGCAGTTCTGGCTGGAGTGATCTTTGGTAAGTTCATCCTATTAATGAAGATTAACATTTTCTGTTTTATCAGGTTGTGTAGAATTGCAGACGATGACATAATTTAGATTCTTTTTTTATAGGATCATGGGCTCAGGAAGCTGAATGAAGTAAGACCCTTCCACTTAAGTTGCAGTTAGTTGATGTGAATAACCTTGGATGATATACTATAAATAGTTAATCCCAAAGGTATTCATATATGTGGCAGATTAAGGCTAAAAAAAAAAAAAAAAAAAAAAAAAAAAAAAATTCACTGGAAAAATCTTTATATCTCATTAAAGAAGTCAAAGCCTTCATATAATTGCTGAAAAGCGTTTTGGATGTTTCCACTGGTATCTTTAGACATTCTTATTTTGAGATGTGCTCCATGTCTTTGAAGTTGGAAGGCCCCTTTGCCGTCCCCTTAATCTTTAGCTCCCTACACAAATTCTTTATCATATTCAAGTGCAGGCTCTGGCAGGGGCACTCTCTTATTATTTCTTAGTCAGAAGAAATATGTGGATAAAATTAAAAGATTACCTGAAACCTAAATCTGCCAGCTCTACTGTAGCTTTACAAAGTAAACTATAGGTGAAAATTATAACTTATAAATATGTGTCACATAGGAAATGTGCTGATAATGTTTCTGAACTTTTCTTTCTACTTTTTATTTGTTTCAAAGGTCCCCCTATATTCCCAAGTAAGTTTTCAGTTTGTGGTCATTTCTTGAAGTGAAATTATTTGGTAGTAATTTATTTCTCAAATACACTGACTAAAATTTTACACTGTCAGTATCTTTTAAGAGAAGGATATGTTAGTAGGAGGGGGTTTTGCGTGAAATAACAGTTTTCTTCTTTTGTTTTGTCCCTTAGATCCCCCTCCAATTTTCCCAAGTGACTTCCTAATTTTTAATCATTTTGAAATCTAAAACACATGCTTATGGTATTTATAATATAGTAGTTTAATTTAACTCAAACGTATAGAGAGCAACTCTACATAGCTTGTTTTTTTGTTTTTTTTACTGTGAGAACATTTTTATTATGTTTTTATTATGCTGATTAAAATAATATCTATCTTTTTTTCTTTTGCCTAATGAAAATCCTGCCAGATGAACCAGGTTAGAGTCTGTTTGTTGTTCATTTTAATATTTAAAAAACAAAATAAATCAGTTGTTTTGTATCATTCACATTTGCCACTACGTTTATTTTAAGATAATTTTTTTCTGTTATTAAAATACAAACTTTTTTCCTATTTCTGTCACAGTCATTGCTCCAGTTATATCAGGTCGGATTTTAATTTGAGATCATCTGACATTTAGACATACTCAGTTGATTATTCATTTTAAACATAGAGACTGACACTCTCTTCTTTCTTTATAAACTCTATTTAGGATTGCAGTGTTATCATCCCACCAACCTTTGTAAGAGGATTCCACTTTTGTTTTTTTAGAAGCACAATCGTTTTCATCTGGACTTATATTTTAGTGGTTTTGACATCTTTATAGGCTACATATTAATGTGCAAATTTAATTTAAGTTTATAAGGCTTCTGTTTTTTAAACAGTCTTTATTTAAACCTTTATTTTCAGCGTGCTGGATCCAATGGTTTGACACTGATGATCCCTCAAGAAATGGAGACAGCGAAAATCTTGCCAAACTACTCCGAAAGTATCCTGGAAAGATCTGTGCAGACCCATTAGATATTGAAGCTAGAACACTGTTTGGTCTGACTCCAGAGGAAGCAGGGGACATAATTAAAATGTGAGTTTATCAACCTTTTCTCCATGGAAGTGAATTGAGTGAATTGAATATAGTAGCTATCAAAAGTTAATCCTTGTTTAAATGATGGGTTTTGTGACATTTGTTTCTGCGTTTTGTGACACATGCCCTGTACAATTCAACTGAAAAAACAAACAATTCTGTTACAGAAGCCATTACAAAAATAAAAACAGTATAATCTGCTTTCATAAGTGTGTGTGCACATGTTTAAATTAGACTTTGTTAAACCACCTTTTGATGCTGTTTCAGTATTCAGTCTAATTGGGTTCCCACCTAATATCTATTATTGTGAATCTGATTAGAGTGAAATATGGTTTACCGATCATTGTGGGATTTAACTGACATTTGCTCCTTTGCATCCTTTCGCCAAAGCCATACTTTGCACGGAGATTACAAAAAATTACAAAGCATTTCATTAAACAAAAATTTCATTCAGGAAAAGCATGCAAAAATTCCATAGTATAATGTCTTTTACAGTGATATTCAATAAATTTGAATATTTTTAAAAAGTTCATTGAGTTAGTGAGATAAATTAACTTACTGAAACATCATATAAATTAATCTCACACAAGCTGATGTTTTCAAGTCTTTATTTTTATTATGATGATTTTTCTGCTTACAGCTAATGGAAAAATAACATTTAGGATTAGGGTATTACATCAGACTAATAAAAAACATTTTAAAAACTGAAATATGGGCCAAACGAAATGCAGGTTATACAACTGCTAAAAGGTTTTTTTTTTTTTAAAAAAAAAGGTTTGTTTAACCTGACAAACGAGCCTCATTAGAAAAACTATTCTTATTTATTGAAAATCACTGTATATACCATGGCACAGGAAAGACAGCTGTTAGTGATACTGAGCATATATAGGACAACAGAAACATAACTTAAAGTGGAGTTTTCTCAAAATGAATAAAAAGACAGAAAGTGGTCAGACAGGATACCAAGAAGTTGACAGCAAAACTAAAGAAGGTGCAGGAATGTCCCCAAAGTACTGGTTGTGTTCAACCTGTGACAAAACCCCCTTTTTTTCATCATATGTCTGGACAGTTTAGTACAACGGTAATGTATTATAGTCTGATGAAACCAAACTTAAACTTGGGGACACAATTCTAAAAACTATTTTGGGTGCAAAAACAACATTGAGCATCACCAAAAACACCACCAAAACCACAGTAAACTATGTAACTATGTAAGTAAACTATTTTAAGTTATTTAACACAGTCTAATTTTTCACATGCCCAAAATCTGGCACTATGACTCTAGACTGAGAGATTTTTTTTTAGGTGTAGTGTCTGATGGCACTACACGTAAAAAAAAAATATCTCAAGGCCTTAGGAGCATATTTCTAAACCAGTCTTTCTTTGAAGGTGAGTGAAAAAGGTAAAGAATGTCTGAACATGCTTGAAAACAGTGAAAGCCAAATATGGGAAGTCTATGCCTGCAATAGAAGACTGTGCCATACATAGCTGGAGCTGTATGTTTGGAAGTAACACAGCAAATACAGGAAGCTGTGTGTGCATTGTTTGTATGTCATTAAGAGGGAGTTCTGTTTAGCGATTGTTGCAGACTCATTTTACAATTCAACTTTCAGGTTCTCTCCAGTTCATGTGCACTGATCTGCAAAATGAGCTGGTTTGAAATAAAATCACCTTTATTTAGATAAGTCTGTCTCAGAGTCTTTGCTGAAATATTTCACAGAGGCATTTGTAAAGGTGGCAAATCCCAATTAATGCACTTCACATGCTCAATATTTATTGTTCCTGCTGTGCATTGTTACATTTTTATGTGTCTTTCATATTTTTTTTCCTTTTGCATCACTAACATAATTCCTTCTATCTCTCTTTCGACTTTTCCCTTCGGGGGTTTCAACAGCACATTATCTGTCTCCATTTAGTCCTCTTCTCTGTATCCTCACACACCAATGAACTTCCTTTCCTCTTTCACCACATCCATAAATCTCCTCTTTGGTCTTCCCCTCGGCCTCCTGCCCTGTGGCTCCAACCTCAACATTCTTCTACAGATAAAATCACTGTCTTTGACTTTATCTCCAAAACATCTAACTTGAGCTGTCCCTCAGATGCACTCATTCCTGATCCCATCCTTCGTCAGTCCCAAAGAGAACATCAACATTTTGAGCTCTACAACTTCTGGTTCTGTCTCCTGTCTTTACCTCATTGGTAACTGTCTATAAACCATACCACATCGCTGATCTTACCACTGTCTTAGTGATGTATCCATCACTAATATAATTTAAGTAGCAAACCTGTGGTCCTTTCCATTACTTTTTTAAGTGTCACTTTGTTTTTGTTTTTTTCTTTTAGAAGCAACACCGACAGAGGATTCATCTGCAGAAAGAGAAACCAACCTGACAGGAAGTGTGAGGATTATAAGGTTCGCTTCAGCTGCCCCCCTCCTTACTGTGCTGACACAGGTAACATACATCAAAACAATAAAATCCTATCCTGTTAATGAAAAGATATTTTGTCTTATTGTCTTACAAAATTTCCACTTAGAATGGGGTGTCCTTTTTTATTTCTTTGTCCACTGCAGTTTGCTGGACCAAGTGGTATGACAGAGATGACCCCTCTGGAACTGGTGACTGGGAGACACTGAAGATTTTCTGCAAAGCGAAAATTGGGGACAAATTTGCAAACAGCCTTTGTACATCGAGGCTGTTACCACTGACACCTTGACCCCAGCTATCCACACAGGGGAGAAATTCTTTGTGTACGTTGCGTTTGAAAATTAGCTTTCATACAGAACACCCTTTCTACCACCGAACAGTGGACTGAAAGGGGGTGCAGTTTTTGTTTGTATTTTGCATGATCCAAAGAACAACTTAAGTACTAAAAGCAAAACCCAACCAATAAAGGGCACTTATAGCTGATTAAACTGGACATGAAAATAACTACATCTAGTAAATTTTGACTGAATTTTGTGAAATAGTACAAATAGTATAGTCTAGAACAATTTTGTCTGTATTTAAATTTTCAAACAATACATAAGTTTGCCAAGCTATAGAATCTATTTCCACTCCTATAGGTACTATTAAGTTGTTATCCTGTGTAGGTTCAAGAGAAACTTTAGAACCCGCCTAAGCTATCACCTCCCACACCTTAGGTTACACTGTGAGTAGATCCACAGTCCATTTCAGGGACAGCAAGGGCACACAGGAAAATTCAGCTGTATTTTTTCTGGCTATTTGGTGTTTAGTAAAGTGTACAAATTACAGAGTACTGAGACACACCTTACAACTTTATTGAGAAGATGCACAAAATATGATGAAGACTCAAATTGGCAACCCACTGAAATATTAGAATTTATAAGTAATGCTAAATTGGACTGCAGTAAACAAGAGAGGAAAACACAATTCTATTGTTCTACTCTTGCATATGTGCATGTTGGATAATCTGTAGAATGATTGCAAAGGAACTGAAAAGTGGCGCAGATGGTAGCACTATTACCTTGCAGCAAGAAGGCCCTGGAGGCTTTCTGCATGGAGTTTGCATGTTCTTCCTGTGCATGCATGGGTTTTCTCTGGGTACTCCAGCTTCCTCCCACAAATTGTTCTTAGGTGTGTGTGTGTGTGTGTGTGTGTGTATGCATCATTGTTTGTCCTGTGTGTCTTATGTTGCCATGTGGAAGATTGGTGACCTCTCCCGAGTGGCCTCTTTCAATGACTGCTGGAGATAGGCACCAGTCCACTGTGACCTTGCAAGAATAAGCAGATTTAGACTCTTAATGGATGGATATTTGCAAAATCAGAGCTTCTCCTAACTCATATCAGGGCATTTTACATGCTGTGGGCAACATTGACCCGTTAAATGTCTCAGAAATCCAAAACCAAAC
Organism: Anableps anableps; assembly: GCA_014839685.1. Lineage (NCBI taxonomy): Eukaryota > Metazoa > Chordata > Actinopteri > Cyprinodontiformes > Anablepidae > Anableps > Anableps anableps. The sequence continues at coordinate 20,139,031 of CM026086.1, read as the reverse complement.
CTGACCAAAAAAATTGTATTCTGCATGCAAACCTGAATATGTTGCTTTCATTTTGAAAAACAGGCTTTTTTTTTTTTTTTTTAAGTGGCTAATGTTTCTCATTTTGGGTAACTACATTATTGCTCTCTTGTGTGAGCAAATATCACTAAATTGGCTAAAAAGAGAGCAAGAGATGGTTGAGTTTTTAACAGCAGGCACTTCTAAGGGCAACACAATAACTCATCATTGTAATGTCAGTGGAGATATGCATAATATTCCCACAGGTAATAATTTTATTCAGTTCTTTTAAATTTAATTTATTTTGAAATAACTGAATTTTGCCAATGATCCTTCTTTCAGCAATAATCAGTTACTCAATAATCAATTACTCAAGTGAAAAATTAACCTCACCCAATGATCTAAAAGGGATGCAGTCTTTGAAACAGTCCATTAAGTACGGGCTGTAAAAAAACGATAATGACATTTCATAATTGCTCTTTATATTTAAACTTGCATTGATGATTTTTTTTGAAAATGGACAAATGTTTTTTTAAGTACTGATGGTGCTAGAGCAACTGCCCTTTTCTCTCTTTGGAAAAAAAAAGCCCTTTTTGAAATGTTTTTTTTTTATAGTGTATAGTGTGTGTCCCAAGGTAGCATTTCTGGATTTAAAAGCCTGTATTAGCAGTACCCCAAATTTTTGAAATTTTGCCTGACAAGACTCTGTCCCTCCACACCCCAAACTCAGCATGAATGCACTGTGCGCAAAACCTGCAGTGGTGACATCCTGAAGTTGTATTTTCTATTTCTGTGTGTATAAAAACTATAATGTGATGATCGGAGTATTTTAATTTGTAAATAATATCAGACATGACACTGGCTACATGCAGAAGTATAGATCATCTCTCTTTTGGCCAGATTCTGTGCTGCTGGTTTCATGTTCAAGCTACATGGAGGTTTGTACACTATTGGATACAGGAGGATGCAGAGTTGAAGTTGTAGTTTATTTAGTGATAGAACTAATTACAAAAGTTTCTCAAGCATCTTCTGCTTCATTTTTTTGAGCACATATACACTTGTGTTGCACTTATCAACTACATTGTATTTAAAGATTTTATAACTATTTCTGGCTATATTTGATTTACGCTGTAGAATAGCCACTGTTTAATCAGGTTTATGAAAATAACTTTAGTGTGACCTACTGGATAGATTTATCAGCGTAGCCTTTTTCGTTACATCATAAGGTTATATGGTGCAGAGGATATTTTGTGATAAAAGCCCTGAATGATGTAGTCAAGACAAAAGATGGTGCTCAGTGTGTAAAGAGGTAAAAAAGGGTAATGTCAGTTTCAAATTTTATTCAGAAAGTTCAGCTTAAAGGCTGGTTGTGAGTAAGTGTTCTACCTTTACAACAATCTATAATATATATGTATATATATATTTTTATTAATCCTAAGAATTTTGTAAAATGCACTTAAACTACATCCTTGTTTTGAGTTTTTTTTGTTTTTTTTTTTCCCGGGTGGTCATGTCCCTGAACCCCCCAGGACAGCTTACTTTGTAGGTGCTCACTAATGCATATACGTGTCCTTTGTCATCAGCAGATGTTGGTAGGTATGATGTAGGTTTCTGATATTGTTTTTCAAATTCACCAAATTGTTCTCATCTGTTTTATTTGGACAATCTGTTTTTTTAATGAAAGACAACAGCAAAGACAAGTTATCTATTTTCTTGTGTAAGTTTATATAAATTGGCAGTTAGTTTTAGAAAATCAAGCTGGAGGTGCAATCAAAAATCTAACAGCAGTACCATTTATCGCACAAGGTGCCTTTTTGTTCCACATGAGCACCTGCCCACTAAAATGTCTGTGCATGCCACTGGTTTTTCAGAACATACCTGACTAGACAGAAAGCATTGTTGCTTCTTTTTCTAAGCCATCACGTGCCATTCTCGCTATCTCTGTATCTACTGTTTTTCAGCTACAATCCAACAACAGGTTTTGTTTGCCGTCAAAAGGACCAAAAGTCTGGGACCTGCAGGGACTACAAAGTTCGGTTTGGATGTCCTTGTGGTTATTGAGCCACGACTCTACCAAAATGAGAATGACAGAATTCAGGAAGCGGAAGGAAGAAAACTGTTTGTTTGTATTTAAGAAGAAGACATGACTTAAATAGTAATTTTAAATTTAAGCAGAAGATTTTCCAGTTTTCACTGACAAAAAATTGAAAAAAAGCCCTTGTCTGCTATGTGGTGTTTCCTAAACTATTTGTGGCCTATTGATGTAGGGATATAATTTAAATGCAAATAAAATGCAAATTAAAAGCAAATCCCATTTTTGTGCGCAGGTTTCTGTATTCTTACAACAGAATTCAAGTAGAGATGCACCAAGAAATCGACAGGAAAATTTTACTAATTTGTCCACAACCTGATAAATGATCAGCTGGTGGTAAACTAAAAGTTTGTCTCATAAGTGAAAGCACCCTTTGCAACTACGTCATTTAATTAAGGGAGGTGCCATGGCAGACCTCGGAAGTGAGGGACGGACGGGAGTATTGAACTCCCGACTGCGATAGTTTTCCCAAGTTGTTTTGCCAATATAGCCATGGCTTCTACTTGTTTAACTCTAACTAATTTATATGTATAAGTAGCACACGTAGTTGGGGCTCATAGACAGCAGTATTTACAAAAGTTGGAAATAGCTAGCAAAGAAACTGACTCCTACCTCCTCCCTCTTGATGTGTTGATTTGATCAAACTGCCAACTTTGCCTGAATTCAAAACACATGATTTACAACATTATGTCATAAACGATGTTTCCCTTTAAACCATAGCATAATTAAAAGTGTACAAAAGTCACAGATGCTCACCAGTTTTTTTTTTTTTTTTTTTTTTTGTTTGTTTTTTTCTGTATGTGGTAGGGGCATGATGATGGGGCATTTTCTAAAGTGACACTAATGATTAGATGCGTACCTTCTCCATAATTGAATATTTGATTGCATCTTACTAATCTTACTTACTTATAAAGTATATGAACATTAATCTTCTTACCTTGTAAAAATATTAGCTGCAAACCCGTGAATACACCAAGGGCCGCCAGTTATGATTGATGGCTGTTAATACAGCCATCAATCATAACTTCAGCTTTCCTTTTTAAAAAATTATACAATAAAATGTCAAGTTTGGTTTGCATCCTTGTCTGTTTGTGCAGCTGACCGAACAGAACCCTATGACCATTTATACATTGAAATCAACTAAATAAAAGCGATACTAGGCTATCGACTGTCTGGTTTTTTTTTTTTTTTTTTGGTTTTTGTTTTTTTTTAACAAGAGGGCACTGGTTGTTTTGACGTCTGTCGGAGAAAACACAGAAAGTGAAAGAAACTTCACTCAGTAACCAGGCTAACAACTGTTAGGCTAACTACAGTGTACTCTTACACATTTTGCACTTTTAAAAATTGTTGCAGCACATTCACTAAATAAGGTTGTACAGTGCTGTGCAACTGAGAGATTTTGTGAGATACATAGACTTAATCAGAAATGCAAATTAATTGATTTATTATTATTGTTTTTATTATTATTATTTTGTACAGCAGCTGTCACTATGTTCTATAAGCAATGTGGTCATACTGGTTTTTGAAGTCTTAGATTTATTCTCTGTTCCGTTTTCAGGAATATGGCATCACATTCCTGCCAAAAACCCTAAGGAGTATTTTAGGCAATCTCTACAACACCTATATTAATCAAGAGAATGCATTGCTCTGATTGCAGCTGCATTTCTAATGAAAGCAGCATGGCAAGTAGTAAAACACGCTCCTAACACCCATATATATGGTGTCACCAGAAAATTGCGCTCGCTTTCTCTGTTTAGTGGCCTTTCGCAGTTGGGGCTGGTAGCTCTTCTAAAGAATATGATTGGCCAGATTTTCAGCTCAAATATGGTGACAGCCAGCACGTTACTTGGGCTAATAGGAGAAGAATGTGATGTGCATACAAGGTGTAGAAGAAGAAAATTGGAGGTGAAGGAGAACAAAGAAGAATGAGAAGGTATGTTTATTTTTCCTTCCCTTTTCGTACATCTTATTCTTCATCGTCCTCCTCCACCTCCTCTTCTCCTGTTAGACTAAGTCCTGTGCTGGCTGTCACTGGATTTCATCTGAAAATCTGGTTAATCCAATCAATCAGAAGAGTTATTATCCCCAACTGACAAATACACCCAGTAAACAGACATCGAGTGTAATTTTCAGGCAAGACCATACAGAGGGGTGGAGGGAGCGTGTTTTACTGCTTGCTTTGCTGCATTTATGGGCCTGCAAATAAATGGAAATTCAGATGCGATCGGAGCTATGCGTTCTCTCAGTTGATAAATGCAGCCATAATCAGAGCTATGCACTCTGTCAATTAATATATGCGCTGTTGTGATTGCGTAATACGCTTGGCAAGAATGTGACGCCATACAGGAACCTTTCCGTTAATCTTTTGTGCTCCAAACTTAGAAATTTCAACTTCTGGGGGAAAACTGCAGTCCATTAATATACTGCATACTTCAACTATTAAAGCAAACTTTTAAAAACAAAGAATCACTGTTCAATCTTAAACAGGGAAGGAGACAACAACTGATAACAGGAAGGTGAATTTTGCGGTAAAATGCATACAAAATGACTGATCACTGAGTCTCAACAGGGCTAAATTAGGCTAATATGTATATATTTTTCCAGCCAATGGTCAAAACTGACTTCATTTTCAAAATGAACAAGTTGTATTTTTTAACAGATATGTAGAAAATTTTATAGTGAGAATTCTGTCATTAAGAATTTCTTTAGCATGCTGACCCTAGCAAGCACATCAACAGTATAAGCAGCATAATTGAAGTTGTCTTTTCTTTCCCAGTTAAATTTATTTCCATTTTGAGCGTAACATAGTTTGCTTTCAGAGTAGAGTTAGTGTAATAACCTTCCTCTGCTCTCCAGCTTAAATAACACCACTGCTATGGTTCCTGCAAAATTGCTCCTGGCGTGAGGCTACACTCACATATGAGCTTGCAAACCCAGAATGTACTCACACAATCTCACACAAGTGTGCATAAACAGTGAGGAGGGCTGGGAAATACAAGATGATTCCTGCTACCTGAGCAGCTTCAACATTTCCTCGGGAGATGAGTTGTAGTGATAGGTGCCGAGCAGAAACTCTGCGGTGCATTGCACAGAATGTGAAATGAGCAGAGACAACTTTTCCACTTTCTGCACTTGGAGAAGCTTGTGTTCTTCGGGTAGCTTGCCAGGCTTGCATTGCATCAACTGTTCTGCATTTGGTGCCATTTAGCTTTCAGTATCCGCGCCAGTCTTTCAGTGAGACTTTGCAGAAGAAAGGAAATATGAAGAAACGGTGAAGGGGGAGGAAGAGTGGGTGCAATCTGCTGATCACCCCCGTCCCACCTCCCTTCACCTCAGCCAACCTACATCTACACCTTTATGATAAAACTGAAGAGGCAGATTCTGCCAGTGGTGGTGAAATAAAATGAAATGCACAAAACTGAAGAGCAACAGAAGTGTCGAAGCTTCAGAGCATTATGGCATTCTATTCTCTTCCATTAATCTCCCAATATTCCATGTCTGTGAAGACCTATTTATAGACCAGGACATGATTAAGTGGTTAAGCACTGTGCCACAAAGGGAACCAAGCTCATTTTCTATTTTACATCCTCTCTCTCTGTTTCTTTTTCTCTACCTACATCCCCTTCTCTCTATCTATTCCTGGATGACTTCAAATTCTCTTTTATCTTCTCACTTTTCTCTTTATCCTCCTGTATTCGTAAGCATAAACTATTTTTTTTTTTACACATCCAAGCTTACTTATTAGCTCTCAGTGAAAGTCGGTCTCAAAGGATGGGGATAAGTCCTTAAATTCCATTTTTCCCCATTAGACAGCAAGACAAAGGGATTAACAGAAGTGCTAATTGTGACGAGGATATACAGCATGAGTGACAACCTTGACTTAGGAAGATGAAGCTCCCTTCCACCAAGTTTTCATCACTCCGTCAAGCTGGATCAAGACTGAAAGGTGCCCAATGAGTTGGGTACAGAGTAGGAGAATATCCGCAGAGGGAAACCTGTGTGCAAGGTGTCCTTGAGTGGAAGTAGAGCACAGCACAGGATAAATTGTTAAGCTCATTTTAATGTGCAGAGACATGATTAATGGAGAAGAGGAGAAAAGGGAAGAGAAAAGAGGAATGACCTCAGCCAGCTCAAGATCGTCCTCTTTTCTTTAAATTTTTTTCCTACTCACACCACTGAGGACATGCATGAGATTAGCTCTCTTATTTATGTTTCCACACCCAGGCTCTATCTGCTGATCCTTATCTTGTTTTTTTTGTTTTGTGTTTTTTGGTTTGGTGGTTTCTTATTTATTTATTTATTTTGTAGAGGCTTACATGGCAACATATTTCTGCAGGGTGGATCTGCCACAGGGCTTAATGTAAATGCTGAGGACTTCCATAACAAGTATTTGTCTATTTAAAGCTCTTAAAGGATTTCTGTGAGAAAGAGAAAAACACTCAAAATGTGAATAAATTGATTTCTTCCAAAGAAGCTTGTGGCATCAAACGTGTGGAATGGAACGCTCTAAATTGACGCTGAAGCTGCAACATTAAAATAGTTATTAGTAACTCAGATTTCTACTTTACACTTGCCTTGTAAAAGTATTCATAACCCCTGAGGTTTTCCATATCTAATAGCATACATTGTGTTCATGCTTTTGTATTTGTATTTCACCCCCTTTCCTCTAACACCTCTAACTTCACTTGTATGTAATTTAGCTTCAGTATAAAAGCAGCTGTTCTGTGAAGGCCTCAGAGGTTTGTTCGAAAGCATTAATGAACAAACAGCATGATGAAGGCCAAGGAACAAGGCAGACAGATCAGGGATAAGGTTGTAGAGAAGTTTAAAGCAGGCATAGGCTCCAAAACAATATCCTATGTTTTGAACAACTCAAAGAGCACTGTTCATCGACTAGATGGAAAGAATATGGGACAACTGCAAACCCACCAAGAGGGTGTCCATCTTGCATCATTAATCAGAGGAGCAGCCAAGAGACTCGTGGTAACACTGGGGGGTTTCTGAGATTATGTATATGTCCATGAAGACAAAGGGCAATCCTTCAGAGGCTGTTGGAGGCTGCAAAAGAATTGAAATTGGGTTGAAGTTTCACCTTCCGCCAGGACAATCACACTAAATACAAATTCACTGAAAAATTTTCATATTTTTATTGGTATACAAGATTGACAACCCCATCAGACATTTTCCTTCTATTTACACCATTTTGCATGACTACATATGTTTTAATCCATAGCTGTTTGCAACCACACAACTATCACACCACTGGAAAATTTCTTTTTATCAATCCAGCACATTTTGGTGCACCTCTTGGCAGCTGATAAAAACCCCTCTGCTGCAGCAGTCAGTACATGTTCCTTGAACTATTTTTAATAAATCCCTCACCTGGTACTTTTGATCATTCTTAAATCCATGCGTCAAACCTGGTTTTAATCTAAAGACACAAATTTAGCTTTTTTATGACGTTGTAAATTTGATTCATGCTGGATTATGTGCAAAACGAATGCTTTTCCTTCCATCATTGAGCAGTGGAAAACCAACATTAAATCCCTCTTCCCAGAGCAATAAGAACCTAAAAAGCTATTAGAGCATGACTCCTGAGAGACGAACAAGACAAAAGGCGTGATGCCTTTACCTTTATGGAAGGTGTGAACACTACCAGGCTATTTTCACTACAACAAGTCATATTTGTTGTGCCAGCTTCTGCCTTTAAGCTGCTCCTGTGCTCTAGCTCTTGGGCACATTTTGTTTCTTGTCACACAAGCTGATCCCTTGATTAAAAACATTGAATGCTGAGAGGGTGTTATCCTTGTTCAGAGTTTTTGATCCTTAATGTCTGGGGTAACTGCTGGGCCCTCTCCTCCCTTGCTGAAACAGCTGATCCCTGGATCTTTGTGGAAATGATTGCACAACTGAAATGGGTTCTTAAAGATGCCAAGTAGGTTTACCTTGCCTAAAACCTCATGGAGAAAACAATTTCAGCATCAGATATTAAATGACAGCAAATATTGTGCCATCGAAGGTCAACGCTGGCTGTCACCCCATCAAGGGAGAAGCATAGCAGCCGATGACCATTTGGGAGCTGGGAATTGCAGACATACCATTGCTAGACGCCCGTGCCAGCATAATCCAGAGCCGAAGATGCCACTTTAGGAGCTAATGTGTGCTAACCAACAACAGAGTTAATAATAAGCATCAGGAGATTTTATCAACAAAGCTGCAGATCTACAAAAATCATCTATGTTTCAATTTACACTTTAACAATCCATTTCCATAACTCCAATTGCACTTAATTATGAAAGTCATAGATAGGGATATTTTGCCCAGCAAGTTTCTCTGTTATTCTCCAGTTTGTTTCTCTGCAGGCAAGCCTTTGGCACTCACCAGTCCAATGGGGAAAGTCACTTTTTGCAAGCATTGCCAAGATTTCGACTTGAAGGCCAAACCATGAAGGCAGACAGAAGCATCTGTCCATATTCTCTCTGTTCCTCTCTTGCAAATGTTTGCTCTGTCTCTCTCTCCCCCTCTCTGTCTCTCTCTCATATACACACGTACACATGCAAACACAAACACACACTGGGGGTTGCTTCCTCATCGTTCACACAGAGAAATGCCCTGTAAGGACATCCTTATCCAGCAAACCAGACTCAGCTGGATGCTCTGCAATAACAACTCCAGCCATCCACCATCCAATCAACCAGGCTTACTGCTGTGTGTGTGCGCATGCATGAGTGTGTGTGTGCGTGTGTGTGTGAGTATGATGTCTTTTTCCAAGATCTGAAACCACAAGGCACAGAGAATATTTACTTCCCCAACAAAAACAGAGACATAAACAACTCATACAAAATGAATTTTGAAAAGGAAAATACAATTTATTATAACTTATTTGTGGTCAGACGGGTTGGGGTTTTCTGATAGGAGAATCCCAGCATCTCATTCAAAAATAAATTTTTCTGTTGAAGTTAGAATGCATATGCTGAGAGCTATAAATAGAATGCAAACTAATGTGAAAATTTTCTGTGTAATGACGATTGACTGTGGCGGATTATGTTGCTAGAAAAGATGAAAAAGTTTCTATGGATATTTGACTTTACACTAGGCTGGCAAAATGGGTCAGTCTTTCAGTCCATTAAAAGTTTTAACTAATATGAACTCAATCTGAAACTTAAACTACCACAAACTTTTTCAGGCATTCATTTTAAACTTAATAATGTTGTAATTCACTTTTGAATTAATTGTGTTCTCATTTGCGAAACATTCAAAGTGTTGTAAAAAATTTAGACCCAAAAAAGGATAAATGTGAAATAGATTCTGAATGTAGATCTGACCGTAAAGAAATATATACCATGTAGTTGGTGGTTATGTTACCTATACTTGTAAATTTAAATATAGTTTTTCGGGGGGGTTTCCCCAAAATATAATGACTGTTTATTCTGATTGGTTAAACCTGCAGTAGGTAACTTTTATTAAAAAAAATATGTTTTTTACATATTTGTTAAAACTGTTCTCTTGTCCTGACAGTATAATATGAGATGGATAATCTGTGATAAAAATCGAGCTTCTCTGCCTAAAAAAAAAAGTATTTGGTAAAAAGGCTACTCAAGTACTGAGTAACTGATCGAAACATCTGATTTAACATTTAAAAATTATGTAGTCAGATGGACAAAAATTTCAATGTGATTGTCAAAGTTTAGTATTTTAAAGACTAAAATGAAAAAAAAAAAAGAATATAAAAAACAATTGAAAAACAGCAAATCACATCAGAAGAAACACTTTTCCAAATATTTTCTGTAAAGGTCAACTGAGCAAAGTTACCTTGTTGAGGTTATATGCTTTTATTTTGCTAACTTTCTTGTGAGTGCAGCTATGCTAATGGACTGCAGTTCTACATGAAAAGGTTAACTGCAATACACAGAAAAGGTTAACAGAAAAAAGGATGAAAAGCAACTCAATTTTAACTTCAGTCGATAAGGGGACAAGGTTAGTAACTAGGATTGAAGTATATTTCAGTAACTTGAAATGTTTATGGAAAACTCTGTAATTGCTTGTATTAATGAAAAGAATTGTACTAATGTAATAGACTATGCATAACAACAAATGGTTAAAACCACTGTAACTATTATTTGTTCTTCCTCTTATGTTGGCTGATGACATGACACGGATGACTTTATTAAATGATGATTTAACCATCAGTTCTGGCCTTCTCAATAGCGACTGGATGCTACATTTTCTTTCAATATAAACCACTGACAATCCAAAGTGTTTGTTAACTGTATCTTTTTCATAGTAAAATGCCTCAGTAGGCTCAGCAGATAGAAACTAAGATCAGAACAAAGTTTGTGTTCAAACAAGAATTCCCACTTTAACATAAAATGTAGCTCTGTGTCTGTATCTGCTTCATTTTTTGGTTAATTCACTGTAATATTATTACTCAACTAAAAGTAAAAAAGTACAGTGTTGTAAAAGTATCCATAAAAATACATACATTTTTTCCAAAAATTTACTCAAGTAACTGAGTAAAAGTTACTAACCACCTCTGCTTAGGATCCACACAATGGGAGTAAAAAAGCCTATTTAAAGAGACTAATGAAATACCAGAACTTATTAGCGTCATGAATACAGAGCCAAAAAAAACCCCAAACAAGCAAAACAAACTAACAAAAAAAAAACAAACAAAAAAAAAAAAACAAAGCAGCAACACTACAAGGTCTTCCAAAAAATGTTGTTTCATGAGACTTCCTCTTTATTGGCACTGCCATGTTTCACAACTAGTGTATTGGCAGACTTGTCTTTGTGACCCTTGAAACGTATCAGCTGATCTCCCACCACAGTCTGGATTTCTGTATCTGATCCTTGGTTCTTCATATAACCCCTGAAAAACACACATACAAAATGTATGTTTTCTTAAATTGAGAGGTGTGCTTTATAGAGACATGTTTCATCGTTTCATGAAACAAAATGTTTCATCAGCTTCAGAGAAAACTCCACAATGATAAAAATCCAGCTGTAGGATCACATACAACAATTCACACAATTTTAGGTTGAAAGGTACATGAGCTTATACTTGCTACATATTGCAAGTGCTTGTGAACAGAAAGACCTCTTTTACCCCTCTGCTCATGGTAGCTCTACTGCTCTGCTTGGTGGTTTGACAGGATTTTGGGCAAAATGTTGAACACAGCAGCTCTTGGTTTCCTAGGAGGTCTACCTAAAAAAAGTAACAACACAAAGAATTTAAAAGTCAATGTTTACACAGTACTGCCCGTGATAGAAGGAAAGATTATGTGAAGAGAAAGGCTAATTAAGTTTTCTAGCATTTATAAATAGTAATTTTTCCCAAACAGCTCCTGACTCCAGTTTTTGGTTCAGGTCTTTTAATTCTTCTGCCATGGAGTCTGGAAGGGCAAGCTCATCCAGTGAGTCCACCTCTTCAACAGAATTAGTAGTAATCAGTCTGGTCAGAATCACTTGTCAGGTCACTTTGTTTTTAATATGTTGGTCAAATTTACCTGATAGATAAGTTTCCAGTTGAAGGGAGTAGTTCGGTGAAGTTACTGGATGCATTGCACGAGCCACAGGTGTACATGGAGAAAGTAGTGGAGCAGATGGTATCATCAGAGCTGGATAAGATGGTGAAGCTGGAGAACATGTGGGTGGAAAAAGATGTGATTGTGTGGAGCTGGTGGTCTTGTGAGAGTTTTTCTGGATCTTTAGCTTTTCCTTGTCCTCACTCTTAGAATCTAAAAAAAAAGGTCTGAGTACGTCTGTAACAAATAAGCATTTCATTAAGAAACCTGCAAGAACTTCAGGATTATTTATTTAATTAAGGCAAGTTTTTTTTTAACATACTACTTGATTTTCATCTGTTTTTTTAATATTCTAGTAAAGGCAGGTGATTTTAAAAACTCTTAGTCACATTGAGATCCAGTTCAAGGAAACCATGAATAAGTCCCTTTCTTTGCAGCTAACAATACTATTTACTGCCATACAAAAACTTAGTTGTTCTTTTACCCCTAATTTGCAGGGCTTCTGCCTCCATTTAGAGGTTTCACACCTGTTTAGCCAAGCGACATTTCAGTCTTGCTTTCAAATGGTCATCTGAAATTTCAAGGTAAGAAAAAGTAGTCATTACTTTAATCAAATCTATTAAAGCAAACATTCAATTAGTGTTATATAAATAGTATGAACCATAAGTAATGTTCATTATTTTTGAAGCAAAGGTGGAATCTGTCTTCAGGAAGGTTCTTGCATCCTTAGGAAGATCAGGATGTCCAGAATTTCTAAAAAAAAAAAAAATTAAGAGACTGGAGAGAGCAACATGTTTTGTTTGAAATCAGACTGCCCAGTCAGCAAGATTATCACCCAGGCAAGCTTCTTGTTCACCATCAGTATCCAAGGAAGAAGAATGTGGAGGGAAATCTGGTTCTGATGTAAAGTTATGGGCAATGTGAACATCCGATTTAGAGAGTAATTCATAAGGATGATTAGCATAATGTTGGTCAAAAAGAACAGTGTCATGATCATCATCTGCTAAGGACCCAATAGAGCTAAGAAAGGTCATGTAAAGGCCACTTAATGTTTCAAGGAAAAAACTGTAATTAAAGTAATAATAGACCTAACTGCAGGGGCAGAGTGGGGCAACTTTTCAGCACAGGACATTTGGCACATTTGGCATCCTCCATTAATGCTTTTTATTCTTTGACCTGGAGAGATTTTGAAGAGACTGGCCGCCCAAGGGTACACGCGCAAAATGACATCATCAGAGCATCAACCACAGCTCCTGTGCACTCACGGCCCACCCATGTTCCTGCCCAAATTCATTTCCATAGAGTGAGGAATACACTGCCAATACAAACACACCCAACTTGGATAGAACTGAACCAGACATCAACTAGAGTGAGACTTGTCAATGGAAAAGGGGCTATAGTGACATCGGCTACCAAGCCGCTGTGAGATGGCTCAGCCTGGGCAAGGTGCCTAAACGATGATGGGACCTAAAAGCAGACATTCAACAGTTTTGTGAGAAGAAGGACGAGGACATCCCAGAGATCTTGGATGCACACTGGACGGCATATCTGGCATTTGCTGTTGATGTGACTGCATTTAATGGTAAAAATGGTAAATGGCCTGTACTTATATAGTGCTTTATCATGTCCAGAGGACCCCAAAGCGCTTTACACTACATTCAGTCATTCACCTATTCACACACACATTCGCACACTGATGGTAGCAAGCAACTGGACTGTAGCCACAGCTGCCCTGGGGCACACTGACAGAGGCAGGGCTGCCATGCACTGGTACCACCGGGCCCTCTGACCACTACCAGCACTAATGAATAAGCTACATGAACTAGTGTTCTCACTGAACATTAAGAGAACTGAGATAAACCAGACAAAGAACACTGGGTGCAGTTACTGCTCTTCTTACATAAAGTTAATGTGATGCTGTGAATGTGATGTGTGAACTAGTAAAAAGCTGATGATGTTTCATAAATATTGCAAAAATGCTATAAAAAATGCATTGTCTAAATTGTTTTTATAAGTATTAAACAGTGCAACAATACTGTGCTCCACACTTGCTTTATGTACTGTTTGTTGACGGTTCATGATTCACAAATCCAATTTTGGATGCATTATTCTAGTTTACTAGGTAAATTTATCTGAAAGCAATTTACTTTATTATACCTTTCTTTTTCAACAGATCTCTTTCACATGGATAGGATGGATAGGAAATACCTAGAACATCTATCTGTAGAGTGCAGCACATATTAATTATTCTTAATATCACAGTAAGCTTGAGGCAAATTCTCTCTCTAAAAATAAAGAAAAACAAAATCATAAAAACATTTGATTTCCCTCTACAAGTGTACCACTAATTCTACACATTTTGTAATGTATTTGTGAATGCTTATCAATGTGTTTAAGAACAAGAGGTTGAATTTTATCATACCTCTCACTTTTATGATACCATGAGTGTTCTTGTAGTAGTTTGAAGTTACAAATGGAGCTTAGAGTGCAGCACCAGAAGTAAGTCTGCCCAACTGCAGTTGCTAGAAGCAGGGATCCATGGGCATTCGTCAGCACTAAGTGGAAGTGACAGTATGGAGAGAGGTCCTAATTACTGTCTCACTTGACTAATTGTCGTCTCTGAAGAATGTATTCCCACTGAGATCCCTGTGATTTTTTTTGAGAGCTCTGCTCAAGACATATAGTCCTTCACCACACTGTGTTCAAAGGCATTTCCACAAGTGGAAAATGTAAATACACCAAACTCAGAACTGCTAGAGTGAGGCACAAACACTGCAGTGTACTTGCTTGGAGACATCCAGTGATAGCACAGCAGGAAAAAGGAACAGGGTTATACATTTTGTATGTGTGAAGAAAGCGTATGCATTTGTGTTGGGTCTTGCCAATGTGTTAAAACATCCTTAGCCACAGTCATCCTGACAAGATGTAATGAATCCATCTCTGGCTTTCTCGAGCCAAGGATGTTAAAATAACCTGTAGCATTCAAAATAATGCAGCAGACATGAGTCTTTAGTGCAGGCGCAACACAACTGAATGAATCTCTTCTTTTTCAGGGTCTTACCATTCAAAGTGCATCAGCTTTTCGTTTCCATGGTTTCCTTCTCTGTGCCAGTGCTATCTTTCCACCAGTCTGCCTGAGTGAGAGAGCGAGGGAGGTAGTGTAGTGCAGACAGAAGGAGAGAGAACGCTTTTTGCAGTGGTTATCTCTCCTTTGCATAAAGTCCCCTTTGCATTAACTGCTCCATGAATGGAGTTGGAATAAACACACCAGCCAGTTCACACAGACGTCTCTGTGGGTTACAAGTGAGTGTATGAACTCTAATTTGTACTCTCCTTCAAAAATGAAGCAGTTTGATCGTGGATGCAAATAAAAGATCATCCGTCAAATGGCACAGGGGTATTTTCCTATTAGCAACAACAAGCTAAAGGAGCGGGATTCATTTCAGCATTATGATGAGGCAATTTCCCATTCCCGTATCCCTCTCTTGTCTAGCCAGGTTACACAGAGTTATCTCATCTATACTAGCTTTGGTAGAAAAGAAAAGTTTGCATTTTATGAGTGATAAAAAAGATCTTCTAACAAAACTGTGAACAAAGCATGTATAAGAGTGTAAATTAAGTTCTGTTAGGGACAAGCATAGACATAGCTTTGATTTAAATAGAAGGTTGTGACCCAGTTCAAATTCAGTCTTATTCTTAAGCTTACACTTATCCTTATCATTGACATTAGTTGTTAAAGTAGGTTTTAAATTTCTGATGTGAAACTGGATAATTCTGTAAGAAGTCCATGAAGCATTGGTGTTACTGATTCCTTTTATCTAAACATGTGAATTACATCAACATGCAAATATATATATTAGGTAAAGTTATCAATCACATTTTTATTCTTGTTAGAGAAGAATGGCCAGAAAAACTGAAACTATCAAGTGAGCAGCAGTTGTGTGGATGAAAATGTCCTCTTGATATCAGAGGTCAGATAAGAACGCAGACTGTGTCAAGATTCTAGAATAGTGAACAGAAGCTCAACAAGAGAGAATGAGGATTTCAATTTCTGAATGCACAAGGTATCGAGGCTTAAAGTACATGGGCCATTGCAGCTGGAGACCAGACTAGGTGACAGTCCTGTCAGCTGAGAACAGGAAATTGAGCTTCCAATTCATGCAATCTCACCAAAATTACATGATAACAGAAAAACACATTCGAATAATGTTGCCTGGTCTGATGAGTTTCAATTTCATTGAGGACAGTCAGATAGTACAGTCAGGATTTGAGATGAGAAACATAAAAACATGAATCCGTAATGCCATATGCCAATGGTGGATTGGCAGAGAATGAGAATACTGGAGGTGGTGTAAAGGTAGGGGGACATTTTTTGGCACATTTTGTGCCCCTTGCAGCACAATTAAGTACTGTTTAAATACCACATCCCAACTGAAAATTATTATTGACTAGGGCACTCTGTCATATCTTATACCCACAGTGTCCCCATCTTTCCAGGAGGAGAATGCACTATGTCACAATGGTTAAGATTAGATTTGTTTGATACTGTACTGTACCCTCTGTCTATCAGTTCATTAAAGCTCTCTGCTTTCTCTTAGCAATCAAAATCTATGTTAATTCTTAATTATTTTTTAGAAACTCATATATGATTTCAAGCTCCACTTACACCTGAGGGCAATGCAGAACTGAGCAAATTATGTTGGAAAAACTTGTTTTTTCAGGTGATTATGAAATGATTGTGGTGCAAATATAAATGCTTTGTGGATTACACACAGATGAATCAGCTAATGCCATGATATGATTTAATTTAAATAAATTCAGTGTATTTATATTACTCTTATTTACAATAAATATTTTTAAAGTGGCAGCATTATATAAAATTGACTTTTTTGAGCTTTACATCATGTTATCATGTACTTTACATAATGTTATTCCCTCATCCTCATCAAAAACATACCTGGAGTGTTGCCTCAATGGACCCAGCTCCACCTTTGACACCCAGCTCCTCCGTAGAGCTGCAGTTTCCAAGCACAGACGCACTGGTGCAGGAGTACTTTGTATGTTAAAGAAAATGAGTGTTAACAGGAGAAATAGCTCTTTCAATAGCTTTTTCTCAGCGAGAAACACAGCTAAACAGGTAAGCTGGCCAGTAGTATAAACTATAGGATGAGAAATTAAGTTTATTTGTATAGCACATTTCAGCAGCAATGCAGTTCAAAGTGCTTTACATCATAAAAACATTGAGCAAATATACATCACAATCATCAAGCAAATATCATCATCAAGCAAAAGCTGTTTCTCCATGTTTGGTTCTGGTTCTGGGGATGCAAAGTAGACTATAACCAGAAGATCTGAGTGGTCTGGAAGGTTGATACAACAACAGATCTTTAATGTATTGTGGTGGTAAGTCATTCAGTGAATTTATAAACTAACAAAAGTATTTAAAGTCTGTTCTCTGAGCTACAGGGAGTGAGTGTAAACTTTAAAACCGGGGTGATGTGCTCTATCTTCCTAGTTTCAGTGAGAATGTGAGAAGCAATGTTCTGGATCAGCTGCAGCTGTCTGATTGATTTTTTGGGTAGACCTGTGAAGACACTGTTACAGTAATCAATGCGACTAAAGATAAACATATGTATGAGTTTCTCCAGATCTTGTTGGGACATTAGTTTTTTTTATCCTGGAAATATTCTTCAGGTGACAGAAGGCTGACTTTTTATATGTTCCTGAAGGCTCAGTTCTGAGTCCATCACTACACCCAGATTTTGGGCCTGAAACAGAGAAGTTGGAGTTAGTGGCAGGCAGCAGCACACTCTCAAAGTCCTTTGTCCAGGAGAGAGACAAGCTTATTCACAGAATGACACTATAAAGTGTATTATCAGTAGAAAACTAAGATATTTATAGCATTCTCTCAGCCAATAGCCCCATCCACGGCTACAGACAAAAACACCGGGCAAGGTGTACCTACTATAGAGAGGAAAAATAAAAAAGAACATAAAGTTAGTCACAGCACTTTTTCACAGCAATATTTGCAGAAAATGCATAATTGGAGATTAGTAGGAGAAAACAGCAGAGCGAGAAAAAGTATTTTTTGTGTCCAACAGCCTGTCTATAACATAACTACTTAGAATGCTCCGGATATTACAAGCCATTTAAAATAAAAGGTTGCTCAAAAAGGAAAGGTCATCAGCCGTAAAAGTAGACCTCACAATGATCTCTAACATCAAGTCAAGACAGAAAATGTCTATTGTTAGATGACTTGCTCCCAGCAAACATTGAATCTTTAAACCTGTTATATATAGATGACATGAATGAACTTTTGTTACTACAAAATGAACTTCCTTATGACAACATAGGAACATAAGCATGTTGTTATTTTGAAGTATAGCCAGGAATGTAGATTTTTAAGTATTGCTTTTCTTGGCTTCTGTAGATGTGTTTTCTCTGAGCTCAATAAGGATTCCTTTCATGTTGTCTAAGGCTCTGATGACTTATATGAAAACCCAGAATTTCTCCATAATTATGCTAATGGTCCAGATGGTAGCATGATGAGTGCCATTCTCTTTGATATTCACACACTTCAGAGTGCTGGTGTGCAGACCCACGCACCCCGACACAGGTTCAAAGTCAATGTTCACACCACCTACTTGATTCCATGTAATTACTTCGTTTTTCCTTTACCTCATACAAGCGCCCTCTCCACTGCTAAATGCATTTGCTGGTATTTGTTAGGGGGATTTGACAGATCATGTGAAGTACAGCGCACTAGCACTTCAGCAAAAAAAGCAGTGATGACAAGTTTATTCACACATTTGCATTATAATTGGAATTCTGCAGGGAAATAAATACAAATAAGTGGACAGAATAACCACGGCATGAACCTACTTCAATAACATCTTAGTGGATATTTTAAATCAGTGGATATTAATTCTCCAAACATCATTTAAATACACTGTAGGCCACCTATAAATACTGATAGGTTTTATTTAGAGTGTTTCTTTACTCACAGGCAAGTCATTCACACTTAAGCCTCACAATGACTGTGTTCATCCACGCTTGGACTGCGGTGGCGCCGATCAAAGAGCTTCTTTCACATCCCCGCAAGGGATTAAATAGTCATCCATCCTCTCAGGGTGCGCTGCTTTACCTTTGCCTCCAGCTGATGCACTGGCCTATGAAGAGCTGGTCATGGGGGTGGACACTGATAAGGTGCATCCAGATGGCCTTCACAAGAGCGACAGATATGCATCTTCTCGGTGCAAAGACATGCCATACAGTACACCCTTTTTTAAAAAGACTAATCAGATAAAAAGTATTATAGACTCTAAAGATGTTTGCAAAAAATGCCAGTGGCTATGAGCTTTTTCCATGCCACAAATACCTGTTCATATAGGAAGAATTCCTCACTCTGAAGAACTCAAGTTTGTTGCCCAGGAAGTTTTTAAGTTTAAGTGGAAATATTTGCATATGTTAAATATTCAAACTTCCCAGCATCTTCTGTCGACATGACTGATTTGTGGTTCTGCCAATCTTAACTGGTACCATTCCACTCCTCCCACACTGCTGGGTAGAAGTATTGCTTATTGAAATTCCATAAAGGAGATTTTGACAGGGAATTTGTGAATGGCAACAACATGATGTTGGCCTACAAAGCTCGGTAACCGACATTCATAGTCCGAAGTGCTGTTTTTCAGCAACACATCTCCTGTGTGGGCTGTGTTATTTTTCTCAGATGTGAACATAACCTAAGTCATCAAACTGTGTCATCAAAGTATGATATAGTTGCAAACTTGTGTTTGTCCATCTAAACTGACAGGTTGGGCAAGGACAGAATTAATCAAGACCATTAATTAGAGAAGCAGCCAAGAGGCCCACTTTAACTATGAACAAGCATTAAAAATCCGTAGCTCAGATTAGAGATGGTTGACAGCAAGACAATTAGCCATCCATGCCACTTTTCTGGTCTGTACAGAAAGGTTAAAAAAAAATAACATGTCATATTTGCAATTTGAAGAAAAAAAAAAACACACCGAAATTGAACAAGTATGTATAAAGTACTCTAATGAGATTAAATTAGAACTCAACTTTTTAGTCTACATAGAAAACGTTGTTGGTTAGAAACCCAGCAGAGTAATTCACCCTGAACAAGCCATCCTCTGCTAGAAACATGGAGTAACTATTAATCTCACTGACCTTGAGTTATTTAGCAAAGAGGATTAAAACACCATTTTAGACTCTAGATGTGTAAAGTTGGAAGAAATGTACTGGAAAAAAAACTTGCAACTATAATAACTGTCAAATCCTAAAGGGGGCTAAATACATGTACACACCACACTTTTAAGATTTAAATATGTAAAAAACAAATCAACAAACGAACAAAGAAAACATGTCCTTCCTTACCCAACCGCTGTTGGAGATTAAGATTGCAGATGTTACAGATATGCGGGTATAGACAATCCTTTCTCTTCTACTTCAATATTGGCCACTTCGCATTGTAATATTACATAAAATCCAAATAACATGCTTTGGACTTGTGGTTTTAACATGACAAAATGTCAAAAACACTTTTCTTGTTATAAAAACTTTTAGAAAGCACAATTTCGAACAGCAACCACATAAGAATGGTCACTTTTAAAACTGGTGAGCATATATTTTATCACCCCACTGAATTTCCCACAAAAGATTTTTCTGCTTTATGGGAAAAAAAAACTCGGATGGTATTTCTGGAATCATTTCAGAAGCTTTGTTGTCAAAGGGCCATGTGCGTACTTTGCATATTCACCCTGCTCACCAAGAGTTCTTCAAGTGCTTGGCGCCAAGTTGTAGGAAGGCAGACAAACTGCTGTAAAGGTGGAATTAATTAGGTTTTGCACTCCATCCCACTATTCACTGATACTTCATCCCTCACTCTTTTCCCTTTTTTATATTTTACCCCCCCCCTCTCTCTCTCTCTTTCTCTCTCTCTTCTGTCTCTCGCTCACTCACGCTTTCCATCTTTGTGGTGCGCGTTCACAGCACCAACCTTGGCTCTACGTCAGAGCCTGTGCAGCAGTGCAGTATAATGGGAGAGCAAGCAACACAGAGAGCCTCATAGGGGGGCTGCATATCGCTGCTGTATCCTCTGCTTGGCGCTCTCCAGTAGCCTTATCTAAAGCCCGTACCCGGGCTCCCCCTCCTCTACGCCGGATCCGTACCCTTCGACATGGATGTCCCATCATCACTCGACCCCGAGGATTGCTGTTTCTTGGCGCAGTGAAGAGGGAGACGGACGAAAGGAGGAAGGAAGGAATTATGTCAGGATCGCGAATGGATTTGGGGAAAGCGCGAGTGACCATGCCGTGATCTTGCGTATCCAGGGCCGCCGATACCCCTGCCTTTGCCCAACAGCCGTAGAAGAATCACGGGGGAATCAAGCCCGCCGCGCACCGGGGAGGAATTATCCACTGTGCATTTGCTTTGAAAACATCATGAAGATTACCTCCCATCATCTGATGATAACCGGTCTAGCTATCAGGTTCAACCTCAGGCTGATCCCGCTTCTGCTGCTGTTTCTTGGATACACTCGCGGGATGCCGCACGTTCTAAGATTTGGTGAGAAAACGTATAATCTGTTGCAAAGTCTTCTGGCCACACTGATAAGACTTGATCAAATGTCTATAAGCTTGTCTGTTGCTCGTATTTTGAGTACAATTTTGATTATGCGCTCTGTAAAATATCGTGCTTTAATCATATGCTTTGCAACTTGATTTTACAATATAATATTTTCAGTTTAGAGTTTTATCACGACCTGAATTCCATGGAGGAAATGCTTTGGTTTTCCATGAAACTTGAAATCACTGTCACGGTAACTCTGAGAGACCGTACTGTAAATCTGAATTCGTATGCAACAGTTCCTGGCTATTGACTGCAAATGAAACTCAAGCAGCACAGCTTTGGGGCTTATATTTTCTAACAGGTATCCAGCCGGGCATCCCCGCATCTCCGTTGCCCTTTAAACCCCCCACTCCACAGCTTGCCCGCTGCATTGAAGATTTCACATGTAAACATCACCCCCAGGGCTCTGAGAAGATACAATCTATGTGCGTCCTGCGGTGCTTTTCAGGTTTTATTCCATTAAATCATCTTTCATATTAGAAGTTCCCGCGGTTTTGCATGTAGGCTACTCGCACAATAATTTAAACTGACTTAGATAATTTGCCTTCAGTTTACTTTAACTTCATAGAAACTGACAGCTAGTGTTTAATGTTGAATGCTGTCGCCACTTTTGTGTATACTGGTTCGTAACTTAAATAGTAACGCTGTGCGCGTAAAGCAAGTGAAATCAGACCTCTCCAGGCTTCTCCTGGTGCCTAATTAGATCCTCATCTCTCAGGATAGAGATGGAGAGGGCTTCTTGCCTCTCGACCCAGCCGCTGTATTTACAGAAAACATCTCGGAGTTATAGAAAAAGCGGATGCCATCAAGTGCTGACAATATCCCTTAAACACTCCTAATATTCCCCTCCACACCCCCCATTGGCGGTCCTGCTTAAGAGTCAGGTTGCGTCCACTATAGCCGCAGCTATGGCAACGGGAAGTGCTTGTCTTCCTGCTGCATTCTCTTCCCAATGAGTGACTTCCAGTCTCACTCTTTGCCTGACAGACCGAGCATCTATTCTGGCATTTATTTTAGATAGTTTTCAAGCAGTTCGTTCATTGGAGATGAAGTGGGGGAAAAAATGAACCAAATCAAGAATGTTAAGGTTTAAAGTGAAGGTAGTTACCACTCAAACTATACATAGCCAACATCAATAAAACAAACTGTTAGAATCTTTTTTTCCGTTTGTTTTAATCAGTATTTCCGAGTAGAAATTATATATCTCTAGTAAATAGTTAAACTAAGTGATTAAATTCTTATCATTTCTATTTTTAATTAATTTAATTACTTAAATAAATTAGCTTCTAATTATTCTGTTTATGCTTCAACTTTAGACACAGCAGTCAGTATCTGTTCATTTATATTTTATTAATCAAAACACAATATACCAAATCTACAAAATCTGTAGTTCATAAACACCAATATACAGTATTTAATTGTTTTTAACCCAAAATTAATTTTTCCTTAATATACATTTTCCATCAAATGCATTATAAAAATACATTTGAGGGGGTATTAAACATAGACAATTAAAGTAATTTAAATGCTCAGCATACATATTTGTTTTTAAATGTACTGTTCAGTGTGTGCTACTGTAATGATATTAACTACTTTGTCTTTGTAATAAATGCTATCCAAACATTCTGATTGCAATTTAACTGCAGATGTAGGTTCTTTTGATTGTTATTCTCATTTATCTTGTGTGGTGTTCAGCAGAGAACAATAAGGCTGACATGTTTTATGGGCTCTATCACAAATGAATATAACAACTTTTAAAAGCTGTTGCAAGAAGAACTTGTATTGGTATCCAACTTTAGTTTACGAACGGTGCTAATGCTAAGGTTAAAGTAAACTTTACTTTGACAAGTTTTCATTGCCTTTTTCCCACAAACCAGTTCTTCTGTTTCTGTTTCTTTTCATCATGATGAAGACAAACCAGATGAGAAAAATTAGAATTTTAAAATTTGCTGGAATTTCAGTAATTTATTTAGTTGTCTTTAAACTATACTTTTTTTCTACTTAGTTATGCTGCTCAAAATCTATTGAAATAAAATATATGCAAACCTACTATATTGGTTAAATTCTAACAGTTTATTTCATTTATGCACACCCGATTATTAATGAAAGTTTTAGAAAGGAGAAGATTCCCCTCCATCTTAACTTTCATCTTCTCCTTGGTTGTGGAATCATGGTGAACAAGTGCCTTCACTGTTTCTGTCACAAAGTCACGTGATGTTTCTTCCATGTTAAACTGAAAAAAAGAAGAAGTGGTTTTTAATGAATAAAATATTACTTAAATACTCATACAGTTTTAATATATATTCTGACAGGGTAGCATGAAATTCTTTTCTCTGACAACCACAGCTAAGAGCTGCCATTTGTTGGCTATGACAGCCTCAGGGTTAAGAAACGCAGCTTGTTAGCAACTTTGACATTAGCATTAGCACTGTTGCTAAACTAGTTTAAACTCGATGCTAACTTACATTTTTGCTCCAATTCGGAAAGTTTCTCAAAATGGATTTTATGACAGCTCTTAACCTTCAAGTTTCTATTCGTTGACTGTGCAGCCCATGTATTCGTATCAGGCTTATTGTTTTCTGAGAGACACCCGGCAAAACAGACAGGGATTGAGCAAACCAGCATCTCTAATAAAATTCAAAATAAAACGTTAAGGTAGATTTAAGGTAATAATTGTTACCATCATAATGTAGTGTGGTTACATTTGAGGAATTTACAGAATGTCCTATAAATGTGCTTAATTAAGTAATTTTAATAACTTGGATTTAAAACCCTCCAAAAATTCTTTTAAGGTGTATATATGGTTTATCAGAGACTTGAGCCAAACTCAATTTAAATTCATAATATTTTTATCTGTACCTGCTGTGCCGAACTTGTCGCCTCTGCTAAGCTTAAAAAAAAAAAAAAAAAAAAAAAAAAAAAAAAAAAAAAAAAAAAAATCCACAGGGCATCTGGCATTAGTTGTGACATAGACATGACCGAGTGAGATAAGACATTATTCATGCCACTGAGATCTTTTGCTCGAAGCTAAAAGCTCATGCTTGATTCCATCCATTGACTAGTTACAGTCAACGGGGCTGGAATGGAGCTGAAACCTGAGTTTGTCTCTGTCTATGGTCCTGAAAGCGGCTGAGCTGCTTGTTCAGAACCATAGACAGAGACACACATGTTCAGCACAACTGCTTGTTGCTGAACAGAGCATTCAGTTACATATTGTTACTTTTTAGAAAAAGATTTTTGTGCTTACTGGTCCATTATCTAATATTAAGTAGAAAATGGTGTTTTGAATAGCTGTATGCATATTGGTATGTGAAGGATTTAATTGAAAAACTTAAAATGTACATGTTAGAAGAAAATACAACAAAAAAACCCTCAGGTGAAGCAGGAGTCCTTTCCAGAGCCGTTTCTTGTACTGCAAGATGTGCTTACTCAGCAGGATAATCCCAGCTGCTCCTGCAGGAGGCCGGCTGAACGAGGAGGTCAGCTCCCCTGAGTCTGCCTGTTTCCTTCCTTGCCCCCTTGCTACATTCTGTCCAGACAGGCAGCTCGCATTGTGCAACTGCTGTTCTCTTGTCAGACTGAAACCTTTACACACTGTAACAGCGCAGCACAGTCAGGCTTTTGTATTCACAGCACTGGGCTCACCAGGGCAGAGTGACAAGTGTCAGAGGAAAAAGAAAAAAGAAATAAAAAAACAGGTGTTTGGGCCACCAGCTGCAGTCAAGGTAGCTGAGTTGATTCCCACAAAGAATTGGATTTCTGTATTAAATGTTTCTCATTTAAAACATGGAAGATGCTTGGTGTGTAAAGAGTTTACAGAAGATTTAACCAAACACCCTGTACAAGTAGATTTTCTCTTTGACAGACTCACATCTACCAAATAACACTTTGCAGAGCTGCTAAGGGTCTCCTGGATCCAGAAGAAAATATCACGTTCCACCTGAACCGTCACCACAGTCAGAAATTTTGTTTCTTACTCACACAGACAGCTGGACATAAATGTGCACTGGATTAATTTTCAAGCTAAGATGTGATTTTATTTCTCTTTTGACATTCTTCCTAAAATAGTTACTGAAGTTTTTCACATGCAGCAAAATTTTTTCAGTTGTCGAACTTAACTTGTAAAATGTATCTAAAAAAATAGTAATTTGGGGTTGAAGTAAAGTTTGCAACACCATATTCTTTAAAAGTATTTTGGGGGAAAAATGACAAAATATTTATATTTTTGTGTATAGCCAATTTGTACACAGAAAGTCTATCTCAGTAAATTCAATACAGCTCCATAGTTTTGGATATACATTTTGTATGTATTCATACCTGTATAGTTTTATCTTTTTATATTTTATCACAACTTAATGTTTTATTGGGTGTCTCTACATGTTTCTGCTTGACTATTATTTCACTGTTGATACACAGAACATTTTAAAGCTGAGGGTCACATTCTATTCTATTCTATTCTATTCTATTCTATTCTATTCTGTTCTATTCTATTTTATCAACACAGATAACAAACCAACATATCTGGTGTTCAGCAGAGACTACTGAGTTATCCTTATACTCGTTTATCTTAATTGTAATGTGTAGAGGAAACATCCAACAATTATATATATATATATATATATATATATATATATATATATATATATATATATATATATATATATATATATATATATATATATATATTTATTATTTTTTTTATGGCCCTCATCTTGCCAGTGACTGTGACGTTGAGTGATAGTATTATCGTTGCCATCTGCAAACAGCATTGGCAAAAGCGATTTGTCTCTGGACTGTCAGCTGCTGGTGAAATCGTTGTTGACTCATAAATGCTCTTTTTTTCTCCACCAGTTCTGTTTACATTTTCTCAGTATAGACATATGCTGGATATATTTCAGACAGAAATGCAATCATTATTTTTCATTTTGAAGAAAAGGAAAAAAAAATCAATTATTTTCTTTCAGTCAACTGCCAAAAGACAAAAATCCCCTCTGGTGAAAAGGGAGGGTGGGGTGATTTTCTGACTTCCCTCACAAAGCCTGTGCTATGATATGGGATTTTTTATTGCATTTCTAATTATAAAGAGGCTTCATCCCGTGAACTAAGTTGTGGTGAGGTTAAATTTTGAGGGTGAGAAAGAGTGGTGGGAACAAATTCAAGAGGAGCATATCACAAATTTACTTTATTTGCTTTTGGCTTTTGCCAATCTGAAGTATCGGCAGGCTGGAGTTCAGTTCAGGATTGTAAGAATTATGGATAACACCCAGTGCCCTGGCCCGCTGCCAGCATGTTCACAGCAAACCCATTTAAATACGCACAAAGCTGCTTAAAATATTCATGTGTCACTTGGCCTCGCTGTGGCTTATAGAAATGTGAAACTATCTCTACTAGCAAATGATTTCCATG
The DNA here is from genome assembly GCA_014839685.1 of Anableps anableps. Taxonomy (NCBI): domain Eukaryota; kingdom Metazoa; phylum Chordata; class Actinopteri; order Cyprinodontiformes; family Anablepidae; genus Anableps; species Anableps anableps. The sequence continues at coordinate 20,112,361 of CM026086.1, read as the reverse complement.
GTTTAAAAATACCCACTGTGGGTTTCAAGAACAAAGAGGAGATCTGTCTCACATTAGCATGCAGCACCACACGTGGACTCGAAGCAGAGAACTATCTAGATGGATTTCTAAAACATGTTTACAGTCCCGACTCTTTGAAGGTCTCGCTGTCATGCCTCGATTGCGAAAAAAGCTCGACGCTGATTAATTCTAGGGTGCAGATTGTTACCGTTTTGAAATGGCAAATATCCGTGAGGTATGAAATTAGTTTTCTTGCTGTGCTAAGAATTAAACCATTTTTGCAGATTTACCAGTGTCATTTTAAAAGATTATTTACATAGGAGGTGGCTTTAGTTGATTGACCTTGTCTGCAGCATAACAGCCATTTTTTTGCATATCAAATAGAATACACACGAGACCTGTGCTTCCCCCTTGTTGTTGGGTTGACTCCTGTGTTGGATTTAACTTTTCACAGCCTTTCACTCACTGTCATCATTGCTCATGAATTCCTGTGCTAGGGTTAAGGGTTACATGTGCAATTGTTCTCTGAACTGTCCCTTGAGAAGAGTGCCTTTCTGCCTTTTTGTCCCGCTTAAAGCTATTTGAAGGTCAGAGCTGAAAGCACTAACATGGAAGATTTTTTTGTGTGTGCATATTTTAATACATGCGGAGCTGTCCTTCTCAATGTTCCTCAAAGGGAGATGGTGGCAAACAGTGATGTCATGGAGGGGTGTGAAAAAATCAAGAGTTTTTGTGTGGTGGGGAGGGTGTAGAGTGTGAGTGAAAAGAAAAACAGTGAGTGTTGAGGCCAGCAGATACAGAGTAAAGATAGATTAGTTTGCCTCAGAGCAGTCCACTCTCAACCCACTCTCAGTTCTGGTCTGTTATTGCCGTTTTCTTATGGCTTTTCGTGAGGAGAGACAGAATAGGAGAGAGGAGTTTGCTGTGGAAATGTGGTGGGAGGCCAGGAGTCATGCACCGCATCTCTGAATAAATGTCAGTGGAATCGTATTAGCGAGCTGAAAATTTGCCTGCGACAACAGATACAGATGAGACAACTTTAGCCGAAGAGAAACATGCCGGTAACGCTAATGTCCTTGTGGTTAGTTTGAAAAATTAAACTGGGGAGGTGTTTTTATTAGCCTTTATTAGCAGTGTGTCTCGACCAACTGTAAAATGGTGGAAATCAATACAAATGCTGCTAAGGGGAATAATGAAAAAAGTAGAGAAAGAATCAGGCAGCAAAAAACAAATAAGCAAAGCAAAGTCCCAGATGCCACCCTCTTTCATGTGTCACAGGTTTCCATCTCTGGGGAATAAAAGGTAAACAAATATGGGAAAAGTAAACATAGATGTGTTCTGTAAGTGTGTATAATTGTACCAGGAATACATTTCTCTGAGAATGATTGACAAGTAATAAAGTAATTTTATGTTTCTGCAATTTCTAATCAAGACAAAATCTATAGCTGCCTGATTTCATTTACTTTCAGTTGCTCATAATGGTATTTTAAATGTTCTTATAAAAATCTTACTAGTGTAATGTAAATTTGCATTCAGCCCCCTTTACTCTGATGCCCAGGATAAAGAATGTAACTAACTGCATTCAGAGGTCACTGAAATAATAAACAGAGCCTGGTTCAGCATAAATGTTGTTGTTTATGAAGGTTTCACATGATTTTATGTTATATTAGTGTAAAAAAGTGGATCATGAAGACCAAGGAACACACTGGACAGGTCAGGGATCATTTTTTGAAGAAGCTTAAAGCAGTGTTAACTTCTAAACCAATAGTCCACACTTTGAACACCTCAAGGAGCACTGGTAAACCCATCTTGCAAAATTGGAAAGAATATGACACAACCTCAATCTTACCAAAATTTGGCAACTATCACCTCCAGTCCTATGTTTGAAAAACTCACATTAAGAAGGCAGAAAAAGACCATGCAAAATCTCATATGAAAAACAAATATATTTGAAGTTTTCAAAACCCAATAAATTGTGTTACTCCTAAATGTTACAGTTGTGAAAGTATAGAGGACTTTAATCAAAAACTTTAACTGCTTTCTTGAACAGTGCTTGTATTGTTTAAAGTTTTGGTCTATTTTTGAATGACATGGTGCTGATAATAGAAGATGAAAGCAACTGCTGAAAGAAAGCTATTAGAAGGCAATTTCGTACTATGCAACAAATCATGCAAGGGGAACAGCAAATAGTTGGAAGAAGCTACTCTGGTCAGATAAAACCAAAACAGAAATGTTTGCCTTAAATGAAAAACAAAGTGTTGCGTTAACCCTGGACATAATTGTCAGCACACCTCAGCACATGCTGAAACATAGTAGTGGCAGCATCATGCTGGAGGAATGCTATTCTTCAGTAGAAACAGAGAAGATGGTCAGAGGACGATTCTGAAAGCAGGGTGAACCTGTTAGAGGTCACAAAGATTTTGAGATTTGGATGGAGTTTCACATTCCAACAAGACAGCCCAAAACATAAAGACAGATCAACAATGGTTTAGATCAAAGCATATTCATTTGTCAGGATGGACCAAAGACCAGAAGTAAATCTGATTAAGAATCAGTTGTCAGACTTCAAAATTGCTAAACACCGCTACTCTCTGTCTGATCTGATAGAGCTGGTTGAAATATACCACAAAAGAGCTGTAATTGCTATAAAAGATGATTCATACTTTTTAGATTTTTTTTTTTGTGTGAAAGATGAAAACAGTTTTCCTTCTATTTGTATGTTATTTGCTTTACTTTGTGTTGATCTATCACATAAAATAACCCATAAATATAATGAAGTTTGTGGTTGTACAGTCATAGCACGTAAAAAATTCAAACATCTGCAGTATCTCCTGTTGCTTTGGGTAACTGATTAATCAGTAAATTAGTATAATAGCATCAATAGGTGTAAGAACATGTTTACTCTGTATCTGCTTCATTAGGCTTTGTTAGGCTATACATTTGACTTGATAACTGATTGCCTCTTGGTGTTATGAATGTGCAACAGTTTATATATATATATATATATATATATATATATATATATATATATATATATATATATATATATATATATATATATATATATATATATATATGAATAAATGTTTCCTGTAAACCGAGGCATCAACATGTTTATTCCAGGCACACAGCCAGAGTAAACAAACTTCAAGCCACATGCACTGCAAATGAAATCTCTGACGTCCAAACTGTGCAGGATTCTGAAGTCAATCGATTACAGAAAGCCCTGTGGCTCTTTTTGCTATGATGTTAGACCCTGATCAGGTTGGGCTATCACTTTCCAGCTGAATAAAGCTCTTTGAGGACGAGTGGCGCAACAGTCTAAAGGATAGAGGACAGAATTCAGGCTTCGATTGATAGAAAAAGCCCGTTGGAGGTGAGAACATTTCTCTGTGTGAATCAAGGACACAGGGAGAAATATGCTCTGTGGGTGCACATATTCAAGGTGGATTTACTTAAAATCATGTTCATTGAATCAGTGTGGTGCTTCTTTGTCTACATCACATCAGGGCTATGCAGAATGTCTCCCCTCTTCAAAGCAATTTTTTTGGTATTTTCACTTGTTTCTCTTTGAGAAGTTATAAGAGTTTTGATGTCCAATCTTATTGTTTCAAAGAAAATAATGAATTGAGATTTATGATTCTAAATATGTAAGGAAAAATGTGTTTATTCAACAGTTAATGCAACAGAAGATTCTAACTATAATTTTGATGGGGTAACTTAACCAGGGTTTTCCCCAGAAAACTTGCTAAGCCCCAGTGGTAGGGGTGTTAGGGCAGTCCACCATCAGTCCACTGTGTTTTTGTGTTAAAAACACAAAAACAGGAAATTTGAAAATATGACTGGGTAATTGTGTATTACTGGAAAACAATATTGACAATACTTAACCACCAACTATAGAGAGTCTTAAAAAAAGGCAAACACAATGAAATACAATTCAAATAAATAACATCAGTTTTTTGCACTTTGGTTGAATCCTAATTAAGTAATCAGCCTATGGATCTTAAAACAAGCTATGTAATGCTGATCACATTTAAAAGTAAAATAAATTAATAGAAATATAACCTAAAATGGACAATAATGAGAATGTATTTGTATGCTTACCTAAATATTCTTAGGGTACAAAATTATTACATTACAAAGTATTTATTGTGTTAAGTTTTCTTGTGTTTTTCTAAATCTACCTGTTTTGTTCATTGTCTGCCACCTACTGCAGTATTTTGATTTACTGGTTGTGATTGGTTGTTATTTATCAAATTGAATGCAGTATTTATTAGAAATACTCTGATTGGATGAAAAAGACCTGACTGGTTGACTGGTTCATTTACATACAATTGTAAACAGTCTGTTGTTTTTTTAATGCACAAATAGACATGCACATGTACATTTTCTAAATTTTTCTACTCAGTTGCACATTTGCTTGGATTGGCATATGCTATTTTTAATAACTGCACAGTATTTTATGTTGTAATTTTGCCCGTATTGTACAGTATTTTGTTCCTAATTCTGTTTATACATATATATATATATATATATATATATATATATATATATATATATATATATATATATATATATATATATATATATATAAATTATCTTTGTGTGACTCTAAATGCTTTGATAGCCTATCACTTTGCAGCTGTTACAATAGAATTTCCCCACTGTGGAACAATAAAGGATATTTCTATTTTATGAAGTTGCACATGCAGGCACAGAGCCAAGCACGTTCCAGAATTCGTATTGAGCAAGCATGAGATAAACACACACCACCCAATATTCTTTGTTCACAACGATATCTGCACTCACATCTTCACTGCGCGCTTAACGCAAATATGAAGTGCCTTGGCGTTTCATATGTGAAACTCTAAAAGCACAACTAATCCTTTGTAATCGAGCTTTTAGAGATTTGCTTTGAGCACGTGAGTGTCGAGCGAGCGGTGAGGGTTTTATGCTTGATGTGAATGTTGGTGCAGTACTCACTAAAAAGACAGCCATCATAGTGGAACCATATCAGTGCCAGTACTGGCAAACCTGCTCTGCTAGAGGACCTTCCAAATAGACTATTTTGAGTGAAAGGTGGTACACGCGATCTGCGCCAAGTTACAAAAATTTATAGGTTCAAGACCAGGTGCTCTGACAGTGCTGGAGATCAACGAGCAGGGGCAGAGACGGTACAATTGGTACGCATCCTGTCACGTCCAGTTCAGTGTCAACTATAAACCTATCTTAACCTGTCTTTGCTGTCACTGTTACTGGTGTTTAAAAAACCCTGTTTAAAATGAATGAGCAAACAACGCTTAGCCCAGCGGGGAGCAAGTAAAGCCTGGCACCCCACCAGGCTTATCATACCCTGGGAGAAACCCTGTTGAGAGTTTGATAAAACTTTAACATTATTTTTTTGGCTCCATATTTTTGTTTGAATTTTGTATTCAATTCAAATGGAATTTGACCAAATGACCAACCAATGGATTTCACTCAAAAAAGGTGCAGACGCACATTGAAATGTACAAGATAGCATATGATCCCATGTGAATGTAATTAACAATGTGAAATTTCAAATGTTAAAATAACAAGAAATATGTGAAACACGTGTAATACAGGTACTCTATACATGGGAAGTTTCTGGTTTTAGGAATTTCATTTTTGCTAACATATGATGTTTCACACATCATTGCTATGATGTGTGAAACACGCCCTACATCAAGCCCAAGCCAGACTAATGGGATTACATGTGGACCCCATGGAAACTATGTAAGAACATGATGCCAACCTATGAAACCCATGGGATTGAATAGGATGCCTATGTGAACCCCCAAATATTGGAGAAATTCTTCCATAAATATTTCCATGTTTTACATGCAGAAATTTATTGTACAGTTCCATTTAAACCACATGACAAAACCTTCCTTGTATGAACTCTTTTCTCATGTTTGCCATGCTTAAATTATGTTGTGTTGTAGTTTTTACATGTGAGAATTATACCATGTAGATATTTATGAAACACATGTTAAAAACTTTCACATGTGAAATATTTCCCCACATTTCACGTTTGTTGAAACTCTACTGTGTAGTAACATCTGAAACATGTGTGGGGAAATGTTCAACATATAACATACATGTATTTCAATTCTGACACATTTTTCTATAATTATTTTCAACTGTGCTTTTTGTCTTCATTGCTTCTGGAGCATGCTATCATAGATGAAAAATGTGAATTCATGCTGCTATTTTACTTTTTCCCATAAACAGCATTACTGCATTAAAACAGACTTTTTCCGTTTAGCACAATTGGTTTTAAGGATTTTGAGGAGACATAATAAAACCCATCAGTGCTGTTTCCTTTACATAGCCACCTATCATATATACATACAGAGATTTGGCCACTGCTTGGTCAGCATGACAAAGGACTTAAAATTTGCTGCCTGTCAAGGTATGACTAAATGTCAAAAATTGTGAGATATTGCAGACAGAAGGTCAGGAAAAAGATTAAAGCAAACCTTTTGATTTTCTACCAATTTCATCTCCATTGTTTCTCCTTCCCTTACCCTCAATGATCCTTGCTGATCCTTGTTTACGGAGAATAAAGTGAGCACACATTTTTTGAGGGACTTCATTATTTTGTCTGTTCTTTTCATTTATCTACCTCTGGCTATTTTCTTTGTAAGAGTCACTCTGCAGGTCTCTTTCTTTTCTCTCACTCTCTCTGCTGCTGTGCAATTGCTTGTGTGTTTGTAGAACAAGTGAGGAAAAATTGACACACCTTTGCAGCAAAAGTGTACCTGCAGCTTCGATCATGAGTTTGCTTCTGAACAACATGGGAGGCTGATGAACCCAGTCCAGAAGCTGACATTTTCCTGCCCTGCGGCAGAGCGAATGGGGAGGGGGGTGCAGGTGTCTGTTCAGGTCTAATGGGCCATCCATTCAGGGCTTTAATTGAGTGTCTTTTATCTGCCTCTAGTGACCTCTTTTATTCTCAATTCTTCCCTCTTCGTTTCCTTCACTAATCCATTTTTTTGGGCCCCACCCACTTTTCCACCTTTTCCTTTCCTTTTCTTTTCTTGTCTCTGCAGTTCATATTTTTCCTCTTTTCAGCTGCCATAGTCCTGATTCTCCCCTTATAGTTTTAACATGATATCTGGAAGCTTGTTGTTTTCTAAACCCATCTGACAAGTACAGAGGAGACAGTATGACGACATGGTACACTATCAGCATCAAAATGATGTCTGCTTTACTCTTTTTTTTTTTACTCACTTCTATCCATTTGTCCTTCACTGTCCTTTCACTCCCTTTGGCTTTCAGCTTGTCTCCTTGTCCGTCCCCTACTTTGTTCTCCCCTTTTTTCAATCAAGCCATGCTTCTGTCTGTCCTCTGGTCTTAGTGTGCTGAAACACGTCACAAATCCTCATTTGACATGCACAGTGTAGACTTCGATTTTTTGTGGTTCCTTTAAATCTTAAAGAAAAGAATATCATCCCAGCTATGAACTGCAAGTTTTGCATCAGGATTACAGTTATGATAGAAATAAAACACATTTGACTATGCACATTTTTTTGCACAAAGATAATTTTTGTCTTAAAACTACTTTTCCAGTGCAGAAACACTGTACCTTGATAAAGAACTCATATCCTTTAAACGTTTTAACATTTTGTACAACCACAAACTTAAATGTATTAAATTTCTTTTCTGATTTTCATTGGAATTTTGTGTGATAGACTAACACATAGAATGAATTATGTTGTACAAATAAAACAATGTAGAAATATTGTGTTCATTTTTATTCACACACCATACCCCTATTCTGTGTCACAAATTACATGCTTTTGCAACACCCCGAACACATAATCCCTGCCATAAACATAATGGTGGCAGCATCATACTGTGGGAGTGCTTTTTAAGCAAAGATGGGAAAGCTGGCAGTAGTTCCTGGGAAGATGGATGGAGCTAAACACATGGCAATTCTAGTAATTAAATTTAAATGTTTAAAGGCTGCAGAACACTTGAGACTGGGGTAGAGGTCCACCTTCCAGCAGGGCATCAACCTTAAGCTTACTGCCAGCGCTTCAGAGGAATATTTTAGACCAAAGCATCGTGTTAGAATGGCCCAGTCAAAGTCCAAAACTATATCCCATAAGGAATATGTGACATGGAAATTGCTATGGACAGCTGCTCTCTATTCAATTTTACTGAATATCAGTTATTTCGCAAAGAGCAATGAGCAAACAATTTGAACATCTGGAGACATTTAAACAAATTTACAACTGTGATTGCAGTAAAAAGTGGGTCTACAAAGTAATGAGTCGACCTGAGTATAAATGCATGACATATTTGTCAGATTTTTGTTGTAATTTTTTTTTTACTTTCCTTTCATTTATCAGTCAATATTTGTGTTGGTCTATCGCCTAAAATGTTACAGAAATACAGTAAAGTTTGACTTAATATAGCAAATTGTGAAACAGAAATGGTTTGAATACTTTTGCAAGGCACTGTGACTTTTATGAATAATACAAACACTATTTAGATTAAAGCTCAAAACCTTACATTTTTTGCATCTGTATATGAACATCTAATGTTTATGGAATGCATTTTATTTTAAATGTTATATGCAGGGCATATAAAATATTTTCCAGCCTGTGTTTCATTGCCTAAAGGAAAATTGATAATCGGATGGATCTATATATGTATGAAGATTAAAGATTATAATAAACCGATTAACAAAACCTTTTCATTTCCCCCCTTTCTTTCCTTTACCCTGTGAAAATCCTGCTGTGAGAATTAAAGAGCTGCCTTCTGAATTAATTCTTGACCTTTGGCTCTATAGAGAGATAACATCTACCCCTGTACATGGAAGAAAGTCTAATTTTACAGACATTTTGATCCAAATTACAATGGAGAGTGTAATACAGGGCCATTTAACGTGCAGGAGAACAGAGAATGAGAACAGGAGCGACAAAGGGAGCAAAGAGGACAATAGAGTCTTGTATAATTTGCTGTGGCCTAATTGCAACAACATAATTTGAACTTTCCAGCTTCATGTCGAGGTCTGTTAAACATCATAAATATTAGAAACTTCTTACTACAAATCTTTCTTGCCATCCTGCTGGAAAAGTGTGCCTATAGATTCTACATTTTTATGGCATAGAGCAAGCTTGAACTCCCCATGCTTAACTTTGCGAGAGTTTGTTTTAAGACTCCGGGATCACTGTTAGCAGAGTCCTTATCCATATTTATTTTGCTGAGCGATGCTGCTCTGGGGTCTGAGCATCCTGGGATGCACCAGACAGTCCATCCTGCCTCGCACTTCTCATCTGCAATGCCAATAATGGTGATTTTATCGCAACAGGGGAAAGCGATAATGAACCAGCGATGCACATGCATAGTCACAGTATTCTCCAGGTTGGACTCTTCTAGCCTGCAGTGGATAATTAGCATCTCTCACATGTGCTTAGGCTTGATTAAAACTCAGTTTACAGTGAGCAGCGCTGTGAGGTTGCCATCTGTCACCTGCAGAGGCCACCCTGTGATGTACTCTTGCCTGAGAACGCTGGTTGGTGTGTGTGTGTGTTTTGATGAAGGATTGAAAAAGATGAGGCACAGACAGAGAAACGACAGAAACGAGTGAGGCATGAAGCCATCGGAAGCATTCTATTAAATAAGAGTTCCTGCTCGTTCCCTATGGGCTTTATATTAGAACCAATGCACATACTTTCTTCTCACAGCAAAAGCCTTTGACTGCAGTTTTGAGGTTTGTATTTACTCGAACCATATCATAAGACTGTAGCTTAGGGAATACGTCTCTTTATCGTGAAGTGAGGTAAAAAGTGTGAAAGCTTCAAGGTTCATAAAAGACGCACTGTTTGGAAGCCAAACATATTTTTCCAAGCAAATGCATGTTCACTGATGCCTTTTCATTCTGCTAAAACAAAATATTTCATCCCACATATGTAATAAAAAGTTCATCAACCTTTAATGCCACATTTACGCATTATTGCAAAAAACACATTTGCAGTATTATTTATGAGATGACTGAGGTTGTTACATGTAAAAAAAAAAAAGAACTCCAGTTTCCGTAGTGATGCCTTCTGAATTTAATGTTCATAAATCATAAAATGTTTGGGCAATTGAAAAAGGCATGCAGAAATGAACCCCCATCCATATGTCAGATATGGAGACAAGATTTCTGAAGTGCCCTCTGGAAAAACAACATAGAGGAAATATTTATTGAGGCTTGACTGATTTTCCTGAGGCACCTCTGCATTATACCACCAACCAGAACCGTGTTGTTCTCTCTCTTTTTTGTTAGATTAGAGCCACTGTCTGGGATTTTCTTTTTGTTTTCTCTGTGTGTTTCTCAGGAAAAATTGTTCTTTTTTGTATGAAATGGGTTTTGGCTCATAAAACTTTTACTGAATAATGGTTCATGCTTAACTAACAATCTTGCCCCAAGAAAAACTCTTTTGGATGATATGACCTCTCCATTTATTGGACTGTTAAATCTATTTTAGATGTCAAATATTTGTAATATATTTCCCTGTACAGTACTTGTTGGTTTTTCTTGGATCTTTCAACAAATTGGCACGAACATTTTTTTTTTTACAATTTACTGATTGAGAGCCTGCTGAGTTAATTCAATGAGCAATAATATATCAAGAGTTTAAAATCATTTGAATGACCTGTTTTATCTCTAATATCCCTACTTAGATGCTATATTATTAATGATCTTAAGGTAGCAAACCAACCTTTGATGCTTGCTTGGGAAAAGGTGTTCTATTGTGACTGAGAGTGTGCAATAGCTAACACGAGAAAGAAAAATACATGATGTAGAAGTTTCTATAGATTAAATGTAAGATTAACAACATTTTGTGCAAAGGCATTGTTCTATCTCTTAATAAGGTTGCATACATAAACACTAACGTCATCATTCACATCCTTCCATTTTTGACATGGTGGCCATGTTTCCTAAAATTAAAGCAATAGCTACCCATAGCAACATCAATGTTAGGCCCCGCACAAAGTAAAGAATATACCCTCTACAAGTGAACTTAGTATAAACATTTCAGTGTGTCTTTGATTCAGCTTTAATGGAAGTTCATAGGTTTTAAATTCAAATTTGTCTACTTTTTTTTTTTTTTTTTTTTTTTTTTTTTTTTTTTTTTTTACCTGCTAGCTTTGCTTCAGTGCTTCATTGCTTCAATGGCTGATCACTAATGTGAAAGCAAACACGGTCAGATACACTAAAAAACAAATCAAAGAACACACTCAACATGGCAAAATACAATAACACACACACACACACACACACGCACACACACACACACACACACACACACACACACACATATATATATATATATATATATATATATATATATATATATATATATATATATATATATATATATATATATATATATATATAGGCAGGCTTGAGGACCTGGGTTGGGAACCACGGCTTTAACATAGCCATTTTTAGCTTTTTGAGCCACTTTAGTGCTCGCTTACGTTTAACAAAAACAACAATAAACGTATTTAAGAACTGAAGCAAAGTACACACTCTTTGTCAAGACAGAAGAAACATTTCCAATGTGACTTTGTGTCCCTTCAAATGTTATTGAGAGATTTAAACTGCTGCTTTTTTTGTTAGTTTTAGCTTTGCTGCAGTCCCAATGTTGACATTCTTGCATAAACAGAAATACCAATATAGAATTGATCACTTAGAGTTATTTTGATTCGATGGGGCATCTACAGGCTATACTTTGTTAGTTCCCTTGGCCTAAATTAGATCAATACAGTGTAATAAAAAGCTTTCATAATTTAATTAAATGTATGACATTTAAAAGTTCTTATGAGGATTTATCCTAATTGATCAAAATACTTAATTATGGTAGAAAAAACTCATATACCAAGGTTTATATACATGGATACCAAATGGTTTGTGGTATCCAGCAGAAATCAGAAAGGATGAAATGAAAATATGTAAAAACGGAATGCATAAAAAGGGTTTGGTGCCAAGCCATTTTTAAACCATCTATGCTCATGAAAACAAATGTTATAGTCTTCACGGTTGCTTGGCTATACTTTCCATAGTTGTTTGTGTGTGTCTAGGCACAATATACATAGTAAGGGCCAGTTTGCTTTAAATTTAAACTGAACAGTCAATGAAAATGTTTTTGTGAAAAGCATTCATTTTGTTTTATTTTAATCAAATAAAATGTGCTTAATCTACCACCAGGGAGGCTGCAATATTAGCACTACCTCGTTATTGATCTAGAAAACCGTTTTTGTCTTACAATGTTATTCTAAGCAATTATAAAACCAAAGTGTCCTTTTCCTAAAATGTATGCAAACATGTAGGCATGGTGTGTCTACAAAACCACTTCTGCAAAGATAAACTACATTTTGTAACATCTTCATAGAAATTTACAACTGCACAACTGCATCTTAATATTGAACTCTGGTTGTGACCTTATGTTTCTTCTTGTGTTTTGATGATGCTTCCATAACATCATAACATTTTGACTTTAAAGAGCTCATCTAATCTCAAGAGTCATCTCGTATTTCTGTGAAATCTATGTGTGCCCGCCTGTTCCCTTCACCAAGCATGTGCTCTTAGCACATGCATCTTATTTTCACAGCAGATAGGGTTTCTTTTCAGTCACATTTGCAATTCGAGAGCTATGGAGGGCTTGGAAACCACCAGCACACAGAAGTCACTTAGGAATTCAGCAATTCAAGTCCCATGGAAGTGTGTACTCACAGTTTGGCTCAATTAGTACAAAAAAGGGGTCCCTGCTTGACAAATTAGCACACAAAATGTCAGCTGGTAGTTTAGCACATCCACAAAGAGTACTTGCAAATTAGCACATATTTTGAGGAGGGAGCTGGCACATTATTATGAACTGAAAGAGCCCAGGAAATTAGCACATCTGTTGCCAAAGCTGAGAATTAATACATGTTACACGATCACAGGTTTCCTACTTGGAGCCGGGTCAGGAACCATGGCCATGGCAACCATCTCTAATTGAGGATTGTGTATGTGCTCATTATAAGAGATTGATGAAATTGATCTCGTGGCAACGAACAAGCTAATCATTACACAGAGTGCAGCGGAACTCAGGTATCCCTGAATGCTGCAGGCGTGCACTCAAAATTCCCACATCAGTCACATTTCCCCTGGACTCAGTTGTTTTGTATCCGACAGATTTGTTTAGTCTCAATCATTGCTATGCGTGCACATGTGTGATCACACTTGCATTGTCAAGTGTGTGAGTCAGTCTGAGGCTTAGCATCCAGCGGTGGCAGGTGACAGTCCACTCTAATGTCAAAAGGCTTTAGGTTGGCAGGATTAATTCTGTTCTGGAGGAAACACTCCCAACAAGCTAAACAAGGTATGTTTAGTTTTTAGACTGTATCATTTACCCTTCAACTGATCAATTTCAGATATTGATTTACTGACTGATTTGCTGTATCACCTCTTGGTATTTTCATTTCATAACTATTGCAATTGTAAGAACTAGTTTGATTCTTGGTGCAATATCTAATTGAAACAGATGTAAAAGATTCCTTACACACTGACTTCAATTTATTTGTTCATTTTATTTTATATAACTCTCTCCCTAGAGCATGTCCACCGAACACAATTTTGTGCAATTATTTGATAAACCTCAATTCTAAATCTTGAATTAGGCTGAATCCTATTTTCCCCCATTGCCCTTCATTCTTACCCCCAACCAAAAGTTTCTGGGAAGCAAGCCATCACATTTATTTCTGTAGAGGAGGCTTTGAGCAGACAGGCATAGTTATTTACCTCCTGAAAAATCCCCCAAAAAACAGGGGTTCTCTTAAGAGGGTAGGAGCTACATTTTGCAAACCAACTCGCAATTATAAAAGTTTTCTTATTTAACATTGATTTTACCAGACCCCTGAAGATCTTGATTGTGGTGTCTGGCACCAATAATTGACCAGCAGATCCTTTAATTCCCATAAGATGAGAGGTGGGGTCTCTACAGATCATAGTGGCTTGTTCAGTGCAGCCCAGTAATGCCCAACTAGATCGAGATCTGAGGAATCTGGAGTCCAAGTGTCCAAGTCAAAACCTCAAGCTGTACACAAGCTGATACTTCAAACTGTTTCTGAACCATTTTTGCATTTTTGCTTTGTGACAGGGTTCATTATCCAACTGTAAGAAGCCACAGCCATGTGGGAATATAAAGTAGTAATAGAATAGGTCAATGAATGAATGTCCAAAGTATGCAACAGTGCTTAGGTATGTGCTACATGTCAAAGAATCATCCACATGGATGGTAGGACCCAAGGTTTTTCAGCAGAACATTGGCCAAAGCATAATGGTGTTTCTGCCATCCTACCTTTTTCCCATAGTCCATCGAGGTGCAATCGGTGCTTATTCAATAAATTGGAATATTATTGAAAAGTTTTTTCATTTCAGTAAGTCAGTTTGCTCAGTAAAACACATTAGATAGATTAATTACACACAGACTGATGTTTTCAAGCCTTTATTTCTGTTGATTATGATTATTTTTGCTTACAGCTAATGAAAACCTGACAGTTAAGACTAGAAAATTACATCAAACCAATAAAAAACAATTTATACTTAATACCTGCTTAAAGGTAATTTACAAATGGGATTTTTAATCTGACAAATGATCCTCATCGGATTGCATATTCTAATTCATTGAATGTTACCATTACCCTGGTAAGTGATGTATATGCACCTGGCCACTTACTTGATTCTTCAGACTAGGCTGCCTCTTTCTGTCCAATTAAGGTTATCACATACACATTATTTTCACTTTCAGCCTGAATGGTGCAGTTTCAAAGATGTTTAGACTCAGTTCTTTCGCTATCGAAATTTCTTCTTTGTGTAACTCTAATGTATAGGTTTGGTGTGTTCAAATCCGGTCCTCGAGAGTTGGCGTCCTGCATGTCTTAAGCATTTCCCTGTTTGAAGAAACCTTTTTCAAACTAACAGGTTTGGCTACTGCTGAACTTGGTGAGAGGCTCAGGAGATTGTTGAACTATTCTAATGAAGTGTTTTAAACATACAGGATACCAGTCCTTGAGGACCAGAAACTGTTCATCTCTGGTGTAGGTTGATGTATTTGGATGTAAAGTATTTTGCAAATTTTTTTTTTTTCCGTCTGAACAAGCACAGAAAATAATATATGGCAATTTGTGCTACAAGACTGATGGCTGTGTACACGACGCATCCAGGCATATTGAGTCACATGTGTTTACATACTAGGAATCCCACAAGGAATTGATATCCGATGATGTGTCAGCCTCTCAGAGACATGTGCTATATCTCCATGAAGCTCCTACTCTTTCCGACACTCTGCCTTCAGCACGTTGTCACAACATTGCTACTTCATTAAGCTGTTTACAACCATTCTTACGAGCATTAGACTGAGAAAGAGTTTGTATGACAAGCTCAGCAGACCTGCAGTCCTACGAGGTGTTTGCTAATAGTTGCTGCCTCTATTCTGTTGGAGCTGTGTGAGGCAGAAGTTAGGCTGGAGACTGCAGCCCCAAGGAGGAGTTTTGTGTAAATAGGCGCTGCGTAAGCAAGCGTTTAGGCACCCCCGAATATCTCCCACGGGAGATTCAAGGATTCCTCAAACATGCATGAAAGAATCACTCCAAGTATGTGTTTGAAGTGCCAGGAGCTAGGGTAAGGGTAACACTTTGAAACAGGAGTCACCTGTAATGTTAGTAATTTTCAGGGGTAGAAGTAATAAATTACAAATACTCACCTTACTGTAATTAAGTAGATTTTGTGGGTACTTTTATGAGTATTTCTTTCAGGTGTGTAAATAAAATTTAGACCATGTAATCTACTTCACTACTTTTGAAATCAGAAGTCTCTACTGAATACACCCATAATTTGAAATAATATTTGCAAGAAGCAGGACTGTTATTGTCTTTATTCATGCTTGACTGAAACAACCCTCCGGTCACTAGGTGGCATCAGTGTTCAAATTAATCAACAGGCTGCCTGTTCTAGCCAGTAGAAGAAGTAGCCGACACAGACGCACTGGCATAAACAGAGCTGACGGAGGAGGATACAAGCTGGGATGTTTTGAGATATGTTGTTCATATCTGCCTCCATAGAGGAGGACAGATGGAGAAATTTGAAACAGTGAAAAGAATAACGGAAGCAGAGGTTAATATAGCAAGTATGGTTGAGTATTAGGGTCAGACTAATATATATATATATATATATATATATATATATATATATATATATATATATATATATATATATATATATATATATATATATATATATATATATATAACAAGAATTAAGTCACAATATTATGAGAACAAAGTCATGTGACCAGAATAGTAATACTGCTGGGAGAATAAAGACACACTATTGCCATAAGAAAGTCATAAAATTATGAGAAAAAAATTGTTTTAATGATAAAAGAAGCTTTGATAGAGTTATCAAGATCTGCCATGTGATGAGCTCAACAAGTCTGTGGTTCTTTATTTCAAATACACATTTGTTAAAACAATCGTTTCAAAGTCCAGCAGCCGATGATAAGGTTTTGTGTATTAAAAGATTAAGTATTTTCTTATTTGCAAAACCAAAGCCAACTAACTTCACAAGATGCTCATCCTCATTTTAACGTAGTTTGATGTAGAGTTCTCATGAAATTATAACTTTAATCTTGTATTAAATTACCCCTACCCCCCCCCAAAAAAAAAAAAAAAAAAAAAAAAAAAAAAGTCTGGACCTAATATTCTGTTGTAAGCAAGTAACTGGACGAAGCCTATTTGCTGTGAATGCAAAATGTTCTGTGCATTTCATCTCCTCTGAGAAGGTGAAGTATTAGCAATATTGTTGCAAATTTTGCACAAAAAACAGCTGAATACTCTTTCCACCTCAGGTTATTTTTTTCTTGAGATTGCTGGGTTTTTTTAAGTTTATATTTTTTTTAAATTAAATTACAATGCATTTTATTTCATTATTGTTCAAGTTTTTTTTCTATACCTGCTACGTTTTTTGTTTAATTGAATTGTATCAGATATTAGGCTCAGATCCTTTGAAGATGAATGATGATCATGCTTCATAAATCATTACTTATTAACTCCGAGCCAGCCGCAGAGTTATAATAATTGGCAATGACTTATTTATTGCTGATCACTTAACCATTAATTATTATTTGAATAATCCTACCTTTTTTATTTGTTATGTTCATCACAATTTTATTATCTCTTGCCAAACTACCTAATAACCTACCAACTGACCTTAAAAAATAGAAACTAAAGATTAAGTTGTAAATAATGCATAGCAAATGAATGTTTGATGTGATTAAATAAATTAGTGGCAACTTATGGAGAGATTGATTTCTTTTTTCAGAGATATTAATGAATTGCTCGCCTTGTTCAATTAAGTCTTTAATTATTTCTGACATTCCTCCCTATATCTAATTTTTTTTAAGGTAATTATCAGGTTATTTCTGCTCGTTTAGGTAGACTGAAATAGAAAAGAGCATCACACCACAACCCACATAAGAGAATTGAATGGATAGCTTTGTGGACACTTCACCTATTATTTGGTCTGTTTATATTAAGTACAAACATTACAGGTGAGTGTCCTGTATACCCTGTGCTCTGCTCAGATATCTGGGGGTGTATTTTCAGGTAGAGAGAGAATTGGCCCCTGTGCAGCACAGAAAGGTCACTCCACCACTCTACCAAGGGGAGCATCAGATTAATGACCGGGGGTGGCAACTCTCCGCAGGCCTTCATGCATCATGCCCCATTCACCGCCAAACATGTCGGGGAGCACTCCCACTGGGAATTTCAGTGATATTTATGGAGCGTTCCCATCACTTTTGCCTCCTGCCTATTGGCTCTGAGTACTGATCCTCGCTTGTTGAAAGATGGAGGGAGACAGAAACAGGCCGCGGTGGGGGGTGGAGGGGTGGGGGTGCAGTGGGTGGGCGGGGGTGTTCGAGCCCCTAAGTGAGGGACATCATGCACATACCTGGGCCAGCTGCCTCAGGCAGCCACCCTACAGCCCACTGCCCTCCTGCAGCTGCACCATTAGTCACGGAGACAAGTCGTTCATATTGTCACAATATCACCCCCCACCACCGCCAATCTGCTGCTCAGATTCCAAAACTGCCAATGCCTAAGCACCATAGCATAGATGAGTCACTATGGCAACATATCTGAATCTCATCGCTCATTGTACAGAGCAACCTTGGGTAGAAAGACCGAGCTGGATTTCTATTCATTGGTGTGTAAATAACCCTTTTCTTTTAGGAGCCATTTTCTCTGCAAGGACTCAGAGTGCTCTAAAGTCACAAAAAATAGCCTCAACTTTGATAGTTTCTCAGAAGAGCTTGTGAACAAAAAAGTGTTTTAAATTAATATGAATTGCAATGATAATTTATGATTGCATGCAAAGGAGATTTCTGTACACATAAAGTAATATTCAAATAATTAATTTTCATTTAGCAGATATGACAAAGTTATCTATAAGGTGTTTAATATGATAAAAAATGTTAAAAGGCTTTAAATTAAGCAATGACTGTCTTGCTTTGTACTTTCATTTAGACTTTCTGCTTATTTTCAGTGGTTTTATTCTCCTCCAACACAGACACATACACAAAAGCAAACATTGCATACATACAAACACATCTCAACACACAGAGACCTTAGGATCAGCTGGCCTATTTTCTCATCTGGGTGGTTATTCAGCTCATAACTCACTCTGAGCTTTCAGTTGCGCCATAATTTACACAGGTCTGTGACCGCACAGTTCACATGAACAGAAACACTCTCGCAGACATGCAGACACACACACACTCAAATACACACATTTGCTGATTATTCCAGCTGTAATTCACTCACCTGCAATCAGACAGACCACAAAATCAAGGAGGAGGAGGACGGAGGAAATGATGAGAGAGGTAGTATTATTAGACTTTAATCAAGGAAAAAATACAACACGAACGACATGAAGGGGGGAAGTCTTGTCAAAGGTTCATGAAGTCCACTCTAGGAAAAATGTCAGATTCATCAGTCACAGCAATCAATACAAAGACTATTTGATCCAAAAAATGTTAATTAAGTATTCATGTTAAGTGTTTCAAGAAACTACAAAATGAGCAATTTTTGTTTTCTAGCTGGTTGTTCAGTGTAAGTGTTTGACACAACCATGGCAATTTTATGTTGTCTGAAAGGTAAACAGTGCCTTGCAAATGTATTTATAACCTTTGACCACTTTCAGATTTTTCCATGTTAAATTCATGGTATTTTATTTTGAATTTAATGTGTTAGACCAACACAGAATGGATAACTGTGAAGTTGAAGTAAAAGCATGCAACTGTTAGTGCATAACTAATAGTTGTCCTGTGAACAGTGACCTGAGCTGTGGATCTCTTCAGCTCCCACAAAGTCACCATGGGCCTCTTGGCTGTTTTCTCATTTAAGCTACAGTAGGTAACTTTTATAAAAAAAAAAAAAAAAAAAAAAAAAGTTTTTTACATATTTGGTAAAACTGTCACTATGTCATGACCAGTGATGTCAGTAACATGTTACTCTAATCTGACCAGTTTTTTCAGTAACGAGTAATCTAACAAATTCCAATCCAGTAATCAGATTAAAATTATTTACGCAAGTCATTGTGCGTTTTTTTTTTTTTTTTTTTTTTTTTTTTTTTTTTTTTTTTTTGTCATTTTACTTAGTAAAAATATACATCGTTGCTTTCCTCTTGCATCTCGGGGTGTGACGTCTGGTCTCTGTGACAATTCAGTCAGGTTATCAGCGCAAGGGCAACTCGTGTAAAACCACGCAGAGACACAAATGTAAGCAATGGAGGGAGGAGAGAGATGCACGTTTTCTAGCTGGAAATACCATCCCTATTTTGAGTTTGAATCAGCTATAGATGATAATATCAAGGCTCATTATACCCTCTGTGCTGGTGACAACGTGCTATTGTTACACCCTTGAAAATAGGGTGGATAGAATAACGAGAGTGATTTTCTGCAGCAGTTTAAAGCTGCAGGGAACTACCCCGCAGTAGCCACCCCACAGTGAAAACTCCACCCCCTCATTTGAATATAAGAATATGAAATAAAAACGGACTTAAAAAAATAAGCTCATGAGATATATAAAGGAGCTTTACAAAAGTGTCACAAAATAAAACACCATTATAATATGAATAAATAACAATGAAATCAATAACTAAATCTTGAAATAAATAAAAAAATAAACAAGGTAAAAATTTCTTTTTTGAATATTTATTTTGCTTTATTTCATGGGGACATTTATTTATGTCATGGAATATTTATTATTATTATTAATATTTATTAATAATTTATTAAGAACAGTATTTATTTGATTTAGAATGAAACAGCTCTCCATAGAAGACATTGATTTTTTTCACAAATTATCCATCTCATATTATACTGTCATGATATAGGGACAGTTTTAACAAATATGTTAACAACATATTGTTTATAAAAGTTACCTGCTGCAGCTTTAATGGGTTCCTTATCAGGCCAGTGACTTTAGCTCCAACTCCATGGTTTATTTGAAGTTGTGTGACATTAAAGTTCACACACGTGGTCTCTAATTACTATATATTTTTTTATTTTATGTACTGATGTCAGAGTAAAAAAGACTAAAAAGTTATTCATTTCAGACATTTCAGATTTTAATTTGAAAAAGATTTTGAAAAACTTTTTTTTCCCTTTTTTTTCAACTTTGAATTTCTGCACTACTTTTTTCTAAAATCTGAGCCTGTAAGGTAACAAACACTGGTAATGTGCAAAGGGTATGAATAATTTTGGAAGGCACTGAATGATTTCTGTTAAATCATATTCGAGTCATTTAGCGACTCAAAGGAAATGGATGAGCATGATTTAACACCATTATGCTTAGCTTCACATTCACTGAAATAGGCCTGCAGTGTTCAATGTGCTACCCCTGGGATTTCATATAATAATTATGTATTAGGTCAGATAGACATAATTTCTATAATCTTTTATGGTATTCAATCATTTCAAGATTATCAGTGGAATGTCTGCAATGTAATACTGCTGTCTGAAAGGAGTGCTAAAATAGGAAAACTAATTAAAATAGTTCCCCTAATTGCATATCAAAAGTTTAAACATTTACTAAATTGCTTTGCAGAGGTATTCCATAACTCCTCTCCAGCCCAGCAATATCTTTTCCCTCAGCCTACACTGTATATCCATACACACAGTATAAATGAAAATACCATAAAATAGAGTAAAAAACCCTAAAGTATGGCTTCACAGTGTTGACAGTGATAAATCTCTCTTCCCTGGGTTAATGACATATTCTTTGGCCTCCTGCACACATTTTCTGTCACTCCCTGCCACAGCCACATGCTATTTATAGCTACAATGTCCATTACAGTAAAACTACCCCTCTTTCTTTTTATCGTCTTTTAAAAACTGTCCCTCTTTCTGTCTGTATTTCAGTCTCATTTTCTCTCCTTGTCATTGAACCAGTAAACAGGCTTTAAAGTTTCTCGGTTTAGATTTTGTCAATCCTTTCCTCTGCCCTCTGAGAAGATGAGAGCTGAGGATGGACTCCTGAACTCCCTTCTCATTCCCAAGAGAATTTTGCAGAGCTGCTCTCACTACCCTCACTACCCCCTTTCATCTTTTCACTCTAAAACATTCCCTTTTAAGTCTGAATTCCATAAGCTTTCTTAAGATTTTGGTTTACTTTCAAAGGTGTGATAGAGTGTTAAATATATTTTTTTATTCTGTTTATTTTCATAAGTCGAAAAACAAGTATCTCAATAAATTCGAATATGCATTCCATTGAGGCTTGTTTGTCACATTAAAAAAACCTTTTTAAAATAACCTTACGTTAAGCTCACATTTCTGTATCAAACTGGTCTGATGTCATATACTAATCTTTTAATAAATTAAGTGATGTCTTCAATCATAATTAACAGAAGTAAAGGCTTGAAGACATCAGTCTGTGTGTAGTTAAACTATGTTATATGTTTTACCAAGTAAATTGATGTACTTAAAAAAAAAAAAAAGAACTTTTCAGTAACGTTCTAATTTTTTGGGAACGCACATCCATTCTTGAGATAAATGTGTGGAAATATTTTGTCATCATTGCCAATAACCTCATTTAATTCTAAATGTATCTGTACCCTCCTCTCTTAACTGATGTTTGGACATCAGATGAATAAAAATTTAATCTCACTCTGGCTTTCACATATTCGCTGTGACTGTTTTTTTTTTTTTATTTTTTTTTTTATTTGTGGTGTTTGCTTAATGAATCTTCCTAAATCAGTTTTGACATAATCACAAAATGTGGCACATTTTTGGTGAGCCGGCTCCAAACGCTGCTTTCATTTGTTTGGGATTGTAAATCATGGTGATGGAACATCTGGAGCTTTAATCATCTCTGTTCAGCCCAAAATAATTGACAAGTCTGAAGGGAGCTGTTAGATGCAGACAGCACCTTACTTTGCAGAAGCAATTATTTGTCTGAGGCTGAAATGGTGCTTTTTTTATGCTGTCTTTGTTTGTTTTTGTGCATTTTATGGAGTTTTAGACATTAGCATCATATCTTCATTTGTGATTTGACTGACCTTCTCCTTTATTCTCTTCTCCTCACTCTTCATACAGACGTTCTCCCATGGCTTATTTCTTTGTCATCTGTTGTTGTATCCTGATTTATACCTCCTATTTTTTCTTGGTTAAATTTATTTGTTTGCCTTTCATTTGAAAATTGTTCAAATTAAAGGAACAAAAAGAAAAGAGTGAACCTCTTGAGGGAATTTAGGAAGGGCATCCACCCCTGAACTCACCGCCCAATGCAACTAATTGCCTATAATTGTACTGACTACTTCTACAGAATGCAAATCCGCTGAAATCCAAATATCTTATCCTCACTGTAAATCTGTTTTATGCCCAGGTATAGCCAAACTGTATATAGTGAGCACAGCAGTATCAACATTATGGATATAGGAGAAAAAAAAATAATGCCCTGCTTGATCTGTAATTGCCTGAATTAAATTGATCATGTTCTTGTATGAAGCCTCCCGTTAAGGAATCTTTTGCAACTGCAGTTATCTGAATGGACTCTTCTGCAGACTCATTATTTTTCTCTTTATTTCTTTTGCTTTTAGGGGGAATTTTTGAATCCATTGAGAGTGGCCCCTCTGGAGCAGAGGAATTAGCCTTTAAATTTGCCTTGAACACAATCAACAGGAACCGCACATTGCTCCCGAACACCACACTGACCTATGACATCCAGAGAATAAATATCTTTGATAGCTTTGAGGCCTCCCGGAAAGGTGAGTAAAAAGCTGAGGGAGAAAAAAGTGCAAAACTTAAATGTGACTCTTAAGTTCCTAAATTTTCAGAGAAAAATGTTTCCATAGTGATTTGTACAATTAGTATGGTGCCTTCAATTTGATTGCCTATCCAGAGCCAATGAATGCTATTACTCTTGAGCCTGAAACACATGAATGTTTTAAGTAAAAGTAAAATGTTTAAGATGTTGATAGACATATAATCAGCATAAATAGGAAATTTAAAAGGTAAAGACAAGTGTGACTTTTGATGAAGGCAATATGGCTCATCGCCCAGGGCGGCATGGTCTTGGGATGACACCAGTACATGATAATATGTATGATAATATGTATATGATATATAATATATACATAATAAGATGCAACTGTCAGTTCTGCAAATGTCTTTGTTATAACTCATGGAGATGTCCAGCCAAAGTGGGATCCAGCAAAGTTTTGCAAGTACATTGCAGGTGGCTAATATTTATTTATCCCCATCTATATATTATATTATATTATATTATATTATATTATATTATATTATATTATATTATATTATATTATATTATATTATGTGGATCTTTAACCAAAAGTAGGGGTATAGAGTGCACAATAAATTGGGAACTTGGCTCAAAATTTCCAAGGCCATTCTATTGGACTCCTTAATTTGTTTCTCAAAACACTGTAAAAACATGCAAATATCGACATTTAAATGAAGCTGTGAATGAATTCAGTAGTTTCTAGCACATCTATATTAGTTTAGTATAATTTTGGTGGTGCTTTGCTATGTGTAGAAAAGCACCATCTCATAAGAGAGAATTTTGCTTTTTTGTTTTTTTTTTTTTGTTTGTTTTTTTTAAAAAGCGCTGTATTTTGCATGGAAAACGTCCAGTAAACTCTTGTATTTCTGCATCCCTAAAGAAACTAGAAGCATGGACTAATAAAAATAAATAATATTAAAATGAAAGCATAAATATTTGTCTTTATCAAGATATATTATCATGTAGCTCAAATAATTATTTTTCTCAGTGTATAATTATATATCAATTATATATTTTCTACTAGATTTTATGAAGTAAGAATTCAAGATATGTTTGTCCTTGTGTGACCAGATATTTTTTAAGTTAATCTAACCAAACCTGATTAAATGTGGACCAACTAAAAAAAGAAAACTTGTCTAATGTACACTTCTGTTTACTCCCATGCCAGCATGTGACCAGCTTTCTCTTGGAGTGGCAGCCATTTTTGGCCCATCACACAGCTCTTCTGCCAACGCAGTCCAGTCCATCTGCAATGCTTTGGGAGTGCCCCACATCCAGACCAAATGGAAACATCAAGTGTCTGACAACAGAGACTCATTCTATGTCAGCCTGTATCCTGACTTCTCCTCCCTCAGTAGAGCCATCCTCGACCTGGTGCACTTCTTCAAGTGGAGAACTGTCACTGTGGTCTATGACGACAGCACAGGTACAGGTACAGTCGGTGTCTGTCCTTATCCTCTACATTTACACAGTAAAATGTCTCAGAATAACGATGAAAACAGGTTCCAGGTGAACTGCAAAGTGCCACACTGCTCCTGAGAGTTCAGTGGACGCTTTGTAACCTGTCAAGTTAATTCAGAAATCAATAGCTTACTGTTCTGTCTTAGTCCTCCAGGTGCTGCCAATGTCAGTCTTCCAAGAGACTGAACAGCAGCACAGAAAAAAGAAACTTAGAAAAATTACCCAGAATGACCCTGTGTCTTTTCAGCTTAATGCAATGCAAAACTGTAGTATGTGGGGGCTGACAACAGCCATTAATAACACACTGAGACACTTGATCTCCAAGGGTGGCTATCAAATGTGTCTGCGAGCTATTCTGTCTGTGCTGTAACTTTGTGGAGTGCCTCATAATATGCATTTTAAAAGGTGAGTCATATTTTAGCTAGAGTACAGTGATATTTTTATGAGGTATAGTGTAGTCACTCTGGAGAAAATGACAATATTCAAATGCTTATCCTCAATTTATGAGCTATTTGGCGTGATACAGCTGACAACTAAATGTAAGTAAATTACACAGAGACTCAAGGAGAATCACACTTTAGACAGATTGTCTAATGAATTCATTCCCTGGTTGACTCAATTAGATAGTGTCCTTGTCATTTGTAACAGTGCTATCAATTATATAAAACCATGTTTTGTTTTGCTTTTGTCCATATACAGTACTTTTCATTACAATTCATACCCCTTGAAGGGTTAAGTTTAAGGGTTTTTAGAAATGAAACTAAAAAAAGAGTGGAGTATAAATGTTGTTCAGTCCCTTTCAATCTGATTATCCAAAATAAATTCTTGCACAAGACATTTTTTTCAGAAGTCACCTAATTAATTCAATGGTTTACTTGTGTGAACAAACAGCATCTAAAAAAAAAAAAAAGAAAGAAAGAAACACAGCAGATAGGCCAGCCAAATTGTTGTGGTGAAGTTTTCTGCTCAATTCATTATCTAAAAATTGGAAGTATGGCACAACTTCAAACGTATCTCAACATTACTGTCCACTTAAACTGACAGGCCATGCAAGGAGAGCATTAATTTTAAAAAAGCCACAAAGAGGACAGCTGTAAATTTGGAGGAGCTGCAAAGATCCACATCTCAGATTGGAGAATCTCTTGACAGAACAACTATTAGTCGTGCACTCCCAAAGGCTGGGCTTTATGGAAGAGTACCGTCAAGAAAGCCATTGTTGCAACAAAGCCATAAGACATTTTGTTTCTAGTTTTCCACAAGTCACAAGTGAACATATGAGATCAAAAATGAACAATCTATCTGACATGCAAAATGCAGTGTTTGGAGGAAAACAATCTTGTAGGTACACTTTTCTCAGCAGTGTCAGGGGAGCTGGTCAGACTTAATGGTAAGATGGATTGAGCTAAATACAAGAGAATTCTTCTATAAAGAATTTTAGATACAGCAAAACACCTGAGACTAGGGCAACGGTTCACCTTCCAGCGGGATAATAACTTTAAACATACCACCAGGGCAACAAAGCAGTGCTTTAGATGTAATTGTTTTCATGTGCGAGAATAGTCCTGTTGAAGTCCAGACATAAATCTAATTAAGAATCTGTGACAAGATTTTGAAAACTGATGTTCACAGACACTCTGTGTAATCTGACTGAGGTTGAGCTACTTTGCAAAGTAGAATGGGTGAAGCTGTCAGTCTGTGGATGTGTAAAGCTGGTACAGACGTACCTCAAAGGACTTGCAGTTGTAATTGCAGAGAAAGGTGGTTGTACAAGAGACAGGAGGGCTGAGTGCAAATGTACTCCAGACTTTTCAGGCTTTTATTTGTACAAAATTCTGAAAACTATGTATCTCTTTGCTTCCCCATCAAAATGATGAACTACTTTATGTTAGTCTGTCTCTTACAGTCATGTGAAAACATCATGGGGTACGAATATTTTGCAAGCCATTATATTTCTACTCACATTGATGAGATAATTTTCAGCACAGAGAAAATCCTGGTGCATTCTAGCACCATTATAACCTCTGATTATATCTCAGAACCCCAGTTGCCACATTATTTTGTCTCATCTTCATCACCATTCTTCACTTCCCTCCTAAGTGCGGGGCACCTTTCACACTCTCAATCCCTTTAAAATTGTCCCATAGACATGCCAGCAGATGACCTCTTGCTTTTCCTTCTCTGTCAGTTGGAGGCGTCTTGGTCCTCCTGTCTGGATGTTTTTTTTTTTTGTTGTTTTTTTTTTTTGTATTTTGGGGTGGGGGGGGTTTGCTGTAAGACACCTGACTTTCTGAAAAGTGTGACAGCTGCGTAGCCGTGTTCCACAGCCCCGCTCCGCTTCCTGCCCGATCCCAGTCTCAGGCTGTAATCACACAGTTTCATGCTCCAGGGCCCTGCACCGCTGATTGGAGCCTATCTGACGGCTGGCAGGAAAAACTATCGGAGGGGATAAAATATTCACACACGGCCGTTAGAAGATCCAGGGGGAAAGTCTGAAGGCATTAGCTAGAGCTCACAAACATCCGCACTGACAGTGTTTCCCAAACGCTGAGCTCCCTTGACAGATTTTTTTTTTCCTTGCTTAACACCTCCCAAAGTGTCATGACGAACAAAAAACAGGGAGAAGCAGACATGCCCCAGAGTGGGGATCTACAGGGATTACCTGAGGACAACTCTCGGAGGTTTAGAATTCCTTCCTACTGTAGTTCTTTTCACAACTAGACTTGCATGGATCTGTTTCACACCAATTTTTCTATAGGCCTCAGGGAGACCAAGCCCTACGCACAGTGAGATCATTAAACTGCTCACACAGCACTTCGTTTTTTAAAAAAAATAAAAAAAAAAATGGCTGAGCTAACTTAAAGAGGTTCCACAGGAAAAAAAAAGAAAAAAAAAACCTATCTCTCCCCAGTTCCCTCTCAAACTACCCTTTCTGCTCCATCCATTTTTATACCCATGACAAGTAATCATCTCTCCTATCAATCCAGCCCCTTTCATCCCTGGACTCTGAAGTTCTTTACCGAGGGAGAAACTCATTGTAATCTCATCACAGAGTCTCCTGGAGAGCCGTCTACCTGAGTGTGCGGTCGAGAAATGAAAGGTGAAGATTGTAGCTGAATATGTGACAGCGGCGTCAGGCTCCCCCGGGGGAGGGGGGAAAGTACAAGCTGGGCAAACAGTCTCTCTCTCGTCAGAACACATCTGAAGTGTGTGAAAAGACAGAAGAGGCAGAATTGACCATGGCTTTCCATCAGGGTAAAATTGAACCCATTTGGCACTTTTGTGTGGTGTCGTGGAACACAAGGAGCAAATCAACATTTTGCAGGCTGCTGTCAGATTGGAAGTTAATGTAGGAGGGTGCAGATCGAGGGTTTTTTTCGTGTTTTTGCGCTTTTGGTTTAAAAGCAATGTGGTGGCGTGGTGTAGCATTCTCTTGATAGGTCTGTAGCAGTCTGTTTGCTTGCCAAGCATGTGTAGGAGGATCAATGGAGTGTGGATTAGAAAGGCATGCATATGAGCCTTTTTCTGCTGAGAAACTCTGATTCCATTTTTTTTTTCTTATGGCAAACCTTGGAATCAGAGATGCTTCAAAATGGCGACAGATCAAACGCAGTATTTTGTTCCATCTTTAAAATTCCTCTTTCATGCTATATGCAACCCTCTTTGTCCGCAGGTCTCATTCGACTGCAGGAGCTGATCAAGGCTCCGTCACGATACAACATTCGTTTGAAGATCCGACAGCTGCCCACAGAGACCAAGGACGCCAAGCCACTTTTGAAGGAGATGAAGAAGGCAAAGGAGTTTCATGTCATCTTTGATTGTGGACATGAGATGGCTGCCTGGATTCTGAAACAGGTGGTGTCACCTTAATGAGCTGAGATACCTTCATGGGCTCGTTGCAAAAAAACAGAAGAGATAGACTTTTTTTCCCCAACCATATGATGTGTAATAATGGGAAGAATTGTGTTTGGCAAAACATTTGCAAATTATTCACCCCCCCAAAATTTACTATGTACAAACTGAGAGAAGCTAAATTGGTGAATAAATGAGCAATTTTATCATATTATGTTCTGCATTTAATTAAAAAGTTACTTACAGGAACAGAATTTACATAATTTCCCCTCATAAAGTCAGGACTGAACACAGAAGCACATCCCTCATTCATTATGTATAAGTGCTAAAACAATAGAGTGTTCACTTTATTACTTTTTCTCCTGTTGGATTCCTCCTCTCTACTCTGTGCACCTTTATTCCCCTTGTATATTATGTGATCTTGAACGCTGACCGGTCCTAACGGATGCTCTCAGTTGCACAATACAGTTTTTTTTTTTTTTTTTTTTTTTTTTTTTTTTTTTTTTTTTTTTTTTTTTTTTTTTTTTTTTTTTTATTAGAATGTCTCACTCTGCTCACAGGCATCCTGAGTTCATTTAACAGAAGGTCATTATTTATGACAGTTGTGGGGGCCCTTATTGAAGTGAAGTCTTTATTGAAGAATATTATACCATACAAATCTTTAGAAACCTTTCTCTCTCATAGAAGAAAACCTATGTCAATACAAATGATATTACGTTGTGTATTGATTTAGTATTTATAACTATCAAACTTGAACCTGTTAGTAAAACCTGTAAACTTAAGTAAAATGTTGACTCTAGTTCAGTTCAGTCCTTAGCCAGTTCCCACTCCCATTTTATCCCAACCTATTTTCATTTATCTATAAACTAATGATTTTATTGTAATATTACTACATACTAGTTAGTTACTTTTACAAAAAAGTTAGTTAGTTTTTGGCATTCTAAGCATGCATGTGGTAACAGTTTAAAGAAACGCTCCCCTTTTGTCAGTAGAAACCTTCAACAGTATTAATATGGAGCTAAATTAGTCTCAAAAAAATTCACAAAGTGTACCATAAGATTTGTATGTGTGCAGAAAAAGATTTGTATGCGTACAATAAGATCCACAAGTGTACAAGATTTGTAAATGTACAACATAATTCACAAATGTGTATAACACATTGCATAAATGTCACCTCAACCTCAACATTCACGTATGTGTAAACAGTTTCTCAAATTTGTATGTTTCAAACTGCACAAGTAGTAATACATTTTCATATAAATCGGCAAATGCATGTGCACGAATCGCTAGCTGTGCACGGATTGGTCAACACGAGCACATGGATCAGCTTACCTGTGCTTTTGACTTTTGAAACTTTCTTAAGCTTGGGATTTGTAAATGAGATGATGCGTTCAAGGCAGAAGAAAAGCATATGAGCATTACCATATTGACTGGAAATACCGTATTTTTGACTTGACCCAGCAGCCCAAAACCACTATATTAAAGACATGCATTTATATGATAGTTACTGGAATCTAAAAATATTACCTTTGTAGACTGCACTGCTGAAATATACTAATTTAAATGGGAAGGTATTCTTTTCCTGGAAAAATAAAAATTCCCTGAAAACTAAGGAGAGCAACAGCACCATCTTGTGTCAACGGTTTAAGTGGGACAGAGTGCACACGATGGCGGGTCGTCCACAATGCGATCCATCTTCTCAACAAGTGTGATGCCGTTATTACAAAATGCGGCAGAAACTATTACAAAATGCGATCAAGGATTTTTTTTTTAACATTTTGATTATCACATAATCCGGTTTTATTACATTCTGAAGCTCAATTTTATTACATTATTAGGCTACGGTGCAGAAAGAAAAGAGTCTTTCCACAAACGGTTTGTTATAGAGCTTTGATGGTTAATGTACATTCTTACTCTCAGAACATGAAAATCAATCACTTGATAAACATGTTGGCTCTCTGTGGAAGTCCCATGCCATGAGAGTGACACAGAATGCCAGACAGTGGCATTAAATGGCACTTTTCCAGATATCTCATAACTACGAGATCTTATCTCGTAAATACAAAATACCGATCTCATAATTTTGAGATCTTATTATGAGATAAGGTGCCTATTGTTTTTTCTTTGGTGAATGCAATGTGCTTCTGTACATTCCCACTGAAATCAACTGTTAACGTTTTAAAAAATAAAAAAAGAACCTTCCCATTTAAATTAATATATGTCAGTGCAGTCTACAAAGTTAATATTTTTAGAATCCAGTATCTATAATATAAGTGTGTGTCTTTAATATAGTGGTTTTGGGCTGCTGGGCCAAGTCAAAAACATGATATTTCCAATAAATTTGGTAATGTTCAGATATTCGAGCTTTTCTTCTGCCTTGAACACATCATCTCACCTGTGAAGCCCATGCGGGAAGAAGGTCTCAAAAGTCGAAAGCACAAGCAAGCTGATCTGTGCGCTCGTGTTGACCAATCCGTGTGCAACTGACGATTCGTGCACATGCATTTGCCAATTTGTATGTGAATGTATTTGTGCAGTTTCAAACGTGTAAACTGGAGAAACTGTTTACACATATGTGAATGTTGTGGTACCCATTTATGGCTTGTGTTACACACATTTGTGAATTATGTTGTACACTTACAAATCTTCTAGTACGCATACAAATCTTATTGTACGCTTTGTGAATCTTTTTGATACTAATATAGCTCCATATTATAGACCCAGTGGGAGAGGCCACTGCCACAACTGACATATTCTAAAAAATGTATTGACTGTGATTTTGATCCCCATGTGGACCATTCAGTGCTTGGAATAAGTTAATGAAATGAAACATGAGAGATAATTTATTTTGTGTATCTCATGTCTTTAAATAAATTTTCGAACCAAAGCAACTCTGAGCAACCTTCTTCCTCAGTAGATGTTATTTATTGGAGTCACATAACCATATTTTCTTACAATATGAGTAGTGGCAAATCTTTCTTTTAATGTGTTTGCCGAGAACAAGGTACATCAGTTTGCAGGTACTGCATCAAGCGAGTTAGCTGTGAAATAAACACATTTTTGTCAGTGTAAATAACACATTTTGTGTGAAAACTATCTACTTCGAACTGTTTTCTAAAGAAGATATTTCAACACTATATGTGAAAACAAAAAAGATAAAGGAGGGAAAGTTTGGTTTCTTCTGAAGCTGAATACTGTGGAGTTGTTTACTATAAAAAAACAAAAACAAAGAAAACAGTTTTTCTGTATAAATAAATATAAAATGAGGCAACTGTGGTGTAAAGGTTTATAAAAAACGCATTTGTTTAAACCACCAAAGTGTTTTTGAGAAAGGAGTCATTTTAAGATGGCAGAAATTTACTTCCTCTGGGCCCAATCTGGCTGGCCTGCTAACTTGATTCTACAGCTAGAATTTCAAAATGAGGCAACTTTGAGTAGTGTGTGTTGCATGCAAGATAGTGATGGGTGATAGCAATGAGACGTTTTCATTTTTTTATAGTCTGTGAATATCACGACTCTTTCAAAGTGAAGTGTTAGTAGGCAAATTACCAGTAGTGTCTGTAGGCTACCTTTAATTGAATAACTTATTTTCCTTCTCATTATTCCTACAGACCAGCTGTCACTCACTATATATGGTTAAATAAACAGCTGAATGAAAACATCCTCTAGTTAACATTGCATTCTTACATGATTTTTAAATGCAAATGTGCCTTATACTTCCTGATTTTTTTTTTTTTTTTCATTTGTAGGCCCTGGCAATGGGTATGATGACTGAGTACTACCATTACATTTTTACTACCCTGGTGAGTAAATTGACACTCTTCTTTGCTGTTTTTGTTGGATGTTTTTGCACCTCTGGTGACACTTAGTAATATTTGTTTTCAACATCTCCATTTTTTTCCTATGCACAAAAGCTATCAGTTTTGTTTATTGGAAAACAAAATTCATCTGTCTGTGAATCTGATAGTTTTTCTTTTGTCAGAGCAAAATTCAACTTAGAGCATTCTGTAGAGAATGTGATTTTTATTGTTTGTGACTCATTTTAAAGTTTTTCTGCAAACTGTTAAAACTAGGTGGCTTCAAAAAGCTGAGTCACTTTCAGCTGTGACTGTCACTTAGTCTGTACTCTCTTTGCATATTAAAATTGGTTGTGAAAGTTTAACAAAAATTGATTTTTCTAATCCAGCACCTACCTGGCTGACCAGAAACCTGGATGTGGGACACAAAAGCAGGTGGAAACATTTTATTCTGACTCTGGGTGCCACTGAAGTTCTCCAAAAAATCTTTGATCTTGCTACTACAAAGATTGCCCACTGCTATGTTCCAGATGAAAAGCAGCACATCCCCAGTAAACCCAGAGAACAGAAGACTGAGAGCTCAGATAATAGCCTTGAACAGATGATAGTGTCATCCATTTGGTCCATTATAGCTCTAACAAACAAATGATGTGCTATGTTGTTTGGAAGACCAAAAGAAAGGCTGAAGCTATAGAAAAAAAAAAGGTTTGTATCCACACGCATGTAGAAACCTCTCTGTATGTAATGAGAGAGACAGCAGGTATGTCATTGGAAGAGGAAAGAGAATAGTGATTTTGGCTGCTGAGATGGAAACATGCCCACTTCGAAATCAGCCAGTGTTTGGCAGAAAAGGGGCCCCTGCGCTGGCCTGAACTACTGTATACTGGTACCGAGCCATCCGTGCTGGTTTCGGAACAGCAAATATTGACCATGGCACCCGTGTTCCGCGTCCGTCACCTGCTGTTGCTCTTTCAACTGTGTTGTTGTGTCCCAGAGACATCTGCCTGGTTAGATGCCAGATATGCTGTATGCAGGACAATTGGGTTGTCCTTTCACATCCACATGATAAATGGCAACCCACCAAAAGACTGCCAGTAACCTTGAAATCTTGCCTTAATCAAGGCTACTGCCTCAGTATGAGGGGGGAAAAATAAAAATACCTTTAGATAAACCTCCCTAGCTCATTTGGCTGTGAGTCCCGATCAGCTCACTTCTCTTAATTATTAAGATGAAAGATTTATTGAAAACCTATTTACAGATCAAACACAATATTATGCTTTCATCTTTTTTTATTGTTTCCAGGACCTTTTTGCCCTCGATATGGAACCATATCGCTACAGTGGAGTTAACATGACTGGGTTTCGCATTCTCAACACGGAAAACTCTCAGGTGTCATCAATCATCGAGAAGTGGTCAATGGAGCGGCTACAAGCCCCACCCAAACCAGACTCAGGCCTGCTGGATGGATTCATGACAGTAGGTTTTAGCCTTTTTCAGTGCTTACACAATCCATGCAAAAACGTGCTTGTGGCCACAAAATCTTTCTGTCTCAATGACCGAATCAATTGGAAGCCATCTATAGAGGAATAGTAACTTTGAAGATTTTATGATGCAGTAAATTGTGCTTGTGAACAATCATTAATTTCTGTTATTATGTTTTGACATATTCACTATTTATTTGAGTATAAAAAAATGTCTGGATGTGAGTTGTCAATCATAAGGGCAATGCTGCTGGGTTCCTGGGGTGGTAGCTGGAGCAGCATAAATGCCCTCTGCGTGAAGCTTTGGAGTTGGTGCTCCTGGGTCTAAATGCCCAGTAATGAGCCGGTGTGAATGGTAATAGCCGTTTATCTGCCCTCCTGCCTCTCACAGCACTCCTCTGGGAGCATGGCCAAAATATGACAATCTGTCAGTGTTCATGCAGGGAGAGGGAGCAAATTGGATGGAAATTATGGCCTTGGTTTTTTAGGACGGCATCCAGAAAAACCCAGGGATAAGGTGATTTGAAAGTGAAAAAGGGAAGGGAGCTCGTCATGGACATTCAAGGTCCCTCTCTGGGTCTGTTGTTGTAAACAGTCAATTTACTTCACCTCCCTCGCAGCACCTTCCTCTGAGACAAACACCTTTCTTTTCTCCAGCAATCCATTCTGTTTTTGTTGGCAGATTTAGAGTGTAGTATGTAGAAATCTGTGCATTGAAAGAAATCTCTTTTCATCAAAGACTTTTCAACCAGCCTTTGTCTGATTTGTCTGGTAGAGCTTTTTGTATCTATTCACACATCAAGAACAGCCTAAATCCTCTAACTTATGGTCAAAAGAAAACTACCATCAATATATATATATATATATATATATATATATATATATATATATATATATATATATATATATATATATATATATATATATATATATATATATATATATATATAGCAGATGCACAAGCTTTCGTTTTCCTATGTGACACTTGAATTTAAAACAAGTGATGAATACAGGAAGGAAAATGATGTAAAAAAGAGGTTCTTCATCAGAAACAGAATTCTGTGAATTTTAATTGAATTTGTTAATGTTAAAGTGATTCATTAGGATGGTCTAGTTATGTGTCTGGGCTCTTTCAGTATTTGGAACAGTTGTTCCTTCAACGACAAGTTGAAGGAACAACGTGGGTGAATTTTAAGGTCTCCAGGTTCCAAATATTTTGAGAAACATCTTAAAAGAGCAATAAAAGAGAACTTGAACCCTTATTTTGCAATGTTTTTAGAACACCAAGACAAAAAATGGAAAGAAAATGTTAATATCTACTGGGGCTGTATTTTTCATTGAAGGATAGGGTTTATGGTGCATTCAATATTAACTCAAAAGTGCTCAATTCAAGAAATGAGTGCTAGAAAAATGTTTCGGGATCATAATACATACATTTGGCTTTTGTAATCATGTAATTATTATAAGTGGAAAAAAAAAAAAAAAAAAATATATATATATATATATATATATATATATATATATATATATATATATATATATATATATAAATTCCCTTCTCACCCTCCACGGGTGGTCTTTCTCAACCTCTGAGCTCGGGTCCTCTGCCAGAGGCCTGGGAGCTTGAGGGTTCTGCGTAGTATCTTGGCTGTGCCGAGAACTGCGCATTTCTGGACTGAGATGTCTGATGTTGTTCCTGGGATCTGTTTTAGCCACTGCTCCAGTTTGGGGGTGACTGCCCCGAGGGCCCCGATGACCACAGGCACCACTGTGGTCTTCACCTTCCAGGCCTTCTCCAGTTCCTCTCTGAGGCCCTGGTATTTCTCCAGTTTCTTGTGTTCCTTTTTCCTGATGTTGCAATCGCTTGGTATTGCTACATCCACCACAACGGCTTTCCTCTGTTGTTTATCCACCACCACGATGTCCGGTTGGTTCGCCATTACCATTTTGTCTGTCTGGATCTGGATGTCCCACAGGATCTTAGCTCGGTATATATATATATATATATATATATATATATATATATATATATATATATATATATATATATATATATATATATATATATATATATATATATATATATTATAAAAACAGCACACTTAAAAAGCATTTATATTTTAGTGTTTTTGTCACCATATAAACATTTTTCATGGAATTTTCAGTCTTAAAAAGAAAATATAAAATCTGATTCACAACCCCTTTATTTGATATAGCAGATTTTGGAAGATAAGACTAACTGCATTAAAGAGGAAAATGTCTCAGAAATACTTATTTATCAAAAATTATGCAATTACTATTATGGAGTTAACATTTCCTCCATAGCAGTTCTCATTTGAGAAATTACTATTTGAAGCAAAAGGTTGTTTTTTTTTTCCCACAACATTTTGCATGTGGCTTATCAGCTCTATATTATAGTTAATTAGCAATTTATTTACCCTGTGCAGGGTCAATGCCAGCATTTCTTTTAAGTACCCCTAAAGTGGTACTAGTGCCACATTATGAGAACCTTAGCTTTAAGCAGTCCTCTTTGAAATGATTCCATGTTATGATTGAATGAGGATAATTCAGGCTAACATTAAAGGAAAACCACTTCCAAGGATATGATAAATGCATAGAAAAGGAACATTTCTGTGGGTTTTAAAATATATATAGCTTTTGCCTTTTGTGTAGCACATTTTTCTTTATTTAGCAAGCAGATTGCCTGACATTTATGCTGTAACACTTTGGCTGAAGAATCCAACGTTAATGGCGTCATTAAATTAAATAGAGGGTGGACTGCAGCAGCCAGTGTGTGACCCTACGTCCCCCTGAACCTTCCTCCAGGCTTTTATTGCTTTTCCTCGATGCCTTGTTCAACGTTTGTGCTGCTCTGGCCCCGTGCTGGGCTTGGAGCTTGTTTGCACTCGTTGGCCAGGCAACAGTTGTGTAGCAATGGTTACCAGGACAACACTGTACATGTCACCTTGTGATTTCATGAGGGGATTGATTGACTGAAATTGAGGAAGGGAGAAGTGTGGAGGAAGGTGACAAAGATTGCAGGCAGAGAGGACTTTGATGATAAGAAAGACAAAGGACAGGAGGTACAGTGTGAGTTTTTTTTCTGTTTTGCAACTGTTAAAAGTTGCACACAACGTTTTCTCACATCACAAGGCATGTGTAAATGGGGGCCGGTGTAAAATCACAGTGACATTCAGTGCCTTTTGGGAGTGAGGCCGAATTTCGAATTTCGTCACAGGCAAACATGCATTCTGAGAAGTTCATCCTCAGCTGAGGCAAGCTCGCAGCCAAAGACATACTTAGTGCATGCCCCCTAAATGTGTTTGAAAAAAAATGTTACTGACATGTAGGAACACATAATAAGGAGTATGGATACTTATTAGTATTATTTATTTTTATATACTGAATGTGTTGTTGGTCATAAGATAATTGTAGTTTCCTAAAGTGAACTTATGGCTTGTGGAAAGTTGTTCTCTAAAGACAAATAGATACACTGAATACACTGGCATGCAAAAGGTTGGGTATTCTATTGTCACTCAACCATAGTTCCTCCTTCATTGGTAGCACACATTCTTTTAAAGGGGCAGTATTATGTGTTTTCCAGACACATAGAATCATTTTATAGCACAATCAAGTAACTATGTTACCTTCAGTTTTTACAAAAATGTTGTATATTTCAAATATGACTTAAAAGAAATTTGACTTTGTAATTTAACACCTTGAAATTGGACATCTGTCTCTTTAAGAAAGTCTGGCTCGTTCTGATACTCCTTCTTCAGGAAGTCACCACAACAGCTAGCCCTTTAGCAACATTTTTACCAGTGTTGCACTGAAAAGTAGCTCTTATAATGAGCTCAGCAAATGTGGAGTTCCACCAGGTGTTTGCTAATTGCTGCTGGCTAGTCTGAAAGAGCTGATGTCACAGGGGAGGGTTGTTCTGTGAGGCGGAAGCTTAGAAACTGCAGCTCTAAGGAGGAGCTACACCCTGAAAGTGGCACTAGGTCCATCCAGGCGTTTTACACAGCTGAATGGCTGCTACAGGAGATTAAAGGATTTCTCAAACATACATGAAAGAATAAGGGCAACACTCCAGGTATCTTTTTGATGAAGGAATAACATTATAACATGATGTATAGCTCAAAAAAGTAGATTTTACATAATACTGCCTCTCTAGCTAGATGGTGATGGTAAAGAAAGTATACTCCATCCTGATGGTGCAGAAAACTGTAAATTTCCAACCCTTTATCACAATGCACATGCAGTTTTCAG
This sequence comes from Anableps anableps, assembly GCA_014839685.1. Taxonomy (NCBI): domain Eukaryota; kingdom Metazoa; phylum Chordata; class Actinopteri; order Cyprinodontiformes; family Anablepidae; genus Anableps; species Anableps anableps. Next base: position 20,074,134 of record CM026086.1, on the reverse strand, counting down.
AACAGGAATACTTAAAAACATGCCAAGACTATCTTTGGATGTGGGATAATGAGCCTTGAAGGGATGGGTGGGGTTCTATTAATTGAGGTTGGGGTGGTGGAGACTGTGCTATGAGCAAGCAGTGGAGTCTTGCACACTTCAGCAACAACCTCAAATTTAATGCACCTTAGATATACACACCAGCATCTATAGCAACATTTCACACTACCACAGACACACATGCAAACACTGTGGAGTGGAGGGGCTGGACTTGGAGGGCTCGGTGTGGTCCTCTTCCAATTCTGCCCCAGTGCCTATACTGGTTCTGTGTTGGCTGGGGGATGTGGGGATGGCCTGGGGGTCTCTGACTGTGGTGTATGTGTGTGTGTGGGTGTGTGTGTGTGTTGGGGGGGTGTCCAAAAGGGGCAGCCCCCTTTGGTGGAATGGTGTTTGAGTGGGTGCTCGGGCCATGCCTGGAGTGGTGTGCTCCTGCTACGTGTCCTATGGTTCATGGGGACGCGTTGGGCCTGCCATGGGCTATAGGAGCCACATGGGGCTCTGGTGGGCATCCATTCCTCGTGACCCTCCCCAGGGGGTCTCCTGTTTGGTCCTGGGCATTTTTTCTCCCAGGGGTTGGTGGGCCCTGAGTCGCTGGAAGTCCAAGTTCCTGGGCTTGAACTTCACAGCTAGATATGGCAGTGTGGCTGAGTCATGCGGGATCTTTGGCCTGGGAGCTACTGCTCCTTTGCTTTGATGACGACCTACCTCTGAGCGGGGTTTATAGCTGCCCTGGGACGGTGCCTTATGTCTGTCTATCTGGGGCAGTTGGGCCCTTCCATGGTCAGGTTCACCTGTCCTTTGCTGCCCTTAGGTGTAGTGTGTTGTGGATTGCAGGTCTTCTATTGTTCTCATCAGTCTGAAAACTGTGCACCTCCAGGTGACAAATTTGTTCACATACACCCACACAACACAAACACAATTATTTCTACACATACACTAACCCACACACACACAGATAGAGCCCCCCCCCACCCTCCAACCCACAGACACACACACACACACACACACACACACACACACACACCCATCAACATTTATACAATTACAAATGGTTGAAGGTCCTACAAATACAGATACTATTACCTACTGTGTTACTTGTGTTACTTTGCCTACCTACTTTGATACTGGATGTAGTTTTGATTTAATAAAGTCAATCAAGCGATTAGGAAACCATCTTAAGATAATCTTTTTTTAGAGTAAATCTGCCCTGACACATGTAGGCAAGCATCTTCTCTATATGGTATGCCTGAAATGCCAAAGACAGGACACGTAAAAAAAAAAAAAAGAAAGAAAAAAAAATGAGAAGACTTAATGTTTCGCAAAATTCCTCACATTTAGACTCCCGTAGTTTTTCAGTATGCTAGCATAAATTTAGAAACATTATTGTGGCTTAGGGGGAATTCTTTTCTAATATTCTACTATTTTAAAGACAACGTGGTGTTTACAACCCAAGGCCAAAGAAAATAATACATTATCATGCTTTAAAATAGGAGGGTTTTTTTTTGTCAAATTTCACTGACCTTTTTTGTTTTTAGCAAGCATACATTTCCCCTGTTCAGTTAACAGGTTCCCAGAAGTTTATCTCTTCTGTGATTCTAGTGCTGTCTAGGATGCCAAGAACGTTTTATTGTATTGATTGATCAGTAAATGTCAAATTTCTGTCAGTGTTGCACATTTTACCATTGCAGCTGCTCTAGTGAAATCTGCAAAACTTTCAAAGAAATGATCTGTAGTCAAACAATGGGTTTAACATTTCTGCAATACTAAAAGCAATTCACCCTAAAGAATTACCATCAAATCAAAAATGTAACTTTAGCTATTCCTGTGAATGACTATTTCTTATTAACATTACATAGGGAGGGAGCGCATACTTTAAAACATGGTCTTTTAGCCTTTGTTTAAATGTTTTGGTCATCATTAAGACATTAGAATGCTAAGCAATAGGTCTGAGGACTCTGTGGCTGCTGACAGTTTAGAAAAATGTTTGATCAGTATGAGTATTTCTGTATCATTAAAATGAACATCACTTACCCACATTATTAATAACTCTTACATATCTGGGTTTTGAGAGCTTATGAGTTTTGTAGTGTGTATTCAATATAAAATGGTGCAAATAAAAATACACCTGCCATGCATAAAATAATTAAAATAATGTTTTATCTTGAATACCACAGTTTTGTTGCCTTACAGCAAGGTTTCTGGTTCAAAGAGTGTAGGTGCTCCAGCTGTCTCTCACACCTCAAAACCATAAATGATATTTAATTCATAGTCTTAAAATTACCTAAGGAGTGGGTGTGCAGAGTTGTTTCTCTTTAAGGTGGACTGGTGATTGGTTCAAGTTCTGTTACATTTCTTGCTTGACGACAGCTGTGCAATAATGAGCATGAAAAAAGATGGTTTGGAAAATAAGAATTCAATCTCTTTTTTGATGCAATTTCCGTTTGGGATTAATAAAGTATTTTGAACTGAACTGATCTTGAGCACCACTCAAACTGACTAGTGACAAAAATCTGCCAATTTTGCCAGAGCTAGCACTGAACATGTGATTTACTAAGCAGATTCTCAAAAATGAGAATTTTACCATGCATCAAAATTGAAAACTCTTACTATTTTAGTCTGTACACATGTCAAAAACACCAATTTCTTTGTTGGACTTCAGTGTGAGTTCAGTAACAGTTACATAAAGGTTCGACACATGTTTAATGATTGATTAATGGGAATAATCCTCTATTTACTTCAATTTCTATTGGATTCAAAACTATTACGCCTACCAAGAAACCTGCTGCACATATTTTCTTTTATGTTTGAAGTGTTAACTTTAGCTATCACCCAGTTCTTTTGTTGGCAGCCCAAGAAGAGGAGCTGAAGTCAGTCTTCAGTTCTCAGAGGCAGAAGCCTAATTTATTTTTGACCACACATAAGGTTTTACAGCGCTGGCCTCTATCATATAGTATAAGCACCACAAGAAAAGCAAGGTAATTAGAGTACATTATATATTTATCTTTTTGGCCACGCATACACAGAGAAATAGGCTGGACTTAAGTACGCATTACGATCTAATTGGCCACATGCTAATACTGTGGGCAGGCCTCTGCATATGTGAGGTCATTGGAATGTGATACAAAAGTGTGTGTGTGTGTGTGTGTGTGTGTGTGTGTGTGTGTGTGTGTGTGTGTGTGTGTGTGTGTGTGTTGGTTCAGGCGTATAACTATTGCAGAAAACCTATTGATAGTAAATAGAAGACGTTGAAGGTACATTTGTGCTCTGTTTCTCAGCTCTAACAAGATTATATCAATACAAAGAGAGGATACATTAAAGTCCATAAAGCTTACAAAGTGCTGTCAGACAAATGAACTAGTGTATGTCTAGTATCAGTTCAAACACAGAGTAATAACTAGGAAAATGAATAATATAAGTTAACAACACAAGTAATCACAAATAGGTCAATTATAACAGAAGGTTTTATATTAAATTGTTGGATTAAATGCATGCGTAATAGTTCTTAGAAAGAACATCAGAACTAGTCAATATTAGAACTGGCATGTCTAACCCTCAAAGAAAAACACAATTTATTGCAGTTATTTGCAACAAATAGCATGAAGCTCATGGATATATAAATGTGCATAGCTTCCACCATAAAAAGAGGTTCCTTTCTGAAAATAATTACTTTGTACGAATCTAATGAGATAATTTGATGGGTTGGTTTACTTTAATTTACATTTTTTTAATGCTGATTAAATGAATTAAGAATACACTTAGATTTAGCTAAGGAAATAGGAAATTGATCATCTTTCCCTTTATGAAGCCTTAGGCACAGTTGTTTTTAACCTCTGAATAATTTTACTGATGTGTGCATTTCACTGAGCTGTAATTACCTCCACAGAGAGCTGGATGTTCTCCAGTGTCATCAACACAATTGAAATTTCTGGTGTAATAGCTCATAATAATGACTTTTATTAATAGTAAGTACACATAGCAGGGACCTCCTTTAGTTCATATGGGGCACTGTGAGAACCATGTTAGACTTAAAAAGGCATAATGAACTGAAAACACAACCAACACATGGGAAAACATGTGCATCCACCAAACATTTCATTATAATATGTAATCAACCTGGTTTAATAAAAACAAAATTGCATTTGTACCAGATTGCAAAATAAAGTTAATTTATTTAGATATTCCATTCAATAATATAATTTATTGAAAACCTTTTCAGAATTCTTGTACTAATATTTCCTGTCTCGAACTGCCTTTTTGTATAAATCTTTATGGCAGATTGTCATTTCCCCAGTGGGAAATAAATGGCATGCAGGAGTGAACCAGAAACTATGCGACATACACATACTGTAAGCAGGTTTACTAAATGTGCAATATGCTAGTTAGAAACAGATAAATCCAATTATATTAATGTTCCGACAACACACTGACCAAGACACTCTGCATCTGTTACTGGAGTCCGCTTGGTTCATTTCTTTTGGGGTTTAAATGAGGAATGGTGAGAGCAGAGGATAAAAGAGGAAGACAAATAAGGAGGAAGCAGGTTTGCTTGGATATGCTTAGGGGCACAAAGAGAAGGAGAGGGGTGGGGGAGAAAACAGACACGTAGCTGCATTAATAAGCACTGCTGGGAGAAGAGTGGATGATACCCACAGTGAGTGCTAGAAGAACCTGCAAGGTGGCAGCTATACACTCCAATTAGGAAGTGTTTATCATGCATGTTTAAATACATGTTTGTGCTGTCCTGCAGGTAAGGCTTAAATATGCTGAACACATGCTGAAAACTGTCTGATTCAATTCCCCATTTGATTGTGCCCCCAAAGAGGACTTGGCTGTGGATTGTTATAGCAAACAATTGTTTGAAATCTGGCAACTGAAGACACACAAGTCCCTGGATGCTTCATTTAAGCAACATTTCAACCAAATCAGGGCCCTCAGTGAGGGTGTTGAGCCAAATTAGGCAGTCCCCAGTCAGTCTAATATTGAACAGAAGATGCAGACAGTGGTTCTGCCTGAAATGAATCACTGCACAGATAAACTTTACACAAAATAAAATTAAGCACTTGGGAAATCTTTTTATCTCCACAAACTAGTTTCAGTTTCTATCCCGCAGCTTACATAATCTTCACATCTGAAAAAATATTCACACAGTTAATTGTATTGAGCAGTAAACTTCTCTATTCTGTTTGATGCAGTGTTAAAGAGAAGCATTAGCATGAACAAACTAAGCATGTGAAGGTAGGAGTTGAAGAAAATACCACAGTGTTACATTCTACGTAAAAAACAGATTAAAACATTTATCAAATGATCTAATAAAAATATAACTTTTAATGCTGCTTTCAAAAATTGCATCTATTGTCAGCATATTTTTTTGTTATTATTTATAGCTATATTATTTATATTTATTGTTGTTTTATTCTTTCAGCACACATTCAAATATTAATATTTTTAGTTAACATTGTCAGCTAATAGCTTATATACCAGATATTCACCAGGCCCTTTTTAAAAGTATTTGGATTTTTTAAAATAGACATTTAAACTATGGAAACCTGAGTAAAACTTATACCACCAAAGTTTTAATCCTTGTTCTAAAGTAAAATTATCTATTATTAAACATAACTATTCTTTCATAGTCCATCAAAAACTGAACTTAGCTTGTCAGTTTGCCTCAATAAAAGTATGGATTTAATACCATCATACCATACCATAAGTTCAATTAGTGTATAGACTGTTAGCATTAAGTCATCATTGTGAAACAGTATTTTCTGTTTAGCCAAAAACAAACTGAGAACACCATACTGCTGATCACTAAACTTCAGCCAGAGTTAATTTGTTTTTCAAAATAAATTCAGATGGTGCTCCCAAGGATCACAGCTGAGAAAGATCGCCATGGGGCCAAACACCACCACTGGGAGTTGTAGACAGTGAAATATTGCAGACGCATTTTTTGAGATGTCATATGTCATTGATGTGTTTTGCCTTTCAGGAGACAGATCCTAGCAAGTTAGGTGAGGCAATTTATTAGCTATGCTTTCTGCTTTGGTGGCTAGCCTGCAGTAGGCTGTTTATTTTTCTTACAGACATCCTAAGGCGTAATTCATGCCTCACACTCCACCCTACTGTGGCCTTGAACGCAAAGCCTGTTGGATATAAATTTTGTCATCAGTACCAACTCACTATAGCTGCTATGACTCTCTACAGACATCTGCAGAAATCTGTGGATTTTCATGACTGTGTTCATTGATAGGGACATTGATACTTCTAGTGAAAGGGTGGTGCCAATTAGTCAGCAGATAAAGAAAAGGATGATAGTTATAACAAATTGTAAACAAATTAACTGTAGTTTAATTTAAGAGACAATAACTGGCAACTTTGTGTTTTCAGAGGGACTTAAAATAACACAGGACTTTAATGATGTATTTGATATATTAAAGATGGAGCGAACAAAATGAGCTCTACACAGGTTCACAGGTTGATTGCGCCAATCACAGCAGTGTGATCTGCCTCCCTCTGATCCCACTTGGCAGAGAGAAGAGCCTTTTAAAGACAGCGACTGGGGACAGCAGACACTCGATGCCCTGTGCCGGGCATCACCAGCTGGGCTTGGCACAGCATCAACATTATTAGCACCACTGCTGTCTTGGTCCATAGAAGCTATTTGTGAGTGGGTGAAAACAGACGTGGGGGAGAAAAGGAATTTTTAATGAAGATTTGTTGTTCTTTTTCTTTTTGCTTCATTTTTGGGTTATTGCAGTTCACTGCAGTGGTTCATCCATTTTTTGGCATTACATTCAAATCCATTAATATTAAATATGGAAAAAGAATCCAGTGCAACAGAAATGGATAAAAAAGACAGGACAAAGTCAAACAGATATTCAAGCAATAATATCTAGTAAAAGATTGCCTATCCACATGTTCATGCAGGCCACACATTCCTCATCAGTAATGAAAGCAAGAACCTGCTGATGTTATAGAGCAATAAAAGCCTTTGCATTCAGGGGCTACAACTATCATTAGATCAGTATCGTACAATAAGGCCCTGGAGGTTAATGCTTCTGGCAATAGGGGATGAGTGTTATATGTTCACCCTTGGACTTGGGGATATTGGATGGCCTTAGGAACCTGTGGCATGTTATTATCATTTTCAGGGTTGATAGACTGACCCTTATAAGTTAGGTTAGGAGTTGAAAGCACATATATGTGGTAGACAGACATATAATTATACAGCAACGGTTGAAGGAAAGAACACACCCTTGTAATTCTAGAGAGTATGAAGAAGCTGGCTGTTACCATGTTCTAAGATTATTTAAATCTAACTTAAGAGTACGAAACAAATTACAGATCCTTCCAGATTTTATTTTTTGAAACAAACATAAAGCCAGAATGAAGGTATTCCTCAGCAACACAAGATATGCCCAAAATACATAAACCCTAAAAAAAATCAGTTTGAATAAATAAACATAAAGGATGATAAAATGTTTTACATCTGATTAAACTTGCCAAAGTGTTATGAAGCAGTTAAAACTAGTACCATAAAGCTGCAATAACAAATGTGATTTTTTTTTTTTATTAGGGTACAACAACACACCAAGCTCATAATGCGTCACATCACCTAAATTTGGGTTCACTTGAATTAGACAAATAAAAATTATCACTATGTCTTTGCAAAACTAAGAATGCACAGTTATATATTTTGTTTGTTTTTGAAATATAGAATTATAATTTTCAAGTCACAAACTTTAAAAAAATCTGTAATCAGTGTAGATTATTCCTGTCCAGGTTGATTAGTACAGACATTGTATTTATGCTAGGTAATGAAACTCTTCTATAGTGGTCCAAATGCCAAAAGCCCCCAGACGATTTTCTCTTTTACCATGTTTTCACTGTTACTGTGAGGATGATAGAAAATTGATAAAACCAAAACTGTGTTTTAAAGAATCTCTGTTCTGTGTAGAATTATGCAATTTATGTTTTGAATCAGGAATGATCAAATGCAGTCTAGTGTAGAGAATTGAGATGGCCGGTTCATTGATAATGGTTCGCCACCAAAGCTTACTCACCATTCACAGCTGCCATCATTACGTATTAAAAACCATAAGAGTCCATCAAAAATAACGTTATTGTCATCAGTCGAAATTTTGGAAAAGAAAAAAGGAGAAATTAACTTCTATTGAGCCCCTTTTAGCTGCTTTTGTGGTGTGATATCAGACTGTAGTGTCATGACTCTTTGGGAACTGTGTTTGGACCTCAGCAAGTGCAGTTCGCTCACTTAACAGTTCTCTGGTGCTGCCAACAGGAAGGATCTTGAAACACAGCTGTTTGACCTGGAAGGTCACTCTCTTTGCTCTGCCTCATAATGTTGCAGTGGTCACCTCATTTGGACATCTCAATCAAATTGTAACTAATTCAAAAGACTATCTTACTTAAAGACATTGACTCAATTGGACTTGATTGATCTTGTTTTTGTATGTTGACTGGGCAGTCAATCATGGCTTATCTTTCTGGCTCCCTATCCCATTCATCTCTTTTGCGCCACTGACTTACTTCTCAGAAGCACACAATAGTCAGAGAGTTATTGTGAAACATATATAGATAGCTGTTAGGGAAGTAATATGTTTTTTTCAAAACATTGTGTTTACTTTTTTAGAGAACAATCCATTTCTCACTATCTGGAACAGGGGGCCTAAGGTCTGAGACATGCACTTCTTCTAAATTAACTAACTAACTTGAAGCTCAGCAGCTTTGAGTTTTACAGGAAAAATCTCTTTAATTTAAAGCAGATCTAAATTTTACAAAATGTGTTAAACATTTTAGAATGATAAATACTGTTCTTAAACAAGCTTAAGAGCTCAGTATGTGGGAATAAAAAATGATTTAGTGAAATGTTTACATCTGCGTAGGCGTCAGTATGCTCAAGGTCAATTTTTTGTTTATTTCTTGATGGAACACCAGATTAATTTAAAACTGTGACAATAACCCTTTAGTTAAGTGTTACTAGGAAGCTAAGAAGCAGATTCAAACTTTATTATTATTGCAGTGCTTACAAATCGTGAATATCTTGTCTGTTTTTTGTATCTAAGATGCTGCCACACAAAAGGTTTAGGAGTAGTGTAGGCTCCTACAGCACTTGCTTTTGTAAGCAAGTGCTATGGGAGCTTTAAATATATCTTGGAATATGATTTCTTTATACCTCTATAATTTTGTTTTTTTTTTAATTTAAATATTTTAATATGAACATAGAATAACTGAAAAAAAAAAGTTTTTTAAGATACATAGTGTCCCTGTTTAGTTTGTGTTGTAAACCTTTTTCATGTTGAAGCCACTGACGTTATCAGTCCTTCAACCTGTACGTTTGTATTCTTAAGAACTTCCTCCTCCGAACCCTAGCAAAATTATCACTCTTTGGCTGCAGCTCTGATGTAATTAAGACTGCCTATAATGTTTGCTCAAGGAATTAGGCTGGGACTCCCTCCACAGATCTCACACTCCTCCCCCACTGTCATCTCTGTTGCCTCCTGTTCTCTGGCCACAAGAGCTCACCAGATGGCAAGTGAGATTCAAAGAACTGTTTAGCCATTCAGTAAGCCCTCCTTTCCTATTTCACTACTTTGTAGAGTTTATTTCTTACTCCTCCTTTTAAGCTATAATGGGTTTATACCTAAGTGACTCACCATTTCATCACAGGTGATGTCCTGACCTGTTTATTGCCAAAAGAAGATCAAATCTGCAAAAGACTTTCAAGCTAAATTTGTCTGAAGATTGATTGGAAATGATGACGGGCTATCATGTAAAATGGCTTGTTAATCAGATGTATGTTAGGCCGGTTGGCATTTATTGGAGAGGACTTTGAACCGGACTGCACTGCCAGCTGCATGCTGCTGCCTGAGGGGTCATGTAGGACACCACAGCTCTGAGCAATCACAGCCTCTTTTGTCAGACCTAATAAAATAGTTAGGCACTGCAATGTATTTGATGTTTGTTGTGTGCAATCACAATTTGAGATATTTTTAACCATGCAGCCGAGTGGCTTGGCTCGAGGGACAACTGAAGCAGTCTGCCACTTGGTCTACCACTTTGTGGTTGTGAAAAACATGAATTTGCAGATACAGACACCACAGCATCAAATGTATTTATTACCCTAATCACCTGATTTTTAGGGCAGGGCAAATTCGAACTAAATCAATTCTTCATAAAAATTCAAACTCAGGCAAATGAAAAAGGAAAACGATGCAAACAGGGTGTCTGGCAGGAGCACCTCCAGTGTGGTTTGAGGAAACAGAAGAGAACCTAGATAGTTGATTTGTGTCCATGTGATTAGTCTTCCCCCAATCCAACGCAGTTGTTTTCAAAGTTAACACTATTTGTTCTTCTTTTATAAGATGTCAACACAATTTTTTGACATCAGGGCAAGAAAGGGACATGGTTTGGGGAGGATTTTCCAAATTACTTGATGCTATCTGGACTGCACTGGTGTTGTTGGTGGATGGAGGTTGCAGTTTTCAGTTGGTGGCATATTCAGTTGGCTTTTCAAGGCATTTGGGGTTGTGGGTAGTCTCCTGACTACAAGGTGCAGCATTTCTTTTCTTTGGCTGCAGTCAGTGGGGGTATATGTTATACTGTATGATTTAAATGGTGTTGTTAGTTTGGAACTCTGTGGAGTGAGGTCAAACTGCAGTGACCCCTGGAACTCAGCACATGTGCTGTGCTGCTTCTTGGTTTCCAACAAGGCCTGCCCCCAAATCTGGTGAGAGTTCCTCTTGTCTCCCCATCTGACACCTCCCACAGTTTAACTAAAGACAATTTCTGGCTCCACCTCTGTGAACACATTCATACAAGAACATGCTGACATACACCATACCATGGTATACAGACATACCATGAGTAGATGCATGCACAACCAACACATTACATGTAGAAACTTCTTCCTTGCTTTGTGTTTATTGTTCTTTGGCTTTTTGTTTTTCATCACTGTTATCGTTATGGCTTCCCTGGCTCCATCAATCATCTTTATTCTTTCTTATTCTTGTGGCCTGTCCACTTCTTTGCCTGAATCAGATACAATCAATTTAATCATTGAGTCAGTAAATTCAATTATACAGCAGGATTAATATATTACTTTACTATTTTTGCAGAGCAAAACCAAAACTTCAAAACTTACTGACCCTGCAAGGCAACCAGAACCACCATACTGTTTTTATAAGCTACCAGGACAGCACACTCACCCACACACACACACACACACACACACACACACACACACACACACACACATACACAAAACTGTGATCAAAGAAGTTATTCCTTAACAAAATGGTCACTTTAGTGAAGTTTAGAGTACATTTCTAGATCAAAATTGAGGTATACAGTATTACTCAGTCAGTCTATGTGTGCATACATCTAAGAGATTTTTTTCTCCCACTGGAACTTGTAAAGCCAAAATTCTGTTCTATGGTCTTTTATCCCCCATTAAAGAGAGGTTAAATGTAGAGTGAAGCCATGAACGAACTGCCAAATAAATCCATCTACTATCCTGATGAATCTATAACCAAAAGGTGACAAAATCGTTATTAAATGTAGCTGAACACTTCTGAAGCCTTAGCATGGGGAAATGCAAGTGTAAAAACATTTACATTTCTACACAGAAAGAAAAGTGAAGAAGTAACGATAAATTCTACCATTTATCCCCCACTTTGAGCAACGCTGGCTCACAGTTCTATGAAATACTGTGGAGAGCAGCTGGTGAAGGCAGAGAATCAACAAAAGGGATGTAAGGCTGATGGGAGGAGGAACCCCAGCAGAACACATTGAGCAAAGAGGCAAAGATAGACAGAGTTGGAAAAGTCACAGGCAGAGAGAGTGAGAGAGGTGAGAGAGAGAGATGGCATTTCTCTGAATCTCACCCCAGGGCTTTTTTTTTTCCACTGAAGTGATCTGACACCGCCTGTTCTCCATTTTCCAGTAGGAGACCTAAGACAGATATAAAATGACCCATAAATCACATATGTCTCATTTCAGTGTTTTTCAGCCTTCATCTTTTCATTGTCCTGCTTATACTTTCTCAATGCAGACTCAGTTCTCTTATACAGGGCCGTTGGCACCAGATTTATGGCAGTAATCCAAGAGTGTGCAGACGTTTCAGACACAAAAAGGGAAGGAAAGAAAATTTTGAAATAATCATATCAAATACCATCAAAAACATTTTATACCAGTTTATTTTTCTGTATTTGGGAGAGGGTAAACCTAAGTCACATCAGCATCATTTTATGACCATCAGAACCAAAACAGCATCCTTAAAACACCCCAGTAGTTAATTTCAGATTTTATTTGCTCAGTATAAACTGAAATATGAAAGTCTTATACTAAATACCTCATTTATAAGCCATAAAATTAACATGGCTATTACTGCATTTTTGCTATGTATTTAATAACTTTGCAAGGGTAATAACTCCACATACATAATTTTTATTGTATAATTGCAATGTTACAGCTTCTGTCCTCATTTTGCTGCCTCAGACTGATTCACTGTCATCAATATGTGATAAATAAATTCTAAGGTTGTGGATAGATTTCTTTTGTCGTATCTAGTACTTGTCAGAAATAGCTACCTATGCGAGACAAAAATAAAACAGCAGTGGAATATTTATGAAACAGCACCATCCCTGTAATTGCTGATTTTTATCAACAGCTTATTCCTAAAGTGTTTTTAGGTTTCCCGAACAAAATCAGTGCTGTCTATACCAACCAGAGAGAGAAAGTAGTTTTGAATAATGAGGTAGCCTTAGAATTAAATTCATCTGTAATTCATGCTAAGTCAAGTCCAGTTTATTTGGATAGCACATTTCAGCAGCAAGGCGGTTGAAAGTGCTTCACATCATAAAAACATCAATCAATTATACAGCAAATCATCCAAATCAACAAAATCATCAAAATCATTGAGCAAATATCAATGCACCAAAATCGTAAGAATCATCAAGTAAATATAGTTCAATGCTCTACTTACTACTAATGAAAGGCAGCTCTAAACAGGTGGGTTTTTAGACTTGATTTAAAGGAACTCAGTGTTTCGGCTGTTTTGCAGTTTTCTAGAAGTTTGTTCCAGATTAGCAGTGCATAAAAACTGAAAGCTGCTTCTCCATGTTTGGTTCTGGTTCTGGGGATGCAGAGCAGACCAGAACCAGAAGACCTGAGTGGTCTGGAAGGTTGATACAGTCATAACAGGTCTTTAATGTATTTTGGTGCTAAGCCATTCAGTGATTTATAAACTAACAGAAGTATTTTAAAATCTATTCTCTAAGCTACAGGGAGCCAGTGGAAGGACTTTAGAACTGGGGTGATATGCTCTATCTTCCTGGTCTGAGTGAGAACACGAGCAGCAGCATTCTGGATCAGCTGCAGCTGTCTGATTGATTTTTTAGGCAGATCTGTGAAGACACTGTTGCAATAATCAGTGCAACTAAAGATAAACGCATGGATGAATTTCTCTAGATCTTGTTGAGACTAAGTGTGATATTACCTGAGATCCTGTTACACAAAAATATTAGTGAAGGACTTAAATGTAAGGCCCATTCAAATTGAATTGTATTTATTATATTTACAAACCCAATACAGCAGAACCCACCACAGGCTTCATTTTTTTCTAACTATGGCACACTGTCCTGCAAATCTTATGCGTTCCTGCTCCAAGATTAATTTAAAAACCAAAATAAAATTTTATGTCCACAACAAATGTAAAATATATATCTGGATCAGAAGCATGCCAAGATTCACACAAAGTAGCTACTTGATAAAAACATTAAATGATATTAAAACAAGGCTGAAAGTAATAGATCAGTAAAAGCTGCTTAAAAATGCTAAATTAAAAAAAAAAAAATCTTCCTAACATGTTTTAAATATAAAATACACAATGTGCTTAATAATTTTCTGCTTAAATACATAAAACAGTTTCTCCATATCATTGATATATGAAGAAATAAAAAATAAATCCCTAAATGCTGCCGGTGGGTAAAATAAGAACTATTACACATTATGGATGCTTTTGCTTTCATGGAGTGAATTCTCTTGACAGATGACACTCATATGCTCTGGAACCAAGTTGATATAAAGGACTGAAAATAATCAAAAGCTTGTCATTAATTCTGCAGATTTTTGTTATTTCCTACTAATCTGAATAAGGGTAATTCAAACAGGCAATCTTTTAGCTTTAAGGAAACAGCAGTAACCACAAAAGCTACTGTGCAATAAAAAACAAAACCATTTTTTAATCATTTTAGTCAGTCTAAATTTGTTTTAAAGAGGTAATGATCAGGGAACTGTCTACATAGTGTTTGTTTTTCTCCATGTGAAAAGCCTAGAGAGGATCTTTTGCTGTAAATTAGATTATAAGGTGAATTTTTGAAAATGTTTAAAATAATCTTTGAGGAAAATATATTAATTAGGTATTATGTGAAAGAAAGAGTACTTTTGTTAGAATAAAAACTGTTTACCCCAAACATGTTTTGGATCAAGCACCCTGAGTGACTCTTAGTGTTATTGCATTTTGAGGCACTTTTCCTTTGGCTTCAATTGTCAGACCCAGTGGTGATGCTCCATTTTCCCAACAGTCTATGCTCTGTTTCAGTGTCTGTCCTAGTGTGACTCATACATGTTGAGATGAGGGTGCCGTTAGAGCCATACCATCTGTTTACGCATTCTTTGTTTATCCTGCAGTTGATGCTTGAGCAGTTATTTATGACTCTGGCTGTACGTTTATCGCCATCATACTGAATGAATAAGGGAGCAATCAGACACCTCCCTAAACTGTATTTCATCTCATCCTTGTTATTACAGATAATAATGTAACAGCTGGCTTCTGCTTTGCTTTTGGACAGACATATATTGGTCTCCATGGTTTTATCAAACAAATCAGTATTAGCCAAATGAACATACTTTTTCGAAATTGTCACTCCTAGTAATGAGATTGGGGACATCATAAATCTTCATCCTCGCTGAGTTCACTTTAATTTATTAACTTTACTTCCAATTACCTCCCTGGTCAGCAGTGATAAAGTCCACATATTTCTCACCAGTGTCCATTATGAGCAACAGACTTACACCTTGGCATGTTTCTAATACATTTCTGGCCACATTTTTTGCACTCATGGCAAAGATGCATAAAAGGACATTAAATTATATCACACCAAAAAATAACATCCTAGCATTTCAGTGCATGTATTTGACAGGGGGAAAAAAATCCTATATCAAGAAATAATCAAAAGTTCATAATTATTTGTACCACCATTATTCCTTTCAAAATAAATGCCACTGATTTTTTTTATACTTTCTTAGATTTATCTGAGATTTTATGAGCCTCAAGTTATTTATCTATGATGTTTCATTTCCTGAGGGATGTAAATATGATAGAAACCAATTTCTTTTAGCCACTGGCAACTAGGTTATAAGGACCCACATTTTTTGCCAGTTTACATGTTGAGGAGGATGGTAAAGAATGTAAAAAAATATATCTCTAAAGCTCATCTGTAAAAGAACTTCAGGAAAGAGTGGCATCTTAGGGTCACCAAGATTCCAGAACAACTCCTGGACACCATCTACATGCCAGCCAACCAGTTGTTTGTTTTTTTTTTTACTGTTTTAAAAATAAATAACTGGTTATACTATCACAAATATAAACATGTGCAGTTTGCTCAACTGTACTGGGACATTAATTGCAAAGATGTGCTTTGGTCAGAGCAGACTAAGGCTCTTTAAATGTAAAATAACTGGAGGTTTTGAAAAAAAAAGAAAAATGGTTGGCTTCTGCCAGAAAACTGAACAGGAATAATCATCAAGTGTTAAATTGGGATAATAATCCAAAACATATTCTCAACTCAACACAGAAATGGTTCATCAGATACAAAACCAAAAGTCTTTCATGGCCATCTTAGACCTGAGACCTGAATCCTAAAGATTTGTGGGATGAGCTAAGGAGAAGGGTGGACCCAGGTCTCTGGACAAACGAGAGGGACTGTGCAAAATAGAATGATCAAAAATCTCTCTGTGTGCTACACTTTGAAATCTTATTGGAAAGAACTACATAAGTGCTTTATAGACTACAGGGATATTGCTAATTGTACCTACAGTTGTTTCATTGTTTTTTTTTTTCATATTTATTTCTTGGCATTGTATATTTCCCCAATGAATAAATGTACTCATGTTAAAGATTGAATCTTTCATAATTGTCAGCATGAGAGTATGCTCCTGCAATAAAATCTGAATTTATTTTAAGACTTTTTACATATCATTGCCAGGGGTGAAAATAAATGTGTGTGTAGCTACCTTGATACGTTTGCTGAAATATTTGCCTCCTGAACGTAAAAAAACAACATTATTTTTGACTGCAATACTTTTACTGTGTGTTCGATGAAGCAGCACAAATCCATACAAACTCTGGAATGAAATGAATAATTACCTCCCTCTTCAATCAAATCATCAAACCCCATGGGTCCGTGTGTGATCTGAGGGCAGAGCGACTTCAGTTCCACTGAAACAAAGACTTTCTCTCTCTCCCGCTGACACTGTGACTCTGATGCTGGTGGCAGCGCTGCTGGGATTTTTGTTGCATTTTTTTTTTTTTTTTTTTTTTTTTTTTTTTTTTTTTTTTTTTTTTGTGGTAAATGCCTCAGCTTGCCAGTTCATGTGTTTCTGTAGCTCGCCTGTGCCTTGTAGCGGCAGCCCAGTGATGCATGGTAAATTATAGGCTCATGCTAATTACATTAGCATTAATCATATGCATATGATATGTATGAACAGTGGAATTCCATTACACATCAGTGCCAGCAGTACGTGCCCACCACCAGCCAGGTAGTCAAGTGTGTTTGTTTATTTATTATCTAGAGGAAAGCCTGAAAGAGGACAGCTGTCTGGAAGGAGGTAAGAGGTGAAAGGGAGATGTCATTTTTCAGGGTGCTGCATTATTGTATGGAATTATGCACAGATGGAGAGGTGGTGTGAATACTTATGCAGCAGAAATGACTATATCTGTATAAACACACACACACACACACTTGCATACAGCAGCTTCCTGCAGTAGAAAGGGGCTCACCTGTTCTAAATGAGGAAACAGCAAGCATAACAACAAATGAGGTATGCCGATGGGAAGCTTGCAAGTTGGGGGTTTGTCACTGTGTCTTGGAGTGATCATGTTTTTTCATGTATTTGCATGGTGCATACACATCTTGCTAATTGGTTTTTGCACGTGTTTGTATTTGCATGCACATCACATATTTTTATGAGAAGGAGAAAATGCAAAGAAGAACAAAGCCATAAAGGGAAGGAGAGAAAGTGAGTTGTTACAAGAAGGAAATGACTTCAGGACTGGTATATTTACTGAGCCAAGAGAGGTTTTGCAATGCCAGATGGCAAGAAGGATGTCTAAAGGTAGGGAGAGACAGAGAAGACAACGATACAAAGGTTCTGGGTGTCTTCTTTGAGACCTTTTCTCTTTTCTGAGTGTCCCAAAGGCACAAAATTGATTCCACTTAAAGCACTTAAAATGCCCCAGAGGATCTTTGCTTGGCTCTGCAATAAATATCAAGATAGCTCTTGAATTGTTTTTAAATTGAATGCAATCTGCCAAAGCAGTGAGCCATCATTTCATTTTTTTTCCCCCTTGATCTTCACTTCCACTTGATGCCAGCCTCTTTTTGTTTCCAGCAAATAAGGATTTGCGAGCGATTGTTCAACTCCAAAGTGGAAAAAAAGATTCTTGCCTTAAAAATAATTGGAAACCAATGCTCAAATTTGATGTATCACAGCCATGTAAAGTTAAAAGATGGGGGATAGAACAATTTCTAGGAAGAGAGAAATCAAAATGCGTAGGAGAAAATAAAAGACTGAATTAAATTGGTCAAACAAAGAGGCCGATGGTGGAATCAGTGGATTATTTTGGCAAACACAGATGCTTTCAGATCTGTATTTATACTGTGCCACAGCCAATATCCTGTCTGCAAATAAAAGGATGCATCTGATCAATCTTTATGTGAACATAAACAAAGCCCCGTCTTCTACAGTGCACAGATAAAACATTTTTACACTGCTGCTAACAAACTGTCATTGTTGCACTTTATGAG
The DNA here is from genome assembly GCA_014839685.1 of Anableps anableps. Lineage (NCBI taxonomy): Eukaryota > Metazoa > Chordata > Actinopteri > Cyprinodontiformes > Anablepidae > Anableps > Anableps anableps. The sequence continues at coordinate 20,055,994 of CM026086.1, read as the reverse complement.
CCATTTCCAGGGTGCTCTTAAACATATGACTCCTCGCAAAGTTCCTAACTGAAGTTCCTCAATCTTTTTTTTTCACTTATGGGTTCGCTTAGATTCATTTTACACCATCTATGCAAACAGTGCATTCAGTGTCAGTAGGAGAGGGATTACTAGTAATAATCTGCATCTCCACGCAACTAAATAAATTTTACTGTGAAATGTGGATCATTTTTTTAGCTACTGACTTTCTTAGTATGCTTTTTTAGTTAACTTAGTTTAGTTTTTGTCATTTTTAACAAAAAATGCTACCAGGGCCAACTTCAAATTACCAACAATGCTCCCTCATACAATAAGAAGTGTTAAAGTTTTGTCATATCAAATGAGAAAATATATATTAAATTATTTAGCCTGAAGGCTAAAATTGTTTTTCTAGCATAATCTAGGTCTTTTTACTTTCTTATCTCCATACCACCTCTACCCTTTTAAGGAGAAATAACAAATTTGTGGTACACTTTAACTCCACAGAATGCTTATTCCAGTTCATCTCACTGATTGGGATCAATCCTTTGGGCAGTTTTCTGAATAGATTTTGGGTCCAGGCTGCTGCTATCAAGAAAATTTGCCGCCTTTGGAAGTTTTAATAATGCCAAGACGATAATACATTTGGATTGTAATGATATATGCATTAGTACTGATGTCACTTGGGGGTACATGTTGTCAGATGATGAATACATTAACCACACCCACATCCAGGAGAGAAGAAAATGAGTAGATGAAGATGCCATCCAAAGCTGTCCACAGTGACAGCCTGCAGAAGGCTGAACACTCACCAGCTTGTTTTTAATCAGCACTGCACAAATGTTTCAGACAGAAGCAGCTGGGAGCAAGTAGCGTGTATGGCAAGCTCCTGCATCATCTATTATTACGATTTGAAACACTTAATAGTCTAAAAGGTGTGGCTGATTTGTTCTCAGAAGCTGGGATTTTCAAATTCCAAGTCAGAAATTTTGAATATCCAGTATGGCTTCACACACATGAAATGTCAGAATTGCAGGAATAAATGGTTCAAATGGTACACAGGAGCTGTGATCATTACTATGATGAACCTCAAGGTTGTGGTTTTGATGGACTCACATAAACTCAGATATTTAATTTAATCTTATAGAAATTCATTACTGACTCAAACCTATTGAAAACAACTCAGATTAGGTGATAAAGTTTGCTATACATAAAAATCTATCTATATTGTGGCACTTTATTTTTTATTTTTTGAAACGCGCAACCTTTTGGATTACGATAACGCATTCAAAAGATGTACACCAATATCCACGCATGAACTTTATTTAAAAGAAATTTTCAAAAAAAGAATAAAATGCACAAACTAATGTTATGTAGTTCCGGTGTTTCACACCAGCTGGCGCAACACTGACTCTGACCAGAGCCGCACCATTTTTCTGTTCTTCATTGCGTCCCCATTCTTCCGAAAGACATACTGCTTGCAGGGATACACTCTGCTGTCAATCAAATCGTTTGCGTGTAATACACAGATTGGCGCAGCTTGTGCCATACCTGAAGTGAGTAGGAAAAATGAGAAAGAGCAGCGCAGGATCTGTTATTGGAGATGAATCTGGCTGAGGCGGAGTAGGATGGAACCGGTTAAAGCTGCTGCAGTAGAGAAATGGGTTTTGAGTTCATCAAACCTTTTCTTTGATATAGGTCAAAAGGCACAATATAGTCAAAATCAGACAAAAAAAAATTTCCATTACCATTATATAGAGCAAAGGCTTCTTCTTGCATACCTCTCGTGAAATTTAGACTTGTGCAGTGTCTTTCTGATAGTGGCAGCATTTACTATCAACAGTAGCAAGAGCCTGCTGTAGGTCCCATAATGACATTTCAGAAATTTTGGAGACTTCTTTTAGCATCGTCCATGCTGCATTTGAGGAAAACCTGCTCTGTTTGCAGCCAGAACAGGGGATGTTGGCAACTGTGTTTAGTGTCCTTTACGTCTGACTATTTTTCCTTGCCAGGCACAAAGTATGCTACAATCTTCTTTCTGAAGATCTCACAGAGCTCTTTTGATCTTACCTTGCTGTCCACTCTCTCTTCAACAGTCAAGAGCACATCAGGGTACATGTCTGATGTTTAAACACAGGAAATACCTTTAAGAAATGTTGAATAACAAAGTTCTAATCATGGCTGCCTAATGTGGTATACCTATGTGGAAATTTTTGTCATTTTAAGAGGGAATACATATCTTAATTTATTCCTCAGAAAAACATTTTTCTATTACATTTTAGGATATTTCTCCATTTTAAAGTTTGTTTTTTTATTATTATTTATATTTTTTTGATTGATATATCTGTATGGCCAAATAGGTTAGAAAAAACAGAGATTTTTACAGGGTGTCCTAATATTTTCATGTTATTATATGTACTGTGGTATCCTAGCTTTATCCCTTAAGAGTACACATCACCTGAACAACATCAGTACTATTCACCTCATGCCTTACTGGTTTTATTGTTGTGGCTCAGTGCTTTGTCTTAAATCCTCAACCATAGCTAGTTTTAGTGCTATTTTTTGTAGCATTAAAGCCATTAAAGTATAGAGAATATTTCCCATGTAGTGAAAGTATTGAAACTATTTTAGTATTATGATAGGAACATCAAAAATGAATAATTTTCATAACATAAATCAAAGTAATTTATTTTCCTGGTTTTGTTATATTAGGACCCATTTACACAGCAGAGTAAAGAACTTCATGGAGAAGAAAACAGCAGTGCAGAACAAGTTAAAGTTGTTCTGTTAAGCTTTCATAAAATGAATTGTCAGCCTGCTGTCACATATCAAGGCTGCGCTTAAAGCAATCCAGCTGGATTTCAGACTCAGGCATATTTCAGAATCAAAAGTAAACTAAATATAAACTTCCAGGCTGAACTTTCAGACTGTATCTGTTTTTCTGTCAAACAAGCTGTCAGATATTTATTCCCAGAAGTGCTTTTTTTCCCCTCTGAATAAATTTAGAGCCAGGCTGATTAACTGAAATTTCAGGGCATACAGTTGATGGCAGACTAAAGAAAACTTAAACTGATTATTACTGAAAGGAGAAAATCAAGATTGTGGCTAACAAAAGCATAAAAGACAGGCAAAAGAATTATTTATATTCATTAAATTTGTAAAATAAATAAACTGACAGTAAACCATGTACTTTTCTAATAGCATATGAATATTTCTGTCTTCATCTTTCAGAATTTTAACTGTGGGACACACACACACAAATTTAATCCACCAACTTGACTTTCAATAACTCAATAATTGAAACATAACTGCATAACAAACTTCCCTATTAGTTGAGAAAATATTATTTGTAGACTGTGTGTTAAGCCCCCTGTTATCCAATAATAGAGCATTGAAATTACAGACACTGTTTTCATAATCAGCTTTTGTCATGATCGCCACATTGACACACTGCACGCTGATACTGGGAAGAAGCAGATATTGCCCTTAGCCCTTCCCTTTCTCTGGAAAGCAGTGGGGGATTGAAGAGTCCAGAGATTTCTGCTATTCTTTGCTTCCTTTTACATCAGCAGCCACCACCTCTAAAGCAGAGGAAAAATTGGAGAGATCCATCTCCTTTTTTTTTCTGTTCTCAAATGTAATCAAATTATCATTATCTCATGCTGTTGGGTGCAAGACTGATTTCTGTAATTACCCTGTAACCATTAATAAGGCTTGAATAAACTGTGTATAGAGTGTAATTTTGCCCTGCTGGAACCCTTTGTATATCCCTTTCCTGCTTCATGTAAAAAATAAATTCCACAGGGAACGAACATGAGATGAGCTGCAACCCTGCTCACCATCTCTGACAGCAAAGACAAAGACACTGAATAGTTGTAGTCCTTGGAGGAATTTTTCATATCACTTTGAAAGTTAGTCATCAAGGAATTGTCAAATATGATCAGTGCAATGTATTTCAGCCTGCATGGGATCATTTAAAAAGGACCTGAGCTGACCTGACCAGAGTAAATGCGGAGTGTCTCAAACTGAGTGGACAGATAGCATGCAGGGAATTCATGTGTGCCTGCTCAAGCAGTTAAGAGAAATCCCAGCAGGTCAGAGTAAGGAATGACGGCTTGAGAATTTACAGGTTTTATTACTTATTTTCAGAGTTATGTAGAGGCAATGGTGGACAAGTCAAGTTACAATTACAAGCATCAGAGTACTTTACTGGAATTTTATATGATAGTACAGAACAAAATAGTGCATGATTGTGAAGTGGAACAAAAGTGATACATGTTCAAATTTGTTACAAATAAAAATTTGAAAACTGTGTAGTGCGTGTGGATTTAGTCACCTGTTACTCAGATACACCTAAATAAAATCTACTTCAACTAAATGTATTCAGAAGTCACCTAAATAATAAATAGAGTCAACTTGTGTTAAATTTATTCTCAGTATGAATACAACTGTTCCATAATATTTGGTGAAACAGTACACACACTCTGAACACATCATCCCCACAATGAAACATAGTGGTGGCTGCATCATTCAGTGGGGAAGCTTTTGTTCTGCTGATGGGAATTTTGATGGGGCTAAACACACAGCAATCCTCTAGGAGGCCTGCAGCAGGTCAACAACCCTAAACGTACAGCAAACATTGAAATAGACTGGCATAGATCAAAGCATATTCATTTATTTGAATGGCTCTGTCAAAGTCCAACATAAACACCTCATTAATCGTTTGAAAAGTCTTAAATATTCATATGGACAGATAACCCTCAATCCTGTCTGACTGAAATTGAGATGGACAAAATTGTCATTTAGATGTGCAAACCTGACAGAACTAAAAGACCTGGAGCTGAAAATAGATCTTTAATGTTAATTCAGGGCTGCTGAAAGCAATGCACAACCCACCTTACAGGTTTTTATTTGTAAAAACCATGTATCCAATTCCTTCAACTTCACAGCATTTATTACTTTATGTTCTATTGCAAAAATGGCAATGAAATGCATACATTTTGTGACTATAACATGAGTTAAAGTGAATTTTTTTTTCATAAAAGATATGGTACTACATAATGTAATTGCATTATGCAATTCAGCATGTATCCCTGTCTTTTTTATTATTTTTTACCTGCATGGAGAGTGTGCCTGTCAAAAATTGTCTTGTTTCCACTGGTGTTGGTTTTCTCTGGAAAATAGGCACACCCATCAGACCCCATTAGTCTTTACACTGACAAGCCCGCCTTCCACTGAAAGACTGTCGAGCAGAGATTTCTGATTGCCTCAGACACTGGTCGGATATTTTTACTAACAGGCTAAGACACAGTGCCATTTATTCAGGGCATTTACTGCTGGTGATAATCCTGATTTAAGTTTCCCGCAAGTAAAGAGAGACACAAAAGACTTTAAATAGTTTCCTATGTTCCTTCTGCAAGTGATAAAACGAGAAGGAAGGTCATATAGACGGAGGTGTCAACAGGTCTTGCAAAAATGTCTGATTATGTTACCTTCTTGTTTGCAGACGGACGCAGCTCTGATGTATGACGCCGTGCATGTGGTGGCGGTGGCAGTGCAGCAGTCGCAGCAAATCACCGTCAGCTCTCTGCAGTGTAATCGCCATAAGCCGTGGCGCTTTGGAGGTCGTTTCATAAACCTTATCAAAGAGGTAAAACAGCCATCACTTTCAGATGGGCTGGACTTTGAAACTCTCTCTTTGTTGCATGTTTCACAGCATTTGCTTTATGCAGTGTTATTCTTCACTTAATTTCAGTGTTGTTTTCCATAGCAAACATTTTGTCGTGTTGTCCCTTGTGGTGATCATCATAATCAAACGAACATAAACATCTCCTACATTTCCCAACCTTGACATTCTCTGCAATCTTGTTGAAAATGGAATCCAAAGAAAACACTCCTTTACTCACAATAATAATTATTTTAGGGATGTTTCATTCTCTTTACCCCTACATTTTCTCTGTGCTTATCTCCTCCAGTGTTTTTATCAAAGCCTTGCTATCTCCTTAACTCCAGTCAGGGTCAGCCATTTTAGCTTTGTTCTACAAAGCTCTTTCATTCTGTGGATGGTATTATTGCAGGTAATTTTCACAATGAGCCATTGTTGTGCAGCCAGTGCTTCCACCACTCCCACCTCCCTCATCCACACCTCATCCTGCTTCTGCTCTCAACGCCCGTCTGTTCCTCCAAACAGCTTTGATGTTAAACTTCAAGCCCAATGAACCACATGCATAATGAACTCTTACCTGTCAAACCTGTCTCTGTTGTTGCTGCTTTATTGTTTCTTGTTATGGTGAAGGGAGAGCCAGCTGGAATTAGAAATCAGTAGAGAAAAATGTTAAGTTCAGAAAGGCTGGATTGTCTTGAGAAAGACTATAATGAAGCTGTGAGATTTTAGTATATTTCTGCTTCCAGGCTCACTGGGATGGTTTAACAGGACGAGTTCTTTTCAACAAGACCAATGGGCTAAGAACAGATTTTGATCTTGATGTCATCAGCCTGAAGGAAGAAGGGCTGGAAAAGGTACGTCCTTAATTGGTACTGTGATGCTGAGTGATGTTTAAAGCTGTTGTTAAAAAAAATGTTGCTCTTGCTGCTTTGAAGTCACAAAAGGTAATATGAACTTGACACTAAACTGTTTGAACAGATTGGAACGTGGGATCCTCCCAGCGGTCTAAATATGACAGAGACGCACAAAAGCAAGACATCCAACATCACCGACTCTCTGGCAAACAAATCCCTGCGTGTATCCACCATTCTGGTAGACAAGAAAGCATACAAGCATTGCACACTTACAGTATAGAATATATCAGTTGCAAAACCCTCTGATTTCTACACCAGCATGTATTTTTTTGACAGGAGGAACCATATGTGATGTTCAAGAAATCTGACAAGCCTCTATACGGGAATGACCGCTTTGAGGGCTACTGCATTGACTTGTTGAGGGAACTCTCCGGTATCCTGGGGTTTCGCTACGAGGTGCGATTAGTGGAAGATGGGAAGTATGGAGCACTGGATGAGGGAACAGGCCAGTGGAATGGCATGGTGCGGGAGCTCATGGATCATGTGAGTTGACATTCACAAAAGCAATGTGCATTATGTGTATTTATGCTGAAACACATGGATCTGTTGTTGTCCCCCCTTCTCTGAGTCTAGAACACACTTTTCTGTCTTATGTCTTCAAAATAACATTACACTTCACTTCTACTGTTTTTATGTGTTTTCCTTATGTGCTCTGAACAACTGTAACCAAAACCCAAAAGATCAGACAGCTTTAGTGAGTTAATGACTAAATGAATTAACAATAAATGCACATTACTGGAGATCATTAGAAACCACAGGGTTGTAAAAACAGCAGTTCTGAAGTCTCAGCTTTTATTGCTCATAATTTACACTCACCAGATACTTCATTAGGTACACCTTACTGATACAAGTTTGGACCACTTTTACCTCTAGAACTACCTTAATACTTTGTTGCATAGATTCAGCAAGGTTTCTGAAACTCTCTTCAGAGATTTTGGTCCACATTGGCATGACAACATTACGCAATTGCTGAAGATTTGTCAGCTGCACATCCATAATGCAACTCTCTCCTTCCACCACATCCCAAAAGTACTCTATTTAATTGAGATCTAGTGACTGTGGAGACCATTGAAGTACTGGGAACTCATTGTCATGTTCAAGAATTCAAGCTTTGAGAGATGGTGCATTATCCTGCTGGAACCAGCCATGGGGAAATTGGTATACTTTGGTCATAAAGGGTTGGACATGGTCAGCAATATTACTCAGATAGGCTTTTGAACTTAAACAGTATTGAGTTGGTACTAAGTATCCAAAAAATGTCCAAAAAGTAATCCCCACACCATTATACCACCATAATCACTCCTGGCACCTGAATGTGAATCTCTTATTGTCCAATTTTGGTGAGCCTGTGTGTATATTGTAGGCTCAGTTTCCTGTTGTTAGCTGATTGGTGTAGCACCCAGTGTTGTCTTCTCCTAGTGTTGTCTTCTCCTAGTGTTGCCCTCCTGCTTCAAGGTTCAACATGTTGTAGGTTTGATGAGTGGTTATTTAAGGTACTGTTGCCTTTATATCATCTCAAATCAGTCTGCCAGTTGTCTTCTAACCTCTGACATCAAAAATTTATTTTTGACCAGAAAACTATCACTGACCGGATATTTTTTCTTTTTTGAATTATTCTCTGTAACCAAAGAGATGGTTATGTGTGAAAATCCCAGTAGTTCAGCAACTTCTGAAAAACTCAGACCAGCTCCTCTGTCACCAACAACCGTGCCCCATCCAAAGTCACTTAATGTCCCTTAGTTCCCCTTTTGAAACTCTGTGCTTCAGTGGGTCATTTTACCATGTCTTGATAGTTAAGTGGAGTTGCTGCCATGTGACTGGCTAATTTGTTAATGGTATTAACAAGCAATTAAACAGGTGTACCTAACAGAGTGGCTGGTTGGTATATAATTAGGATTTCAACCCTGAAGTCTCTACCAGTATATACAGTATTTAGACAACATGCAATTGGCAGAATTAGGTCTTTGGAGAATTTACATCTGACCCTTGATGTTGTAAAACAAAAACAACTTAAATGGATATAGTTGATAAAATGTACATTTCATTAAATCCTAAAGCCAATTATAAACAAAGGCAAGATGTAACATCCTAAATGTGTAAATTCACTGTGTTTGAGGAAAACATAGCCCTAAAATTATTACAAAGTTATTAGGATTAATCTTAAGTGTCAGGAGACCCAGATTATGGTTATAATAGAAAATTATCCTTTTTTGAGGGGGAATAATTGAAACTTCTCCTAAAACATCATTCACCTTTGCTGAAGGGATATTTGTTCCATCTCGCTGTATGGGCCTTTGATACCTACAAGTGAACAGAGGGTCATGATGGAAACTAAATGGTGCCCACTGATGGTATAAACTAAGGGTATAATTTGGGTAGATAAAAAAGCACCACTGATTGCTTGTACAAAATACAAGCTTTTTATTATCTGAGCAATGATAGCCATGAGGAGAAGAAATCAGTGCCAACCACAACATCAAAGAGAGTCTTGAGTAGGAACTCAAACTAAATGGGGTACACACCGCTGCTGTACAAAATTAAATAATTCAAGGAAGGATTATGTAAAAATACTCAGGCACAAGTGCTAAGCAGCAACCCAAGGGTCTAATGTTATGTTCAGAGGGGACACAAGGTTAATTTGTCACACATTAATCTACAGCAAAGACTGTTGCCTCTGTGACTCACCTTTGGCGCAACATAAGAAGGATTAGACGTAATACCTGTAATTTCCAGAAAATCTCTGTTTAGCTGAAGCACTAGCAATTCCAGTTTTTTTTTCCTTCATGGGTTATTTCTTTCTTCATTGTAATTTAAAAGGCCTAACTGATGGAAATCAGTTGTTATTTATCTAATTATATTAATAATATTTATTCTTATTTATCTATTTGGTTCTTGGTTAGTTGGGTGGATGCTTGGATTGTCATTTATGTAGTTTATTGTTGTTTGGTAAAATAGTTTAGTTAATTGGTCTGTTTGTTTGATTGGTTGTTTGATTGTTCTGGTGTCAGCTTGTCCATTGGGTTGACTGGTTGACTGATTGGACTGTTGATTTTCTGCTTGCCAGTTGATTGGTTGGTCATCCAATAGTTTCTAGGTTGGGGAGTTATTCAATTGGTTATTAGATTGTTCAATTGCTTGTCTGTCTATATATATATTCTGTAATGTATTTTTCCTCAAAAAGCTAACTCTATTATCTGATTGCAGAAAGCAGACCTTGCTGTTGCTCCTCTGGCAATCACCTACGTCAGGGAGAAGGTCATTGACTTCTCAAAGCCCTTCATGACTCTTGGGATAAGTATCCTATACCGCAAGCCCAACGGCACCAATCCTGGGGTCTTCTCTTTCCTCAACCCGCTCTCACCGGATATCTGGATGTATATTCTGCTGGCTTGCTTGGGTGTCAGTTGTGTGCTGTTTGTCATAGCCAGGTAACATGTCAATCCCTCCAATTTCATCCCTCCCACCTATTTTCTTCCTGTCAACCTGCATTGCTGTCTTTCTGACATACAAGTGTTACTTTGTCCTGGAACAGCAACAGCCCTCTTTGATCTGTGGTTACTATAAATGTTATTTCAGGACAAATTATTATCCTTAATACACCAAGACCCACAGCAGTATGATCTTTGAATAGAGCTTATGTTTTGCAAGGCACCTTTCCACAAACATGGTACTGTAAAACCAGCTGCCATATCTCCTGATCAAGTATAAGAAATGTGTGGAGGACAGTTCTTCCTCTATCTTGATGATCCCTCTCACACTTAAATCCCCAATGCATAGCTGATGCAGTGTGATGTGTGTTAACCCCAGGGCTCTCCTCCTTTCATCCTAAGAGGTTTGGGTTTAATGCATATTTCAGTAAATGTTACCAGCAAAATGATCACACGAGAGAAAAGCAGCAACTGTCACCTAAGTTAGTTCAGAATATGCAAATTATGAGCATTTGTTTCTACAGTTGGTCAGGGTAAGTAATTAGCATAAAAGCACTGTTAAATGTATTCTGATTCAAATAAAACAAACTCTCTGTTGTTTTATTAAATAACTACCTTTTTTCTGTGCTTGCGCTATGCATTATATTTATTGCATACCACATCAATCATGCAAATAGACCTGGTCATTTCTACAAGCCTAAAAATATGCAGTCAAATCTGAAATACAGTGTTCTCTACAGTTCGCTGAGTTGGTTTTCTCATAATTGTAGTATTGATTGCACAGCTGCCAAATTGATTAAACAATCCCCCCAAAAGCAGGGTATATTATTTTCTTTAATCCTCTGCAAATAGAGTGAGTAGAGTGAGCTTATGAAGTCCCAGTTTTGCACAATAAAATACTAAACACTTCAATCTCACCAGGGATTTGTGTCTTTGACTCAGTTTACTCACACATTTTTCATGACTAAATAAGCTATCTCATTTCAAAGCTCCAGAATAAAAAAAAAACACATTTCACTCAGTGGTTTCTTCCAGCTCTGTTTGCGGCTGAATTGATCGGTGCTATTATTTATAAAATAAATGGTGTTCTCTCAAATCACAAAATTGCTGAAACAAAATGTGACCGCCTCTCTATAAGAATGGGTGATTTAAAATGCATTATTACATGTTTACATGATTTACTGGTTTTTACAGCTTTGTAAGCACTTTTCAGACACCTTTGCAGCTTTCAGGTTTCAGGTCCCTGCAATTTTTAAGACCCCACCAAGACACCATTTACACTTGGCCCGAGATGGAAAAGACAACAAATCTATAAACCCAGTGCGAGAAATTGAATCCAACAGGAAGGTAATGGAGGGAACGTGTTTTGTTCTGATATTATTAGGACAGGTGAAAAGAAAAAAAAAAGATGTGGAACAGTTCTCTTAAAATTCAGCTTGCAATTCAACATGTCCCATGAGCTGATTCTGAGGAGGTGACCTTACATCTGCCTGTACCACAAACAGCCCTCCTCCTACTGATTGGTGTGCAAAGCGCGGCTCTGCAGGAATACAGGCCGGCCACAGGCAAAGGTCGTACAGAGCCATTGGGCCCTGCACATACAGAATACACATGTAGACACTGACGGACACAAACACAATCCAATCAAGTGTGCATTTTATAGGTCTACACCCACAACCTTGCCGTCTGCACAGATCTTATGTCGCCCTCGGTCTGCCTCAGGCTGCAGCTTCACATTATATGTAATAACTGTGAAGAACCACATAACTGTTTGACTTGGAGAAGGATGCGATTGTATCAACGCACAGCTGCTTCTGCAGAACCTGCACAGCTATAAAGGTTCTTTCAGAAACACATAATGCATGAATGAGTCAATGAATGCAAGAAGAAAAAGAAGAAAAAAGCATGTGCAAGCAAACAAATTGAAATCCACTTAGCTCCACAAGGCCATTGTGTCATTACTGTTGCCTGTGGTTCCAAGGAGACAGAGCTCATTGACATTCCAGTAAATCAGGCATCCTGATGGTGTTGACAGGAAGAATTATAGTGTGTCATCACCGCCATGTCCACACAGATGATTCTCAAGGGGACAGAATTGCAAAAAGCTGCCAAGGAAAGGCAACATCTCAAAAATGTTGCTGCATTCTAAATACATCTAAAATCAGATAGTTAATAAGCCAACCATGATTAAAGAGAAGATTAAAGTGAGATCAAATGATATGTCTATATTATATCTACAGTTATCACGCAATAGCCTTTCACTTTGTTTCATCACAGATTTCCGGAATCAGGATTTGTTTGTCTGATAAACTATGCAACAAACAGCTTGCAGCAACGTTTTGCATAAATAAAGTCTTAGAGAATAAAAAAAGGTTTGAAAAAAAATAAATCCAATAAGACTGAAAAATTTCACCAGGTTACATAAACATTATTGATTTGTGGTGATACTTTTCTCTAAGGGGACAAGTAAAAGCAAACCATGCCAGCATTATGCTCTCAAAGCATCAAGCATTCAAGTCCTCTTTCCTCCTCCCAGTGAAAGATGACTCACCGGGAATAATCACTTTTTCTTCCCTCTGCATCTCTGCAGACCATCACCTGTGTTTTTTTGCACCACTGAAGGCTTAAATGTGCACTCATCTGTGTAATGAGAGGTTTATGCACTGCAACCCCCCCATAATATTTTGTAATTGTGGACAGACTGTTCTATCTGACACAGTCCGGTCACGTCCTGCATTGACATTTTGATTCATCTGAGGAAGTGTTATACACTGCTTTCCTTAAATATCAAACTAATGCACAAGCACTGCAGTCCTCATGCAGTGTTTTAAAAAGGTATTCATACCCATTGAACTTTTTCACATTTTGCTATGTTTATATCACAAATTCCAGTATATTTTCTTTGGATTTTATTTACTAGACCAATAGAGAGTAGCATATAATTGTGAAGCGAAAGGAAAATCGTTGATGCTTTTCAAAATTTTTTGTGAATAAAAATCTGAAAAGTTTTGCGTTACTTTGTGTTGAGCCCCCCTTAGCCCACCATCATTTATTTCGGTTACGGCTGCTGTTTTGCACATTGAGAAACTAAAATTCGTTGCATTCTTCATTGCAAAATAGTTGAAGCTCAGTCAAATTGCACAGAGAACTTCTGCAAACAATGATATTCAAGTCATGCCAAAGATCCTGGATTTACGTTAGGAAGTTGAGTGGGTCATTCTCTAGGTCATATGAATAATGCTTTGATTTAACCACCTCATAGTAGCTGTGGCTCATAGTAGCTCAGACTTGCTTTGCTTCTGGATGATGAACTTCCACCCCAGTCTCAAGCCTTTTGCAGCCTCTTACAGTGTTTCTTTTAAGATTGTCCTGAATTTTGCTCTATCCCTATTCCCTTCAACATCAAACAACTTAGTTGTCCCTGATGAAAGAGGGACAACTAAGCTTTTTGCTGTAGCCCTTAGAATACTCAGCCAAAGGCATTTGAATGTTTTATACAAACCTTGACCTCTGTCCCAGTTTATCATGTTGTAATGTAAACAGATTCCCTTTTTATGATTGTTAAAAATAATACATGTTTGCTTTGTCTTTTCACGAGTTAACTCGGCAATAAATTGCTTCCTTTTGTTCTGTGGCATCCCCACAGAAAAAAAATACTTCCACCACCATCTTTTATTCTATTTTTCACCATGGGGGTGGTGTCCAAGGATGAAATTAAAGTGTTAATTTCCACTATAAAAAGCATTAAGTTTTCCTTCCACTTTATAAGTATGTGTTGTTTTGTGCTGGTCTGTCACTGATATCCCTATATAATACCTATATAACACATTGGGATGAAGTCTGTGATTTCACAACAAAATGTGAAAAAGTTCTAGCATTACAAATGGTGCAAAGCACAGAATGTCATGGACACTACTTCTGAGGCATTCATATATATATATATATATATATATATATATATATATATATATATATATATATATATATATATATATATATATATATATATATATATATATATATACACAGATGGAATTTCTAGCACTGCTCCTATCTTTACCTTATTCTGTCACCCTTTTATATATTCAAGATATAGTAAAAGCCAGTTTTGAGTTAAGCTGCTTGATATGGCATTCTGTCATTAAATATCTTCACCCAGACAAGCCATCCAACAATCCAAGCAATGTGTCTTTCCCTCTGCATCTCTAAAAGCCACAGCTGACAAATTGGCATCACTTTTCTAAACAGTCTAAGCCTTTAAGACATGGCCACAGGCTTATTAGCATGCACTAAGTTGCAGGAAAAGCTTCTCAACAGCATTACCTGACGGACCCCTCGACTCTGCATAAGCAATGTTCTCTCTATCAACCACTTCAGCACAAACTCAATCAGTTCCCCATGCTTAACACTAACCCAATCACCTTGTGCTAATGCCATGCCACTTTTGCTTAGGATAATAAATGGGAAATGTCCACAAGTGACCCGGAGACACCAACAATCTGCCAAGACAGGCAGCAGATGAATGGGGGTAAAAGGGGGAGGTTCATAGGGGAAGCAAAGCCCTGGGGGGTAAAGAGAAAAAAAAGTGTTGGTTGTTAGAATGAAAATGGGATGAGGGTATCAAGGGAGGGTGAGAGAACAGGAAAAGCTTCTTGGAAGAAGACACGAGATGTCTGTTGTGAAAAGAAGAAAGAAAAAGAGCAAAAAATATGAGGAACATATTGTATCTGCAGACAAATGTTGATTGCAGCTGCTGTGTAAACATTTAAAAGCCCCATAGTAAGTTAACGGTAATGACGACTGAATGATCATGCACAGGGACATTATCACCAATAACAGTGTTATTTCAGCATATTGATCTGTTACACAATAAACTGATGGCATTTAATTATGCCAATATGTTGACTTCAATAAAAACATGAACGATTTGTTTTATTTTCTTCAAGAGCTCTGTGTTCAAAGATTAAAAAAAATCATTTATGATTCCTTTATTCCTGCTACTTCAAAGTTAGGTTTTCTCTGTGATTTACATCAGGAAATTCAGTGTTCTGTGCTCTTTATACTGACTGTTATGTCTTTCTGCTCTTTCTCCTGTAGGTTTAGTCCATATGAGTGGTACAACCCGCACCCATGCAACCCAGACTCTGATGTTGTGGAAAACAATTTCACACTGCTCAATAGTTTCTGGTTTGGAGTTGGGGCTCTCATGCAGCAAGGTACTTGCCTCAGCCTGTGGCTACAGTTGCTCTGTGGAGCTGAAGCTCTCTGTACCCCACTGTCCTTAAGGGCTGGATGTTTAAAAAGCCCACTGGCAAAAGAAAGAGACGTTGAAGGATGCTTGGCAGCTCTTCGTTCACACAGACTAAATAAGATATATACACACCCAAAACATGTCTTGATTTTTCTTCACACTTTGTCTCAAAACAACAATAACCTTTTTTTGTGGGCAGCCCCTTTGGCTGCAATCAAGCCTTGCACATTTGGAGACTAATATTTTTGCCCAGTCTTCCTTGCAAAGTAGCTCAAGCTCTGTCAGGTTGAATAGAACGTGTCTCTCAACACCAGTTTTTAACGGTTGCTGCATGATCTTCATGGGATTTAGGTCTGGACTTTGACTAGACTGAGTAGCCATAAATTTGCTTTGATCTAATCTATTCCATTGTTGCCATAGGTGTATATTTAGGGAGGTTCTCATGCTATAAAGTGAAGCTCTGCTTCTTTTGCAGACTCTTAACACGTTTACTTCCAAATTAATGAGAAGATCCATCCATCTTCTCATTAATTTTTCATACCTTCCTTGTCCCTGCTGAAGAATAGAATCCTCATAGCATGATGCTGCTACCATGTTCCACAGTAGGAACATGGTAGTAGCATGTGATCAGACTGATGTTCAGTGTTAGTTTTTCCACCACAAATAGTGATTTGCAAGTAAGTCAGAGAGGTCAATTTTGGTCTCATCTAATCAGAGGAATTTCTTGCATATATTTGCTATTTTCCCTACATGGCTTGTGGCAAACTGCTAATAGGACTTAAGGCGTTCTTTCTTTCCACTCGTTCATAAAGGTCAGATTTGGAGAGGATATTACCGTTATCATGTCAACAAATTCTCCCACTTGAGCTGTGGATTTCTGCAGCTCCCCCAGAGCTGTTATGGGCTTAGTTGATACTTTACTTGCCTAACCTGTTAGTTTAGGTAGATGGCCATGATTGGTTGGTTAGCAGCTGAGCCATACTTTTAACCTTTTCAGGTGAGGGGCTGAACAGTGCTTCACTAACATTTTGTAACTGTTGTTATCACAGTACATTTCTCTCCAAGTTTCCCCTTATAGCTGGTATGTTACTGGTCTTTGTGGTGCTGTTTGTTCACTAATGTATTACAACAAACCTGTTAGACCTTTACAGGACAGCTGTGCTTATGCTGAGATTAAATCACAAAGAGGTGAAATATGAAGAGGCAACCTCTGCCTCTGAAGGCAGTTTGGACTAGGTCTTATTTTGGGGTGTTAGAGTAAAGGGGCTACTTATATGCAAAATTATGTTATCTGCCTAACATAAAATATTGAAAAATGCAGCATATCTGAGGTTTGGTCTGTTAATGTTTTTTTTGTTTGTTTGTTTGTTTGCTTGCTTTTTTACAAAATTGTTTGTTTGCTTTTTTACAATATGTTTCACATGTTCTGCCTACCTATTGAACTTTCCTTTCTCAAAATTATTTCCAATACTGGATGATTTTGATCAATTAATGTAATTTTTGGTAGCATCTGAAAAAGCAACAGCATAGTGAAAAATGTGCAAGAAAAATACAAAGCTCTACAAACACATGGATGTAACACATCTAAGAGCTATGAAAAACTTGGACATTGTGTTTAGGTGGCAGTTAATGGTTTCTTATAGATAAATGGTGAAAGGTAACAACTTTAAATTAATAACACCATCTAAATTAGACATTGGTTCTTCATAAAGTTCCATTTGTCCGTTGTCACTTAGTATAAAATTAGCAAAACAACTGAAAACTTGAAAAGCATCATAGTTGAAACAACTAAAAATATGTTTTCTGCCACTTGATTTTCATAGCAAAAAAAAAATCTTTAATTTCACATCAGGGAAATATTAGATAACATTTCACACTTTTTTTTAAAAACTTCTGTTTTTTGTCTCTGTTTTACACTGAATTAATCTACAAAGGCTCCAACATTACAGTTTCCAACTGTTCTTTCCTCCATTCCTTGAAATCCTGGAGCTAAGTTCAAATGCTGAACTTTTTCTTTTTATCTCTAAAGTTTCATTGAATAATTTATGTAGTGTGTTTTGGCCCAGCTTGGAGGAAAACTTAAAACACACCGTTTATGTGACCGTAGCACTAACCTTAATACTTTGGAGATTACAAGCCTGTGATTACACAACTGCCAATATCCAGTCTCCTCTTCTCCTGCCAGTGGCCTCTCAGCATCTTGAGCTCAGCGGGGTGTGGAGTCAGGATGTGAGGTTACCTTGGGTGCATGACTCTCTGGCTCTCACTTCACTACACTGTTCTGAACAATCGATACCGACTGTGTTTGATTTGAGATCGTTGATTTATGCAAACACTCTCCTCCCAGCAGACATATTAGACAATACTTTCGGCTTTGTCTTGCATTAATTAAAGGATTCACTTCTAGATAATTTAGCTTGCTTGAAGTGTTTGAAATCATCTGGTGTTCAGAGGTCCCTTGAGTGATACACTGTTGAAGGCAGTTGTAGAAATACTGAAGCTATAAAAAAAACTCAGAGTTCTCAAAGCAAGTTTAATTGACACAGTCGTGTTTTTTTTAAATGGTGATAAGATTATAACCATAATGAGAAAAAGATGTTTTGAAGCGTAACTTTCATTCCTGCCACTTCCCATCACCTCAGGCTCAGAGCTCATGCCCAAGGCCCTGTCAACTCGAATAGTCGGAGGCATCTGGTGGTTTTTTACCCTCATCATCATTTCATCATACACAGCCAACTTAGCTGCTTTCCTCACTGTGGAGAGGATGGAGTCGCCAATAGACTCTGCTGATGACCTGGCTAAACAAACAAAAATCTTGTATGGAGTGGTGGAGGACGGCGCCACCATGACGTTCTTCAAGGTAGTGTTTTATTACTTTGATAGTATTATAGCTTTACTGTTTTAGTCAATACGGTTTTGAAAGCTCTTTTCCATTATTTAGGTTTGTTTATCTTATAACTTATGAAAATGGGACAACTATAGTTGGTTGTTTTGTACTAGCCTTGTGTCATTCATAAAAGCTTTGCTAATGTCTTGTAACCACCTTGAAAATTGACCTCCTTAGTTTTCTATAGTTTTCTATATTTTCCTTTTGGTCTACCTTAAATAAATCCAGTTACATGACTCCAGTAAATAATAACTGCCAGGAGAACTTTACTCAGAGTAAGTTTTCTTTGTTTCAGGGTATTTTTCTGTCCAATTGAAAAAAAAAAAACTTAAGTAGAAATTAGGGCCACAAACTAGTAAAGGTGTAAACTGACCTGGAGTTTTTGTGGATGTTACACATACAATCTTGTGTTTTTATAAAAGGTACACCAGTTGTAGTTGTTTCGCAAAGAAAGGTTCTTGTGATTACTGACGGTATTTGGTGAATAAAGAAAAGAAGGAGGAATTCCCTCAACCTGCACTTCTACTTAAAGACCAGCAGGGGGAGAATCACAGAACTTTGAGGTCAAAACTTCAAAGTTCCAAGTCGGAAAATCCAATTTACAACAATTTACAACTTCAAATACAATTTGAAGTTTTTTATATATACTTATGCTTATACTCTTACTCTCATTGTTACTTCTGGGTTTGTTTGGATAAAATGATTAAAAATATTGGCTTGTATTGCTAACAGTAGCCGGTCTGATCAATGAATACGACGATTTATAAATACCACTTGGAACTAAAATGCGATCTAGCTTGTTTTGATGTCATTCACATATCCTTGTTTCCACTCATGCAGTAAATGCAATGCAGCGCTACTGCAGCAATATTGTATAGTGGAAGCCTATCGAAAATATCTCATTTGATTTATGTCCTCACTAAACATTAACCCTTTCTTGGTCTTGATCCCTTTTATGTAATAGATAATGATGTGCATTTTGTTGTTGTTGGAAATCATCATAATTAACAAAAATAAAGGTTTTAAAACATCAGTATGAATGTAATTAATCGTTATAATGTGTTTCACTTATAGTGAATTGAGTTACTCACAAAAATTAATTTTTCAATAATATTCTAATTTCATATGACATGTCGCATTTATGTTAAGCTTAGTGTTTAATTAAAGCAGCATACTGAAATGATTGGCACCAATGAATTGAAATTAAAAGCTTGAATACCAGCTGTATGTGTGATATTACCATTCATAACATTAAAGGAGGCTATAGTTTTTGCCAATCATACTTATTTTCTAACTTTTAAAAGAGACTTTAATAAAATATTATATGTTTTGGCTCATAAAAATGTTAATGAAAACTTTCATTTCCTTCCTTTTTATTAAAAATATTTGCATACTTTAGTGTTTCTCTTCTGTCTTAAAAAAAGCATTAAATCAGAATGCGATGAACTGCTCTGCTTTGTTCTCTGCAGAAGACAAAGATCTCGACATATGATAAGATGTGGGAGTTCATGAACAGCAGGAGGCAATCTGTGATGGTGAAGAGTGTTGAGGAGGGCATCCAACGTGTCTTGACCTCAGATTATGCCTTCCTTATGGAGTCCACCACCATTGAGTTTGTCACCCAGCGCAACTGCAACCTCACACAGATTGGAGGCCTCATAGACTCCAAAGCATATGGAGTAGGAACACCTATGGGTAAATCACCTGAAAACTTACATCTTTTTTTATTGGATTGTTTTGTACCTGCTATGTTTTTCTTTATAGAGAGACACGGAAAATACTACATTACAGATAAAAGTATGGTTTTGATAATAATCAGGCTCTGGCAATGTTTCATTTAACTTCTTTTGTAGTTTTTTGTCGCTAGAGTTGTGATTTTAAGTGTTTGACCGAGTTGGGTGTAAATGTATAAACACTAAGTACCTGTAAATGTTTGATTTTTAGATCAAATTTTGTCTCACATAAGGCAGGGCTGTGCAACAAAGTCTAAACGTTATACAGCACCTTGCAAAAATATTAATACCCCTTGTGCTTGTTGGTGTTTTCTCCTTTCCCAGCCACCAAAGTCATGTTAATTTGGGGGGATTTTGTGTGACCAAGCAACACAAAGTAGTGCATACTTATGAACTGTAAGGAAATGTAACAGATTTTAAATACTTTTACAAATAAAAATCTGAGATTCAGAAATAAATCAAGACACAGCAAAATGTGTGAAGGAATGTGCTCTGAAGAGATAAGACCAAAATTGTCTTTCGTCATGGCGTACTTTCAGAATTTTATGTGTTGTGGAAAAATAACTATACTTCTCACCCTGATCACACCATGTCCATGGTGAAACATGGTGGTAGCGACATCTTTCTGAGCAAAAGCATTTTTTTCAGGAGGAACAGAAAGCCTGTCAAAGTTGATAGAAAGATGAATGGAGCTAAATACAGGGTAACTTTGGAACAAAACCTGTTGCAAGCAGCAAAAACCTTGAGAATGGGCTGGGTGTACACCTTACATCAGGACAGTAACACTAGACATACAATTAGAGCTTCAAGGAAATGGCTTAGATCAAAATAATATTAAATGTTTAAAATATTTTGATTAAAAATGTTTGGAACCCAGATTGTTAGGATGACTGAGGTAGTGGACTGCTTGCTATTTTAGTTGGGGACCCCTGGTTTAGATCAAAGCATTTTCAATTGTTAGAATGGCCCAGTCAAAATCTAGGCTTAAATTTCAATGAGAATTGGTGTCAAGAGTTGCAAGTGTTTCTTAAAAGATTCATTTCCTCAGTTGTGACTAAGCCTGAGATATTTAAAAAAAAAATAGCTAAGCTCTCGAGCTTTGGATGTGCATAGGTAGTATAAACATACCTCAAAACACTTTAGCCAAAGGTCTTTGGACAATGTTTTTACAAAGTTTTCACTTAGGAGGGCTCAATACAAACATGCCACACTTTTAAAACTTTTACTTCATAAAAAATTAATAAATACATTTTTTAAAAAGTGTATAATTTCCTTCTACTTTCCAACTATGCATTATTTTGTGTTGGTCTCGCACATAAAATAAGTATGAAACAAAGGTTTATGGTTGTTATGTGACAAAATGTGAAAAAAAAATCCTGGAGCTTGACTGGTTTACAAGACATTGTAATCCCTTTTGCAAATTAGAAGTTATTTTTGATTATTAAATAGCAAAGAAAAGAAGAAGATTAAAATGAGCACCTGCAAATGTTTCAGCTGCTGGTTTGAGTCTGTTTGTGTCAAAACTACCATTATTGTCCTGGAATAAAACAGAGGAACTACATCTTTCTAGCTTTCTACTATTGTTACCAGAGAACCAAAGCAAAGTAGCACCCATATCAAAACTATAACATGCTGAGAATGCTGGATGGAAGCTGTAAATTCTTCCAGGAGCAGTATCACAGATGTTAGAGTGGTCACGACAAGGCCACAGAGAACACTTTTACCAGCTGTAATAGTGGCGCCTATCATCAGTGATACGAAAGCCATCAAACCAGAGAGAATCATTTCTAGCTGCCCACATCTGGACTTGACTTACGTCTTTGAGTGCAGGCCAGTTATGAATCTGCAGGGATGCAGTCATTGCTGTTGTGATGGGAAAGCTAAAGAGATGCAATGAAATATATCCCCATTGTGGCTGCATAAGTGCATAAATATTTACAGCAATGCCCTTGAGATGGACATATTGAACCTGAAGATGGATTAATTCTTTTTATTTTTTTTCATGTGGTGATACAGTGTAACATACAACTGAATCAGTTTAGTCTATGATGTATGAACGTTAATAATTAAAATGTTCAATCTCAAAGCAATTACTGACCACTAACACATTTATGCCTCTAACTCTGCTATTCATTGCTCAAAAGGTAAATTACAGCCATCAGAATGTTTCCTTAGAGGTTTTGAGATAGTTCATTTCTTTATTAGTTGAAAGGAAGAATAGAAGCCCTTTTCTCCTTTTCTTTTTTAACTGTGTCTTTGTCCTCATTTCCTTGCTCCACAACCTATGAAAACCTCAGCTGTTACATCAGCTTAAAAGCTTTTGCAGCTTTAAGACAAAAGCAGCTATGTATTACATCTTAACCTTTTGCTGCTTCTCAGCTTTCAAACCTCTTTTTGCCCAAAAACACAAATGCGTCATCTTCTGCGCTATCGACTTAAACTGTGATCCTATTAATGCTTGAGGCCAGACAGTGGTAAGAATGATGGATGTCCTCGGGTGTTGAATATCTGTTAGGTAGCTGTGTATGCGCAGAGTGTCGGGAACAACGTGTTTCCATTTGCCTAGATCCCGCTCTCCATATCCTCCTCTCTAAGGACCTATCCTATTAGCATTTATCCAAGGCCTGCTTTGTTAGGCCATCATTAATCATTTGAAATATGAGAGGAGCTAGAACCTAGGGACTCGGAGACTCGATGGATCTCTCATCTTTAAATGAAGTGGAGAAATGCTTCTCACATGCAAGCTCCCATGCATATACACGAGTGTGTTTTGAGACCTGTACTTGCTCCAGTGTGGAATGCATACAAGTGAGGCTAAGTGTCTCAGGAAAAAAAAAACTAATAAATTTGCTGCATAAAAAAAAACTTCAGTGGCACAAAGTGTTTTATACTGTTTTGTTCCAACACTTTCTTGTCAGTGTAAACACAGAGACTGAAGATGAAAGGATGATGGATGATGATGGATAAATGATAGATGAGACAGCGGGGGGAATTAGTAAAAAGGAGCTGACAGGCTAAACTGTATCAGGGTGACAAAGTGATGCTATCAGCTACCTGAAGCCATATTTTATTAATTTCCCTTGAGTTTAGCACAGAACGTTTTCATGTTTTTAAAAATAATTTATGAAAAAAAACAGATTTGTTTTTAGTCACAGCTTGTAATCCGTAGAGCCAAGTGTCTAAAACGGAGATGTACAACCATGCTTCATTATGCGTGAGATTGTAATCACAAAAATAGACTAATACGCTTTGAGAGCTTTAAACAGGAAGCATGAGAGCTCAACCTAAGTATTAATTTTATTTTTGGTTGGGTTAGGAGAGGGTGTGTGCACCATAGCTGTGCTGTGGATGGTAGAAGGCCACGACTCAGCTGCTGTGTGACAATTGCTCCAGCTTTGATCATGCCAGCACCCACTGTGCCTCAATGTCACTAAACTCTGGCTCTTTCCCACTTTCCGTGGATTTGGGCCTTGTTGCCTGACATGCACAAAAAAAAAAAAAACAACAAAAAAGAAAAAACACAGCAATGGTGAAACTTTTATCTCCAGTACCCACATATAATCCCAAATACATACGGAAACGTGTGATGTTTGCCCCACAGGGCTCCTCTTTTTTTTAGGCGCTATTTCTGTTGCATGAAAGTGTCTGTGAACAGCAGCTAATTTGTCAAAATCGACAGCGGTTCTGCTGCACAAAAAGCCAAATTATTGTTGCCAGCTCCCTGCACGTTATAATCCTCATGCTGCAGAGATGAGTGAGAATTTTGGAATCACTCTGTGAAAATACGGATTAGCGGGATTTGAAGAAGGACTTACAAAAAAAACCTCCCTCTAAGAAGCCAACAATAACATGACAGGTTTTATGATCACAAGTCTCAATGTGTTTTACACACCCACAAACAAAAGAAGGACTGTACCAGATTCTTAAACATGTTCACCAGTCTCATATTGTGTTGTTTGTATCCACAGGCTCTCCTTACAGAGACAAGATCACAATAGCTATTCTTCAGCTGCAAGAGGAAGGGAAGCTGCACATGATGAAGGAGAAGTGGTGGAGAGGCAATGGCTGTCCAGAGGAGGAGAGCAAAGAGGCGAGCGCTCTTGGAGTGCAGAACATCGGGGGGATCTTCATAGTGCTGGCTGCAGGGCTGGTGCTTTCAGTGTTTGTTGCCGTAGGGGAAGTCCTTTACAAGTCCAAACAGAACGCCCAGCTGGAAAAGGTACTGGAGCCGTATTTGTCAGGATTATAGGAATTGGCTACAATGATAGCTAATGGTAAACAGTTGCAGGTTCATTGGTCAGTGTTCAAAGATGTGTTTGTGTTTCACACTGTAATAGAGGTTCATATCTGGTAAAAGTAATCATGATGTGCACTGAGACAAAAGACATCCACACTCTAAAAACTGGGGCAGGTGCTCAGCTGAAAAATGAGCATTTTGAATGAACAAAAAGGCTCACACACTGCAGGAGTCCATTCCTGCTTCATTTATTGCACCATTTCATAACACAGGTGACATTTTGAGCACTTTCCTCTTCATTAGACCAGAGTTCTGCAGTTTGGGGGATTTTTTTGTTCATTTAAAGTAATCATCATACAATCAATACAAATAATTTTTGGTAACAGACTTTTTAAAATCTTTGGAAATGGTTTAAAACACACAGTGGGTTACTTGAGTTTAAACCTACCATCAGTTAGAATAATTCTGATTAACTTGAAATAAAAATCAGCTTTCTTACCAGGATTTTCCTGACATTTTCTCATTGATATAATTTTTTTACCCGTTATGTCTACACCATGGTGAAGTGAAGATAGTCAGGGGTCTTCACATTTGGCAGTGAAGGCAGCCATCAGTAATTAAAAGTTTTGGGGTTTTTTTGTTTTTTTTTTTTTATTTCTGTCAAGTCCTGGTTGTGTTCTACATGAGATAATAACCTACTGTATTTGTATATTATATATTTTAGGAGTCAGTTTGCAAAATAGAATAACTCACCAATAAAAGACGATAACCTCAGTGAAACATGATACTGGCAGCATCATACTCTCAGACTACTTTTCTTAAGATGGAACTGTTTTTTTTTTTTTTTGTTTGTTTGTTTTTTGTTTTTGTCAAGGCAGATTAAATGAATTATGTCAGTTTTGATCCAGAGTAATCAGATGTCTACTAAAAAGATGAACATGAAGAGACCAGTCATTTTCAGCATCACAGTGTTTCCAAGCATACATCCAAATCTACGTATAAATGGCTTCATGAGGGGAAAATTAGTTTTGGAATGGCCGAGTCCAAAACTAAATCCAATGGAAATGGGTTTTGGAAGAGAGATGTCCTTGCAGTCTGATAGGTTTGGAGAACTTCTGCAAACTGGAGTGATCAAATATTCATAAGTAAAGGATTCTGATACAGTCCTTCCAAAGAAGACTGAATGCTGAAACTGAGATGAAATATGCATCAGCGAAGTAGTAGCTTAAGGCTGTTCACCTTTATACAACCATGTTATTGCAGCTTTTTACTATTTTTCTCAAAACAAATTTGTTTAGTTTACAGTTGAATTGCACAAGGTTTGTGTGACATAAAAGGAGAAAAGTTTTAAAATTGTTTATCATGATCTCATTTTCTTACCTCACAAAATCCCCAAATTTTTGTGTTGTACTTAAGTATTTATTGTAGGTGAATGTTGCTTTGCAAGTTTCCACACTGGCTGGCATATTTTCTTCAAAAAATTTGGAGGAAGTCTGTTGGATTTTGTTAAATCTTTCAGTCTGTCACATCAGATAAATGTGACTATAGTTACTCTGAAAGAGGTAGTAATCACTCTGATTTTCGCAGTGTTCAGTGGTAGTAAAGATATTTCAGTGGAAAATAAACAATAAAGGGCACTTTACAAAGCACCTTGTTCTTCATATTCTCTCTCACAATATTTGCAAGGCTGCAGTAACAGTGTAATCAGTGATGCAATCTTATTTGGCCTAATCACACAAAAGATTAGACAAGTTCATGGGCAATACAGGGAGCGAGCTAATATGCAAGAAGAGTCAACATCCGTGGCCTTTGTTCAGTAGTTTTATCTGCTTTCAAGGTTTCACAAATTGTTTTGGTTGAAGTTTTAGATAACTTACTTATGAGAAAATTTATTTTTAAAAATTGGTTATACCCTTTTTCACAGAGGCCTTCTTTAAGATGGATTTCCACCTAAGCTGTTCCAGTGCTAAACTGGTACTAGTGCCTGTTTAGCACCATTTTGTTTTCTGTTTCTTCTCCTGAAGCATTCACTTGAGAAGCAGAAACAAGCAATATAATGCCACCAATACTTTACCGGGCCAGAGGAAAGAATCCCTTTATTCAGGGATGGGTTTCTGTAAAACAATGAGTATAAATAAATTTTACTTTCAGGCTGCATTATTTAGACATCAGCAATAAAGAGATAACCTTTAACAATAAGGAAAGGTACAACAGGAGCTTATTTTCTCTTGTCCACAATCTGTTTTGTTTTTAGATCACCCTTCACAAAGTAAAGATATGTTTAAACACTGCACAGAACTGCTTTTAGTGCTCCCCTTTTAAGCTGAGTTTATAAACGCTGATTGTGACTCCATTTATAAACACTGTTGGTGGTTTAATATCCCCAGCTGGCATTTAAAATTCTTGCTTGAAATGGTGAGTGTAACTCACATTTACAGCATGTTAATGGGTCTAAATATCACTTGCTGGCTGGATATGCCAGTCAGCATTCTAAATAGGGAGAAAACACAGACTGTAACTAAAACCAATGATTATAAATTAGATTGGTGGTATTAGGACATTGGTTTGCAGAGATACTGAGATAAATACTGTGTTTTCTGTAGATAAACAGTCTCCCTGCCCTGTGATCCTCAACAGCAATTCAGAATATAGCAGATGGAAGCTGTTACAAACCAGCTCCTGCTTCAGCCCTGGTGTCATGCTGGCTTGGTGGAGAAATCCCTCTAAATTCTGTTATAGATCATAATGCACATCATTTAATTTTTTAGCATAAAAATGACAGCATGTTAATAAATACCCCCATCTAGGGAACATATTTAGAGCTCACAGCTGCCGTCACTGTAAATAAAGCCACCTGAGTTATATAATTACCACATATAAAAATGTCTTTTAATCAGGATACATTACACCATTTTTCTTCCCCCTCAGGTTATGTTTCCAGAGATTGAAAATATTATATGCTCCACTATCTGTGTTTTTAATACAGGAGTGCACATTATTCATCATACAGAGTGAAGTATGTATTTTAGCGCACCATAATGTGTGCAACTGCATTTCCACATAATTGCTGAACTCCCTAGATAGCATTTTTTAATTATTTACATCTCGAGAATTAACATAGTGCAGCAGCGTGTTACTTTATTGCAGTTGTAATTATTTCTATCTTCTTTTTTTTTTTTTTTTTTTGCAGACTGCATATATTTCATAGCACATCTCAGCTATCATTAATCAAGAGCTTCAGGACTGGGTCACAATATTCAGATGATTTGCAAATGCCAGGATTTTCTAGGCTTCCAAGGTGCTTGTAATTTGCATACAGACAACAAGCCTCTGCTTTCCCTGCCTGCAAGTCTCTTTTTACTCTGCTTTTTATCCTCCTCCTATATTCTATTTTCTTTTACACACTTTCCTACTTCCCTAATCAATCCATTTCTTTAATTATTTATGTTCTAGTATATATAAAAGATTGTATTCTTTTTCCAGACAAAGATATCTAATAAACAGGAAAAAAAATCCTGGTGCTATCTATTGATATCTGTCTCAAACACCCACACGCATAAACAAACCCAAAAAATAAATAAATAACAATGTCATATTTTTATGCTCTCGCTTTTCTTGTATATCTTCTCCCCTCTTACAGCCTTTGAATTTGAATTACATCCTGCATAATTGGGTCAGGAATGCATGAGGATTGCATTTGCCAAAGTTTGTGCAAAGGCATATTGACATTTTATAGGATTTTATAGCACATACATAATTTAGGCACAACAGAGTCTCATATCATGGAAGTTATATAACACTAAGATATTTTAAACAGTTTACCAGCATTTTTGGATTTAATCTTCTTAAGTGGGTTTTATGACCTCGAGGTGGCATTATTATATATATATTTTTTACATATTTCCTTCTGAATTTGGTTCTTAGCGAGGAGGAAAAGGCTGTAAAACAGTAATAAGACCTTTGCATGACAATGATGCTGACAAGCCAAAATGTTTAACAGAATTGTAAATACGTTTCTTTTTCAAATTCATTCTCAAGGAATTATATTTTCAGGCCTGCTTTCCCTGTTGCTATTCAAATCTATATTAGATTTTATCCCCCAGACAAAATATGCTAATTTTTATTTTCTCTGTTTGCTAGCAAAATCTGTATTTACTTTCATTGTGTCTTTTCTATCTTTAAATTGTCCATAATCATCCCCAATATTGCAACAGCAATCAGTGTCTTAACAAATATTACATCATTATTGTCACTGCCTTGTCTCAAGCAGCTGCAACTGGAGCTTATAGTTTTTGGCACTAAGAAGCCTTAGAAAGTTTTTCCTTTTGGTTTTTTTCCCCCCTGGCTGTCAAAAAAGAATAACTCAGTCTCTGCCACTTCAGTTTTATTGTCTATTCATAAGCACATAAATTTTTAGGGCTGCCAACCAAAACTATATACAAGCAGCAGCAAAGATTGATTTTTTTTTTTTTTTTTTTTTTTTTTTTTTTACAAAGGCTGAGATTCTGACAAAAAAGGTAACCTGTAGCACTGTGAAAAGAAAAGAAAACAAAACAATATAGCTGAAACTAAATCTTTTTCTGCTGGTTCTGTTTATGCTAAAGCTAGCATTAGCATGCAACATAGCAAACTTCTGTCAATCCAGGAAAAGTAGAGGAGTTGGCTCCATATGCCATAAAGCAGGATTTTGGGGTGTAACATTTGAGCATGTCTGGAAGATCATTAACTGCTTGTTTTAGAGAAAAAAATTACATGAAGAAATGCAGAAGAGGCAACCAGCTGACCAAGTGAGGATGCTTAAAACGGAATGTGCTTGAAAATGGAGAATGGGCAGCAAAGCTCTAAATATGAACAAAACGGCAGTGTTTGCACCTGCAAATAAGAAACTGTTGTGTTTCTGATGTTTCCATAGCAAAGTGAATCATTATAGCTAGATAGACAAGCTCTGCTTGCAGCAAGCTTACTTTTATGCACTCAATGAAGTGATAGTTTCTCTTACATATGGTTCCTGTTTGAGATCTGTTATGCATCTCTGAGTCAAGAATCAAAGCTAAAATTGGAAGATAGAGACTTTCACCCTCAGTCAGCCAGTACAGAAGTTGTGTACCATGGCGACTGGATGCAGGGAGGTGGACAGACATTTCTGACCAAAGGAATTACACTGACTTTATTGGCTGGTCTTTATGCTGCTTGAATTCTTGAATAGTGCTTGAATATGACAGTTAATACTATGCTCCTAAGTGCTGGTTGATTTCCTGCCTGTGAAGAAAAATATCCTCTGTACAAGAAAAGCACAGTTTTGGTTGATTTATATCAAATTGCAGAAAAATTTAACTTGTTTGCATGTAGTGAGTTTGCTAAATAGTTCTCAGAATTAACATGCATAATAAACCATTGCATTTTATGAATGTTCATAGTAATAGTAGAAGTATCCTGTGATAGATTTGCAGTAGACATGCCATTGTTAAAAGAAAGCCAGAGTTCATCTGGTTTTCTTTCAACAATGGCTTTCCTCTTGCCACTTTTCTATTGTCCAGACTTCTGGAGTGCATAGATTCTTCCCCCTGAGCTGTGGATCTCTGAAGCTCCTCCAGAGTTACGATGGACCTATTTCTGTTTTTCTTACTGATGCTTTCTTTGCCTGGCTTGTAATTTTAGGTGGATAACTGTGTCTTGATATGTTTTGAGTTATGCCCCATTCTTTCTGTTTTGGATGATGGACTGAACTGTGAGCTATTTAAAGCTTGGGATATTGTTTTAAAACCTAATCTTGTGTGTCCAGCTTTTTAAATTCATATTTGAAAAGAAAGAAATAAAAACTGGATGTCCTTTTCTTTTCATTTCACAATTATGTGGCATTTGGTGTTGGCTCTTCTCATGAAAAACATTGAAAGGCATTCAAGTTTGTGGTTGTGACATGAAAATGCATAAAATCCTATAATAATTGTACCTCAAATCAGCTTGGATCTCGTTCAGTTTGCTTTGATCTGAGAACTGTAACATAAAAAATAACAACTGCTCTACTTTGTCCTTCTTTTTTGTTTCCTTCTGCAGCGATCATTCTGCAGTGCAATGATGGATGAGCTGCGCGTCTCTCTGAAGTGCCAACGTCGTCTCAAACAAAAGCCTCAGCCACCCGCCATTGTCAAGACAGAGGAGGTCATTAACATGCACACGTTCAATGACAGGAGACTCCCAGGGAAGGAAACTATGGCATGAAAACTGACAACACCCTGAAACATTCCCCTCAATAAAAATCAATGAGGGGAGACAGGGGTCAAATTAACACAGACTTAACCACGGGCTGAGGTTAGCAGTAACAACAGGATTCCTTTTTGAACCAACATGCTTATGTAGACCGATGTTTCCTGTGGAAATACAGATACCTGAGAAGTGTCACCTCACTGTGACAAATACTTTTTGAAGGGAGCTGGAAACTACGGACTCTCTCCCAGGCCGGGCTGGGTGGGTAAAGTATGTAAACCTCAAAACAGATCCAAGCAGGTTTGGGACAAAAACATTTGCTGGTTCACACCAGAAGTGGATTTAAACACAAACATACATGTATACACAGACACTCACATGGTCACTTCACACTCTTTACTGCTGTGCATAAGGGAAGACTCAGTTCGAATGGTGAATTCAGTTGTAGTTTTTCTGTTGTTGTCAATGCCTTTTGTCTTATTTCCATGTCTGTGGTCCCTTCCTTCAGTGGCTTGAGTTTCTCTTAAATCATTTAAACAAACACTAATTTCATACCAAAAAATTAAAAAGTAGTCAGCACCATCTGGTTTATTATGAACTGATGTATAAAAGTGATAATTAGTTTGGAATCATCTATGCTGATCTTGTCAAATACTGTCATTTTCTTCTATATGTGCCAAAGTTCTGCCATTGTGAAGAACTTCTACCACGCCTGTTTCTGTTTGATGCCTCTAGAAGCAATGTAATCTGTCAAGCTCCTTACTCATGTCCGCCCTTAAACACTGTCAACGGTTTTCACTCTGTATCGGTTGTTGTTTAAAAGGTGGGATTTCTACAGAAGTGTTTGTTTTTGTACAAGAACAACAAAGTTTTGTAGTACTTTGTATCATATAGTAGCCCCTCCTGTGGACAAAATATGTAGCAGATAACAACTCAGCCCTCGGACTCTTGACAACAAAGCTTCAGGCTCTGCTGTGTCGAGTGCATTGCTTTCATCAATCTGAGATTCAGTCTTTTGTCTGCCAGTCTCACGGGGGCCAGCGGTACATACTGTTTGGGGACAATGTAGTGGATTTTGGTGGGGGAAAGCAATAGAATTGTAAATGAAGAGATCTGCGAAGTAGGCAAAGGAAGTGATTCATGCTGAAAAATTCAACTCTGGTCCTATCAGCAAAGAGTGTGAGTAAATAACAGTAGCTTTGATGAGTCACCATGAAAGACATGGTAAAACATGCAAATGTTGCTTTTGTGGAATATAAATATAACTGTAGTTTTGTAGATCTGTTGTACTACGATGAGATTTTTTTTTATGGCAAGTCCTAAAAGTTTTATTTTTTAAACTAGTTGTGCTAATAGGTTTCACATATACATATCAGAGACTTAAACATAAAAAAGTACATTATTTAAATAACATAAATTATATGAACAGACAAAATTAAAACATATTTTAAAAGCTTTTCATGAATTAGCTCTTTTCAGTTAATATTTAGTGTATATACTGCAAATATTTCTGACTTAGTTTGAAAATTATCACTTTTAGGACTCATATTTAGCGGCATCTCAATAAATTAAAATGTCATTGAAAAGTTAATGAATGCGGCTTACAGCAAAACCAAAGATCAGCTTTTCATTAGATTAGAATACTTCATAAGACCCATAAAAAACACTCAACTTTCCATTAATACATCTAGATACAGCACTTTCTGAAGTCAGTTTCTTCAGCAATTACCTTTGGTAGCTTACCCTCCTTGTGGAGGGTGTTGCTGACTGTTAGACAACTGTCACGTCCATAGTCTAGCCCATGATTTCATAGGCCTTAATATCCCCATAAGATGATATTTCTGTAGTTCAAAATATGTGATCCCCAAGTTTTTCTGAAAATCACAATTTTGGATTTTATTAGCTGTAAGCCATGATCACAAAATTACCAGAAATAAAGACTTGAAATATAACAATCTGTGTAATGAATGTGTAAGATGCGTGTCTCACTTTTTAATAGAATTACAAATGAATTCACTTTTCAGGGATAATCTAATTTACTGAGATGCACCTGTAAATGACCTCAAAAGTGGGCCATAATGATAGGGGTGTGGGTTGAGGGGGGGGTGTATGAATGTTGAAAACAGTGCAGCTGCAGTAAATCCGATGGTGGGATAATCAGGAGCTGTGAGGTGCTCATATGTTGGATAGCAAATGTCCCACCTTAGCTCAAAAATTGGGTTGTGTTTCATTCATCTTGCCTCGAGTAGGCTTCATCATCTTGAGGGCTTGATGTTGATGATAGCTTGTGGGCTGAGCAAAATCATTTATCCGCTAATTGTCTCCAGATGTGTGTTATCTTCATGATCTAGCACAATCACATTTGGTCCAACAACTCCTCCTGTCTGTTAACTCTGTTCCCTGTTGTGAAATGACAAGCACACTCGGTAGGTTACTGTTCCCGCTGCCCCGTCTTGACCTATTTGTTCAAATCATCTGGTATAACAGGTGTTAGAAGACACTAACACCTACATGCAGCCCTCTAATGATGAGACCTTCATGGGTTAATTTAATGATTATATAAAAACTGACAAGAGGGATTACACATTTAAGCTTTTGGTGATCTACTAGCGTTGCTTGTCATTTTCCATATAGCTATATCTAGTGGTGAAAACAGATTGAATTCCTGAAAACAATCTTCAATTGATTCCAAAGGCTTAGCGGTCAAAAAATAATGTGAGCTCATGAAGTTTGACATTGATGCAAGGTTTTACAAAAACTGTCATTAAAAAATGTCATAACTGTAGCTCTGTCTCATATTTTTCACACAATTCAAATTAGTCTTTGCAAAGAGATCAAGTAACCAGATATACTGTGCATAAGTCTTTACATTTTGTGATGTCTATGTCTGGCATGTTTCCACGTTGTTACCAAGGAGCCCTATCTTTCTTGAAATCTTTTAAAAATTAAGGTTTCAAGAAAGACTCCAACTGAAGTTCCAAATTTAATCTATTGTCTTCAGAACTGTCAATACTTTAAAAAAAAAATTTAACCTAATTCTGATCTGCTAATAGTTTTCAGTCATTAAAAAGGGCTCCTTAACTGAATAGATTAACCAGTTCTGGGTCTAACAACTGAGGAAAAGTAGCTTTTAGATTTTTCATCCAACCACTTATTGGATTCAAACCCAGGACCTTGTTGCTGTGAGTAAACAGTGCTGCCAACTGTGCCACCGTGTAGCCGTGTACAGATTACATTATCTTAGATCAATTATGCTCATTGTTTTTGTTAAAAAGCCAGTCTTATTTTAAGCATATACTGCACAATATGTATGGGACAAAGAAAGGGCAAAAAAAGACAAATAGAGCAGCCAAAGTCTAAAAAATTATTTAGAAAAACTGTTAGATCCTGAAGATGTAGTGACTATGACCTTCTTAAAAGATCACAAAAAAGCAGGTCTCTTTTTCTTTTAAGTCTTTAGACAGTTTGTAACTAGCAGCCTGCCACAAAGTTACAGCCTCATCGTATTTCTTTAGCTGAATCTATAAAAAACAGGATTTTAGCACCAGCAAAGTGGTTCTCAAGAGCTATAAACTGAAAACTGTTTAGTGATCATCTAAAGAATGATGTATCTGTTTTCTCTTATGTCTGGTCTTCTGGAGTTTTATTTTTATTTCCTGAAAGATACAGACTTTACATTGCCCATAGATTCAACACCATTTTTACATTACAACAAACCCTCCATCAGGATTGTTTTGGTGATAGATCTAATACAATGTGGTGCAATTATTGGAAGTTAGAAGAAAATGGTACATGAAACTCAATTTTTTGTTTTACATATAAAAATATTAAAACTACTGCATGCATTTGTTTTCAGCCTCAGTGATTCACCTTTGCTGCAATTATAGCTACAACTGTGTTGGTTATGTCACTACCAACTTTGTGTCTGTCAACATCTATCCTCAAGTCTTTCCACAGATCCTCAAGTGGGATCAAATGTGCTGGACCTTGAGTGGCCCATTGTAACAGATTAATATGTTTTGATTTAAGCCACTCCATCATGGAACTGGTAGAATGTTTAGTTGCTGCTCATAATGGATAGTTCTCCCTTCCCCTCCAAGTCTCAAGTGTTTTGTCACTTCTAACAGGGTTTCTTCCAAGATTGCCAGGTAATTATCTGCATCCATCTTCCCACCAAGTCTGACCAATTTCCATGTTCCTTCTGAATAAAAGCATCCTTACATGATGATCCAGCCACTACCATGTTTCACAATGGGAAAGCTGTTTTCAGAGTTGTAGTTTTTCGTCACACAAAGCATTTTGCACGGAGAAAAAAGTTGACAAAGTTCAATTTTGGTCTCTTCGGACCAGAGAATCTTCTTCTCGTGCTTGTTATGCACCCTACGTGGCTTATAGGAAATTGCAAAAAGGAATATTTAAGGCTTTCTTTCAACATTGCTTTCTTCTTGCCATACTAAAAAGTCAGATTTGTGGAGTAGCCATGGCTGTTTCTCTGATTAATGATTCGAAATGGATTAAACAGTACTCTGTGACATGTCCAAAACTTGAAATATTGTTTTATAAGCTAACACTGTTTCAAACCTTTCTGCAGCTTGATCCCTGACCTGTCTGGTATGCTTCTTGGTTTTAAAGATGTTTTAAAGGGTGCTGAATATAAATGGAAGCTACACTTTTATGGTTTATCATTTATTAAAAATGTAAGCCAGGTATAATTTTACTTCTACAGCACATCCATGGCCTACACATAAAATCCTTAATTAATTACATCGAAGTTAGTTGTTGTAAAGTGATAAAATGTGTATTTCTTTCAGCCTGACACATGTTACTCTATCAGTAAATTGTTCATGTTGCTTATTTCTAAGCACACACCACACAAGATTTTGTCAGGGTCAGGCAATATACCATGGGCATTAAATGAGGGAACAAGAAGCCATGATCCAAAGAAAAAGAAAGAAAGAAAGAAAGAAAAAAACCCCAGAGAGCTATTGATCAAGACCACTTAAAATGTTACAAGAAAGTCTGGCTACTTAGAAGCAAAATTTAAAGAAAAGAGGGAAAACTCTTCTGTGGAGTAAAGCTACTCCCATCACACATTACAATGAATATACTCCTCACAATATTCTTCAATATCAGGTTAATTGACTAAATGGCCAAAATATTTGATTTATTCAGCTGAACTGTAACTGAAGACCAAATTGAAAGCATGTTTGACAAGGTTTCTTTCTTTTTTTTTTTTTTTTTTTTGCACACTCTCCCAGGTTGCTTGTATATCCATCCCCTCGGCTGTGCACCTTTCTCTCTGACTTAGACATGATGCTCTAGAAGTTACAGTGAAAACCGTCTCTGCAGCTGCAGCTCTGCTGCCACCACACAAATGGCCACCCTGTTTGTCCTCCAAAGTGACAGGGAAGGTCAGAGCATGCTTCAGTGCGTTCAGCGGGGACCGTTTAGTCTGTCACACTTATTTCCATCATATTAAATCTTCTTCCTCCTTTTCCTAAGTGATCATTGGGAAGGTATCCTTGGATAACATCTTGTTCATCATACAATTAATGGCAGAGATTGCATTGTGGACAGAATATTGCTTTCTGAATGTGACTTTGGTTTGTCATACAGATATCACAAATAAATCAAGTCTGCCAAGAATGGTTTTTCAAGGAGGACATTAGCTCCGCTGCTCATTTCCTTGTGAGTTTAATGATTTATTATCACAAATCATAGATTAATATCATGTAAGTCTGCTTGATTTTTTTTTCTTTTTGTCAAGAGTACATCTATGTACAGACCCCTAGTGTAATGCAAACTCTTCCAAAGGAGAGAATACATAAAGTTAAATATATTCTTTCTTCATATCACTAAAGTACTTTTTTTTTTTTTTTTTTTTTTTTTTTTTTTATCAAGTCCCGAGTTTTGTTGGGTATTTTTAGAAACCCTGACAGGAAAATGTATTTGATTTTTTGATTTGCAGCACTCATTTTATTTTATTTATATTGTATGAAGCCAAGAAGATCTCCATTTGCAAGAACATTCTGTCAAGATAAGAAATCTTTTTTTTTTTTTTTGCAGCAGTAACTCTACTACTAAAGTTCTATTTTTAATACCCTAACACTTATTAGGTGGGTGGTTATTAAATTTTGCTACAGGATTTATAATTCTGAGCTGATTAATTTGATCATAGACCTCACCAGGCACTTCTCATGAGTGGCCCCCAACCCCTAAAATTTCATATCCAAGTTATAATAATATGAGGTTCGACAAAAAAGGAAGATTTTCTTCTTTTTTTATCAAAGCTAATAAAGTGCCATATTAAAGTATGTAAGTGGGCTCAATATGGTCTCATTCTGCAAGCACTTGCACAATATGCTTAGCACTGATACATAACAGTAGTGTGAATACAGCAGTCTATTGTATTTGCATACCTTGCTTTGTGCAAAAAGCAAGCTGTAAAAACGACTAGATGTGTGGAGCACCGCGCGACACATCAGGATAGAAATGGTTTAAATGCGGTTTGTGTGAGAGCAGCTTTGATTGTAGCATAATAAGGAGACAAGATGACAGAAAAAATTAAGAAAAAAGCTGCAAGCTAATCTGCATGATGATGGTGATGAATATATTGTTGTCTCCAGCATTTCTCTGCATTGCTTTCCTGTCTGCTGGCAGGCTTCCAACATAAGCTAATGGATTCCTTCATTTTCCTTAGAAAAGGTGAGTTATATTTAGACAGATTATGTTTTTTAAATTTGTATTTTTGGTAGTTGTGTCTCAGTGAGAAAGTTAACAGTTGGAAATGCTTGTGTTTGATTCCAGCTTTGATGCCACCTTAGGCAAGGGACTTAACCCCAAATTACATTGTGATCTGTGGAATAGTGTTTGATCAGATTTTGTGTGTGTGCTGTGAATGTGGCTCCAATGTAAAAGTGCTTTGGTGGTTATGAGAAGAAAAACACTATACAAATTTATATAAATTCATAAACCCATTATTCATATAAAATAAACAATAAATTGCAAATGGAAGTTGTGTCACAGTTTTTCAAACAATGAGTGAATGCTCCAGACGGGAATAAAGCTTGGTCAGACAATACTACCATGCATGCATACACTCAGACCTAAGGACAATTTATAGAAGGCACTTAACCAGAGATAACTTATGTATGCATGGAAGAACATCCAAACTCTGTGGAGAAAAGGTTCTGGCTGGGATTCAAACCTAGGTCCTTCATGCTGCAAGACCACAGCACTAATTGTCCCAGCTTACAGTCCTCTTAAGTAAAAATGAAATGCATAGTTAAACTAAATCCTGCAACCAGTCAAGTGGTGCCAGTGGAAAAGATTGAAGACATAAAATTAAAAAACATTTTCTCCTGTCGCAGTGCTGTTTTTAATTTGGCTGTCTTTGGAAAACTTGGTGTTTACTGAGGTGGTATTTCTTATACAACATTTAAGAGCTGCTGCAGTGGATAATTCTCCATCTGTGGACATTTCAGTGCTGTAGAAATGAGCTTTGACTTTTTCTTGTGAGCTCAGCCTGTATAATGGGAATAACAATAAAAGTGGAACTGCTGAAGGTAATTATATGCCACAGATTTGGGTGGTCCTCCCATTATTCCCTCCTCGAGATAAGACAGGAAGGGAAGGGAGTTCATTGCAGTAAATGTTGGCCCAACACAAATTAAATGATCTTCTTCAAACTGCAGGAGTTTCTTTTTTATGTGACTTGAATGTGGGTTTCCACAGTTCAAGATCTTCAGATGGATGTAAATTCAGTTTTAGCAATAAATTAATGTCAGTTTAAAGGATTGATCTTTTGTGTGTTGTAGCAATTCCTTGGGTTTTGGTTGTATATCCGAGTGTCTTTTCTCCCAGTGGCAGATGTGTTGTGGTGGGTGGCAGCTGCAGAATGGAGGAGCACAGATTGCTAAGTGATTCACCCTGCTCCTGGCATCTCCGTTACCCCATGAGTCTTTTCACTGACAGTGTTTTCATTTCTATTGGCTTCATGTGTAACTAGCATGGTTTGGTGCTTTGACAGCTCTGTCAGGAAAATGACAATTCAGGTCTTCTTGCTTGGAGGTTATTTCCTCTCCCGTGACCCATTCTGCAGGAAAAGCGGAGGGACCCCGACTGAACATGACACAGAATCACATTTTTGAAATGCACATGTTGATGGTGGTCTGATAAAATCTCTAGACTGATGTTACAAATTAGCTCTGCATCTGATGATATCTGCTGCACCTTCATGCATACACCAGAAATAACAATGTTGAGTGTTGAACCAGTCACATCTCCTGAAGTGTGAATTGCATTTTGTTCACTGCTTTCAAATAGTACCCTCATCCCTTCTCAAAAAAATAATCCCCCATTTGGTTCTCTCGAACAAATGTTCTGCCTCCTTCTCTCTTCCATCTGCTTTTGAGTCATTCATAGTGTTGATTCCACCTCTGGAGGAATACATCAGGCATAACGCCTTTTTCTTTCATCAGGGCATCAGCTTTAAAGTAATTTTCCTCCTCTCACAGGGAGCCAAATGGAGACGAGAAGATGTCGATTCTCTCATCTCTTTGTCTGTCCCCTTTGATCTCTTCCAACATGAATTCCCCATGCACAAAAAGTAAATGGGCTCCCCCCGCCCCCACCCCGCCCCCCTCTTTCTCTGGAGCATGGTTGATCATACAAAATTGACCAGAAATGACTTCTAATGACCCCTGTGTTTTACTTGGAAAAGAGAATACCCCCACAACACACTCCTTGCTATCATTATGCCTAGTGCATTTTAATGATGGATGAATTATTCAGGATGTGCTTGTAGACATAATAGTCCAAAGCACTGATCCTGGGAACATCTTTATGAGCGCGTGCAAGAGATGAGAAGGATTTTGTGACAAAAGGACAAGGGTTTGAGCACAGCACACATGCCAGTGTGTATCGTTGACTGTTGCATTTACAGTCAGCAGCTGTGATTTATCCTGTATTCCCTGTGCAGGAGCCCCCTCTATCTCAAAGAAAAGGTTAAAGCATACAGCCTGGAGGCACTGCTACAAAGGTTAACATGCAGTTTAGGCACGAGGAATAGAGAAAAAGGATTGAGAAGATATGTAGTCCTCTCCTCTCTTTGGCCTGAATGCTAGCTCTGATACCCTGAAAACTCTCTCTGTGATGTTTGCAGTATTTATCCTTTACTTGCCTTTTTATACATCCAGCACCTAGCACCATAAACACACCTGACCTTGACTGAGCCATCTCAAGAAATTGTATTTAAGAGAAAGAAGAAAAACAATGATGGATAACTGGAGGAAACTGTAAACAAACAGCATTCATTCTATCAAACCCCTAAAGCGGTGTGCTTAAAGATGTGCTCAAGAGAGAGTCAGTGAGACAGAGTGATGATTATAAAACACACATTCAGTGCTAGACCATTAAAGAGAGAGGGAGAAAAGATTGAGGGCTGTGAAGACACACCAGTGTCTTGGTGAGTCAGATGTGTTGAGGTGATTAATCTGTTTTGGCTGTCCTTCACAGGCCTGAGGGTGGGTAAATATTTAGCGGTGCTCGGCTGCCACCTTTTGGAGACAAGAGGATAATAATACATTTACAAAACCCATCCTTCATCTAGTTTCTTGACATCACTGTCAGTTTGAGATATTTGCTGGCCGTATATTTGATAGAATGTCCAATTTCAAAACAGTCTGGTCCTTTTTACACTTTAGCAGAGAATAAGGTTTTGTTGTATATCAACTAAGAATTGTATTCAAATAACATTATATCGGCACATTAATTGTCACAGCTGTCTGAACAAAATATTACATAAAAATATAGCCCATAAAAAAGAAATATTTTAATAAGTATTTTATATTTAGTATGTAATTGCTTATTTGATTTATATTTGGAAAGGTGTACAAGACAATAGTTTGACCAGTGATGTTTGATTTAGAAACAGAATCAGAATAAGACGAGGCAGAACTGGAGGTTGCAGAGCTCAAGATGTTCAGCTTCTCTTTGGGAGTGATGAGGACGGATGGGAATAAGTACATCAGAAG
Organism: Anableps anableps; assembly: GCA_014839685.1. Classification (NCBI taxonomy): domain Eukaryota; kingdom Metazoa; phylum Chordata; class Actinopteri; order Cyprinodontiformes; family Anablepidae; genus Anableps; species Anableps anableps. The sequence continues at coordinate 20,015,644 of CM026086.1, read as the reverse complement.
GACAGCTCATGTTAGATGTGATGGAGATAAAGTCAGAGGCCAAACTGAGATGGTTTAAACATGTTCTGTAGAGCGACAATGATTATATTGGGAGAAGGATACTGATGTTGGAGTCACCAGGCAGGAAGCTGAGAAGACCAAAAGGGAGATTTATGGATGTGATGAAAGAGGACACAAAGTTAGTTAGTGTGAGGGTAGAGGACGCAGAGGGCAGGATTAAATGAACTTCAAACGGTTAATAATCTCTCCATTTGGAGAGATTATTAACCGTGGGTCATTCCGCCTCTACCATCTGGCATGGGACAAACATTGGAATGAAGCCTCGGTTGTAATTGGGTGCATTTACATTTGTGCTGTTCAAAATGTCCATTAATGCACAATGTCTCTCGAAAGAAAGTAAAAAATAAATGAAAATGAGACAGACGGTTCGCTGTGGTGACTTATGAAAGGAAAAGCTGAAAGAGAAGAAGATTTGGATGTTGGATTAGGTTCACTCTGATGCTGAAAAATGAGTTGCCCCTTCACCCTCATCTTCCTAGCAGACGACTAAATGTTTTGGCCCAAAACAGGCAACATTTCAGTTGAACGAAAACTAAACCCAGGACATGATGCTGCCACCACCATGTTCATAGTGGGCGTGGTGTTCTTCTCCATGATGAGCATCACTGTTCTGTGCTAAACATCCCTCTTGACATTATAGTCCAAAAGTTTGTTTGGTTTCACAATATAACATTTTGTCTCATGTGGAGTTTTTGTTACATTTTTAATCAGTCTGGATGTCTTGATGGGGGAAAAAAGTCCAGAGCTCAGTCCAGATATATGGGGAATACAGGAGAATATTATCATATGTACTGGTTAATTCCTGCATCTTCTTTAGGCTTGTATTTTCATCAGTTTTAGAGAAATATCTGATTTTAGTAATGTCCAAGTTGTCCCAAATTTTCTCTAGTTGCCAGTGACTGCCTTCCCTGTGCCATTGTTTATACACGCAGTCATTACATCAGACCAATTAAAAAAACATGTTTAATACTGAAATGTGGGCTTAATGGGAAGTATGTCTAATATCTGCTTAAAGGTTATTTTTAAAAGGTAGGTTTAATCTGACAAACAAGCCTCACTGGAAAGCATATTTTAGTAAAATGACTATGACTGTATACAGAGCTGTGGAATCTCTTTGTTTTCTTCCTCTGACTGAGGTCTTTTAAACAATGAGATCCTTTGTAACCACTTTGCAAACCACTGCTTTGGCATGAGAATGCAAATAAGCAAACATCAGAAAAATCCAAGGACAACTAAAATTTCTTTACAGTTAATCAGGGCTAGAAGTGAGAGCAGATGTAAACTCAGAAAGACAGAAGGATGATCCTCCTCTTTTTTTTTAGATTTTGTCTCCAAATACATTCGTTTTCCCAGGCTATATGACACATCTCTTGAAAACATTTTGAAATTGTTCAGTCCAATTTCTTTAGATTACAGACACCTGGCCTTTTATCAGGGGTGTGTATAATAACCATTGAATGCATAGTCAGGCATTTTTTATTTATTTAGTTTTAGATTTTTAATATAAAAGAATTCTCAGTCTTTAATACTGCATTTGGTTTTATCTTACAGATTATTATGTTCTATGAAAATTTTAATTTGTCAGAAAAAAAAACACAAAACATAGTTGAATCATATTTGACTGTAAATCACCAATTATAGCTCCCACTTTTACTAATAGGCAATTTTTCTCCACCAATTGTGATATTTTGCTAAAACTCCATCACTTTTTCTGTAGAGAAGTAATGACAAAATTCAAACCAGTATACAGCACATTTTTATTTCTTTTTGTACATTAGGCTTTTAAAAAATGCCGCATTCTTCAGCACTGATTTGTTGAAATAACCATCTCTGCAGCTACAATGTATTACTGAATTTGAGTAACAGCTCCTGCACAAAAGATAAACTAACCTTGACGTGTAAAATCTAAAGGTTCCTCTTTTACAACAAAGCAGGCTTTGTTAGGCTACAAAATTATACCGATGCACAGAAGTTTTCAGATAATGAGTCAGAAATTTGTTTACTGATATCTGAACATCTTGACATAATTATACATACTTTAATAGTGTTATAATAGGTTTATTTTCCAATCAAGTGAAACATTAAAGACATTTAAAAATTCAACCCAGACTTCACAGAAATAAAAAAACAGTACACCTATACTGAGACTAAAATAATGATTGATTTGCACAACGAGGAACATTTTCCCAGTTCAAAAGCAATCAGTGCTTTAATTTAAAAGAAATAGAGCATAAAATACTCTCTGGCCACAATGTAGAGATTAAAAACATGTACAAACATGGAAACAGTGAGGTTATTCATCAGTGCATAAAAGGATCTGCACTTGGTTGAATTTAAAGGTCCCCAAGAGGTACAATGTTCGGCTACGGCTTTTACATAAACCCTTCTGAAAGCAGTTTTATTAAAATTAAAAAGAACAAACGAAAGAGCACATTGTATCTAAAGTCAATTCAAAACGGAAAACAGCTGTCAAAGGCAGCAGTTGAGGTATGTGAACTCCAGTTTATCTGCCCAACCTCTGAACAAGCACATAGGAAAGCAGTGAGACCGACTGAACGTTTCCATGTCCTGCATCATCTATTTGTATATTCTATGTGCCTTTGAAGGGTTGGTAAATCACTGCTGTGGCCATTTAAGTGTTTACATTTGTCATTAAAAAGTTGAATATTCAAAGAAACTTATGAATAGGTCTTTTAGTAACAAGTAAAACATTTAAAGAACACACTCATTGCCAAGATCACTTTATCTGAAATTTAGCATTGTGGCTTAGGTAAGTTAAAATACCAATTTTTTTTATTTTTTTACCTGTTCTAACTTCCTCCTACATTATTAATTTTGGTAGACTAAAGCTCATAAATGTGTTTAAAACAAAGAAAGTTATCTTACAAATATTGGAAATACCTGAAAACTTGAGTGAGTAACTTTCACAGATGTGCTAAAACGCCATGCTTGCATACATAGCTAAAATATTATGAGGTGATGTTGCTAAGAATAGCCTACCAAAAAAAGTGCCACTACGTAGCCAATTTCAGCTCGTCATGAACTACTAAGAAGACATTGTGCTGAAACTAATCAAATAAAGATGGACAGCTTAGTTTTTTTTTTAACTTCAGAAGCTAGTTTGGAGGCCATCTTTGTGATCAGAGATGCTGATACAAAAAGGAAAACACTTAAGAAAAAAAAAAACATGGTCCAAAACCTTAAAACATGTATTTTGTCTAAGACTTTTTGATGGGCACAAGGTTGGATTTACTGAAAAGTTTCCTGCTCTACATTTTCACTGGCCAGATCACAATCGATTGCCTGATAAATATGGCTGCATTTGATTTGTCTCGGGAGTCAGAACTCGTAGCTGGGAATGAAGCCACACCCAAGTCGAGTGTGTTCTAGTTGGAGGTCAAAAAACCAGTGGGATTTAATAGTTGTTTTCGTCCTACCTGCTATTAGCAGAACAAGCCGTCGACATATGTCTGTTTTATCTGTTCAAACTCAAAAGAAACATGGTTACAAAAAGAGATCTTACCACTGGTTTACTGAGATATAAACACAATGCAAAAGTGCTGACAAATGTTTATATCTGCAGTTTTCACAACATTTTATGAATGCAGAAGCCATATCACAAGAATGAACTCAGGGATGCTCCATAAGCTTTAACTATCCCAATCATTATCCCGACATTAAGGGCTGTTCTTGTTTAATATTTGACTCGAAACTCTGAAAATCTGATTTCCGAGGACAAAATGTTTTTCAGTACCACCACAACACTCAAAAACTTTAATTTCAAATTAAAAAGACTAAAATAGTATAGGTTAACTGAGATGAATGTCTCGGCAGTAATTTAAAGTTCATCTCCATCAATGGGCAATGGAATAAATGTAAAGCAAATACATGTAAAGAGTTATTTTTAAAGGCTTTGAAGAATTATTTCGACTATCTGTCTTAAATGTAACAGGCAGAGGTGAGCTTAACACTGGTTTGCCTATCTCAGTGGTCTATCAAAATCAGAGGGCAATAACTTTTTACAAAATAATAAACCAATTCATACGATCAGGGCCATTTTGGAGAAGTAGCTCAATAAAGAATTTTAACTATATTAGATAAAACCAGGTTGCTTTTTCAAATAAAAGGGGCATAGTTTGCAAGGAAAGAATTAAATAAATAATCTTCCCTACACTGCCACAGAGGACAAAAGCCTCTTTCTTGTAGTTTTGTAAAGGAAAAAAAAAAAAGTTTGTGTGGTATTCTGTGGGAGATGCTCTCCAATGTCAATTCTCAAACAAAAAACACAGACTGTTTGGAATCCTTCAAACTCTTTTCATGTCCTATTGTGACTTTAAACTGCAATTAATATCACCAGATTTTCATTTGCCAGATTCAGAATCAACATATTTTTTATGATTACATAGTTTATGCTTTTTTGCCTTAACATACACATAATTCATTAATGAAGGCAGTTGAGAAAATGGCAATGTAAGAGAGACAAAAACAAATGTGAAATTTCTTACACTACATGCTGCCTGAAAAACTACACCTTGTTCATTTGTGCCATTAAATACATTAGTCTGTAGTTTCAGTGCTTTTTAATAGATGTTTCCGCATAACAGATATTTTCTTTTTTTTTTTTTTAAGTTTTCTTTGCTAAACCTAAATGTTTCAGATCCTCTAAGAAATTTAAATATCAGACAAAGATAACAGAAATAATTACAAAATATAATTTTAAAATGACAACTTTGTTTATTCAGTAGAAAAAGCCTTTCAAATCAAAAGACCCACAGACAGCAATAACTACCATCAAGTGTTTGCAATAACTGGCAATGAGTCTTTTACATCACTAGATTGTTTTAATTCAGCCACACTAGAGCATTTCCAAGCATGGACTGCATTTTAAGGTATCTCAATCGCACTTTTACCTGGCCATCCCATAACCTTTATTTTGTTTTTTCTAAACTGAACATGTTGGTATGCTTTAGGTTATCTTGCTGCATAACCCATGTGAGCTTGAACTTAAGGTCATGAACTAATAGACATTCTCCTATAGGATTTTCTGGGGCAGATAAGAATGATGTGAGATTGTTTAGCCTACTTCATGTTGACAGACTGGTTCTATTTCAGTGCTTTTCTAATCCTAAAAGTCTGAAATTAATCCGACCAGGGTGTGACGAGTGAAACTGAACCAAAAAATGTAGTTCAATACTGTTAATTCATGATTTAACAAGGAGAGCAATTACTTTTTCACACAGTGTCAGGTTGGTTTGTGTAAGTTTCTTTCCTTAAAAAATTACATCGTTTGAAAATTGCTTTCTGGATTTACTTAAGTCATTTTGTCTAATATTAAAATTGTTTTGATGATCTGAAACATGTAAGTGTGACAAAAAAAATCTAAAATAAAAAGAATCTGAAAAAGGATGAAGTTTTTCAAAGCACTGATCAAGATAACATTTTAAAGCTAACAATAACACTGGATAGTTATGTTTGCGTACACATCCCAAAACTCACTTAAACAAGCTTTTTGTCCCATCTGCAGATACACCAGAACATAGTAATCTTCTCAGTTGATTGTAAAGAGTAATACTGCTTTTGTATGACATGTTTAATCTCTTGAGTAAGCATTTCGAAACAATATTTATTCTTCATCAACACTTTTAGGAATGTCACTAAATGAAAAAAAATCACCTTTTGTACAAAACCTACTGATTTTCAGAGTAAATGTTATTGTCTGTAATATATATAAAAAATTCAGTTTGCACAAATGTAATCATTGTTAACATGAATTAGCAATATCTGTCAGAAACACAACTTTTGATTATCTTGAGCTGTGAAAATGGCAGACTAAGGCCATTACCAGGGAGCCTGCAAACAGGTAATAACTTCTATTTGGTAACAAATCAAAGAGATTAAAAAAAAAAACAAAAAAAAAAAACAGGCAATCTTTGCTCAAGTGCAAACCTATTCTTCATCTCCTTAGGCAAAGCATATTAGGTGGTTATAAAAACAGTTATGATAAAATGCAAAGTCAACAAAAGAAAAAAAGTTGTATTTTCAAAATGAGTCTTACAACCATAAAATATTACATTTGTGAACAGCAAGGCCCAACAAACTGAGTTAAACTTACAACGTTATGGGTGTTTACCCATTACTTGCAGAGCTGAGATCTTGTGGAAGCTTAAGGACAAACTGCCAAATAAGGAGCAAACTATGATAAATTATGGAGAAACAGGTGGAAAGCCACATCAGGGTGGATTTCTTAAAACCACATTGTGACACAAAGTTAAAAAAAAACTGCATGGAGGAGGCATGTGGCCTGGGAGTAAGGACCTTGTAGAGGAATAGCGTTAATGAGGTAGTTTGCTGTAAACAAAAAAAGCAATAGTTTTCCATTAAGAAAAAAATTATTAAATCTGGAAAGGAAGACTGAGAAATCTGTGGCAACACAAAAGACTGTCTAACACAAACACCTCCTTTTTATATAGACCTAAAATGAATAATACAGCCCGTTAAAAAAAACAACAACAAAAAAACAGCTATGTATAACTCAGGAGGTAGTTGCTAACATCAGTACTTGAACTGGTTATTTGTCTCTTCACCATTGCTCAACAGTTTGTAGAGTCAGTCAGTGGATGATTCCCAAAAGAATAATAAACACTTTGTTTTTTTCTTTGTTTTTTTCTTTGTTTTTTTTTTTTTTTTTTTTTTTTTTTTTTTTTTTTTTTTGGTTAATTCCCTGAGACGAGTTCATCATCCTGAGAGGACCCATGTGTAAAAATGTAAAAATACATCATACAAAAAGATGTTTCCATAGAGATTTAAGCATGAGCTGCAGTTTGGTCGACCACTTTTTCTGTCAAGCTGCATTTGTTGTTTGATTTTCAATGCACGCACACATTCAAAGCTGTATATTATTTAGAAAACACTTTGCTGCACTTTCAGCAATAAGATGCTCTAATTCTGAAAGAGCTGGAATAGCAAGCACTTCAGCAAGTCTTAGCTTCAAGAAATAAAAAAAGCCAAACCTTTTTGGTATAGAAATATACCAAAAAAGTTGGTTGTCTTTATAGAGCTTTTCAAAAGCCTACATGCCAGTTTGATATAACTGTACAAAGGTATTTGATTTGTCAGAACATTAAGATACAACTCCAAAGCGACCTTACGTGAACTTTGTGAGGAGTCGACTTCAGATGAGCTCTTTTCACATTCAGTATGGTCAGAGAAGAGTTGTTAGGGTCAGTAAGTGCCACTAAAGCCATGCTTGGGATTCAAGTTATACCAAAAGCAACACAATCCATCCAGCTATTTCTCCCTCCATTGTTTTGAGTCTGGAGAAGCAGCAGCAGAGATGTCATCCCATCACCTGACTGGTGCTGACTGACAAATGCTAGGCACTGACGGATGAGGAAAATATGGTTCGATTTTACTGAAAAACATTTAAAAAAAACACTAAGAGAGCAGACATTATCGACATTCACTTCCCGAAGGAAGAAGTTGTGAGGTATTATGCAAGTAAAGCAGCTATGATAATGAGGTTATGCTAGGAACCACACCTTCAAGGTGAGTTTTGTGCTGTGACCATCCAGTACCTTGCAAATGAATTATACCCTTTAAACTTTGACATTTTTTATGTTACAACCACAACTTCAATAATTTTTTATCAGAATTTTCTGTAACAGAGCAAGAAAAAAAAGGATATTTGGTTTTCTTTTTTTTTTTAAGTGTGGTGTGTGTTAATATTCAGCCCCCTTTACTCTGACACCTCCTGAAAAATCAAATGTAAACAACTGCTTTCAGAAGGAACCTGAGCCACAAAGTTACTATCAAATTTCCTATTAAAATTCTATTCCATGGAAGTGGATAGGAGCTGATGGGAAGATGGATGGAGTTTAATAAGGGGTAGTCCAGGAAGTAAACCTGTCAGACTGCAAAAGTAAGACTCATTGAGGATCACCTTTCAACAAGGCGACACTTAACACACAGTCTGAGCTCCAATAGAATAGTTCATATCAAAGTATTTCCATGTGCTAGAATGGCCCAGTCAAAGGCCAGACCAAAATCCACTTGAGAAACTGTGGCAACCCAATTTCTTTACTCTTGTTTTTTCTCTCTTACCTGCGGTTATAAATAAAGGTTTCCAAACCTTTATTTGTGAGCTTTATCAACACATTTACTAAAAAATATACAGTTAGTGTTGGAATCAAATTCAAAAATACTTTATTTATCCCAAAGGGAAATTAAATTGAATCGAGGTCAATTAGCATCCCTCCAACTGGCCAAATAGATTACTCACAAGCAGACATTGAATGCATGGTACCTGTAACATATTCAACCAAAAATTGCATCCTAGGAATCGTCTGAGACTGGGACATTCCAAAGAATAGAATGCAAACATTGCTAAAAGTGTTGAGTTAGGGGGGCTGTATGCAAACTTTTAAAAAATTTTAACCCCTTTTTTTTAACTTATCTAAATTCAAAAATTCCCAATTTTCTGTTGATCTAGCACATAAAATACCCCCAAAATTTTGTTTGTGGTTGTGACATAACAATCTGTGTAAAAAGTTAAAGGGGTGTGAATACTTTTGCAAGGGACTGTATAAACTATCAGTATGAGAACGAGTGGAGTACATTTGTGGAAAAATGGAATTGTCTACATTGAAAATGGGTAAATAGAGGGAGAATTTTCACACACCACGATGTATCCCATGCACTTAAAACAGGGCTATGCACCTATTTCCTAAGTCCTTATATATGCTTACTTAATGTTAATATAATTTTAATTATATCTTGAAACTTTACATATATATTAAAAACTACTTTGAACTAATTATGCAACAACCAAAATGGAAGTCTAATGATAAGGCCTTTACTTAAATTCTAAACTATGATCTAGACTGATTATATATTTGTCTTATATAATATGTGTCTATCTATGATAACAGAAAAACAGTGGAGTTAACAGCCGTATTTCACCCATGAAGAAGATAGTTGTCCACTCTGACAACACTGATTTCTTTTGGAGTGTCCATACCGCACACACACTCTCCTCTTTGTTCTCAGTCTTGCACTTGCTCACACTTCAACAATCAGTTGGTCCAGTCTGTGTCATGAAAGAGATATGTATAGAGGGTTTCGAAATTAGAGAAAACATACTCTAGCAGCTCAGCAGCCTTTTAAACAACCCCTCAGGAATGCATTAAGTTTCCCCAAAAGATCTTTAGAAGCCAGGCTAAAAGTCCTGTGGGTCTGGATTATTACTTAGAGGGACTCAAGCTCTTAAGAGTTGTCCCCTAATCCTTTTTAAAATGAGCTACCATGTGTGCTGCGAAGATGTAATCAGGATTTTTTTTTTCTCTGAATGATTAAACTTACAGTATAAAGTTGTGGCTTTAAGTCTGAAACATAAGCAGGAAGGGGGCTTTTAAAATAGCCACCCTCAGGTCCAAGGGGGAACAGAAATAACACAGTCATCAAAACCTACACACAAATCACATTTCACCATTGAGCTGCACAGATTGAAACATAAAGAATTATTCCCTGCAGTCACCTTTCCAGCAGTCGTTTCAATAGCTGCACCAGATGACTGCAAGTCAGTCACACACATTCATGCACGTCCGTACCCCGCTGATCGTTGCCACAGCTGTGCTGGTTAGAAAAATAACACAATAAAAATAAAGAAATAAAAAACCTCCCATTTTTTCACAAGTGTGAGGTAGTCGAGGAGGAAGGGGGGCTTCAGGTAACCTTGATTGAGAATGGACTCGAAAATCAGAGGCTATGCGTTGGAAAAAGTTCACCTTGATGGAACATTTTCAGGATTTCCTCCACCTTTGGGTCCGTGAGCTGCGGTGTGTGTGGGGCTCCTCAGGAGATGAGGAGGATCCCTCCAGGGGAGATGAGCCAGAGCGCTCTTCTTCCTCAGGGAGGCAGAGGTGAGGCCCGGTGCCTGGAGCGGAGGCCGAGGTAGACGCTTGTTGGTCCTGAGAGCCTACGGCGGGTGCCAGTGCCTTGTGGGGACACTGAGCTACCATGTGAGTGATGCTCTGGCAGTAGTGGCATTTCTTTGGCTGGGGGGGCAGACCACACTCCTTGGCATGGTGATCCAGACCTCCACAGTTATAACAGCTGCAAATGAAAGAGGAAAAGGAGGAATAAGAGAATACACATTACAGTTAAAACATACACTACACTGAAAAACTGTCAATTTTTGGAGAACTCTGTAAGGTAAACCTTCACCCCTGGTGGTGAGTCTTTTGCAGGCTCTGTAATTTCTTTGTATCTGGCTTCATTCATCTAACCATCAATACTGACCAGCTTCCCTGCTCCTGCAGAAAAAAGGCCTCCAAAAATAAAAATTTTACTTGCTATTATAAAAGTTACCACAAGATGGGGCTATGGCTTTAATTTGTCATGTCTTTTTGTTTTTCAGTTCTCTACACAAATCTCTGTTCCTTGGCTGAGTCGCTTTTATTGTTAATCTGCTGTCAAAAAATTTAAATATCCTATTTTTGAGGATAACTCCATATCAATCTGCTGAGCCTCTTTTTTCAGTTGTGTCAGCTGACATAAGCTCTGGACATTGTGCGCTTCTCATTTAGGACGATGGTTTTGTTGCTGCCCATTTCCTAAACTACGACAATGCCACCTATTAACTACTACAATAACTAAGGAATCAAAAAACACCCTTGTTAAGCAGCTTTCAATTGCACCAAATGGATAGCTTAATACTTTAAAAGGCAATTACAAAATGTATCTTTCAGCACCTCATTATGAGCATAAAAGGGACTCATTCACTCATTCATTCATATAGACAATAAAACTAAGTTTTTCTACAGACCAGTATGTAATTTTATTCTTAATCATTTTTATCTGATCAAATCGAAGCAAGCAAGGGCAGGTTGACATACGTTGCAGTATTTCATTTGATCTATAAACATAATTAACATCAGCTTTGGTTTATGAGGTATAACAGATTTTTGCATCTACATGGTAAAAGAGGGTCAGTTACCTAAAAAAAATGTATTGTTGAAAGCCTTGTCCCTTGACTATACATTAAATCTTCACTAATGAGCTATCAAAGACAGTCATGACTTACCATTAGTCCTATATTAACAAAAAAGCTTCAATGTATTGAAGTAAAAAAAAAAAAAAAAAAAAAAAAAAAAAAAAAAAGCTTTTTTAGCTCTGTTGCATTTCCAATAGAAAATTTTCTCTCCATAAAACAAGATGTGCAATAATATTTGACAGATAACACTTGTTATTTTTTTCAAATCCTAAAGCAAACAGACTGCTGGAGCTGAGATGTGAAGGGTTGGAGTGTGATTGTACAACACCACAGCCAGTAGGGGTCAGAATCGCATCACTTTCAAAAACAGCTGCACTGACTGAGCATGCTCACTAACACCAATGACGTCACAGGCATCTACCTGCCATCTATGAATCCAACACCCAGCTCCTTCCAACCTTGGTAGAAGTTAGACACTTGACCCAACTCTGGATCAATTATCCCAAATGAACTGAATTATTCAGCTGTGTAAAACAATCAGGGAGCCTTTCTCTCAGATACAGTTTCTGGCTTTCCAACAACAGCATTTATGTTCTAAATTTCAAAAGGAACACAACAATACTCCAGGTGTTTTTCCGGTGACAAAAAGGGGCAGGGCTGGGTTTTTAAATGCAAATGTAGCCTTAAAACAATACAGCTGCACACACTGGTCCCTCCCTGGCAGGGTTTGCTGCACATCGAATGAAAGCATTCTCTTTCTCTCGGAGTACAGGAAAAACACTTACCTCTAACCACCAGGTGTTTTCAAGGAGCTCCACATGGCTACCTTTCACAGATTTTAGCATATCATCCTTTAGGGTGTTACTAATGACAAAAAACAATTGATTGACCTACAGAGGCACTGCATATTCGCAATCACTCTGTCACTAATGTAAAAGCTGGCGAATTGATTTAAAACGGCGCCTATGGCAGGCAAAGAGCCCTATTCATTTTCATATTAAGCTACACAATAACCATGGCAACAGGCATGTACATTGGCAGGTTGAATAGAGTTAATCTATAATCTCAGCCCACACAGAAAGGGCTGGATGCTGCAAGATGTACATTTACGAACTCCCATTTTACTAGAGCCGTCTTTCACACGCATACACTCAGATGTTGTTAAAGATGCTTTCATTTGTAGCCTAATTACATTTCCACAGGAATATTATATATGGAATAATTCAATTTTTATTGCTTACCGATCTCCCTTTGGTTTACGTTTCTGGAGTGGGACCTTCCCTTTAGGTCTCCTCTCACTGCCTGCACAAGGTCCTCCACCAGGTCCGGTCACCCGCAAGGACTCCAGGCCTTTAGAGGACTTTTTATAGATGAACTCCACCTGCTCACCCTCCTTTAGGCTGCGGAAACCCTCCATCACCAGTTTGCTCTGTTGGGAGATACAAAATAAATAAATAAATAAATAAATAAATAAATAAATAAATAAATAACATAGTTCTCAATTTAAAAGTGAAAAATGCTGTTAGCTGTAATGCAACACACAGGGTTTTGCATTTTATTTGTAAGAAAAAATGCGCCAATCAGTCAGCCACACATCAGAATTGGCCAATTTTCCCTCTGATTGCTGATATTCAGTTGCATAAAAATAGAACTCCTACCATTTTCAGTGCAAGAACAAACCGAATATCGCATGTAATTTGATCAAATTTTATAAAAATCTGATGCATTTAGTGCATATATCAAATTTATCTTGTGATCCCTTCCTTTTCTGCTTCATTGAACAGTACTAATTCTATCAAAGAATTACCTGCAGAATGATTATTTTTATTCTATTATGAGTTATAAAATTTAGAAAAAAAGAAGACAAATAGATATAGGTAGCAAAAAGTAAAAGCCTGACAACATTTTGCTTCTCTCATTTTATAAATGCATGAAAACATTAAAGTCCAACCATTTCGAATATAAAAACACAAGAAACAGCATGCATTTCAATGCACCTCTTTCAAATGTAATAACAATCAGAACAGAAGCATATGCTTTGATGGATAAATAGGAATTATCTTCCAATTCATATGCTTTCATTCTTAACTCTTATCTATAACAAAGAACCTGCAGCCCATTTTTTCCTTCTTTTATATGTTATAGAGCTTAGAAAAAAAATCTGAATCAGTCAAAATAAGATCAGACCTTAAAGAACAATGGAAACGATTATTGGTTGGTAAAGTCTGATTGGTGAATCTTTTTAATTTAAAATTTAAAGCCTATACACATATCAAACAACAGTATGTAGTTCAATCAATATGATTGGGTTTAATAAAAATCTTTTTTTAAAAAAAGTTAGGGGTTGTTTGGATGCAAAAAGGGGGATATTCATGTAATTCCTTCATTTTCTCTTGGATTCAAAACTACTTCCTCTAATGATGAACCTGCATGCATTTTTTCCTCTTAAAGTGCTACAGTCCTTTGAAAGAAAAAGTCAGACATGTGCATCTCTAGTTACAAGCAGTAACTATTACTGGAATATGGTGTAAAGCTAATAAAACTATTCTTATTTTGATACCAATGCATAAAATTAGATGTAATACTAAGTCTAAGAGTTTTATAAGAAAACCATTTGATGATGTACAGCTGTGCAAAAATTCACAGCTGAGTCACTTAGTGATTCTGAACATCAACAGGATGATCATTTATTAAAAAAGAAAGAAGGCGGCAATTCAGATGCAGATTTGATGCAGCCATGCTGAACATAGATGTATTTTATTTTGCTTTTTCTGCTTCATCTTAGAAACCTGGCAAAAACTATTTAAGTTTAAAGAACACATTTGTCTTTTCTATATAAAAAATTACTATTGCTTCGGCTTCATGTTCCGTCCCCTGTTGCATCAGTGTTTGAGTACTGCGCACCCATAGAGGCAAATTTAACACATATATTGGACAATCACCACATATATTAGAACTGTGAACAAACAGCTCCCCAATCAACACTTTCCAAACCCAACTAACTTTTCACAGAACATCAGCACCTATAAACACAAAATAAATGTTATTATAGGGGATTTTTCACACTGCCACATAAAGAAAAAACATCCAGCAACACAACGTGAAACGCTGCAAGACAAAGACACTGTTTCTAAAGCATGCTATATCGACATAACATGACAGTTTGTGTGCTGTGTCCTTGGTCTACTCTCTTTATCTACTTTTGCAGAGATGCCACTTCCTATTCCTTCTGCAGCCTCAAAAGACACAAGTTGTACTGCCGCGCCATCATTTCCCATCAACCCATTCACCATCCATCTTATCTACATGATCCCAGTTATTGATTTAGTTACTGCACAACCAGCGGACAATGATTTATGTCTCGTTGATCGTGACAGAAACGGCAGCTTATAGGCACTGTATCCGTGACCTTCACAAATCAAGGCAAGCCCTGCAGATCCCAGCATAGGTAAACACACACACCCACACGAGCGTGCAGCATCCAAAAGCAAGCCTACAGCCTGCTATACATCAAGGGCTATAAATAACAATTGCATGCTATCTGTAAAAGCAATGCCTGCTAAAGAGACAGATGTGTAGGAGAAAGGAGAAATAAAAAAGAAATAATAAAAAGGTTTGAACAAATCAAATGTGAAATTATAGAGCCAGGAGAGAAAATGCACTCAGCAGCTATTTTTTCCCCCTCAAGTCTACTGCAGTTACAGGAAGCCTAAAGGTTATCTATAGGAGTATTGTACGCACACATGAATATATACAGGAAGAAAAAATGTCAATGTATACAACAAAGAGAAGAGGGTACAAAGTAGCTTGGTGGATGAACCATCTGCACTTTGATTTACAGCAGAGAACCAATGAAATAATGACTTACTTTTGATTTTCTATGAAGTAGTGTAGGAGTCTTATTCTTTAAACTCTACTGATTAAATGATAACTATAAAATGTGTGAAAATGTTTATTACAATATTTGCTCTTTAATGTCAACCAATATCCCAAAAGCGCCACTGAAATAATTGTATGTTCTTTATCATGTTGTTAATTTTTTTTACAGACTAAACGAAATATCTTAAAAACCTGGAGGTTTGAACCAAGGAAAAAGCATCACAATGGCTAAAACATAAAACAATTTGGACAAAACTTTAACATACAGGTGTCCATTTAACCTTACATTTGGTTAGGGTCACTGTATACCCACCATTATTTTGGTCTTACTTACACTGTATTGTAATTTAATTTGCAGATAATTATATTGTTACTATATACAATTAAACCCCAAATATTTATATCTCTGGCAGATTTAGGTTTAAAGCAATCTTTTTATTTTTAGCAGAATGTTTCTTCTGACAGGAAGTTAATATCGATGTTTTGGAGTGGCTCAGCTTGAGTCCTGACTTGAATCTGATAGAGAATCTGTGGAGAATCGAAAGATTAGGTTGATTGCAAAGAGGCCCTCCAGCTTCAAAGATTTGGAGCTGATCATCAAAGATAAATGATCAAAATACCAGTGGGACCATGTAATTCAGCAATTAATGCTATAATAAAAAAAGATTTTTTCCATTATTGAGAAAGGTGTTAACAATTTTTGACACACTGATTTTTTTTTTTTTTTTATGAAATGCAAGGAAATAAAAACAAATCATGTTTTCAAAATTCATACTACTTGTATGGAAACAAACATTTGTTTCCAATCAGAAACAAACGTTTGGTTAGATAAAAATCATTTTACATTTAACTTTGCCAGGGGTAGCAATAATTTTGAGCCCTACTGGATTCCCCAAGTGTTATATTTACATTTTTTTAAAGCTTTGCCAGTGATGGGAATTCCACTGTAGCTGCGGCAAGGCAATTTTACTAGCATTTGTCAATGTTAAGCAAACAAGTAAAACAAAAATAATAAAATATCAATAAACTGCATTAAAAAAGGCCCAGCTCTCAAGTTGAAATTAAACAAAAAAAATGAAGATTTTGATTTTTTTAATGCTATTTAATATGTGAAGGATTTAAAGATTAATTTTCAGTATTAGCTTTAACAGAAAACATACCAAAGTCAAAGGGATGAGAACATTTTTTCCTTTACTCTATTTTTATGAGATTTTTTCTAAATACATAAAAGAACAAAATGATAAAACTCTACCAACAAAGATAGAATTTTTTAAATAATAAAATTCAACTTCTTTTAACTATTCTAACTAAATTATTATAACTTTTTATGACTGGAATAGTTGAAGATATAATATTACGAAAAACAAATTATACTTAGATGGCATATAATTTAAATGCTCTTTTTTTGTGCTTATATTGAGCTCAACAGAATACTGACATACACATAAAATTTTAATGGTAAAAAGACATTATTGTCAAATCTTTTTTTGTCATTTTTAAGCAATGCAAACATTTCTGTTTATAAAACATGACAAAGTCGCAAAAGCCAATTATAACCACACCACCAATGAATGGCTTTAAATGATTAAAGTAAACTGTGTATTTCACTCAAGAATAAAAAAAAGCAATTGCACAACTTTTTAAATTTCATTTGACGCAAGTTATCAAAAGATTTTTTTAATCAGCTTTTATACAGAAATAACTGTTTCTTTATACTAACCAACTTTAAAGCTATTCTGTCTTCTCCGCATACATTCACATCTTTGCAATTAACATGAAGGGTAAAATCCAGTGATGTAAAATATTCAATAAGTGAGTTTGTTAAAATGGTTATTCATTTTCCCAGTGATGCTATTTCTAATTATCTTTCTGCGGTTAGATGGTTGTACAGCTAAGGCCGCTTTGCGTATTTAGCACAGCTCATCCATTCTGGTTATTCAGGTATCGGATTTAGCTTTGAGGAATTGAAGGATGATCAGGGAATAGAAATGAGCAAGTGGAACAGTTCTGCAGCCCAGATGCAGATGAGATGGAATAAAACAAAAGGGACAGAACAGTGAGTCACATATGAGAGTGTGTAGCTTCAAGCAACTGACACCAATTAAACTGGCCGTTCTGATGATAACAATAATAAAATAATTTTGTTTTAACATGTAATACTTTTATTATGAATAAATACAAATAAATGTAATAGTAGGTAAAAAAAAAAAATTAAGAGCATACATTACATTAAACAAACTCATTTATTTCAATATTCAATAACATATATAAATGAGTAAATAAATGTCATAAATAAGTTATTACTTAAAGACAAAAACAAACATTTTAAAAGAAAGAAAGAAAGAAAGAAGGAAGGAAAAAAGGAAGAAAGAAAGAAAGAAAGAAAGAAAGAAAGAAAGACAAAGAAAAAGAAAAAGAAAGAATTTATTAATCAACAGAATAGTTTTTGTCTTTTTTAATATGCAGACAAACATACACTTATTTTAGGCTACTAAAATAAAATTTAATTGATATCATTGTTGCCAGCAATGAACCAAGCATATGACTGAAAGGTATTCTTTCAGTGGAAATCTATAGAAAGCGAGCAAAAACTTGTGCCCATCCCCCACAAAACACTGAATCATGATGAATAATCATCGACCGCTCTCCAGACCGTGGCACAAGAGTGTTTCCTCTTCCTCTCCTCCCTCCATTCACCAAGCAGTTTCTTTCTCCAGGTCAAAGTTGAGTGGTGCATCTCACAATCCGACCCCCCCAAATTCCCACAAGACACCAACGAGGAAACCACACAACCCCTTTTGTTCTGCAGTAATGCAGGAAAACACACACACAAATCATTATATAGGAAGTGGCATCATCGTTGCGTCTCACATGAGCTCTGCAGCATGCACTTGCAACAGCACATGTAGTGAACACTTGAACTGTGTGTGTCAGCCTCTAATGTAAAGAATGCATACGTTAGTGTGTGCAGCAAAAGAGAAAAATTCAGAGTAATACAAGTTCCCTCCTCTCGCTTGACCTTTCGGGTGCCCTGACCCGTATCAGTTTGCGCAAAGAGGTCAGCAGAGGGCATGACCGAGGAGAGGGAGAGAGAAAACGCCAAGGAGAACATGAAAGACAGAACGATTGGGAAAAAACAGAATGTGGGAGTGGCCTGCAGGGGAAAATCTGCAAGGGTGGTAGTGGGGGCAAGGGAAATACCTCCACCACATTCTGTTCAGTTCCAATGGAGGAGCAACTCCTGATCGACGCCTGCAGTTTAAAATTGGCAGGGGTTAAAAAGCCAGATCTGACCAGAAACATCACTAGTCAATAGCAGAAATCCTGAGGTTAGCCATCTAAAATCATTCCAGCATCACTCCATACCTTATTACAGACCAATTCAACACTCTGCCCTTAAACTCTAAGCTGCCAGCTGCCGTTATTCAGATTTTTACCCAGTATTAAAGCATAACACAAGCCGTGTCCAACACTTTAATTTTAAAGAACTTAATGACTTAGCTGATGCAAGATCACCATGAAGTACATAGACAGGCTACACTGCTCATGGCTGTAATTCAGTGGAAGAATAAGAAGAAACAAACATCTGGAAGCAAAAATAAATAAATAAATAAATAAATAAAATAAAAAAATTTTAAAAAAACACCCTACAAATGGACTGATACCAACAAGAGGAAAAGGAAGAGAACTATTATTAGGCAATCAAACATCCTCTGGGATGTTGAGACAGAACAGAACAGATCTTTGGACCCCCAACATGTAAGATCAATTAACAAAACAAACCACATACAAATAAACCAAACCAACAAGGTTAAAAATCTATACTGGTTGGCATGAAATAGATAAATAACAAAGCAGTTCATTTTGTTACCGCGGGCAGCTCATTTAGCTGACTTAAGAATGCCGACAGCTTTTGAAGTAAAAGACTGAAAACACCTTTAGCCAGAAGGTATCCATAGTGCCTTTCAGCCTTAAAGAGCCTAAAATTGAGTGAAAGCAGAATGAGAGCTAATAAATCTTTGGAAGATGATGATGAATTACATAACTTTACTCTACACAAAGTCATAGCTTATGAAATGGGGTAACCATCTCACATAAACAGCTGCAAGTTGAAGTATTTAATAAACTTTCAAATATTTTCTTCTTTAGATATATTTAATAGCCACAATACATATACTGTCTAGATTAGTTTGTTCAGATCTAATCCATTTGGCATTATTGTAAAATTACATCAAGAAATCAGCTGTTGACCAGAATGAGAAAAAAAAAAAACAAATTTTTGATGATCAGCCCTGACTGGTGACCAAGCAGTTAGAAAGAAAAAAATCCAGATTTTTGTTTCCCAGTGTGGAGGATGTTACTGAGTTTTGAAGACTCAAAGTTAGTTATTTTCAGCAACTCTATGGTGTTAATACAGCTGGAGGAAGTAAAAAAGATGTAAGAAGCGATTTAAGAAGGAAACTGTAGTTTCTACATGTTGAAACAACAAAAATGATTTACTAAGGCTGCAGGAAATGAGAGAGAGCAAGACTTAAACCAGATAACAGGAAGACTGAATGGAGTACAGCAAAGCAGAGCTCACATTTTTTGAGCTTTCAACCTCTGAACTGTTTTGATGGATTTAGAAAACTTGGCAGCCTTTTAGAAATCTCAGCGTTGATGTATGGATAGGCATTCACTAACAAATACAAGACTATTTGAGACTATTATAAATGCTACCTGTGCTAACGGCTTATATGAGAAACTAAAGACAGCTGAGAATGTTAACACCGCACTCATTTTGACTTTATTTTTAAAAATTGTATTTATTAAGATCTTGTTTTGCAGCTCTCTTACACAGCTGTATAACACAAAATACCTATTGACTGCACACAACAGAAAAGCTAAAGGTTTCCAATCCTGTTCTTGAATCTTGTCACATTATAGCTATAAAAAAGAAATTAGACTCAGCCAAAATCTGTG
Organism: Anableps anableps; assembly: GCA_014839685.1. Lineage (NCBI taxonomy): Eukaryota > Metazoa > Chordata > Actinopteri > Cyprinodontiformes > Anablepidae > Anableps > Anableps anableps. The sequence goes on along the minus strand of CM026086.1, from coordinate 19,995,753 downwards.
CTGGCACATCAAAGCTTTACAATGCTAGAAATAATTAGCCACAAAATTCTGCCGCATTTCTGTCAATTATCTATTTTACATTTTATCTATTATCGATTTTTCTTAAGAATAAAAAAATAGCTGAAATAGTGCTGCACAAAACCTGTTTTAGTGTCAAGTTTTCCAAGCTTTCTGGTGTGTATTATTATCTACCTTCCTTAATGTCGCATGTCAAACAGTTCTGCAGACTTGATTACCATCTCTTCAGATAAAGGGAATCTTAATTGATACCCGTAGTGAAGGGTATAGGACACAGGGGACACTAGAACTAAAATCCCCTTAATCAGGAATATAAAATGTTTTGCACATTTTCTTTTTTACATTGCATGAAACGGATACATTGTTGCCGTCATCAATACAGAATATGTGCTTTCCCTGAATGAATATCATTCTATGGTTTTATGTGTGTGTATGTATGTGTATAGGAAGAAGCCTGTGATCAATATATATACTCTGACATCCTGGATAGAAATAGCTCTCCTTTTCATCAGGCGGTCCTCGTCATCACCAGGCCCAGCAATCAATACAGGAAGCTGTAACGTGAGGGGATGTGGAAACTGAGAGAGAGGGAGAGAAGGAGACCCACCATCCTCCAACAGCCTCTCTCCGGGGCGACCGCCACTTTTGCGATGGCTAATTACGGGATGCTTTGAGTCAGAGGTGGCCCACGAGGTGCTGCTCTCTGAATTAAGAGGACAGGGATTGTGCAAAAAGGTGAGTGAGGGAGATGGTGATCAACGTGCGGTGTGAGGCCATTAGGCAGCTTTTTATGCACAGGAAATTCTACGCAGACAAAGCTGGGCAAGACCATCTCAGATGGAAATCTCTCAGTCAGATGTATATAAACTAAGGCAGGACAGAAGATGGGAAATGAGAAAAACCACACAGACACATAAAAGCAGCAGTGAAAACCACCAACAGAGCAGCTCTCATGATGCAGAGTCCTCCTCAACATGTTGTCATTAGTGGCCCTGACCCTTGAACCCGGCCCAACCCCCCATCAAACACTTAAAAGCCTTCACGTCTCCCCTGCGCAAATTAACAACATCCAACACCCCCTGATTATGACCGGAGCAAATATTTGATCTGGGCCAGGAAGCACTACATCATCTCAGTACGTTTATCAGCATGAGAGGGGGAAATGAACCTTACTGAGGTGACTGGTGATAAAACACAAAGACATTGCTAACTACACCTAATCAAACAATGCACACCAGCCGCAGAAAAAAGCTAAATCTGCTTTGATCATACAAAACTAACTACTACAGTCTCAATTTTTAAGATGTTTATGATGGGATTATTTGCAAAACTAAAACAATAGTAAGGTTGTTTCTGTCAAATCAATGTTTTTCCACATTTGTTGAATTTTTTATGTTTGTTACCATTAAAATGACTTAAAAACAAATTTTGGATCAAAGAGCACCTAATCAGGTATTTAGTTCAGATTGGATGATCAGAACCTAATGTTATTATTGGCAGATAAAGTGATTTTAGATGTTTTCTTTGCAAAAAAAAAAAACCTAGTGTATTTGAGTCCTTATAATGACTTAACTTAGTTAAATTATTAATATTAAATTACTGATATGGCTCTCTCTCTCTCTCTCTCGCTCTCTCTCTTTTATATGTAGCAATCAATTGTCTTGTGTAGAACTCAAAAGCTTAACACAAACTTTAACTCTCTTTTTGGTTCATAAAACAAAATAGGTTTACACACACTCTTTAAACAAAAGAATTGTAAAGAATAAAGAAACTTTTTTGCTGGAGAAGGATTTTGATTCATTATTGAAGGACATTTAGAGGGAAAAAAGGATACTAGCCAGTAACAAAAGAAGACTAAAGGTTAGTTGCAGCTACCTTTTTTCTTCTGAATAAATTAAGCAGATTGTGATGAATATGCAGGCGATGATCAGGTGCATTGCAATTGCGCAATTAATTGTTACTGGTAACTGTCACTGGTCTCATGCTAAATCAAGCCAGATTTCTTTGTCATTTTCTAACATTTTACTACACAATGACAAAACCACAACACACACTGACAAATCACTGAATTGTTATTTTATTTTTGTAGATTTCTTTACTTAGATTTGTTAAATGTGAAAAGTTCAAACACAGCCAAAATCAGGGTTGGCTCACATAATCAACTGTCTTTGTGTAATAAATGAACTGTGACTTGTCTGAAGTCCCAGTTCAGACAAGTCAGTAGATAATAATACCCACCAGAAAGCTTGGAATACTTGACACTAACCCCCCCCACACACACACACCACACGCACACACCCTTGATGTCACTGTTCCAATTACCAATCATCTCCACTGCATGTGGCCAGCTCCTCAAAAGGAAGTCACGTGAGCACTTTTCCTCCTTCTTCTGCCTTTTTTCCCCAAATGTAGAGAAGGGAAGGGTGGGTTGCAGCCAGTGTGGCAGTAGGAGACATAAAGCCTGATACTGGCTATCTGAAAGCATAGATGGGTGGGGTCTGCATGCCAAACGGTAACACGGACCAGAGGTTAATCTCACTAGGGGCCCACTTTAACCTCACTCAAGCGCCGTCACATTTTACAACCATTTTGCATCAATGCATCAACAGAAACACACTAATAAATTGAACACACACATTTGGGAGATTTCAGGTACGAACTGTTCAACATTTCAAACAGCCCCCCATCGCCACCTGTGTGCCACACACCCCATTGCCCCCCTCCTGCGTTTTTGTCTTTAAAAAAAAAAAAAATCCTCTTTTTAAAAGAACGCCTGACGAGAGAACACCTCCAATGTGCCCGTAGGACAGAAACCACACACATTCACACAGAGGAGAAACGGTCTATCCAAACAGGGAAATTAAGTCTCACAAGCTAAGAGATATCAGGAAGCAAAAATGGCTAATTTCTCTCTTGTCTTCCTAAAAAGGGAAGTGATCGGATGGATGGGAGCGCTGATGAGGAGGCCTCCCATGAGCAGAACTCATAGTGGGGGTGGAGGACCCTAACACACACACACACACACACACACACACACACACACACACACACACACACACACACACACACACTGGGCCTCCCTTTCTTACATCCCGCTCCTGCGCTCACTCATCTTTTTCCAAGCTCTCATGTTTTTCCTCCACGACCCACTGCTTGCGCCCTCCCTTCCCAAACCAGCACCACTACCCCTCACCCACACGTAGGTTTCCCACAGCCCTCCTCTTTCCCTCTCCAGAGGAAACTCCTCCTCTCGCTCCCCCTCTTTCTCCTTGTCACCCTTCCCTCCATTCTTAACGTTACTCTCTCTCCCCTCTCTGTCTCTCTCCTTTAGATATAGCTAAATACATATACAGCTTTTATATATATATATATATATATATATATATATATATATATATATATATATATATATATATATATAAAATACAGCTTTATAAATAACTAAATGCATATACAGATAAATACAGATAGTGTTTTGCAGTTAAACATTTTTCAGCTATTTCCATTTTCTTTACATTCAACAAAAACAAACTTTGCTACAAAAATCATAAGAAAACTGCATGCCCTCCGTGTCAAACAGAGATTTCTAGATATAACAACCTCCTTGAGGACATTAGATCAATATCTCTGTTTCAGACTCTTTTTTTGCCTAAACACAGATTTCAAATCCTTTAGAAAGAAAAAAAACATCACAAATTGACATCTTTTGATCGATTTCTCTCTTCTACCTGTAGATATCATCGAAGCAGCTTTAGGCTGCTGGCAGAACAGACACAGAGGGAGGAGTAGCAGAAGAAAATGAATGACTGTCTTAATGAGGGAGCATGTGAATCCTTTGCAAAGAAATGAGCTGTTTTACATTCAATATGATGATTTGCTTATGAATGCATATTGTCTTCCCTTTGTGTGCAATGACAGATGTGTTCTTGTAAACACATAGCTGGAGACTTTGGGATGGAAATGCATTAGTGTGAAGACACAATTCATTGTGAACTTGTTAATTTACCTAAATGGGGTAATTAGCTTTTTTTAATAGGTAAAAACACATATAGCTAAACTTTGGGGGAAAAAAACTCATACAAGACCTTATACTGCTGCAATCTTTCTCTTGGTGACTTTCATTGGTTTTGCAAGAGTTAAGATTTAAAGCATAGAGAATTTAACAGAAAATGCCCATGCAGAAGCCAAAAAGGATGACTCAAAATTGCACAAAACTAGTTTTGCAGCATTTACCAAAAAACATCACATGAAAGAAAAAAAAAAAAAGCATTTTTTTAATTCTCAGCTCAACAAATGCCTGTCAATCAAATTGATAACAATGTTTTACAAAAATTTGAGGGCTTTAAGCTGGCGATTATGACACCTCCTTACCAACCAGTTTTCGCCCATTTCCATCCCACAGTTCTTACAGTCCTACAATAATATGAAACACTGATTCAGAGAGAGTTTATTCAACTCCTACTCAGCTCTTAAGCCTGTTTCCTTCACTGTTCTGCAGGGCTGATCCATCTCTAAAATATCTCAGAGAAGCAGGAAAGAAAAAGAGCCCACAGTATTCAAGTGCATGTGGTGCACTATGTCAATACAAACAACAAGATAAACGTATCAATTAAAAAAATAAGGTGGTGCAGTTATGCATTTTGCATGGTAAAAACAGAATGTAGCGGTCATTGGGGCGAGAGGCGGGGATATACCGTGGACAGGTCATCTGTCTATCACGGGAAAAGGTAAATAAATTTGTAAAATCACTTCTCTCTAAATCTGAGGCAATTTATGAATGAATGTTTGTGCATCAGTAAAATAACAATGATGCTCCAAAATGGCCGCATGTGGACGCCCTGAGTGCAGCTGAGACTGCTGGCATTTTTAAAAGGAAACATTTATAGTATCTTTATGGTTCGGCCTTTACCTGATTTTCAGTTTTTAAGATTGTTTATTCTTAATTGAACATTTTTCACTTTTAGTTTGGATTGAAATTATTTGTCTTTAATATGCTAATTTATTGTTTGCTGTACTAAATTACTTTATACCAGAGGTTTGAGTTTAATTTAGATTGTATTAGTTGTAATTTTAAGTTTTAAAAATTATTTATTAAAATTTAGACTCTATACATCATTGCACAATTTTGTTTGCAAAGTTCTTTAAACCACCATGATCTCTGTCATTTCTGGAAGATATCCTCGTACTTTGTCTCATTTAGCTCTGGGGGTTTTGTTTGTGTGTGTATTTGTGTTCTTTTTGCAATTGTTGCTGTTTTTTTATTGCATCCTGTTTTCATCTGCCTTTGTTTATCCCTAAATGTGTATTAAAAAGTGCAGAGTGTACGACTGATAAAAGTGAATTTTGTTGATGCTCATTTTATGGTTTTATTATTAGCAAGAGATCTCAGTCCTTCTGCCACTGTACACAAAGATTCAAACTTATTGCCTCTGATAATGTAAATCTATTAGCAAAGGCTACCATCTAGTTCACTTCAATTTTTTTTTTTTATATCCCTACAATGCAAAATAGTAGCTATTTTAGGCTCTAATGGAGAGTAATTAAACTGGCCGAATTGAATTCGCTTCAGTTTTATGCTTTAAACTAAAAGCTAAGCAGAGAATGGCGAGTCCAACATATCTTATACATCAGCGGAAATACAAACCCAGTATGAGACAGAAAGTTTTGCCAGGGTAAAAAAAAATAAATAAACAAATAAGAAAAAAAGTAAAAAGAAAATGTGATTTCGCTTACAAAAATTGTTTAGTTTAGGACTGACAAAATGTAAAAATGAAAATAAAAAACCAATATAGAATACACCAACAAAAACAAATGTATCTGCAGTGGTGGTTTTTGATATGGACGATTATGTGGATTTCGCCCAGGGAAGCATTTATCCATGTACCACCACTGCTATACTGACCAGAAAACATTCAGTGAACCCAAACTGGTCTGTACCAAAGACACACAAATTTGGTGTACTCACCAGTAATAAGAACAAACTTCAAGACTTATATGTATTTGTACTTTTAGTGAAGACTCAACAGAAATAAAATGAACGCATAATGTGCTTTTAAGATCTAATAAGTTAACCAAGCCCTAAGAAAACCGAATAAGAGGTTAACTTCTTCAGAACTGTATTCTTCCTATAAATAAATAAAGCAGGATGATAGATTTAAAAATGAAATATACATAGATGAAGAAAGGATCACCATTATAAATCACTATAGGAATATTGTTTCACTGTTCAAGAGCAACCTTCAGACAGAATAATTAGAAACATAGGTTTCGATATCTTTCTAAAAATAACTGAAATTTCATTATTAGTTAGTAAATTACTCTTTCTCAATCTATACATTTTTCTTAGTCCTTTACTTCACCTGAAAATAGAAAAAAATACAACTAAGTAAAAGGATTGTGCATTTTTTAATTTAATTTACATTCATTTAAAACCTCAATCTAGGCAGAGAGCTCCTACATCATGCTGTTTATTGTTTTATTATAAAGTTGTTAACATATGCCACTGTCTAATTCCATTATTGCTGATAGATGAAGCTTTTAACATAAGCAAAATGGTTAACTGTCCAGGGTAAAACCTCATTAGGGGCAGAACAAAAAAAAGACATTTATTTAAACCCTTTATTTCATTTGTGAAAATACACAAAACAACATTATCCACACCTTTTAGGAATTAGGATCACTTTACATGGAGACAAGGACAAAAGCTGGTCAAAAAAAGATTAATTATTTCAAAGCAATTACAGATTAACAAGCAAACACATTATTAATTTGTCACATTTTCACTTGTCAAATGGATAAATCCAAAACTGACTCGTCAGCTGAATGTATCATAGCATCCTATCATTTTTACATTGTGGAGATCCCCAATGCAATCACAAAATTTGACAATTAAAATGAAAAATGAGTGGACTCACCAGGAAAACCTAGAGATGCTAGAACTAGAACTACCCATTTTAAACTGAAAGCAGCTATAAGAGAGACATAGCTGAGTGAGAACCAGAGATTCATGTCTCAGGATAATTTTGGAACTGATTTCCCTCTAAAATATTGAATATTGTAGAATTTGCATTTAAGCCTTCAAAGCTTAGTTCATGAGGGTAACTATTCTGTTAGATTTGTCTATGCAGAATTAATTAAAATGGCAAGGACAAAATGGGATATGAGACAACTGGTCAATGAGTCTTATCCATGCTCCATTGTGGAAAGATTCACAACAGAAGAAGGATGAACGTTTACTGAGGGCTTTTGAATAAACATTCGAATAAATACAATGTAAATAAATTTGTGTGTTTAGCAGAAAAAGAAAAGCAGCACCCTGAACATCATCACTGATGAGGGAGTTAAGTAGAGTACAGTCACAATATAACAGTAAACCACATAACACTGACGAAATACTGTACAAAACCAACTAGCAAAATTTAAAGAGCAGTATAGAAGATGAAATCATGAAATTTAAACCCAACACATTTGGATTATTTTTCTACTAAACTGTTGAAAATGTACTTTTTCTATGGTTGGAAAATGTTTACATCTAAGATATTGAAATCAGAAAAAATGAAAAACTTTGAAAGAAAAAAAACAGTCTCATGATGAGGTTCAAATTAGCATAAATTGGATTGTTTTTTTCAACATGTAAAAAGTTTACTCAAAATTGCACAAAACTTAATGTGCAAAATGTAAAAAGTTACTGTTTCTTGAAGGAGGAGCGAGAAAAGGGAAAGTGGCAGTTTTCAATATAGGTGATATGGCTTTCTGCCTAGGATGGCCAGGGGCCACCATGAGGCCATTTGTTTTTTTTAAGCTGATTATCATTATTACCAAAATAAATCAGTGGCCCCAATTTGGCTGCTCCTTTAAAAACTCTCTGTAGGCACCCCTGGAAGGGTAAGTGGTTGTGTGGGGCTGGAAGAAGGTGGGGCTTGCCCAGGGCGCCATTCACGCAAGAACCGCCACTGATTTCAGGGCTTTCAGGATCATGTGGGCCCATACATTTTGTATCACTGCTTAAATCTTAAACCCCATTCTCCAGCCAGTTTAGCTCGGTTATCTCCCGAAGCCCACAACAACTATAAGACAGGGTGTCCAATGAAACGGTGAACGTGCCTCTCCTTATCCTCTGGCTTTAAAATCCTCAACGAGCAACGACACTTTACAGGACTGTAAAACAGGCCGTGTTAACGGGGGAGAAAGAGCGTGGAAAGAGTCGAAAACAAGCCCTCTGAATGAACTCCGTAGCCTACACAATAAATCAACAGTGCAACATGTGGTGGAAAAGCGGGCCTGGCTTCATGTGTTTCAGAAAGCTGCTCGTTAAAGCTCACAAAACCCAACAACAAAAGCATCAGCAACAAAGAAGAACAGAATAAGAGTCAGCGTGAGGGCGTAAAGTTAAGACTTTAAAGCAAAAAAAAAAAAAAAAAAAAAAAAAAAAAAAAAAGAAAAAGAAAAAAAAAAGAAAAAAAAAAGAAAGAAAGAAAAAACTGACACATGCTCGCCGACATGTTAGCAGGCTGGCTGGGTGACAAGCGAGCTCTGCTGCCCATTAAGGGCCAAAGTGTGAAACTAACCGTGTCACAGCCACACAACACTTCTTCCCTTCCCCTCGCAAGGCTGCAAGAGGGAAGCAGGCAAGGAGGGGAGGGGAGAGCTGGTCGCATGTGGCCCAAAGAGGAAACTTAACGTGTTTTTTTTTCTTCTTTTTTTTTTTCAAGCCCGTGGACAACTTGTGATTACACAGTAACATGTCGGGTAATGCAAAACATCCGGATGATACAATGTAACAAGCAACTGGCTCTCTGTGGAGAAACGGGGGGCCCCCTGTGGGCATGTGTTTATAAATCAAACTGATCACCATCACAGAGCAGTTAATTAATGATCAAATTATTGAATTGGTTTTCAACTTACTTGGTGGACGAAAACATCCAGAGGCGGGTCGACGGGGCTCCCCTCGCTGTTTGACATTGATATAAATCCAAAGCCCATCCGGACGTTGAACCACTTACAGAAGCCCGATCCGGACAGGATCTGGGCTCGAGTCCTCTCCTCCTCCTCGGTGGACTTGGCGGGGTCTTCTCCGCCACCACCACCTTTACCCGGCCCTCCTGGAAACAGACATAAAAAGATGCAAGGTGAGAGAGCGATCCCCCCCCTGCTTGCATACCCGCTTTATACAGGTTGCATTAACAAAATATCAAACTTGGAAGCGGGGATTCCCCTATAACTTGCGATGTGAAGTTCACGGACGGTAGAAAATTTCTAAACTGATATCTTCCGACCACACAAATGCGATATATGTGTCGTGACCCCTAGAAAAGTTGTTACTCCGAGACAGAGGAGTGCATCTACTGCTGCATCGTGCAAAGGCATGCTCTGTAACTTGTGAAGGGGCTTTTCTGTCCTGTCCTGCATCTACAACCCAGTTCCTGCTGTGGAGTTGAAAAGGGGGAGGAAAAAAAAAAGCAGGTGTACACATGGGTTCATCGAGCTTTTACTACACGGCTACGCTCTAACAATGCGCGTATCTTAACGCAGCCAAACATGGTTAGATACGGTGTTCGGCAAGGGGCGGTTCAGTTTTTCCTCTGTTTTAGCAACAATAATCACGCTGCACCTTGCTTCCCTTCCCCTCACCATCTTCGCTCACGTTAGAGAGCAGAAAAATATTTTTAGGGGGGAAAAAAAAAAAATCATAATAATTGCAGAATAACCTTCGGCCATGTTTCCCCGCGGACCCTCTGCGCCCAAGTTGCGATAGAGAAGCTTCCTCTGCGAAAACGGGCTGCGGTCGTCACCATTAATCCGACATCCTCGATCCCGTCGGTCGCCAGTTTGGCTCGCATGGTACGGCGTGCTTTCTGCCTTTTGATATTTTTGTCATGTCTTTCTCTCTTCCCTCCGATCCCTTCCTCACTCACACCACCTCTGTTCTCGCTCTATTCCCCCCTCCCTCCTCCTCACTCCTCTCTCTCTCTCTCTTTCTCTTTCTCTCTCCTTCGCTCTCATTCGCTCTCCTACTGGCTGTGCCCGTTCCCGTAGTGAGAACACGTGACTTTGTAAATTATATGCTTTGTTGTTGCTAATTTCTTCTCCTACCAATAAAGGCAAAAGAACAAAATCCATAACAGTCTTCATAAAGTAATCATATATATTCCAGGTATGAAAGATACTGTTTGCATCCTTTTTTCCCCCTCCTGTGTCATAAATGGGCTGGTGTGGCAACCATGAGCCTATTATGTACTCAGATTAGATTAGATGATTAGATGGGGATTAAATTATGCTTTGATGAATGCTGTGGGGTAATTGGGTGGTGATGGCAACAAGAAAAACAAGAAAAAACAAGGAACAAATCAGAAACACAAGCAAATGATAATGCTAATGAAATGTGGCAATTAGCCACATGGCTGGCTACCTGTATCAAGGCTGACAGAGGTGTAAAAAGGTAAAAAAAAAAAAAAAAAATTCCAGCAACACTGTTCTTGCAGTTTAAAGCTATTTTATAAAAGATATTAAAGTGCCCAAGAGGGTAGAGATTTTTCTACTTTTCCAGTGGAGTGGCACCGCATTTCTTCCTTCTCCCCCTGTTGCTACACACTGATTGGTCAGCTGGCTGAAAGAAGGGTACTAAACTTTTCCCTTACGCAAAAGAAAGACAAATCTGGCTGTTTGAAAAAAATTCTGGATGTGGAAAACACAATGGAACCCGAAGAGCTGAGAACAGAGCAGTGTAGGAGCATTCCTCTCAGATCTGTTGCTGCACACTGCCTTATCAGCTTGCTGAATGTAGGCTCCAGTGCTCTTACTCAATTACAACAAGGCTAAACCAGAGCCTCTTAGAAAATGTATTTACAGTCGCAGAAAATAGTGACAAAAACCTACTGTGGAACCTAAAGTGGAGCCTAGCAAAATCCTGACCCCCTCTCTGTCAAGAAGGGTAGATTTGGTATTTGGATGCTGAGGAAATATTTGATTCCGGTCACAGACAACAGACAGCATTGGTGTGGACACTACAGGATACAGTGCAGAGAGGCACCACACTACCCGTACCTCTTCTGATGCTGCACACTCTACAGTCATCTGACTGAAAGAAGGCTCCAACACTTTTTACTCACAAGGACAAATTCAGATGTTTGGAAAACACTGCCTGTAAAGATGTAGCTCTATCCATTATTCCTATTTATGTTGCACTGTTTTAAAACTGCAGTTGGCAAGCTACAAGCTGGTTGGAAAGTTGTTTTATGGTTAGAGTACTTTGAATGAGATGCCAGAGAAAATGCCAGTAGAGCCAAATTTTTTTTTTTTTTTTTACTGGCTCAATGGAGCATAGAGTAGCACCATGTTGACCACCCACCACATGTTTCTTGGTCAACTGGCTGAAAGAAGGTTCTTAAAAACATTTTTTTTTTTTTTTTTTTTTTTACTGTATTCAGAAAAAAAAAAAGAATTAGCATGGACTTTTTTTTTTTTTTTTTTTACTTTTGCTGAAAACACAGACAGCCAAGATGTAGAAACTAAAGGATTCTCAATCATCACTCTTCACTCATCACTTGAAAACCTAAAACCTAACTTAGACATAGGTTCGTCCAAAATGCAGCTGAGAAGCTTTTTACAAGATGTTCCAAGTTGTCATTTTATCGATCGCTTAGCTCCGACTACCTGTTCAATACAGAATTCACTGTAAGATTCTGTTTTGGACTTTCAAAGTTGCGTAAGGTGATGAGTCTTTGTACATTTCTGAACTGCTGCATGTGAACCACCAGGTTCATCTCTCTCTAAGGACAGAAAAAAATATAGGGGACAGATTGTTTGTCGTTATATCACTTACACTGTTCTTGTTTGAGAAGCAGCTGAAGATTCTTCTGACCTTATTCAATTAAACTTGATTGTATTTTATTTTACTTCTGATATGTTTTCTTTTTGTTTGTGTGTTATGTTACTTTATTGTGAAGTACTTTAGGATTTTTATCTTGAAAGTCACTCCAAGTCAGCTGGCTTAATGGAAGAATATTTTTGTTTATTTATCTATTTACCTGTTATTTTTTGTTTGCTTTGGGGGGGAAGAGGTGGCTGTTTAAAAATACAATGAGCACCACTTATTCCTATAAAATTTACACTCTTTCACAACATGACTTGGCAAGCACTGAGCTGCTAAACAATTCTGCGTTAAATAATATCAATAAAATTTTGACTAAATTCAGTTTTCTTTTTGCAGAAACTTATTTCTGAGACACTTTTTCTATAATGATCAGCTTTATATTAGCTATGATGATCTGCCCAGACATACATAACTAACAAAACGCCTCGGATACACAGATGAAACACCGTCCCATTGAAACACTGGCAAGCAGCATTCCCTCATTCAATAAATCTGATTTAAATCTCAAATGGCAGCTTCTGTTTCAAACATTTAAACCACAAAATAAACTAAACATCACTTTGGTACCTAAAGCTTAAACTTAAAAACAGACAAGAGTAATGTAAAACAAAACACAAGCTCATGTTTCCAGCACACGATGAGTAACCTCCCAGCATCCTAGTGGGCACCAGAGGAGAGCTGAACTCACAGCTTTGGAATGTGAGCAGAAAACTTTGGAAAAACAACCCTGAAAACTGTCATTTCTGATCTTCACGTGATAGTTTCTTGGCTTAGCTACTTTCATCCTGCAGGTCTTTGCATATTGCTGCAGTAAGTGAAGGCATCATAAAGCGAGAAAATGAATATACAAGGAAAAGTTTTTAGTTTTAACGGATGATTATGCAGTCTTTATTGTTGAAACCTTATGCAGGTTTCAGACACAATTAGTAATAATTAACTCTGGCAGGTTTCGCATAACTTTAAACCCCACAACAATTTGTTCTTCTTATTCAGAGAGCTCAAAAACAGAACGCTGCAGAGAGAGAGAAGGAGGGAGAGAGAGACAGAGGAGGAGGAGGGGATGGTTGTGAATCCTCAAGGCCGTCCACCAGCTCGAAAACAACAAGCATGAAAAATAGTCTGCTCCTGAAGAAACTCCCCTCATCTTATCTCACACCTAACCCTGGTGAGACGTTTCTCAGAGGGTTATTCCCGGTTGTAAGGAGAGAGGGAAAAACACATCGGAAGGAATGAAACAAAAACAAGCCTTTATCCCCACCCACCCAGCACCAAAGAGTCCACCCTCCGGAATTCACAGGCTTCGCCCCTACCCCCAGCCCAACCCTACCCAACCCCACCCCTCTAGCCCCCCGCGCAAAGGCCCTGTTTTTGAAGATGCTTGTGGTGGAGGCCTCTGCAGTCACCACAGAATTACGGTTGGGGTCAGAGGGCTGGATACCAGTGTCAGATGTTATCCCCTCACTCATATCCCCGACAGGAGCTTTCTGATCAGGAAAAGTTGGGGGAGATCACCTCTGTGCTTTTTACTGATGTGTGAAAGAGAATGAGTAATTATGCATGGGAGGCTTGTGTTTTTATTTGAGTTACAAGGAGGTATTTTTCAAAAAAGGGATTATTTTAAATTTCAAGACGCATAAAATCTAATGTGAGGTCCTTCCTAAGATAAAATAAATGAAAAATCCATTAAAAATATCTAGATTAAGACAGGATTTCCTCTGGCTGAGCTTTAATGCAGCCTAACAATGGTTCTTTGCTCTACAATTAAAAGCAGCTCCAAGTCATTAGCAAAGCTTTTCCTTCACTCGCTTGAACACATTAAACACCTTGTTCTTTTGCTCTTCTAAATATGCATCAATGTTTTTTAGCTTTAATTATCTGTTACATTTAAATATTGTTACCAGACTTAATGCCAATTTTTCTTTTTTCAGTTGCACATTTTGGTATACCTGAATCAAATTCATTAGGTTCCGTGTAACATATCACAGAAATGATCTTATTTCTAGCCTGACTCAGTTCTCCCAACAGAAAAGAACCAGAAAGCCAAAGTTTATTTGTGTTAGTTGTTTAAGCTAAAATCATTGCAAAAAATGGTAGTTTTCATTTGTACTTATGCACGTTTCAATTATTTTTCAGTTTTGTTTGATTATAATCTAAGGAGGATACTGGACATAAAAACAATCCCAAGATTTGGTAATAAAATAAAATAAAATAAAACAACAAAAGAATTGACCTTTTGCGACAGCAAATGTTTTTTTTTTTTAAATCAGTAAATACAGGTTCCCTACTTGACATCAATTCTTACTATTATGGTTTTGTGTATTAAAAAGACAGAATACAATCTTAAATTTGTTTAAAAATCAGGATTGGTTATTTTAAACATCTTAAAACAAACAGGCTGAGCTTTTAAGTACTGACCTTGCATTTATAAAAATGCTGTGACAATGAAATAAATGAGCTAAACTGAGCTGCAAGCACAACTACCTCAATTGCAAACAGCCCATTGTCTCTTTTGACTTCTTACATTTAGTACTTGTCGTTCCTCAAAGATTTTTCTGAAGTCACCAATGGTTATTTTTCCCTTGTGTTGCTAAAATTAAAAAAAATAAATAAATAAACAGCTTTTCATAGAGTTGAAGAAAGACACCTAAAGATAGTTAGGAGTGGAGAAAGCATTGGGTATTAAAAAGTTTAAGCCTCCTTCTGCTACTTAAACAAGTCAAGATATTATTTCTGCCATTTTTAATTCCATGTGTTCAAAGAAAATGCCAATGCATTCATTCAGGCTTTGCTAATTAATAAAGATGAATAAATGTCACTTAACTGCAAACAGTTGTATGTTATTAGAAATGATTGCTGTGGAATATCAAAAAACTATTCTAGATATCTTAACATGCTATGTGATTTTTGTTTTTTTAAATTTTATTCTCTCATTAGTTTTTTCGGCTTTTCCGCTGTTGACTATCCCAGTCAAATGAGGCTGCTTTTAATATAATTTTTTAAGCAAGAGTGGAGAACTTGTAAGATGAAAAGATTTAAAAAATTGTACTATAAATTCTTGTAAATACCTGTGCACAACTGTGCAACAGTTCTTTACTGTGAAGCAACGTACAGTATGCTTTTGGAGAGTTAGTGGTTTTCACAGCAAAACAATCAACAATGATCTGTTTAACATAAAGTGTACTGCAATCTGGAATAAACTACTGTATTTTAAAATACATTAATGTTACTCTATTCAGGTGCGTTGCCAGCATTCCGTCTTAAAATGAAAAAGGCCACTGATTTTAGTCAGTTATTTTTGATTTGTTGTTATTCTCGTTTTATTTTTAAATGAGCTAAAATAATTCTGGAATAAATGCAGGTTGCCCAACAGAAGAGTAAAAAGTAATAACTTATAGCAGTTTGTTCAACATGTAAATTTTTATTCAGCATATAAATTGCTGTTGTTTATTTCACAGTAAAACTGTTTGACTGTTCTACAGTGCGGAATCCATTTGTTAGTTTAACATTATTTGACTTTAAAATGAAAATACAAGAGCTGCTGGATAATTTCTGCCAGAAACAAATAAAAAAATAGTTTGTTTTTGTTTTAAAAACAAACTATTTTCAGTGTTTCACAAGCCAACACATTTCATTGATTGTTAGTACAAAATTTTAAAAATAAATCTGAGGTTAATATAACTTTAAAATGACGTATAAATTGTTTGATGAGATTTAGAACAGACAAGTGTGGATTGATAAAGACTGTGCTCAAACAAATTTACTATTTACATTTGCACACAAAGGTGAGAAAATAAATCTGTTTTCTTTTAATCTGCCCTTTAGGCTGTTGTTTTATCATATAGTGTAACATAGCTAATTTACATTAATTTACAAGTTTAACATTAATCACCATTCATGATGTTTGGACTATTAAACAAACATTGGAGACATCCATTATGAATAAAAGATAGATGTGAATTACAACCTGAAGAAAATGTTTTCAGATTTTGACGTTTTCTCCTTAAAGGATTTGACATAGATTGGAGTGTGGTTTGGGTTTGAAGTTCTAGTGATACCAACTAATCACACCATAATTAATAGCAAACAGAACTATGGGGATGATAACTTTGAAAGCTCCGAAAATGTGAAGAACAAGTTACACTGGTGCATCTGGAAAAATCCTAAAGACATTTTGATGTTTTTGGAGGGAAAATCAGCATTTGTGAGCACCTGATAAACAAAGCCAGATTCCTGAGTTGTTTGAATACCAACCTTCTGAGCAGACTTTGCACTCCATCACCCCAGCTAACCCCACCCAACCCCCACTTCTGCACCCTGTAGGATCCCAGAGGAAATTTGCCTTTACCCTACTCCTGTCAATGTAGTTCAAAGGGTTCATTGAGCTCCGTGTCTCTTTCGCTCTTTTTTACATGAGGGGGGTTGTTTTTTGTCGTTTACTTCATGCATTCCAGCTACCAATCCGTTACTTGGAAAAAAAAAAAAAAAAAAAAAAAAAAAAAAAATTTCAGAAAGAAGGGTAAACAGTGGGGACCAGGCAGGTCATATGCTCTCTAAGGTTAATTTTATTTCATGTATAAAAGTGATTGATATGTAAAGCCTTTTCCAATCAACATAAAGTTGCTTTATTAATTATTTCTTCCAGTTCTACGTCATGGCTTGTGTGAATTTCACTGTCTGGAATTTATAGTAAAAATTCTTGTAAATATCGGGGTGAAAGCAGCAGTAATAACTATTGCGATAAACATCTCCCTTTGATACAGCTACAGATTTCGTTAAATATTATTTAGACTAAACGAAAATTAATACGCAGAGATGATAAAATCACCGACAAAAGACATAAACTTTAAGAACATTGTTTTCTTATATATTTTTTTGGTTTAACAAAAACAGCCTATAATAAAACTGCATGTTTGGATTCGCATGTGTACTTTTAAATATTTAAAAGTGTAGACTTAAATCCGATGCGCTTTCATCAAAGTAATTATATACGCATTTAATGGATCAAACAAGATTTTGAATTTGGTACACTAACGAATGAGTAAGTTGTTTTTTTTTAACTAAAAAGGCAACAGTAGATATTTTGGGGTGTAAATAAAGGCGTTAGGTACAATTTTTTTAGTCGGATATAAAAGCAAATATGTGAATGAAATATCGGTGACGTCACGGGAAGGGGGGTAGACGGAAAAGTGGCCCTCCACAGGATGCGCAAAACTCATTTAAAATTTAAAATGCCCACGATTGCACCGAATGCCTGCTTGAATCCCCCCTAGCCAACATTTCATTAATATTTTCCTCTTTTTTTATAACGGCAACTGAATGGACTGCAGACTCTCATTAAACTTTTTTTTTTTTTTTTTTTTTTTTTTTTTTTTGTGCAGTTTTTGACGTCATAAGTGCAGCTCAACCACTCATCAACCCATTCGTGGACCAATTTTCGCAACAAAATTCCTCTTGATTTTCCTTTAAAATCCTTTAACCGATTTGAAGGTTTTCAATCAAATTATGAAAGACAATGTTCACAGCTGTCTTCTAAATCTAATCGTGTGAGTATTTTCCAAAATAAGGGCGTGCAGTTTTGTTCCGATTGGAAAAAGAAAGGTTCAGTTCATGCATGTGCGCGCATCTTTGCTTTTGACTGAAAAGAGAACATTGTCTTTATATAGGGGTCATTTCAGGTCAGTGAGCTCAACTTCACATACATTTGGTGTTTTTAAGGCTCAAGAAAATAATAAATAAATAAATAACTGTAAACGCTTACAGTTGAGTCAAAGTATTTCTGGAGACTCACCTGTAGGAGAAGCAGTCGAGGAAGTAGACATGATCCTTTTTTTTTTTTTTTTTTTTTTTTTTTTCACTCTGTGGATGAATTAGATTTGTGATTCGGCCAGACTTCTCTTGTGCGGATGCTTTAGCTTGAATCACATGTTTAGGCTGGCATAAACCTGCACGGTACACTGAAGACAAATGACCGAGTGAAATCAAATAGATTTTCCATGGATGAATATTTTATAGTGAGTCTGTAACACAAGCTGCGGCAGCGCGGCTGGCCGGGCAGATTTGTTGGAAACGTGTTACTCTGGACCAGGAGGTTGCTGGGAGGCTGTGGCTCAGTTCTAGGAAATCAGCTCCAAGAGTCTCCATATTCTCATTTCAACTCCAAACTTGTCCCAGAAGGGCTGCTGCATGCATGCTCAGAAGGTAATGCCGATCTGCGCAGTTGCTCCTCAATCACGAAGAGCAAGATCATAGCCTTGAAATGGTGCATGCAGTAATTCAGAAGGAAAATGTCTTTATTCAAGATTTCCGTTAAGGAAAAAACCCTGTGTTGCATCATCTATACCTTTTAAACCATGTGGAATGTGTGGCCTCCCCCAACATGCTCCCATTCTCCCCACCCCTCTTTTCCCTTGTTGATAATGATCCATACTTCACATCCCCCACTCAGCTTGTCCACAATCAGCATTCAACTACTCAAAGGGCTGCCTTTTCAAAGCTGAAGCAAACATTTGCCCCCAAAATACCCCAAAAAGCATATATCCTGTAAAAAAAAAAAAATAAATAAATAAATAAAAAAATAAAAATCCATTAATACGTTTATTGCAAGTTTTTGATTTCTAAACTCCAAACTTTTTCCTACTGATCTATCAACTGCTATTCACCCACTTAAGGGAATATACTTACACCATAGCAGTACAATTCAGCTGGTTTCAGATCAGTGATTGGGGTTCGATAGGGGAAATAAAGTGGGAGGGAAAATAGGGTTAATAGCGCCACCCGTTGGTTGGTTGGTTGGTTGGTTGGTAGGTAGATAGATAGATAGATAGATAGATAGATAGATAGATAGATAGATAGATAGATAGATAGATAGATAGATGCAAGACCAAGAGTTGGTTGTTGAGGTGAAAAAAATCTAAATTAATGTTGTCTTCCATTCCCATATCACAGAGAGTATTTGTATTTCTTCCCAAGAGGGGGCCCTTATTAAGGGAGTGTTATCTTGCAATTTAGATATTTGGCTGAACGATAGTCTTTCCTTCAGGGAGAATCAAAAAAGATATATTAATATATGTCAGGAAACAACTTAGGCTATTTTAAAATTGTATCATAAACCTATTTTACAGAATAAAAACAATGAATCCCTGTTTACTTCATTATCTGTTTTATTTGCCCTCATTGAGCATAAGGAGAGAACAAAACTGATTTGATTTAAATTATGGTCCTTAACTTGATTTCTCTTTAGAATACCCAGAATTTTCTGCTCTCTTATTTTGCAATTTGGTCATGGAATCATTTTCAGGATACATTGACACTTAATGCTTTTATCTAAGAAAATTTTAAAGCTCTTTTGAAAATCTCTGAAGACTTCAAATTCTATTCTTAAGACCTTTCATCTACGATTACCCTGACTTGTTTCAATGTGTTCTTGTCTTTTGATGTTAATAAGAACCTTTTAGCTGGTAACTTTCATTTGTGTGCCTTCATGGCAAGGTCTCCCTCAAAAAAAATTTTAGTCTTAGGAGAGTTCAAAAGAATAATATAATATAGAAAAAAATAAAATGTGTTTGCATAAAAACCAATCCGACTTGTTTGCCCTCTCTTTACAAGTTTTTTTACATTCAGTGTCTGATTTTAAAATCCTTTTGTTATCATTTATGAAACTGAAAACAAATTCTACTGAATTAAAAACATCCAAAAAAAAAAAAACAAATAAAGCCTAATAGGATATCTGAAACAAAGTAGTAGAAATGTGAGAAGGTTTAAACCACCTATAATTAATCTTTTTCTCTCTCCAAGGAGTCAGACTTTTGTGTAATATTTTTGTTCTTAGCTGCTTTCTCCCTTATTGTAAGTCCTGTTCTTGGACCTATTTTGCTGTGACCTCACGAAAATAATGAAAAACAGACAGGTGGAGAACAAAAGAAGAGCTGACATAATACTTGAGAAAAAACATCCTCCTGCATAACCATTGATTATCTACTTTATAGACTTTGTCTTCTGACTAATTCATAGCTTAGAGTTAGATGAAAGAACAAGTAAAAAAGGTTAAATATCACTGGTGATAAAATAGTCACTATTTTATCAAATTTTTGGATGAAGATGAGGAATATGTCAAATCAATAAAGGATGAATTCTAGGATATATTTATCAGACCAAGACCTACAAAAAGTATTTCGTTATGAGAATTTGAATATTCTTTGTTAACATTTTATGTGACTGAAGAAAGCAAGAACATAGAAATCTGAAAAGGGGATTTAGGTATGATAAGAGGATAAGACTCATTGTATAAAACTGTTTGTGAACAGAGCTTTTCATTGTTGAAGAACAGCCATTGTCAGGCAGATAGACACACTCAGAGAGTGGAGGGGCACTCACACTTCTGTATTAAATACATAAAAAAAACACAACATGTTAAACAACTGAATTTTAGAGCTCTTACTATAGTGTTTAGTGTTTGACTCCAGCTGCTAAAAATAGACACATAACAACCAACTGAAAAGATGCTTCTTATTTTCTGTTGCACATCGTATCATGTGCAACAAAATGTCTTACATTATTGTAAAATTGAATAATTGAATCTAATGATGCTGGAAAGTCAGTTGTATCAGGGCTGGGCTAAGTCCCTAGTGTTTCAAGATCCTGGCAAAACCTCTGCATGGAGGGGTGTCTCCAGAAAACCTATACTAGATGTGGACCCAGTCGAAAGCTGGGTGAGGGAGAAAAAAAATGTGACTTTTTTTTTTTTTTTTTTTTTTTAAACTACTGAGGTTAGATTAAAAACAATTTAAAACCTGATAAAGACCAGATTGTTTTAATTAGGTCCAGAGAACCCAATAGCTGAATGATTGTACTTTGGTTCTTTGCTTTATGCAAAACAAAACAAAACAAAACAAAACAAAACAAAAACATCATGACTGTTTGCTTGTATTAATTTACATTAACAGGACCCAAATATCTGGATTTGTGAACTGTTGACGGGGACAGACTTTGGACAGGAAAGTCAACGGGTCCTCCAGAAAAGGGAAAACAAAGTGAATAAAAAAAAAACAGTTCCATGGAAGTACTCTACAGCCAATAAGAATAAGTAAATGGAGCCTGAGATGACTTTGCCATCCTCTGGTTTACAATGACCCTGTGATTGGGGTGAGATGTCTGTAGCCAGGAAACAACAACAAAAGAAGAGCTGTTGTCATCTATACAGTGGGGATTTGAGACAAAACCTACAGCAAGTGATATTTAAAAGTGGTATGTTATAAAGGACACATAAATAAAGGAGAAATGTAACTGATGTAAACTTGTTGCTGCCTCTTAAATTCATATTAGTAATAAAGAAGTAGACTAGGGGCTGTTACAGACTGTGGGCTTGTGAGCAAATTTATGAGGGCCCCAACCATTTTCCCCGGAGCCCTTGTGGTGCCGCCAGTGCCTTGATAAAATCCATACAGGGTACTTTAGCCTTCCGCCGAATAACATAGTACCCTCCAAATGGCGCATTCATATTTCAAATTAGGGCCCTCTTAAAACAGTTTTAAATTCAAATTAAGGAATCTTGTATGACAGCTAATTAACTGCAACAGTCTGATTCACAATGCGCCCCTTACTTCTGCGTGAAACTGACTTTTAAAGTTGTACAATTAAGAGGTTCTACTCTGCTAAATTTCTCGGGCGCCACCTAGTGGCTTCGAATCCCCGATTCCCACCTGCGGAAGGTTTGTTTGCTTTTACCTTTTGGCTTTTATTATGCAAAGGTCGCCCCTGATGTTTCTTTCGAGGGTGAAACACAATTTTCAAAGGACCTTTTTTGCGGGAACCGCCGGGGATGGAGGAATTTTATCAACTACTTTTGCTGACAAAGACTCAACATGTTTCTAGCATCTAATTGACTTTAATTTGTTAGTAATAATATAATTAGGCCAGAATATCAACTATAAATAATTATCATGACTCTGTAAGCACATAAAGCTAAACATATAATCTAAAAGGGAATAGAAATGTTTCTTGCCTGACAATTTAATCCAAGAGAAAATAAAGGTTATATGAAGGAATTAAATTTATTCAAGACAGTGTTGCTAATTTGTTCCTCCTTTAATGGAGCAACCTTATAGAATTGCACCTAATTATAATCACAGAGTGTTTTAACCCTTTTATACATGCAACATTGCTGTAATTACAGTTAGAGATAATTCAGTCTTAACCCAACACTTGAATGGTCAATAAGAGGTGGAGAAAGATATAATTTACTTCAAATGAGTTAAAGCTTGGGAATGTTTAGAGCAGATTATTGTGTTCCAAAGTATATATGGATCTGAAAATGCATCTGCTTTTTAATAAGTTGTACATCCTGTTTCTAATTTCATATTTAGGGGTGATTTTTCAATCAGTAGAATCAGACAGACACAAATATTATGTAAAAAGTGTTTAGGTGAAGGTAAGTGAATTCATTAAATTAGTTTGACCAAACCATAATAGTCTTATACATGCACTGCACAAGCATTTCTTTGCACAATACTGTGTATTTTACAATAGGAATGCAACCAGTTCTATTTATTAAACAGTTTTGTTTGTATAAATAAATCTTATTGGAGCACCTTTTCACTTTTTTATTCGCATTCTCTTGTTACAGAGTGATTTATATGTTTTATATTTTTCAGAAGAACATTTATATAAGTGAAGAAGTGACTGTAATAACATCATCTTCCTCTGGGATTAATAGTGTATTTTTTCGAAATTGCAAATATTTAAAAAAACAAAAAAACAAAAAATCTTTAATTTTTTTGCATTTAAAACAAATTCCTGGTTAATATTACTATTATTATTTTTATTATTTTCAATCAGATTTTTTTTTAAAACATCTAAAATCTTGATATGATTATAAACTTTTCCAGTCCTGAATCATGATTGGCTTCTTGGCATCTCAGTTCATGGTTCAATATAGCCTCCTTTTTAAGTCTCATTTATTAAATCCTCATTTGAATGAATTTTTTAAAAATCAAATGGCTTCTTCTATAGTCATTGTTTATGGAGAAAAAAAATGTTTTTCTGTTTGCAAAGCTATCTCATGGATGCATTCACTTGTACACAGTTGTCCTGACAACCAACCCTGGTCCTGCAAACAAATAATTTTCATTAGGCCTACAGAGGAGGAAAAATCATCAAGATGCAGAATTTTCTCTTAATAATTTTTCCACTGCTTTTTAGGCCCAACTGTGTTTTCTCAGCTACTTTTCTCACTGACTGAAATGTCTGATTTAAAAATAACACATTTTAAATAAAGAATCTAAATTCTAACAATAATGTCAATGTTAAAAACACGTAAGTGTTCTACAGTTTATTGTTCTTTTGGTATTTAAATGTAATTGTGCAAAATCCCAAACAATTTTTATTTAATGGAATTAAATTAGTGCAGAAAAGTAAAACTGGAGGTTGTGAATCACAATAATAATAATAATAATAATAAAAAGTTGAAAGTAATTCTGTAAATGTCAAAACTTGCAATTTACCCATAATTTATTGGGAAATGGTCTTCCCCCTTTGAGATCTCTGTGCAAAAACAAATCTAGAGGGTGTGTTGGTTTCATATGAAATCTAAAAATAAGTCTCTTTGCTTTGCCAAGCATTTCCCCCCCCACCCACATGAAAATAGGACAAAAGAGTTGTCCTGAACATTAAGCATGTATGATCAGTAATCCCCATGGGGGACCCTGTGTCGGACCACCCTCATTTACTGCTCCTCCTACACAAGTTGGGCTCGTTAAAGGGTGACTGGTGCCCCCTGCTGGTAGGCTACACACTCACAGGAATAACAGGTGTAGAAGCTGCTTCTGTTCTCACGACCACGAAACAGTTGACTGAAATACTTTGTGCAAACCATGAATACTTTGTAAAATATATTTAAAAAAATTGATGTACGAGAATTATATTTACAAGAATTTAAAATGTCTGAAATTTAGATAATTTCATATATTTTTTGACAGCTCAGATTTAGTTGAAGGTCATAACAGATTATGTAAATTAGAAAATCGTGGAAAAGATAAATTATTTCACTATCTGAATTCAAAAGGAGAAAATCATGT
This sequence comes from Anableps anableps, assembly GCA_014839685.1. NCBI lineage: Eukaryota > Metazoa > Chordata > Actinopteri > Cyprinodontiformes > Anablepidae > Anableps > Anableps anableps. The sequence continues at coordinate 19,971,792 of CM026086.1, read as the reverse complement.
AGACTCATTACCCAATGAGTTATGCATTCCAAGAGATTAAGACTGACAATTTTGATGATTATGTTTTACAGCTAATGAAAACTCCAGTTAGTTTTTCGGAGATTTAAAACTTTACATTAGATTAACTTTACAAAGGGATTGTGAACACACATTTTGGCCTACTGAGAAGTATGTAAATGTACAATACAGTACATGCACTCCATTTTTGGTCCGGCCTCCTTGTATGAATTACTGTTAACAGCAGCCTTCAATTTGCATGCATTGTTGGGCCTGGTGTCTCATATTCCTCTAAGCAATACAAGTCAGGCCAGTTTGCTGACCAATCAAACATAGCGATACCATGGTCAATAAAGGAGGCACAGATGTGTTAGCAGTGTGAGCAGGTGCCTAGTCCCACTGGAAAATTAAGTCAGTATCTCTATAAAGCTTTCCAATAAAAGGAAGCATGAAGTGCTCTACAATTACCTGATAAGAGACAGCGAGTGGACCAATACCAGCAGAAAGCATGGCTCCCCTATTTATTACTGACTGTGGGAACTTCACAGCAGTCCTTTTTATCTCCTTGGCCCAGGTAAGACACTTCTGACATCTCTGTCTCTGAAGTGGTTTAACACAAGGAATGCAGCACTTATGGCTAATTTCCTGAATACATCTGCTTGGTGATTCTTGAAGCACTAAATCCAGCCACAGTCAAAGGTTTGTTAATATCCCCAAATTCTTGAATAGGTTTTGCTTTAAATTCTCTCAAAGCTGTGATTACTTCTGTTGGATGTGCACAATTTTTCCTTCCACTTAACATTCCTTTAATATACTTGGATTTTTCCTGGAAGGTTGTCAATGCCAGCCAGTTGGACAAAGGTCATCAACCTTCCTCACCATCATGTAGGCCATAACATTTTTGTATTAAAATCCTTTTTTAAGTAATGTTATATTGTAATTATGTGAGATAATTTGGCCACAAGCCCCAAAAGGATCAGAAATAAATGCTTGAAATAAATAAATCACTGTGTATACAATGAATCTGAGTTTCACTTTTTGACTTGAGTTACTGAAATAAATTCTTTCTAATTTATCGAGATCCACCTGTATGGGTTTTCTACAGAATACGAGAATATGAATCAGCCTTTAAAAAGTTTATTGTAGTTCTGGCATTGTGTTTTGCTCCCTTTAACAGGGTAAACAATCAGCACAGGTCAAGAGGTAGAAAACTCTAGTTTGCAAAAAAAGTTAACTGACCATTGCACATGCACACACACACACGCACACACTGCAAAATGTTGAATTTGCAAATTTCCACACAAACATGAGCTCTGTCTACTTGCAGTACGCTCATACACAACACTACTGAACATTGATATCATTCAACACCCATTGGGCTCCATTCTGTGCACAAAGGAGAATTAAATAATACGGATCAGTTCTGGAACTCCTGGAGGATGCACAAACAAACCTTAAATAAACATCTGACCTCAAGACTGTGATGGCTGACTTGAAATTCCTGGACATAAAGACAGTAAAGAACTACAAATATGGCCCACAATCTAGTAACTACATGGGCTGCTTGTTGTACAGGTTTTGTGCTGTTGAAACACTGACAGGCTTACGTTAAGAAGGAAAAATAACGGAGCTTGGGTAAACAGCTTGGACTCATTAAACATCTCGTTTAAGTGTTAAAAAGATCATGTCAATAGTCGGTAGAAACAGTTCTTTGAATCTGAGTAAAGGGAAACAAGCCAAACACGTCGCTTCATGTTATTTGACCCAGGACAGGTTGAGACAGCGGGCGATGAAGGCGTAGGTATCAGCCACCTCCTGGATGACTTTGCTGGTGGGCTTGCCGGCTCCGTGGCCTGACTTTGTGTCCACAAGGATGAACAGAGGATTTGTTTGCTTGGTGCTGCGACCTACAACATGCTGTAGGGTGGCGATGTATTTGAGAGAGTGGAGGGGCACTACCCGGTCATCGTGGTCTCCTGTCAGCAACAGCACCGCAGGGTACTGGACCCCGTTGCTCTCTGGGACATGGATGTTGTGCAGAGGGGAGTATCTGGGGAATTAGAAATAATTAGAACTATATGCAGAACAGCTAGCAGATATTAGAAAATAAAGATTACTTCACAAATGCCAAGTTAGCGCTATTAAGACCAAAACATATCAAGTTTAAAATATGGCAATAACAGAAAATGTATTTAATCATCACAAAATGTAAGGCTCGGTAGTAATAAAAGGACTCCATTAACTATTGAGCGTCATTGCACAGGTAACACATTATTAAGAGCTTGATAGTTTTTACATATATGATATCCATTTTAAAAAGTATACTAAAAAAGTTCACTATGAATTTCTGACAAATATCTCTGTGTTAGCCAGCCTATGGAACACTAGAAAGGAAAGGAAAGGAAAGGAAAGGAAAGGAAAGGAAAGGAAAGAAGGAAGGACATACGGGGAGGGGAATGAAGGTAGGACACACTCAAGGAAGGGCAAAAGGAAGGAAGGATGGAAAGAAGAAATGGTCCCATTCAGACAATGGGAGACAAGGAACAAAGTCAGGAAATTCAAATACTATTTCATACTCTCTTATTTAGACACACACAAAAAACACTGAAATCAAACTCCATACTTTTCCAGGCTAGGTAGAAAAACGGAGACCAGGCTTTTTCAAAAACGGCCTGGAGAGACATTTTCTGGCCACAGTGAGAAAAGTTGTGACTATGCAGCCCTCTGTATTGTGACACTATGTCTATTATGATTTCACAAACTCAAATAAATACGTTGAAATCATAGGAACAAAAAATATATAATAAACAACAACTTAAACCAAGTTATAAACTAATGAATTACATTAATAAAAAAGTTTAACAGCCTGTGGCGACTTCAACTTATTCACATTTAACAGCTTCCAGACCATCTTCTCTGTCTCAGTAGATAGAAAACCAAGTTTGAGCCCTTTGTTTTCTAGCAGTGTCCATCTTAAGCATGTATATTGTTGACAAAGACTTTCTCTTATAATCCAGGAATCACCAGTGCGAATAACAAACATATCACAAGGAGTGAAAAGTTTAACTAAGTTACTAACACCTTTAACTGCTGATTAAATTCAAATAAAAAAAAAAAAAGTTTGTCAAATGTAAAATTTAAAAAGTACTGTACTTGTAAAAAAAGAAAAAAGTTACAATTGTCCAACTTACTCATTATTTCTTTGCTCAATAAAGCCTATAATCTTTGTTTTCCACTAGTCCTTTATGGTGTTGGTGGGCTTCCCTCAGTGTCTTATTCCAACAAAAAACTGAATGTACATCATTTTATTTTAAGTGAAGAGCTCGCCATAGACTCTAGACATCATCTTAAGAGTTTTGTGATGTTACTGTGAATTGCTTTGAATTAGAGGCACATAGTAAATTTATGTTCTGACATAAAAAAAAGAAATACAAATCCTCCAATAGAATACAATTTTCAAGAAAAGTTAAAAAAAACACCACGACAGCAAATATTTTTCTCATACTTGTCACCTTAATGTCCATTTTCAGAAGAGCCGTGAGTGCTGTGAAGCATGGTAGTGGAAGTGTCATGGTTTCGGCTCAGTTACAGGCCTCAAGGACTTACACTTCACCAACTCCACGCGTCTCACGCCATATATATAAACTCTAATAATAATAATAATAATGATGATGATAATCGTTTTAATTGGAATCAATCATGCCCAATGGAATTAAAATTAAAGTTGCAAAAAGGCTCAGGCGAGTACATCTGAATTAGATTTAAACTTTTGCTACAGCAGGAAACATACGATATACCCAAATTTTAATCAAAACACTTTTTTCTATGTAGTTTCTATGTGTCTACAGCTTTTGGGTGGTTTTCAAAGACCTTTCCATGTGGTCTTGACAAGGTGGATGCAGTGCCGTGTGCTTTTTTTGTTTTTAACTTTCTTAGGTTTAAAAGTTAAATAATAGAAAGAGGTAAAGATCAGATGAATTAAACATTCAAACCAGAAGGGGAAACTTAGGTGTAGCACTCTTTATCTGAAGAATCAGGTTCAAACAGGACAGAACTGTTTCCTTCCTCAGAAAAGGTTAAAAGCACTGAGGAAAGAATGACGGATGGAGAACACTGGCCAGGAGCACTTACTTAATGAGCCACTCGAACTGCTCTTTCTCTTCTGAACAGCCAAAGTCTGTGGTCCACGCATGGCCGATCGTGAACTTGTGGAACTTCAGCATGTCCATGACGCCCACCTGAGCTACGGCACAGCCAAACAGCTCAGGCCGCTGGTTCACACAGGCCGCTGAGGGAGAGGGCGCACTGGTAAAGGTGTCCTTAACTGGAAATATGAACCAAAATTCATCTAGCCTTGAGGATACATACCAACAAGCAAGCCCCCGTTAGAACCTCCATTTATAGTCAGTTTGGAAGGAGACGTGTATCCCTCCTTGATGAGATACTCAGCTGCACACTGGAAGTCTGTGAAGCAGTTCTGCTTGTTCGCAAGCATGCCAGCTGAAGAAGAAAACCAAATGTATTACCATGATTTTAAACATCTACCCCAATATATGTCTGGGGTATATAAACTGCCAAGCCTTGTTCTTCCTATTACCTTTGTGCCAGGTCTCCCCATACTCCCCTCCTCCTCTGATGTTGGCGACAGCCAGAACACCTCCCAGATGTCTGACGAAGATGAGTCGGGAGACGCTGTAACTTGGCGTGATGGAGATATTAAAGCCTCCGTAACCGTACAAAAAACCTGGATGGGATCCATCCAGTTTGATTCCTTTCTTGTGTACAATAAACATTGGTATCTGTGTGCCGTCCTTGGAGGGATAGAAGATCTAACGAAATGGAGGAAAAGGGAAAAAACTATGAAATCATAAGATGGTTTAGGAGGGGAAAAAAAAACCCACCTTTTATTCTGAGTCACAACACTAGAGATGTCAAAAGGGCTCTTCACTTTAGTTTTTTAGCAAAAATAAAATTATAATGAAAACTTCTACACATTTTTAGAGATCATGCTCACTAAATAACTACAATTTGATTTTATGTCTTCTGTTAAATTTTTATTGGTGCAACCTTTAGCAGTAAAAACAAACACACACTGATCACTGTGATGCACATGAGAGTCACAAGTATTGTTATTTTCTGTGAACATTGAACTTATGAGGGCTGGTTTTTAACTGATGAACTTAAACCCATCTTTAATTCAGAATAAGTTTTGGACATTGAACACATATATATTCAGATCTAAATCAAGTCAATCTCCTTCAACTGTGTTACCTGAGTTGTTTGGTAGTCCGCAGGGTTGAAGCCTTTTACAGTGACCTCTCTGAAGATGTGTGGCTGCAGTGGTTCCTTAGTTAGATCACAATGGTAAATGATAGCTGGGAAGGGAGGGAAAGCAACACTTAATATATTTCTAAATAATTTGGAAAGAAAGTAGGAAGGTTATCCACCTGTGTGGGTTAAATTATGAAGTAATCTGCTTTGTAAGTATGCCTAAATTAGCTTTTTAGTATTTAAAAAAAAAAAAAAAAAAAAAGGACCTTTGGGTATCTAATTTTAAATGTACATATTTGTTCTTTTTCTTCATGCTTGTATAATTTGTCAAAATATAAAACAAATGTTTTTACAGATAGTCGAGACTAATAAGCAGGTTATTATAATGGCAGGTTCTGAGGTAAACTGAAAGTGCTGTTCTTTGGCAACATGTTCGCTTTAATCATCTGAACATACCCCACCCCACATACACATTCACAATTTTTAAGTTGCAAATCTAAACAATAAAGTCTAATGTTAACATAGGAGCTTTAATTAATCAAATACACCAAATATTTTTTTAAACTGAGGTAAAGCAGTACAGCCCCCGTCAGCACGAGCAGTAAACTAGGTAACTGTGTGCTGTTCATAAAAAAATAATGGCTGATTCTTTGAATGTAGATCACCAAAGCACAGCTGAGAACTTATGCTTCTTTAGCCAACTGACTTCTACAAGTACACACTGTGCTCAATAATAATGCAACATCATAGCCTCTCCTACCTGGTGATAAAAAGGAGGTGAAATAGTAGAAGATCTCAGAATCTCTTTTCCGTCCCGTAAAGCCCACGATAGAGCCGACGTCTAGAGGGAAGGTTCTCAGCTCCTCCCCTGAGCTCAGACGGTACATCTTCAACACATTCTTCACATCGTGGAGGAAACATACAAACAGATAGCTGGAGTACGTGCAGGTAGCGAACACTACAGGGACGACATGGGAAAACAAAACACAGGAAGAAAGGGTTTTAATATATCTGGGTTTATCTAATCTTAACATTACAGTGGCCTGAAGAAGTTTTCACACCACTTTTATGACATTTGTCAACCACAAACTTTAATGTATTTTATTGGGACTGTATGTTTTAAGAATACCTTTATTAATCCCCCAGGGGGGAAAGTTACATCAACCTAAAGTAGTGCATAATTATAAAGAGGAAGGAACAGGATAAGTGGTTTTTAAAAGTTTTCAGTACCCCTTACCCTGGTATCCCTGAATGAACTCTAGTTCAACTGAACTAAAGTTCACTTCTTTTAAGTTTGATCAGAGCATTAGTGAACAAACAGCATCATTAAGAACCAGTAACACATCAGAAAGATCAGGGGTAAAGCTGAGGAGAACGTTAAAGCAGGGTTGGCTTAGAAAGCAATATACAAAGCTTTCAACATTTCACACAGCACTGTTCGAGCCATCACCCAAAAATGGAAACAGTGGAGCACAAATGCAAACCTACAAAGACACAGCCATCTATCTCAACTGACAGGCCCAACAAGGATAGCAATAATCACAGAAGCAGCCAAGAGGCTCATGGTAACTCTAGAGGAGCTGAAAAGAAGTTAAGTTCGGGGGGGGGGGTACAATCTGTTAATAGGACAACTATTATTCATGCACTCCACAGATCTGGTCTTTATCAAAGAGGTGCAAGAAGAAAACGCCATGCCATGTACGGCACACAGCAAACATGGGGTGCTCTGGTCTGATGACACCAAAATTACAACTTTTTGGCCGACATGCAAAATCTGTGTGTGCCAAAAAGCTAATAATACACATCACCCTTAACACACTATACCCATAGTTAAACATGGTGGTGGCAGCATTATGCTGTGAGGATGCTGTTCTACAACAGGGAATCTGGTCAAAAATGATAGGAAGGTGGGTGTAGCTAAATACAAGGCAATCATGGAAGAAAATCTATTAGAAGCTGAAAAAACACTTGATGCTGGGGCGGAGGCTCACCTTCCAGCAAAACAACCACAAACATGCAACCGGAGCCATGACAGAATTCTTTAAGAATGGCCCAGTCAAAGTCCAGAACTAAATTAAATTGAGAATCTGTGACAAAACGAAAATGACTGTAAAACTTCTGTTCAGATGTTCTTTATCCTGTCTGGCTGAGTTTGAGCGATTTTGCAAAGAATGGGATAAAATATATTTAAATGTGCAAAGCTGAGCTATTGCTAATAACGTCCCTCTACTGTAGAATTATAAAAATACACTGTATTAAATGTGTGGTTGTGATGTGAGCGATGAATGTATTCCAAAAGCTCACCAATAACATCTTTGTCATGTTGAGGGATAAGCTCCTTCCAGTTTCCCTGATCCGGAGAGGCAAAGTCGATGTTGATGAGTCTGTAACGCGGGGCGTCTAAATTGGTCTTAAAAGTAAACAAGGTTCCCTCGTTGGTCACGTATTCGTACTCCGCGTCAAAGTTGTCAATTAACTTTATCCATGGCAAAAGTCCTAAACACAAAAGGTATATTTTAAAGTGCTGTACAAAATGAAATTAAATAAAACAATACAAAACAAATAAAGTCTGTATTAGCTCTGACACAATTGTGCAAAATTTTCTAATTTCAGAGTTGCGACTTAAAAACTTACAGCTATTTAAAAAAAAAAATCAGTTATAAGCAACTTACTGGAAAAAAAAAAAAAAAAAAAAAAAAAATCTCAATTCATTTTGAATATTACTGATTAAAATAACATAAACAAAAAAGGCATACCTGTAATGCCCTGAGGAGTTGTTTGCAGGTCGCAATACCACAGTCTATTGACGGGATCGCAGCCCTCTCTGATCGACAGCAGCACGTAGCGCCCATCATCTGACACCTGCAATTATTCTCTTATCACCAACGGCCTCCTTAAACATCAGTTTGCACATGTAGTCTCCTTAAGTGATTTTCCCTATATTTACCTCAGCCCCACACATCCATTTGGGGTGGTCAGGAAATTCAGCACACAGCACGTCCTCAGACTGTGGAGTCCCCAGAATATGATAGTAAAGCTTCTGATGCAGATTAGTGGAGGTCTCAGTGCCTGGGAGGTACAACAAAATATTTTCAAGAATGCAGCCAGAATAAATAGGACCAAGTGGATCATGTTATTAAAAAAAAAAAAAAACAAAAAACAAAAAACAAACAAAAAAAAAAACAATCAGACTAAACAACAATAGGGCAACATTTCTTACTCAAGCCTCATTTAAAGCTTAATTTCTGAACCATCCATAATGGATATTTGTATTTACGTCAGTAAATTGGTGCTATAAAAAGTTTCTGAAATAATTTCCCTCTTACCGTCACTTTTTCCCTCCTGATCAGGGTATGAATTGTAAAAAAGCCCCTTCCCATCATGAGTCCAGGACATGCAGCTAAACTTGACTCGCTCCAGGTGGTCCTCCAAAGGCACGGCACCCTCAACCCGCAGGAAATGGATCTCTACCCAGTCGGACCCACTAGCACTGGTGCCGTACGCCAGGTACTCTCCATCCTCAGAAAATGCATAGCCTTGATGACAACAGAGGAGAACACGGAGAATTTAAACATTCATTTTAAGCTTAGAATAATAGTTATTTTTATGGAAAACACAGACCATTTTTTGCTATTAAAGGGCACGGGATTATTAAGTTGTCTGAATAACGTAAAGCATTTTTCAATAAATACCTCGAAGAGCAACAGTCCCATCATCAGAAAATGTATTTGGATCCAAGAACACAGTGGGCTCAGCATCTAAACTCTCCTGAACATACATCACACTCTGGTTCTGAAGGCCTGTATTGTAAAAGTGAAAATACCTAAAAAAAAAAAAAAAAAAGACAGAAAAGGTCACAAGGGACACGTCACCTCCAACTAAAGATTTATACATCCTGTCGAATGTCATTACAGATTTCCTCACCTGCTTCCCCTCTTAAACGGACAACTATACTTTGGATAGTCGTACAGCTCAGTCATGCGCTCCTTGAAGAGATCCCGCACCTCACACTGTTCTAAAAATGGTAATGTCAGCTGATTCTGGGCATTAACAAAGGCCTGGTGAGAGAGAAAAGGTTTCATATGTGAATGATTTATTGACAGGTGACCACCTGTCAGAGAGCCACACACTTTATTTTTGTGAACTAGGGATGCTCCAATTTCTAAGTAGGTCTGACAAATCTGTTGATTTTAAACTTCACTGATGACCAGCAGATCTTTATATGTTATATACATTTATTGCTGTTGTTTATTGGATTTTTCTTAAGAACATTAATCTAGCAAGAAAACTGACTAATGCATGCAAAAAAAATGTGTTCTGTGGAAAACCTTTATTGCGTAGGTATGACACGAAGTTGGCTATCTGTTCCCTCTGCAAGTCTGCAGGACATGAACTGTACCAGGCAAGTATAATCAAGTAGTGATTCACTTCCTTGGTAACATGTAGGCTGAAGTTTTTCTTCATAGCGTGGGATTGCATCTAAACTGGTTTTTGTAGGTGAAAGGAACAAAAAGCAATGATCAGACTGACATCATTAAACCGTAAAAATTTAGATTTTAACAAAACAGATCTATTTCTCCAAGGAAGGGTTTGAACAGAAAGGATTCCCACGTGGATTCCCTGTATATTTGTATTTACTGTAATCATTATTGTTGAATCCTTTTAATTTTTTATTTTAATTCCCAAGAAGACTGAAATAAAACATCTTAAAATGGGAACCAAAATAAAAAAAAACAGCTTTCCAAAAACCCAAGTTGGCCAAGAGAACTGCAATCAATGCATCATTATTATCAGCAGCAGGTTTAAATAAAAATTTTAAAAAACACCTTTATATTTTATATTATTAAAGAACCAACAGGGTTCTTTAATAATATAAATTAAATTAATCTAACTGAAAAAAAAAATCATAAAATTATGCTTATTACTATTTGTCAGCTCCTGTTTTTGCTTCAGTTGCAATTTTTGTGATGAATATTATTTTAAGAAATGCTAAAGCTGTTTTACAATAATTGGCACCCTTAACATGTTCCTAACAGTGTAATATGTTAAAGTTTTAACTGTTTTTCCATATAGGATTTCCTGTGCCTGTGACGGACTAGTGAAACCAGGACAAATTGAAACTTCACCTGTGTTTTCTCACTATCTGGATCCTCCAGCCAGCTGTACGGGTCTGGTACTTTGGAGCCATGGTAGTCATCCACCTAAATAACAAAAAAGAGCCAGTTAGTAAATGTGGCAAAAGCGATACAAATGCCAGGCTGGCACACCATGGTGTTAATTCGGCCAAAAAAATATATATTCGCTTGTATAAGGAAAGGTGGAAGTTGTATACTTTACGAACCATATATATTTGATTGATCAGCTCTGACAGCCTGGTTTCTATCACCTGGCTAAGCTAACTAGCATGCTAACAAAGCAAACGCTCATTGAAATGAATGAACCCCCACAGTGATTTAGCAAGCCAGGCTAATCAGTTAGCGAGTTCCCTTTACTTACAACAGCCTCGTCGCGGTAAGCCTGGGGATACTGAAAGGTCATTTTTGATGTCAGTTTTCGACAATGACGCAGCACACAAAGCTGGCGCAGTGACTGTAACAGAGGCTTTGGAATGACTTTGCGGAGCCCGTGAATCACTCACTTGAAGCGATGAAGCTTTTATCAGAGGAGATGCTCCCCGTTTACACACAGCCAACGAGCTTCTTGGTAGGTTGCTTTGCTGTCATCTCAAATTTGAGCTCGCCCTCTAGCGAAGAAAAACAGTAACACAGCTTCTGAAATATCAACTATGAGGTTTACCTATTTTTAAAGTATGGCTGATGTAAAATTCATACTCTTTTTTTTTTTTTTAAGATTTTTGTACAACTACGCACGAGATTACTATAATCTCGCTTTTTCAGTTCACAAATGTCGGACTTCCAGCATAACCCGGGAGTCCTGTCATCTACAGAAATACTCATTTGTAGAATAGTTATGAGGTATGTCAAGAAGCATTGTGCAGGGAAATGATAGAATACTTTTCATAATTGTGTGCTTTCATATCTAGATGAAACAAGAACCAGGATCCTAACTAACAACAATTCTAAGAAGAAGAATTATTGAACCAGATAACGACTCAGTTAATCTTCCATCATGGAAATTACTTCTCCTGAGGAGACGAGTTTAAGTATCTTATATTGCCTAGTCGATGACCAGAGATGGTAGGATGGAGCAGGAGACAGTTAGATGGACTGGAGTTTTAATTAACATTGTCCATCTTCTTAAGAAAAGTTTCCCCATATCATGATCCTGCCACCAATATGTTTCACAGAGGATATGTGTTCAAGATAGAGTGACAGACAGACTTCGCGTCTTGGGCACTGAGCCAAATTGCTCATATCAAAAGCAACTGAATGTTACAATTGTTTACAAAACACAGTCAGTGGTTTTTGAATGAGTGGCACCCTGAGTAAGCCTATCCACATCTGAGCCTGATACCAATTATTATAACTAAAAGAGGTTTCACTAATCAAAACAGTATTTTAAAGAATCTATCTCCACAGAATAATTTAATCTACATTTAATTAGTCTACATTATGCTTGTCTCAATTTACAGTGGAACTAATACTAAATATTATGTACAATAATTCAGCTCAGAATGAGTAATGTATTTTGGACCAGAGATGATCAAAAGCAGCACCATGATTTCTTCCAGTGTTTACACTCGACACCACAAGGGGGCACCCATTCCCTTTTGACTGGATATGCAAAGAAGCAGTGGAAAACATATTTTTGTTAGAAAATTTATTAGAGTACATGTGACGCTCTCTGATCTAATGGCACCCTTGTCAGTGAGCCACGTTGCCTGTATCAAAAGCTACAAAGAATGGAGACTTTTCAGTAGTTTTTTTCCAGTTATCATTTCTTTCTCTCCAGACGAGTCCAGCTGCCTCAGGACTAGTGACTCAGAGAAACTAAACAAACTGGATAGCTTTCTGTGCTTGGGACTGTAATGGAATTTTTAAATCAACTCCATGGAGGGAAGTATAAAGTTACTCAAACCTATCAACAAAGTAAACACTTCTAACTCCCAACAGAACATATTTATGACACAGCAGGGTTTTCTTAGTAAATTTTTTTTTCTTACTAGAGGTTTTTTGTTTTCTGAGACCCGCACAAAAGATAATTTCTGCCCTCCACATTGGCCTAACATATTTTGCTTCTATTGTGGCATCTTGCCCTAATATTAGGCAGTCATTTAAATACGGAATGACTCAATAGGAAGTTAAAAACTTTTCAGGGTAGCTGTAAATAGGGATATTGAAAGGTCAACTGAGTCCACTGAGAATCTCCATCACTGCTCTTATCTGTCTGACAGTGCAGGAGAGAGGTCAGCTCCTCACTCCTCTTTCTTTCACCTCATCATCCTCCCCTCCCTTCCTTCCTCCACTTCTTGCTTAATCAATCAGTGCTGATTTGACCATCATTATCTCTGGCAGCTACTCTTACACAATGAATGATAGCAGAGGCTAAGGCTTACAGAGGTAGCACACATAACTTTGAGAAGGTGAAGGGATCCTCCAAACTGAATGTTCAGTTAACATATCTACACGTAAAAATGTAAATAACTTGAATTGGATGCCATGTCATATCGAAAATCTTGTTCCTTGTTCTGATGCCACATTTTTACTGTTTGTCATTCAGAAGAAATGCAGATAAGATCCCTTATTCTATGGTAAAATTATACAGCAATGTTTCTGCCTAGAAAGACAAACACATTGTTTGCATGCTCTGATCAGACAGTCAGATGTCTTCTAAGGAATTCCACAGTGTTGTTACTTTCACATTCAGGCACGGAGCATATTGGCTCTTTCACGCCTTATAGACAGTTGCACAAGTGTGCAAAGTTCAGAGGAAGAGACGGTGAGATTCTTAAGTGGCGACACATAATTCTGTGTGATTGCATGATAAAAAGTAGACAGAAGAGGAAGAGAAAAACTGGAACAATAATTTAAAAATAATAAATCTATTCCGTTTACTTAGAAAAAAGTATTGACTTAAATCCATCACAGGTTTAAGCACAAACTGAAATGAAGGAAGGTTGCTTTAGGCAAAAATGTTATTCCTGTTTTCACTTCCCCCTCAACTCCAGCAACACATTTCCAAATGCAAAGGGGGTCTTTTCCTGTTTGTTCAGTAGCTGCAATATGTTTAAAAGTCCTATTGTGTTCTGACGCCTCTGTTTTCCTTCACAACCTGAGGGGAGAACAACACTGATGGCTTGAATGAGTGTTTGAGTTGTAACCTTGCCTTTTTATGCTCATAGAATGGTGAGTTCATGCACTTGTATATTTGACACAGAGCTGGACTGCGCTGGAGGTGTCCACATGTGAATTACACCTCCTTCTCCCTTTGTTTTCCCCCCATTGTCCAGGGTCAGCGGTGATCTGTCCCCCCATAGTCGGAAGCACCTGTCTCCGTTGCAGCATACAAAGAGGGATGACCACCTGTTGTGTTTTACTGCAGTGGGATAACAAGGTTATCCCATTCAAAAATCTCCCTGGCCTCTATCTGACTGACTCCTGTGTGAAGTTGCCATTGTTTGACACCCGATTAAACAGTAATGTAGAAGGGAAGCTACTGATTCTTGGAGATGATTGGACAAACTCTTAAATCATGTCACTCAATAAACTGGTTTGACGCTCCAAGATGAGCTGATATGAGATATTGATCAATCAACCAGCTCATCAGCAAGCTCACACATGCTATTTCTCATTAGCTGCCACACACTTACACACCTTGAGGGATCATACTTGTGGGTAAAACTGGTGATGTTCCAGTTTTTTTTATTCTATGAGTCAGACTAACTCTGCTGTACTCCTTGGTCCTCATGATGTTGTCTATTTGCTAATAAGGTGACTTCTTTTTGCAGGTGTTTTCACTGGATTTTATTCAAGGGTACCAGAGTAAAGGAGATTGAAAGCAAATGCATGTCACACTTTCTAGATTGTTTTTTCGTAAAAACAGTTCCAAAACGTAAATCATTTTCCTTCCTGCTCACAAATAATCCACTGCTTCTTAGGGCACAGTAAATGTGACAAAATTCTTACAACAGTCTTTACTTCTCATGATAAATGTTGTCTCCTGAACATGTAGTCTATCACAGACTCTAGAGTCACAGCCACTTGACTGTAATGACAGCGGTCTCAGGGATTTGAACGCAACAAAACAAGCAATAATAGGGATGCTTTTAAATGCAGAGATGACAGGGGACTGCTTCCTTCCCCGCTGTCATTAGCCAGGCCCTGAATAACAGTGTGGGAGAGGGTCAGTCCAACCTGCACCCCACCTCAAAAGTCCCTAGACTTAAAGGATGTTATTGAAGATCCAGAATGATTACAGCCCCCTTATAGGATGGATGGAACTGCCTCACAGATGGTAGGAAATACTAAATCTGTTTTGTCTGTGCCATCAGGTAAAGTACATCAGGAGCAAGACTTGGTGTTAAGCTTTTAAAATGCAACCATTTGAGATGTTTGAACAGGTCCAATGTTGTCACCTCTGGGTAACATTGATGAAACAGCGAATGAAATTCTGTCTGTACCTATGAAAACACACATTCCTGATTTCATTTGGCAGGAAAACACATTTTAGAAGACACAATAAGGTGAAGTCAGATGGCACTGAAGACGATTAAAGTTTGCCATTGTTTGCCCTGATCATGTTGAAAAGGGAAAGAGAGCACTCTGGTTACTCAAAGCCAGCTTGCTGAAAGAGCTTAGAATAAAAGGGCAGTTAGAAAAAAAATTCAGGTGTTGAGTGCCTTTGATTGCTCGTTCGTGCACTTTGTTCATGTTTACACCACCAAAGTAATCCAGATGAAAAGGAAAAACAAACTTCATTGTCTGAAAATAGATCCCTATCTTTCAGTCAAGGGCAGTTTGTTTTCCTCCTTGACAAACTTGTCAGTACACTCTTTCCTGATTACACTGACACATAAAGTCTTGCCAAGAGTGCATTTCCATTTTGAGACACTCTCAACACATATGGGCACTAGCTTTCTTGTCCTAATTGGTTTTATAAAAACATGCTAAGTGGAAGAACAAAATTGAGATTCAACTGAGTTGGAGACATGGTTTGTAATCATTGGGGTAAATTCAGCGGAGACAAAAGAAGCAAGGTTTAAATGATAAGTTTCCCCTTGTCATTACACAAACCCCTAACCACTAGCGAGTGGCCATCATCTCTTTTGTCTTTGAACCTGACCAGCTTTATTTTTCTTGGTCTGTCAAAGAAAGAAGGGGAGGAGCAATTAGGGGGAGAAATTAATATATAGCTTGTGTGCAGACAGATATTACCCTTTTAAATTGCAAAACAAATACATGTGGGTGCATGCCCTATAATTTTGCAGTTGACACCAGGGCTCGGGTACTCTGGTAATGACTGGGCCAGGTAAGGCTGAAGACAGGTGGAGGATGGAGCCGTCTGACTGCTCTTATGAGAAAGAACATGAGTGTGTGAGCATTTCTGCGACACAGATGCAGACCAAGATGAGCTGACAGACACAGTGGCACCTGGTGATGTCACAGATGTCGTTGAATGGTGGTAAATTCCTCCTTTTATGATGAACAACACTCCCGTGCTTTTACTCAAACAGGAAATTACAGCTTTGCACTGGTTCTTTTACAAGCTTACAGCTGTTAAGCACAGAGAGAATTCAGTCATCATGAAAGGTGAGCTCATTGTGTCACTGGGAGTAATGGTACAACACGTGAGTTTCTGGAAATGTAGCAGTTACACAAAATGGTGGATTACCAAACAGCAGTGGTCCAACATACATTATGTTTTAGCTTTAGCCTTAAAATAACTCAAGTAGAGACCCAATTAGTGCATGAATGAGTGTTGCTTTATCTGATATAAGGAAAGACAAGCATACTACCAGCAATCATCAAAATGTGTCAAATTCTGAGGACATTTGATTTCTGGAGGTCAATCTTCCAACCCTCATCTTGTTACATCATAGCCCACTGTGGGGTCTTTGAGTTGAGCTTTGGGAACTACGCCCCATCAAAATGTCATATGCTAGTTATCCTGTAAGAAACCACATATAGTGCATAATTACATTCAGTAAATGTAGGACATGTTAGAAGACAGGCAGAAAAATGCAGCAGGGCTGGGAGCAAAGTTTTGGTGGCAAACAGGGGAGTTTTTTTTAAAAAAGTGATGCAATGTTTGGCAAACATTCCAAATTAACTAATCTTTGTAATTTCTTTCAGGTGAAATTACTGCTAACATATTTGCAACTTCAAAAAAATATTACCAGAAAGGATTGAAAAGAAAATCTTTCACCACAGACAGATTATTTTCAAAGTTAACAAAAGCCTAACTTGCAGTATAAAAATATAACAAAAAGGGCCATCCATCATTTCTAGTTTTGTTAAAATGAACGGTGACTGAAGAGTTATTTTGTGCACTTCAGATGTTTGGGAGAGAGTTGGGGAAGCTAAGAGAAAAAACAGGAGCAGAGGCTCCTGTACACATATGGAAGGGAAGGTCTCTGGCTCTGTATGTATCAAATGAATCCAAAAGACAACAGAGGTTCTCAGAAAATGTTATATATTTTTTAACTTGCACCCACAACCCCATGTGGGATGCTTTTGCATTTATCCCCATTTACTCTGACACCAACAAATAAAATCCAGTGAAACCAAAAGCTTTCAGAAGTCACCTAATAAGCAAAAACAGCCAATCTGTGTAATTTAATCTTATTATAAATCAGTTTTGAAGGCCTCGAAGGTTTTTAGAGAACATCAGTGAACAAACCACATGATGAAGATCAAGGAACAAAGCAGACAGGTCAAAGACAAGGTTGTGGAGGAGTTTAAAGCAGGATTAGATTAAAACCAACACCCTGCTCCCTTTTAATCCTTCATCCAAAAAAGGGGAAAATAGCAAAATTACATGCCTATTAAGACATGACAGTTCTGCTAAGCTAACACCTTGGGCAAGAGGAGCACTAATCTGAGAAAAGCCAGGAGGCCTATGGTAACTGGTGGAGCTGCAGAGATCCACAGCTCAGGTGGGAGGACCACTATCAGTTGTCCACTTTACTAATTATGCCATTTTTCCTGAACTAAGCAGTGGCAAGAAGAAATTCACAAAAAGTTCCCTTTAACAATTTGTTATAAGCCATGTAGGGTCACAAGAGAACACATGGAAGAAGCTACTCTGGTCTGATAAGAGAACTTTGGTCAACTGCTGTTGTTTTAAAATCTGCTTTAGAATCTGCTTTTGGCTTGACCAAACTGAAGTTTCTGTCTTATATGCAATGAGTGCTATATGCAGGTTTACTTTCTAGCTGGATGACCCTAAAAATTCAGCCAGAGCTGTGGACTGGTTTTAGTTGAAGCCTGTTTATGTGTTAGAATGGCCCAGTCAAAGTCTAGACCAAAATATAATTGTGATCTATGGCAAGACTTGAAAATTTATTTTCAGAGCTGCTCTGCATTTAATCTGATCCGATTTGAGTTGTTATAAAAACAGAATGGCCAAATGTTTCAGTCTCTATGTGCAACGCTGGTTGTCACACACTCCAAAGGAGTGTGGCAGGGCTCAAACTCACTCATTCTTTCTTGCTTGTCAGTATACAACAGAGGAGATCTTGGCTGCATGTATATGGTGAAACCAGACCTTGGAGTGTAACACCATTGAGAAGGTTTAAGTCTGTATAAAGGTGATCCAGAAGTCCACCAAGAGTCTGAAGGTGGTGAATGAGATCTACGTTATGTGGCTGCTCTTCACGGAGGCAGAAAGATGTGAGTGATAGAGACTCAAGCAACCAGATAAACAGAGCCCAAACAAACTCAAACTGAAAATTCCTGAACTGAATGATTATTTCACAATTTTTGAAATACTGTAAAGAGTTTATATTTGTATGAAAGTGCATGTACACAATTGCAGTGTATGCTTCCTGGATGATGTGTCCCTTTGTTGGTCATTATAATCTGGTTTAGTAATCAAGAGGAAGACCAAACAATGTGAGGAGCATTTTTATAGTCAGGTGTGGGAGGATTCACACATCCTTTGCTGCCACAAGCTAAAGAAAAAGTTCTGGGGGTGGGATTATAATCCCATTTACCTCCGTCAAAGAGAGATCACAATTCGAAGGTTTTCACATTGATTATCATGTAATGTGCAGAGTTGTGTTTTGATTCTTGATTCATTCATAGAATTATGTAAATAGATTTAATCAAGCATACTGCAATAACAGTTCATTTATTTATTGCAAAACATGGGTTATATATTACAAAAGTAACTCAATGGCTCTAGGCCACACAAATACATCACAATGGATAATTTACATTTAATCAATAATATCAACAAATAACATGTAGGGTTTCCTGCTTTAAATTTAGCAGATTTGTTGACTTTTGAAATATTGTTAAATAGTTATGTTGCTTTTGCAATCAGGATTGGAAAAAACCAACACTTCTCATCACCTCAAACAGAGCATAGTCACAGTTAAACATGCTGGTGGCAGCATCATACGGTGGGATTGCTTTTTCTCAGCATGGACAGGGAAGCTGGAAAGAGCTGACAGGATGATGGATGCAGCTGAATACACAGCAACCCAGAAGAGAACCTTAATGAGACTGAAAAATACTTCAAACTGGAGCAGAGGTTTACCTTGCTGCTGAATAATGACCCTAATCATAAAGTTAGAGCTATCATAGAATGGTTTAGATAAAAAAAAAAAAAATAATAAAAAAAAATCCATGTGTTAGAATGGTCCAATCAAAGTCCAGTCCTAAATCCAGTTAAGAATTAATGTTCCCAGATGTATCCATCACGACAAAGAATGTTAGTGTCTAGCTTTACAAAGCTGGATTAGACAAATACTGACTTAAGGGAGTTTAATGCGAAAACCACTCTTTTCAGATTTTTTTTTGTTTTGCTTTGTAAAAACATGTACCATACCTTCCTCTTCAGAAATTACACACTACTTTATGTTGGTCTGTCACTAAAATTCCTACAAAATACATTGAAGTTGAGGATGTTATTGTGACAGAAGGTATAAAAAGTTTGCAAAGATACTGTAACTTGCTTAGAAGCTTGACCCAATCATGGTGTGATGTCAGTACAGACCAACCCCTTTCACTGAAAAGTTGTCAATAAGCATCTTTATCTAGATCAGCTGAAAGTATTGCTCTTTCTCAAGATCTCTGTGGGTGGTTTGGTCAGGTTTCAAAAAAACATCTGTGTTGAAACACAGAAGCATTCTTTGTAGCCCTGAAACCCAGATAATAACTCCTGGCCTGTCAACAAGGGATCATCCGGCAATTCAGGAGAGATGGTCGCTGGACTCAGTGGGTGGTGTTTGAGGCACAGTGCTGACATTTATTCATATCCACACCTGAGTGGATACAACAGCTAGAAAAAAAGTTTAAGTCTTGGCATAGCACATTCATTTGATTCACTTTCTTCCTGTCATGTCAGTGAAGCTTAAGTTATCTCAATGACACTATTAAGGTCCGGAAGACTTCTGCAAGTAGGGGGGTTTTTCAACCACAAGCTCCAGAGAATGTCAGGTGGTGGAATGTAACCAAAACATGAAGCTTGACAGGTTGTTAACATCACAACACGGAAGTCAGGTGATTAAAGTGTGTTAACAAGATAATTATGACAGAAATTTAAAAATGTTTTTATGCATCGCTCTAGTCAGCCATAAATTTGTAAGAACGAAGAACTGGAGGTGGCTGCATTTAACATATCACCCTTAATGGGTTATAAAACACGCAATGGTAAAGATCTATGTCCCTATCCTGCAGGGGAGGAGGTGCAAAGAAAGGAGTGGTTGCTGTTAGTTGTGCTGTGAGAAATGACCCCAGGCAGGTACAGGCTGGAGCACAGAAGCTACCTGTGCCATTTACACAGGCCACAAAAGATAGTTTTGGTTTATGCAGAAAAAGCTTTCTGTGTTCAAGTCCCATTTACTGCTGACTAACTACTCTGTTTGTTTTCTGAGTATTGTTCCTGTAAGATACAAATTTCGTTTTAATAAATGCACCTTTGGAACTAATTCAGTCTATTTCAAAAAAGAAAGAAAGAAGAAGTAGGAGCTTGTGTCTAAAACTGCCATGTTGACGCCTAAAGCTCACAACTCAGCCATCTTGAACTCTTTTGAAGCAAGCAAGCTGGTAAAAGAAAAATGTGCAAAAAGTGTTTAAATAAGTTTAATCTAATTTGCAGTACTGTAATGTCATATGACATTTCTTTAAAAATCAAACTTTCAATTGTGAGTGCATTTTTTAGATCTCACCATATGTACACCTACAGTAATTGTTGGATATTTTTGGGCTATGAAATATGGTCGACACTTGAAAGGTCAGTGTACCAGTTTTGTCAAATAAATAAAAAGAACTGATATGAAGATAGAAGATTGCTGAAGGCAGATGATATAGTGTGCTGAAGGTTTATAACTCCTGCAGAGGAGCAAGTATCTCTGGCATAAAAGAGAAGACTGGGATAAATGGAGGCTTGTTTAAAACTGGTTAAATTCCCTCTAAAATGAATGTAAATTAGGTAAAACCAGGAGAATAAAACAAGTTCTAAAAAGATACAAAGCTTGGATTAGTTAGTTAAGAATCTAATGAAAATGTCACAATTAAAGTGAAATATCCAGGAAAAGAGTCTTGCAGAGATGTGAGGAAGAAGGTAAGTGAGGGGATTTTTATTTTTTTTTTTCCAAAGCTCAATATTAAAGAATGGACGCAAAGAGTGTCTTCTTCATGAAGATAGGCACCAGCCCCACCCTGCTGCTGCTGCTGCAAGGATAGGTGGATAAAGACAATTAATGCGTGGATTTTTATCCCTTCTTACCAGGGGTATCAATAATTGTGGAGGGTGCTGGATATCTGGAGGAGAAGGTGGAGAATCCTAAACCTCTATAAATCCTTCATTAAAAAAATGTAAGCATGCAACTGATAAATAAATAAAATATTAATTAATGGAAACATGTTTAAAAAAATAACTCAGGTAGCAAATAAGGTGAGTGAAAGTACAATGGTTTTGGAGAACTACACCCTGCATCACAAAGTGATATTGGATTTTAACATACAACCCTGCAGGCTACAGGTCTAACATTAAATGAGAGAACTATCCATCAGTCAGCTTGTATTTTTGATAATCAGGAATGTATTCAGCATTTATTTACTATGTTTTTGTAACTTGCTTTCATTCTTCTTTTGGTCTACTCAACGACCTACTATTCTAAGAATGCAATTTCAGATGTTTGCACAATCGAAACCTCCTTTCAACTAATTGGGTAGGAATACATACCCACCATCAAAAGCATCCACCCACACATGATCAAAGAATCTCTCCAGGGCCTCTGAATGACTTCAACTGAAAAAGTCCATGTTGTCATATGTGAGTTACCTACACAGGCTATTGGAGTAAAAGATGGAGTGGGGATAAGGTTCAGATAAAGAGGTATTAGAGAGGAAGAGGGGGTGGGGATGGAGGAGAAGAGTGTTGAATAGAAGGTGATGAATGAAATGACTGAAGGCAAAGAGAGAGAACCAAACAGCGAGAGAGAAGTGGATTTTAAATTACATGGTGGCTCATGTCAGCAGCCGTAATTAGTAGCCTGGTCAGGTGTGGTGAATGGGACAGGAAGCCTGAAAGGAAGGACAAAATGGCATGAAAACAATGGAGTGTGTGTGCAAGGAACAGAATCTGGTGATATGAATGTTTCTACAGGGGAGAAAGTAAATGAGAATAATGCATACAGTAAACGCACTCATGAAAGGAAATAAGGAAACAGATTGTGAGCTTGTTACGGTATGTCGTGTGTCAAGCGTGTGAATGACAGGTTGGAGAATTTCATATAATTCCCAAAAGGGATGGCTTCCAACCAAATGAGGGTGGGAAGAGAGTTGAAAGTCAGGTTAGAGATGAACACAAAGTACAGATCAAAACACATACAGTTCCTGGACCTTACCTTTGCTTTAACACACTGATGGCTGGTTTCTATGATCAAAACACATGTGACTCTGTTCCTGCCAATAATCCAGTAGTGACACTGATTTATTGTGCTCTCACTGTGGATTTAGGATACAGAATCTTCTTGATTGCTGTTTTATTATGTATTAAATGTGCTTATTTATTAAGTGTTTCAATCGCGAAAAATGTATACAAGTAAGTTTTGCTAAGTTTTTGTTTTTCCTTTTATCAATTTATGAGTTTCTGGCTTCAGCAGTTGTCATTGCATTTCAGTCATTAGACACTTAGAAGTGGGTTTGTGGGTTTATTAAACTGGTAGTTCATTTCTATTACTGGACAACAACTCCTAGGGACTACTACTAGGCATGCTCTGCTTACCTCTTTCAATGCATGCCAAGGTTTTCATAAGTCGCTTTCTCATTTATTGCTGCACACTGCTGTTTAGCTGTCTGAAAGCAGTTGGTATTTTTTTGCATATTTGTACAATAAACCAGTTCAGTTGTTTAGAAATACACTAAAATACTTAAAGTATTGTCTCATCTGCTTTCCTAAGTACTTATATAAGTTAAGTAAAAGACAACTAGACTTCTCTTGTTTCTTTGGAGAATTTTGCTTTTATTGAGAGCAGAAAATGGTCCAGAATATCTTGTTATACTGAAGCATTAAGAATTTCCTTCACTGAGACTAAGGGTCCACACCCAACACCTAAAAAAAACAACACTGAATGATAATCCCTGTTGCGCCAATCTTTACATTTGACACAATGTAGTCAGGCATCTGTCAGTCTCCTGGCAACTGCCAAACCCAGACTCATCCACTGGTTTGCCAGACAGAAAGGCCTGACTCATCGCAACTGCTCTTTACACCACTAGATCCGATACCTTGCATTGAACTTGGTGATGGAAGGCTTGGAATCAGCTGCTCAGCTTTGAAAAAAACCCCATTACATCCAGTTCTCTATGCAGGTCAGTAGCTATTTGGCATTATAGAAAATTGGCCACCTCTGCATCCACTGATACTACTCTATGATTTTTTGTGACCAAGTTTCTGCCAGTTAGGAAATTTCATGACTGGACTTGTTGTATAGGTGGCATCCTTTTACTGTATCATGCTGAAATTCATTGAGATTCTGAAAATCATGAAGTTTTTCTTTGGAGTTTTGTTGCTTTTTAAAATATTCAATCCAGCACTTGTATTTGATCATAACAGCACACTGTACTATGTGTGCTTAAGAAAACAAGAAACAAGTTTTGGTGACAGGCTGCTGGAGACAACTGGCCTAAAGTCTACATTTAATATAGATTATCTTTTAAGTTGTTTGTTGTGTTGGATATAACAGTGGTCTGTCCTTTGAGATTAGGATAGTTTGTTTTGTTTTTTTTTTATATCAGAATGATTAATTCATTCTTTCATGTAAGTGTCTTACCAAACACACATTCTAATGAAAATGCTGAATGAAAATGAATAAAACAGTAGCTGAAACCAAAAGAAACATTTTAAAGACCTCTAAAAAGCCTAATGAAATGTTGCTATAGAGCACCTTAAAAGATTATAAGAAATCCTTCTTTCCTTAAAGAAATGATTTAAGATTTTTGCTGAGTATGACATATGTCATTTCTGCATTAATTTCAAACAACATCTTAGATGTAAAAAGCGACATCTAAAAAAAAAAAAAAAAAAAAAATTCTTGCTTCACTTTTCAAAATCTCAACACAGGCATACCTTCTTTTTGCCCACAGATAGAGAGAGCAATTTTCAGAAAATGAAGATGCATCTGTGTTATCCGGACATAGCTGTGTGACAGCCAACGCACCCCCCCTGGAGAATGCCTCAGGGCAACACAATGACACACACACACTCATATAACAACTCCAAGGAGGAGTCATCAGGGGGTAAAAAAGAGGGGAGGAGGGGGAGGGAGCACAGCAGGAAAAGGGAGTGTTTTACTCTTGTATACTCACAGAAACGCACCTTAACTCCTCCAGACTCAAATGTTTGAGTGCGCAGTCAGCCACACTTAGGTACGCTGTGGTCGGGTGAGCGACAGGAGAGAAGAGACGCAGAGAAGAGAAATTCAACCTCTAGGAGAGCACAGACAGCTTGCCTTATGTGTGGTTCCTCTCAAGGCTTTAAAGTAAGTCTGTTACATCCATAAAATCATTGAGTTCAGTATCTAAAGGACCGTGAGCTAAATTGGTTTCTAATTTAGTTATTCTCTTTAACTGACTGACATATCTCTGTCTCTCAGGAAGAAGTGTCTCATAGAGTTTAATTGTGCTTTCTAGAGTCAAACTGATACAGGCTAATACAGCTCTTGACTCATGTCTTGATTTTCAGAGTATATTTTCTGCTGTGTCACTCAGCTGAATGCTTTCAAAGTTAGCTGTCACACTTGTGACAGTCATTCCGAGTCAGCTGTGGCAACACACTTCAGAGAAAAAAAGGCTGAAACATCCTTCATAAATTTCATCTCGCTGCATTTTTATTTGCATCCATTCTCTTTTTTCTATGAGAGAATAAGTTGCTGTAGCTTCTTAGAGCCTACTTTAGATGCTTAAGTCTTCATTAAGGTTTAGGTTTTGCATTGAATTTGGTCTCTTATCAGGGGGAGAACATGTGTCACATGACTGCTTACCAATATTAGTGCTTATCAATCACTATCTGAGCACCAAAGTGAAGAGGTTAATAAAACACTTGCTCTGCACTTTGTGTTTTAATCACAAACCTTTCATCATCTTTTCACTCTGTATATCATCTTGTCATGCAGAGCATTTTCTTTTGTGAGGGCAGAGCTACTTGACCACATCTTGATGAGATGAGACAGAGAAATGGAGAGATAGAGGTAATCAGATAGAAAGAGAAAGAGAACAGTTCAGGTCTGGCAAAGAGCCAAGTCAATTCAGAGGAAGTAGGGTTGATTCACCGGGAGTGCTTGTTTCCTTGTGAAAGTGGTCCCGCTTCGGGGCTGACGTGCAAAAGAACCTCCACTGTAGCCTCGGGGTGGTGATTCAGAGAGTCACAGGATGTATGGGACAGTGGGGCCAGTGGGGCAGGTTCCACTTTGAAGTTTGTTTGTCCGGTAGTAGCCGATGGAAAAGAGTGTTATTCCCCGAACTGCAACTGCCTCCTCTACCATACATCTTGCTTTATACTCCAGAAACTACTTTAAGGTCAGTTCAAAAGTTGACGTTTTCTGGTACAGCTGTATTTCTTTTTTGCTGTGAAATGAAAAGCCAATGATGAATTGTGGTAATGAGAGTTCCAAAATGAGCGTTGATGTGTTGGGTGGATGTGTTGCTAAGTTTACCTGCTTTTGTTTGCAAAAAGAACCCACATCATTTGTGGCAGGTGAAAAATTCCTCTATCATCTCTGCGATCTAACAGTCAGCATGTTTTTAATGATCCAGTCTGATTACCACTTACCGAAATATTTTTACACTTTCTTCTTCTTTAGGCCTCCTCTTCTGAATGCGCCACAGACATGCCAACCTCAGAGAGGTCACCACAGAGTATAGGAACCAGCTCTGTGACAGGTACACAGGATGTAGATATGAGATCATGGAACGAGGCTGACTTTGAGGAGCAGTGCACCTACATTGTGAAGGACCATCCTCTGGAGGAAGAGACCAAAAGCCACAGCAAAACAAGAGCTGAGAGGTCCTTACCCAGAAACCTTACCCTGAAACGTTGCTCCAGTTCTACACAGGTAAGACTTTTCCTCCTAATCTTTTTCCATTTGTGGAGTTTTAACAAAAGCATGGCATGGGAATTATACTGTAAAATCCCTAAATCAAAAACATCTGAGCATAAACGCAGCAGTTGTTTATGTTTTTACAGACTTTCTTTGCGTCACTCCAACATCCTTCCGTCCACTCATCCATCCTCAGGCGGGATGTACTTGACATGTTATTGTCTAATTTGAGCCTTTCCTCTCTCCTGCATGTGTGCCGAAGCAAAGACAGAGACAATGGCCGAGCCCCCCGACACTCAGACATAGGAGGTTGTGATTAGCAGCTAATAGATTCTGATCCGTTTGTTCCAGGGAAAAATTAGACCCCAAAGTAAAACTGACACATGGGGACCCATCAGATGGGAAATACCTTAATTAATCTTTTAAATTGCCAAAAGTCTATGTCTAAGTTAGTGAAAAAAGTCAGGCAAATCCAAAGTTGTGTGGCTGCATCTGTAGAAGAAAGATGTTTTTCAAATGTAGTCAGAGGAAGCAGACTTTGTGTCCGTGGTTTAGTACTTGCCTTACCACTTTGACCTTTTAAAAAGGCTGTGTCTGGAGTCTTTTAGCACAGACAACCAGTGAGCTGCAACATAAACGCATCTGAAAAAAAGCCATCAAGAACAAAACTAGGTAGATGAACCAGAGTTAAACTCATCCAGCCACAGACACTACACAAGAATCACTCAAAGATGAAAGAGGGAATACATTACCTATGCTTTTATGCTTTGGATTTGACAAAAATGTAACCTGTGTAGTTCACCAGTCGGGGTGTGACCATGACACCTTATCCTCACTTCCTCAGCCTAAAGGGTGAAGACAGAGGAGTGAGTTTCACACCTGGAGGTCACGGAACAGCAGTGGTGAAATTTTAATGTGGTAGAGAAACTAAAGAAAACTCAGTTGACTGGTTTGATACATTTTCAACATATGGGGGAAAAAAAGATTGTGCCACATTCAGCATGGAAGATCTGACACAAGAAAATCTGCTGCTTTGCAAAAATGTGAAGAAAATCAGGGCAGCTTTCCAGTAATTCACCGACATTGTTGAGAAAATATATTTGCCCCCATATAGACTCTGTTTTTGCTGTTTTGTTGCACTTACATGTTTTAGCTTACTAAACAGATTGTAATATCAAAGATAACCTCAGCAAATACAAAATAGCTGTTTTTAAATGATAATTTCATGTATTAATAGACGAAAGCAACCCAAATAGACCTGACACTATTTGAAAAAGGAATTGCCCCTAAAACAAAAGAACTGGTGGCAACATTCTTATTTTGAAATGATGTTAGTTTTACAACAGATGTAACAAGATGTACACCAGAATATCTTTTTAGTCAGCCCAGGTTAAATTTTACCAAATGTTTTGAGGATCAACAAGCTGGTTCCTGGCAAATGTGAGACGGCACTTCGTCTTCTTTTTGGTCATTCGTGGTTTTGGCCGTAGGATTCTCCTTTGGATGCTATTTTTCCCACAGTTTTTAAAAATCATTGAATCATGATCTGACCTAACTGAGACAAGTGCGGTCTACAGTGCTTGAAAAACGATCTGGGTTGCACTGAATGAGTTTTTGATTCACTCTTAGAGAAGTTTTGATAGGCTGGCTGCCCTGGGAAGTTTCCCTACTCTTTCATGTTTCTGCTGGGTCTCACTGTGGTTTTCTTGAATCTCATAGCCTTAGAAAGGGCTTTGTAAATTTTTCCAGATCATTTTTAGATCTTTTGGCCCATTTCATGTTGTCAGACAGGTCCTTTTAAAGTGATTTCTTGATTCTGCAAATCCGGCAGTGATGAAACCTGGGTGGGGTTAGTGAAATTTAACTCAGCTGCCTAAAAAAAAGTGGCTTGTCACAGCTAAATCATGATTTAGAAAGGTGGATATTTATATTTTTAGATTGGCTTTGATGGGTTTTTTTCCCCTTGACTAAAGAAATCATCATTTGAAAGCTATTGTTTGCATGTATTCAGGTTGGTGTTTTCTGATAGTAAAAATCACTTACTAATCTAAAACAAAACAAGAAATATGCCAGTTTTTTACCGCAGTGTTTTCTTTTATTTAATCACATAAAAGCTGGATTGGTAATGCAAAATTTGATGAATTAGGACAGTTTTTCCAAGATGCTGTCTTCTTTAAATACATAATGAAATCAGAGTAACTGCTAATCTCTTCATTTGTGAACTAATCTGTTGTTGCACATTTCTGTATATTCCTTACTGAACAGGTGCTTGGGGTGACCAGTAAAGAATTGATTCCAAAGGGTACCCGTTTTGGCCCTCTTGTTGGCAAAAGCTACACCAGCAAAACACTGCCAAAAGATGCTGACAGCAGGTACTTCTGGAGGGTAAGTAAGCAATACGTGAGGCTCTGGATTTGGGTGCTTGAATGTGAAATGCAAGAGTGTGTGTTTCAGAACTGTTCACATCCTGCAGCTCCAACTGGGGATGTCTCTATAACAGTGGCGTTGCGCAGGTTTGCAGTTGTGGTCAAGGACAGGCATCCTGTAAAAGAAGAGTCTGCTTACCAATGACTGGGTATTGCATTAGATGGAGGATTAACCCTGTGTGTACCATGTATGCAAAACTAATTGCAGGTACTCAGAGCGGCTGTTTGAAGTCACACGCACACATAGGCATACCCAGCTGTTTGGTTTCAGTGACGCAGTGGTTCTTCTCTCTCTGCTTCTCTCAGCAGTGGTATCACTGCCAGTAAATACACCATACACATGTCCGCACTTCTCCAGACTCACACATTCTCACACTGACTAAGCGAGGAAGTGGCTTTGAGCCTGAGAACTGTGATGTTACAAATCAGCAACACCAGAGCATCTTCCATTACACACATGCTCCGTTGCAATTCAGCAGCACAGGGTTGGTAACCTAAAACTAATGTCAAGCTTATCAAACCTTTAAAAAGCTTAAAAAGAGATGGTCTGTTAGCCATGAATCAGTCAAGAGCACTGCTTCATAGTTTCAGAAAGCAGAAAAAGTAGAGATGGAGAGAGAGGTACAGGATGACTCCTCCACAACTGTCCTAGCTCATAGTGGCAGTAGGCGAGATATACTATAATATATACACTATAATCCAGTCATACAGAGAATATCTTATTCAGTCTTGCTTTCATAACTCTAGATGACTTGCAACACCACAACCAGCCCTATGCAACTTCTTCAGCTGAACAAAAATATAATGCTTACCATAAAGAGACTAGGAAACTCTGACATCCTGGTTCTGGAGTCAGATCATGTTACAGTGTTGCTGTCTCATGATTACCAGAACTACCTTCTATCTTTTCATTGTTGATTTATGGTATAGGTCTTCTCAGAGGGGCAGCTTCACCATATCCTGGATGGTTTGAATGAGGAGCAAAGCAACTGGATGCGTTATGTAAACCCAGCACGATCAGTAGAAGACCAGAATCTGGTTGCCTGTCAGACTGGCTTGGACATCTTCTTTTACACACTTAAACCACTTCAGCCGGGTCAGGAGCTTCTGGTGTGGTACAGTCCTGAATTTTCCCAGCGATGTAACTACCCTCATCTCGGCCAACTAGCTGATGAGAAAAATGGTAAGTGTTGGCTTGGAAACCATTTAGGAAGGTATATAGAATAAAATCCCATAAAAGTCATTAGAAACCACCCCAACGCCTACACTGTGACACATATCAGGGTTAGATTGTTACAATGAAGGGCTCCCTGTCAAACAGTTGACCAGCTGACACAGTCTTTGTATGAGTGTTAAAAATGTTACTCAGTCACACCCATGGCTTCTTTGTTAAAGCAGCATACAAAAGATGATAGAACAGTCATGGAAACAGAGAAGGGATTGTCTAAAGAGGCAGAACCTAAGTAAAATGAGACAATTTTCAGTATTTTAAACCTTTTAGTCCTAATTATCTGTTTACACGCATTTGTGCTCCCACAGTAATTGTGACTTAAGGTGTTGACTTTATTCAGGCGCAATGTCTTCTATTTATTTAGCTCTTAAAAAGAGACTTAGGAAGGCTACTTTAACTTCCTGACAAGGTGACCCGCTGAAAGACTGATATCTCACTCTGTGTAAGTTGTTTGTTTGCAAAGAGGTGGAGGGCTAGGGTAAGAAGGGAGTGAACAAAAGATAAGGCTTGCTCTGCTGTGTGTGGGATGATGTTAAATGTGTCCAAAGTAGGTTAAATGCACTAGCACATCCCAGTATTTTGTCTTCCTCTGTTTGCCACCTTGAGTACTTTGTCTAGTCTGCTAGAGCCCATAAAAACATCACCCACAAGACTTCCTGGCTATTCACATGTGATACTGTAGAAGTCCTAATACTGTAAACTTAACGTCTGTGTATAATTCAGTGAAAATTTCTTTCTAGAACTATTTCAGTCTGACTGAATGGCTAAATTGATGGACCATTTCTAGATAAAAAGCAGTTTTGTGTATCTTGTTTTATGTCTATCCTGCTTGGATATAAAAAATACAACCTAACTGCATTAGGTCTCTAATGCAGTTGCTGTAACCATGGGCTGCACACTATCTAGATCCAGATCAAACTTTGATTGTTTTATCTCTGGTGTCACTTTTCATACATCTAATACTTAAACAATGAAAAAAGGTTTAACTAAACCCCATACTTAAGAAAGAGATCATATTGATAAAAAATATGCTTGGATGTATATTATGATCAAAGCTTCACAGGTCACTCAATGGAATGAAATAGCTATTTAAGATGTTGAATTTTTTAACTAATTTCACCTGACTCTAATGACAGATCTCCATTTTCTTTGTCTAACAGAGCAGATTCAAACTTGCGAAAGGACAAAAGGGAAACGAGGACACACTGTTTCTGAGATTCTCCGAGATGGACCTTCCAAACCTAAATCTATCTGTCTCAGACACCAGGACAGTCTGGTGTTTCCAACAAGTCTCTCAGTTTTTCCCTTATGTCCCAATATTGTCTACCCAATGCAGTCCAACTTGGAATCTGCTCATGGCTACAGATATGTTCCTTTGCCATCTTTGGCACCATACAGTGCTTCTACTGCCAAAAGGCCAGCATTAAGCACTCCCATTCCAACTAGTTTGCACTTCGCTCTGCAACACTCTCAAGATGCTGGCAAAACTGAACCTGACCAAGAATCCTGTGTGTCTAGGGATGTTTGCGCTACTCTCAGGGAGAGTCCCTATCTACTGCCTCACTACTCACTGGGCCTTCTGTCACATTCATTACCATTCTACAGTGAACGACTGAAACCACATTTGACCACATCTACTAAGTTCCTACCTTTTGACAACTATGCACACTATCTCCATCCTTCAGGTAGTGGTCCCAAAGACTTTTCACTTGCATCATCCAATTGCAAACAAGACCTCATTCTTTCACAAAACAGTGAGCACAAAGATACCAATGACCTTTATTCCAAAAAGGTAAACTACCTCAAGAATACCTCAAATGACCTCAGAGACTTCAAGCACTCTGCCTGCACCAATGTCTACACAGACCTCACTGTATCTACCAAAGCCAGCTCCCCACCCATTGACATTAATCTCCATGGAGAACCTTCTGTTGCACCTCGGGAATACTCACCCCCTGTTGGCACAGCTGCCTCCTCAAATTACCTTCGTTCCAAACCTACCTCTGCCACTAAGGACAATACTGAAGATGCATTGGATCTTAGGAGGCAAAAGAGAGGAGGTCAAATCATTGGCTACAAGACCCTGTCTTACCCACTCACAAGACAAAATGGAAAGATTCGATATGAATGCAACATCTGTGGAAAGGTCTTCGGGCAGCTGTCCAATCTCAAGGTTAGTACTGTATCATGATACTGAATTAAAAAATGAAGAAAATAGCCAGCAAAAAATATAACTGAGTGACTGTACTATGTTTTATAGAGCTTACTAAATCTGAAACTATAGCTATTGATCTAACATATTGTTTTCAGGTTCATCTGCGAGTGCATAGTGGTGAGCGTCCATTTAAATGTCAGACCTGCAACAAGAACTTCACTCAACTGGCACATTTGCAAAAACACTACCTGGTTCACACAGGAGAGAAGCCTCATGAGTGCAAGGTTAGTGTATAAATTATGAAGTATTATTTTACAGCTTGGATCTGTTTATTGAAAAAAGCTCACACTTCTTGCTCTCATGTCATCTATGCTTTAAGACCGGAAGATGCATTTTACATTCCTTTGTTTTCAGGTGTGCCATAAGAGATTTAGCAGCACAAGTAACCTGAAGACCCACCAGAGGTTACATTCGGGTGAGAGGCCTTACCAATGCAAGGTCTGCCCAGCCCGATTCACACAATTTATCCACCTCAAGCTTCACAAACGGCTGCATACAGGGGAGGAGACCCACTGCTGTCCTCACTGTCCCTGTACTTATCTTCACTACAGCAGCCTACAGGTGCACCTCCAAGGCTTCTGCCCTCTGTCCCCGTCAGCATCCCGTAGGCTGTCACGAGAGGAGCTGCAACGAGTCAACTCTGAGATAGAGAGGTTTGACATGAGTGAGGCCGCAGAGCAGCTAGAAGTAATGGCCACTGAGGCTGAGATAGACAAAAGAAATGTCATTGATGTGATACAAAAGATAGAGAATGATATCTTAAGTCTCCAGGATGCTGCCAGAGGAAAGGCTGAGCGAAGCATCTCTAGATCTACAATGGAGTGTGCTGGTGCTCAGATGCATTATCACAGTCCCACAGTTTTGCAACCAACAAGCATCAAACTGGAGTCAGGCTGCATTTCAGAGATTTAAGACTGACCTGCTAATCCCACCAAATAATCCTTAGAGGCCAAGTCAGTAGCTGTCTGTCACTGTCCTATTTGAAGTAAAGCCTTATCTCTATTGTGGATTGCCTATATACTCCACAGGGATTTGAACTCATGAAGAGTCAAGACATTGCCAGCATGACCTGAGGAAAAAAGACTTCAGTGATTTCATATTTTTATGTTTTTATAATTTATTCAGTTACTGAGTTGAATCTAACATGTATAAAATTTGATACTTGCTATATTTTTGGTTAAATATTTTTAAACATCTGAAACAATAAATTATTACCAAAATGTACCCATATTTGTGGTTTCACTGTATAAGATTGAGTTTTCTTGTTTGTGTGCACATGCCCATATTAACGTTGTGCGATTAAAGTGAAAATGACTGTACAAAAATTACTCTGTATAGTGTCAGTGGGCTAAGTGCTAAAATGACGACACAGAGGAAACCTCAATTGTTCGTGCATGGTATACACATTTGCCTTTGAGTGAGTGCACTCGGCTGATGTGGGGAGTTAGAGATGCACATAAACATCCTGTTATGAGTCTCTGGATATTCGCCAGTAAGTATCACTGTATCACCCTGAAAAAATATACTTACCATGAAATAACACTATTCTCGCTATCAGTACGGTCTTACCACAAATTTTGAACCTATATGGTCCATGATACCATGATTTCAGTTTTAATCAGGTGGTAGACGTTTTGCCCACAAGCAGGAAAGTATAACTCAACATGCATGTGCAATATCATGATTAAGCTAAAAGAGCAAGATGTTTGCCACAATGAATGCATTTGTTTCGAATGCAGTATTTGAGAAGTAAGGAAAATTTGTAATGCCAATAATTAACAATATTGCCATCACATGAATTTCTAATACATGCAGCTCTAGTGAGTAATATTGAAAGATTTAGAAACTCAGGAATGCATGTAAGGAAAAAAAGTCTAAAAACTAGAATTGGATGTTTGGGCCAACAGACCTCAAAATATAAACCAAAGAAGAGTCAACAAAGGAAGAGTTTAAATGGTCATGTGGTCTAATGAATCATTTATGCTTGCTATCAACATATAGATCAAATGTCAAGCATTTTTAAGCATAGTTCACTGATTTTAAGTGCAATTGAGGTCAGGGCTCTCTAAAAGTTTAACATCAGCATGCTTTATCTAATCCAAAACCTGTTGTGATTTATGCTTGGGATAATGATCCTGTTAGAACACACAACTGTGTCCAGGTTTCAACCATCTAGCTCTTGGTTTCAGATGAAGTTAAGGAATTTGGAGGCAATCATTCTTGATTAATATTCCAACCAATTTTTGCATTGCACCACTTGCAGAAAAAATAGCTTCACAGAATAATGCAGCCACCACTCAATTGACAGTCAGCACAGTGCATTACAGCCTTAACTTGAGTCCTCTAAATATACTTCTTGTCATTGTGGCCAAATATTTTTCCTGCCTGACCATAAAACTTTTCTTCAGAAAGCAGTTGTTTGGGTGAATTTCAGCCGAACTTAAAGGAGACCAATCCTCCCCCCCTGCACACACACCCTCCCACACCTACTAATACACTCCATGATGATGTGAAACTTGCTTCAATGTGGACACTGAAACTGGTGGCTCATATGACTCCTTCCTGACCTGCTTCTTGGCTCATGATACACCATAGATCAAGTCACTAACTGCCTTCCAGCTGCTCTTTATCTTGTTCTGCATAGATGAAAAGAAATGAAGAAAGAGCTGCCAAGTTTAAAAAGGTCCTACAGTCATGTTTCTTAAATTGTAATACAAAAAACCACTGGTTTTCAGTAGCAGATTCACTAACTGTCAGTCATATCACCCACAGTAAAATCTGTCAATAACTGCCTTCAGCAGCAGATTTTAATGTGGGTGATGTGACTGACAGCCTGGGGGTTGGCTTAGTCTGGGTGCAATGGAAGTAGAACTGCAAAAATAAATTCTATTTGTGAATTACACCCTAAATAAGTGTTATATTGATTTTTGCATGTCCACTCAAAGAAGAATAGTCTTACTCCAGTGTTGTGCAAAGCGTAAGCAGTGTAAGGAAATATATCAGGAAGCTAATGATGCTGCAATTGGTATCTGATACAAAGGTGTTGTTCTGTTGCCCAAACATGTATCTTTTTTTTTTTTTTTTTTTTAACTTTCTAATGATTCCTGATGGTCAGTTACATCAAGTTTTTGAGTTATTTTTGTGTGTGTGAACCAGCAATTGGTGGGGAGCAAAAGGAGGTGCTTGCTCATGCACAATTCATGCAAGAACTGTCACTGATGGTACTTCAACTGCTTCTTTCTAGTGGTACTTAGAAAAAAAGTTTGGTATCAGCTGTTAGTAAATAGAAAACAAATTATTGTAAACTACACTGTGACATAGAGCTGAGAAGCACACACATCCATAATGATGAACTTAAAAAAAAGTTTTTTTTCTTCAAAGAAAAACTATTTCAAAGAAAATTCAAGGGTAGAATGTTTGAGACGCCCTTGTGGAACCTGGAATGGACAACCAATGAACTAGCAAGTGCCGATGGTGACTTAAGCTACATTTACCTCTGAAGTTGTTGCTGGATCTGAAAATGAGACTACACCCAACTTAGTCATGTTCCAGTTGCTTGAAAAAGTTTAAAAAGGTGGACTTAGTGACATCTCCATCATCAGTTGTTGCCAGTCGTTCTAGTTATTTGCCATTCCTGCCTTAGGTGGTGAACTCTGGTCAGCATGGGCTAACTGGTAAAATCCACGGAATGAAATGTGACCCAATGTGTAGTCTGATATGTGTCTTTCAGAACCAGTATGGAACTCATCAGGAATTTGAGCTACAACTGCTCGTCTGTTGGATATTGGACAGGCCAACCCTCACATTCACATCAGTTATGAGGACAAAATGTTCACTTGCTGCTTGAAATATCCCATCCAATCATACATGCAATGATGAAGACAGTTGGGCGCCACTGGATGAAGATACAATCAGTGTCATTCACTTCGATTGTCAGTGGTCACAATGTTACGGCTGATTGGTGATCAAATGATACAACGACCTGCCATATCCACTCTACAGTTACAGTCTCATCAGTCGGTCGGTAACTGATGCCCCTTTAAAGCGACCACTGACGTCATGTTTTTTGACAGGGAGTGGGGGGGAAGGGGGTGAGCAGCGGGAGAAGAAGAAGAAGGGAGCGGATGTACCTAGAGGAAAGGATGTCCAGGATCATGTCCCCGGCTGCTCCTCGCTCACACATATGCGCAACATGATAAACGCTGCTCCCGGAGCGCTCGCCCGCAGAATGCCGTCGGCGGCCCGGCGGAGCGGCTGCTGGATAGCGTGGTGCCAGGCAGTCCTGCTCGGCGTGTCGGCGCTGGTTATCGTGGCCGAGCGGAGCGCACGTAAGTGGGCAGCTAGCTTGTCGGTGGCGTTCGCGCTCCAAGTTAATGTTCTATTAAATAAATAAATAGATAAATAAAAGTAGAATGATATGTTTTATTACGTTGTGGTGGTTTTAGATAGATTCATGGAAATATGGCCGATAGCCTTGTCAGGGAAGCATTGAATTCAGGTGGAAACACAATTTAATAGGTGAAGCTGTTACATAGCTATTACTAGTATGAACAGAGAGCCTAGGCATTGTTTAACCCTATCTGAAAACTGGTGTTAACATCTGAAGGTGTCCCCCATCAGGTTCACATACTCAAGGCTATTTACATCTTACCACTCACCACAAACATTTATAAAAAAAAAAAAAAAAATAAAATAAAATACGAGTCATTTCTTAAAATCCTAATGATTTGTATCCCACCCATACCAGTTCCTAGCATTTTAGTTAATATTAGACAAATATTAGCTCTGATGCTGTTCTCATCCCACCTGTAATCTGTCAGCTCAGTCTCCCCGAACAAGCGGATCAATGAACCAAGGTCGGGATACCAGAAAGATGACTGGATCTGTACAAAGTGTGACTTTGTGTTCTGCAGGTATACCATTCCCTGAAGATAAAAATACTGTGCTGCTGCTTGGACTCCACACTTCTGGCAATCTCTCATTTCTGAGCAACATCAATTTATGTAACAAATATTTGAAGTTTGCAAGTTTGTAGTCAGACAGCATGACTGCACTTGTGGGGGATCTGTTTGCGCTTCACATTCTGTGCATTTGGCAGTATATCCTAACAAATGCAATGCTTTAATTTAGTTCAGTTCAGAATTTTATTTATGTGGTGCCAATTTAAAGCAAATGTCATCTCAAAACACTTTATAAGACAAACAAACCAAATTCATTTCCAGTTAAATGAGAACATTCAGTCAAATCAATCCAATACAAATCATTCACATATTCAAATCCAGTTTAATCCTAGTTGTAAAAAATTGCAGTCAAATTCAGTTTATAATGCCAAATGGTTAAAAAAAAAAAAAAAAAAAAAATGCAGAAATCCCTCCCACTGAACAAGCATGTTTTGTGCATAATGACTTCTTGTTACCTCATTTCATTCCGGCACTTTGTAGTTTCCATTTGCACTTTAAATTCTTGCACAAACCTGATTTCTGCTTGTTTTTGTGTCCATCAGTGATCTACTGTATAGGATTCT
This sequence comes from Anableps anableps, assembly GCA_014839685.1. NCBI lineage: Eukaryota > Metazoa > Chordata > Actinopteri > Cyprinodontiformes > Anablepidae > Anableps > Anableps anableps. Next base: position 19,934,457 of record CM026086.1, on the reverse strand, counting down.
ACCTTTGGAATGAGGAGACGCAGTGGGCGGGCCTCACACTCGGCCTCTTCCTTCCTGGGACAGTAGTCCAGCTGCTAAGTGTGAAGTGGTACTATGATGACGGGGATGAAAGGCGGTGCTACCTCTCTGTCATACACATACTACACTTGGGCATCTTCAAAAGGTATGATCGTTGCAACTTCAGCATGTTAGGATGTATTGCATGTGAGCACAGCCAGCATGTTTGGTGACATATGACACTCTTAGAGAGTAGACAGGAAATATTATTTTCGCATCATTCTGTCATTGAGAAGGTTATCCCTGTTTAGGTGTTTGTCTCTGACTCCCTCCTCTGGCAGGTTATGGGACTGCATGAGGTCTGTGCTGCGCATGCAGGGCTCTGTGGCTGAACTTGGTGCTGCTGTCATGCAGCAGGCAGACGTTGCTGCACTGTGGCTGCTGGAGGCGCTTGTCCTTACGCTGCCTCAGAGCTTGCTGCAGGCATATGTGGTCGTGTCCACAGATGTGGGGATATTGTCACCAGGTAAACTGATCTTTAAGTCAATTATTGGTCCTGTTTGAGGCATGACTTTAATGTCTTACTTTGCTTCTGTTTAACACTCAGTGGCATATTGCTGTGGCTTATGCGTGCTGTCCATTTCCTGGGCCCTGGTGCTGTACAGCCGAGCCTGCTGCCTGATACGACCAGGGCACTTGGCCATGCCACCAGCAGCCCTGCTGTGCCAGCTGGTCTGGAGAGCAGGCATGCTGGGTGCCAGGGTGACCTGCCTGATGTTCTTTGCCAGGGTCTTCAACTGGTGGGTCTGTGGAGTAGCAGGTGAGCACAAAGAAGGATGGTCCTCTAATGCCATTTTGTCACAACTCAAATACAAACCTCTGCGTATTTTACTTGGATTCTGTGTGATAGACCAACACAAGATCTGTGATGTGCATTTGTCTTCAAATGCCCCAGTCAATCACTTGTAGAAACACATTTTGCTGCAGTTACAACTGTACGTTTTGGTGGGTACACCTCCAGCAGCACTGGGGATGTCGAGACTGAAACTGTTACCTATTTGTCTCGTCAGCAAGCTTAAGCTCACTCAGATTGGCTGGAGAATGTTTGTGAACAGCAATTCTCAAGCCTTACCACCGATTCTCAGTTGGATTTAGATCTGGACTTTGACTTGGCCATTCTAACACATTAATGTGCTTTAATTTAAACCTTTGCATGGCAGCTATGGCTATTATTGTAACACACTAACTATAGAACTATAGATCTCTGATTTCAGTTTGTTTTGCCTTGATCTCCAGGTTTTCACTGGCTCACAGCCTCGTTCTGGCTAGTATCACAGCAACCCGACATTTGCACTGGTCACTGGTGCTGGCGTGCCTTTAATGGCGTTCTGGGGCTCATCCATGTCTTCCTCTTCCTCAACGTGAAAGATGGACCCTCACGCTTTCGCATGGCCAGCTTCTATGCTGTAAGAAATGACTTGTTTGACAGAAAATTGTTTCATATGCTGTGCACTGGTCTGTCAGGTCATCCCATGCAGAGAGCTATGAGGACACACGCTTATATAAAGCAAAAAGTTTGCACCGTCATCCTCACCTCTGTGTCCTCAGCTTGCAGTGATGTAAAGCTGTTTTGAAATGAGTGATGGTGTGACCTTCTCCTCCTCCTTTAGTTCATGCTGGTAGAGAATGTGACCCTGCTGCTAGCCGCCTCCGACTTCCTGAGCGAAAAATCGTGGGATAGCATGACCCTTCCCACCTCTGTGCTGTGCAGCTTTTTCCTTGGTGAGTCATTTTGTCCGCAGCATCTCCACAGAAGCACAAACCAGTCCGATTCTGTTAATAATGATACTGATAACGAAAGCTGCGGAAACACGAAGCCACGTTAAACAAAACTCTTAAAAATTACTGTTAATTAAACAGTTTACGTTACTGTTGCCAAGGCTGAAACTTAATCGTCTGAAATGTTTAAAACTGCTAAGATCATATGATACCAAATTATCCTAAATAAATAACTGCTTGGAAGGAAGCTCAGCAGAGACTGTAGATCCTGTGGCACCTCAAAAAGTATAACGTATAAGAGCTGTATATATAAGCTGTATATAAAGCTGTATATAAAGTATAAGAGCTGCTGCTCATCTTCTACACTGCCATTATTCAGTCTGTCCTGTGTTCGTCCATTACTCTGCAGTTTAACTCATCCACAAAAGAGGACAGATCCAAACTACAACGAGCAATTAAGTCTATTGCCTTGGCTGACCTTCCCTCCATGACTTGTAGGTCTAGGGTCAGGAAAATGGCAGCTAAAATCCTTGCAGACCCCACACAACCTGGACACAAACTTTTAGACTTTTACCTTTAGTTCAGCGCGACAGAGTGCTATTTGTAAAAACGAGCCGCCAACAGGGACAGTTCCTTTTCCCAGGCTGTCTCTCTGATGAACACTTACCAGTCAGAGTTCCCAGATCGATACCATGCTTAGTTGCACTAATTCTACCTTGTATTCCTCTTTTGTAAAAACACTGTATATATGAGCAAAGTGGAACCAAAGTCAAATTCCTTGCTTGTGTGCACAAACTTGGCCAATAAAGCTGATTCTGATTAAGGTAAGTGTTTGTCTGCAGCCTTTCACTGCAATTTAACTGATGCTCCCTGTTCAGCTTTTTAAAACGTTTCAAAATAAGTTTTGTTGCAGTTGAATAAGCTCATACAGAAATAAATTTTTAAAAAATCCAACCTTCAATTTCCACACATTTATTAAATGTGGGAAAATGCCAAGAAAGAATTCTGTTTTTTCAGAATCACTGGTGCCACTCTAATTTGCAACCCACCCACATAATTTCTGTAAAATAAACCGAAGCATTTTGTTTATTTTTACTTTCTTTCTAAGGTTGATCAAAGTTACAGGGAGCTATTAATTAGTAAATCGTGGCCCATTTCACTTAGCCACTCTTCAAAATGAGAAAGAAGAAAGAACATACTATCCAAGTAAGGCAGGAGTGTCTCTGTTTACCTATTATCCCAAACAACAATCCAACAGGGGTGCCTGTAAGTTGGAGGGCACTGTATCTAAACTGTTGCTTAACACAGAAAAGAAATAGACACTAAACTGCATTCTTTCCTCTCCTTTTGGTTCCAAGGAGCCACCTCTTTGGTCCTGTACTACCGGTTCCTTCATCCTAAGTCCACAGAGATCTCCCAAGGAACAAACCGGCATCAGATGGGCAGCACATGCATAGAGCAAGGGGAGTCCTCCTTCTCTCTTGGCGACAAAAGTCTGCCAGCTTCTTCTGTCCAGAATCACGGCAGCTTCTCGCTGTCTGGCGTGGCTGGCTCTCTGCTGGAGCATCCAGGAAACTGTCAAAGCCACTCCAACAGCTCCTGCCCTTGCTTCCACCACCACTGGCTCCTGATCCGCCTGGCCCTAAAAACCGGCGATCTCTGCAAAATCAACAGGGCGTATGGAGCCGGCGGACCAGCGGCCATACTAGATATGGAGGAGTATAACCAAGAGTTTAAAAGCAATGAGGGCATCACTTTTACAGCCGGAGGCAGCTGTGAGGGGGTCTCCACCTCTGAGTCCCAGGGGAAGGGCCTGGCACCACTCTCAGACTGCAAAGACGAGTTCCAGAGTGTAAGTGAGCCCACATCGACCGAACGACCTGAGGAAGAGGACGACAGTCTGGAGATGGAGAGCCCCATGGAGTCACCCGCGTCAGATTTCAAACGCAGCTCCCCGGAGGGTAAGTCTGTTTTTGGAGACAGCCCGGAGCCTTATTACTGCCCTACAGAGTCAAGTTCCACCTTATACTTCAGTGCTGATCCCCAGTCCCCCAGCAGTACCAGTAACCCCCGTTTGGACCGGGACATTGGGGGTCTGGAACAGGGGGTTCGGCTGAGCTCCATCCCCAGCGATCCCGCTCTGCACAGAGACGTGCGTGGACTCATGAGCCGCGTAGGACCGCGCTGCACTTCCACTCCTAAACTGGACTGCGGGGTGTCGGATTCTCCCCCCAGCGTCCCCCATCTCACAGGTCCAAGGAGGCAGCTCATACTGTCCCGCAGAGATGAAGACGATACCTTCTAGCTGTCTTGTGGCACCATCAGGGAACAAGTTCAGAACAGCAGCCTATCCAACATTAATGGAGCACACCAGCTTTATCATTTTTTTTAGTGCTATAGGATTCAGAGCACTGCATTCAATAGGGAACAATCCTAAAATAACATCTATTTTTCTCATAGCATTAACCATTCTTAAAAATGCATTGCTTCTAGATGTTGGAAAGACTGAAACTATCTGCTTTTTTTAAAGGAAAAGCTGACATTCTAGTGACAGGAATGGCGTATGAGCACACCTCCTGCCCCACTTTCAATTAATATTTATGCTATTTTTTTGGCAGCTAATCTTTGGAATTATACTGTGCAAAAAAAGAGAAAGAAAACTGCTTCCACATGACTGTGATTACTTAATTGGGAAGTACAGTGCCTTGAAGTGTGCATACCCCTTGAGATTTTTTACATTTTAGCGGGTGACAACCACAAACTTCTGTATTTTATTAGGATTTCATGTGATTGTACAGATTTGTGAAGTTATTAATGGTTTCCCAATTTTTTACAACTAAAAATCAAAAAACTGGGATTCGCTTTTGAACACTGATAATCCCGTCAGCTCTGACCAGCTTCCCTGTTCTTGCTGAAGAAAAGTGGGGATGATGCTTTCAGGTTGAATGCAGTGGTAATTTTCTGTCACACATAGTGTGCAAGGCAAAAACGTACATTTCGTTGTAATTTTTACCTTCTTAAACATATTTGCAGCGTTGCACAGACAACTTGTGGTAAACTCCAAACAAAACTTCTTATAGCTTTTTTTCAACAGCTGGTTGTCTCTACAAGACCAGATTTGTGGAGTGCATGAGTGACACATGTCTTGTCAGATTTTCCCACTTGAGCGATAGATGTCTGCAAACTGCCCAGAGTTAGCATCCAACAAATCCCTTCACAGAGCAGCTGTATTTATACTGAGATGAAATTACATGCAAATGGACTGTATTTACTAGTTAGGTGACTGCTAAAGGCAATTGGTTCCACGAGCTTTAGTGGTATTAGAGTAAAGGGGTAGGATTACAAATGCACAACACACTTTTCACATTTTTATTTGCAACAAATGTTGAAAACTGGATAAGCTTTCCCTTTCACTTTACAATTATACATTTTATGTTGGTCTGTCACAAAAAATTCCTATAAGCTACACTGAAATTTGTGGTTGCAGGATGACAAAATGTGAAAAGGTTCAAGGTCTGTGAGTATTTATTCAAAGCACTGTATACATTAGTTGCATTTAAAACATAAATCAACTCTAAAACAACGAAGAGTTTCATTAAAACATGCCGAAACATTCATATCACTGCAAGAATTTGAGTTATGTGATGACACTGCTGAGCGCATCAATCTAACAGTGAGTGGAGCGTCTGACCTCTGAATCGAATTCAATGTAAGCCATAGCTTTATGGCTTCTTAAAAGCACAAGTATCTTCAATTTATATCATCTGTTTTTGCTGCAGTGCTGTTTTTTTTTTTTATTTAACTTAAAAAATAAGACTTTACTACATACATCTGATATTAATAAGCTGTGTTTCTCGTGGTGTTAAATGGCATTGCTTTAAGCAGAGCTACTATTTCATCTCAAGGAAACTGTGATGTTTTTATCTTTTTTTTTTTTCTCTGTTACATGTTGACCATGTAATCGTTATATAACTTATAGAATGAACATGTTGGAAAACAACATTAACGTCTCAGGCACAAATTCATCTACTGTGAGACAAAATGAACCATGCGCTTATGAGATATTTGTGGTGACTTTTTTATTTATTTGTTCTTGATTGCTATTTTCAGGTGACAAACTTTTACTCGAGGCACTGTTCTGAAACAGGAAAGCAGTGTAACAATGCCTGTGTGGCATTTTGAAATATGACGTTCTGAGGCCACTGGTGGCTTGAAATAAGCAATAAACATCCTACATGTTTGACTGAGTGGACTTACTGTTTCTTTAATTATTTGAGATTGTTCTTAGGAAATTAAGAGCTTGTAGCCTAATTAAGGCTTTCTTTTTGTTATTGATTCCAATTCAAGTAATATAAACTATTTGCAACTCGTCTCGGGCCCGCTCTTGGTTTTTCCTTCAGTATTATCAGCACCCCTACAAAGCTATGTGCAAAAGCCTTAAAGAAAATGTCCTGGAAACTGAGTAAAGGCTAACTAGTCTATCTATCATTCTATCTTTTTTTCTCAGACTGGTCCACTTAAAAGAAGAAAGTGTAAATAAAATGTTACATTAAATATGTTTCAACTATCAGGGGTGTCACTTACTATCAGGAGTCCTATGTAGTCTGGAAAAACTAAGGAAAATTCTGGAATTAGATTTATCTTTTTTTTTGTCAGATCTGAATAGAATAGAAAAGGAAACAACATAACAAACCGTTCATCCATCCATCCATCCATCCATCCAAAAGTATGACAACTTTAGAAATGGGCTATGTCCCACAAATCAACAGGGAACCTTTGTAATTATAATGAAAGGAAACAAAGCCATAATACTTTGAGCATTGAAACAAATGAAAATTTGACATGAAACATGCAGGGACCTTTTTGTGTGTTGTTTCCTGCTATGGGATTTGTTTCCCCAGTTCATTTTTATAATTTCTTCACACTGAGTTCATGCTATTGTAATAAAATATTAATTATTTTAAGGCTTTTGACCTATTGTCACCATTGTTTCATATAAATGTTGCAGCATAAGTAACTGTAATGACATAGTAAGTAAAGAACAAAAGGTAGTACCTAAAGTGCTCACTGCAGAAATATTCTGATACGACTATAATTCAAGCTTTTACATAAAAGCAATAAGTTGTTGTTGAACTACTAGTCCACTAAGATGGACTTCTACTAATACATAGACAGTGCCTTGCAAAAGTATTTACCCCCTAGAAGCTTTCTGTATTTTGACATGTTACAACAAAAAGCATTGGTACATTTTATTGGAACTCTATGAGGCAAGGCAACATAAAATCAAAAATGTGGTTTGCATATACATATGCATACCACATCCTGAATGAAATCTTGTGCAACTATCAGCTTTCAGAAGTATTCTAAATGGTAAACTAAGTCTACTTGTATATGTGGGCAGCACAGCAAACATGTTGAATACAGCGCTTTGGCTAGATGAAACAAAAGAATAACGTTTTAAAGTACAATGGGTGAAAAGTAAAAACTGAACATATTACCTCTATGAAACATGGTGGTGGTTGCATGATGGTGTGAGAATGCTTTTCTTCTGCAGCGCGAGTTTAAAGCTGATGGGAATGTGGGTGGAGTTAAATACAAGGGTTTCTTGGAAGAAAAGCAGTTATAGGCTGCAAGACTTGACTCGCAGCATTTTTCTAAAATATATGTGTAAAAATGTATTTCCTTCCACTTCACAGGTATGTCCTGCTGTGTGTTGGTCTTATGCATAAAATCACAACGTGACCTGTAAAAACCTAAACGGACAGAAATACCTTTGGATTTTTTTTCAAAGGTATTTCAAAGGTTGCAGCTAGTGAATAACTTATTTACTTATTCACCTATTGTTTTTTTTTTCCCCCACAACTAACTGTTGGCTTTGAAGTAAATAAAAAAAAACTCAAACTGAAAATAACAATCACACTTCTATAATTGCACTTTAATTAAATATGCAGTAGTTCACTTCATTCATTGTGTTTACAACCTCTAACCAAATCTTTTTAAATACTTGGGTGTCAATAAGTCGCAGGTTGTTAAAAGCGCTTCAGTTTTGGCTTTGAGACTTGTGCAGTGCCAGAATTACCTTTTTCTCAGCAGGCAGCGGAACCTAAACGGCCTTAAAGGTATTTATGATACTCGCCCTTTAAGACGAAGCGCATGCGCAAACCGCCGCGAAAGTTAACTCCTGAACTTCGCAGAACCAAAAATTTTTTCAGATTTTTAAAATCAGTGAGCTGACATGGCATTCCGCCGGAGAAACAAGAGCTACCCGTTCTTCAGCCAGGAGTTCCTTATCCAGAACCATGCCGACATCGTGTTCAGCCTGGTGATTTTCATTCTGATCGGGCTGATGTTTGAGGTGAGATGAACTCTGATTCTTTCTTTCTTTTCTTCCCTCGTCTCTGTTTGTCTCTCTCAGCTGTTTCAAGAATGCGGGTCTGTCTGTGCGCTCCTGCACTGATGTGTGAGCTGGAAAGCTCTCTGTCTCAATAGATTATGTGCAGACTGCATCAGAGGTTCGTTCACACCGACCGATAAAAAAAAAAAAAAAAAAAAAAAAAAAAAAAAAAAAAAAAAAAAACAACAAAAAACGACAATATCACCTTCTTTCATGTACTTTTAGTTTTTACTGTTTTTGTTGGCAGTAAGTGCTGCTTTTGTGATCGAGGAGGTGCACGAATTAAAACTGCTTTAGAGAAGTGCAGAGCAAAACAGCAAGGGATATTATGAGAGCTGCTTTTTACAGTGAAATATTACGCGTTTGTTTTTATTAAGTATTTTTAATAACGACTCAGATTTTTTTGTATTAAGAAAATGGCTTCGTAATTACCTGCTTTGCTTCCTGTTAGATTAATATTTTTCTTCTATTTTACAAATGCTTCTTTCAAGTAAACTTTACTGTTGTAACAAACTTCATGAACTGCAACAAAAATCCCCAAATTATACAGGAAATTAAGCAGTTCCTGCTTTCAAAATAAAAGCACAGCGCTCGCTCTGCCGTAAATGAAACCGCTCCTGTTTATTTTGAAAGGCCGTAGCGGAAGTTGCTTACTTTTTTGACGTTCGCTTGATCTGTTAAGTTAACTGCCACGTCTCACTCTGATCCGTTGCTTCTGGCCACTCTGGCTGTAGCAGCTCCAAAGACCGCTTTGACCAGTCGCGATTTCACCGAGGACAAACAGTTGGATGGTTCATGTTGGAACTGGTTCTCCTAAAACACTGCGAAAGCCTCCCCCACCCCGGGTGTTTAAAGTTTCTGTCCGGAACTCTGGTGGTGATCACACAGCTGGTCGAGTTGAGAACAACTTGGAGGGGATTTCCTTTTTTCTAGTTTCAGAAGAAAAGGGGAACTGTGAATTTCATATGAATTAGATTTTTAGATTTTGTTCCCACAGGTCATGTACCCTAAACAAACAGAACAAAACCAGTGAGATGTTGTAATGGCCAATATGGCAGAGCACCAAGTCTTTCTCAACAGTCTGTTTATGCTGTGGCACCTTGGACTACTTAAAGCAAAAACAAGCAAATTATGTCCTTTTAAGACACCATGATTTGGACAGTTCCCAATGAATGTTATCTTGAAGCACTTTACAAGGAAATATGTCTTAATTCATACCCAGTTATACAGAATCCAACGTTGTCCAACTGCCTATCCACCCAATTAATTCTTTAACATCCAATCAGTCAAATTTTGATCCAGTTACATCAGTTATTTGTGACTGTGAAAGGATCTACTCCGTTAAGATGAGACCAAATCAGCACGTTTTGGCCTATATGCGAAACTCGCCTTGGTGCAAGACTTAATGCACCCAAAACATAGCGTTGTCATGGTGAAACATTATGGGAGCATATTGCTGTGGCGATGCATTTCTTCAGCATTAAAAAAAAACAAAAAAACAAAAAAACAAAAAAAAAAAACAGAATTGGTGCAAATTGAATCTAATTAATATTATAAAGTCCAGTGTAATAGTCAGATCCAGCTACATTAATTGTTTGTCATGGTTATAAGGATAGTCGGAGGAGGTGTGCAGCTTGCCACATTTTATTTTCGCGGATATAGCAAGCATGTGAAAGAAGATGCTCAGAGAGCTAAACTGAACTTTTTGGCCTGCAATCAAAACACTATGAGTGGCAGAAACCTAACCCTGCACGTCGTCTAACGCACACAGTCTGAACTGTGAAGCACAGTGGAGGCAGCGTCATGGTGTCGGCCCAAACGTGTGGAAGAAGGTGATCTAGTCAGATGATATTACAACAGAACTTTTTGGCTTGCATGCATAACACCATGCGTGGCTGAAAACTGTAACTGCACTTCACCTTGATCACAGTATTCCTATGGTGGTGGCAGCATCGTACTGTGGGAATTAATTTTGTTAGCTGAGAAAAATTGTTGCTACTGAACCTTTTTACAGTAATAAAATCAAAGTAAAAATAAATTCTGTAGTATCTGGTCTTTCCTGCATATTGCTCATGATTATACCTACAGCTAACAGATTATCTTTTGGAATGTAGTTCTTACTTCTTTGTGTTCCTCCAGTTGCAGACTGGCTTGATCTAATCTTATGATGATATTTTGAAGACCAAATTATTGAGGCTGCTTTACTCAGTTCACTCATCTGTTTTTTTTTGTTTTTTTTCCCCCTTGTTTCCAGGCAACAGCAAAGACAGCTATACTCTTTATTCAGCCCCAGTACAACATCACCACATTATCACTAGGTATGAAGTGCCAAAATGACATTTAAGCATTTAAACACATTTTTTTGTGACTATAACAGCTGACAGAGGATTACTTCTGCTTTTCCTTTGCATGAATATTCTGCATTTTTGTCACTGTATTGTGTATAAAGACAGTCGGCTTCTCCAGGATGTTTTAACAAAGCGGACTATGTGTATTGTTTGTTTCACCCTCCTTTGTGTGCGTAGAGGGAGAGGTGACTACGTATCATTATGGATGGAAGGACTGTGCCACCATCCTCTTCTATTTCTTCATCGCTATCATCCTCCATGCTGTAGTTCAGGAGTATCTTCTGGATGTAAGCACCTTAACGTCCGAGCACAATGCATTTGTAAATCACAAGAGTAGATGGTCTCTGTACCTTTGTTATAAGGGTAAGAAGATGCAGCAAAAGCCTTACTGTATTATAACAGAAGTACATAACTGTATTAATTACTATATTAATATATTTAGGTAGAAGTATTTTCTTTCATTGCTGATATAAAACTGCAAATGTTTTCTCTAGGTTTGCTAAATTAAATGCTTGCCTAAACACCAAATATCATATTTAAAAATATTCTGATAACGACATGGCTTTCAAAGGTATTCATAACACTTTAATTTTTTCAATGTATTTTATTAGGATTTTATGTGACAGACCAACACAATATGCATCATTGAGAAGAGGAGATAAAAGGCAAACCAGAACTGAAGAATTAAATTTTACTTTTTGGGCTGCATAAAAATAGGCTGTGTATAGGGAAAACTAATGTGACTATGACTGTGTGAAAGACTATATTACAAATCTATTCTCCAAGTCTAGGAAACAAACTTTTTCACCTGATCGGATTTACTCGTAATGGATCATGCTACATCACAAATAATTTTAAGCTTATTTTAAACAGAGGTAAAGACTACTTGTGTGGAGCAAAGTCACAAGTGTAGTGTTTGATCTGTCTTAAAATACAACCTTGATATTCATTGTTGAGAAATGAGTCACTGAAGATGAAAAAATTTTATTTTAGCACTTTCTATCAGCATTCTAAAGTGTCTTCAAAGGAATACACCTTTAAAGGACTGTTTTTCAGCAGCAGCCATAAATAGTATCGCCTGTCTCTTCTTGCCCTACTTTTTTTTTTTTTTTTATTATATCAGTGACACTTCCTTGTATACCGCAGTGACAGTTTTGGCCATTATGACAGGATCCAATGTCTCTCACATGATCTGTTGCTTTGTTCCTGTCACAGAAAGTGAACCGCCGTCTTCACCTGTCCAAGAGCAAAAACACCAAGTTTAATGAGTCAGGTCAGCTGGGTGTGTTTCATTTGGTGTCGAGTGTGTGGAGTTTCTACATCCTCATTACAGTGAGTAAAGTTTTTACTCTTACCACTTCCTATTTGTTGATACTCCAAAAAAATATTCCCATACCTTGACGTACAGAGATGAGGCGGTTAGGTTTCATGTGTTCTTTGTTCTGATCTTGTCTCAATAGGAAGGATATCTCCTGCACCCCAGCAGCCTTTGGGAGAACTATCCTCATTCACATCTGAGGTAGATATTTACAAGGTTTGCTCTTTAACAAAGAAATAAATAGCTCCTTGTTCTAATGGTAGTACAATAAAATATTCACCAGAAGTCATAAAAAAAAACAAAACAAAAAAAAAAAAAAAACCTACATGTCATTGAGTGAAATTTGTACAATCCTTTTAGATTGCTTTTATTAATAGTGGGTCACCTGGATTGTACCTGAGACGTGCCGATGAACTGGATGCTGACCAGAATTAACCGTTTCTTGTTTGGCTAAAAGCCGCTAGACTCCATCTAGTTCTGATTGCTCTGGCTTGGGTCACCACATTTGCAGGCAAATTTTCAAAGGCCGATTTTTGAAGGTGAAATTTTTGCAGGTGAAATTTTTGCTGGCAAATGTAAAGTTAAAAAAAAAAAAAAAAAAATCATATACATACTTGCAGAGTGTTAAACATTTAATGTGAAGAAAAGGTCTGATTCTAATGAGACTATATTTCTTCCATAATCACCCATCTTCAGTATTCTGGTTGCGAGAGAATGCTCTTTTCAAAGGTTTTGGTCAGAAGGTACCTTTAACTGTGGTGAAGTATTCCTATATCATATTTAGAAAAAATGGTCCCAATGCATAATGCTTCCACCTCTATGCTTGACTGTAGGAATGGAGTTCTTCGGGTCCTTCTCATCATTTCTCTTTCTCAGAACACAGTGGCTCAGGCTGATGCCCAACGACTTGATTTTTGATCTCATCTGATCTCAGCATTTTCTCCATAGTCTTCTTTGAATAAATTAGATGTTCTGTGCTAAACCTACGTATATCCTGTAATTGTGCATTTTGCAGCAGAGGTGTGTTACCAAAGATGTTCCTAGCAACTTTTATCCCAACTGCCTTTACATCGATAGCAAGGTTGTTTTGGGTAGTTATATGCTAATCCTCTGCCTTTCTCATGATCATCGTCATCTCATGAGAGAATATCTTGCATGAATCTCAGGACTGAGGGTGACTGATGGTAAATTTACATTTCTTTCATTTCCCAAAATCTGCACTAACACTTGTCATCTTCTCAACAAGCTTCTTACTGATGGTTTTGGAATCCGTTCTGTCCCTGTGAAGATTTACAACCTTCCCCTCCTGATGTTCTTTGACAGCTCTTTGGTTTTGTCCTTAGTCGCAGAAAAGCTGGAAAAATGTCAGAAATTGATTGTCAACATGTTTGCTTCATACCTATAACCACTTAAAGTCAGTAGTATCTGAAATTGAACGTGTTACTGATTTGAGTGAAAAAATTAAAGCATGCTCATGTCTTCATGAATTTTCTTCTTTGTATAAACAAAACAAATTGAGTTTTTAACTTATTTCATTGCAGATTATTTTCCTTTTTATAGTTTAATAAGCAAATATTTTTGGGTAGTTTTAGATGATGTAGTAGCTGGCAAATACATGACTTGCTGTAAAAGTGTTTTCATGAAAATACTCATAAGAAATGAAAAGGTATTTTTCTGAGTGCAAAGAAAACATAATGGTTTAGGTGTTCTTCATAGAGTTGGGCACCCTTTTTTATGCTTAAAATTTATTATTCAGTGTTGTAATTTCTTAACAAATAAAAAGCTCATTTCTCTATGAAAAGTATTATTTTTTTTAATGACTAAAATTACCTGGAAAAAGTTGCAAATGGCACAAAGAACAGCTTTGAAAGACCTTCAACAGACCTTAAGAACTACTTGTTAAAAGTACAACAGTGTCGGGTTCCTTGAAATAAAATACAAGCAAAGCCGAAACGGCCAACAAAACCTTCTTCTGATCTTTTGAACAAATAGTATTTTTTTGGCATTCTTGAACTCGAGTTACACTTGTAAAAATAAACACATGCAGTTTAATGTTGGACAAATTTTCTTGAGAAACCGGATAATCTTACAAAGTTAGCATGTTGTATTATTTTTGATCAGAACAGAAGTATATCTGCTAATTTAGGCACACACCGCTGGAAGATGTTTACTTCTGCTTTTCTTCTGTTTAATTCACCCACCATTCTATGTTTTGCAGGTTTCAGGTGAAGTTTTTCTACCTCACTCAGCTGGCCTACTGGCTCCACGCTCTGCCGGAGCTCTACTTCCAGAAAGTACGCAAGGTCAGTGGGGAAGGAGGCCCTGGGAACAGGAGGAGTTCTGGAGTGTGACTAGATAAGCTGTGTTTATAACTCCTTCCTTGGAGTTCTTGTATAATTTCCCTGCAGATGTGTCAAACAGAATTAGGGGTAATATCATGGAAGATTTGGGATTCTAGTGTGTTTCTAAAAAAAGAACTCTTTGCTTTTTTTTTTTCAGGAGGAGATTCCACGTCAGCTGCAGTACATCTGCCTTTATCTGCTGCACATCTCTGCAGCTTATTTGTTAAAGTAAGTGTCTAGGAGGAGGAGTGATTGCTAATGTGATAATAATGTTAAAGGGTTGTGAAGAAGTTTGCATTAGCTCTGATTAAGGGTGAGTGCAAATATAACCCAGCTCAGTTGGTTTGTGGTTTTGCTTGTATACGTCAAATCGATCTTTTTCTCTTCCATCATGTGTAGTTTGAGCCGTGTGGGTCTGGTGCTCCTTTTTCTCCAGTACGTGTCAGAACTGGGCTTCCACATTGCCAGACTCTTGTACTTTACTGATGAGAATCATCAGAAAATGTAAGGGATTTCTTTCCTAAATATGTTCTTACTCATTCAGCTGTAAAATGTTTATTTGCATTAATGCAGCTGCATGCAGGATGAATCTGAATAACGGCACGTTGCTATCTTGGTTCAGGTTTGATCTGTGGGCGGTAAGCTTTGTGTTTACACGGATGGCGACTCTGACCCTGATGTTCCTCGCTGTGGGCTTTGGTTTGGCCCGTTCTGAGAATCAGGGGCTGGACTTGGACATGGGTAACTTCAACACAGTCCTGATAAGGTGAGACCCAGTTTAGGCTCTTTTGACTAATAAAAAAAAAAAAAAAAAAAAAAAAAAAAAAAAAAAAAAAAAAAAAAAAAAAAAAAAAAAAATGATCTCAATAAACTTTGCACATCTTTAACTGAAACAGGTGCCTTGGACAAAATGGCAGGAAATGTGTAATGTAGTGTTTGGATTACACCAACTGGAAACTACATTCTAATGATTAGAAACTCTCTTAAATAGGAAGTGATTATAAGTGTGTAAGTAATCACATCCAGTCGTGAATGTGGACAAAAATGCTGATCAAGTCATTTTTTTAGAGATGTGGATGAAAGTTGAGAGTTCCTTATTTCATTAATTAACTGATAAAAATCACTCTTGTTTTCACCCTACTTTGCTTAAACGCTGCCTCGTTTGAAGAATATTTGCCATTCTATAGGTTCATAAGTTGACTTTGAAAAAGGATTATTCTGATTTACGTACCAAAGAAAAGAAATTGGTTTTCTGTTATAAGTTTTGCTCACTTTTAAACTATAAAATCAATTTTATAAAGCATCAGCTTTTCTTAACATCTCAACTTGAACTATGTTGTGTTTTCAAAGATCCCCTTTTAATCCTTAATAAAAAAAAAAAAAAAAAAGGAGAAAGCATCGAAGATGATCTTGTTCAATGTAAAAAAAAAAAAAAAAAAATACAAATGAGCTCGGTCCCCCACTCTAAAGCCAATTATTGCTGTGGAAACTGCACATTGAAACAATATTGTGAAAACCAAAGATTGTTGTTCCACCTCATAAAGGCAAAACACATGCCAGTAATAGTGTGTCCACACACGTTATACTATATGATTTGTTGCTCCTGTGGACTGCTGGGAAAACAAAACAATTCATTACATTGAGATCTCCTGGTTGAGGATAAGGTTGAAGAGGTTCTTCCAAGGGGGAGCAGCAACATCTCCTGATTTGGCCGTAGACAAACATGCAAAGCAGAAGGGTTCATGGCGGAGGTGAAAAATAAAATATTTGAGATGTGACAGGAAAGCTGTGATTCAAAGCATATCTATGTGTTAGAAAGTCCAGGCCTAAATCCAGTTTAAAATCTGTGGCAAGGCTGGAAAATTGCTGTTCAGACGCTCTCCGTCCATCTTACTGAGCATGAGCTGTTTTGTGAAAAATGGATGTCACATTTTTGAAATTTTTATTTGTCTGCTTTTGGAAACCATATTGTCCCTGTAAGTAGCAAAAAAGTGTGTACTTGCAAAAATGTTTAAATGATTTTACAAGTTACTGTATATTATTTAACTACAGCTACTTAAGAATTACATAAAGTAACATTGCATTTTAAGATTTATGCCCTTTGGGTTAATTTATTGCCTTGTTAATATTTGTGTTGTATTTTATGGCGACTGCCCAGCCACAGACTGCAAATCTGTTTGAACAGCATGATTTTCAGTCTAAACTTTAAACTCCCAGCACAAACAGAAAGGGATTTCAGTCTTTTGGCCAATATTACCAGACCTATTTAAAAAAAAAAAAAAAAAAAAAAGTGTCAGGATTAATGACACCACTAATCTTCTGTCGTTTGGGCCTACTCAGGATGACTGTGCTACTAGTGGTGTGTTTGACTCAATCTTGGCTCCTCTGGAAGTTTATCCGCTTCCAGCTGAGACGCTGGCGGGAGTTCAGACATGAACAAGCGGTCCGCAAGAAGGCTACCACAAAACAACCCCTACGGCAATTAAAGAGGGACGCACGTGAGATTAAAAATATTATTCTTAAAAAGCTGTTATTATTCACTCAGCTCGTCTCGTTCTGACTTTTATGACGCATCGTTGGATATTCTAACTTTTCTCCTCCGTCTTCCTGCTAGTTGGCCATCATGAGAACGGCGTCCTTAAAGCCGAGAATGGAGTCTCACCCCGGACAAAGAAACTCAAATCCCCCTGAGGTGGCACACTTCCTGGCCTCAACAGTGGCTTTATCCCTAATTAAGGTTTCTCATCAGCACAGCAGTGAAGCCATGGGGGAGAGCTGCCGCCAGTCACAAAGTTTTGGCTGAGAATGTCCTGTGATGATACAGGGACTCAGTTACTTCAGACTTTGGCTTGAATGCTGGAAAATGAAAATCCAAGGACATCCTTTGAGCCCAACAGACATTTTATTCCTCTCATTCTATCAGTATTTTTTTTATACATCCACACAGCCTGCGATCCAACACTAAGGCACACCATTGCAGAGTGATGCACATGTTATCTTTGTGTCCATGTTGAATGTGTTTTTTTGCATACTCTCAAACATAAGTACTGTACTGCAGCTCATACTAGTGAGCCAGCTTTGCTTGTTTTCCATTCTGCTCCACCAGGGCAGAAAAGCGTCGCTGATGAAATATGAACTAACAGGCCAAAAAAAAAAAAAAAAAAAATAATAATAATAATAATCATGCATTTGTCACTGGTCACTTAATAGGTTTGTATCAAGTATATATTGTGGATGTTACCGCATGCCATTTTATGTCCTTTGTTTTCCTCCCTTTTGTTTATCAATTACTTTATTAAAAAATACATTTGTCTGAAACAAATGGTTTTTTTTTTTTGTTGTTTAAAATCTTTCCAGGATTTTTTTTCCTCCATTTTTCTCTGTGAGAAAAATATATTTATAAAAAACTGTTAGCATGAACCCTGAGATTTCAGTAATAATCAGAAATGACTCCATCTGTATTCAGGAACAGTAGGACTGCTGCTCGTCTGTATGCATCTAGCTAAGATACTGGAGTTCCTAAGTGTTTCAGTGAAGGAATTTACAATAATCAAAGTATTGAAATCTAATTTTATTTGCATAACACCTTTTATTCATTGCCTTTTGGGGGGGGGGGGGGGGGGAAAAATCCAGGATGTCCTTCAGGTCACGAAGCTGATCCTATTTCTTCACCTGGCAGAACAACGAAAAGCATATGTCTAAATTTGTTTTTACTTTTTATGTGCAAAGAGTGACACCTACTATATGTAAAGAAGCTATAAGATGCATACAGTTGAAGAATTTGAGGTCAATTTAAAGTGTTGTGGAGAAAAAGGCATTTTTGATAATTACCATTTTGTTCCATTGGCTTGTTGCATGCCATCCTCCTCATCTCCTCTCCCAACTTCTGTCTCAATGATTCCAGAGTCTCACAGGGAATCTGATCTGGGTTGGACTCAAAATACTTAAGCACATAGTGGTCTGCGTTGGTCAAAATGAAGCGATGGCCAAAAACTGGTAAATAAAGTGAGGTCTGCATTAATGTTGTCCATGTATAATATATTTATAGCACTGATATAGCATGACTTATAAAATATGCACCACTTGATAATATTTCTGAAATTAGGATTACCCTCCACAGTGGCTCCAATAGCAAAGTCTGCAGGTGAGTAGAACTCAGGATTATCCACAGAGGAGCCTGGCTTGGCAACACGGGTCTTTTCCAGGAACTTCCCGCTAACGATATCAGATTTGTCCCTTGACTTTTCATAAATACTGATCATGTCACTGGACAGGTGGTAGGACAGTATGAAGTGCCGGCCTTCATCTTCGGGATAAAGGGAGTCCTGAGAAAGAGCGAAGGAAAGCTCAAATCAGGAGGGCCTGCAGTGTTGAATGTTAACTTAATAGGTCATAGCAAATAATAAGCGTTATTATTCGATTACAGTGCCAGTCAGAAAATTACATACAAGCAAGCATCTTGAACATTAATTTCATAATTGACTGGGGTTTTATTTGTGCATGTCTACCATTTTTTCTCCAGGGTGAAAGTACAATTCAACAAACAACTTCAATGACTGTTAAAAACAAAACTGTGTATTGTACTGAATTGAAGACAAAATTTCTCTAATCCACAAAGGATTAAAATTCCAGTAGTTAATGGTAGCCTGTTTAATCCATTCCAAAATCGGTTGGGATATATGTGTGGGACCACATATGAAACATGAAACATTTTGAAACATTCAAATGTGTCAAAGATTCATGCTATGTATATGAGCGTGGCCACGCAATAAGTAGAGTTTCCTCAACTTGCTAATCCAAATTTAAGAAAAGGTTAGTGAAGATTTGAGTCTTTCTGTATAATTTCAAACCTGTGACAGAGAAAAGTAGCAACTAATTTTTGTTTATAAAATGCATTCACGTTTTAAGTTGCATAAGTATTCCACTCTGATAAAAAAAAAAAAAAAAAAAAAAAAACCTGATCAAATTGTTTATTAAAAGCCCCGAATTAATATGACAATAATGTCAACATGTTTAGTTGATTCCAGTTACCACTGCTGCAGAGTTTATCATTCATCATTGAACTCTCAATGGTATCTCACCAGCCGGGCAGTGTAGCGAAGCACTTTGTCCTTGTATACTAATTTCTTCAACACATTCCCTTTGGGACGCTCAGGAA
Source organism: Anableps anableps (assembly GCA_014839685.1). Classification (NCBI taxonomy): domain Eukaryota; kingdom Metazoa; phylum Chordata; class Actinopteri; order Cyprinodontiformes; family Anablepidae; genus Anableps; species Anableps anableps. Next base: position 19,915,121 of record CM026086.1, on the reverse strand, counting down.
TTAAAGAAAAACAATTTTGGAGAGAGTCTTCAAGAGAGCCAAATCCATTGTAGGGTGGAATCACCTGTGTATTAGGACAACAGCAAACACACTTAAATATTATATGATCTAAAAAGATGTGTGATCTATGATGAGCAACAGCATACAGATTTTATTTTTCTTTTTGCAAATCAGCGAAAACATACCTTCTTCTTTGTAACTTCTACCTTTGGTTTCTCCACAGGTTTCATCTCCATGTCTGGGTAGTTCTTCTTGTAATAGTCTTTAGTGAAGCTGTCACAGTTGTGCAATATGAAGTGATGGTTCAGGAGCTTTATGGTTTGACCCAGCTGGAAGTCTTTGGGGGAGTAATACTCCTCTACATGCTCCTTGGAGACTTCCATCACGCAGCTCGGGAAAACCTCTTCAAGGAGTAAAACTAAATTATGTATCTGTTTTTATGTACTGATCTGTTGCTTGAGCTTTTTAGAAATAATTTAAGTGTAAAAACATTTATACATTATAAAATGAATAAAGATTTACATATATCAACAGGTACATAGTCTGTGTTTATACTTCTTGTTATGGAATATACGTCTTGACGGCCAAGTTTAAACTAAAGAGAATTTCTTACACATTTAAAAGCCTCCTACCTGGTTTGAGTTTCTTAGGTATCCTTTGTCTGCATATGAAAATAGGGAAAGGATCCCGACCATTGTTGGGTTCATGGACCTCTCTTACATCCACAGTGTCGTCTACCAGGTAGTAGTGAATAATAACAGGCCAGGTATCCCTGTGCATGGCATCAGATTCAACCCATAGGGCGTAAAATCGGAGCACCTGACCAAAAACCAACAAGGTGTCAGAAACATTTGACAGAGACATCGGTCCATATTGACATGATAGCACCAAAGGATTTGTCAAACGTCCTATTCTGCCACATCCCTCTATTGGCCTGAGATAGGTGTCTGTGAAGGACATTGGAGTATGGTGAACTCAATTTGATCTGAGCTTTTTCACATGGTGCATTATTCTCCTGGAAGTATCCATAAGAAGACTGGTACAGTGTGGTCATAAATGGATGGACAAGGACAGCAACAATAATAAGTTAGGCTGTGGTGTTTAAATGATGCTCAATTAATACCAAGGCACCAAAAGAGTGTCAAGAAAATCTAAAACACACTTTTACACCATCACCAGCAAGAGTTGATACAAGGAAGGGTGGATCCCTGCTCCCATTGTATTTTATGCCAAATTCTAACCCTAACATCTGAATTTTGCAGCTGAAACTGAGGATCATGAAAACCAAGCAGCATTTTACCAATCTGTTATTGTCCTATTTTGGTGAACTTGTGTGAAATATAGCCTCAGCTTGCTGTTCTTAGTGGACAGGCGTAGCACCCTGTGTGTTCTTCTGCAGCATACCTTAGTTATAACAAATGGTCATTTGTGCTGCTGCCTTTCTATCATTTCATACTAACCTGCCCAGTCTCCTACAATGGTTTTGTGTGGAAAATCCCAGTAGACCAGAGGTTTCCACAATACTCAGAACCAGCCCATCTGACACCAATAACTCCACTACATTCAAAATCACTTAAATCTCCTTTAATTCCTACTCTAATGCTCGTCTTGAACATCGGAATTAATTTTGTTGTGGCACAAAGCATATTACAAGATAGTGAAATGTTTTATGTTTTTTTTGTATTTAAAAATAAACATCCTACAAATATTAAAACCACTTTAGCGTTTATTGAGAAGCTTTCTAGATCATACTGTTTGTGACTTGTGCTAACCAAGATTTTTTTTCTCATGCTTTTATTAGGTTTAAAAGGCTTTTTTCCCTTAGACCTAAAAATATTCTTACTTTACAAAGAATAATAAAGTGACTGATTTAAATGACTCTTTGTAGCAATAATAGAAACTATAACTGTAAAAACAGAAATTATACATAATAATTCTTAGCAACATAATTTACACATTTGATGTAAACATAGTCCTCCTACATCAATGCAACAGAGAGGTGCATTTTCCACTGCTAACTAACTTAGCATGAAAAGAACTGAATTTACCATGGTGTCCATATGAAGAAAGCGGTCAAATTTGTCAGACTTGGAGGGGCCGGGGTTAGAAATTTGTAGGTTTGGCTTCATACGACTTCTGCTGTATGGATCTTCTGGCATCGGTTCTGGGTCGTTCAAAACTATGCCTTCACTCTCCATAAATTTCTGCTCAGTGGATGTTAGACAAAAAGTATATGTATTTGCAAAAGCAGACTTCTAAATGCCATGACTTATTGTTGTGTGAGGCATGCAGCAGGGTTAACTGTGGTAAGTGCTGTACCTTAGTGAACAAATCACACTGCGTGATGTGGTACTTGACCCCATACACCTCCATGTCCATACCAAGGTTGAGATCTTTCCACAGGTAATGCTCCCCACACTCATTCTTTGGCAAACGCTGACGTTTGAGTCGCTTCCCTTGTAGTAGCCCAGAGTTCTCCACCGGTGGCTCAGTGATGTACATGCTGTCATCCTCAAGGTAGTAATAAATGATCACAGGGCGAACACGGTGCACCTCTTCAGGGGAGTGCAAGATTTCTTCCATGAAGTATGCATCGAAGCGAAGAATCTAAAACAAGGTATGCAAATAAAAGGCATTAATATAAAAAAAAAAAAAAAAAAAAAAAAAAGTATATGCTAATCTATTATCAATATTTTTTTTGTGATCCCAGACCTTCTTATTGAGTGCCACATGAGCTGGGATGAAGTCTCCATATTCCGGTTTATCGTAGGTGGCATTTGCAATGTCTGGCTTCTCAAAGCACAGTTTATTGATATCATGTTGAGTTATTGGCTCTGAAAAAAGAGGCCCCTGCCCAATGCCCACAGAAGGACGACGAGGGAAAGCATAGCCATTCCTATAGCTCAATGTCTGGGACCGATGGAAGGCTGACTTCTGCACACACAGACCACTGAGAAGTCAATGAATAAGTCCTAGCTAAATCACAATATAAGTCTGAACTTTACACTAAACATTTACACTGATGTTATACAAAGGAAAACGTGTGAGCTATTGTATAAAAAGTTCAGATGCCATATCAAACATCAACATACACAGGAAAGTAGGTATTTAAAGTTTACATACAACTAAAATATAACAGCCCCCACCCCCCCTTAAAAAAAAAATCAATAAATTAATTGTTGACATAGTTCTTGAAATCTTTTCATTCATTCAGATGCGATGCCAAATACCTAGGTCTTGCTACCATTTTCTCTTCAGAAATAAAAATGTGTTTGTTTTTTTTTTTATTTCTCATAGGATTGCTTCTTTTGACTTTGGGGTGAATTTCACGGCAGTGAATTTGAATTTAGGCAACTGCCATGTGTCTTCAATGTTTTTTTTTTTTTCACCTATAATCTTTGTCACTACAGAATGGTGCCTATAAACACTGGACATTCAGTAATTTTTTTTTTGGCAATTTCAGGTCAGCCAGTCTGTCTATATTTTGTTTAAAATCCAGCTTGTTTATATATGTGGTAAACCCCAAACCACATTTCAAACCCATTTATACAATATTAGACATTATTATGAAGATATATTTTCACCTGTCACTTTTTAACCACATATTCCTATTTAAGAGGAAACGTGATACCATCCTTTTTGTATTGTCAGCAAAAGTTGGCTCAGTACATGTTCATGTAGATGGGCAACAACAGTTGCTTCTCTTAGGTAATTGCTGATGTTTTTCCATCTTGGTATTGTGTTAACATATGTATTCTCCAGACCAGCAAACAGTGTCCCCACACATTTTTCATGTTAAAATTCCATCCTTTTTCAGAATCAGCTTCACAGATTTTTCCTGTGCTTTTAAATCCATTTTAAAGTACAAATAAGAGTGGTCAATAATGCAAATATTTTGCATGCTCTATTTTTTTTTTTTTTTTCCATCCCAGGGGTCTGCAACATGCAAATGGTTCTTTAGACTTTCTACAGTGGCCCTTAAAAGTTTTATTTTTATTTCTTTTTTTTTTATTTAAAACCTAAAATAGAAATAAAATGGTGGTTCTTGAAAAATTATGCACTTCCCAGAGTAGATATTCTTTTTTTAAAATGGTCATTTGTGGCTCTAAATAAGTGGGTAAAAATTGCTCTTTGGGTTGTAAAGGTTGCAGATCCTTGCTCTATACTCATACAGACGTGACAAATTCTTGAATTGTCTTTACTTTCTAGACTGCGTCGACCGAAAACAGTTGCTTTAATACAGGAGATCACAGCTGCTAATGATCAATCCATCGGGTGAAACTGATTAGAAGTCCCTCTATGCTACTGTCCTCTAACCCACTGCTGGTCTTCTTCTTCTCCTACTTCTTCTTGCTTGACAAAAATGGTGCATTATACCGCCACCAACTGGTATGGAGTGTGGACCATAATGTCCGTCAGAAATTCCTCAGGAATTAAATTCTCACCCCTGGTCTTCAAAACACACAGCCCTGTATGTTTTAGGTGTTTTCCTGCTTCGACACACCTGATTTCAATTGATGGCTAATTAAACAGGCTTTTATTGAACTGCAATCATCTGAATCAGGTGTGTTAAATCAGGGAAATATCTAAAACATGCAGGGCAGTGCGCCTTGAGGCCCAGGGCTCGGAAACACCGCAACACTTGGATGTGTCTCGTATTAAATGTAGTACTGAACTCAATAAAGCAGCCGAATTCTCACAAATTTAAGGGATAAATATTTTAACTTTAAAATTCGTTTGGTTTTTTGGACTTTTAAACGAGCTTCGACTTGCTGTCTAAAGAAAAGAATGCAGTAGCGACATTTGCATTACAGGGGGACAGTTAGTTGATTTACGAATAAAGTTATCTTAAACAAGACTCTAAAACCTTTAAAACACGTTTCATTATGTTAAACACTAAATACTTACCGTTAGATCCCGAAATGTGTATCCAGGTAAAAATGGTAACCCGTAATTATTCCACTCAGAGGACATTTTCTGTATTGACTCTATTCTGAAATTTTATTCGCTCTAAAGGCCTGATAATTTCTTGATTTAGGAGATAAAAGGGTTTTGTTGACGAGAGAAGCTACATAACAGCTCCACTGTTTAGTTTATGGTATCCAGGGAAACAGTAAGCCGACAACAGTTTTAAAGAAAAATGCGTTATTGTTTAACCACACCGAAAATGACAGAAGATATGTATTTATGCTTATGATTTAAGGATTTCAAAAATATTTCTTTTGTATCCTAACAGCCTAAATTAATGTCAAATTTTGTTTTAATTTCGAGACGAGTTGCATAGTTGCCATGGAACCAGCAGGCGGCGACAAAAGTCAAATTTTACCGATTCCAGCTGCCTTGGACTTGTGCTGCAGTGTGTTGAGAAGTGTTGCTTGTTTTCTTTTCTGTTGTTGAAGATAGGATTAAGTTACTTTTCTTCTTTTTATTTAGCCTTTATTGATCCAGGTAAACTGTTTGAGAACAAGCTCTCATTTACAAACATGACCTGACCATGAGGCTGATATAAATAGAAACATAACACAACTGTATAGAGAGCAAATTAGGAGTGTTTGACCTATTTGGTAGAGAAGAGTGCATGTTTCAATTGAAAAGAGAGTTAGAAAAAGCAATGTGGATTACTTAATTTGAACACAGTTTATTCAAAGCACAGATGTCTTAGTTTATTCTGACAGATTGCAAAATTTAATTTATTTTCTATGTATGTATAATATGGTAATCCATGTAGACTGGTCCTTAAAATAATAATTCTGAAATGCCCTGTGTGTTCTGTAACAAAACTCTGTCAAAAGATTACAAAGCCATAATGAAACTGGCAGTAGCTTATGTTATCAAACTGGCAATGTGATTGACAAACAAAAGCAGGTTACATGTAAGCTAGATAGGTGCATCTCAGTAAATTAGAACATCAAACAGTTAATTTATTTCAACAATTCAATTCAAAAGCAAGAGTTTTTTCTTGTTTATTTTGATGAACATGGCTTACAGCTAATAAAAACCCAAAATTCACTTTCTCAGAAACGTTAAAGATCACACAAGACCAGAAAACAGGATTGTTTTTTTACGCAGAAACTTCAGCCTGATGAATGTCTGTTCTTGTTCTATGTAGTAAATTCGCTCTACTTGGTCAGAACTTCTTTTGCATGTGGAGGAACATGGAGGCAATCAGCATCTGCCACTCCTGAGATGTTAAAGAAGCCTAGGTTACTTCAATAGTAGCCTTCTGCTCGTCTGCATTGTGTGTCATTTGCCATCTTCCTCTTTACAATCTAAGGAACGTTACAGTTGTAACCCATTTCTACAGCACGTCTATGTACACTGGCTCTTGTAACGCTGACACTAGCCGCACTCCATGTCTTGTCAATCTTCCCTGTATTCTTGAAGGGCCTTTGCTTCACAATTCTCTTAAGCCTGTGGTTACCCCTGTTGGTTGTGCACCTTCTTCTAATATACTTTTCCATCCACTAAACTTTATATTAATATGCTTGGATACAGCAGTCTTTGGAGCCAGCAGTTTGTGTAATGATATGAGGATTGAGTAAATTATAACATGAACAAATGTTTTACTGGCCTTATGTCTTAAACATTTTCTGGAAAACTAAATTTTACATTTTGACTAGCTGTAAGTCATATCAATCAAAGCTAACAGAGACAAATGTTTGAAATAAGTCACTCAGTGAGTTTCATTTTTGAATGAATTGCCTTGAGCAAGTTATTTTTCAATGGCATTCTAATTTACTTCGATGCACCTGTACTTATTTATTGTGCAGAGCTGGTTCCTTCTTCAGATAGCATTGAGTGGGCCACAAACATCTGCTCAGGACCACTAGCTTTAAAATAAGGCCCTGATTAGCAGTAGCCCTGCAGTCCACACAATTTTTAAGGAGTGAGGACCAAAACAGAAACAAAATAATAAACATTTCAAGCAAAACCCCCTGGTACGAAACTGACATATTCTTGTAATTTACATATCCATTAGAGTACATAGCAAGTGCAATATTAAATAAAAACATTCAGATTTGACACAAGCTTCACCTTACCATAGAAACTGTATTGTAAAAGTGGCATGCGATTGAAGTATTTCCAATTAATTAGCTTACCTGTTCAAAACATTTATCAAATTCTACCAAATGTTTTTAATAGCTAGAAAAAGGCACTGCTCTGTGAATTACTGTATCAAAAATAAGGTTATAAGTCACTAAAAACCTCTTGGAGGCTCTTTGCATCATATTTCTAGTCATTTTCTTTCAATGCCTTTAAAAAAAGAATTTATTTGGTCTGCTGATGACCCCCTTCTTAGGAAGAAAGCACATCAGCCAAACACAGAAACACTAGGATTGCATCCCTGAGGTGCCAGACAACTTTTGCCAAGTACACAAATATTTAAAAATAAACCATACTTGAGAACAAAAAGTACACAACGTCAATCTCTATTAAATATTATAAAATATGTTTCATAAGGATTGAGATGAATCCCTTGCACATACACACACACACAAAATCTTTTGGTTTTATGAAGCTCAAAGGCAGCATGGTTCACTGTGGAAAGATTGTCTTAATTCATCTCATTGTCAAGCGCACTTTTTTTTGGTAAAGTTCATACTGAATACTGGAGAGTAGAGAGCATAAAGCTCAAAGTTTCACAGTCTCCTCCAGCTGCCTTGTGTTCTGTGTAAAATAGACCCCTCTGAGGCCGTGGTCCTTCAGTCTCCATGTAGTCTCTGCAGGCCTGTGTATGCCCAAGGCAACAAACCCATAAATCCCCACTTCAAAAAGGCCTACTGAAGTCAACAGAAAGTCAGTGTAGCCCTATACCCCTCACTTCCGGCAGTAAGGACGAGCTATGAGGTAGGCTTGCCATGCAGAGCCCAAGCCTATTGTTTGATTGAGGGGGTGCACCTTCTGATACCCAGTGGAACACGCAAAACAGCCTACAAGCCAGCAAAACTTTCCTCTGTTTTCAGAGTCCACAGCTGCTTTTGCAAGCTTGCTTCCAAAGGTCCATGTTGGCCTTCTCTGGTTCTTACCCTCATAATCAAGTGCATCCTGGATTTAGTTCAAGGAAGCCTTCAATAAGAACTGAAGGCAGTACTCAGTAATAGCGATTGAGGCTCCGTGTCCCTGGAATGTCTGGCTGCCCGTTCATCCAGATCTCCCGTATGATCCGCTCCCTTTCCTCAAGCCGCTGGGCTCTCTCCAGCTCCTCTGCTGACGTGAACACGTTCATGTTGAGCGTGCGTTCGAAGCGCCTGTGCCTTCGTGCGGAAAGGTCCGATGTGGTGTCCCAGTCAGAGTCTGAGTCGCTGGAGTCTGAGGATGAGTGGGCGGGACGGGGCGGTTTCTTGACGGTTGGCCGCTGGCGAGACTGGCAGTCTGTGCGACAGGAGATTTGAACCACCAGGGCAAAGAGAGTGAGGAAGAGGCCCAAACACACACCACAGACGAAGAACAGTGCAGCCCTTTCTGGATGGTCTGTTTTTGAAGAGAAAGAAAATGGAAGTCAGGCAGGAAAAGTTCAAATTCAGTTGATTTCTGACAGGAAACGGGGCAAAGATTTAATCAGACCTAATTAGATATGTAATTTAATCAGATTAAAAAAACAAAAAACAAAAAAAAAAAACTGCTTCTTTTACCTTTATCTGATCTGTTAATGCAGTCACAATTCTCCTGATGGCAAACTGAATGTGCCTGACACGGGCGGCAGCTGGGAAAGCAAACTTTAGTCTTGGTTTGCATTATCGAATGACATCCAGTGGATTCTGTTACTGTAGTTATTTTCTGCCTTTTACCTTTTGTATCTCTTATTTCAAACTCATTGTTCTTTTGATCTTTTATCGTAAAACAATTGACTCACACCACCTGAAACCTGTTTTGCAGCATACACTTAATCCTTGTTATGATGAAATGAACGCTATTTAGGAGATTATTCCTATTTCCCCACTGTCAAATTGAACTGAACAGATGTAAAAATTTGATCTGGTAGACATCTGAAAGATATTACAATGGGAAAAATAAGGAAGATGTATGGAAATGTATACTGTACATGGAATTACAAATAAATTTACTGTTTTATTGTGGTAGCATAATCCAAAACAAGTTTTAAATAAAGCCCCAAATAATTGTGGCTTTTCTAAATCAATGGTACCACACTTACTGACCCCCCCTAGTTTTTTGCCAACAGAATAACATTTAGTCCTCTGCTTTACCACTTCACAAGGTTGGAATGTACAGAGATAAGGATCTTTGACCATTTCTTTTGGTGCAGTCTATGTAGATCAGATCCTCTCTGCTGCATTTTCCTTCTTAGCTCACATCAAAGATTTTCTACAGCATTTTAATCTGAGAGATTTTGACTTTCTTCAGTTTTCTGGTAGATACTACTTGATTATTTAAAATCCCCTGTCATTTCCAAAAGTCTATGAGGCAAAACATTCTAAAAAGGTTTTAGAGTATCATCATACTCTAAAAAGGTTCCCTTGGTCTTTCAAAACAGAAACAGGCCCACCACATTACAGAACCACCACCTTTACTAATAGTTGGCATAAGGTGGTTTTCCATATATTTACTATTAGTTACCAAAAAGCTCAGTCTTGGTTTCATCTGACCAAAGCAAATGGTTGCACCTAAAGTCCTTCAGTTGTTTATGTTTGTGAAGGTAGGACAAAAATGTCTTTTTCCTGGAACACTTGTATATAGTTAAATTTGGGTTCTCCTCCAGCCTAGTAACCAGTGGCTAATAACACTGGGCTTCAGTCTCATTTCATATTTATACACCATGGTAATATGAAGTTTTGAATGACCAATTATAAATTCCCACACAGAGTTTATGAAATGGGTAATATGGCTCACCACTCAGGGCACCTTTCTCTCAGAGGGCCTTACAAGGAGAGTTAAAAGAAGCAAAAAAAAAGTTGTCAAATCAGGCCTCAATATTTTTTGTCCTCTGCTGTAGAGTGTAAGCACAGCAAGAAAATATAGCTGTACACACAACTAGCTGATGACACTGAAGTTGTAATACGAATTGATCATGATTATTATCTGACACTAAACTAAGGGGTTTTATCACTGGTTTTCATCTCTCGTTAAAATTCTAAAACACTTCAACTGGTAAAAGTAGCTGCAAAGAGTTTGAGATTTATGCAAACGTTATTCTATATTTGTAAAATCAAAAAGCATGCCAAAAAAAGCTTAATGTCTAAAGAGCATTGAAAATGCATTAGGACAACAATATTGCAATATATAGATGAGTCAAACTTGGAATGAACTATTCTACATTATAGATTCTTTCACAGATTTGATCAAGAGCAGCAAAAGAAGGGCAACTTTCCTGTGAGAACCGTCATTAATCCCAGACACTGTTAAACAAAAAGAACTATAAAACAAAAAGACCGCAGTTAAATTAATTTTATAGAGCTTGTTAGGAATGGCAAAAATTATGGCCCTCGGGAGTTTAACAATTATTATATAATGTAGAATTTTTTTCACCACTGAAAGAATGTGCTTAAAATAAAGGTTGTATTTTCCCAAAATTTATAGTTCAGGGTTACACTACACCAAAATAAGAATAATTGACATTAATGTATCAATAAGTGTGGAGGGTGTTAAAACATCTAGTTAGTAAATATTCTAAATTTTACAGACTGGGGCCATGTCAGACATTCTTTTCTCTTATGAGCTAAACAAACTGATCTCAACCCAAAATGAAGAAAAACGTCATCCTTAGACAACAGGTCTGATTCTTCTTTGCAAAAACACACTCCAAATTATGGGAATTTTGTTTGTCCTCAAGGAAGAAATCCCACATTACAACCATCCCAGTGGTTTGGCTCTCACTGGTTGTTTACATTTAGCTCTGCTGCAGAAAAGTCAATGCATCCACATGATCTTTTGACCATACTGAGAAAAATAATCTCAAAAGGCTACATATTTTTCTATCTCTATCATCATACTCTCTTACACATTTGAACTTTCACATGAATAAGAAATAAATGTAAAAATGTAAACCTTGTTTTGGCTGTGGTATAACTGCTGAAGCAAATATTTATTAATCGTAATACGTTATTATGATTACATATGCAAGACTTTTGAAGTTGTGGAAGCAGCAACCTCAGCTAATGTTGGATGTTTATTTGCATGTATGCTCAATGCATTTCACTACGGAAAAACTGTTTATTTCAGTCACAGAGTGGGAGATAGTAAAACAGGAAAGAAACACTCTCTGATGAAGTTTATTATTTGAGCAGATGACCTAAAGTCTGTCATTTTTTACTTTTTTCTTCAACGATATCAGATATATACAAACAGTGGCACAGCTTTAAGTCTGGATTTGCTGTGATTCCTCATTGGATTTCACAGTCTCCTACCTGATATGTAGGTGTATGCTGCCAGTGCATTGCTGATGAGGGCCATGTTGCCTCTGGAAGTGGAGTTGATCACAGGATTCATGCCTGGTGGCTGTGATGAACTGTTTCCAGTGCCTGTTCTGGTTTCAGATGGTTTCTTCTTGTCGGGGCTCCGAGCTAAAAGGAAAGGTTACAGTTTTAAAAGTAGTACGCCACCGCAAGGCTTCAACTTCCGGCCCATTATGTTCAAAATGAGTAATTCATCACTACTAGGATAATTTACAGTAAAACAAGAGTGCACTGTGAAAACATCAGTCAAAAAACTGAGTCATATAAAGTTAAAGTCTCTCGGGAGATTTTTGCTATATTTTGTCACAGGCACACACATGCACACAAGAAATACATGATTCAGAAGATAACACAACATCTGCTTCTGTTTGATTGACTCTGACTCAAAAATTTTAGGCGACATAGAACCACATGGAAATAGTTTTCACTTTGGCAACATTTCAAAAGGTCTCCTAAATCTCAGGAGGTTCTGTTTATAAAAAGAAACAACTGTTTGCTCTTCCGGATTTTCTGGATTTCTGTTTGTGCTGGCTTCGGTCATCTTTGTCCCAGTCTAATCATTGTGTGCAGATCCTTTTATATATTCTTACAGAGTTGGTTTTTAGCCACAACATGATCTCCATGAATGAACAATGCACTGCTGGAAAAACAACCTAAAAACAGATGCAAGATGCTAGAATATCTGAGTGTGGGTTCACAGTCATGTTTCTAAGTTTGAACTTTTTTTGTTTGATGAAGGTAAGCAAGCTTTGTTAAACTCTCTTACCTCTAATTGTAGGTTTCTTATGGTATGTCAGATGTTTTTATCTGATAAATATAGCTTAGATTGGGGTTGCTCACTGTGGAGTTAAGTGGTTCCACCTGAACCTATTAATGTGGTGAGCACCTCAGTTCAACATTCCACCTGGGTAACTCTCTCTATATCAAACACAAAAATATCTACAAACAGAAAACACAGGAAACAGAAGAATGTAACAGAAATAGCTGTTGCTTCAATAAAAAAAAAATCTTAAAATATGTAAATCTTTTTGGTTTTTCTAATCACATTATATTATTCATAAATACTTGTTTGTGAACACTTTGGTTACACTTTGTTTTATGTCAGAAACTTTTTTTTTTTTTTTTTTTTTTTTTTTTTACAAAAAAAGAGTAGGTAGAAGTAAAGACAACAATCTGACTCAAATAAGATTTTGTTGAAAGAAATTTAAAATTATGTTGCAGAACAAAAACAGCCATATGAATAAGACAGATAATTTTTAGAAATCTATTTATCTGATTGTTTCTTATGTTCCTAATAGAGCACTTTGCTCTCAGACTGCAGGTTTACTGCAGGTTTTCTGCTGGTTACTAGAATTTCTAAAAGTAGAATGGAAGACAGATCCTTTAGTTATCAGGCTCCTTCCCTGTGGAACCAGCTCCTAGTTTTAGTCCGTGAGGCAGACACCCTGTCTACTTTCAAGAATTAGCTTAAAACTTTCCTTTTGGATAAAGCATTTAGTTAGACTGGTTTAGGTTAGCCTGAAATATTTCTGTAGTTATGCTGTTATAGGCTTAGAGTGCTGGAGGACAAACTGACCATTTTCTCACTTTCTTCTTCTACCATTCTCCAATTTGCATCATTTGCTGTTATTTCAACAGTTAATTTTATGTTTTCCCTCAGTTTTTTTCTCTCTCCATAGAAGCTATGTCTGGTCTGGCATTCTGTTTGGCTGTGATACCTTCCTGGAGGAGGGATTTGGCTGAGATAATGCTGCCAACAACGAATTGTTCTCCTTCTCCTGCTATTAACTTTCTACTTTTCATGAACATAGAAAACCCAGTCGGTTGTGGCAGATAGCCCCTTGCACTGAACCAGGTTTCTGCTGGAGGTTTCTTCCTGTTAAAGGAAATACCTGTTCTAAAAATACCAAAAAAGTCAAAAGTCTACACTGTCACTACATGCATACTCTGTATGAGGGATTACTGTAAAGTCAATGACAACGCAAGCGATTGTCTACTGTCACTATGCGGTCAGTCAATGACTTGCAATCTGCTGGGTTTCCTTAGATAGAAAACTTTTTACCTATTTTGAACTTAATGTACTGTTTGATGACTAGGATCAACTGGAATGTATGTGTGATTGAATTGAAATGACTTTTTTGTAATGTGCCTTGAGACAACATAGTGACTAGACTTTTGTCAAGTTAAAACAATTGCAATATCAAACTGTTCTAAAATTTCCTTGCAAGTGCTGTTTTATAAAGCCTTCCACTAAAGTCACATTTGTATTAAAAAGCTATCAAAGTCTAAAATAATTTAGAAAGAAGACAGTCAAGTATACTGGAAGATGAGTAGCTGTACTGGGGCAACATTTGGGCAATCATGGTTTTGGACATTTCTAAAGGATTGACTGTGTCACATGACCAGCCTCAAGAGATCATGTATTACATCGGAACTCCTCACCAAGCCCTTCCAACAAATCATGATTTTCCTAGAGTTTTCACTCTAGTTTTCACCGTAAACGTGGGACTGTATGGGCTGCTGCAGCTCCCTAAAATAAATGAAAAAAAAGATCTGATGCTGCTTGTGTACTTCAGCATCCTGAGTGTCATTTATGAGGGAATTTAATGGAACACAATCACAATTTTAATGCAGACCTTTTATTTATAATGGAATCTAGTGTGTTACTTTACTGCACTTTAAATTTACTGTTTTTCAAGCACATACATGACACTGTTTTATTAGAATTAAAGATAAAAACCTGATCCTGATAAACACATGCAGGATTTTTCAAAGTTATGCAAGGAAATGAGTCTATTCATGAGTCAGAGGCTGTCAGTGCTGCATCATTCCCAGCTCAATCTGTGCTTGTTCCCTCTATTAACTCTTTTTTCATTCAAGCATCCTCCTGATCAGTACTGTGCCGGTAGCTGAGCAGAGTAATGAGCGTTGGATGTAAACCAGAGTCCCTGAAGAATGAAACTTTGTTTGAGTTTTCTTCATTGCTGGACTCTCCTCTTTTTCATTCTTTCATTTGATCAGTCTTACTCTGTCTTTTTAGCTCCCTGGATGTTTGACATTATAAGACAGGCTTAGACTGTGCTTACATGTAGTCTAATCAGTGGATCCTTGAATGCATAATGTTTGAAAGACCACTGATCATAAAGTGAACTGGACACATATGGAAACAGTTATACATATGACTTTTAGAATACACATAGCCCTAAGCTTGAGCCATAAATTATGATTGGTCTTGAGTCCTGGAAGGCTTCAAGACTGTTAACTGTTCTCTTTAAGAAGTTGAAAGTTTGAGTCTGGATGTATCAGTTTGTGCATTTGCTTTGTTGCTTACTTGGAACAGAGCTTTGGACTGAACTTCCCCCAGAAGGGCCGTCTCCCACTACATTGGGGTCACGGGTAGCAGGGGGTGGGTGGTACACCGGTGGTCTGCGGCCTGGCTCCTGGAGCAGCCTCTTTGGCACTTCAAAGAAAGGGAAAAGGGAAGCAAAGAGTTCAAGGAGCAAATGATGAAAGAAAAATAGCAGCATGTTCATACACTTTTTAAAAGGAATTCCTAAATAAATGTTTAGCAATTTCTGTATATTTAATGTAATTTTAACCCTATAATTAAGTGGAATATACAGGGTTTCACAGCTTGATGTGAAAAAATAAAACAGCTTCAAACCACAATAATGAAAGAAATTTGCAAATTTTCCATCATAACATTTCCAAAGTTCATAGACCAGTGAACGAGATGCCAGAGAAAGTGCAAATAGTGAACACATTTTTTAACAGCAGTAAGAATTATTTTTGCTCTTCAGTTTAAAAAAACAAAACAAAAAAACAATTAGATCATGTTATATATTTTAGCTTAGAATTGTTGTGTAAAACCCCTGATACAGTACTTGTATCCCATACTTGCCTATAGCTGATATTAAGTATTCTCTGTATGAGCTCTGTAAGCTTTTGTAGCAACTACTAATCAAAATCCATGATTTCCATGTCTTGTTTTTTTTATACTTAACTACTCTTACAATGAAACTAAAGATCTAAAACAGGCTACAGCAGAAGCCAGAGATGCTAAACAGATGCTGTTAATAAAGACTGAGTGTTTCCCTAATGCCTGGTGTGTTTCATTAAAGCTAAAAAGAAAGAAAAACAATCATTAAATAGCTACTGCATGAAGTGACAGATGAAGAGAGCATCCTGGTCATGACTCACACTCTTGATACTACTCACTGATTCCCAAAAGTTAAGATTCTTCTACTCCCACTTCCCCCTTCCAGTCACCCCACCACCACCACCACCACTACCCCCATATCCTAACAGCGCCCTCTGAGTCAGAGAGTCTGAACTCTTTCCCCAAGACACAAACCCACAATGCAGAGGGCTATACATTCCTGTTCGCTCACATGTGGTTTTTTGCAGGCCAGGCCATGCTCCGGTCACCTTGTTTATCTGGCTTGTTGGATCAGCAGTGATTTGCAGCTTGACAGATGATTGACTGTCAGCTTTCTGCTGTTCTTGCATGTTCATCTCTCTGGACAAACAAACGAACAACGAGGAAAGATTTGCTCCATGTTTCTGCAGGCATCATCAGCACCTCTAACACTCAGATTCTGACACGTGATTGAAGATAAAAAAAAAAAAGTCCAGTTTGTTTAAAAGCTGGGAAAATAAATATACTTTCCTGGATTGTAATTTGGCTGTGATCCAAAAGCCAATCAAAACTAATGAAGGAGCTTAGCAGACCACACTCCCTCCATTCACTGGATACTTATCCCCTGGACACATTACAAGGATTTTCCAATTGTAAGCAATAATGAAAATATAACCACTGACATATAAATCTTTTACTCTTAGGGAATTCTATTTGGAGAGTTATGCACTTATCTTTAGAGCACTGTGTAACTGCTGGAGAACATTTCATTGCTGTTATAATAATTAGATTTACATCATATTACAGGGAACAGCAGTCTGAATTTCAAACCAATTGCAATGGTG
The DNA here is from genome assembly GCA_014839685.1 of Anableps anableps. Classification (NCBI taxonomy): domain Eukaryota; kingdom Metazoa; phylum Chordata; class Actinopteri; order Cyprinodontiformes; family Anablepidae; genus Anableps; species Anableps anableps. The sequence continues at coordinate 19,898,727 of CM026086.1, read as the reverse complement.
ACCTCCAAAGAACCAGTCATACTGCGACTTTAATTGGTGTCTAGAGGAAAATATGGTTGAAAGTGTTGGTAAAATGTAAATAGATTCTCTGCAGAACTTTACCACCATTCTAAGAAAGAACCTGGCAGCCCTGATTTTGTAAAAACTTGCATAAGATTCTATGAACAACACAGATAAGAAAAGTAAAGGTTTAGTTTGTATTTGTATTTCCCCAAATCTACTCTGAACAATGCTACTATGATAGGATACTATGATAGCTGAAGATGGAGTCAAAAGGCAGGATATACAACATTAACAGCAAAGAGCCCAAGATGGACCCCTGAGGAACTCTACAACTAAGGGCCTGTTCAGTTTTTAACTTCTAACTTTGTGCCCCACATCCACACAGAAATAGCATTTTACGGGACCCTAAACGTTATTTTTTTTAAACAAGATCCAGAGTGAAAATTTTGGCCTCACATATTCATGTGGATAGCAAGAACGTCTCTTTTGTGAAAAAGCCGACATATTAGACCAACCTCTAGCCTGACCCATAACCCCAAGTGCATCATACACATCATATATAACAACAATGCCAGAATACATGTTTGTCTTGTAGTTTATTAGTTTTAAAATCCAATGTGACATGGAAAAGAAGCTCAACTTTGTTGTCACTCCACACAAAAGACTCCTATGTGCTTTGTTGTTTGCCATTTTTGTTTTCTTGACGTGTTTACCACTAACATCATGCGAAAGCTTTTTGCGCATGTTCTATAATCCGTTTAGCAGCACTTGCAGGTCTGAGGGAATACAAACAGTGTTTCAGGCTATTCTCTGTGTTTCTGTGTGGATAAAAACATTTCTGGAAACGTTCCCGGGTGGACATTGGTGTTTTTGAAAGTGACAACCCGTTTTAGAAAAAAGAAACATTACTGTGTGGTCATGTGGAAGAAGAAGAACAATTCTCCAACTGCACTGAAAAACTGTTTTGTCAGGTTTGAATTATACTACATGATTTATACCTTATGTTTGTAATTAGGTTATCAGTAAAATTTGACTTTTTTTTCCTCAATATTTTCAACAAAAGTTCTGGTTCAGAAATGATGTGTAACATCACACCCATTAAGAGTTCAAATTCTTCCCACAAAGGTCCTGAAAACTACACAGGCTAAAATTTTTGAAATCCCAAAGTGGGATTTAGAATCTTCACAAATGCATTTTCTTAACTGGACTAAAAGTGGATAAAACCGTGGATTCAGTCTCAGTGGTTTAGCTGGTGGAAACAGAGGCTGTTTAAATTTAGTAAGAGGAAATTCAAAGGTCATAAACTAGAATGCTTTTAGGTTTTGGCCTTCAGATGATCCAGTTAACTCAACAGAGAAATAAAGACAAGTAGCCTGGATAAATTATATATGTATACATCCGCGCGAGGGCCTAAAAGATGTAGTTATTGACTTTTCGTATTTGTTTCAGTTAGCTATTCACTCCCATTCAATATGGTTTTAACCATTCTCAGTTTCAGAAGCATATATTCTTACATTTAAATACCCCCCTGTAATTGTATCAGGTCATATGGCAAACCAAAGCAATATATGAATTTTGGAGGTAAAAGAAACAGCAAAACTGAGAAATGAGATTTGACCTCAAAGCTACCCCTTGTTCTTCCTCATCTATCAGACCCACTAATCACAAGTCCTAAAATGCCCCCAATGGCACACCACCATCTTCTCCATGCCCTGCCCTGATTACAGTTTTCTGATTGGTCCTAATTGACTGCACATGTGACCCAGGTTCACAGCTAAGAGACGCAATAGTGTGACACACAAACACTCTCTAAGATGAGCTGCAGTTGCATTACCTTTTACAAAAACATGCTTCAGTGCAATATACTATACTGACCACAGCTCTTCTAAAAATACCAAAAAAGTCAAAAAAGCTAAAACTTCTTGAACTAAATGGCCGCAAACCACACCTCAGAACCCAGGCAGTTAGACCGAACCAGTAAAACAGGAGAAAAAGGGGGTGAAAGGAAGCAAAACCGAGCACATAAATCACACCCCAAAGCCTGCATTATAATGACATGCTCACATAAATGCAGGGCAAACGATTCCTCGCAATTCTTAAAATAACTTTGCCAAATGAGGCCTCTCTGCTGAAGCTGTGTCTCTCAGAGGCCTGGATTGCCACAGGGAGCGAAGATACGAGGCGGGAAAGAGCCCTTATAACAATGACCCTTGTTTACACTGGCAGAGTGCAGCTTTGTTTTCACTGGACTCTGTAGACCAGTGTGCGTGTGCATATGTGTTAGTGCTTGTGTGCCCTGTGCTGGCCAAAGCAGAACATATTTGGGGCAAAACCTTGCAAGCTGAAGGGGATGGAATGAAATATTACAGCCTAATTATCTGAGGTGAGATCAAAACTGTGCCAATTACTTTAAAGTAATGTAGCCCTTGAGAACATGCAAGGGTGGGGGTAGGGGGGCTGCAGGGGGATAAACATTTAGAGCATTGTTTTAAATTCCTTGAAGACTGGCTCTGAAACTGAACATACGTAATGTGTTTAAGGGGAAAAAAATACACTGAGACAATGTCCTGGCATCTTGTTGGAAGTCTGAGAATAAAACGTCTGGTTTTAATTACCACACAGCCAGTGCCTACTTAATCTACATCAATAAAGTGCTGATTAAAGCTCAAAACTCAACTCATGCACAGAAAAGTGTAATGATTCAATGAATCTGTTCAATGTTTATTGACCCATGGAGACAAGAAAACGTTTATTCTCTTTCAGGTCTTTCTCTTACCTCCCACAGACATACAGACAGACATTTCCATGCACACATTTATTAACTCATCCACAAACCCAAACACACACAGTCATTTTTCACTTAGGCAATGGCATTCCTGCAGAATAACAAGCGAGGTGAACAGGGCAGATGCTGAAGGTGTCAAGAAAGCTTCCCAATTCTCCCTCCCCCAGTGTAATGCTATAACAGTATCCAGATGACTACAGCCTTATTGAGCTTGAGTGTGAATATGTGTCATATTTGACATCTCATAAGAGACAGACAATACTGTGCAATGCATGAAGATAACACAGTATAAAGATGTGAGTAGGTGTGAGTATCTTAAAGACCTAACCAGCCTGGACAAGTTCATTTACCACCAAACAAATGGAGAAATTAACTCTCCCTCCATGAGAATAAATGAATTCAAAAATATCAATTTGTTTTAAATTTTCATCCATTTCCTTAGCTTAGGGCCTGTATGTTAGAGGGCATGATTAACTCATTCATTCTTGTCTTGTGCATACAAAGTGGATCAAGTTTAACAGCAGTAATGTGAACACCATCAAGGTGGTCTGTGGTCTGTGCTAAGGCCTTTTCCTGGTTCTGCTTCAATTTTATGTTAGCTTAAGCCACGCAAATTACTTTATTAGGTTTAGAATTTAGTGTGTGCAAATGCTAGGAAAGCGTTACAACCCACCATCAGTGTGGTAAGTTTAGAACAGTCCTGAAGCAAAAGCCCAGTTGTTTTGACAGTCTTATTTTTGCACCTTCCACAATTATTGACATCCCTGGTAAACGTTTGTGCAAAAGCCTTAAATTAACATTGGGTCCTGGATTAAAAGTTACGAGACACTCTGATCAACCTAAATTAGAAAAGATTAAATAAAAAAAACAATGAGTTAGCAACTTTTGTTTTTAGCAGTTGTTTGGGGTGCCACTGACTGGACCAAAAAAAAAAAAAAAAAATGGACAAAGATGGATCAGTTAGTCAGAGTTTGACCATTGATTTTCGTGACCCGGCTTGAATAATTTGCTGGTTCAAAACAAAAGAAAAAGAAATTGGACCATCATACTTCAGCGGGACCAAGTTGTGCTGACCTTGTCTTACAGAACAATCTCTGGTGTGGATGTTGTTACCAGTTATTTGAACAACATCCACACCACACTGTTCTTCAGCATCAGCGAGGTGTTTGAAAATGAAGTCAGAGTCAAATAGATGAAAAAGTTATTAAAATGGAAACCATGTTTGTACAGCATGATGAGACACATGATTGCAGTTTATTCAGGCGGTGAAAGAGAGCAATACTTCAAGCGCATAAGAAATGTATAAATAATTATAAAAAAAAAGAGACATATTACAGTAGCTTTTTTGTCCCTTTGGACTTTCAACTTCTGTTTATTAGGTAAAATATTCGACCACCTTTATAAAATACTCTTTTCTAAGGAATAAATAGTTAATTGCAGGGTCTGTAATTAATTAATGAATTAATTGCAATTATTTACATTGTTTTTGAAAACTATAAATTGACAAAATAAGCAACATTTTCAACCCAAAATCCCTTTTTGAAGCTAAATTATTAAATAAATAGACATGAGGTCAATAACAAAGATATTCATTGTTTTTAATCGGTTATCTATTTTATTCAACCATCAGATTGATGAAAGGTCCTAATATACCCATTTAGCTTTTAAGTGTTTCAGGAACCCCTGATCATCTGTTTGACTTCTTTGAAAAAATACTACTGTGAACCATGGACGCTGACATTAGCATTAGGGAAATCTGTACTTGCACAACATGTTTTGCATTAAGATGGTATTTTAAGCTTGAATAGATGGAGTAATAGGCCAACTCCTTTTTGCACAACTTACACAATAATAGTCTTTTTCACTGTCCCATCAGATTGTTTTTTTGTGGAAAAAATTAACCCCCAGTGGGTCAAGAGAGGTAGCTTTGTCGTCCATCACTATTGTTTATGGATATTGCTTGTGCGCCAGATTTATGGCCATACCAGAAATGAGCAAATACAAAAAAGGTTCCGATGGGAACCTTTGTATGTAAAATCAACAACATAAAAGAAGAGATTAATCGAGTTAAAATTTTTAACCCATTAAAATCCATGTAATTAATTAATTAAAATTAACACATGCAAGTCCCTGCCTTACTTTTCAGCCATCTTTATATTGACACATCTAAAAGTTGTGGGAAACTTTAGTCATTAATCAGAAACTATTTTTTTACTGGGTAAAAGACTGCACAGTACGTCTCAAATGTTAGTTTACATTCAAAACAAGAAGAACAAATAATTCACACTTTCTGAAACAAATTAATCCATAAAACATGTTCACGTGGGGTCTGAAATACAGTATGTGTGTGGGTAAAAAAAAGAACTGGGTTGCAGAAGTTGAAGAAATTCTGTTTTTCAGATTGGGTTTGTCCTACAGTTGCATCTTTTTACTACAATACAGGTTTATGTAGTGACAGCAGTTCAAAAAAAGATATACCTGGATGGTGACACAATCCTGAGAAAAGACAGCTTCACCCCCTCCTTTTCAACCTCACTTTGCCATATGCCTGAAATTCAGCTCTAAAGCACAGCAATTTCTCCCCATTTACAACTTTAAAGGATAGCACATATCCCGCCTTCTGTGGGAGACACATGAATGTAAATGTATGCACACACATACACACAAATGCAAAAACTCCACAGACTGGGCTTCAAATAGTGATCACTCTCACCTCACCACAACCATCCATTTCACTCCACAGCCCCAGCTGTTTTAACTATTTAAGTGCTCCTCATTCCCAACACAAGCCCATGCAGACACAGGGTATCATTAATATACATGCAGTGACAGAAATACACAGAACAGGGTCATAAGCATCTAAGAACGACACTGTTCATGTGCTCTCCCTCAGACCTCACACAAACATGTAAATTATTTTACATCTCTGATGCTAACAAATTCAATTGCATTAAAGTGGACTAAAATCCTAAATATACTAGAAGTTTTGACGCTGTAAGTAGATCGGCTCTTTGTTTCTAACATGGTTGTCTTTACCAGCCGAAAGCAAGGGAGACCTAATTGATGCTGAAATCAGCAAAGCTCGTCACTATCTGGTGTCCATCTGTGGATCAACAAGGATGTGCCCAACGCTGAATCATCAAACCAAAGCCACCAGGCTAAACTCACTCTTTCGTATCATAGTTATGAGCTCATGGGGGCTGTTTTCATAGGTCCGCACAGCAGTTGAGGTCACAAAATGATGTGTTTTCTGTAACACACCAAGATACAGACGCGTCATTTGTTCTCACTGATATGGAACAAAGAAGGAAGAGAATGTTGCAGGATATGTTTGGGCATAATAAGAGATAAAGGCAACATGCAACAAGCATGTCCTGTCAACTGTCAAGGTTGTTCTGAACAATAGTGCTATCTTTAGCTGAGGACAACAGCTGGTTGAACAAAGCAGATATCAGCAACTGAAAGAAATCTATTGGGACCAAGAGAATGCATGATGATCAAAGATTAACTCCTGTTAAATTTATTTTCCATAATTCCCCACCACAAACTAACATACAGCTTTTGCAGTTAAGAAAATGACTGAACAAATTAATCTGAGGAAACGATAATCCTAAAATGCCAACAAGACTTTATTTGCATGTCCTACTCTCATTATGCATGTTAGCTAAATGATGCTTTTGATAGCTACTTATGTAGAAAAACTGAAATCACAGCTTTTGCAACATATATGTTAGTAGCATACAGCAGTAGTATGCAAGCAGTAACGTCTAAAGAGGATTAACTCAATCTGCATTGGTAATATATCCAAGATAATTGCTATCCTACTATTTGATTTGATTATGCTTTTTTTCAGGTCAATAATTGTTATTTTAAATTGACCTGAAAAAAAACAACAACAAAAAAAAAAACAATTTTAACTTTTTCCCTAATGGAGTCTAAATTTAATTTGCTCTATCATGTGCAAAGCTCCACTTCTGTAGGAAGAAATGGCTCAAAAGCCAAACTAAATGGGATGCAAAACTGCAGAAAAACATTGAGGAAGGACAGGTATATAAAGCAAATAACCTACAAATTGGACATTTGAATAATTCATCATTTCATTCAATCATTTAAATTAGACCTGTACAATACTGGGAAAACATGGAACTATACCCTGAACCCTGTTTTCATAAATTTTTTCTCTTCACTCTATGTTACTCTATGCACTCTTGGATAAGTAAGTTCAATACAAAATCCTGCAGCTGTCACCTCCATGCTTTTAAGTCAGGTTCTTGTGGTTACTTGAATTAGATTTTAATTTCAGTACTGGACTTTTAGGCTTTTATAGTCATTCAGATTTAATTTGCACAAAGTCTCCCTCCTGCATGATTCTCTGCCTCCTTGCTTGCATTTAGTTCTTAATCACATCTTACTGACACCCTAAAAGACATAGAAGCCTCACTTTACAGAGTAGCCATTTTATGTCAAACTTCTATCTTGGTAACCAATCTGTACCACGGTAGATGCAGTGGGAACATAGTGGGGTAAATGACGGCCCCTTATCCAGGTGATTAGGGGTCTGCCAAGGTTCATGGAGAAGTTTCCTGAATTTTAGCAAATTGATCTAAATTGGGTGTGGATACCTCTGGTATTGAAGCTCTGTTTAATTGCTAAAATATATTTCTGCCGACCAACATCAATTCATCACATTCAGGAAACTTAAACCCTGATTTAGAGGTCTTTCACACTATTGGTACTGCACAATTAAAAATATATATATTTTTATCATGTTTTGATATATTCTGCAGCCTAAGTTTTACATGAGCATATGTCCATCTATCAGTAAAAATAGATGCATTATTATAGCCCATGAAAAACAAATTAAAGATGTAGGTACTTTGGTGGTGTTAGCAAAATTTAAGGAAGACACACTCTACTTCCTACTACTGAGCAGAATTGGGTCTTCCTAGGCTTACTAAGGGCAACTATATATATAGCCTGGTGAATGAATCTCTTTGTTTTAACAAACTATCTCAAAGAACCTAAAAGAGCAGGGAAAAACAGAGCAGTTCTCAAATGAAGACATGCTTTCATTGTTTCCATCTTGGAATTTAATGAAATGAAGTCTTTGATGAGCAAAATCAATGCAAACATTCAAGAAGAACTTGTTCTACCTTTCAAGCTTTTCTTTAAAAAGTTGACCTTTCAATGGCCTCTGTTGTAAGTTAAGACAGACAAGGCAACCATACAAAGAGAACAGTGCCACATGCATTGTTTGAGATTCTCAACAACCTACTGGCTTTTTAGTAAATGCACAACAGAACTGAATTAAATTACAAGCTGCTGTCCTAGACAACAGAGGACAAAATTATAGCAGCATCACAAAGCATCTTCTTTCAGCATCTGCACATCATTATGTGCTCTATGATTTGATGCCGAACATCTCACTCTATTCGTTATCATTCAGGTAAAAACACTACCACCTGCCTCATGTGTAAATTGTATATCACAGTAGCTCCTGTGCTCTGTCATTGTCAAGCAATTATACAAGCCATAAGTGAGAATGATTACAGCCACCACATCTCAGATAAGTAATACCTTACAGTATTACACAAATAGAGAATCAGTGATAAAGCATCATCATATTAAAACCGCTGTGTGGGAGTGCATATCTAATGTGAGCAATTTTTTTTTTTCTTCAAGTGTTGACAGAGAGTTGGGCTAAATTAGAGGTCGGTTCTGGAAAGAGATACTGATAGTGAGGCCTGGGTCAGTCTAAGTTTGTCATCAGTCTAATCATAAGACAGAGGGCAAGACAAAATTACATAATGAGAAAACTGCCACACGGTTTGTTTCGTCTACCGCTAAATACTATTCAGGAGTTTTAACTGTTCAATACATGCTTTCCAAAGAAATTGTTAAATAGTAATGGAAATGAAAAATGTAATTTAAAGTCATATAAAATACTACACATGGTATAAGAGGAAAAACAGAGCACAAAAAACAGACAAAGATAAAGGAAAAAAAACTGGTTGGTATAAACAGGGAGAAGTTACTTGCAGAAAGCTGGAGTGGTAATTAGTAAACAATTACTAGGTGATGAAGCAAAAACCTAAAGGATACAGATAATAGATATAAGGTAAATACTTACTTAAACTTTGAACAAAAGAGGAAACTGATAAACATTCAAATTTAGATAAACCAAACTATACCAAAAAAATCTGAAGTCGCATTAATGGGCATCTTTCTTGCAATGGCATATTAATATTTGTCATTTAAGACAAATAAAGGCCCAGAATAACCTTTAAACAAATCTGGTATTTTAGCATTTGTGATGTAATCTCTGGCCTAGCAATGATGACATGAGCATCACCACCACATATGCTCCACTGGTACAAAATTATGTAAATGCTGCTCAAACATTGTGTGATCTCATGCTGCAATATACAGATGCTCTGTCTGCACTGATGAAGACTCGCTTAGCTTAGGATGCTGAATGCTTGGATTGGCCATATGGTGATGGAAAAGTTTGGGGATCATCATTAAGTTTAGGGCTGCATGAGATTAGACAATCTTGCAGTGGTTATTATATTCATAAATACTGTGATGATGAGATCAGTTGCGATACATGCCTGTTTTCATCTTTTTTCTCTTTCCCTTCTGGGCTTTCAAGACTGTGAGCTTTAGCAATTTGGGCAAAATCATTTGTGTTCGACGTGAACATCTGCTGCTGTGAGACTGTCCAACTGGCTAAATATTACAATAGCATGAAAAATGCAAATTCATAACACTTGGAATAAATCAGCCAGTTGTTGTACTCAGATCAGTTCTTTGCACACACTGATATTGTGATGATGACATATTTGCGATATATTGTGTATCCTTAATTAAGTGACCACTTGGGGCACTCGTAAACTGTTTAAGAACATATAAAGCATTTTCAGCCCAAGTTGGTCAGATATTTACTACATGTGGAAAAAGAAAAAAAAAATAGATGACTTCATTGCAAAAAGTAGCTCACTTAAGACTTTCCATACTTCATTCCAATATACATACAATACATGCAAATGACATACAGCATTAATAATATAGACACTTCATATTTGCGACAAGACAGGATGCTGTATAAAATCTTCTTCATTTCCTTACATCTGGACCCACATAAGACGGGAAACAATATGAGTGCAGCTCAACGTCCACATCTACAGACTAGGAATCAACACAAAACTGATACATTGTACATGCTACCAAATGCATTTGGACCACATACCAAGTGCAATTACCAGGCTAATCCTTTCCCAGCAGAGAATTTTATCATGAATCTACTGTCAACTATTATTAGAACCAGATCCAAAGTCAGACAGTAGTAAGCAGGTGTTACTACAGAATACACTCAGCAGCTGTTTGTGATCAACAGACAGAGAGGAGAGACAGAAAAAGAGATGGGGACAGCCTCTATAAACATGTCCTGTCTTTATTTAAAAGAGGAATATTTCCAAGAGTTTTTTAGACATACCTGCAATATATACAGATCCTACAGTGATTCTTGGGTCAAACGATCAAGGTAAAGACTCAAATGTATGTCCGACATGTTTCCACTCACGCTGTGGAGATATTCTGAAGACAGCTGGTTGTCTGGCTGTGTTGCAGTCTATATTTCTTAAGACAACCAATACATGTGCTGCTGTTTCCTATGACTCCTGCCGACTCAGCCATGGTTTTAAAACAGCTTGAGCACAAACAGATGTGGAGGCATGTCCTCAGGGTTAGGAGAGCAGAAAGACAGAGCACAAGAGATCAGCCGAGAGAGGAAAACTAGACTCAGAGACAACTACAGACACTTTTACAACAGTCTTTAAAATAAACACCTGCTGCTGCAGCTGAAGTGAATAGCACAGACCAGAGAACGTACACATGCAGCCACACACAAAATCATTATAAGCATTTCCACAACGACATTAGGCTTGTAGATGTTTTAGAGGAAAGAGTCAGTTATTTAATAGCTGAATTCTGGTGTCTTAAAAACTACAGGAAACCTTGGACGTAAAGTCAACTGTGGCTGACAGAGGCAGAAAATGTAATTTGATCTGCAAGGCTTGTCTTTTCTTACAATGCCTCATACTGATTTAACATAAGCCAGACTTACATAAGCATGTACATGACACAAAGGTCACCATTTGATACATTACACTCAGATGTATAAGATAGAGTAAATCTCTAGCACTCAGCTGCCAGACTGAGACGGAGATAGACAGGAAGTGAGCCAACTGTGGCTTACTTCCTGGTGGGCAAAAAGAAAATCTTTGACTTTCTCAAAGGATTGATGGAAGTCAGCTGGCTTTAAACCATCTTTAATATCTGTTTTATATCTGTAAATGTGATGTTAAGCAGAGAAATCACACTAGGAAAGAAACATCTATGAAAATTGAGAAATTGATCCACAGTGGTGCATTTATAGAGGTGTCAAATAAGACTTATTCTGAGTTATCTTAGGAGGTATTGGTTCAGTTTCCACTGCAATCAGTGATAACAATATGCAGCCAGCATGTATGTTGTTTCCTCTCTAATCCATACACTTAACATGCATTCTTCTTAAAATATATATGAAATATGTATCTATGAGCATAAAAAAGTTTGTTTTGGTTTATCAAAAAAGGTAAAAGTATGTTTTGCTGCCTCAAAATCTTCAGAGCATTATTAAAAAAAAAAAAAAAAAAAAAAAAAAATCAGATACAGGCTACATTAGAGAAAAATGCAGGTTCCAAAAGTTTGTCAGCATTACTAGGAGCCAGTGTTCACAATAAAAAGATGGGAGATGGGAGAAGACCACCCATGATTTTGTCAGTACTAACATTTATGGGGCAACTGTTTTATTACCAGCACTATTAAAGATACATGTACACAGCAGAGAATGAATGGCTTGACTTATTTGTCAAATGAATCTCTGATTGTAGCAGCATATTCTCAGACTAACAATGTAGAATAATATAACCACTGATTTCAGTATATTAACACAGTGGGGGGAAAATCTCATTAAGAAATAACTGCCTGAAACAAAATCCCAACGACAGCCACCAGTACTTTAAATAAGTTGCATCATCCCTAATTACTTTTACCACTCCTCTTTGTGCAATCTCTCTAGATCATCCTGAGTCTCAGGTCCTCTGTTATGCTTTTTGGGAACTGAGATGGTGATGGATGAAGGTTTATTTTATTTCTGGGGACCTATTTCTGAGTTGTTTATGTTCATTCCTGCTCTCCTAGTCAAGGTTTCTCATTAACCTCTTCCAACTAATTGAAAGAAAAACACTCTTTAGAGTGGATGACGTAAGACATGGTGGTTATTGACAGGACAACAATATTTGTTGTCTTGTCAAGCAATTATACAAGCCATATATTGGCTATATGGCACATAAGATCAGTTGCATATAATACCAACTGTATTTAAATTAGGTGCCAAAAGGTACAGGCTACTTTAAGTTCCAAGTGAATGTTTCAGAATTTGCATTCAGGCATACAGCATCACTAGGTAATGTCCTGAACTGCAGGGCTGTAGCACATGTGTGAAATTTGAATTTAGATACAAATGCAAAACTATTCAATTGACGGTCATTTTCCACCAGGACGTTAGCAAAATATTGCAAATGTGAAAAAATAACATCTCAATATCCTGATAGTTTGGCAGAAGCTAAAATTAGCCCCATGGAGCCCTGGGTACATTGTGACCACGCCAAGTATAACTTGGAAAGCCGGCTGAGCTTTAGCTGATGAGTGTATTTATGCACACTGATAAAAAACAAACACTGTGAGAGAAGAGTCCAGCTTCTCAGTGTGGGCCTGTGGACAGAAAATTCCCCATAGGACAGAGGACTGAAAAGCTAAAGAAAAGTTAAAATGAAGCTGCTTATGGTTGACAGACAGAATGATCCAATTTTATTCAACTGTTCAAGACCCAAAGCTGGTCAAATGGAGTTTTTATAAAAAGTGAGATGTGTTTTTTAACTAATAAAAAAAGTTGACTGAGTTTTTTTTTTTTTTTTTTTTTACAAACAATTCTTGAGTATCTATCTAAAAAAGACAGACACTTTTCAAGCATTGTTCTATAAGAGCATACAAAAAAACAGTAAAATGGAACAATTCCATGCCTAAAAAATTGACACATAAAATGCCACATTACTAAATCAAATATGTCAAATTAACATGCTCCATATGAAGCAGTGCTGCAGAAGTAAGTGGTTCCCACACAGTTTGGATGAACCACATTTATTATGTCACACCCGAATCACATGCAGCCACATGGGCCGCTCCGTACCAACATAAAAGACGGCCAGCGTTAGCATAGCAGTTAATCATAAACCCCACAACAGCACACACTCCCCAAAACTAGCAGAATCCAATCTGGCACTGAGTGTCATGTTGCAGGCAGGAAACAGATGGCCTGCTGGGGGAAAAAGCTGAAAAAAGTATGCCAAACAAGGACACAGAAACTGTTTTTCCTCCCTCTTTTCTCTTGCCATTCCTTCTTCCATCATCGCTTGCATCTCTGTTGAAGGGAAAAGGAAGGGAGTACAACCGCTTTGGTACTTAGAGTGCAGATCAGTGGGCTCTGGCTTGAGATCAGAGTGATGGATGTTCTCTGGGAGATTTTATAAATATCAACCCTGCAGGATTGTACTGTGCTCAGCCACACTGGAACTCTGAGCCTGCAGGCTATTTAAGACTCTGGGACTAATACCAGAGGAAGAAAATAGATTTGAAGCCTTTAGCAAAAAACATTATTATCCAGAGATAAGCCTGACATTCATACTGAAGATTAAAAACTAATTTTAGCATTCAGAGCCTTGCAAAAGTATGTCCCTTGAAATTCAGAACCCCTAAATTTCTTTCGAATTTTGTCACGTTACAACCACAAATATCAATGTAGTTTATTGGGATTTTATGTGATACCCAAAATAGTGCATAATTGCAAATCTAGACATGGTTTTCAATGTTTTTGTACAAATAAAAATCTGAAAAGAGTGCATTTTATTCAACTCCCTTTAGTCTGACACCCCTAAATACAGTCTAGTGCACCTTATTGCCTTTAATTGTCCAACTGTGTGTTATTTAACCTCTATAATCAGTGTTCAAATCATCATCTGAAAATGGTGAGAGTATAACACATCTGCAGTCCTATCTAAACATGATGGTCCTCTTACACTGACAGACCACGCAAAGTGGACATTAATCAGGAAAGCAGCTAAAAGGTCCTTGGAAACTCTGGAAGAGCCTCATAAATCAACAGCACAGATGGGTGAATCTGTTGACAGGACAACTATGAGTTGTGCTCACTACAAATCTATTAGTGTTGAGAAGAAGGCCGTTCTACTGGACACCGTAAGCATGTAGAAGGGGGTGCTCTGGTGAGGTGAGATCATTTTGGTCGACATGCAAAAGAAAACATCAAACTAACATCACCCTGAACAGGTTACCACCATGGTGAAATATGGTGGTGGCAGCATCATGCTGTCAAAGTTCAGATCTAAATCAAATTAAGAATATGTGGGGACAAAAAGGAATTTTGAATGGATTTTCACATATGGTCTCAATCCACTTTGACTCAGCTTAACCTGTTTTAGAAAGATTTCAGATTCTTTTTCCTGTTTATATATATATATATATATATATATATATATATATATATATATATATATTTTTTTTTTTTTTTATTTTTTTTTTTTTTAAAGAAGATGATTAAACACTCATCTCTTCCCTCAATTTCAGAATTATGCACTACTTTGCACTACTTTGGGTTAGTCTACCATATTAAATTACCCAAAAATAAAAGTTACAATATTAAATGTTGCATAAGTTACACTGGGTCTGTCACTTAACGTCCCCCTTAATAAAAGACTGCTTGCAACATTAGGAAACAACATAAGTAAAGTTACACACTCAGTAGTACAAATTGATAACTAAACACACTGTTAGGTTTACTTCCTCCTGCTCAACCCTATGTGGCATTTGCCTGGAACACAAAAGAGGCCTATAAGCAACAGAATGCAGATAACCTTTGACCCAAAAAAACAATTTCGGATCAATATTGTCTGAAGAAGAGCCTTCCTCCAAGTGATAAGTGGACTGACCCCGGTTGTTTCAGGTCATCATCTGTCACATGTTTACTTAACTCTGGGTCCTGTGTTTTGCCCAAATTGCCATTGTCAGATCTTTATCAACAAAAACGAGCTCTCACACCAAAACCATCTCAGATCATGTGACATTTAGGAAGTCTCGGGTCTTAAAAGTCAAGGACTTTGATAGATTTAGGCTGTTATCAGTTAAACGCGGAGCATCAAATGTTGCAGAATAACAATTTTAAGATGAAATCAAATTTTTAAACAGTTCAAAATATCTTTCACATTATAAGGCTTAAAACAAATGGACAATATAATCATAATATTTTGTATACTTTAATTTAAATTTTAAAAAGATGTGCATAAAGACATTTAATGCGTCATTTGGAAAATATGCTGTAAGAATTTGCAGACATCTTTAACACTCGTCTGCCTGTAACACAGCATGGATAAAACTACAGAAGAAATGCAACCCAAAACACATGGTTACTGTGTAAAAAAAACATGCTTCATGTGGCCTGATTTAAGCATGTTTAGATAGAAACCTCCCCTCAAATAAATGTTCATTAAATTTGCACCCTGTAATCCTGCTTCAAAACATTTCGACCTTTATAAGAGGTTTTTAGTGGATGGTTGAGGAGTGTTTGGGCTTTTTGAAAGTCTCCAGACTTCTAATAAACAACCAGCCAAGCTAAAATATAAAAAAACACTTTAGCTCATCCTCTACCACTCTTCCTTCTTTATCTCCATTTTTAGGTAGTAAAAAAGAGCTTAAATATTGGCATGTGAGCATGGCATAACATCAGTTCATTTATTGGTACTTTAATTGAACTCCAGGAAAATGATGTTGAAAATGTATCTGCTTACTTATTTACATCTTTGATTCAATAAGCATTCTTTTTTTCAACTCAAACATTGAGTCCTTGTCTGAAACAAGTTTCTGCTTTGCTCCGCTCATTTAACAAGTGTTTTTTTGGCTCAAAGCAATCTTCGCCTCACAGAACAAATTGAGCTTAATAGGGGTGAGACGGGGTGAGGTGACAGAGGGGAGAGGAGAGGGGAAAGCAAAAAGAGGGCTGTAAAAACACACCACATGCTACTCCACACCAGTATTCAGGTTGAGAAAAGCAGAATGAACAGTTTATATATATATATATATATATATATATATATATATATATATATATATATATATATATATAGATAGATAGATAGATAGATAGATATAAATATATGTGTGTGTGTGTGTGTGTGTGTGTGTGTGTGTGTGTGTGTGTGTGTGTGTGTGTGTGTGTACATTTTGCCCATGCAGCCATACAAATGTGTCTTTCCCACTCATTTTGTCTTTGATATTGTGGATTCCAGTTGGATGATGTAAAGGTCCTGAAGGCGTATTCTACCCCCCTTAAGGGTTAAAGGGTTAAATGCCCTTTCTTTATTACCATAATTGGGCCAACACAGAAGCATACAAAAGAGGATTTCTCTAACATAAGTGGTACTACTAAGTTTTTTTAAGTGTGAGGTGAACAATTACATTTCCAAAAGCATACATCCTTTAAAAACTATCTACAAACAAACCTGTAAGATTACTGTTGGTAGAGTGTTGTTTTATTAAGAAGAATGAAATGCAGAATGTCAGTTATCTGCTAAAAGTTGCACTTTTAGCCCACAATGTCTGACTAACAAAGGCACAGTACAGTGGTTAAATTGCCACAGAAAACAAAATAGGATGTCACATGTTTAAATTTTTAGAAAGTAGACATATTTAAAGACACATCCCCAAAAAGAAGCCAGTGTCAAAAAGCACCCATTTAATTTAATGTGAATATTAACTGGCAGATAGCAGTTGACCACCGTCCAGGATACACAGACCTGGCCAGACAGGGAAGTGAGCAAACATACACACCTCCAGCAAAAGACTGACATGTACACACAAAGAAGGTATGTGCCTCAACACTGGACTTTTTCCACTTTACCTCATGTTGCAAGAGCTCTGGTTTAATTACTTGGTCTACTGTTAAGGGTCTTCTACTACCAACACATTTATTCTTTTGCAAAAGGGCTGTGTCCTTCACCCTTACCATAAGGCATTGAAAAAGGTTTAGTTAAAGGGCCAACTAAAGATAGAAACTTTTCAGACTAAAGCCTTTCAAGAGGTCCTGTTGTCAAAAAGCACATATCGTTTAGACTTCAGGAGTAATATTTTAATATATTGTTTAACATATTTGTTTACTTAATATGCTTATAACCAGTGGGATGTTCTACATAACTGCAACCAAAAAGCATTAGGTTCAACTGGCAGATATAAGCTCAAAAATTCAGTCTGTTCAGAATCTGTGAATGCATTACAGGTGGTACCATACCAGGTGGTTCTGATTACATGTTTCAGAGTGGAAGTTGTGACTGAGGGAAGAAGCAGCAAAGTTTGCTATTTGCTGTATCAGTGAGGTGTTTAATGTTAAAGTTTATTGTACACAGTTTAAACATTTTTTTTTATTTGAGTTTTTTATGATAAAAGATAAAAAAAATATTAAAGTCAGAGGAAGAACGAAGACTTGAAGGGAAGCAGTATTTTCTACTGAGACATGTTGAGTCAGGTTGCTACAACACTTTTGTGGACGCTTGTGAATTCAGTCCTTGGCCATTTCATACTTTTGCAGTTTTGAACCTTTCATGCCTAATATTTTCAGGTACAAAAGCCACTATCTGACAAAGGACATCAATTAAATTCATCCTAGGAGACATTTTGGGAAGTTTCCAACTTTAGAAGATAACAGAAGGTGGAATGTATTACTGCTGATGTGATGCTTTAAACCTAAAGTACATATTACTAAATGTTACTGAAATGTCAGAATTAAGAATTTAAGAATTCTCTGTTTGGGAATCCACACAGAGAGATCTGTTTACAGTTAATAATGCTAACTGCACTAATGATTCTAATCTCTAACAGAAAGTATGCCAAAGATAAGTTTAAAATGTCAACTCCATGAAAATTTGTTTTGTATTAGTATTTTCCTGTTTTACCCTAGCCATGTTCTTACACACATGGTGGGACAAATATAAATAATTACTTTCCACTTATGCCAAGTTGCCAAGGATAAAAATATTACAAATGTTTCTTGTATAAAGAGAAATCGGAATCTTCATATCACCACAAGACTGAACGAACAACTATTGTATCTGTAAATGTAACTTCAGAGCCTTAAGGTGTTTCTGTACTCCGTGTTGGTGAGCCTCAGTAATGTTTCCCTGTGTTACCTCTGTGACTTTTGAATTCTACCTAAATGTAGATGGCTTTACCTGCGAATCTTACTGGGAGACAAATAATTGCCTATAGCAATAAATTCCTCAATATGGGACCAGTCCAGGCAATAACATGGATATCAAAAGAAAGACCAAAAGCACAGGTGCTTTAAGAGAGAACAGCAGAAATCTCTTTAACCTACAATTGTGGTAGAGTACAAAGAACTGGCCCAAGAAGAAATAAATTTCTGTTACATTCACTGAATAAGAATTAGAACCAAAGGAAGTAGCAGAGACTAGAACATAAAACTTGATTGTTTGGCTCCCAGCAGCAAATATTAGACGTTGTTTAACTATAGAAACATATAATAAAATAGTACATGAACTTGTAATGATAGATGCATCCAAAACCTATCATCTAGATGCATGTTGGTGTTAAAAGAACTTCATAGCCTCTTAGTATAGTTATCCTAAAACATTTACATAAATAAAGAGTTTTTCTTGAAAAGAACAACTGAAGTGTGAAGAGGAAGGTAAGATGAAGGATGGAAAAAGAAAACACTTCTTAAGGAGAACTGAAGCCTTGAGGAATGCATGCTGGGCTTCAAAAACAGGGAACAGAGAAGGAAAGGATAAAAATGAAATCAAGGGTAGAGAAAAAAAAGAAGGGGGTCAGAAAGGGCTTTGCTTTTCTAAGAGAACCAGGCAAAAACTCAGTACAGTGCCAGGTTCCATTCGGACTACTAAAGTGAAGCTACTTGATTAAAACAGCAAAAAAGGGTGGCAGTTGGTGCAAGTAGGGGGTGACTAAAGCTCCACTAAGATGAAGAGATGCTCCAACTCTGCTACTTTTCTGTTTTTACAACTAAGCCATAGGTCTTATCTGAAGGCCAGACCCAAATTCAGATTTATTATCACAGCATTGTTGAACACTAAGTCAGAGAAAAAGCTACAAAAGGTGAGACAAAGAAAAACAGAAAGATAGAGAAACTTGTTCCGTTTGCCTATTAATCATTTCTGCTTCCCTCCCAATCTCTGCCTACATCTACAAAGAGCATGCAGAGTACTAATCTGGAATAACAAACAAAGGCAAACCAACATCCTGAGTTGCTGGGCTAAATCCTGTGTCTGTGCTCGAAAACTCCTGCCTCGCAAATCCTCCCCCTTCCTCTTCTGCTAACACAAACCACACACTAATTCATAAATTACAAACAAAGAGTCCCTTGTGGTTTGGGAGGGCCCAGGCTGACACTGCAAACTGGCACTAAGGGGGAACAGCCATGCATCAATTAGAGGCAAACCTGGCTGGCAGGGAGAGCAAGGTGTGGGTACATGCTCAGAAAGTAATAGAGTCTCATGGCTTCACCATCTATGTACCTTTGGTTTAGATTTGTTTGTAGCATGTAATAAAATAGGCAGACCATTTGGAAGCAATCTTAACAACTTGCTCCAAAACTGGTAAGCAAATGTTTTGTGTTACGCTTACAACGTTTCACACTTTATTAGTGGCACAAAGAAATGCTGAAGCTAAAATATTTTAGATATTGTCTTTACATGCTAAGACAGGTTGAAGACCCAGCTCACATCTGGCCCTAAAATTCAGTAGAGGCGATACAATCCTATCCAGATGGTACGAAGCACAGGTGTGAATGTACTCAAAATGCTTGGAGGATAGATTCCCCTTACATGAATAAGTTCATTTTCATTCAGATCACTTATTTAGTCAGAACAGAAACTTTCTTCAACCTCAATGGTGGACAATCAATACAACAATCATGAATTTGTGGAGTGCAACAACACACTGAGGTCAAAAGATAAGATGATACAGGACACTAGGTAAACACAAACAAGACCAGACAAGATTTAATCATTTTCAGGGTAAACTGAGTATCTTCCTTTTTTTGTTTTCACAGTTATGTTTCATAAGTCACAAAAATTTTATAGACTCTCAAGCTATGTTTTAGATAATCTCCAGTTCAGGTTTGATTAGTCTAAGTATTTTAGACTTTGAAATATTAGGTCTTTACTAGTAAATAGGAAAATTTGTTTCAATATTGAAATTTTTTTTGCAGTTTTCAATATTGGCAATTAAAAATTGCAAAAAAAATGTCCACCATATATAAAAAAGTTATTCCCAAAAATATATGTGAAGAATAAGCAATGAGAACTGCCAAATAAGGGCAGCAAGAACAGAATGATATATATTTTTCTTGCAGCCCTGTTCTTGTAGAGTACGTAGAGACCTTAAGTCTCCACAAGAAGCACTTCCTTTCTAACTTCAGAATAAAAGTCTGCAAGCTTAAACCATGTACCTAAATATCGGGGTCCATATCAACAGCTTAGGTCATTAGACAAACTTATAGCCTGGGTATAAGTTACAATATCCTTTCACTTTGACAGGAAATATTGTAGCATATAAACATTGCAAGAACTTGTGTCATGAGCTTCTTAGTTAATACTATAAATGAACAGACATATTCTTGTGGTTGCTAGCACATCATAAAGCAGTGAAAATGAGAATAGCAAACAAACAAATAAAGCAAAATTACAATCATATGGATTTACATGGTTGAAGCACCACAGTAGTTCAGTCCTATTATAATTATGAAGAAATATCAACAAGGATGTAGGACAGACATTACCAGTGGTATTGGCATTAGATATTATTTTGATTAACTTAGACCTTTGGGCTGTAATCCTTGCAAATATGTTTTTCACAATTAATTAACCCTGGGCATAATTTCTAATGTCAGTATTAATTAATTATTAATATTAATGTCAGTCACCTAAGACATTCATTGTGTTTGAAAAATAGATTAATAAATGCATATCTGAACATGTATTACTTACTTAACTAATTTACAGAAAAACTTATTTATGCTTTAAATTTGATAGTTTTAGCTTCACAAACAATATGTTTGTGAGTGTGTGTGTGTGTGGGGGGGGAGGGTCAGCTCTACAATTGCATTTGTTTAGAAGTCTCTAAGGACTCAGAAGAACTTCTGCTGACAAGATTGACCTGATAGTTTTAACATAAAATTGATTAGGACAATAGCACTCAGTAAAATTATCAGTCATTAAAATATAACTGGACATCTGAAATAAGTTTTGTTTCTATCTTTTTTCAGAAAAAAAGCACTTTAATTAAATTTCAGTCTTTCATCGATACATTTTCAGCAAGTATGTACAGTTTTGAGTCAGCAGTTGGTTTTTGCTGTGAACATCTAAAAGCCTCTGGTATTTTTGTTATCTTCTCTTGAGTTAAGCTCAAGCCAAATCAGACCGTTCATTAGGAAAAACTGATGACCATCTATGGCCACATTGAAATATGAAGGTAAACACAATAGTTATTAATGTAACAGTACAGTCTAGAGAGATTGTCAGTTTATGTCATGTTCATTTTTGCATGCCGGCAACTTGCTCCTGAATCCACAGTCCACATGTGAGTACAAGACTTTAACCTTGCAAATCCTTCTCTGATCATATTTCACAGGAATAGTAAGGTACAATAGTAAGACTAGCAGATATATTCCCCTCAAAATTAATTCAGCACTTTTGAACATTTTTACATTTTAAAATATCCTTCCAGATCACACAAGTTTAAAGTTTGGAGGATGGAGAAAGCTGATCCAATCTTATCCCCAACCTTTAACAGCTTCAGTTCAAAAGAAGACAGACAGAAACAGAGATATTCAAGAGTGTGTTCAGACAGAAGGTGAGGGGACACTTACATACACATTGCTGAATGAAAAATCCTCCAGGGTTAACTTCTTTCTCTTTGAGTGTGCATAAGAGGTTGCCTAGTGTGTTAAAGACCACTCTTCTGGCCCGCCACGAGAGCTGGAACTATCTTGGTTGTAAAAACAAATGCTCACGTAAATAGTCCACTGTGGGTCTGAGCAGAATCGGAGAGAATGAGCCAAAAAAGGAAACACAAGGAAGGAAAAAGAATAGCCCCTTTAAGAAGGTATGGTCCTTTATGGTAACTCCCCTTTTTTAGCCAAATAAAGTACAAGGGGAGTTACCTCCTTCTTTCTTCCTTCACACCAGAGAATAAGGATTCTTCTCTTTTAAGCTCTGCCTTCCTTCCTACTCTCAGCGAGAGCGAAAGTTAAACCCAGCTTTACACAACTGGAATGTGACAGCAGGAGAGAGAGAGCGCGAGAGAGAATAAGCTGGAGAGGGAGGGACAGAGAGGGGGAGACGTGGGACGTGTGTAGTGTCCACCTCCACTGCTGTATGAGTGAGCAGTCAAACAGAATTACAAAGGGAAAGGACACAGCAAGTCATAGAAGGTGAGGAGTGTGTGTGTGTTTGGGGGGGTGTAAGTGTGAAAGAGCGCGAGACAGATTGAGACAGAGAGCAAAGAGAAATGTCAGAGTGTAGCTCTGGGAAATGACTTGAGAATTTCATTCAACTAATCCTGGAAATCTGAAAACGGGATGTGAAAAAGCTGGAACATGCTGCTAGGAGCTACATGTAATTGAAGACACTGCAAGGCTGGGAAACAAAGATGAAGTATTACATGCACAGCATTTCTAACTTTTAGGGAAGATATATTATCAGAACTGCAATATGCAGAAATTTGGGGAAAATATAACCTCTCATATACTCTAGTGTTCAGAGAACCAAGTTTCATCTCCATCTGCTCTTTGGCTCTGCTCTCTGGCTTTTAGATCCAAGGAAATACAATGAAACACAACAAAGTTCCTGATAAGAGTAAGGTGCAGTGGAGAAATGGATTAAAAAGAAGACTTTCAGCAAGCATGGAGAAAGATTCCAATCAGAAGTGATAAGTTTTTCCGCTTGTATGAAGCATGAATGAGCAGCACTTCACCTGACTGGAAAGGCTTGAAACAAAGAAAAACTACAGAAGCAAAATACACAAATGAGATCTACACTGGATTTGAAATCAGATATATTGGATGGTAAATAGTCTTTGCAAAACTTTAAAAACTATAATTTTAATTGTAAACTATAAAGCTATGATTTTTTTTTTTAGATAATGGGTCAATAGAACATCACTGTAGCTTTCCGTAAAGCCCTAAACCTGTGCTTGAGTAGTTTCTGTCCTGCAGAAACCCTGCTTGGGATTTTTTTTTTTTTTAAAACTGTTTAGATATTTGCTCTCTGTTTTTTTTAAATGCTAAAACACTGTGAAACGTCTCTCTCTGCTCAGCACCTTCAAAACACTCATCTTGTTTCTTATAACAGCCAAAATTTCAACAAGTGACTCTGAATATACCAGTCTTTGTTGCCCAGATAGCCCCTCAGCATGTATCACCCACTTAGCAAGCAGAAAAGAGATCTTCCCTTTGTTGCGGCTCATACATGTACCGCTGTACCCCTTCAGATTTCCTGACAGCAGTAATAATGTTCTCCTCATTGCTCCCTGTTTGCCTCTATCTAAATCCTTGGGGTATTCTCAGTTAATCCACCTTCCCCTAAGCATCTTAAGTAAAGGAAGGCATTAGGCTGCTGTGTGCACCTCTCGAACTGTCTTTCCCCTTGCTACGCTGCCCTACCTCGGTGACCTTAGCTAAGTGTCAATGATTTTCTTCTCCATGACATATTTTAATCTTTTTTTCAAAATCAGTTGAACTAATTCTTTAACAAGATTAAACATTTTATTTTCAGGTCAAAATAGACAAAACACTGAAATCTAGTAGTAAAATAAAGACTTTAAATCATAAACAGCTCCTGTAAACATGGTGCCTATCTCCAGCAGTCATCGGGCGAGAGGTGGGGTACACCTTGGACAGGTCACCAGTCCATTGTGCACAGCTGTTTAATGACAGAAAAGCTGAACAGTGGAGTTGATTCCTTGTAAGACAAATTAAACTAAAAACTTTCATCACAGGAAACTTTCATACTCCAAAACTCCATCCTTTTTGCATTTTTTCAAAAGTACAGCATAATTCCAGAAAGATTCCAAAATAATTTTTCTTATTTGACTCCTACCCCCAGATAGGCCCTCTCCTCACACACACAAATATTGCTCACTGTCTCATAATCCCTCTCTCTGCAGTAGATGAGGGCCTCCTCAGGAAGAAAACTGAAACCAGCCACAGACTGGAAAACATTAGTCTGCCCCTTCGCTCTTCTGATTCAACATTCTCTGCATATGAATGAAAACAAGAACAAGTCAAAGACTGAGAAAGATGGGGAATATTTGGGAAAATAATGCACAGTTGTTGTATTTAACAAATTTGGTCAATACATGTCCAGGATTTCCTATTTTGCAGTTTGAAAAGCAGTGGCCAATTTTTTTTTTTTTTTTAAAAAGGCCATTTTTACTTGTGCTGAGTAATACATTTGTTTTTACATCCAAGCACATATGTGACTGTGTGAATGTTAACAGATTTCATCTATTATATTACTTGCCTGAAGAAGACAAATGGTTTACTGAGCTGAATGCAGAACATTCCTCCATTCTGGAAAGAGCTTCCTATGCAGAGTGCTGCAACAGCTATTTAGTCATAAGTGGCTCTGGCTCCCAGCGGCAGAACAACAAACTTTAGAATGCACACCAGTTTTACTAGACACTGTTGTTAACACAGAACCTAGTCTTATTACTAGTCATAAAAGACATGAATTGTCAGACAGAGAACTCATTGCTGAGTTAATGGGATGAATAGGAAGACAGAAGGAAACATTATCTTAAAAGCTATGACAATACTGACAACATTATAGAGATAAACAACAGTGGGCAGGGAAGTAGAGAGAATCCAACAGCAATAACTCCACCAACATTTAGGAGTTAGATAGAAAATGATGTGATTAATGTCACAAATAAAGAGAAAGACAGCTTTGAGATTGGCAGTTTAAAAAAGGCCATTGTTTTATTTTATGAAAAAACATTTTAATGTTTACTTTTTTAATTTATTCAGACAGCAGAAAGACATTTTTGGGAGCTATGTTTAGTACTTAAAGGAATATTGGAAGAGAACAGAACAGAGCTTTGTGAAATCAGTGATCAGCATCAACCACAAAATCTCTTGATTAGTGTGCTTCTGACAAGACTATTTTTGTTAAAAATACATTTTAATCTACTCTTTTTTTTTTTTTTTTTTAAATAATGGCTGGACTATGTTGGTAAGCTTGCTTTACTGATACATGTGACGGTGACTAACAGATGCAAGACACTGAATAAGCTCTGAGAACTCAGATTAGTCAGGGACTTTGTGGTCAAACACAACACTTTGTCAGCATTTGAAAAGACAGAGAAAAGAACACAAAATGAATGATAACCACCTGTTAATCATAACACATTTGGATCATTTTTACTTAAAGTTGAATGAGATATCTTCCAGGGGGAGCAGAACAAATTTGAGGAAATAAAACACCTTTTCTAGTTCAAGATTCATTTATTTTTATTAAATTCTAACAGGTTCTCCAGGTTGAGATCACACTAACAAGCCATTCATCTTAACTGGAAACATATGACGAAATCACATACTGTAATGTTGAGTTTATAAACATTAAAGACAAGGAAGACTATTATGTTTCGTGTTACTGAATGTGTGCAGTTCAGAGCCAACAAATACCAGTGGGTGAAAGTCAGTGATACAAGACGTTCTGAAGATATCAGCTGACTGAACATGTTGGCAAAGCATAAATCTTACAAATCAGTAAATCACAGAAACTCACCTGATGTTCCTCAACCTTATCCACAGATTGTATTGGTAGCCACGTTCTTGCTGAACTGCAGCAGACTATTGTGGCATTATGTTAAAATTAAAACATATACAAGTATTAATATCTTTGCTAAAGAAATTCAATTCAATTCAAATTTTGGCACTATCAATTCAATGCACTAAACAGGACCAATTTCTATCCATAAATATATGACCAGATCAAACAAATACAAACCAGTCAAATGGACAATTTTAAGTTCAACTCCATACATTCCAATCAAATATACACTGCCGTTAAATTCAGTTTATAATGGCAGTTTTTAAAAGGTTATATATCTAAAGTGGCCCTGCCAACACATATGTCAAAATGACTTAAAATATATTTTTATTCTGATATTATCAAAATATAGAAACATTTGTTGTTTTTTTCTTGAGTACATTCATTCACTGCAAAAAACAAAATCCCAAGAATAGTTTCTAACACAGAATCATCATCTGTGCCACAGTTACAACCCTGGCAAACCCACTAGGAATACTTGTAATTTATATTTTACTTTTATAATATGATCCAAGTGTCTATAAATTATTAATACATGATGTTTCCCTCTGGATATACAGTAAATGTCAGTTTTTCAGACACTCTTCAAAATGGGTAAGACAAAAGAGCATGCCCGCATATAGTGTAGATGTGTGTTGATCTTCATAAGTGCTGACTTGGTTACATGAAAATATCAATGCACTAAAACTTTCCCACATCTACTGTCCAGTCAGAGAAATGTTTGCAGGATTTAGAACAACTAGAAAAGCCGGTTTAACATGCAAATCTTATGCCGGTTTAACATGCAAATCTGTTCTTCCCCAGTTCCATTTCCAAGGAACACCAAAAACCATGCTAAGCTGTAGATTAGAGATAGAACTGAAAGTTCTCTTCTGGTTGATAACTGTGTAAAATGCTGTGTCACATACCCAGATGTATATGCAACCATCTGTGTAACTCAGATTGTAGCTACCTGAAAAAAAGCACTTGGTTTAGTGAATACACTCTAAAACACGTGTGTTTTGAGGTTTATGTTGACCAAAATTCCAGCTATAGAATGAGCTATGAGAGAGAATGATGAGTCCCAGCAGCAGCCACTGTCTGCCTGGCTGGACAGCAGCTTCATACAACTAAGCCAAAATAAACATCTTCCCCACAGTCTCCTCTGCTGACATGAAATGAATGTGTGGAAGTAGGCAGAGTATTATTGTTCATGTGTGTCTGAGTCTATATGTCTTGGCTCGCTTCTGCAAAACCATTTGTGACTATTCAAACCGCAAGTTTCTGAGTTACATCTTTATCTTCCACTTTTCCCCTGTTACATATAAGTCATCCCCAAAGCAGCCATATCTAAAGAACCACAGGCTCCAATGCTGGGATCGTCTTCCGTTAAAAAACACTGGCTGTAAACTCAAGGGTCCATCATTCTGCCACTCACTAAATTTTATTCACAGAGAAAAGGAACAGTTACGCAACAAATACTAAAAGCATAAAGGAGAAATGTAATTTTATTTAAGTTTAAAAATCTATTGCTACCTTTAACATCTTTTTATGGTTTCATTTAAAAAGTTGTACTATGACTTATTTGTGTCTCTTAGATTAATCCAATGATTCTGTGATTTGGACCCTGCAAATTACTGCAAATAGAATAGAATAGAATAGAATAGTAATATCCTTTATTGTCCCACAATGGGGAAATTTCTGTGCAACAGCAGCAAAGTAACAGTGATAGGTAATAACAGCAAACAGACTCACACAAAGATCTAAAATATAAATAAAAACAGAATAAAGAATAAAAATATACTGTACAGTGAGGGCACAATTTCTACATAAATACTGTGTAGTTATAAAAAAAAATACTCCAGTCCAAATAGTTAAAAATAAACAGATACCTGTGCAGGGATATTTATTTTAAAAACACACATTTGAAAAATGTTTACACAATCAGTCTTATAGGCCCTGCTGGCTATTAGGAAGAATGCAGGTTTAAGACTAAAGATGCACTGGTTAAGAGGCCCTGATTTCCTTAATTTTGAGTGATCGCTGGTGATCAGTCGATACTTACATGTGAAACTGATCTTATCCACCAATCTCATCTACCCCTGCAAAGGTCTGAAAAACAGTCACGGTCCTATTTTGCTCTGCCATGAGAGAAGGCTGACTGACAGACCCACCCACCAGGTCACGTCTATACGTGCGCGATTACCAATAGTCACACCACTGTTGCCAACTTAGCAACTTTGTCAATATATATAGTGACTTTTCAGAAAATAATTGGTATTGGCCAAAATTGGAATTGGCAAGTCATGCTTTTTAAAGATCGGTGATCTGCCAAAAAACTTCAGTCAGTGCACCCCTATTTAAGACCCACCCAGATTGGCTTTACTTTACAGTCCCTCAAACTCACCATTGTATAGTGTAGTCAAGATAGCCAAACACAACCCAAAATTTATAGATGGCTGATGATATATGTTAGGGATAACAACCACTTAAGTGCTTCCTCCAATAACGACAATGAGTTCTATGACTAATCATGGTAGTAATTCCTAATATCAAAAGATTTATAAAGGATTTGAAGATTTGAGGGTGAGAACTGTACAACAGAGGCACTGGCCAGATTGTGAGCTGAATGTACTCCGGAGCAGGAAGTTGTATCTTTAATGGACACTAGAGTAAACCTGCCACTGTAGAAAGAATTTCATGAAGCAACAGCATAACTGCTGCCTTTTTCCTGTGTATTTTCATTCCCTGGGTTATTTACAGTCAGTAGGTATGCAGCAGGTACAACTGTTGGTAAAACAAGGCTGTGTTTTTGTTCTTGACAAGCACCACAGCAACCTTGTCTACTATGTAATCCATCTGGAAAAGCTGGCAGTGCTGATAGCTTACAGCCTTTATGCAGAGGATGCAGAGGATAAAACATAGACTCTGCTGCATGACCATCATGCTAAAAACTCAGAATTTTTTGTTTTTTAAAGGGGTGGTAATATGTATTTTCCAGGCACATAGTGCAATTTTATGGGACAATCAAGTAACTATTTTACCTTCAGTTGTTATAAAAATGCTGTGTATTTCAAACATAACTTAAAAGAAATTAGACTTCGCAATTTGACAACTTGAAATTGGCCTCTTGTTTCTTTAAGAAACTCCTGCTCTTTCTGACACTCACCTTCAGCATGCCATTATACCATTTACAACCATAATTATGAACAATGGACTGAGAATTAGTCTGTATGATAAGTTCAGCAGACACGCAGTTCCACCAGGTGTTTGCTAATTGCTGCTGCTGTTAGTCTGGTGGAGCAGAGTGGGGAAGAATTGAGGGAGGGGTGCTCTGTGAGGCAGAAGCTCAGCTGAGGACTGCAGCTCCGAGGAGAAGCTTTGCCTAAATAGGTGGCGCTTTGTGAGAGCAAGAGTTTAGGCAACCCCGACAGGGTGGTTCCTATCTTGAGCGGCCATCAGGTGAGAGGTAGGACAGGACATGTTACCATTCCATTGCAAGGCAACACAGAGACAGACAGGACAAACAACCATGCACACACTCACACCTAAGGAGAATTTAGAGAGACCAATTAACCTAACAGTCATGTTTTGGACTGTGGGAGGAAGCCAGAGTGCCTGGAGAGAAACCACACATGCACAGGGAGAACATGCAAACTCCTGGCAGAAAAACCCCAGGCTGGGATTCGAACCGAGAACCTTGCTGCAAGGCAACAGTGCCACCAACAAGTTGATTTTACATAATACCCACACTTTGTGGGCTTTTCAGTCATTGACAGAGTGATACAAACAATGTTGTCCATCTGTATAAAACATCTGGCAGTAATGCTTAATAGGTCCTCAACAGACTGTCATTTTCCGAATATTGTATTGGTATACTTTCTTGACATCGGACAAGCAAAGTGATTAAAACATTTATTATTGAAATACTTGTTGTCATTAAAACATAGACATTTGTAATATGTTTTTTGCACTTTTGCCCAAATTTCATTGTTTTGTAGTTAAAGAAATATGTGGAATATAAACTTTAAGGTTTTGGTGTTTTTATATGCAATGTATGATTCAGACCTACAAAATTTTAAATGAATCAATGTGAATTCTTCAAAAACATTGTGAATCACAATATTTTTGCCTTATTATCTGTCGAGAGGCAGATTAACATTACATGTCTATGACTGAAAGGTCCACAGAGACCATTTAGCATTTAGGTAAGATTTTTCTGTCAGATTCCTCTTTTTGTTTTATATATTTAAGATAGTTCAACATATATGTGGTAGAGTTTTTTTTTGGTTCTAAAACTGAAGTAGTACAGGTTTTGTGTATGGAGCACACATGTTATACTATAAATTACACTTGGCATTTGTTTAGAATCTTCTTTCCATTTGGAGATTACCAACTGAAGGCTGGAAATTGCTAGGCAATGTAGCATCCTACAACAGCCCAAAATTGCAAGAAAACCAGCAAAATGCTACAATTAATTAATTTCCTTCTTTGCAACTGGATCGGTTTATTTCCCTAACTCTCCTCAAGAATATGTGGTGTAGAGTTTGAAGCAAGCTGTGATGGTTTTGATATATTATTCCACACAGAACAGACCTGATGTAAAATCTTGGAGGGGAGTTTGGAAAAGCCGCCCCTTCATTTTGATATAAGTTCCAAGACTTTAATACCTCTTTCAGGAGGAAAAGAGGAAATGCACTCAGGATGGTGAGACATGATTCAGAAGGAGGAGATGAAGGAGGGATTTTTTTTGTTTGTTTTGGGGTTCATATGATTTAAATAATTGTTCATAAATCATGTTTAGCTAAATTTAGATAAAATTCATAACGATTTATGTAGCACAAAGTAGCTTCAGTACATGCAGCAGGAATGTCATCAAATACAAAATGATTTCATGGTGGTCTTCAAATAAATAAATAACATTGCCACGCAAAGTTATTTATAGCCCTTGAATACATTTTTCCCATTTCATTACGATACAACCACAAAATTAAATGGATTCCTTTTTGGTTTTATGTTATAGATTAACAGAAAGTAGTGCATAATTATCAAGTGAGGGAAAATGATACATGGCTTTAACCAAAGTTGTGGTTTTTGGCCAACATACAAAAACTCTACGTGTGGTAGAAAACTAACACTGCAAATCATGCTGAATGGGACAACGTGAAAAAGTTCAAGAAGAGACGAATACCTTTGCAAGGCACTCTTTGACCCAAGAATTAATATGACCCAAAATATACCATTTGGATTGTGTATAAATCCTCTGGCAGGTCCTCATCTGTAAAGCCTTATTTTGGTATATTGTACTTACTGTTCATAGTGAAAAAATAATTAATTATTTTTTTACTTGTTTGTTTTTCAAACAACAACTTGAAATGGTAGTCAGATTGGGTCAAATTTGTCACAAAGCTTAAAAAAATATCAAAGAATAGAAAAATATTACAGTGATGAAGAGGTTATTAATTCATCTTCTTTCAATATAGGCCAACCTTTGACTATAATTAAACATAGGAAGAAAGAAACAGCAAAAGGTCGCCTTCTGAAAAATAAATGCTCCATGGAAGAGTCATTTATCAGTCTCAGGCAGCAACACTGAAAGCAAATATTTACTTTTTTCATTGTGAATAATTTAACAGGTAAAAATTTATTTTCAACCTTCGTCTCATCAACTATACGGAGTTACATTTGTTCTACTCATGGATTCCTGTACCAATTCTGTGACAAACAAATCACAGGGACTTCCTCCTGAGGGAGAGAATGTAAATGAAGTCTGGCAGCGACAGCCGTGCAAAGTGTGTGTAATCTACAGGGAAACTGATGGAGAGTTCCAGATCATTTGCATCAGTGTTATTTCTAAGGAGTGAGTCCATCCCTTGAGCTAAGTGAAGAAGAAGCCAGAGCTATGAAGCTTCATAAATCATAGGCAGGCTAGGGCTCATAAAGAGTCTTCATTGTGAATCCAAATAATACTTGCACCCATTTCTTATGGAAATACAGTACCTTGCAAAAGCATTTGCATACCTTGAAATTTTTCACATTTTATCTCAACACAGTCAGCAATTTTAATGAATTTTACTGGAATTCAATGTGATAGACCAACACAAAGTAGCCTATAATTGTGACAAGGAAGCCATCACAGCTAAATTAAAAACTTTCAGGGTATCACTGCTCCAGCTTTCCAAATCCATAGACTGAAAGTTTTCCATTAGGCCTCAAACTCAGACTGGCTGGAGAGCAGCTGTGAACATCAGTTTTCAAATCTTGCCACAGCTTCTCAATTATGCTAGGTTCTGGACTTTGAATGGGCCTTTCTAACACATGACTGTACTTGGATCTAAACGCTTACATTGTGTTGCAGGCTGTATGTTTAAAGATTTCAAAGACTACCCTGTATTAAGGACCATTCATCTTCCCATCATCAGAAACGATGGGAAGATGCCTGCAGAGGAAAAGCATCTCCACACCATGATGCTGCCACCACCATGTTTGCGTAGGATGGAGTGCAGTTTTAGTTTTCTGACACACATAGCATTTTGTATGTAGGCCATAATGTTCAGTTTTGGTATCATCTGACCAAAGCAATGTCTTGTTCCTGAACTGTCTGGCATGTGTCGTGGTCTTTATTATGCTGTTTGCTCACCAATGTTCTCTAACAAACCTCTGAGCCCATAGAGCTCAGATAAAAACATGCACACAGGTTGACTATTACAAGGCAGTTGGTTGCACGGGGTTTTATTTACTGGTATCTGAGTAAAGAGGGTTGAACATGTGTATGTCTGTTCATATTAATTTGCTTTTATAAATTGAAAATCATGAAATCTTTTAATTCCACTTCATAAATATTCACTATCGTGTGTTGGCCTGTCACATAATATCCCAATAAGCTACACCGAAGTTGGGATAAAAAGTTTAAATGTTCAGGGTTATGAATATTTATGCAAAGAACTGTATGGATAAAATTAATAACACTCAAACATTTTGTTGTGAGTTGCTACGTTCTTAGCATGCTTCAAAACCTCCAAATATTACAGATACATTGGTATGGGACAGCTTATGAGTTACTCTAAGCCTTCTAGTTATAGTGGCTCATGCAACCTTTTTGGTGTTATGTAAAGATTTAAGCAAACAATTAATCTTAAACACAAAGATCACTTTTTAGATCACTGAAGAAGCTATTAGAAATTATTCACAAATTCAAATCTTTCACTCTTTGTCACCTTTCTTAAGGAACCAGATGGAAAGTCAGAAACATAAATGCAGAATGTTGCAAACCAGGGGTGGACAGCCAGTCTCCATATGCTGCCCCAACACTCAACCACCAATGAAAGAGAATCCCCCTTAATTACCACTTTGCCTGAGCCCAGAGCCACCAGTGACTTCATATACATGGCAGATCGACTGACATTCAAACATCTCCTTCTCTAACCGCAGACCCCCAGCCTACTCTCAACAAGCTGCACATTTACAGAGCCAACGATCTTAACCGCTGTTAAGATAGCAAGCTAACATCTCATAACCTTCCTCTTTCTGCCCTGTCTCTAAGACTTTTACACAGGCACACGTCTATAAGCTTCAGCACCAGAGATGTTAAGGTTGACTGTTGAGTTATCAGTCACAGATAAGGGAGGTCAGACAGAGATTCAGGCCAAATGGCTGCATAAACACAGCTGAACAGTCTGTGTATTTTTGTCTGCAGTGGGAGGTTGTCATCAAGACAAAGCCTGCATGGATTTCTTGAATAATTGTTGGTAATATTTGGTGATTAATGACGCATGCGAGGGGGTCTTGAAAACCAGAAAACAAACCAGCCAAAATCTAGCAGCAGAACTTCAAGATACAAGATGATTACATTGAACTGATTATGGCTGTAGAGAAAATTCTGAAAATGCAATCCACACATAAACTTGCAAACTAAATTGAGTGCATAAAAGGCTCTTTTTCTAGCCCAGAGGGAACAGTTAAAGATGAAATAAAATGGAGTCTTTAAAATTAGAACTCAAAAATGCCACTGACATGCCAAGCCTTGGAGCTGGATTCATCTAATTTGGGGTTTCTGAGACTAATGTTCTTGTGGATTTGAAAAGCTCCACGTCATAGCGCTCACTGATCGATTCATGGTGCTTGAGGCGCCTCTGGGAGTGTGTGTGTGTATGACCTTTTGAGCATACCACCAAGCGTGTGGTTAATAAATTACACTCTTGACAGTTCAGGATTAACCTGAGGGTAGGGAATAGATAAAGACAGAACTCTTTAGCTTTTTATCTCATCCATAGATGTAAAGTTAAAACTGGAGTAAGAGAGAAAGGAAAACTGCCTCAACTCAGAGGAAAATGTCTCATTAACTAAGAAAAAAAGAAAACTGCCTTCTTTTAAAAGCCATGTGTCGTTTGGATTTTTGAGTTTCATTTGAAACTGAAAAACATCGAGTCTTATCCAAAAGCATAATCACTGCAACTATTAGATTACTATGTAACTATTAGTCTATTTAGATTTTTTGTTTGCATTTTAGTGCCAAAAGAAACAAATAAAATCTAATTGAAAAAATCTGAATTTATAAGTAAGCATGTATTTCCCCCTAGTGGCAGGAACATGAAGCCCTGTAAATAAGAATGCTGTCTGACTCACCACATGTGTAGATGACACTGAGATACTTCTTGGTGCCGGCGTAGCACGGATCACCAAATTCTCTGGTGGAGGCTTGAACCCGACAGCTCTTCTTTCCCTGGCAGCGGGCTGTGAGAACCTGAAGTGCCTTCGCTGACTGGCAATCTGGGAAAAAAAGGAAAGAATATTTAGTTTTTAGTCAACCAGCCTGTTAGAAATGAATGAAATTAGTTTAAGTGCCAATAACTGCAAGAAAACATAATTTTTTTTTAATGACAGTAAAAGTATAAAGAGTTGACATAATCAGATAAATAATGTGATATAAAAGTTTAATTACTTTATCCAAAAGGCCAAAATCACACAACTTATATGCACCACAAAGAAGTCTTTATAAAGCCTGAAAGCAATGATTGTAAATTTGTGAAAAAAAACCCAAAACTATTTATTCCATGTTATGATACTAAATTGTAAAAAAAGAACTTTATTGCTCAAGTATGATGAAACATAAAACACAAAAAATTAGAACAAATTTCTAGGAAACAGGTTTTTATGTGCTGTAGTTTTATAAGATAATTGTATATATACATTTTCAAAGGGATTATTTCTGTCAGTCAGAAGCTTCCTAAATTCTACTGAACCATATCAGAGTTGTATAGTTTCCTGTTCCTTTCCTTATGAAAACAAAAGGTTCAGTCTGCGACTACTCTGCAGACATTGTAAATGATTTTATAGTAACTTGTATCAAATAAAATAAATAACATATGTGCGACAATTTAGATGAACCTGTTAAATGAAGGATTATACTACGGCATATTCAACAGGTTGGTACAGACCTGTTGAATGTGGCTTTTACAAATATAGTTACATTCAACATAAACTACAAGGTGATTATGCCAGTAAAATCCACTAAATTTTTTTATTCATAATTGGAAAATATGTTTTGATGTTTTAAATGCAGATATCTGATATATGCAGATATAAAATAAATACACATGAGTAAATAAATACTATTTTTAAATAGTTCTGTACATACATCATTAAAATATTTGATTTTAAGAAGAAATAAATTTACTATTGATAATTTTGTGCTCATTTATTTCAAAGGACTTGCTTACAGGTAAATGGAAAAATATCCATTAAATACAGGTATCCAGACATACAGGTATATCAGAAAAGTATCAAATATTTAATTTATTTAAGTTATTTATTTAAAAAAAAAAATCAAACTCAACCATAGATTTAGTCCTTGCAGAATGATATATATTTTTTGTTCATGTGGATTTATCTTTATAACTGTATAATTCAGTTTCTTATCATATTAAAATATAACACGAATCCTATTTACAAAGAAATTATATTGAATACAAAAATCCCCTCCAAAATCATGGTTCGGGGCTGGGGTTGTAGAGGTTAACTTGACAGCCTCCATTTAGACGGTAAGCCACAAAAGGTTGTTGCCGAAGAGGCTGGCTGTTCATAGAGTGCCGTATCCAGTCATATTATTGAAAATTAGGTAGAAAGAAAAAGTGTAGTTGAAAAAGATGAACAATGCAGTTGGGAAAAATCCACTCTTGTGGGGATTGTAAAAGAAAGTTAACTTAAAAGATTTTGGGAGAGATTCCTATTTGGAATCCATCCTTCAAGATCTACAACAAAATACCTCTGTTAAGACACCCCTGAACAAGAGACAATGGACAAGAGACAAAAAGACCAACACCGTGGTTAAAAAAAATTGTAATTAAAGTTAATTTAACATTTTATTTTAGAACTCAATGTCCCAGAGTCTGGAGGAAGCATGGAGAGGGTCAGAATCCAAGTTGCTTGAAATCCAGTATTAAGTTTCCACAGTCAGTGTACCTGTTTTAATGACCACGGTATCACCATGCTTGAATGGCCAGCAAAATGACCTGACCTGAAATCCCTGCAGAATCTGTGGAGTATTATCAAGAAAGAGATGAGAGACAGGAGACCCAACACCATCTCCATGCCGTATTGATGCAGTACTGAATGCAAAATTATAGAGTTATAGAGTCTAACAGCTGCTGGGAGGAAGGATCTCCTATTACACTCCTTAGCACAACTAGGATGCAGCAGTCTGTCACCGAAGGAGCTCTCCAGCTCAGCAACAGCTTCATGCATGGGGTGGGAGACATTCTCCATCAGTGATGTTATTTTTGCTAGAATCCTTCTATCTCCCACCACCTGCACTGGGTCGTGGGGGCATTTTAGCACTTAACTTAAATGAAGAGCTTGATTTATATGGTTAATTCTTTGCTTTTAATAAAAGTCAGTTGCATTCAAAGTTATAAACTCCTACTTCATATTCAGCAGTTACATAAACAGAACAGAGAAAAATAAAAGTCATCCGCCTTCAGTATTCATGTCTTTACTAGTTTTTAGCACGTCAACTACAACAGCTCTAGGTATAAACAAATAAACTCAAACCCTCTCTTCACTCAGCTCTCACTGTGTTGATGTGTGTCCACATCAGAAAGCTTCCAGGCGCCCTACATTGTCCAAAGGACACATGATCCAACATCTGTGTGTGTTTGTGTGTGGAGACGAGGTAGAGAAATGGATGGATGGGCCTCTCATATATCATCAGTAAGCACCTGCCATGAACCTCTCATCTGCAGCTCTCATCAACAAAGGAGCGTGACTGTGCAGAATAGGTTGACAAGAGCAAAAAGGTGCTCACCTTGAAGCCGGTTAAGTGTCCATTTATCTAGTATAATGCTGGAAAAATTGTGAATTACTAAATTGTGAATTACTAAAACACTTTAAAATCCAAAATAATCCAATCCCACTGGATGTTTTTGTTCTTTATTTCTTAATACAAATGACAATGAAATGACAAAAAATTGCATCAAAACAAATAAAGTCAGAACAACCTCCTGCTGTGTGTCTAATGGGAGCATGAATAGGTCCTGGTTTCGCATGGATGCCTCTCGGGCCTCCATGGTCCATCTAAACCTCTTAAAACAACAGGAGGAAACGAGCCTTTGAAAGTGGACACTAGGCTGTCTCACTGTCTCCCCTGGTGGGCCTTAAACAGGGGAGGAAAAAAAGTCAAAGGTAAAGAGAAAAGGCTGGTTAAGACTCGGCTCACACGTCAACAGGCCACAACAAATTACGGAGAAGGTCAGAGGTCAAATGTCACAGTCAGAAAGACTGCAAGGACAATCTTGTAGATATGTATAATGTCAAGATACGGAATTTTTTAATGGCCTCTAACTATGCTATCTTGATTTATAACCTAGAAAAAGCATAATTTAAACCACACTAATGGCAGATAGAAGCTGGTGTAATAAACTTATATAGAATCAGGTCAGTTTGTGCATTAAATTGAGCAAGCTGGCACCCTGTGGGAACCAGTAAGAAGAATCAGAAACAAGCTGTTCACATCAAAATTTAGACAGTTCTCACTATTGCCTCAAACACATAGACCAAAAAAGTTCCATGGGACTGTAGCCAACATCCCTGGCTGTGGCCGCAGGGGGAAAACTTATGACAAATTGAAGAGAAGGATCATGAATGGCAACCAAAGTGCCCAGAGCAATCTCCAAAGAAATTAAAGGTGAACTCCAAAATCAAGGTACATCAATGTCTGATTGCACCATCCATCGTTGTGTGAGCTAAAGTGAACTTCATGGGAGACCAAGGAGGATACCACTGTTGAAAGCAAATCATAAAAAAGTGAGACTGGAATTTGCCACAATGTATATTGATACAAAGCTTCTGGGAGAATGTCCTTTGGACAGATGAGACAAAACGAGAGCTCTTTGGCAAGGCACATCAGCTCTATGCTTACAGACACAAAAATTAAGCATACCAAGAAAAGAATGCTGTCCCTACTGAGAAACATGGAGTTTTGTTCTGGCGATGCTTTGCTACATCTAGCACAGGGTGTCTTGAATCTGTGCAGGGTACGATGAAATCTCAAGACTGTCAAGGCATTCTGGAGAAAAATGTGCTACCTGGTGTCATAAAGCTTGGTCTCAGTTGCAGGTCATACGTCTTCCAACAGGATAATGACCCAAACACAACACAGCTAGATACACAAAAGAATGGATAAGAACAAAACATTGGACTGTTCTAAACTGGCCTTCTATGAACCCTGATCTAAATTCTATTGAATATCTGTGGAAGGAGCTGAAACATGCCATCTGGAGAAGGCACTCTTCAAACCTGAGACAACTGGAGCAGTTTGCCCAGAAGGAGTGGGCCAAAAAAACATGTGGACAGGTGCTGAACTCTCATTGACAGTTACAGAAATCATTTGATTACAGTGATTGCCTCAAAAAGTTGCACAACAAAATATTAAGCTACAGGTACCATCATTTTTGACCAGGCCTGTTTAATTAGTTTGTTTTTAAAGGGGGTATTATGTATTTTCCTGGCACCTAGTACTATTTGATAGCACAATCAAGCAACAACAGTTGTTCTGAAAATGCTGTATATATCAAAAACAACTTAAAAGAAACTTGATTTCACGTCATGACTGTATCTGATGCCTTGAAATTGGCCTGTGTCTCTTTCCGACACCTTCCCTTCAGCACGTCATCCCAACAATGCTTCTCCATGTCATCTGTTGATGCAGTTTACAACTGTTCTTAGGAGTATTGTAGTTTGTATGATGAACTCAGCAGACATGCAGCTCCCCCAGCTGTTTACTAATTGCTGCTGCTGCTAGTCTGGTGGAGCTGTGTAGGGGAGGTGGGGGAAAGGGTGCTTTGTGGGGAGAAAACTCAGCTGGGGACAGAAGCTCCAAGCCAGAGCTTTGGGGATATAGGTGGTGCATTGGAGGAGCCAGCATTAAGGCACACTGGAGATTCAAGGATTCCCCAAACATGCATGAGTGAATCAAAGTAACACTCCAGGTATGTCTTTAATGAGGAAATGACACTATAACACGATATAAAGCTCAAAAAGTCAGTCGCACAAAATAATCCCCCTTTGTGGGCTTTTCGGCCATTGACAGAGGGTTACCAACAATGTTGTCCACATGTGTACTTCCCATCACTATGGAGGTTGACAGGGTACACCACTCTCTAGCATCTAAGCCAAAAGTAGGGAAATAACCAGACATGAACTTTCAATGCAAGATTCCTCTGCAAATTGTCATGCATATGTACAAACACAATGTTTATGCCGCTATTTTTGTCCAACTTTAAAAACATGTCTATGGTGACCTCCTGCTGTATCAAAATAAGCTTTAATTTTTCCTCCATCTTTCATTTTACACCTCAGGGGCTTATTTAAGATGGCATGCCACACTGAAAATATCCTCCCTGATGAGAGATTCCCCCCTGACTGACAGCTACCCATTAACTGAAGCTTTGATTTCCTTGGCTGGATGATTAGATAGGCACAAGGCTCACTGAACACCAGTGGGTCTGCGGGGTCCAGAAAATGACGAAGACGTTGTGATGCAGGAGGGGAAAGAAACACATGTGTGCTTTGTCTACTATCTCAATGCCACACACACACACACCAAGTACACACACACAGAGTGATTAGTTTAAAAGGGTCTGTCCTGCAGGCTCTCATTAGTGGTATTAACATAGACATTAACATTGACAAAAATACAGCCTTATTCAGTCTCTCTCTTTCTCTTTTTTACACACACACACATGCACACACCCACACACAAACGCACACACACAGGAAGGCATGAAAAAACCCCAGTGACCTCTAACCTTTACCCCTAACAGTTTCCCAAGCTTGTGCTGCCACCATTTTATCCTCAAAACTCCCAACAAAGACAGGACTATTGCACAGGTAAAGAAGGTCTACAGTTAAGACAAGCAGCCGCTGACGAAAAAGAGGAGTTTCCTGGACAAACAAACCCATATGCACTCAACTATTTTCAAATTTTATAAATTTCAGTGAAAACACAAGCAAGAGTCACAAGCAAAAAAAAAAAAAAGAAAAAACTACAAAAACAAACAATTTTTTACTCAAATTTCAGTGATTACATCAACTAATATAATAGAAAAAAAATCTGCTGTTAATTTCTCCATTTTATATCTTCCCACAGTTTCTGTTTATATGCTACCCTGTACCAGCAGTATCGCAGCTTACACTTTTAGCCACATCACTCATGAACTGTAAACTTCTACCTTTCCACCTTATGTTACAAGTATCAATACTGGATTGTGTACAAGTTTCCCCCACCTTCATCTTGTTTTAACATGCTCACATCTTTTCATATGATAACACACCAGAACAATAACATATCAAATACAAGCTTGCGCGTACTGATGCTTAACATTGATTTCACTTGCCACAGAACCCTTATATGAAAGTCAAGAAACTTTGTTGTGGGAAAGGTGTATACTGGTACATTTTTTCAGAGGGCTGTGAGCTAAACCTGCTTTCCATTCAATAAATGAGCCTTTTAGTTCATACAGTGAGGAAACAGATACACAAACAGACATGCTCATATCAGTACATCCACAGCAACTTCCAAAACACTCCTGTTTTTTCCACCCACACACACCTTTCCTGGAATTTAACAACAATGGCCGGAGAACCCTGACACACATCCCCATCTCCTCTTTCACTCTGACTCACCTGCTTCATACTACACACAGTGCTACTTTAAAGGGAGGCTCCAAGAGAACATTTAAAAAGTTGCTTTGAACAATCCAACACATCCACATAAACTAACCACCCATTTTATGAGTTAATCGGTTTGCCTTTAGAAACTGTTTCTAATTCTGGCGTAGACTGAGCAAAGCATCAAAAGCATTCCTTAGAGATTTTGGTCCATATTAACATGATAATATTATGTATTTGGTGCAGATTTGTGTACTGCATTTCCATGATGTAAATATCCTGTTCCACCACATCCCAAACATGCTCAACTGGGTCCAGAATTAGTAACTGTGGAAAAATGTTGGCGTATAGTCAATTCATTGTTCTGCTCAACTAACTGGCTTGGCATGATTTTTGTGACATGCTTCATTATCCTGCTGGGAGTAGCTATCAGCAGATAAGTACATCATGGTTCTAAAGGAATGGACACGGTCAGTAGCAATACTCAGTTAAGCAGGGGTGTTTAATCGGGGCTAACCGGAACCGCTAGTACAAGAAAGGATGGACCCAAGCTCTCCATCGGAACATCAACCAGGCATTTTCTTCCACACAGCTCCATCTCAATGGATATTATCTCTTTTTTAGATCATCCTCTATAATTCAAAACAGATCACTGTGTTTGAAAATCATAGTAGACCATCAGTTTCTGAAATACTCAGGCCCTCCCGTTAGGCACCAACCACCATTCAAAGTCACTTAAATGCCCTTTTACTCCCCATTCTGATGCTTGGTTTAAACTTCAACAAATCATTTTTTCCTAGAGGCCCTGCTGCATTGAACTTTTGCTACATTATTGGCTTATTTGCTATTTGTATTAGGAAGTAATTCAATGGGTGTGCCTAAGGGTAGTGGTGGCATTATTTTTTCTGTAATAGAAGTCTCAGCCCTAGTATATCATACACCTGTTCATTTCCAAAAACGATGGAAAAGAAAAACAACCACACAAATGTGTGATGGGGTTTTAGTATAGAAAAGCTTGAATCATCAGCAACTAAATTGTCCCTTAAATGTTCTTCATTTGCTTTCTATGTGTCATTGTCAGAAAATTAAAGATAAAGTCTTACTAAGGCAGATCTCACTTTTCAACTGGGAAAGGCTTTTAAACCAAGGTCACCTTTAAGAATTCTCTTCATCTTAAAAAAAACAAAAAAAAGAAAAAACTGTGATTGCCTGAGAGACCAATAAGCCAGGGTTTAAATATTTTAAATATCTACTTTGAAGCAGGCACTCAAAAGTGAAAGCACAATAGTCCCCCCAAAAAGAGGGGAAAAAATGTCTGAAATCCGGCATGCCAAGCATGGGGGGCTATTTAGATGTCAAGAGGTGTGTGTGATGTTAATGTGGCAGATGAGAGAGGAGAGCTGAGGCAAGTCCCTTTTACTTTGAGGATTCTCCTTCACCACCAAAAGTTCC
Source organism: Anableps anableps (assembly GCA_014839685.1). Taxonomy (NCBI): domain Eukaryota; kingdom Metazoa; phylum Chordata; class Actinopteri; order Cyprinodontiformes; family Anablepidae; genus Anableps; species Anableps anableps. The sequence continues at coordinate 19,856,313 of CM026086.1, read as the reverse complement.
CTGACCCCCCCACCTCCCCCCCAAAAAAAAAGAAACAGGAAAAAAGATGAGATCAAAGAGGTTTTAGTTGTGTGAGCACATTTCATGTACCTGCTTGTGTCTTATCTTTTACATTTTTCAAGGATTTAGATTTAACAGGCAACCAGATGAATGATGTAAAAGCAGTAAATGGCAGTAAATCTACACACTTTAAGCACAATGTCTTTCAAATGTATTCATACTCCTTTGAACTTTTCCACATTTTGTCATGTGGGTGGAGATGAAATAACCAGAGGTGGCAAGAGTACTGAAAATATGTACTCATGTACAACTACTGTTACATTGCTTAAATTGAACTCAATTACAAGTAAAAGTACTTGTATTTAAAAATACTTATGTAAAAGTACAAAGTACTCCTCTCAAAAACTACTCAGAGTATTAATTACTATTTAACCCATGGATGTTTTATTGCATTGTCAATAGCAGGCATTCAATTTGATTTACATGTATAAAATATCTACGTTCAAAGTGTATTTCTCAAATGAACAAAAAAAGTATAGTATAAAGCACATGTGTCGATCTCAAGGCCCGAGGGCCAAATCTGGCCCGCCATAACTTTTTATGTGCCCTCTAGATGGACACATAAATAGAACCTTTAAGATAACAGTTATATGCTTAAATAATATTTTATCAATCAAATCAAAGCAGTTTTCATCTGTATGCTGTCAAATTACATCAATGTGAAAAGATGTTCAAAATTATTTAACTTTAAAAAGTACTCATCGAGTGCAGAGACAGCTGTTTATTCATATTTTAACAGTTGGTTAATGGGTTTTATCAATACATTCTGCCACTATCGACCTTTTGAAGACATTCATAATTTTGATATGGCCCAAAATGAAAATGAGTTTGACAACCTTGGTATAAAGTATACAATAAAGTATAAAAAATAAAAAGTATAGAAATATTACACTAAGCTCATTTTTTGTAAACAACAAAGCAGTAATTTTGTTTGTAAAAGAGTAGAAAATGTTTTTGAACTGGTATACAGCTTTTTTGTGCAAAATTTGCAACATTATTGCTCATATTTCAGCTTGTCAGAAGAAAGCTGAAATACAAAATGTTTCATTTCATGTTTCAATTCACAGCAAATAAGCTTTGTCTATTTTCTGGCCTCTTCCAGTGAGCTACAGTTACTTGCTTACAATGAAGTATTAGGGCTAAACCAAGTTTTTTTTTTTTTTTTTTTGTAGTTTGTTTTTTCTTTAATACAAGAAAAAAAGTTGTAATTTTATGAGAACGCTACACCAAACTGCATTAAAATTAAGATGGATATCTTGTGACGTTATAGTTGATATCGTTTTACAAATAATGAAATACTTAATCTTTTAACACATCAGCATCAAATTATCATCAGCTGCAGGACTTTGAAACGATTGTTTAAATGACTGCCCATCTCAAAGAAAAGAACCACGGACCTCCTGAGCTGCTCACGTCAGATCTTGATAACTCTATCAAAGCTTCTTTACTCATTAAAACGACTTTTTCTCATTATTGTATGACTTTCTTCTGGCAATATTGCGACTTTATTTTGCCAAGAGTATTACTATTCTTGTAATATGATTTTGTTCTCATTATATTATGACTTTTTTCTTGTATTTAAAAAAAGTCTGGCCCTAATGCTTCGTCTTGCTTTACTAACCTCTTCTTCTGTTTTTCTTTTCACTGTCACAAACTTCTCCATCTGCCCTCTATGGAGGTTGACATGTTTCAAAACATCCTCCTCCTCTGTTTATACCATGTCTGAGTAGGCTACTTCTTCTACTGGCTTAAGCAAACAGCCTGTTGATTAATTTGAATACTGCTGCCACCTCGTGACCGGAAGCTTGTTTTTCAGTCAAGCACTAATAAAGGCAATAATACAGTCCTGTTTCTTGCACTTCTTGTGAATATTTTTTCAAATTGTGGGCATACTCAGTAGCAATTTCTGATTTTAAAAGTAACAGTAGATTACATGGTCTAAACTGTACTTAAGTATGAGTAAAATTATACACTTGAAAGAAATACTCATAAAAGTACAAGTACTCAAAAAAATCCACTTAATTACAGTAACATGAGCATTTGTAATTTGTTACTTCCACCCCTGGAAATGACTATTAGTAATGCATTCACAAATCAAAAATAAAGCAGAGTATGGTGGTGGCAATATCATGGCAATATCATGCAGCGGGAAGCTGGTCAGTGTTCATGGGAAGATGGATGGAGTACAATACAGCCTGTTTTGTACTTGATCAAACAGAACAACGAATTTAAACATGCAATCGGACCTAGAATAAAAGGTGTCCTAGTCAAAGTTCAGACCTAAATCAAGTTGAGAATCTGTGGCAAGAACTTGAGATCACTTTCTATGTGTCTCTGCATAACAAGCAATACACCTGGGCAGGTGCAGACATAGTGTGAACTCACCTCAGGCAACAACAAACTTACCATGTAGGCGTACTTTGGGAGATTGTCCTAAACTCTGCTGTTCACACATATTAACACATTTTAAAAATTACTGTGAGTACAAAACAAACTTATGAGATTATTTAGACTTACATGAGGCACCACACCACTTTGTGAGGGCAAACCCATTTAGAAATAATTAATACTGCATAACTAGGCTGTCACTTAGGCACCCTCATTTCCTGTTCCAGGTGACATGGGAGCCACATCAAAGGCAGAGATGACAGGGGAAATCCCACTACAGCACCACAAGTCTGTTTGAAACAGCCTTGGGAGGTGGTTATGGATGGTTTGATTTCACAGACACACACACACACACACACACACACACACACACACACACACACACACACACACACACACGCATACGCACAAGCACAGTGACTCAGTGTTAGAGAGAAAGAGCAGGGGCTTCCTCTGCTCTATTGTGAGTCAATTTTTCAATGTTGGGAGCTACTGTATTTGGTTCTGAACTTGAAACCAAATCCTAAGGCACCTAAATTCATCTGCTACCTGCTGCACATTTTCAGTCCACCTGTATGAGGACCCCTTCAATGCAGCTATTGGTGCTCATGTAGCATACAAAAGGACATAGATACATGTACACATGCTCACACAAAGCTGTTCTGTACATTTGTCTATGATGACTCAGTGAATGTCGCCTTTGTAAGGCTGTCAACAACTGACCTGAGACCTTTGTCAAAAACTTATGTTAGCCCCTACATCTAAAAATGGTCCCTAGCTTTCAGACCAAGGAAGATGTAGAAAAACAGGTGCATTCACAGTAAAATCCTTGTAACCATTTCCTCCAATACAAAAACAAAACAAAGGTGGAGCAAAGTGAATTAGCTTGTTGGCAATGAGGTTTGGGGCCAATGCCACAGTAGCTACACTAATGCTCGGAGTAGGTCCCAGCTTAGAGTCATTAACATTCCTTTATAACAAGGACAAGTGTACATCTGGAGATCCCAAGTGCTCAGATGTGCACATACACAACACAGTCTTGCATGTAAGGGAACTCAATATGTCCCCTTTTCTGCAGGCCAGAATGTGCACTTTGGATGACATCTGATCTGCATTCCACCCCAGTCCTCTGGCAGTGTTTGCATGTTTGAATGCGTCTTTCATCCTTCACCCTGAGACTTGGTTTTATTCATCTGAAAATGCTTTCAAAACAAGGAGATAAATGCAAAATAGAATATTCTATCAAAAATTATTTTCATCAACCAGAAATTGTAGGGCAGGTGTAAACAGGTTTAAATAGCTGGCACCAAGTGTGGAATGTTTCCTCAAGAACATTTGAAGCTAGTGACAACATAGGAAATTATGAAGCTTTAAGAAACCACAACAACCCTTTTCAGGAAATATCTACTTAGTTGAAAGAAGTTAATGCAGAGAAGATTCAGCAGGCACTTTATTTTGTGGTTTAAAGAAGTTCAAGTTCCAACGTGTTACATTCAATAAAATTACTATATTTTCCATTTGCAAATGAAGTTTTGTACATTTGTTTTACACAAGGCTGCCAAACATTTTGAATGGAAATTCCTAAAATATTAACATGCATGAGAAATAGCTGGGCAGTTATTATTATGGGAAGGGAAGGGCATAGATGTCATACTATTCACAGCTTGTTTCTTCATGTGTAAAGTTGCATTCTTCCTATGATCTCAGATTAACCCAAAAAAGATGTTGTAAAGAAAGGAAATCATAACTCTCTAAAACAGTACAAATACTGTATAAATTTTGTACCTTTAATTTAAATTGGACTTGTTTAGTCTCATGGTAGATTAACTGAATTTTAAAACTCTGTAGGACGAATTAAGAACACATCAGCAGTATCTTTATTTGGGACTTTCTCCAGATTTGTTTGATTTATTTTTGCTGTATGCTCTAGGATGTCGCTTTTCCAGGTTTTCAATAGAGATAATGATGACATTCCATGATGGATGGAAGGGTAATAGACATCTTGTTATTGAGAAGAAGCTTCAGGATCAATCACTAGGCAGGTGGCCAACTCAGTAAGCTGAGGGACATGCAAAACAAAGAGGGAACAGCAGTGCATCTGATAAGCTAGACACAGCTTACAACTGATCTACACCACTGCTTATTCTAGCTAATGTAAATGCTCACATGACAACATTGATTAATTACAGCTGCAAGTAAATACACAGCATATACACTTGGAACAAGATGTCCAACTTCACTAAACTAGCTGATAATGCCCCTCTTTGCAGACAACAAAGCAATTCTAATGCTGCATCTGAGTTAAAACACAGAGCAGCAATGGAATTTCACTGAAAATACCACCACTTATTGGCCAGTACAACAAATGGTTACTATGGAGATTGAACACAGACACGTAGACCAAAGAGTTACAGGGTTTTCATAGGCAAGTACTTCTGCTTCTTGGGTGTCAAGAGATCTGAGAGGTGGTGCTCCCCTCCCAAGTCCTGTTAACTTTATATTATTTTTCCTTATGGTGGCTGTGGCTTAGTGGGAAAAGAAGTCCTCCACCAGCTGGAGCCCTAATTCCTCCCACATGTTGAAGTGTCCTTGGAAACTGAACCACAAGTTGCCTACCAATCTGTAGTTTGGTGTATGGATGTCTTTGAATTAATGAGTGAAGATGGGTGTTCGACCTGTAGCGCTTTTCATAAACTAAGACAGAAACGTTCAAAATAAATTCACTCTATTTTACCATATATTTTTAAAGGTAACATTTCAGACCAGTTGTTTCCTCCCTTACATATTCTTCAGTTTTTTGCTTTTCTGCTTTTTTTGTTTCACATATGTTTCATCAAGCAAATTGTAATATTGGATAAAGATAACCTGAGAAAATACAAAACACAATCTTCAAAATATTATTTTATTCACTAGGGGGAAAATGCTACCCAAACCAACCTGGCTCAATGTGGAAAAGTAATTGCCCGCTAAACCTAATGACGAGTTATTCTGTCCAAGTTTGTGATGACTGGCAATAAGTCTTTAACAGCACTGCTGATGAATTTTGGCCTACTCTCAATTGCAGAAATTGCCAAAACAGTCACAACAGTGAATATTTGAGAGCAACTACAAACTAAATACTAAAACTGATCTCCCACAGTACATCATGGTAATGCTGTAAATTTCCCAATATGCATAACACATAAAAGTAAAGAAAGAAATACAATCATTTAAGTTTCAAACACCAAAGTGAAAGGGAACTGATTCTTTTACATGTTGTCTTACTGTTAATCTCTACTCTCATTGGAGTAGAGAGAAAAATAACAATATTGTAAACATTACTGTAAGAGTATTTTCTTTAATGGTAGTAGTGTAAAATGGTCTGAATACAGAGGCATGCTCAAATTATCAGACTTTTAAAAGTAAAAATATTTGAAAACTATGTATTGTGAGAGTAAAGATTTACTAAATCAGATTACACAACTGAAACTTGAGATTTGTTTCTAAGCCACCAAAAGGTTTACCACCCATTAGTGCGAAAAGCAAATTACCAAACACCCTCAGCTATGGTACAACCTGCAAGCTGACACTGATAATAAGAATGTGTCTCACCTACTGAAGGGGACCTCCTGTAGTGAGGGGGACACTCCAGTGTGTCTCGCTGAGTTCGACCAAACATGGCAGAGTAAACAGAAATCTGCATACCCTGCTTGCAGTTGAGCCTCATCTGCTCCTCCTCACAGACAACCTTACTTTTATACTCATCTGTGGACAGAGAGAAGAAATTATAACAGACAGGTTCACAACTAATTACTTCATAAAGCAAGTGAAATAAACTTAACTAATGTTTTAGCTGATATTCCAAAAAACAATAAAACTGTTATGCAAGTCATGTTTCATAGGTTATTTGCATCTTCTGGTAATAGGTAACAGAGTTTTATTTCTTGAGAACAATGAGACTCAGAGAGAAATTAATGAGTGAACGTGCAAAGCCATGCAGAGGCATTCCTCAAACACACCCAGCCAAAGTGACCTGTGACAGCAAGGAGCAGGTCCACTGGCCTCGAAATGAAAACACAACAGCAGCCCCTTCTCCGTCCATGTGGGGAGTGGAACAGGAATGTCGACTAAAGACAGCAGACAAAACGGACAGGATATTTCCTTGTGATGGATTCTCTCTTGCTTTCTCTCCCTCTCTGTTTTTCTTCTCTTGCAGTGCTCCATCCGACTTTCCTTTCAGAGGCAGTGACACCTGCCTGTCGTACCTCACCAACGTCCCATGTGGCCTTTCTTTCTTCCACAGAGAAGCCATTGGTTAAGTGACACCGAACAAAGAGCTGTTGATTGGCCCCGGAGTCCGGTAGAGAAAGAAAAAAGTGGGGGGGGACCAGGAGGATCAGTGGATTATTGCTCACTTGTGGTCACTCTAGCGAGAAGTTTTACACAGCTCAGTGCAGCTTGGCTCAGCACAGCCCTTAGATTTGAATGGATGCTAAAATCTGTGTGGGATTACTGCACTGTTGAGGCTCACCTCTGCAGTGATACTTTTAACTTGCTAGCTCAGAGGAAGGAAGGCAAAGGATAAAGGGAGAGACAGGCAAAGACTTTTCTTTTAATGATAAAAGAGATCTCAACATATACAGAAATATTATATTATGGGGAAATTAACTAATGAAAAGGAGACTGCTGTCTTATATTCACAACCTATGTTCTCATTTGTCATTATCCAACCGTTACCTTCAATGTATCTTATTGAGAGTTTAGGTGACAAACCAACACAGACTGATGCATAACTGAAGTAGATGAAAAAAAAAAACATGTATGGTTTTCAAAATTTTAAAAAATTTAAGAAATGTGGATATCTATTCAGCAACTCTGACTCAGAACCAATGTTTTGGCATATATCTCAACCAGCTTTGCACATCTAGACACTGATTTTTTCCCCTGATCTTACTTGCAAAATACCAAAAGCTTAGTTAGAGTCTTGTCACAAATTGGTGTACATCCGGAATTTAACAAAGCCATTCTAACACAAGAGCATGCTCTGATAAAAACCATCCCATTTTAGCCATGCTGGAAGGTGAACCTTTGTCCCAGTCTCATGTCCTTTTCAGTCTCTGACAGGATTTTGAAAAAGGATTTCAATTTACTAAGTTTCATTCATCTGTCCATCAGCTTTGACCATCACCATAGGATGCTACATGTGGTCAGGTTGATGTGAAAAATTAAGTTTTTTTAAAAAAAAGAAAAAGTCATTAAAGCAGTAAGATGACTGAAGTAAATTTTTGGTCTTAAAAAGTCTTAGACATGTTCATATGGACAGTGGAAAAATTATCACTGGATGACTGTTTCCATTCCTAATGATTTTATACTATTATTTTATTTTTATTTTTACTTGTATTTTCAGATATTTTATTGTATGGATTAATTTGACTATGCTCTATTTCAGCTTATTGTTGTCTTGTTTATATAACATTTATATATTGGACGTTCAAGGAATTGAGACCTTAAGCAATATTAGTCATCCATCCATCCATTGTCTTTCGCTTATCCGAGATCTGTCCGCAGAGGTAACAGGTTCAGGAAGGAAACCCAGGGACTTCTTTCCCCAGCAACACCCTCTGGCTAATTCTGGAGGATCCCAAGGTCAGATCAGTTGTATAGTCCCTCCAGCGAGTTCCTGGTTGTCCCTGGGGTCTCCTCCCTGTTGGACAAGCCCGGAAAGCCTCAAATGGGAGGTGAATAGCAGGTATCCTGATCAGATGCACGAACCACCTCAACTGACTCCTTTCATTAAGGACGAGCAGCAGCTCTACTTCTAGTTCCCCCCGGATGACGGAGCGCCCCCTATCTTTAAAGCTGATTCTGGCCACCCTATGGAGAAAGCTCCATAGAGTTTATCTAATTTTACATACTAGTTATTTTTAAATAGGCTGCTAACTTAACTTTAGTAATTTTTCCTTATTCATGTAGAACTTAAATTTAAACCATGTGGGTCTTAAAAGGTTTTACATTTCTCCCAATGTAACTTGGCCAGATTTGCTGAGAGCACTGGTAACAGTTTTGATGTTGAAATCATCTTTTACCTAAGCTATGTATCTATGCAGCTTTTCCAGAGTTACAGTGGATCTTTTAGCTACTTCTCTCATCAGTGCTGCAGTTGCCCAGTCTGTCAGTTTGAGTGTGCAGAAGCTTTGTCATATTCTTTCCATTTTGAGATGATGGACTGAACAGTGCTGTGTGAGATGTTCAATGTTTGGGATATTTTTTTTCCAACTCAACCCTTACAGAACAGCACTATTCATACTGAGATTAAATTACACACATGTGAACTATATTAACCGATTAGGCAACTTCTGAAGGAATATGGCTGCACTGGATTTTATTTATGGAAAGTAGTGTAAAGTGGGCTGAACACAAATGCATGCCACATTTTTCTTTTCTTTAAATTTTTAACATTAAAAAGATTTTAAAACCTTAGATAATTTTTTAATTCCACCTTACTTTCGCTGCATTGAGTGATCTGCCAAATAAAATCCCAATGAAACAAAGTGTGAAAAGTTCAAAGAATACAAAGATTTTTTTCAAAAGCCCTGTATATGCGGGTGACTAAAAAAAGGTCTAAGGGTCACAGGGAGGGACGAAAATGTCAGAGAAGGCGATGACGGACTTACTAGGTCTGCATTTGTACCAGACAATGAGGTATTTACTGCTGCCAGGACACTGGTCCGTCCCAAACACACGGCTGTTGACAAGGACTTGACAGCTCCTTCTGTCTTGGCACTCGTCCAACATTTTCTAAAGAAGGAAAGAGTGACACAGAGCAGGAGAGAACCAAAGACAGCTTTAGAGGGAGAACAATAAGCAAAATGATGGTGAAATCTGGAGCCTGCAAACCTAAACCCACTTCAAACAGGTTGGTTATATCCATGGAAAGCCAAGGTAAGAAAAAACTTTGGGAAACTCCACTCTTCACTCTTCTAATTTCCTGGCATTGTTTTTATTCTCTGGTTTCATCATCTTTTAGCTTACTAGCTTAGCTTACTGTAACCCAGGTGAGAACATTCAACAGTAGTCCAGATTTTTTTTTCTCTCTTACTTTCCTCTTCACTGTGCAAGATGGTAGGATAAACTTGGGCTCTCATCCAGCCTTGGTTGTTGTAGTTCTACATTAGTCATTTTAATTTACTAAACTACTAGTCTGACTATAGATTTGAGCAAGTTTAGGTTCGTTACTAACTCATTGTAGCTATTATGAAGATCAAACCACATTTTCTTTTTTTGTATTTTGTTTTTTTGAATGACATGTTATCTTGTCTTTCCAACTGAAGAGTTGGTAGGACAACTAGGCCTCTGTGTCACATTATATTTATACTTTGGGGAACCAGGATTAATAAAATAAGTTCATTAGTATGCTGATCAATGGAAGAAGTACAAACAAAAAGGAACTTTGGTTACAAAATTGTAGCACTGTTGATTCATTTTTTTGGCATACATCAATAATAGGATTTTTTTCACACTAAATAGAGTACTCAGAGTAAATGTTAGTTGAAATAAATGTCAGTGTGAGATTATAGTACTGCAATGAAACCTGAATTTAATGGGAAAAAATGAATCAAATACCAAGCCTTTCTACATAGACGATGCAGTAAACTATAAAGGTGCTGAGGTATAATATCAGTGAAGCAACTCAAGGCATTGATTTTACATATAAAAAATTTGTGAATTAAAAGAGTTCCCTCAAGCTCCTATTTTAGCTTTTTTAGCAATGTTTTACGAGTATCAAATCAAAATGACCACATATTAAAAACCAAAAAGATTGTCCATTTTGGCATTAAAAATGCAGTAAGTAACTTTTAGGAAAAATATGTTTTTTACATATTTGTTAAAATTATCAGTATGTCGTGACAGTATAATATAAAACAGATAATCTATGAAAAAAACATAGAAGAAATACGCCACTCAGTAAGAAACAACCAATCAAAGCCAGGAGGAGGGTCTTAGCGCTGTCAATCACCCTCATGCAGCTAGGCACTGCTCACATACTCCCCTTTGCTCTCTTTGCAATGTTACACCTGGTTCATAGCCGCAACATAGCCTGCCACTAATGCTAAGGCTAGTTAGAATGGCCACCGATGATGGCAGATAAACAGTTTTCCTAGAATGGTAAATTGTTTCTCTGCCATTAGCACATTTAGCAAGGCTACACAACGGTGACTGACAGCACTAAGACCTTCCTCTTGGTTCTCATTGGTTGTTTTTTGGTTGGGAGCGGTGCATTTCTTTAGACAGTAATAATAGGTGGAGGAACTTGATGTTTTTGCAGATTATCTGACTCATTCCATAGTCACAACATGGTGACAGTTTTTACAAATAACCAAAAAGCATATATAACTAGATTAAGAAGACATTTTAATAAAACAACAAATAGAAAGATAAAACTGTTCACTCTAACAGGATTATCCATAAACTCATTTTATTGACACATTCTCACAATAATGCCAACAATTCTGCAGTCATGAACAGGTGGTACGAAGGGATTCCTCAGTTTTGCTCATGTGGGTGGCAGATCAGCCAGTCAATGTTTCACTACCATACAAAGTAGCCTCTGTGTCTGTGCATTCATGTCTGACATGTCTATAGTAAAAATAGTGGGTGTTTGACTCTAAAAGGCAGGGAAAACCAAGAATGAAGCTAACAACTGAATGAATGCTGAACAGAATGTGTTTGTGTCTATGCTGCAAAGCGGTGGTTTTAGTCCAACCACATCTTAACTTGGGAAAGGATGCTGAAGCGAAAACTCCATGAAATTGCATTGTGTCATGGGAATACACAAGCCCCTTTCCCATTTAAAATGGGTAATTTGGCGGAAAACACCCCAACAAAGCATTACATAATCAGTAGTCCTATAAAAATTAACCCTTGGGCAATTTGACCACCTTATGTGACATATTCTGCCACAGGAATTGTGAGAAAAATGAGTTTGTTTATATGTTAAAATGGAACTAACAGGATGAACAATAACAGAGCCAGAATTACAATTAATAAAAGAACTAAATTAGGATTAAAAAGTAAACAAGGACTTTACAAATTATGACTTTGTACTGGTTATTTACCTGTAGTGCAGTGGACACAGAACAATATTGATCATCCTCTTGGGAATGGTAGGAGCTCAGGAGTGCCTGATAGGTTTGAGGGCACTGTTGAGGACCAGAGGGACGTTTTCTACCATAGAAAGCTGATTGGACGGTTATGGTGGTACGGGGTGGACAACGAACAGACAGGAACTCTCCGTCACAGGCCTGTTCAGTGTAGTTCCTCAACACTTTGGATAGGTAGCCTTTAAAACAGAAAGAAACCAGCACAGTCACAATTTGAACAAAATATTGCAAACTTTTTGTTGGATCTATTAAACTTTAATTTTAAATAACTGCAGTTTAACAAATAGAAAAAAAGTTATATGGAATCAAACACTACTTGCAGCTCCCTGAAAAAGTATATATACCCTTCCAACATTTTTACATTTTGTCAACTAGGCGAGGAACAACATAGTCTTGTTGAGACCAAAACGGAACTTTTTGGCCTACAGGCAAAATGGTATGTGTGGCAGAAAAATGGCATGTCACATCACAATGAACACACCATTCCCACAAATAAACATGGTGGCAGCAGCATCATGCTATGAGGATTGCTTTTGCAAACACAAGCAAAGCTGGTCAGTGTAGTTGGGAAGATGGATGAAAATACAGGGATAAAAAGTCTGTTAGAGGCTGTAAAAAGTTGAGATTTAGATGGTGATAGGAGTAAAAACCTAAAGGGTTTAGATCAAAGCATATCTAAATGTTAGAATGGCCCAATCAAACTTTACACCTAGATTTGATTGTTAATGTGTGGGAAAACCTGACAAATGATGTTCACAGGCCATTATCCATCTAGTTTGACTGAGATTTAGCAAAAAATGGCAAAATGTTCATGCTCCAGACGTGCGAAGTAGAAACATACCCCAAGGTACTTGCAGCTGTAATTGCAACAAAAGGATGTTTTAAAAAGTATTTAGTCATATGAACTGAAAACATATGCACACTGCTTTATTTAGAATTTTATTTGTAAAATTTTAAGAATCAAGTGTCTAATATGAACAACTGTTTGCCCTGGTCTTTCACAAAATATTCAAATAAAGTACACTAAAATTTGAGGTTGTAATGACAAAAAAAATGTGAAAACTGGCAATGCATAATCTTGCAAGTCATTGCAAAACAAACAATGTGTATATTAATTTAAATAATCATCATTCAACAAACAAAATTTATTTAACTAAGCTAAATATTCCCTTTATTCTAAGCGGATACACATTCAGCAAAAAGTCAATACACCCAAACTTACATAAACTCACAACATGAACACAATGTGATTCAATTATCACTATTTGCTCAGAAGTAGAAAAGAAGAAAGAACACATACAAACAGTGTTCCCAAACACACACAACTGAACACTTGAACACACACACATTCACACACACATTGGCCCCTTATCACCATGGCCACAGTTAAAAGGAGGAAGGGAAACAGAGCAGACATTTGAGGGCTTTGAAAGGTCAGCCTCTCTCTAAATAGAGATGCTTTTAAAATAGTCATTTCACAAACTAACAGATTTGAACAGAAACTAACAGAAAAGTAGTGAACATGTAACACCTGTCATGTTATTAACAGCTCACACCCCCCCAAAAAAACAACAATACCTGCCTTTGTTACATATATTATTTCTAAAACTTGTATAATATATATTTAATGGAACTATATATTTAATGCAAATCAACATGATAATTAGCTCCTTGGTTGACAAGTTAAAAGCTGTCTGAGCAGCAATTGTGTGGCTTGGACATTTCATCGAGACATCATTTCTCAAATTGTGATTGTTTTAATTATTTGGGCTTTGCTGGTTTCCCCCATTACAATCTCCATCTCCCACGAGAGCACACACCCCCTGTCTACTTTGCTTGCCACATTCCAAAGTGAGAGGGAACTTGGCATTCCCCCTGGCAGCAGGACCACACACACACACACACACACACACACACACACACACACACACACACACACACACACACACACACACACACACACACACACACATCAAGAGACAAAACATCAACACAAACAATGTGGTCAGGACAAGCCTGTTTGGCTCCTGAAAATGGGACCTCTAGTGATGGTGTAACAGTATCGCATTATCCGAAGCTAGTTCCTGGCAGAGCCCCCTATCGTGCTATAACAGAGCGTTTGTCTAACCAAGGAAACAGACAGGGAAGGCAGTGAAACAGACTTGGCTTAAGATAGCTTAGAGAAATTGCCATTTGGAGGTTTCTTCAAAGAGATGTTTTTGTGCAACAGTTTCTTCACTATAAATACTGCGATTTGCCTTACCCCACCCTACAAGGGGGCAGGGAGGAAAAAACAAACAGATTATCTCACATGAACCCTCAGGTGCTTTCTTAAGAATCCAAGTTCTCTCTTTCTCTCTCCTGCTTCTTTAGGAACATCCCTATTGTTCTAGTTCCTTCTACCTGTTGAATAAAGTCTCCTTTAAAGGCCAAAAAATCAGGCAGCCGTGTGGATAGCCCAACCAATGACAGGTGTCCCTCAAAGGCAGACAGCTTAACAATACTGGAGGAACACCCAGGCATCTTTCCTCCTCCCTTTTCCTCACCCTTTTCTTTTCATGTGGTTCCAAACTACTTTTTTAACTAGATCTCTGCCCTTTACCCCTAACAAAAACTGTCACGCTATTTTGTCTACAGGTTTGTTTGTTCAGCCATTAAAAGACAGGACGCTGCAATCGAGATGCTGCTCTTGTACAAACAGGTCACTTTTGTCTAGGTCCTTTGTTGAAATTAACATGTTTAATCTCAATACAGGCACCACTTGGTTCTATTATAAGCAGAGACATATGACGCTGCACCTGCTTTTTGAATCAAAGACCCAACCGAGACTGGATCTTTTCCTTTGACTCAATTAAACCTGTCAGTTGGGTGTTCAGCTCACAGATCATATAAATAGACTTTTAGCTTCTCATTTGTGGTCATGTGCGGACTCTTAAATCTGACCCGGTGAGGGAGGAGGTCAGGTATGATGGAGATTAGTAACGAGTTACTGTGTTTTGTCAACAAGACAGAGAAGGAAGCTGCTGTGAGAAGTTTTCCTTTTAAAAACACAGCTTGCAGCTTTCCCACAACTTAAAACCTTTTCTACAATGTTATCTGTCTCACCTTTCAAGTCAGCTGGGCTTTCACTAACTCCTGTTGTGGTCCAAAATGTTCAGATGCTTTGTTTTCGCTCATAATGAGTATGACAAGTCCTTAGAGAACAAAAACATGTGGGTTTGACAGCACTCTTGACTTGGGTGGAGAGTTAATAAGCTAGTCTTTAGTTTGAAAGATGCAGTCTCTTACTATTGGTTAGTGCCTCAGCACATTAACAATAGCAGCAGCTTTAGGTATAACTGGCATGCTGTTACAGTGTTAGTTTAGCACAGAATCTTATTCAAGTGCTTAGTCCTTTAACTCGGTTTATTGTATAAAATAAACCTTTTTGCAACCAGAAGGAATGTGTTACTTTGGTGAATATTAACAGATTAAAGCTTGGCATAATGCCACAAATATGGCTGTTTACATTCACATTTAGAGACATTCAACAGGATACAGAAACTACAAGATTAAGCAGATAAAGTCCAAGTGCAATGCCTTGCAAAAGCATTAATACTCCTTGAACCTTTTCAAATTTTGTCACAGTACAGCAACTTTAATTAATTCCAATAGGATTTTATGTGATAGAGCAACTCAAAGTACAACATTATTGTGAAGTGAATAGTAATTTATATATGGTCTTCGAAATTTTTAACAGATAATAATAATCTGAAAACTTTGTCACAACTGTATTCAGCCCCCCCCCTAAGCCAGCATCACGCTGTGGAAAAATAATTTTTTCATGGAAGTAAATCTCTGGTCATGAACTGGTCTGTAAACCAAACGGTGATCCAGACATGTTACCAGAGTTAGAATGGAATGGTTTAAACAGGACATGTGTTGAAATGGCCCAAATAAAATTGATCTTGATCAAATGAAAAAAACTGATATTCACAGCTATCCATCAGATCTCACTGAGCTTGAGGTATTTTGCAAAGAAGAATTGCCAAATATTTTGTCTCTACAAAATTGCCAAATATTTTGTCTCTACAAAATTGCCAAATATTTTGTCTCTACAAAAATTGGTAGACAAAGCCAACAAGACTTGCAGCTTTAATTTTAGCAAAAAGTGGCTGTACAAAGTTTTGACTCAGGTAAGTGCAATACATTTGCATACCATAAGTACAAGATTTTTATTTGAAAAATATTTTAAAAACCATGCATCTTTTTCCACTTCACAGTTATGCATTAAATGATACTGGTTGACCTCTTAAAGTTCCAATAAATGCATTACAGTTTATGGTTGTGATGTTGACAAACATAAAGAAAGTTCAAAGGGAAGGAATACTTTGCAAACTGCAACTTATCATTAACTAAACTTCAAAATATAACAGCAAGAAATCCTTGCATTCTTGTGAGTAATAAAAATTAAAGGCTGGATTGCATGTCATCTTGCCACATTTAAGCATTTACAGCTTCATAAATTTATTGGGATTATTTTAAGCAAATTATAGCAACTAAACCATGAAAAGTTCCAAGACGCTGTGCTGCAGGCTTGCTGTGGAAGAAGGAATTCACTTCAAGTGTTAGCTCATAGGAAAGACACAGGCCACACTCTGTAGTAGTAAAAGCACAGGGAAAGTAAAGTATATACCACTTGATCAAGGCTTAAAATGGTTTATACAGCCATGTAGCTGGCTACCTAATGAATGATCTTATAATCTCTTCAACAAGAGGTTAAGATGCTGCAAGAATAAAAGAAACAGCATCTACATAGGCACAGATAATAGCAAATCTTTTTAAAAGTACAAGCTTTCTACTTGCAGGATGTGGCAATGGTCTGAATGCCAGAGTTGATCATTTTAAACCTTGACGTAATTACTTTTCTCAGTTCAGAAGCACCACAAAAGCCAGAACATGCTGTTTTGTAGAATCAAAACATTATATTTATTTTATAGACCTCAGATAAATATTCTGTCATTAAACAACAAGCTCAAAAATTAAGACCAAGAATTTATATTATGAATACAACGATAACATGCTTTGAAATGATAGTGATGAATAACGAGTGCTTCTGTACAGATGCCAAGTACAATGCTTACTGTAAAGCTCTTTAAACTGAAGGCTAAAAAAATGCATTCCTAAAATACACAACATTCTTCTCCTTACAATAAATTAGTCTTGCCCTTACAGTCACGCCTTGGATTAGCCTACTTTCTGGTTAATCACACTATGGGGCAAAGAACGAGCAAGGGGGGATTCTGCACAAATGAATACTTCATTTGGAGTCCTTTTAAGATATGTGGTGAAGCCCACTAGAATTTTGAGAAAAAATCTGAATGTGCATGGGAAATATGAACCAGCTTGAAGTTGTGGGACAACCTTGAACATTTGGATGGAATCAAGTAATATTTTAAAATTGGGGAAATAATCTGGAAAATGTTTTTTGGGGCTGCCCTTAAAAATTGTAATTTATGAAAAAATTCCTGCAGTTTTACAGCATGTATTGTTTATAGTTTACACTCCACCATTTAACATTTAGGAAAGTGATTGGCTAAAAGCTTTATCATTGTACGTCAACATTTTAATGCTGCACAGGTTTTACAGCTAATGTAAAAGCAGGTATCTGCTTGATAAGGAATCTTGTGTGATCATTGTTTCTTATTTTTCAACACCATGTCAAGCACAGAGGTAATCCTAAATTAACAGCCAAGGTCATAGGCCAACAATTATTTTTTTCAACATAAAACTAAACTTCAGGGGAATCTGGATGCACACAGGTAGCTGCAAAGCTCGATGGATGCATCGAGCTTTGCAGCTACTCTAACAACAGTTGTTTGATGTTAGCAGAGGTGTCCAGAGAGTTCCTTTCAGAGCACACATAATTTTTATGGTTTGAAATCCAAAAGCAAGCCAGGTGCAAGCAAATATGTTTATTATATATATTTTTAGAGCAGCTATATATAGTAGGTCACATATAGTGTGCCATTAGCTTCAGGATATGATCTGTTTATTTGAATGATGAAGTTTCCAGCAGAACCCTTTTCTCTCTACAAATGACTGCAGTGAGACTAGAGCCTGGCCAGCTAGAGTCATTACAAACTGGAGACACAAACACAAACACCCCTGTTGCACAATCTTATGGCCCCCCTATGCCAACACAGACAGCCAATTATACAACTCTCATAAATAAACCACACAGGGTCAAACAGAAGCAATCAAAATCAACAAACTCTGCATAAATATCTTCTAAACCTGCCTCTGCCCCCAGATTTCCTGAAAACAGCCTCATCAATTATTTTCATGATGTATGAATACCAAGCAGAAGCCAGTCTGCATACGCCTAAACTGGACTGTGAGTTTTAGTCTCAAATTTATTTAAAGAACATAAGAAAGATCTCTGGCAGTGGAAGTATAACATTAAAGCAGGTTCAAGATCCTAAATGTATGCTATTACGAAGAAAGACAGTATAAGATAGATAAGTTATAGGTAAATGCAGGTTTTACATGTTCTTAGAAAGAGACATGATAAGAAAATAGGACTCAACAGATTAAATAATAAGACAGCCCCATATAAAGTAAAATCAAGATCTTGCAGGCGACCTTAAGCAACAAAAACAACCCCTCTTTTTGTTCATAAAGTCAATGAAACCGCAAAGACTGGGTTGCAAATGACTATGATTCTCAATCATTGCAAATGTTTTAAATTTTAATTTTAAAAATTGATAGACTGGTAGATTGCAACTGGGCTCTTGGTCAATTTGTCCCTTGTCAATTTGTACCTCATTTTGCACCAATGCAATGTGCTTTCACCTATTCTTACTTCCATTTAATACCTATGAACGAGTCATTTTGTATCGATGTTGTATCCACCTCTTCTGGTACATATTTTCTATTTGCACCATATTTCTTTACAGAGCATTGTAGGGAAACTTCCCACATTAGGAAGGATGCATTTGGTACTCAACAGGTCAGGTACCAAAACGCCTTAAACTGCAAAGATACAAAATGGGGACGAGGGCAAAATGACCAGCACCCACTTAAGTAACTCTAGGTCTGTTGTGGTGAAGAGAGAGTTGACCCAAAAGGTAAGCTTGATTATTTACAACACGTTAAATGATCCTATGGTAGGTATATTTGAGTGTTGCCTAAAAGAATGAGACCCAGTACAAACACAGAAATGAGTGTTTCTACATAGAATGGTTTTGAATACCGTTAAGGACAGATTTAGGACACTGGCTTAGGTGGAGATCATAGTACTAGAATCATTACAGCAAAGCACTAAACGCAGCCAACTCATGTGGTTGGAGCATGGAAGGATGCCTCGTAGAGAAGTCTTTGGGACATACCTAATACTGGAATGAGGCATCAAAGGACATATTTTAACCCAAGCTCAGTGATCATAGAATAAGGTTAAATGTTTTTCTTTGCAAACATTAGCCAATCCTAACAAACAACAAGAGGACCTCCACTTGTGGATCTGTTGCCTTAACATTCCCTGAGGAGTAAATAGGTATAAAGCATCTGCTGGCTTACAGATGTCATCACAGATTGACAGTAGCTGCAAAGTTTTCCTGAGGGAATCCTCAAGCATTGGTCCACCCAAGCCCTCTTACGACCTCTTTTAGCACGTGCCTTTCCTCGTGACACTTGAGAGGCCAAAGGGTAACCATGAGAGGGGACTATTGCTCTGGGTTTCTGAGCTTGTGTGTTGTAGGTTTCTCATCATTGGTGGGTGGTGAATAAGGAGATGCAGGGTGAATAGTAAGAGACAGAAAGGTTTCTGGAACACCCTGCATGTCCAGACCCCCACGAGTCTGATGGTGGGACAGGACACACAGAGATTGAGAAGGGCCAAGAAGAAGACACGTAAGTAATTTTAATGGTCATTTTTATTGCTTGGGAGAAGTGGGTGGAAACCAGGGACTGTCTGTTATTACCCAGATGACTAGCGTTTATTGCTGCAAAGTGAACAACAGATGGAGTCTTCCTCAATCATTCAAACGTGGATCATGTTTAAGAGTCAAAGCAGCATAAATCTTACCAAAATTGCAAACCTGATAAGTCTTTGCAAGACATTATTCTGAAATTGCTTTGGATTTGTGCACAAAGTTGGACATTAATGACTCTAAAAATATGTTTTCAAGTAAGCTTTTCATCAACAACAACAAAAAACAATTTCAATAACTCAATGACTGAGTAAACTGTGATTTCAAACTTTGACAACTAAGGACCCAGAATCAAAAGGGAAGTCATTCTACACAAACTGTGTAATCCATCCATCCATCCATCTATGGTCTATACCCACTTATATCCTGCAGTATTGTGTGGGGGGTGGTGCCTATCTCCAGCAGTAATTAGGTGAGAGAAGGGTACACCCTGGTCAGGTCACCAATCTGTCACTGAGCAATGCTGAGACAAACAAGACAAACAATTGCACACGTCACTTATTCCTAAGTGCAATTAAAAGGGACCAAATAACCTAACATGCATATTGCTGGACTGTTAAGGTGATGTCTTAGCACTCTGACAGAACGCATACATGTATACTGAGAACATGGAAACTCCATGAAGAAAGACGCTAGGCTGGGATTTGAACCGAGAACCTTCTTTGTGCAAGGCAACAGAGCTAACAACTTTATCATGTGTTCTAATAATCTCGAGTATAAATAACATTTAATACAAGTGACCCCATCCTATACACAATGAAATTTACCTATCCAAATGATCCATAAACCCAAACCCACCCCCTTCCATTGTAGCTAAGGCTTGAACCTGATTACAGCAAGACAGTTTGCCTCTAGCAAATTTCAAACGTGTACAGAAGATGAAAGAAATATTTTCCTCAGAAAAAGTGAAGTGGAAGGGCATTGGGACACTTCAGCTTTTCAAGGGGAATTAACAAGCTATCTGAGGGGTTTTTTCTTTGACAACAAGGAATTGAGTAACTCTTGAGAAACAGAAAGTATGAAAAGTGGAGTGCAGCATGTCCAGTGGGACTAAGGAGGGGGATCTCTTTCCATTTAAAACAAATTGATTAAGATCTACAGCAAAAAAAAGTTTCCTTTTAGTCGGTAACTGGGGTCTTCTTTAGTAAGTTTCAAATCTATAGATACATTTTAGTTTAAAAGATGTCGCTCTGATGTTTTTCAAGCAAAGTGTGAAAAGTCTGTCTCAAAGTCAAAATGCATATTTTTTTTACAAAACTGGGCCAAAACAATTATTAGCAACTGAAATTCCTTTCAGCCTCAGTTTTGCGGTTTGTTCATTAGCAAATGTTCACCATCAGACAGGATACACAACTGCCTGCAAATACTTGTGAACATCTCTCTCTTTCCCATAACCTATCCAAGGAATGCTCAAAATTTCTGTTCGCAAACATGAAACATCATAGTCCTGCAGAGGTACACTTTGACTGCAAATACAGGACCCAACTTGAACCAATGATTTAACTCCTGAAGAATGAAGATGTTTTTATCTAACCTGCCAAAATTCCAATTGTGCAAGATTTAAAGTTTTGGGAGACAGCCCACTAAAATACAATCCTTCAATGACCCAGGACACATTCATGCCCATGCTGCAAAAAGAACATTGCAAATGTGACCTTTTCATCTGATATGCATTCTAAAGCTAGTCTCAAACCCCATTTTTGTACACAGACTGGCTAATTCCAAAAACATCGACGTTGCACTCATGTTTTGTTAGCTAATATCCCCAAGCAATGATTTAATTCAAGTAAAAACAAACAAACAAAAAAACAATGAGACCTAAACTAAGTATGCCAAAGTCTGGGGAGAAGACTGAGAACGCCTTCAATAAATGCTTTAATAACTATACATCACCCAATAAAGCATTTATCTAAACCGATTAAGTCAGTAGAAAGAGACAGAATATGTACATTTGGGCCTTTATTTACTAAACTGCACAAATCAACATTTTCTTTTAAATTATGTTTGAGTTTGCAGCTCACAAAATTGAATTCATTTCCAAGTTTGAAGTTAAAAAAATACTGAAAACACAAACCAGCTATGCATGCAGAGAAAAGTTGCATAAGATTTATGATATTATGTTTGAAACACCAATCTTGGGCATTGAAGAATAAGAGAATGGCTTCACAGGATGAAACCGGTAATATTAAAGTCTTCAGGTCAAATGTAAATTATTATCCTTTAGATTTATATAGTGATTCGTCCAAGGGGGGTGAGAAAGTCAGAAGAAATGTTGAGCAGTAGCTAGAGACCTAACAAACCAGAGCCCTACCCAGAGATTTAAAAACCAATCTGTTGAAAGCCTAATTTACCTGTAACTGGCTAAACTGACTACATACAACAAAAGTTTCAATGAAACAAACAAAAAAATCTAGCAGCATTCGGGTAGACACTGTAATTTCTGCTCCCGTTCTGAAGAGCACGGTCACGTTAATGCATACCAAATACTTTATCTTATTGATCTGTCCAGCAGTTGTATAAAACATAGAAACAGTGAATGGAAGCAAATGAAAGTCTTAGTCCAATACACAGAATCAGTCTGTGTTTTCCTTCTGATGGTTAACTGGCACAATCCTTTTGCAGCTATTAAAATATTATTCAAAAGAGAGTGTCTGTTCTCTGAACGTTATAAGCTTATCTGCAGTTTTCTCGCAGGGAGTGATTATGATCTAAAAAGCCCCCTCAGGCTAATGCTACATGTGTGGTGGTTAGACAGAAAATCTAAATACTGCCATAATACTGCCAATCTGTTGATCAATTAGCTCAGATAATGAGAAAAAACAAGTTGCTAATTACAGACACATAACTCTTCCAACATCCATGCTTACTTCCATGGGCTGGCTGCTGACACCTGTAGAATGATCTGACCATGGCATGTATTGTGTTTTGCTGTTCTGTGTTGAAACACTTTGTTTCATTGGGTCATAAATAATCCACAGTCTTTACCTACATATTTACTTTCATGAATCTCATTCAGTTTTTCTGCATAACTAGATCTTTATGGAAAGCAAGATGCTGCCAATAGGTGGTCACACATCCATTAAACATATTCCTGTTAGAGTGGTCTTTTTTAAGTAAAAACGTGTTTTCTGTTTTCAACTACTGGCATCTGAAGTGTGTCTAATATGGAAGGCCTATTGATGACTCCATTTTAGTGAGGTATGTCTTAGCAGGCTCTTTTTTGTCAGAAAACTGCATTTTAAAATTACTCCTTAACTCAGAAACAAAACAACAAAATGGAAAGTCAATGGAGATTTTCAAGATTTTTTGGTTTTCTGGCAGTAAAATATTTGAGTATTTGACGTGTTGTAAAGAAATTGGCTTGAACAGTTAGAACAAGAAAGGAATCTGTCTGCCTTTATTATTTGTTTCCTCCTCATTTACCTGAGCTGCCCAGATGGGTTGGTTAGCTACATATTAGTTGTGATTTGGGAAGGAGGTTACTGAAGTGTGCTGTAATGCATACAGTCAGTCCAAAACAGTTGGGGGGCTACACAATGCCTCCTTGTTCAGACTAGCCCTTCTGCTTCTGCTTCTCAATCTCTCTTTCTGTCTCTCAGTTTGCCTCAAGGAGTTTAATCAAACTACAGCTGCTTTGTTTTCTTTCCTTTCCTTTATTAAAAAAAAGGTTCAGATAAATAGATTAGAAAGACTTGGGTGGTGAGAAAAAAGTTAATGTTCGATGAAGGCAGACACATTTATGTCTAAACCCAAACATAAATTAGCTCCCGGGAAACATGGTGAGAAACATAAAAGGGAATGAGGGGCATCAAAGCATGGATGACAGTCTGAAAGCAGCAGAAATAGGTATGTGCATGAGTTTTTGCATGTGCTTGTATGCTTATCATTGGACCTGACTTGAGTTTCAGTCCTTTACTATAGGAGAGCTGGACCTAAGCTAATTACTGGCTGTGTACACACCCACCAAGCTGTATTAAGAGCTCATCTCTGTTTAATTACACCTTACAACTATCAAACTGAATACTACAACGTTTTGTGATTGCAGCTGCAGACATCATAATTTGCCGAATTCAACTTTGCACTCACAAGATGAAAAATGACACAGCATTCTTTGCTAATCTTTCAATTGTTGACTAAACAGAAGCAGCCAAGATGGGAAGATAGGTTCTCAGCGCAGCTGTAATCTCTACTGTAGAATATTCCTCACATGTTTCCCAGTGTTTTCTTTTGAGCGTCTAGGGCAAGTGCAAACATACACCTGTGATGTATATAGACATTTTTGTAGGTAAGTGGTTAAAGAATCAGACTCCCTCTCTACTCACCACAATAACAGTCATTACTAAAAGAATATATCCAATTCAGCACCTGGCTGGGCAGTTTGGGTGGTTTCATGTATTGAAAGCAGTCTTTGCAAAATAATGATTATCACAAGGGGGCCTAGTTTTTGGGACACTCATCTGCCGGTAATAAGAGTTGATTTAGAAACTGGTGCTGCACATAGTAAGACCTCCTCAGCACATTTTAGTAATTCAAAAAGCAACCTAGATAAGCCTAAAATGAGATTCTGTTTAAAAAAGGTGACACCTACTTTACTCAGACTTTTTTTTTTCTCTTTACAGTCAGCAAAAGGATCACAGTGCATCACCTCATCTATTGTGGCCAGTTGGGGCACCTTTTTGTGGTGCTAAACAGTAGTTTTCTTGATTTAGACCATGGGAAATCTCAAAGTTAAATAACTTGTGACTCATGAGTCATAAAAACAATAGTATAAGATGGACTATGGAAATTCAGTAACCTGCAAGAAAACTACTTCTCTCCAGGTTCTTTCAAAATGTCCTGGCTGGCCCATAGGTCTAGCTAAAATCACCTCAGTATTCATATTTTAGAGAGCCAGACAATTCCAAAATAAGAGTACAGCTATGACCTTTTCAGTTCCTCATAAATGGGACTAAAACAAAAAGGTTTTTTTAAGTTGTACACCACAGTTTGGCAATTTAGAAAGTCTAACACAACCCATAATTACTGCTAATTTTAAATATTGATTATTGTTGATGTTAAATGGTAAATATGAATATATCATTTATTCAAAGGCATGATTTCATGTTTTAGAAAAAATAATACTGTAAAAACACTAAAATCCCTCCAGTGATAAACTGTTGCCATTTTTGGTCTTTCTTAGACTAAAGAGGGTGTCTTAGAAAAAAAAAAAGTAAAACACATCTTTTCAGTGCTGTCTAAAATAATGTATCTTTCAAGTTCCCCCACATCTGCTTCTGATTTGTTGACAAGTCTCTCATGAGACTACCCCAGAGATAGACAGCGCAGAGAGCAAAGTGACTCCATGCAATCTACTGGGTTTCCTTAGATAGAAAACTTTAAATTAATTTGAATAATAAACTAAACTTAATGCACTGATTGATAACTAGGATTACTTGGAATGTGAGTGTGATTGAATTCAAATGACTTTTTTTAATAAAGTGCCTTGAAATGACATTTGTTGTGAAATGGTGCTGTTAAATAAACTGAATTTAACTAAGTTCAGGTTCAAAACGAACCAGAATCCATCTCAAAACCTTGCCAAAGTTGGGGGAGAAAGAGGCTGGATCAGTCTTTTGGATTAGATTCTGTACACTGTGTTTTGTTAACTTTATACACTTTGGTACATTGATTTTTTTTTTTTTAATGGTCAATTCTGCAAGATTTTGTTTTGTTTTTCCATGCCTTGGACTTGTATTCACTGTCAATTATTAATCAATTTTCTTTTTATGTAGGTGTGGTTCCATAAGTTATTTAGAGTTGGGAGCTACCAACACATACAAAAAAAGCTGGACCTGAACAGACAGGTTTCCAGTCTCAGAGTGATCTTCAGCCAAAACAACAGCATTCTACACATAGTTTCTTGTCAGCCAATTCAATAGTGGTAAGTGTGGGAACTGCATGGGCAGTGACTTAAGAAACTGACTTGGGACCGTCTGAACCATATAACACCCTCTTCTTAGTTTTCATGTAGGTTCTGGTGCTAAAAGTTGACAGGCTCTGATGGGTCAGAGAATATAAGTAGTCTAAGGGTGTATTCACACCAGGAAAGTCCTTTGGTCCACTTGTTTGGTCCAGACCAAAAGCGGACTTTGTTTTTTTCATTTGGTGCAGTTTGGTTTCACAAAGTGCTTTTGTAAAGCAAATTATAACTTGCAAGCAAAGCCACGCCGATGATGACCATCGCTCCCATTGGACAGAAATTATGGGGCCGGGACAGAGCACAGGTCCCGAAAAAACAAACTTTGGAAGTCCTGCATGCTGCATTTCTGTTGTGTACATTTGTGCTGTTATTACAACTGCAATACCATTTTGAATGTCAAGAGCAGCTCATTCAATGCAGGTTTCAGAATGTGATACCTCTAATTTTGGAATGGGGCCAGCAATTGTGTGCTGCAAGATAAATGAGACCAGATGCTCTGCTCTATACGTTTACAGCACAATCAGTACATACAGCAGTAGCGTTAACAACATCGAAGGGCTAATTTTTACCATAATGCCCAGCAACGGAAGTCCAAAAAGACATATATTTTCTGTCGTTGGTTTGGATCAAGGTTGGTTTGTATTCACACCAGAAGTAAACTGCACCAGAGTTTGTTTGGAACCTGACCGACACCACCTTAAAAACTGGCTCTCAGTGTGTCTGTTTGGTCCCCACCAGGGTTCGCTTGAGTCTATTCACACCTGCACAAAAGGTTCAGACTAACAGGGGAAATGAACTCTGGGCCATTTAAAGTGGACTAAATGTGTCAGGTGTGAATACACCCAAAATCTGGTGGTGGCATAAAAGAATTAGGTCTGAGTAATTATATAAACTTTTCCCCACAGCTTTTATGTTTAACTGCAACTTAAGTTTTTAAATTCACAATTTCATAACTTTTAATTGCGAACTTCATTAAAAAGTGAATAATTTCTATAGTAAGACAATCTGTATCCATGATGAAAACCTGCACGTTACAGGGTTTAAATCTAACCTCATATGTACTAAATCACACACTGCAGATTCCAACATGTCTTTTTTTTTTTTTTTTTTTTTTTTTTTTTTTTTTTTTTTTTTAACAAAATGGCCACATAAAAATTTTGGATTATCGCTGCAGTATGTAACTTTTCTAAAAATATTTTTCAA
Organism: Anableps anableps; assembly: GCA_014839685.1. NCBI lineage: Eukaryota > Metazoa > Chordata > Actinopteri > Cyprinodontiformes > Anablepidae > Anableps > Anableps anableps. Next base: position 19,829,593 of record CM026086.1, on the reverse strand, counting down.
CATATTTGTTGAAACTGTCATTATGTTGTGACAGAATGGTGTGAGACAGATAATTGTGAAAAAATCGAGTTTCTCTGCCTTCTCCCAGTGCTCCCAGTGCTATCTTGAAACAATTAATCAGAGCCCGGAGGCGGGTCTTAGTGCTGTCAATCACTGTCTGTGGCGCTGCTCATCCCCACCCCCTTCCTTGCTCTCTGCTGTGCTGCAGCTAGCAGAGACTGTTGTGAATACTCAGGCTAACGGATAACGGTGTTCCTGTAATAGTAAGTTGTTTCTCCACCATTAGCACATTTAGCATGAATGAAGTTGACTGTCAGTACTAAGACATTCCTCCTGGCTCTGACTGGTTATTTTAGGTTGGGAGTGGTGCATTTCTTCAGACAGCAATAGCAGCTCAGGGAGGAGATAGAGGAGATCGATCTTTTCACAGATTATCTGTCTCATAACATACTGTCACGACATGGTGACAATTTTAACAAATATGTCAAAAACATATTTTCTATAAAAGTTTCTTACTGCAACTTTAAACTAATTTTGACTTTTCAAAACAAATGTTAAAAGCAACTTTAAAATTAAGATTTATTTGCATCTGAACCAGTAAAAATGTGGTAAGCCTCTAAATTTTAACAAAGTATACACAGTAAGAGAGAAGAAAAAATCTTTGCTTTAGAGCAACAGGTTCATGCATGATTGTTCTTGGGGTAGAACCAAGATATTACTATGGGTAATTAGTGTGATCAACTCTAAATCCTTTAAACCTTAACATGTGTTCGACCAGAAATTAATATTATAATAGCTTAAACTATCAGCACTAAAAAAAAAGAATTATTGGCCTAGACTGTGTGCACAAACAAGGAATTTGATTTCAGTTTCAAGGACTAACAGCATACAGATATTAAGTATAAATATCTAAACTTTAAAGGAAAGAAAATAACGGATAAAGGGAACGTGTATGTGGCCCACAGTTTTTCTTCACACATACTCACAAACCACAACTTTACTGTAATATTATCCTATCAGCTCTTTTATATGTATAAACATAACCTTAGACTGTTCGTGCTGGCTAAAAAACAAAAACTTAATTTGATTGGTTTATGATTTAGAATAAGTAGCACAGGATGCTGCCGAAAACCTCATTACAGTGGGAAGGCAGTCATAACCCTAATGGGCTTTTAGTACTCAACACATATTTTTCTCCCTGCTGCATTGTTGGCTATCCCAACAAAACACTACTGCCATAAGTATAACATCTCTAGTGGAAAGTTTCCACACAATTTGGTTTTTAATTGTCCACGATCCGTTTCAGCCACACAGCAGGCGAGAAACATTATTAGTTTTTTAACTTGCTTCATTGGCATGGAAGGATACAGGTGAGGAGTGCACTCCAGACTGAGCCATCCTGTGGAAAAATTTTAGATTGCCATAGCACTTTATGTGTATATTTGATATAGATATTGAATCAAAAAATGGTATTAAAAAAAAGGTATAAAGTCTAAGAGCTGCTGCTTATGTTTTTTCCTTCCCTTCCTCCCTCAATATTGCTAAATTTAATGTCAGGATTTATTTTTGACAGCATGAAAAATACAGTTTGGATTTGAATTGCTGCCTGAACCCCCCCACCCCACACACCTTCATCCTCCCAGCGTCTAGTCAACATGTGCAATTTAGGTGTGTGGATGTTTCTTCCCTAATGGGACCCCAATGCTCTGGGAGTGCAGTGCATACCCACCTCTATGAGAGAAATGTTATCCTCTTCATGGAAATCCTTTTTGTTTTAGCCAAAGCAATGACATTTTCCGCATAGCAGTTGCAGTGCAATAAAAGCATTAACGTAACTTACTTGGAATACTGCCAGCCCAGTGTGGTTGTGGTTAGGTTAACAGGAGGCCACTATGGCCATTTTTTTCAAGTTCTGGGATGACCAAGTCACACACGTGCTCACATAGTAAATAAACTACCGCTGCTTGTATGAGGACCCGCCACACAGCCTCCAGGGCCTACATATGTTACCACCACCTTAATAAACCATCAAAATCTCACCGCAGGAGTTTTATTCAAGCTCAAAAAAGTCAGGGACTCTTACACTCCTTTACAGACATAGGGGAACGCATTGTGCTCTTGATGAACTCTGGCAGACCTCTCCAGGACCCCGCAAGGACTATCCATGTTCTAACCGATTCTTAATGCAGTGGTGTGGTCTTTGTCCAGTTGATGGAAAAATAGGTGATTAGTGTATCTGTTCCTAAAGCTGATTTGCTAAAAGGGAAAATTAAAGAAGGAAAGTGCTTCATACTTTCCAAACATCCCAACATAAATCACTGAGCAGCTGTTTCCACTATGTGTCTGTTCATTGCTGCATGATGGTGGGATAACTTAATGTTCTCATGTCGAACCTGAAATGAGTGCAGCTTCCTGTTGTAAACACTCATCTCTCATCAGTAACACCACTTTGTTGTTCCCCCAGCATAATGTCAAGCCCTGCTTTATGTGTGTTTGTATATATCTGCTTATTGTATCCTGAGGGAGGAACTTACAAATCTTTCATCGCTGTCATGTTGTGCCAGGTTAGACTTCCTCCTGAAATAACACACACACACCCTACAGCCTGCGCCTGGTGGAGACAGAAGCTGTCTATTACGTCCCTGAGCTGTCTGCGTTCAATTTATGTGTAGTACCATGTTTTTCCACACTATTTTTGTTATCAAAAATTAAGATAAACTTCAATATTTGAAATGTTATTAAATGCTCAAAATCTTGGCAGATAAATATTGGTTTAGGTTTAGGTTTAGTTGGTATTGCCTAATAGAATAAACTGCTATTGATGCAGAGTAATCTATTTGTATTTATTTCTAAGGTACATAACTATTATAGTAACAAACAAGAAACACATCTGAAAAAGCTTTTTATCCCTTACAGATTTCTTTGGTACACTAAAATGTTTCAGACCATCAAGCTAATTTTAATACCAGACAACCTGAGTAAACACAAATGCTCTTTTGACGGGATTTTAATTTATTAAAAGAAAAGAATTTCCCTATACGAAAAAATTATTTGCTCCCTAAACCTACTAAGTAATTGTACCACCTCCGGTGGTAAGACCTGCCAACGAGTGTTTGTGATAACTTGTAATTGGTCTTTTACATTCCTTACTTGCAATGTTTTCTGTGCTGATTTTTTTGCAGAGTTGCTTCAATCCAGTGACATTAGAGCATATTGAGCATAAACAGTCTGCTTAAGGTCATTACACAGCATCTCAACTGGATTAATGTCCAGACATTGATGAGGCCACTCTAAAATCTTCATTCTATTTTCAAATTGGTACATTATTTTTTTTATAATGTAATTTCTTATTGAATTACTGAGTTAGTCAAAGACCCATGTACAGAGTTATTTTCTCAACAGCTGTATGAAGTTGGTGTTATGAAAACAAATCCTAAGTGGATTTGAAACAATTTAAATTCTATAAGCGGATTCTTAACAGCATTTAAAGCTCACAACATGCCATAAATCCACCTATTTCCTTTTGAAATCTGTCTGCTATGAGTTCTTGACTGGACTAAAAAGATGAAATTTAGAAATGATCTTAGTGAAACCAAAACTTTATTCTTGTGAGCTCATTCCTCCATTCACCTCTTTGAGAACATAGTTCAAAGAAACTGCTCTTTAAAGCCTCCTATTCAGCTCTTAAAGAAAAGCAGCCTCACGCCGGGCCCTCGCTGTCCGCCCAGCCGCCTGCCTGCAACGTGCTAGACAAAACAAGTGGGAGGCAGGATTTGTTTAGACAGAGCTCACCTGGCACACACGCAAACACAGAAACAGTGATCAGGCAAGCTCGAGGGAGGAGTAGAGGCAGTGCAGAGGAGGAGAAGGAGGGGTGGCGCTGGCTGGGAGACGACGGAGGTGAGATAATGAGTGTATGAAGGGGGAAGGGGCTCGAAGAGCAAAGCATTGGGTTCAACGTGCTACCCCTATACACAGCTGCTAAAAAAGTAAAGCGGATAAAGGTTTGAGGGGAATAAGTGGTGCTCAGCCATATGTGGAGGGGTTTGTACGTGAGCAGAGGCATTTAAAGAAGGGGTTTGGAAAAGCCTAATCCAGGACTTGCCTGTGGAGTAACAGAGGAGGTGGAATTCTAGGTTCTCTGTGTGTCTTGGCTTCACTTTTATATAACTTGGCATTAATAAACATTTGGTTGATTTATCAACTTGGATGTATTATGCTCAACCACAGCAACATGCAGCTTCAAAGGCCTAAAACCCTAGTTATTGAGAAACTGACTGCAGGGCAATAACAACGTATTGGATAAAATTACTGTAAATGTTGTTACAAAATACAAAATTATCTGAAACAAAAGAAATAAATGACAATCTATCACTATTGGCTCCATAAGTCTGCTGAATTTATTTAGACATGATGGTAATGCTTCTCTGGAATAAATTATGACATGGCTATGACAAAATTTAATTTTAAGACCCATAGCGCTCTTGTGTATCTGCTTTATATCTAAACTGAAGATGCATAAAAACAATGCTTTGAGTAAGAAATTATCCAGCAAGTCTTTACTACCCATTTAATACTGTGGTTGTCATACTTCTCCAGCAAAGTCATGCAGCAGACCATTGCTACTTAATGATGACATACACCGTACATATGCTGTACTGGTATTGAATTTACACACCTGCAACAGAAATGTTCAGCACTGATCCAATAACGATACTGATTTCTCTCAGGATACCACATGCAAACACTCTGTCTGCACTGGTTAAGATAGGCTCACCTAGGCATGCTAAATACTCGGAGTGCCTCCAAAGGTACCCACTTTCTAATGATTCAGTTGATATTTTTTGCCCACAAGGGGATTCACATAGACTAAATAGAGCAGCGAACTTTAATCTCCAGTTTGTAAAGGAATAACTACCTGAGAAAAAACAAGGCAGAAATCCCATAACAGTAGCAGGGTATAAACTTTACACCCTTCATCCCAATATACACGTAATATAAGAGATGAGGGAAATTATAAGACTTCATTTTTCACAAAATGTGCTGAGTTTTTGTTATTGTCGTTGTTTTTTAGACCCTTGTAATACACAATTTAATAATAAGTATGGCAGTAACTTCACAGAGTTGTAAGTTTGGGAAATGGCAAGTAACAGATGCTGACACTGAACTGATAGATAAGGTTTTGTTATTAGAAAAGTTTCAATCACTTTTTAAACTGTTTTAACAACCATATGAAACGGCTTAAATTAAATGCAAAATAATGTAATAACTACAAAAATGTCTTCTTTTGAAACTAATAAAAAAAGCAACATTTCCTGTGTTGTAAGTACACAAATTTTGCATTACTATGTTTTGGTTATTTTCCAGTTTTGTTTTTCTTTGCTGTTACTGGCAGTGTTGTTACTCTTTCCACACCTTTTGCAAATGCCTACCACTTTTTGTCTTTCTAAGAGTCTTTCAACAATCAAATCATCTTTGGAAATAAGTCAAAGGAAAAGATGTTGAGCTATAGGGTAAAGTAAAAATATAGAGTTTTAGAAAAAGCAACAACCATGACTTTTATTGTAAAGCGCGAACATGTAACTGCTGTAAATTAAGCCTTGGTATCATTGTGTGGAGTTTTTCCATTGCATTGTACTTGACTGTGCTTGACTTTTCTCCACTCACTGCAGATAGTGTCCTCTCAACATAGGGACATAAACTGCTTATCATCTTCGCACAATGTCAAGTTGCAGTGATAAGCTATAGACAGGGGCAAGTGGGGAATTGACCAGAAAAAATGTAAGCCAGATGCATTCCAATGGGGCCAAATTAAAAAATAAATAAATAAATCTGCATATTAGACCATTTTGATTATTTATTTATTTATTTTAGTTCCTAAATAAGACTGTAACTGAGGAACATTTTCAAATAAGCCTTTTAGTTTCTGTTCAGGTTTTGATTTTAGTGTTAATCATGTTTTAGTTTTAACTGTATTTTTTGCTAAGTCTCATGTAACACACACTACTTTTTGCTCAATATGAGTGCTTCCTCAAAGTATAGAGAATGCATTCTACCATACCTTCTGTGGCTTGGTTCAAATAAGCCCATCACCGTCCAATCAAACCTGAAACCGATTAAATATAAAAGAGACATAAAGGCAGAAAAAAACATCGTAAATGTGACTTATTAAAAGGGAACTGAGTTACAAAAAGCAAAACCCCTCTCTATTGTCAGTCAAAAGATAGTTGTAACGGAAATAAACTGAAATAAATTCATGACTGGTGTTGTCTTGACTTTCCCTCAACCTTTCCAATCTGGGAAAAAAAAACACATGTGAGAAGGGCCGTCAGCGGGAAACAAAGAGCAAGATGGATGATAACTCCCCCTTAACCACACACACCCTCTCACAGTTACTACGGGTTGATCTCAGTTGACCCCACAACCCCTTGACAGTCTCTCATCCTATTGACTGGGATTAGAGAGGGGTTCGTCCACAGGGTTTTATGACGGAGAAAACAGAACGAAAGTGGCCTCACAGTAACCCTTTGGCAACACTGCGGTTTTTCTGGTAAGATCGAACAACAATGCAGCATTTTTAACACATGTGCCAGAGTTTTGTTTTCTTGCACTTAGGATGACTCAGCCGAAAAAATGAAAAACAACAAAAGTCTGTTCCTGCTTTTGTTAAGGCATTTCTGAACAGGTCATTTGATCTCTTTTATTTACCTTCACAACTACTTGTTGATAATCTGCTGTGTTTGAGCTCACGTTGGCATCAAAAAAAGAAAAGCATAACAAACACATCATGTGATCCTCATGCTGAAAGATCTTTAAAACACTTCTGTCAACAGGAGGGTGGTTGTTCATTGTTTGGTAATAAAAGATCATTAGGAATGTCGTGATCAAAATGAATCATCTGTGGATTTAATTAACAAAGCATCAATAACATGTATGATGGAGTATTAATTAACTGATCCCACTTTAAGCCTAAAGGCTCTTAAGTGTTGCACAGCTCACTTCACTCTGCACCTCTAATTATCTCTGCAGGCAGCTGTATACTGTAATAGACGAAGATGACGGGGCAGAGGCAGGGGTAAATTACCCACCCACAAACTGTAGTTTTCAGCAGTAAGCTAAAAGATGCTGATGATGTATTAAAGTTACATTGCAGCATTAATATGATATGCAAATACACACAGACAACTTCAAACAAAATGTTATAGAATATAAACCTTTGCTGCTTGCAAAATAGCACCTAATTCCAGCTAATTATTTCACTTCAATTCAGAGGTTAAACATTTTATCTAACTCTTTTAAATTTTAGACGGTATTTGAAGTGACAAGAGACCTGGACAAGGACCCAGGTCTATCTTCCCACCACATACTCCACAGGAGGATAGTAATAGCAGCAGAAAAAATTCCGTAAAACTCACTGGTTGGTAATTGGAACAAATAGTCGAATCCAGGGGTGAGTCTCTACTCCAAGCATTTGATGCTGTCTATATGCCAGGCAGTTCTTTGGTAGGCATATCGGAAAAAAATTAAGAGGCTTTCACAAAATGAAGCCAGCATTGAAGAACCAAAAGAGACATGGATCAAAATTCACTGAGGTAGAGAGAGAGTGTTGCGTAAAAAATGACTGTCCCTCTTTTAAGGATTAAACACATTGGTTGCCTGTGATGCCTGATCACTTTTATAGTCCAGTCACTTGCTCTGGCTCAGTGCACTTTACCGCAACCTGTTCAATGTAAGATGAGGAGTAAAACAATGGTGGTTTGAATTCAACCCAGTCTTGCCCCCTTGGTTCTACAACAAAAATATATCCTGTCTTTTGAGAGTACATGGAGTCATGGACTTTTACTATTTGATACCATGACTTTTTAAATAAAAATCTTATGGCCTTTGCCAGAAAACTGAAAAGGGGGGGTCATTAGGTCTTCCATTCACCCATTTTCCATTCCCTCTTAATCCTTTCAGGGCCCCAGGGAGGATGATACCTATCTTCAGTAGTGAATGGCCAAGTGGCAGGGTACACCCTAGGAAGGTCATCAGACCATCACAGGATATTTCAGCAAGACATGGATTCTAAATATATAACCAAATTATCTGAGAGATATTTAAGCAATCACATATTCAACGTTCTTCCAGAGTGATCTAAGTCACTAGACCTAAATTCTAAAACCTGAACTAAGGAGGACATAAATAAAAACCTCACAACAGTGGACATTCAGCAGTGGCTTGCTCTGCATGCTCTAACCTCATGAAAAGTTATGGAACGAGTACTGTTGTAATGACAGAAGAGGGTTATACAAACTACTTTCTATTAGTCGACAAGTTAACTCCACCTGTCAATCAAACAGCTTCTTGTTGTTTCCCAGGAGACTTCAGCTGGTCAAGAATGTGAAGACAGGGGACTTCTTTGTCCCCAAGGCATTCTCTGGCACTTTCTTCCTCATTTCATTTATTTTGAAAGCTTGGACAGCATCTCTGTACAACCCTCTAGCACACAGGAAACAAAATAGCATCTAGGTATTATAATGGGCTCCAACTGAGCTGGGGCATTTGGAATATATGTTCCTGACTAGAGCAAAGTATTCTGCACGAGCATCAACAAATTCCTGCAAAACCAAACACTTGCACCATCATGTGTTAGCTTGGACCAATCAGCTCAAATCTAAAATCTTTTTGCCTCTTGCTGAATTAACCACCCTGTAATCTACTCAGCAGTATTTGTGACAAAAACTACACCCACTCACACATGCGTGGTAATTGCAGCTTTAACAGCAATCCCTAGACCATGATCTTTAGCAGCTCATTAGACAGTATCAAGAATCATACACAGGGGAGTATGTTTCACACATCTGTTGTTTAGCAACTCTCACTATATTGTCACTCTGTTGTTTCCAATCATTAGACCCATTAGAGGCCAATTAACACTGAGACAAAGCCTCCTTCCTGTTTTATAGCACCATAAAGAAAAGCCTTCTGACTTACTATGGCTTCCCCAGACTATTATGCAACACAGAGCAATGCAGTGCTGTGTTTGACCCCTTACAGATTTTTTTGGTTTGTCCTGTCACATTTAATGTTTCAAACCATCCAACAAATTTTAATATCAGTGAATTCACCAGGCAGTTTTCAAATGACAACTTCATTTATTAAGGGAAATGAATTTGTCTAGATCATTCTGACCCTCTGTTAAAAAGTAATTGCCAGCTTTGTTACAGCATGAATTAACTGTGATTACCCACATTTTTGGACAGCTGAGTATAATTTTACTTTCCACACCCAGACCAGATTGCCACTGGATCTGTAGAATTAAGTAGTTGCTTAAATTATTTGAATCAGGCTGAAATAACAGGTGAGAAACAAGGTCATTGACATCTATCCCTCTCAAAACTGTAAAAAAGCTATTTCTGAGGCCTTGGGACTTCAGCAAACCACGATGAGAGCAATTCTAAACAGAGAAATCATGGAATACCAGTAAACCTTCCCAGGAGTGGCCAGCTCCAAAACGACTCCAAGAGTGCATCAGCAACTCATTCAAGAGGTCACAAAAGAACTCGGAATTTTAAAACCACTGCAGGTCTCACTTGTCTCAGTTAGGTTAGCGCTCATGATTCAAAAATAAGAATCCATGGGAGAATTCCTGGGCAAAAAGAACACTAAGTCCTGTCTCAAATTTCCCAAATAAAATCTTGATGATCCCCACGACTTTTGGGAAAATATTTTTTTGGACTGATGACACAAAAGTGGAACTTGGTGGTGGTATTGTGATGGTCTGGGCCTGATTGGCTACTTCAGGACAGAACGATTTACCATAATTGAATAACAATGAATTCTGTTATCTTCAAAAAAAAAAAAAAAAACCTAAAGTGGTGCCATCCTTTCAACTTGCAACTCTACAAACTTGCCTCAAGTGTACTTGGGTTAAGGAGCAGGACAATGATCGATGAACATCAGCAAGTCCACCTCTGAATGGGTAAAAAAATGAACGATTTGGGATGGCCTAGTCAAAATCCTGTCTTAAATCAGATCAGAATGCTGTGGTATGACCTTAAAAAATATTGACCATATTTAAAAACCTTCCACTGTGTCTGAATTAAACAGTTCTGCAAAGAAGAGGCCAAAATTCCTCCACAGTGATGTAAAAGACCTATTGCCAGTTATTGCAAACACTAAAAGGCAGTTCCTAAATGCCAAAGGGGTGGCAACCACTTATGTGCTAGGGGGCAGTTACTTTTTCCACACAGTGCTAAGTTGGTTTGGATAGCTGTTTCAATGAAATAATCATTTAGAAACTGCACTTAGTATTTACTCATATTATCTTTTTCTGATAGCTAAAGTTTGATGAACTGAATCATGTAAGCATGACAACCCCCCCAAAAAAACTAGAAATCTGAAAGGGGGCAAATATTATTTTCACTGTACTGTAGTTTAATAATATGCAGGGTTTATGTAGCAGACGAAAAATCCAGCCTGTTACCTAACCTAAGTAACAGGCAGGTCCAAGGCACTGCAATGTATTAGCTTTCAAAGTAGTACCAGCAAACTTGAAGCAATGTGCAATAGATATTAACTGGGAACATAGTGACCACATTACTCAAATCATCCAAACCGCATCATCAGTACCTAATATGTTGTGGGTGTAAGACAAACTTCTTCATGGTCCACATCCAATCGTTTTGAAGTGCTTGATGTAGATCGTTCCTCAGAAAGTGTGTCTTAAACCAGGCCAGAATTTCAGAACAATCTGGGTCTTTTTTTCCTCCTTTCCTTTCAGCGTGTTCGAGTTGTATATCTCAGAGGGTTTACGAGACAAACTTCTGAGAGAGAGCGCATGCTGCAGCACGCCAGAGGCACGGGTCGTGATGCGACGCTGGACTGGAATTACAGCTCGAAGTTGTTTTGAAAGACGCACTTCATAAGAAGCGCTTGTATTTATTTATTCATTCATTCAAGTTGGATTGAATTATTTATTTGTGTTAGTGTACGTTGTAAGTGACAATGCAAGGTAAAACATGGTGAACCCAATGGCAAATACGCAGTTATTTATTTATTTATTTATTTATTTATTTATTTATTTATTTTACATGTAACGCGTTTGTTGTATTTTGTTTTATTTTATTTTTTTTAAATTTAAACTTTTAATTAAAATGGTCACCTGAAAAATCCGGAGAGCCCTTGGTGAGATCGCAGATGACGGCCAGACACGTTATTTCCAACAGGAGCGCAAAATTGACGGCTGAGATAGTCCAGTCTGAGAATAACATTATTGAAACCTCGAAGTTTGTAGTCTTCCCCGAATCACTGAAAAAAATCCAGCAGCTACGAGTTCTAGTTTCAAGAGATGTGCGATCCCATGTTTCTAGACTTTCCTCATCCTCCCTCCACCGCAATGCTTCTTGCAACGACGAGGGTTGGGTTTGGAGAAGTGTGTGCACCGATTGTTATTTCCAGCCGCGCTTTGAAGGAGGAGGCATTCCACCTGCTGGAACTGCGCCACCCTGCATGGCCTCGAAGATCAGGAGATCTAAGGGAAACACATCATAGGGGGAAAAAAGTCTATTTCAAAGTTACAATGCAATTCAAAATGAAAATATACTTTAAAAAATGGTGCAAAATTCTTAGACATACTTTCTATTCACTGATATACAGTGCCTTGCAAAAGTTTTCATACCTGTTGAACTTTTTCACGATTTGTCAAGTTACAATAACAACGGTCAGTGTATTTCCTTTGGAATTTATGTGGTAAAACAACTCAAAGTTCTACAAAATAGTGGATTGGAAGGAAGAAAAAAATATTGGTTTCAACATTTTATAAAATAAATAAAACCCTGAAAACCATGTTTTTTTTTTTTTTTGTTGTTTTTTGTTTTTTTTTTTGTTTAAATTCAACACTGCAGCTTAAAGACCAAAAACAATTTTGGATGAGCTGCAGAGATCCAAAACTCCAGTGGGAGAATCTGTCAACAGGACAGCTGCTAGTTGTGAGTTCTTCAAATCTGGCCTTTATTGAAGACTGGCAATAAGAAAACCATAATTGAAAGAAAGTTGTAAGAAAGTCTATTTTGCAGACATTACAGAATTGGGGGGAAAGTGTTCTGGTCAGATTAACCTAAAATTTAACTTTCTGGCCAATAAGTGCACTTAAAAATCAACCAAGAGCGAAACATTTTAATAGTAAAAACAGGGTGTTGACAGGATCATATCAGATGGCAGCACAATATTGAGAGATGATTATCTTTAGCAGGGACAGGAAATTGATGGAGTTAACATTAGGTCAACCTGGATAAAAATAAATGTTAGAAACTGCAAAAAACAAACAAACAAAAACTTAAAGCAAGACGATACAAACATGCATTCAGAGCGACTGCGGATTGGCTTAGTTCAAAGCATTCACGCACGAAACAGAATTTTTGGCAAGACCTAAAAACTGCTGTTCTCTGTTAGCCTACATCAAATCTGACCGTGTTTAAGTAAGTTTGCAAAGATGGGCTAAAATACATAACCACAGGACTTGCAGCTATAGACTACCCGCAGTAAAATGGAGCATTAAGTGCTGAGGTAGACTGAACGCCGATGCACACGCAGTTTTGTTTTTTTTTTAATATATATATATATCTTTATCTGGAAAAAAGAAAGAAAACGATGTATAAGTTTCTTTCCACAATTAAGGTCTATATACTGCTTTGTGGCAGTAAAAGCACTGGTTGTTTGTGAAAATCGTACTATAAATGGCTTTTCTGCAACACTGGAGTTAAGCCAGAACTCGTTCTACCAAAATGGCATTTTTGGTATTAAATTTGCCTTATTTCTTGCTTGTATATTTTACCATTTTTTGGTGTATCCTTATGATTTTTTTTCCGGCTCCACTATAACTGATTATTTAAGATAGCCATCTAAGCTGTAAGTATAGCAGCTATGTCAAAATTTTAACGTATTCCTTTCAATTAAAAACACATTTTGTTCGTTTTCCCTCTGAAAACTTTTACCGTGGAGCAGCTGATGGTTGATAGAACAATTGCGCCATCTTGTGCAGTAAACTTTTAAACTACAGTTCCCCGCAATCGCGTTTAGAATATGTTTGGCCTTCACAGTTTCCGTACAATGTGACAACAGAAGGTCAGACATGGCGGTTTGCACTAGAGGACTAGAAAAATTTGTTACTTCGCTGCGTTTTTGTCGAAAATTGCAGCACCAGAATGAACGTAAGTGTGTTAGAGAGGCTCGAATCTGTCTGCAGCGTGGTGTAGCTCGCTTTTACTTATGGAAATGGTGTCTTAGTCGTATTTTGTTCTAACGTCGCTAAGGTTAGCGAGGTTAGCTTCGTTTAAGTCGTGGGGGGGGGGAGAATTATCTTGAAATAACATTGTTTTCTTTTTATTTCCAGGGTTTCTTTCTACATCTCTGTATCGCCCTGCGGCGGATGAACCACCTAAATTTGTCCCTCCTTCCAAGCCTGTTATAATAGATAAAACACAGACTGTGACCTCTCTAAGAAAGTGAGATTATTCTTACAGTGTGAACAACATAAGCTCGTTGGTAAAAGCTCGCAAAGATGTCCCTTTTTCGCCTGTTACTGTGTTAGTTCAGCTTTTTTTTTTTTTAAATTTTCTGTCAGGTTTCTGAGCCCAGAGTTCATCCCTCCCAGGCAGAGGGTAGATCCTTTCAAGTTTTTCTTGGAGAGGAAAGACATGATTCGCAGGAGGAAAATGCTCAACATTCCCGAATTCTATGTCGGTAAGAGACTAAACGTTTAAAGAGGGTTGTGATTACAATTGACGTTTTTTCTCCTGGACATGTTCCCTGATTTATTCTTCCAAATTTCTTGTTACTTTGTTGATATATTTTTGTTTTACTTGTTTCCCATTTTACGTGAAACTGTTACAAAAAAGTAAAGCTAATTTACACAGTATAGAATTTGAGGTGGTTTCCATGTTTGTTGCAAACATGCAAATTTTAATTTGCTTACATTAAAGCATTCTGTACTCAAGCAAATGCAGGAAAAAACATTTTGACCTTTAAAGATTGTGTTTTAATTAAACAGCAAAAATATAACCAGTCTCATTAATACTGAGGTCCTATGATATGGCTCCAGCATTTATTAATTAACCCACATTCATTTTATCACAGTGTCCCCAACAGGGTTGGTTACTTTAAGGTATTAAACGTGTGGGCATCATCATAGAGAATGCCACCTAACTTAACAAATCTATTATTAGCATGCAGAACCTGATTGCTTGGCATGTTGGATATATTACCACAGAAAATATTGCATCCAAGCAGTCCTTTGTAATTTTTATTTGGCAAATGTTGAGATTGTGATGAAAGTGGACAGTCGATATATTATGCAGCTCAAATTAATAATCATACATTATTATTTAGACAACATATGTTGCTTCTGTTAATTTTGCTCCAGCTTGTCTATAGATGTAGATCCAGATCAAGTTTCCAGCTAGAAGTGACTAAAATGGAGGGTCTTGGAAATTGGCTGAGAAGCTTCCTCCTCTTGGGGAAGCTCCAGGTAGAGCTGCTGCGTCTCTGTATTGAGAAGATTCTGCTGTGGTTCTTACATCTGCTTTACATGTCTCCTGGATGTCTCTCTTTGGAGATGTTGCTTGCACAACCCTGGGAGGAGACCAGGGGTACACTCAGAACTGTTTAGAGGGATTATATAACCACCGTGACCTGTGAATAGGGTGGGATCTTCCAGAACAAGCCTGGTTTCTCACTTGAACCTGTTAGTGACCCTCACGTCTGGACCCTGAATTATTGGAAGATGACGGATGTTGCCACTGTATTTCTACAAGGCAACCTTGTAGAAGGTAGTCTGCTTGTAATCCTGGCCTATCAGTGTCTGACATTTAGTGGACTGCTTTGCAAACTGAAAGGAACAAAGGACGCTCTAAACAACTAAGCAGCTGAAATCTTGCCTCAGCTGTGACTGATAATGATTCAGGATTTGATTTTCAGATGGGATTATATATATATATATATATATATATATATATATATATATATATATATATATATATATATATATATATATATATATATATATATCATATAATTTTTTTTTAAAGTGAATTTCTTTTGATTTTTATTCAAAAACAGTGTTGGGTCTGGTGATCCCTGACCATCATGCACCTAAGTTTGGATGGTTCTTAGCACCTTGTCATAAAAATTTGAAGGGCCTTCATTGGTGCTCAGCAGAAGAAGACTGTAACATAGGTATCAAGAGGTGAAAAGAGATGAAAAGCCTCAAATATTGGTAAATGTTAAAGAAAAAATATGATTTTTGTTGGTTTATTTCAGCTTTTTATTTAGAAATCATTAGTCATATTAAATATTAACAACACATTAAAAATTGTGATTGTTATTGAGCACAGTTGTATCCTCCTCACTCAGTTATTAGTCATATTGCAAAAACATTAGTGTTATTTTCATGTCTTTCAGGCAGCATTCTTGCAGTGACCATGGCTGATCCAAATGCGAGTGGGAAAACAAACCGCTTTGTTGGTATCTGCATCCAGAGGGGTGGAAAAGGGCTGGGTGCCACTTTTATTTTAAGGAACATTATTAATAATCAAGGTAAGGTTTGTTATTCAGAACAGTTCAGCATAAAAGGCATGAATAGTAAGTTTCTCATGTAATTAATTTTGGTTTAAGATGTTAGTTAAGATACACCTCAACCCTGCAAGGATTTTAAAAGCTTAAAACACTTTAGGTTGTTGGTAGTTTAATACAAATTCTATTCAAATGTAGAAAAACTTATAGATGACTTTGTTTGGTCATGCACTGAAACCAGTTTAACGTTTTTGGAAATTTCTTTGTATTTAAGCCATTAAGTGAAAATAAACATTTGCATTTCTTCCTTCCTTCAAAATTTGAACTAAATAACATTTATCCAACCTGCTTGCTACTGTGTTAAATCACTTACTTCACTGCCAAGATCTGGATATTTCAGTTGCTTATGACTTGCAGATTCCATTTGCTATTGGTAGGGTTGTAATATTACTCAAAAGTCACAGTTCGGTAGGTTTTTGGTACTCGTCATTCAAGAAAAATGAATAAAAATATGTGATAGATAGATAGATAGATAGATAGAGGATAACCACTTGAAAATGGTCAGTGTTGATGTTTAACAATTTTTAAATAAGACTGTGCCCATATTTGAAAATAAAACATGTTAAAATCACTTTGGAGTTGTTTTGATATTTCGACAACACAGCTGTACCTGAGAGTAGCATGTCCAGCTGTTTGGAAAATCCTCTCTCATCAACTCCAACTTACATTTGGGCTGATCGGATGCTACATGTTGCCATTTAGAAGTCAGCTGACTTCCCTCCAGTATCAGTGGTGATTATAGTCAGCTTTGCATTGTCTTATGTGAGTAATTCAGTTAAGTGCAAAACAAGCTGTTGAAAGATGCATTTTAAAGTTTTGGTTTGATCTACTTTTTGTGGGCTGAACCAAAACAAAATCTTTGTCATTATACCCTCGTGTAATTAAGTAGAAAAGCTGGTATGCTTAACCAGTATTTGAGATCATAACTGTCTTTCACTGTTTTTTGTGGGTCTGAAACTGAAGTTTGATAATCACTGGTCAAGATATTAAAAAAAAAAAAAAAAACCTCAAAACAGATCTAAGCATTCTTTTTATTTATGACATGTTTTTAACATTATCCATTTTCGAGTGGTTTTATTCTTGTAGAAGGATTTTATTAATTTAGTAAATCAAACCAAATGTCCTGTCAGTTTTATACAGGACTCTTTTTGAAACACCAGAACATATTGATAAAATCAAATTACGCTTTGGTCACCTTTTGAATAAGTACCGGTAGTTAAAAAAAATAGATATATCATCTTGTTTGTTCGTGTTGGTTGACATACCGAGCTGTGAATTTTGTGTACCAGTTCCAGTTCCTCTGCTTGCTACTTTAAAGACATCCTTAAAATCTCTTTTTTTGAAACAGCACCCTCCACATTTATTGACCTTCCTAGTAAAGATGTGTAAAAAGCCAGTAAATTATTACATTCATCTTTTATTACAGTTGCTGATTCAGTTTTACAAAACCCGTGACTTACATAAATTCAATATATTTTTTAATTTAACAAAACTGTAGATTGGTGTTCAACTTCATTTTGCTAATTGGACAGCCTTCACCTGTAACATTTCACTACGATGGAGCACACACAGGGAGTTCTTTGAGTCTATGCAGTTTTTACTTTAGTCTACCCAGCAGACCCACAGCATGACAGATTCATTACCATTTGACAGAAGACAAAATTTGCTTTTCCACATATTTATCGTCCTCATGCTGGAATCATCCAATTCCAGTTAAAGTCTGAGTTTAGCAAACTCCATATGTTTACATTTGTGATTGTACGAAAGAAAATGCTTTTTCCTGGCATACCTCCCAAACAACCTGTTAATCCTTTAGTATACTGTCTGCATCACAGATCAGTGTACAGATATGTCTGCATTTGTAATTGTTCAGCGGCTTTCTGAAATGACCAGAAGCAATTATCTGTGATTTGGAAATTATGGAAAAATGTGCTAATTTTATTGTCTTGCTGATTAATTGGTCTCTACTCACTGGTACAAGGAGGGAGACTGATGAGCATCAGGTAAAATGTGTGTGTTTCCTAGGTGTTGAGATCTGCTACGAGTTGTACAATCCTCGTATCCAGAAAATCGAAGTCCTGAAGCTGGAGAAAAGACTGGACGATAACCTGATGTACCTTAGAGATGCTCTGCCTGAGTACAGCACAGTGGACCCAGAAATGAAGGCCATACCCTTCTCCCTTACTGGAGAGGTGCCTGTTAACTCGGTGAGTGGGCTGTATAAATTACATTGTTTGGGTTTTGTCTGACCAAATTAATTGTGCTGAAACTGCTTTTCGTATTGCTGTATATCATTATTTATTCTGATAAGTGTCTTTGAATTTTTGTTTAAGTAAATGAAAAATGTGCCTTCATTGAATAATTTGGTCCTTCAGAACTCCTGTGAGAAATTAATAACATTCACAGAGAGCTACATATAAATGGAAGGTTTGTGTAGTTTTTTTGGGGGGCAATTTTCTTATCCATCCCCTGCAGTAAAACACATCAGTAAACAAAGAATAACAAAACTCTAAAATTGCTGCAATTTAAAACAATTAACCCCCCCCTCTGTTCTCCAGATCAAAGTAAGAATGCGTCCAAAGCCATGGTCCAAACGCTGGGAACGGCCCAAATTCAACATCCAGGGCATCCGTTTCGATCTGTGCATGACGCCCAGACAGATAGAGGGTGCCCAGAGATATGCACAGCCTTGGCTGGAGTATGATATGCTGAAGGAGTACGACACCACCAATCTGGAGGAACAGATCCTCAAAGAAGTACAGCAGGAGATGAGCAATTGATTCGAATCCTTTTTAATGTCCAAGCAACCCCTCAGTGCAACTATGGGAACAGACTTTTACAGCAACAAGAAATAATTGGAATATAGATTGAATGAAACTGTGGGGATAATGTGGAAATATGTGACAATGAACTTGAACGTCACCATATAATAAGTATAAAGGAAGCAACGTGAACGTTTGGCATTCTACAGTGGATTAAATTGTCTCATATGTATTCAGTGCACTATGTGAGGTCTCTAACTTGTCTCTTGACACCAAGCACCAAGAAATTAAGTTAACATAAAAATAATAAATTGTTCAAATTTTGGGTTTTAGTTCATTGTCTTTTATTTAGTTTGTTTGCCCCTTCTGTTGCTTCTGAACAACAACTTACTTCCAGTGCATCTCATTTTTGGTTATTCAGTTCAAAAAGTGATACTCTTACAGATTCATTTCACAAACAATAATATATGTCAAGCATTTATTGCTGTTAATTTTGATGATTATGGCTTATTATGAATGAAAACCCAAAATTCAGTTTCTTTTAAAAAGGTAATATTAAATGTGTAAGACTAAAAGAAGAAAGATTTTTAATAAGAAAATGGTGCTGCGTAATAACTTTCACAAGTAGATGACTGCTGTCTTGACAGATGTCCAGTAGACAGTCATTGGCACTCTCTACTAAGAGAATAAGCCACAAACGGTCATTGCCACCGAAGCTGGCTGTTCACAGATTGATATACCCAAGCATATCAATGGCAGACTGAGTAACAACAAAACATGCAGTAGAAAGAAGGTGCTTCAAAAGCCACCTCACACACATGCAGGGCATGGACTGTTGGGAACTGCAGGGTTCCTTTGCAGTATAGAGTTTAGTTTTTAGGTTTTTGAGGTCTAATGAAGTTTGGAAGAAGAACATAAGTCCTGTTTCCCTTTCTTCCATGAGTTCTACTTTCCTTCCTTCTGTTCTTACTTCCTATCTTCACTTGTGTGCTGCCTTTGCTGTACTAACTCTTCTTTTTATCAATGCTTCCTTTTGTCTTTTCTGTCTGTATGTATCTTGTTTTTCCAAGTATCATTAAAAACTGCCTGCTGTAGAAATATACCATAAATTCATGGTGAACTTTGGTATTTTATATTTTAAGGAGCTGAATGACAGAACTTTGGAAAATTCATTCTGGACTTTTGTCTTGAAGTGAGAGTAGGAACCCTGCAAATGTTACTTTGCTTGCGGTAAGCCAGTAGACCAGAAGTGTCAAATGTCTTGTCTGTGCAAAGGAGAAAAAAGACTGGAGTGTTGCTCAGTTGTCCAAAGTCCTATTTGCAGATGAACATAAGTTTTGTATTTAATTTAGAAATAATTATTCCTGATTCTGGAGGAAGGATGGTCAGGGATAGAATTCAAGATGCTTTTGGTCCAGTGAGACAGCTGACCCAACACAGGGCACCTGAGCTTCCTTAACACCTCAGCAGAGCAGTAGCTTCATCTCATGCATGCTGTACTGAAACTTTTAATCAAATCTACTCCTCTACCTCATTTCCATGCTGTAACTCAGTAGATGAGCTGGCATATAACTTTTGTCCTAAAATTTCAGACATTAATTCCATTGCTCCTGTTAAAGTGAAATTTGTGTTTAGTAGGATGAACTCTCCATGTATAAGTGCCCCTTGTAAGAAACGAAAGAAGCCTTTGTTGAAGGGCTTGAACGTAAATGGCGTAAAACTCGGCTTCGCTTTACTATGAAATCTACAAAGAGAGGCTGTGAAGCTCTCACTCATCACTAAAATATGCACGGGAAACAATTTTGCGGAAATCATAAAAACATAAACAATTCTTGTTCCTTGTTTGTCACAGTTGACAGATTGACAAACTCGCCTGTGACTATAATACCTGAACTCCACTCTGCCAGGGCCTGCAATGAATTTGCCAACTTTTTTACAGAGAAAATTTTAAAAGTTAGAGGGCTAATTTGCACATCCACACCAAATCCAGTAATGATGCTATGCCCAAACTTTAAAGCAATTAAGCTCATCCTCCTGCTGTCTTATAGGTTATAGGTGATATCCCACCTATAACTTTCCTTAAGAATGTTTTGCCTGTCATTGCATCTGACCTGATTCAAATAGTAAACTCTTCCCTCTCATCAGATGTTTTCCCCCAGGCTTTAAAAACAGCAGTTATTAAACCACTGTTAAAAAAGAACAATATGGATAAATCACTATTGCAGAATTACAGGCCAATATCTAACCTTCCATTCATCAGCAAAATTATTGGAAAAGCTGTGTTTCAGCAGGTAAACAGCTTCTTAACAATGACAAACTGCTTTGATGTTTTTCAGTCCAGTTTCCGTGCTCACCGCAGTACTGAGACTGTCCTCGTCAAAGTGTTCAATGACATCCACATAAATACGGACTGTAGAAGAACCACAATGCTCAGCATTGACACTGTTGACCGTGACATATTATTAAAGCGACTGAAGAGCTGGGTCAGACTCTCTGGTCCAGTACTTAATTGGTTTGAATCCTACCTAAAGAACAGGGATTTCTTTGTGTCAATAGGCAACTTCTCATCGGAGTGGATAGAAGCCACATGTGGAGTACCCTAAGGTTCAATCCTGGGACCCCTCATATTTAATATCTACATGCTCCTACTAGCTCAGATTATAACAAGTAATAAGATTAGCTACCACAGCTATGCAGATGATACACAGCTCTATATTACGATGTCACCAGGTGACTCCGAACCCATCCGAGCACTAAACAGATGCTTAGAACAAATCAGTGCGTGGATGTGCCATAACTATCCATACGTTTATCTTTAGTCACATTGATTATTGCAACAGTATCTTCACAGGTCTGCCTAAAAAAATCAATCAGACAGCTGCAGCTGATCCAGAACGGTGCTGTTTGTGTTCTCACTAAGACCAGGAAAATAGAGCATATCACTCCAGTTCTAAAGTCCTTACACTGGCTACCTGTAGCTCAGAGAACAGACTTTAAAATACTTTTGTGAGTTTATAAATCATTGAATGGCTTAGCACCAAAATACATTAAAGACCTGTTGTCATTGTGTCCACCTTCCAGACTACTCAGGTCTTCTGGTTCTAGTCTACTCTGCATCCCCACAACCAGAACCAAACATGGAGACCAGCTTTCAGTTTTTATGCACCACAAATCTGGAACAAACTCCTAGAAAACTGCAAAACAGCCAGCACACTGAGTTCCTTTAAATCAAGGCTAAAACCCCACCTTCTTAGAGCTGCTTTTTATTAGTGGTAAGTGGAACATTGATCATTATTTTCAAATCATATTTGGTTGATGATTTGCTTGATGATCTTTATGATTTTGATGCATTGATATTGCACAATGACTGATGATTTTGATGGTTTTGCTACATACTTGCTCAATGATTTTGATGTATATTTGATTGATGTTTTTATGATGTAAAGCACTTTGAACTGCCTTGCTGCTGAAATGTGCTATACAAATTGACTTAACTTGACTTTTAATTAGGCTGAGATTTCTGTCTTGAAAAATATTTATACTATTATTTATTGCAGTGTGCCTGTATATTTGACTTGAAAGCTCCTCTTCCCTTTATCTACTGCAGCATTTTAGGAGAAGAGATTAATTTCTTGGTCAAAAAAGTAGATGGGATGCACAAATAAAAAAAATAAAAAAATCACTAGGTGGCACTGTTCTACTTTTATTGTTGCGCCCATCAACGGTTACATAACTGTCTGACAGGGTTTTTGAGGGTAAACACCTTACAAAATAAAATAAACAATTATGCATTAGTTGAACAAATCATGACAGGCATTTTCTAAAAATAAAAAACATGCATTTATTTCAGTATGCCTACTGAAATAGACTTGGTGTTTAAAAAGAAAAATTCAAGGAGTGCAACCAAAGACACCCGGTAGTGTTTTACTACTGTGGATGGAAAATTGTGGTGTTAAGATGGTATGTTAGAGCGTCAGTCGAGCTGTATAAAAACACTTGGACTCCTTATGTTATGTCTGCTCCTTGTGAATGTGTGTGTGTATAAACAGGCTGAATGAGTCTCTGCACTCTAATTTCTGCATATTACAGGATGAGACGCGGAGAAAATGGTCTCTAATACAGGAGTAGCAGATGTTTGCTTAGCTCATTATGGACCACACAGAGTTGCTGTGCAGAGATCCAGAGGAGTAACTGAGAGTGATTATGTTTTCTGCTTTGACAGCAACCCAGAGCATGTTTGTAAGTGATGTGTGATGATTAAAGAATCTTTTACCTGTTGAATAAGTTGTCTCATATTCAGGGGTCCAGCTTACTCCCTGCTCAATCATCAATCTGCAGCAAAGAAAGCCAACTCCATCTGCTTTTAAGTGGCTGTCCTGCACATTGTCATTACCCTACCCACTGAACCAGCTGGCCCTTTCACCTTTTCATTTCTCCCTCTCAGTATTTCTGTTTGGAACTGATTGATGTTCTCTTGTGGAGGCAGTAACTGAAATGTTTATCTTAAAGCACATTACAGAGTCTTCAGAGGCATTCCACAGTAACACCACTGGACTGGTAAACCAGCTTAAACCACAAGGTTACTTAAAGGAAACTTCCTGTCACTCTGTGTGTGTGCCATTTAGGCCAATCGTCTCATCTGCATGAGCCTCCCATGCCCTCCAGTTGACTTCTCTGCACCTGGAGTGAAGTTAAAGCCCCTTGGCTGGGAAAGGAGATCAAACACACACACACACACACACTCATATTTGTCAGCTTGCAGACAGGCTATCAAATCACCTTTCACCACAACCAGACATCTCAAACTTTGCCAACTGTAAATGTCTGGGGCAACCTGTCTGTCAATTCCAGAGTGAAACTGGATACGCTCCATTCACGGTTGCTGTGGCACCAGGGTGGAGCATGCAGGTTTGTGATGATGATAATCCCACCCATCAATAGCGGTCAACTGTAAAGCATGGTGGGCTGATGATAGCTGCATTGCCACACCATTCTGAAGGTCAGTGCAGGAATGTAGGGAGGGATGTACTCTTCTAATCAGTCTTCCTCCCTTTTCACTTGCACTTCCAAAGCCTTCATCTTTTTCTTCTGTCTCTCTTTCTTGGGGGGCTAGCTCAGGCTTTGAAAAGGAGCCAGCTTGGTGAATTGGAAAGGATGTGATACAGTGTGTGAAGAAACTCCCACAGACTGAAATTTTGGTCTTTATCTCTGTTTCTTTATCCCTTGGAGCGTCGTATGATTTCCTAGTCTTCTATCTGCCCGGCCTGGGGAAATTAGTTTCACTCGCTCTGTCCTTGTCAGTGTTAGTGTGAACTGTGTTCAAGCTGTCTACATGTATGACAACTGCAACTGGATACTGGGCCACCCGTAGCCCCTCCACCCCCCCACAGGTAAATTACACCCTGTCATTGTGTGAGTGAGTGCACTTGTGTGTATGTGCAGCTCAGGGCCACCCGTGGTCCTTGGTAGATTACACACTTGAGTTTCACCATATGCTTCCAGTGAAACGACGCTGCCGTCTGTTCCTCTGTCCAACTGTCCCACGGGTTTGGTGAGGGCTCCTGCTGCCATCACTCTCTCTTTGTTAGAGACACGCAGACAACCTGACAGAGCAA
The DNA here is from genome assembly GCA_014839685.1 of Anableps anableps. Classification (NCBI taxonomy): domain Eukaryota; kingdom Metazoa; phylum Chordata; class Actinopteri; order Cyprinodontiformes; family Anablepidae; genus Anableps; species Anableps anableps. The sequence continues at coordinate 19,805,604 of CM026086.1, read as the reverse complement.
CAGCTGCTAGGAAACATTACATTGCAAGCAGCTGATAGCTGAAGCTGAGCAGGCACACATCCCAGTTACTTTGCTGATCTGGTCCTAATTGAAGAACCATGAAATTCTTGTGGTTGAAAGGAAGAATCAACTGTAGTGATAACTAGGCATGAGTTTGTATTAGGTTCTCACTGTGTGACAACCTTGAGCTTTAACATAAAATTGAATAACCCAGCTTTTATCTAAAATCCTCTGTCAACCAACTGCTATCTTACCAACTATAGTTATGAAACGTAATAAGAGTGGCACTCATTTAGTTCCCAAGACTTGACTGTCAGTGATTTTTGCAATGAGAAATATTTCCAAAAAGCTGAGTTTCTCTTAAGAATGAGAAAAAAAAATACTAGCCTGCTTTCACCCAATCTGCAGCAATGGGTGGAGGAGGGGCAGCGTTACTTTATAGTTCATACAGCTGGAAAAAAACTACATTCTCTCCAGCACATTCTCGGGTATCTCACTTAAAAGACTTTGAAGTTTTGTAAACTTCACTATATCTTAATCCTGGTAGCCAGTCCATGCCCAGTGATATTTTAGTTTTTGACAAATCATTAAGGACTAAAATGATCAACAAATTCCAGTGACACCAGTACTGCTTTGAAAGCAAAACATTCAACATCATTCGGGTGGGGCTCGGTGTAGCGGTAGAGTGGGCACCTTATACATGAAGGCTGCTTCTTCTAAATGTTGGCGTTTGGGTTTCGACTCCTGACCCCAGATCCTTTGCTGCATGTCTCCCCAATTAGCTCTCTCCCATTTTCTTGTCTGAAAAGCTGTGAATAAAAGTTACTAGTCCAAAATGAAAAAGAGCGCCCTCCACAGGCATAATGAATAAAAGTGTGTACCAAAGTCTCAACATTGAGACTTGGTAAACCCCAGGTGAGCTTAACTGAATGTAGATATGAACAAGTTTAGGTCAGCAGCTCTTTTTTTGTAGTCATTTTCTGACTTATTAGGATCAACAAACTTCTGTCTTGCTTATAAAGGTATGTTTTCCCCATTTTCAAAAGCAGCTACAATCAATAGGCTTCTGCATCATGTCCTTTTTACAGCCTATAGGGAAACGAGATGTCATCGATAACTAATTTTAAGTTCCTAGATACTGTGATCAACTGACAATAAGCACGAAAAACAAAAACGCTTCAGTTATTGAATAGATTTCATTTGGGTTGCCACTAATTGTGGCACCGCTGATTTAGATGAAAGCAATTATTTCTTAACATTGATTTTTTTCCCTCCCCACTGAATAAATCTGTTTGAATTTCATATGAATGTGCTTTCTAGATTTATGTGAATTACTTTATTTATTCCTTAGTGTAATGGATTTAGTGTAATGGATTTTTTTCGTCCATTTATATGTTAAAAGGAACACATCGGAAAATCTCTGTTTTGCCTTGTGAAGACAGAAACATTTCTGGTCTTGCTCCTGTTTGTGAAAGCTGTAATTGTGGTGGTTTAGTGCAGTGTGGAGAAAAAGACTTTTAGGAGGAGGAGCAATGTCCTCTGGGAAAACTTGGAGATTTGTTGCTTTGACCATCAAGCTAATCCCAATATAAAAAGGTTAGGGGAATAAATAAAACACAATATGACATGTTAAAATTTATCCACATGCATTGCAATTCCCCTTCATTTTTTCTTCCAACAAAAATTACAGTTAGGTCAGAACCACCCACAGACATGAGAGAAAAATAAAAACATTTTATCACAGCAATGACAGAAAGCAATGAAGTCATGCACCACATGTTCTGCAGACTAAATAGAAGCTTTACAAATAAAAGTCAGCTTACTGCTTGAAAATATGTGTCACTGCTGCAGTAAGAATGTCTGAACATTTCTTTTATTTTAGTTTAACATGAAAAATATTATTCATCCCTAGCTCTTTTGAGTTTAGTAATACATTTCTATTATCTTTAATACATTCAATGTAAAAAGAAAATAAGAGAAAGAAACAGAGTACAAGACTACCATGACTAAAGACAAAAATTTTCAAGGAATGATTGCATTATACATAGAACATCTAACCTTTTTACACAGAATCATGTCCTGTTTCACTGCTCTACACTAATGATTACCTTATTCTGACCGAGAAAGAAGCTGCTGCTCAACCAAAATTTGGAGGGATCTACATAAACAAATCAAAAATCACTTGGAGAAAAGTTAAATCTGTTAATGCACACTATCAAAGGCCCATACTGTACTAAGAAAAACGTACCCATTCTCACACAGGCTTTTTCCACATATCAGCTACATTTTTTAGTTCAAAAAGTTTTTTTTGTCTAATCATAAGACAATAACTGCATTCAGTAATGCTTAAAAGTTTTTTAAAAAATAGTTTTTGATGCTTTCACACAAACAACATGCAGGGTCTTAAGACCCCTCTATAATTGGCGCTTTATTTTACTTGTGACCAGGGCTGGCTCAAGATTTTAGGGGGCCTTAAGCAGAATATAATTTAGGGTCCCCCTGTGCTTGTTAAAACGATCACCCCCACTAACAGCATTTCAGTACTAACAGCATTTCAGATTTGGTGAAATCTGGAAAAGGGGGCCAGGTTTAATTGGCCGAGCTTTAAAACAATTACTAAAAAATTTTTATTATTTGCTGGGATATATTTGTGAACAAACCAAGCTCAAACATAAAGATTAAACTTATAGCATCAGATTGTAGCCATGGTAACACAACAATCAAGCTATTACAATTATTTTTTTGCACTTTTACAAAGTAACTCACTAAATGATTTAAATTTTAAATTAAAATGTTTCGCAATTTAAGGCTCTTAATCTATCTCTGATGAAACCATTAAATCAAGTTTATTTGCATTGTCATTCTCAATAAACAAATGTTAAAATTCTAATTCTAGGGTCTGTGTTAAAATATAAGCATTTATGGTCCCTGAATGTCTAGGGGGGGCTAAGCAGCTGCTTAGTCCACTTATGCCTTAGGTCAGCTCTAAATATGACCAGCATTACATGGCTTGTTTTAAGACAAAGCCAATAGCTGATTACTTAATTAGGATTTAATTGAAATGCAAAAAATATATCATTTATATTATTATTTCTTGTGTTTACTTTTTTTTAGGACTCTATAGTTGTGTTTAAGTATTGTCAATAATGTCTTTCAATAACATGCATTTAACAATATTTAACTATTATAGTATGGAATCAGAAAATCAACCATATCTATAACATTATTTGTTGTATCAAATTTTTTTTGGACCCCCTTATAAAAACTCAGGACCCCCTTTGCCCTCCCACTCAAAATTCTGTGGAGCCACCATTGATTGGCTGTAAGATAATTACCCATTCTTATTTCACAGAGCCAAGGCTTTCATATTTAAGGAAACTGTTCCAATTGTCAGGCATGATGGTGGTTGCCTCATGCTGTATCTTTGTGGTACTGGTGTAACACAAAGTGGATGACATGCTGTAGACATATAACTACAACCAACTCTTGTAACTTCACCTCAAATTAACAGCTAGTCGGTTGAAAGCAGATACATGTAGGTGTTCCAACAGTGGAATAATACCAAAAAGCCAGGTTTGTGCTATGAAACTAAATTTAAATTCCTCCATTGTTGATCAGAAGAATGGCCAGATATCCAGCCAGAATTATATGCATTAAGATGCATTAGCAGGATAAGGCTATCATTCACAAACATTCACTTGCAAACATATTGTATTGATAATATTTCTGGCATCCCAGAAACAGATTACAGCATTCTGAATTTATCCTACATCCCAATACGTGTTCTTGACTTTCAGGATTTCCATGTCCAAATGCCGTCAAAGGTGACATCGGCCAAGGTTGTTTGATGCATTTTTCTCATATTACTGATATCAGTGCCTGTTGCTACCAAAGCCAATTCAGTTGGGGTTAAACAGTCAGGACATTCAATCCAGGTCATAACACAGTGCATTCTTAATCGCAAAGGACCCTACCTCTGTTTGGTCATGATGACCCCACGCTGTACTTTTAGAAGAACATTGTGTTAAAAGGCATGCCTCTGTTTTGATGCAAGGATGAACATCTGTGGTGGGTATGTTAGCAGTATGGCTTCCTTGCCTCTGAAGGGCGCCCTCAGCTTTGTCTTCCCTCAGCTGTCGTTCAGAAGTCCCTCCACAGCTGGTCTTCCTCTCTTCTGAGCTGTAATTGCACCTCTGTCCTGGGAAAAAGAGGGAGGAAATCCCTGAGCTTTCGCCTTGCAACAATGACAATAAAAAAGAGGCGAGGAAAGGAGGAAAAAAGCATTTCAGCTGAGATGAAAGAGGGAGGGAAGCTTTGGAATTGAAGGGGGTATTGAGGGTTGTTGGCTCAGGAGTGCATAGAGGTGGAGGTACAGAGAGAAAGATGAAGGAGAATGCATGGGAGGAGGGATGGTGTTAGTGATGGTAGTAAACTCTTGAGTTTTATTAACCTCATTTGGTAGAGAGGCAGAGAGTGAAGGGGAGAGGAGGAGTGGTGTATTTAGTCTGTGGATGCAGACTGGAGTTTACTAATGAGGGCTCCAAATGCACACACACACACACACACACACACACACACACACACACACACACACACACACACACTTTCTGAGCTCATTCCCTTGCACATACCAGATTCACCTTGATCTAATGCCAAGTATGCAGGCAAAGCAGGCCTTTACGGGGCCGGGTATCGCTAACTTCAATCTAACTGCCTCTGTTCATTTATTCTCTCGTATCAAGCAGCAGCTGAAAGGCAATTTACCCTAAATTGCTGTTGATATTCAAGGATGGAGCCGAGGCGCACAATCATTTGATTCAGAGCCAAACCCCACTGCTGTGGGTCGTCTGGTTATTTACCACATCTGATATATTATGTAATGCAAATATTGACGGCATTTAACATTTCCATTTGCATAAAAAAAAAAAAAAAAAAAAAAAAAAACTTTTTTCCAAGATAAAACACCACTTAAATGCTTATCTTTAGAGTATGGGAAGTACCCGAAGGATTTAGAAGAAACCCAGGTGAACTCTAATCTAGAGCGCCTGGGTTCAGGAAGGTTGACAAACAACAAAATAATTGACATAAGGTCCTGTGAGGTAACAAGAACCCTGCTGCTGAAGTTATCTTACTCCAATTGCAGATCCCCTTAGGTGATGTCTCAATACAAACATATAACAAATCTTTGACATTCATTTAGATTTCAGATCTGGAAATCTATAAATGTGTGCTGCTGAGTTGTATTTGGAAGTTATTCATTGTGTCTAGTTAAACACATGCCCACAGATACCAAAACGTTAAAGATATTTAACAACTTGTTTTTCTCAAAATGTAGGTTATTTTTTTCTCTGTAGAAACATTTAGAGCGCCTTGCATAAATATTGCTAATATAATAATTTCATCATTGGACAGCTGCAAACTTTACTTCATTATTTTAAGGTTTTATGTAACAAGCAAAGTAGTAGATACTTGTGAAGTAAAAGATAAGACAGGTGGTTTTCATTTTTTATTCAAATAAAAAAGTCTAAAAAGTGTGCCCCCTTTACTTGGATACCTCTTAATAAAAACCAGTGCAACAAATTACCTTCTAGAGTCACCTAAATAGTAAAGGCCTCACAAGTTTGTTCGCAAACATCAATGAACAAACAGCATGAAAACCAAAGAAAGCACCAGACTGCACGGGGAATAAAGTGGTGGTAAAAATAAGATCATAATTTAAAGAAAGCTATAAGGTGTCCTGTTTAAAATTTCCCATTTAGAGGGCACAGCAAACATGCAGAAAATGGTGGGAAGATTCAGGATGTATCAGTAGATACAATAGAAGGGTTTGGATCAAGCATATTCAGGTGTTTAATGGTCCAGTCAAAGTACAGACCTGAATCAAGAAAGAATGACCACAAATATCAGTCCATATATGTGCAAAGCTGATAGAGACATATCCCAAAAGAGTGGTAGCGGTAACTGAAGCAAAAGGGGTTTTATTCAGGGATATCAGAATAAAGGGGCTAAATACAAATGCAGGTCACAGTTTCCAGATTTTTTTATTTGTAAAGGATTTTTTTAAAACAAATTCACAAAATTTTTTAGCTACTAAATAAATGATAATTTACTCAAATATATGATCCAGGCCTAATTTTGGTGTACTTTTTCCACTAAGCATGTTTGTTTTTACCTGAATGTTGCAATATACATAAACAAACAAAAAATACTTCTCCTTCACCATAACTGGAAATAACCTTATGCTGAAGCATTCACATGCTCTGATACTGCATATGCTCTGATATTGCTTAAGTCTGTAAATGGATGAAAAATGATTTAGCACAAACATGTTTTAAACTGCTTTTTAATAAGTTTTCTGATCAGTTTGAACTATTGAACCTGTTTGTGACCATCCTTACTCACCAGTTTCACATGCTGATCACTGATGACCTGAAGTGGACACAAAGAATTCCCACTTAGGACTCTCCCTAAAGACAGATCAGTAGAAGATGTGAACAACTGACAAATGGCCTGAAACACATACAAACTGTGTGGATACCTACTTACAATACACACTGAAGATGAATGACTCTGCAAAGGTGCTCTTTGAACTGGACTGTAGCTGACAAATGATATGACACCTTGGCGCATGAACTGACCCCCTGCTCAGCACTAACCATAATTAGATTATTATGTGATCTGACCAGAGGTTCAGAGACCATTCCTCTGTTTTAATTCATGAGCTGACATTTAGGCCAAGATCCCGATTATGAAGCCCCTTTTGTCTTTTTAAGGTTAATAGAATCTTTTGAAACTACAAAGTTTGTATTCAGTAACATTTTAGATATAAAGACTTTAAGCTCAGTTATAATTGATAAATGACCAGACCAGTTTGATTCATAAAAAAATACAAAAGAGAAGGCCTGATGACAAGTCTAGACAAGAACTCAAATTCACCAGAATGTACAATTTTGACATAAGGGAAGTGAAAAAATCTCTAAAAGGAGCGTTTAGAGAACTACTGCATTTATTTTTGAGTTTGAAGTTATGATACTGCAAAAAAAAATAGAACCCCCCCCCTCAAAAAAATTTAATTTGTTTAAGGCTTTTTACACATTTACCAGGAGTGCCAATAAATATGTAGGCTGCTATACAAAAAAAAAGTCTTACAGCTCTCTGATTGAAAGCTTACCAAACACTCTTTGAACTTTTCTAAAGCAGTAAACTCTTCACCATCTGGTACTTCAGGCAGTTTTAAAACTGATTAGCAAATGCGACATAGTCTTGATATAAAAACAAATTCTTCAGCAGCCAGTAAATTCCACACAGGCTCAAGACCTCATCTGAACTGCCCAAACCCATCAGTTGAAAGCGCTCAAAATTTGTCTTAAAAAGCTGTGACGGGCCATTCAGGGCAGCTCTGGCCCGTTTGTCTGCGTGTCAATATGCTGCCCATTCGCTGTGTCTCGCATGGATGCCATCATTAAACTTCTGACCCCGCCACGTCTGGCACTGTTTGACAAAACTCCCTGACTACTGTCTATGTAATGCTTAACCCTGTCACACTGAGTTTACTTGTCTTGTCTTTATTATTAAGCTATCATTATCACTCCCTAGCCCACACACCCAGGGGTATATAGGTCAGTTGTTATAAATTGGGAGCCCACAATAAAACCTAAAATGTATGGTAAAGCCTCATAGACAATTTGATTGCTCCCTCGGAGCTGCCATCTTCAAACCATGCACCATTACCCTGCAATAGCCCACAGTATCAAATTACAAAGATTTGCTTCACAGCTCATTACCAGGTTATAATATAGGACAGTTTAATTGTTTTGCTGGTGTTATATCCAGACCTATAATGCAACAAAGCAAAATACAAATGTCAGGACCTTACAAAAGACTTACACAGGTTAACTTTTACACATTCAACTTCAATGATTTCTTTTCAGTTTTTTATAAAACAATATAAAGTACTGTTTAATTGTAAAGGAAATATATACAGGGTATTCAAAATCTTAATAAATAAAAATTACAAAAGTATGGCATGTATCTATATATAGGCCCTGACAATTAGGAATAAAGTTGTCGCGAAGTTTAAAGCAAGATAGGGTTATCAAACAATTTCCCAAGATTTGACAATCTCACAGAACAATGTTCAATCTATCTGAAAATGGAATGACTATGGAACAACTACAAGCCTATCAAGGTATCACAGTCAAATAAAACTGACAGGCCAAACAAGGAAGGCATTAATCAGACAAGCATGTAAAATGCTATGCATGGAAGTAAACTAATACAGCATATCACCCAGAATACAGCATCAATATGATGAAACATGGTGATGCTTTTTGTTAGCAGGGACAAAGAGGGTGGTCAGAGCATATAAAAATAGATGGAAGTAACTACAAGACTTTCCAAAAAGAAACCTGTTAGAGATGCAACAAACTTGAGACTGAGGTGGATGTTGTGCTTATAGCATGCCAGTGACACTAAACATACATAAACATACATCCAGAGGTAGGATGAAATTTTTATATATATATATATATATATATATATATATATATATATATATATATATATATATATATATATATATATATATATATATAAGGCACTTTAGATCCTAAATGAATATCAATTGCTATGTGTTTATCATATGCTGCTAAACCATGAGAGGGAGGGTGGATAAGATAGTTTTTGTGGTTTTACTACACCTTTGCCAGCTGATCATATGATAAGGTCATGGTATCCATTACTCGATGCCCATCTAGCAATGATCACAAATTACCTTTCATTCAGCTTCCTCTTAGCCAACTGCTGGCCAATACCACTCAATACCCCAGGTCCAGTTTCCCCATCAATGTTACTCCCCCTCTGCCCCCACGCCCTCTTGCGCCCCAGACCAGTCCCCATAGTAGTGTCTGCATAGGAGGCTGTTGGCGCCTAACCAGCAGCAGATGTGGCTCCGCAGAGAACACCGGCCCTCATTAACTTCAATGGATTTCCTAATGCGACAGCTACCATATTTCATTTACCGCGCACCCACACCCCAGCGGACCTAGTGGGGGCCAACTGATACTTCCATTCTCTTGCATCCCAGAGTGGTGGTGGAGGTGGAGGGATTAGGGTAAGAGGTGCACTCAAAGTCCTTGGGGAGTTATGGGGGAGCGGGAGAATTGTGAGGCAAGGGAAGAGAAGAAGAGGGGAGTAAAGGATTTCAGAAACCAGAGCAGAAGACATGACCCCTCTTATGAAGAGGAAATCAATTAATTCAAGCTTTTTATGGCACAGTGTCTAAAATGAGAAGTAAAAGCCAAGTCAGCGGTCTGAGCAACATTGCAATATGTCAAAAACAGAAGAGGATAGAAAGGAGGAGTGACTTCTTTGGGGTGTGAAAGACAGAAGGCAAAAGCTTGTGGAAAAGATCTAAACAGAGAACAAAACATGGATGCTAAGAGAGATTGATGTGAGGGGAGAGAGGGAGTGAGGGAATTTATGGTCTTGGGTCTTATTGTTCCTGTACACGTGAGAGTGTGCAGCTGGGGGAAAAGAGGGAAATGGGGTGCAGATGTACTGTATCAAACACAGAGGCCTGAACTTCAATAGATACATTACGATGTGGTCCCCTGCTGCACTCCTTTCTCAAACATCAAAACCTCCTTCTAACTTTCTCCCTCTTGTAGCTACCGATCCACCCCTCCTTTTCCAAGCAACACATTTTTGCTATATAGCCCCCTTTCTTGCACTAATATCCGCAATCTGCCCCACGTTTTTCTTCTTCTCTGTACCAGTAAGCTGCTCTCATTTCCCCTAAATGCAGCTTCTTTTACTGACACAGCGGGTATCGGGATTTGCCAGCAACCAGTGGCCTTCTTTGAACTGTGACTGGCTTGTTTTAAAACCCAACTTAACACACATCCACATACAGATGTTATGGAGCCCTAATGGTGTGGGTATAATCATGCCCCAGACAACAGTTCATCACAGCTGTTCACACTTTCCCACTACCTCTCTTTCTTCCCACATTCCTTTAAAACACATACAAATCATTATAAGAAGACATATGGAACTAGAAGGGGAAGGGTGTGACAGGATTGTGCCCTTCATGTTTGCCAGATCTATCCTGTTTCAGGATAGCAGCGGTGTGTGGGGGTGGGTTAGAGTCCAACAAGGGTTTTGGTGGTGGCACTGGCGCACTGGAAGTGGGGCAGGACGTGACTCTCCTCTCCTCGTCTTCCCTGCTGACTGAAAGACAGAGAGAGCACTTCCCTAAGGAGTGGAGAGCTGAGACTCTGGATAATTCCCGGTGCTTTCCCGGTGCCTATAGAGGAAGGGGCCCCTCTGGATTTGTCAGTTGTGGCTGCAGCTGTCTCCGGGCAAAATGGACCACAGTGGACTTGACACTTGATCTCTCTTCTCTCCCTCTCTGCCTCCTTTTTGTCCTTTTATCTCTCACTTTTTTTGCTAACTCTCTGTCTGTCTTGCTCCATCATTCATTTCACTATTGCGAACTTGCTATTTGTTTTTGCTTTTTTAAATATCCCAAGAAGGTATTCTCTGTAGGTTTATGTCTTGATATATTTTGAAATGCAGATTTTTAAAACAATGATTTCATTTAGTTTAATTTCAAATAGTCACACTCTGGGTTAATTACTGCCAGACCTGTAGAATCAACAAATCACTTGAATAGAACTCATCTGATAATATGAAGAAGACAGAAGGCTCTCAAAAAACATATTCCTTGATCTAAACTGATCTAAAGAAATTATAGAATACATGGAGAAATAAAGTCACTGCCATTTTTCAGACTGGAAAGGGTTATAAAGCTATTTCCACGGCTTTGGGACTTCAGTAATACACAATGAGAGCCATCTATAATTGCAGAGAATATTGCACATCTTACAGGAATAGAAACCTCACCAAATAATGACAAGACTGTCATGATTTCCCTGTTCCTGCCATGTTTCATGCTGCTTCTCTGCTCTGCCCCTCCCAATCTTGATGGCTGCTGATTGCTCCCACAGGTACTGCTGCCTATATAAACTTCTGATCTGCACTCACTCAGTGCGAGATCATTTGTCATCATCCTTGTCATAGCCTTCGAGGGTTCCATGTCCAAGTTCCTGATCATGTACCTAACCTGTTTTTTGCCTTCTGATCATCACCCTTGCCTGTTCCCTGATTGCCCTGCAGTGTTCATCTGACCATTGAGCTTTGGATTACAGATAAAGTAACCTCTCACTTTCCCATGATTAAACCTAAACATTGGACTGGAGTGTGTGATCCAACTCCAACTCTGTGACATCATCCCTGGTGAAAGGACATTTTTTAATCCTCAACAGTTACATCTCTGATGATTTAGGTTTCTTGAGTTCAGTGTCTCTGAAGAAGATTTCATGGGAAGCCACCTCTGTCAGGTTATCCACAACTTCTTGTTTCTGCAATTCTTCATGTTAGCTTTGCCAGTCACTCACATTCCTGTCTATTTCAGAGTCTGGCCAGAAGAAATTCCAAAGAAGAAGTTGCTGTCCATCTTTTAGGTTCCAATTTTTGTCAATAAAACTTGTTTAACCTTTCTGGGCTGTAGTCTGAGTTCTTGGTCTGATTTGTACATTACCCTTTACAAAGAATGTATCAACAACTCTTTGAAGATGTCACTAAAGAACCCAGAACATCTAAAGCACTATAGGCCCCACTTTTTTTAGGTCACTGTTCATTATTTAACAATGTGACAGAGAGAGTGGGAAAAATGGCCTTAATGGGAGAGTTCTGAGGCGAAAACCATCACTGACCAAATGAATACAAAGGCCTCACATCTGCCAAAAGTTATTTTGAGGACACCCAAGACTTTTGGGAAAACAAGACAAAAAATTTAACTTCCTGGAAGCCATGCGTCCCTTCATATTTGGTGGAAATCAAACATTGTAGAAAAAAACATTATACCAAAAGTCAGTCATTGAGGCAAAGGAGTGATAGTCTGGAGTTGCTTTGCTGCTTCAGGACTTGGATGATTTGTTGGATAATTGATGGAGTTGTGAATTCTATTCTTGAAAATAATCCTGAAGGACCATGTCTGACCAGTTTGTGACCTTAAGTTCAAGTGCATTTAGGCTATGCAGGACGAAAGTGACCCAAAGCTTCGGCAAGTCCACCTCTGAGTGGTTTAGACAAATTCCACCCTCGATGGCCGCTCTTAGCATCAAGGGTGACACAATCCATTTTTAGGTTTAAGGGGAAATTACATTTTGACATGTGGCCAGACTGGTTTGAATAGCTTTTCTCTCTTAAAACAATGGAATTATTATTTGAAAACTGCATCGTGTATTCACCCAGGGCAGCTTAGTCTAACTGTTTAGTCCCTGAGTAATACTTGCTTGAAGAGCTGGTCTGGATCTACAAATTGGCAGGTGTATGAAGCTGTTATGTCAGTAAGGACAGGAATTAAAAAAAAAAAAAAAAAAAAACAACAACAAAAAAAAAAAACTAGATCATCTATCAATACATCTTTGGGATCCATATTATTAGTAATATCATGGCCACTAACTTTAAATTCATTCTGAAGCATACACATATTTCTTTTAGCACCTTCCACTGATTCAATGAAATCAAGCTGACATTTTAGTGCATGTAGCTGAAAAAAGTATCTCTTAAGTAATTTACCTCCTTCATCTATGTAACACATCTGGCTCACAAAGACATCTAGTCATACCCAAAGTCTCTATAAAGTGAAACACCATCCATAAAATCTCCATTAGAGAGGGGGTGCCTAGAGGTCGTCGGGGAGGAGAATCAGGGGGTCACAGTTCCGCTGTAGTGCCTTCACACGTAGGGTTAGAGGTGAGTGCTGTTGACATTCCTCCCATCACTGTCTGATATCACCAAGATTGATCAGCTGGAGAAAGATTCTGGGAGGAGCACACCCTCTCAGCCCCTAAGCTTAAACATTTATGTATGATTCTGTTTCTTTCAGACTATCTGCTCTGTTCTTTTCTTTCCTTTTCTGGTGACGCATCATGTTCTCCCTTTCTCTGTCACCTTATTGTTTCATAGATATTCAGTGAGGCTTCAGACTCACACAGGGATTGACCTTGAAGGAAGAGCACAAGAAAGTGTTTATCTATTTCTTCTCTTAGCTGAACCAGATAAAAGACAAGAATTGTGACAAATCTCCCAACCTTCTACTGAGTTTTCTGAGATTTTCTGTTAACAATTTCATGTGAACTACAGTAAAGAGCTGTGAATTATTGCCTTGTCAAATTCCACACCTTGTGAGTGCAGTTGCTCTTGGAGTGCAGGTAAAGACTCTACCTGTGCTGTCTATAAGCTGACTGTTTTGTATTTCTTTTGATTTAATTAGGGTTTTACATCCACACTGAATAGAAAGTGAAAGAATCTTAACATGCAAAAAATATTTTAACCTTATTCTTTATAAACAAACAACCAAAAGCTATTGATAGTGAGTTGGACATAGACACAGGGACTTTTGATTTCCACAACAGAGCTCTTGGCAATTACCTGAAAATACCTTAAGATGGAATCTACACCTCACTCAACAAAGAGTTTCTTCAACAACATACGTAAAAGAGAGTAAAAGGCCCATTTCGTTTCTAACTCCTGGCTCTGTAAAGCAACAATCCAATCATCTGTTTTGCAGACATTTACAGTAAAAGGAAAATTTGACAAAACACACCCAGCCTTCCCGTAGGTCAGTTGATCATTATTGCCCACTCACAGTCCAACTTATCTTTGTAATCGAAAACACCAACTCCACAAAATCACATGTAATTGAAGTTTTTTTTTTCAACTTCTTTCAGCCTGAGTTCTGTGAAGATAACATTCCCCACTGCTGCTGCTGTCTCTGGTGTGTTTGAGTAAACAAACAAACAAAGTTGGAAACAGGCAATAAGCAGCAGGGCAGCCTTGTTAGGGTTCAGCCACCAGGGCGATGGGATTCCAGGACTGTTGGTTTTCCCCCTGGGAGACATGTTTGTTATGTGTGTGTGTGTGTTTTGTGTGTGTGTATGTGGGAGGGTTACTTGTTGTTTATTACTATAATTTGTCTGAGTGGCTCTGGAGAGATTTTAGGCTCTTTGAAGCGAGGCTGGATGAAGCCGGGAGCGTGGCATGCTGTGCCCAGGATTTTGGCCCAGTTTCTAATTCGTCTAACCCTTGCCTCCACCCAGCCTACTCCCTTTCGGTAATCCTCTGTCTCAATCCTTTATCCTGAGCGGCATCACCCTGGATCCTCTTGAATTTTAAGGGCCACACAAACAGAACATTTTGAAAGTTGAGTCTCTTATGTAAGATTTCAGGTATTTACAAAAATCTAGTTTCAATCTGCCAATTTTTACGAAGGAAGGAATTTTCACTTCTTTGGTACATTTCTGAAAAATTTTACATTTGTTGAACAGTTTCCAACATAAAAACCTCTAAGAAGTTAAGTGAATAGCAACAATTTTCAATTTCACAATGGCATCTGACAACTCTGAAATATGCACCAAGATCTAGGAACTTTTTAATTTATAATAGACAAGAAAAATAAACAAATATAATGATCTGAGTGACTCTGAGAGTTCCAGATTGACATAATAGTCAGAATTGTCTTCAAGAGCTTATGTTGTGATATTCCTTGAATATTTATCGATTTGAAAAGTGGACCTAAATTCATAAATGTGTTCAAAAGTAGCACCCAAGTATTTAATATTGCTCATAGGACCACTGACCTGTGCTGTTTGATCCAGTACCATAGCACAAATTACTACAAATCTTAAAGTGGAAAACAAACCCATCCACATTTAATTTGGCCCTTAGTAACAAACAGCCTCTGTTGTTGCAGTGGCATAATTTCACACTGAAAAATGTGAATGTAGAAAAATATGAGTATGGTAACTCAGTGAGAACACAATCCACATTAACACGAGACAAAACCATTTTCCTGACCATCAACTCTTATTAAATAACTGTAACGTCTGTTTTTAGTCAGACACAGGGTCTAGGAACCTTTGATTAATCTATAATTTCCTGTTTCTCCGCAGTATACATGTGACGTGACACAGAGGCCCACTTCTTTTAGCCACTCCTCAAAATTGGAGAAGCAAGAGAGCATGCCAGAGTAAGGCAGATGTATGATTATCTTCATTTGTAAATCAGGAAATGGGTTCAGCTACAAGGGATCACACTCTTAAACCTCCCTGGTAAGGTCTATTCAGGGGTTGAGTTCTATTCAGTTTGAAGAACAGCACAAGTTCAAGGTTTTATCTTGGCTCCAAATTTTCTAGATCTCATTCTGGCAGAGCATCTGTAGGGTTTGCTGATATTAATGTCTGACCCTTGGATTCTATGTCACAAATAACATGACTTGGTGTCCATTAGCACAAGGAACCTTTAAAAGCCTTGCAGTATCAAGGATCAGAGCTGTCTTTTCAACACAAGAAGCTTGGACACAACATTTATCAGATGGATTTGAGGTGTTGGAGAATTAGTGAAATACAATAGACTCCCGCCTATTTGTAGTCAAGTATTCACAGATTTGCAGATTTTTTCTTAGAGCATATCTGAAATATTTGAAAGAAAAAGCAGCTTGGGAAGCTGAAATATCAAGGTGTAATGCTAAATGGAGTTTGCAAAGTAGCCAATCCAGGATTGACATTCATTTTTCTTGCCACTGATTGGCTTTTCTCCCAAGAGTAGAAATAAGGAAGACTGTGGATGTTAGCTTCTGCAGTAGTGCTAGGACGGTTTCCACTGTGTGTATTAATGCATATTAAGGTGTATTTGGTGTGTGAACTATTAAAATAGGCAGTTATAATTGTTTTAAAGGAGCTGTCAAGTATTTGGTGATTTTAGCTATCCGTGGGCAGCTGTGGGCCAGCTGGTCCATTAGCATCTCTCTCCTACCCTCTTAAATTGAATGGTGCTATATATGTGATGGTAACACCATTTGTAATATACTTTACCATCTGTACACCATTAACCGTGGCCTGTAATAGTTTTTTTTATTATTTGTTTTTCTTTATTTATTTGTCATGTTGTTAAAGTACATTTGAATGTTTTTGGATTGCTTAAAGATTAGAAGCATTTTGTCAATTTTCTAACCTTATATTATTTGAACATGACAGTTTCCCTGTTGTTTTGGTATTAATTAAGTCACTGTGTGTCTGCTTGCTGGAGGCTGTCTGCATGTACTCTTGTGTCCATCCGTGCATTGTATGTCTGCATAGGAAGTCCTCTTGCATACCCATCCATCATGCACATGTCTGTGTTTTGGTTGTGTCCTGCGGGGAAAGGTTCACTTAGATCCAAAACGGGTTTAATTGGTGTCAAACAGGTCTCGGTTAAAAGTCATCAGAGACTAAGGACTCTCAGCAAGACAGGAAAGCTTTTATTAGGGGACTTCCTCCAAACTGTATGACTCTACATGTCACCGTCTGTCCTATTGTCTCTTCCCATATCCCACCCTCTTAAAATCTCTCATCGCTGCTCAGTTTCCATCTGCTCTCTTCCTCTCCCACTCACACTCATCTGGGTTCAAATATTTGTTATTTATCACTGGTCCTCCCAGTCAGAATACTAACTTCTTTCTATATTCATGGTGTTGTTTTAATGTCTGATGCATGTCCTTGAATAACCTAGGGAGTTTGTCTTTGGGGAAATCTGGTGACTAGGTTCACCAACCTAATTGGGCTGATGAGGAGAGCACTTTCACAACCAACAGACCAACACATCCGCTATTTGTATAACAAGCTATAGGAACCTTTTTATTGTAATTTTTCTGATTTGTGTATGCAAATTAATTTCAGCATACCTTTTTCACTATTAGGAGCCCCTCACATGACAATTTTGATAGATTTACTCACTTTACCTTGTAAAAGTTCTCCTGACCTATCAATTTGTGAGAACAACTCTTGCCCACAGCCCTCTTCAGGTGACCCAACAGATTTTCTATCAGGTTTAATTCTGAACATTGGCTAGATCATTTCAAAATTTTATTTTACATTTAGTAAAGTCATCCTTTGTTGATTTGGATACATGTTTAGACAAAGTGTAATGCTGAAAAATAATAAACCTCTTCATTTTCATCTTTCAAGCAGACATCAGAAGCTTTTTGGCAAATAACAAAAAATCCCAAAAACTGAATGCTATTTGAAACGATTCTTGATTTTATCGACCTTGACAGGAAGTCCAATTTCATCTGAGGAAAGGTTAACCCACAACATGATACTGCCACCACCATGTTTCACTGTGGTTATGGTGTTTTGATAGTGAAGCATAGTGTTGTTTTTACGTAAAGCATACATTTTGGAATTGTGAGAGTCGAAATGTGGTCTCTTCAGACCATATGACATTCTCCCATAAGCTTCTGGACTTGGGTGGTTGCTTTTGATGAAAAGGCCTCTGTCTTGAAACCCTGCAATATAGTAGAGCCTTGGAGAAGGCAGGAGCTGGTTGTCACATGTAGAACATGACCAATTTTAGCAAAAATACCTGCAACTTCTTCAGTATTGCCATTGGCCTTTAGGTAGCTAGTGTCTGTAATGTTTCTGTAATGTTACTGTTATCCCATATTTTCTCTGATAAATGATGACAGTCTTCACTGTCCCATGGTATATATACAATAAAACATTTTTGTACCCTTCTCCAGACATTTTCTTTGTCTATTTAGATCATTCTGATCCATTCTAACATCTCTGCAAACTGTGACTTTAGCAAAAGGAAGTAAATCAGTAAATGTCTGGAAAATTCAGCAAGGATAACAGAACATTTTTTTCAGGGAAATCAGCTTCAATATAATCAGTGTCACCTAAATCAGTGTTAGGTGTCTGAAGTGTGAAGGCTATAATTTGGCTATAAATGGTGGTACCAGGTAATAGTTTAAGTGTATGCTCACTTATGTGACCAAGTATTTACACTTTTTTCACCTTATCTATCGCTAGCAAATTTGTTTTTCCGGTAAAATGTACAGAACATGTGTCACAATAAAGTAAGAAATTGTTTTCTACCAAGATGTGATATTTCAACAGGAGTTTGTAAACTTTTGAGATCCACTGTATCCTTTGCCATCAATTATTAGTTTGAGTGTGTGAAAGCTTGACACCATGAAGAACTGTCATCACAAGATGCCAAGTCATGGTAGTTTTATTGCAACGTATCCTCTCTTGATTTTCCTGTTATGCTGTGGTATGTAGACATTCTTTATTTACCCTCATTGTAACTATTTGAGCGGTAAATGAAATGGTTAATTAAAAAAAGTGCTATAGTGCTAAAATCTGTGCTATAGTGATAAGCATTTCACAAGCATTGTTATGAAATTTTGTCTGGTGCTCGTCATTTTACCTTTGTCCTTTTTTGCACTCTTGAAGGTTTTGAGCCATCTGTAATGGTATGCTTCATGTTTGCTTTTATAAGTGAGTAATTTTCTACTATTAAGTCAACAACAGAAACAACAGCAACAACAGAAACTGCCAAGATGTTGCACATACAGCGCCCATGAAAAATTCTCACCCCTTTGAATGTTTGACCCTTTTTATTGCTTTTACAAATTAATCATGATAAATAAAATTTGGATTTCTTGACAAGAAAAGGTGGCAGAAGGAGAGTGCCACTGCTCATAGTTATTTTGGTTTGATCAGTGGTCCTAATCTCTTATTTTATTTTTTTTTTATTATTACTTTTTAAATAAGATTTAACTAGAACAAAATGGTGATCATAGTGTATTTTTCTTCATAACTCATAAATTGAGATTCACCTGTTTACGTACAGGTACATCTTAGTAAATTGGAACATGTGTTGTGCTGGGGCTTGTTCATCAGATTTAAAGAACCTTTTGAGCATAACAACCTTTGAGCAGGTAATAAACATACAACATACTTTTCGTTTAGTCCACAATTCTGTGTGGAAAATCCTTAGCTTGTACATATATATATCCTTACTAATATTGTTTTATGTGTATCTTTGGAAATAGGTGTGGGCTGAAAAGAAAACAAGGACTTATCAGTATTAGATGCAGAAACTTTATATATATATATATATATATATATATATATATATATATATATATATATATATATATATATATATATATATATATATATATAAACCAAAAAGCCTAAAATGTAAAACACTTTGGCTAATTGATCTTTTTTAACCTTGTGGTGTAAATACATGTTTTTCCTCCTGAGTTTTGTGTTTTCTAAGTATCTGTTATGATTTCAAGTACAGTATTTTACAGTACAGTATTACAGTATTCAAGTACAGTATTGTACAGTATTTTATATATATATATATATATATATATATATATATATATATATATATATATATATATATATATATATATATATATATATATATATTTAGATAGATAGATAGATAGATAGATAGATAGATAGATAGATAGATAGATAGATAGATAGATAGACACACACTGATAGGACCACTCTGAAACAATGGCTGCATTTTGAAAGTTTCTAGTTTCTTCATCTCACATTGATAAGTCCTTGTTTTCTTTTCAGCCCACACCTATTTCCAAAGATGCATATATAACAATATTAGTAAGGATATTGGAGCAGCTGCATCTTTCAAGCTTTGTCAGCAAGTTTAACTGAAAGTGCAACAGTAACTGTATTTAATTACTGTTGCTCAACGACAGCCAGACAAAGAAAACACATAACTTTTGAGACAGATCCTCTTCCTACGTGTGTATGTTTTAACACTGGCTGGCATTCGGGCACACACAGGGAACACCTGCCCCTCAGGTATCAGGATATAAGTAAAAAACCATCACTTGCCTTTCTGTTATGGAAGTTTTGATAGTTATTCTTTGACCTTTTGGTTTACATCTTAATGTCAATGAAACTACCAAGCTTTTATTAGATTCATACTTTAGTGTCAAATGTGACTTAGTCCCACTATTGTGTTTTCCTAAAAATAAAAAAAAAGATACAGATCCAACCACCATAAAAGAACATTTCATTCTGTGCCAATCTGTGTACGTCACAGCACATTAATAAAGTGGAACAACCATATTTGTATAAGGAACCAGGAAGCAAGGACAAGTACAAACTCATCCTGATAGCTTAGCTGCAACGGTGGACGCCTAACTGCCATTGTTACGAAAGTCTGCACAAAGTTCGTTTCTTGTTTCATGACAAGACAAGCTCACACAATATCCCAGCGAAACCATCGGGGTTATCTCTGTGTACCTGCAGGACCGGAGTCTTTTCAAATAATTTACAAGGTTTTGGCACAGCTTCTGCAATAATTTCTGAAATTACTCTTGAAGAAAAGAAAGCATCCCACCGTTTATCTTATAACAAGACACTTTGCAATCAGCCCTCCAGCCAACCTGTTTCTCACTTGCCCTCTTTCTCTGCTTTTGTTCCTTTTCCCTGCTTTCTTTTTTATGGCCCTCCACCTCTCTTTTTGAACTCCCCCATAGTACTCCCCTTTTCTTTTTTCCTCTTTCATTTCATTTATATCTGAATGCAACCCCTTTCTATAAGCCCCCCTTTTTTCTCTCTGCCTCCCCAACCATTTCTTCTCCACCCCTCTCTTGTTCGATCCCTGACTCAACTTTCACATTCCAGAAGCATTCCTGTAGGATTAGCCTTTAGCATTCTTAGGCTTTGCAAAGGCCATGGCCCCCCCACTGTGATGGTGGCAGGCAGTAACGGACGGCAGAGAAAAAAGAGTGTGTGTGTGCTCTCACTTTCTTTCATCACCACCCTCTTCCATGCCTGCTGCCCCATTTCTATCGAGCTCAGCTTCCATCACAGTCAGCAACCCTTAGTTCTCACCCTAAAATGTCTTGGGAGTTCCTGTGTGAACATACATGAAAAACACAAGTAGCCATTCACAAAATACTTCAAATGTGCTGATCATAGATTTTCCTTCTGTTCAAATAAGCTTAGAAACAATGATACAGATCCTATCTTGCTTATATACAAAATATAGTTTGACTTTTGTATGAGGAAGCTATCGCAATTTAAATATTCAGAGATATCAACTTAAAAACTTTGGTATAATGGAAGTACCAGTATCCTGAAATTAAAAGAAAGGAATCTACAATTATAAGAATAATAGCCATAACAGATCTGCAACCATTGATACATCTGAATAAAAATCAGGGTAAAAATCAGGAAAATTAATAATTGAAATTAATTTGTTCTCTATGACTATTTTTGATTACATTCTTCAAGATGGTTTATGCTGCTACTTTCGACTTTCTTAGCCCAGCACTACTTCAGCCATGCTGAAGATGTTTGTAAATTTAAATGCTGTTAATGCTGATGTTGTTCATGTCAGAATTCCAGGACCAGTACAGATTTAGATACTGATACAAAAGCAGGAAAAAAAAACTAAATTTAAAAACCAATTCTGGTGTTAATTTTTTTTTTGCTAGTATCTCTTTTAAAAGAAATACAATGTTCAGTTTTTGTTGCATCCGCAAGCTCCCCAGCTTTGAACATCCAGATGACACTCAGCTATAGTCATCCAACAGTCAGAAAATTCCAGAAATCTTGAAGATGTACTTTAGATGACATTAATTTTGCCTCTAATTTTGCCTCCAGTACAAAATTTTCCTTTAAATCTCTTATTAAACAGGCTTGTAGGACACTTTTTTTCCTGAGTAAATTTTCAGAATCAGATTTGTCATGTAACAAAGTAAAAAAGAAAAAACTACTCCATGAATTCAGTTACTATTGAAAGTCTTATCAGGAAGTTTAAAAAAAATCATGAAAATAATTCAGTTGCTGTTAAGTGCCTTGAGATTACACTCGCTGTGAACTCCCACCAAATAAGTAGACTGAATAGAATTGTCCCATAAAACAGCAAGTAGTGAGGGTAGCCATCCTAAACTTCTAATTGTGTGGGTGGAATGAGGTTCCTACTCCAATTACAATTAATGCATGTATATTAATTGCAGATAGTCACAAAAAGTTTTATAGATGAAACTGTTAACTTTTATTTGGGATTCTTCTTGTTCTGAAATCCATTATTCAAATGTTGATATGCAATTTGATCTACCTTCGATTTGAAGTACCTGCTTTGCAATAATCTTATAAAAAGTTCATCATTTTAAAAAGACATGTTGCTTAAGGAAAAATACTGTATTTTAAATAACTGATGACCACTTATATGTCTGATTTCAATATGCCAGTTTGGTATTTAATTCTAGCGAACAATAGTTTATTCCCAATTTCATATTTCACTGCAAGTCTATAAAATTTAAAACCCTAAATAACACTGACATTTTCAGTTGATAGAATTGTGTATCATTCTCTTCCCTTCTCTTCTTCTCTAACTTTTTAGTATGGGCAATCAAGCAAAAAATGTAAGCACTATGAGGTAATAGTGGCCTCTTCACTGTTTGTCTTTGTGCTTCCATAAGGGGTCTTTGTGTTGAATCAGTGTAACAAGCCAAACTGGTAGCACTGGCCTACCACATGTGGAAACACTCACTTCACCTCCCAGGATAAAATACTTGGCAAGGACAGACAAGAGCTAGAGTGGGGGTGAGAGACAGAAAGAGAACGAGTGTTTGTTAGTGGGGCCAGCGAGCGAATGTGCACTTTCCTCAACTAAAATAAAAGTGTGACCAGAGCGGGGGATGCACCTAAAACAATCTCTCAGCTGTTTCCATCTTTTCTCCAGCTAACATGATAAATTTTTCCCCAGGACATCCATTTTTTACATTTATTTTCTCTTCCCATTTTTTTGTCATTTGCACAATTACATTCAGATGCCAAACAATGAAGTTTTACGCATATTTCAACTCAAAGTCCTGTCATATACCCTATTTTTCTTTTAGAAAGCATTATTCATTTTAAGTATTGACTGCACTTATCTCTTTTAGTTCTTGAAGCAGCTGTTTTGGCACTGTTTACCTCAGTCTTATCCACTTTCTCCTTTCTCTCACTATCAGACCCTTTATCTAAATCTCTCTCTCCTGACTCACAATACGGCTCTTTTTTGTGAATGTACTGTACTGTATTCTTTCCCTCCACATCAAGCTTATTGCTTTCTGTCAGGCTGCTGCAGGCGCCCCAAAGGGAGACGGCTCCCCTCACGTCTAAACATCTGTCCATCCCATTACCGCGGCTGCTGCTGAACCTGAGCCGCTTTTACTCATGTTGACAGCAGTACTGACGAGAATGCGAATGATATCCAGGGGACTGATGTTATTCCCGAGTGCCTGCTCAAAGCTCCTGATTATGTGAGCCAGCTGGTTTTGAGACGTGAGGAGTTGCCACGCCAGACGGTGTTCCGCTGGGCATCCAATATGGTCCCGGATGTTTTCTAAGTATGGCTATCTTAAGTGTGAGAACGGCACTGCACAGGGCATCAGTCGGCTGGGTCGTTTGGTTGGAATGTGATGCAGGAAATGCATAATGGGGGTTTCTGAAAGTGCTGGCAGGATGCGTGTTGTCTTTTAGCATAGAGAGGAACAAAGTAAATGGATATGGCTAAAGGTGGTGGCAGCAATGATGATATCAGTCATAATGATGAGAATCCAAACGGTGAACACTTTTAAAATGATCTGGTAACAGAGAACAAAGTTTTTTGCTTTTTTGCTTTGCTTTGCTGACTCATCACTGAAAAAAATATGAAATAAAGAGTAATCACAAAGAGTTAAGAAGGACGTGGTTGCTACAAAAGCTTGAACTTGTCAAAAGTCTTGTGCATATTTTTGACAAAAAATAGGCATGGGGAAAAATGTGGGATTTTTTTTGCAGAACCATCAATAAATCTTTTTTTTTTTTTTATCTCAGAAATATGTTGTAACGCCAAACACTGACACAAGTAATGAATGTAAAGATATGTGATAACTTCCTGTTTGTTTCATTTGTCAAAGATTTCAAATTTTTAGATATGAAAGGTGTCATACTATACATTTTCTTTTTATGAGGGTTGAAATAAAAAAAAAAAAAAAAAAAAAAAAAAAAAAAAGGTTATGGCTTTTTAGAGAAAATATTGCAGGGAAAAGTGATCTGATAAAAAAAAACATAACTATGCCGTTTAAAGCAACAATAACCACATTTTGCTAAAGTCACCTAAGCCAAAGTAGGGCTAAGAATGGAAACCTAATTTTATGTCACCACTTCCACAACAGAACAAAAATCCCTCTTTATCTTCCATGTGATGCATAAATTTAGCACTAACAGTAAAATCAATGAGGAGTGTTTCACTAGGGCAACTCACAGGTTGTTGAAGGCATTGTGTTTTAAGGGGCATTGATCGAGGACAAGCTGCCACTACAACACAGGGACAATCAACAGTAATTTCAGTCTGGACAGACAAGTAAGAGAGATTGTGGATGAATGAAACCACATCCACCATGGCCAGATCCAGTTGTCAAATAAGGACCTTTGAGAGTAATGTTTTGGACACATTTTTTGCTTTCCAGCTTTGTCAACTGTGTTGCAGTCAGCAGGTAATGCCTATTTCTCAGCCTTCTGTCCCTCAGATGGGCCAAACAGAACCCCCGTTGTGACTTTGACCTCCTGTGTGGCCTCATCAGATAGGGCTGCAGGTAAACACAAACATTGTGAGTGGAGAGAAAACAAAGTTTCAGTGATAAATGATGCATATATGCTTGGACACACACATGCAGACAGTCTCAGATGAACTACTCAGTAACTGCAGTTCTCAGGTTGCTGAGAAGCAATTTAGTGGCACTTGGAAGAAATTTAGAGATTTATTATTAAATATTAATATTTACTATGATGTTGAGTTTATAAACCTTAACAGCCAAAAATAATCATGTTCTGATTATATAAGCATTACATTATTATAATTTGATGTCTGTCTGTTCTCTACCCTGCTGCTTCCACCTCCTCTGCTGCAGTTAGTGCAATTTCATTCACCTGTGATCTGCTCTATTTAAACACTCTCCAGCCTTCTAGTCTCTGCCAGATTATGAAAAGTTTCTCCCCGTAGATGTCTAGCGGGTTTTCCTCACCCTTGTTTCTGTTGCCTGGATTCTCATACCTTGCCTTGTCCTTGTCTGACTTCTACCAAGCATCTGACCTCTGGACATCAACCTTGTTTCTGTGCCCCGACCTCGATTTTTGCCTAACTTTTGTATACGTAATCTGATCTCTTTCTCCGAATGGATTACCCTCACCTGTCTCCTGTTTGACCTTCTGAATTCATTGCTGACAAATTCTCTCATACCTGTGAATCAAATAACGTCTGCCCAATACTCTGTTTCCCCATTACCTACTGTGGAGTCATCATCTTCGCCTGCTGTTCCCTGGTTTCTCTTTGGAAAGGCGAGAGTAACTCCACATCATGCTGGCAAAAGAGGAACTTTCTGGATATTTTATTTATTTTTTTTTATTTAACCATTATATTACCAGCAAATCCCTAGAAATAAAATCTATTTTTTTGAGGGAGATCTGGCCAAGAGGCACACCAGTGTACAGTCTATAAAACTGTAGATATAAAATTGTTGATGGTCACTTCCTTTTGGATCCCCTAACAGAGGAATCCCTAAAGGAACTTTCCATTTGGATCAAAAACTTTTTCCAATCCAGAAAATGTTAGTGGCTTTTGTTTTGAGTCCTATCAGATTCACCGATTGATTAACAGTCACTAATCTGTCCCATCCTCTTACACAGCTTCTGGTGTTCTCCTGCAGATGTTTCCCAATTCCCACCAGTTTTAGATTTAAAATAAATCTTTTAGAATGTGCTCTTTGTCTGGCTCATTACAGAACACTGATCTTCGCTACATGACAAACCTCTTGAAAAAGTGCAGTGTTAAGCAAGTGAAGAACTTCCAGTGTTACAAAGATCTCATACATTTATGTCTGAAGTTGGAACTTGGATCAACAAGATTACTAATTGACAACTCTGGATGTGGCATAATCATCATAATCATCCCTGCAATTTGTTCGCCAAATTGAGAGTCCATACCTTTTTTTCGTCTCCATCATGGTGGTTCATCACTCAGTTCAATTAACATAATATTAAGAATCAGTTGTTCAAAATGGCATTGATTTCTGATTCACGGAATGTTGTTTTAACATTATATTATGAAAATAATGTTTTATTTTCCTTTTGCTTTGTATTGTGCATTGGTTGTTTTAACACTTAGCAGTTGCCGTTCTTTGTTATCTTTCAGAGCTAATTTGGCCTCATTCTCAATTCCTTAAAACAAACCTTGGATCTTAAACATGCATATTCAAACTGAACTGTCATGTCAATGCATCACTTATTGGTTATTGGTATTCTCATTTCTTTAGTTTTTACTTTTTCCCCATAGTTTATTAGTTTTCCTTAGGCTACTCTTTGGAAGAACAAGAAGATAAATTGAAGTATTTTGTTAATAAATTCTTATATTTTGGATAGAAGTTGTTTTATTCTGTATGTGTGAAAGCTTGCTATTTGAGAATGCCAGTGCACAAATTCACTCTTTGATTTACTGTTGTAAAATACCAGACCCTGCCATTTAGGTATTCATAAAACAATAACTGACATAGATTGAGAGCTCTTATTGCTGTTAATTCCTGGTAATCAGGGGGTTCCCTGACTTGCTAATTTTGATTAAATTACAAATTTCATAAATAATTTCATTTGGCTCCTGTTAATAGTTATTCATAGCCGAACCTACTGTTGCATAACAATGAATACTCTTACAAGGAACTAAACATCGTCTTCACACTACATAAACAAAATTAGAGAACTAGACTTATGTAAACATACATATAAATGCTCCTTCATGCATCAGCACTGAGCTCTCCACACACACTACACACATCCCTTGTAAGTGAGATGTCTTCTGTTTCAACAAAGTGTGCAGTGTGGGCTTCCTGTCTTTTCCTCCCATGGCAGAGTTACCCAATCTCCTGACACACATTCTGCACAGATGACGAAGGACTCTTCTCATGACGCCGCCGGAGCCACCCGTTTAGTTCCGCCTTGGTTCTGTACACGCAAAGATCACAGAGGTCAGAGGGCCCAATAGGGGTGGACTCTCTAAGTGAAGAGTTATGAAAAGCTCCAAAGTATATTAGGTCTATGATGAACAAGCTTTGATGTGCTCAGCTCATCCTTGTGTCTGACTCTGGGTACAGTGCCATGCAGTGTCTCGAAAGAAAAATCAGAATTGACCCTGAGTGTGATCTCTGGAGACCAAGAATACATGAATCTAAACCTCTGGAAAGTACTAAAGCCTCCTTTTGTTGACCTTCCTGGAAGTCTGTAGACATATTGAGATTGTGTGAGTTCATGAATGTGTGTTTGCATTTGTGTGAGCTCGCCTGTGGCTATTCCCTCACCTCTATTGACCCCCCACAAAGAAGGAGCTCAAAGGCACAGAGGTGGTGCTCCCTGACCCTTGACAGAATCCAAGCCAAATTAGAAAACTCCACTCATTTATTATCTCAGGTCACGACTTTTTGTGGATAACATGGGAATGTGCTCTGTAGTCAACTGCCAGGGCAAAATCAGCCTGTTTACAAGTCAGAGATTATCATTTCTCTTTAATTTACACACACAGTTGACTCTGTTTGCACAGTGTTTTAATCTGATCACAGACAGCAGAAACTGGGTGGATTTTGTAATTGACTGAACCAGCAAATTCAGCAAACCTCAAGTTTACATGTGAGGACCAACTTTATTAACAATGTAGTATATGCATTTTTCTGGACTTTTTATAGTTCAATATTATTATTGGGAGACTCAAGTGAGAGTTCTGCATCAAGCCAAATGAAAACACAACCATTTTTCTGTAATTGGTGGCTTTTTGCGCAAGCTTCTGCATGCAGCTGCTGAGCCAGCAACACCCCAGAGCCTCTCCCCAGCTGATTCCCAGAGAAAACAACTTGTGTGCCTGTGAGACTTTCAATTAAGAGATACTAAGCCTGAGGTCTGGCATTCGGCTCCCATACTCACTCATTTTTATGATGCCCTCAAATCTATAAACTCACTTATTTATAAACATATTGCAGAAACCATAAAACAGGGACTTGTTTTTGGCTCAGGAGGACAAACTAAGACGTGTGTGTGTGTGTGTGTGTGTGTGTGTGTGTGTGTGTGTGTGTGTGTGTGTGTGTGTGTGTGTGTGCGCGCGCGCACGCGCGTGCGCACAAATGCGCATAGAGGTGTGTCTGGGAGAATAACTGACAAAAAAATGTGTGGATGTGGAAATATATAATTGCTTTTGTTTATCTGTCTTTATCCAAGATTACGTGGGTGTGACCTGCACACACGCAGGCCTGTTCCATCAGGAACAGGATGTGTGTACATGGCACAGGCTGGGGTTTGGAACAGCCGCCTGAGAGACTGGCAAAACGTGGATGAAACTGGCACAAGGTCATGTTGTGACGCTGCGTGTTGCGTAAAGAGCAGTAGAACACGCTACAGGAGCCACAACACACTCAAAGAAAGAAAGAGGGTGTAACGGAGCGAGGGAGTGAGAAACACACAAAAGATGCTTTCACACAGTCAGGGTTTTACTTTGCTGCTGTAACAACTGGAATACATTTGGACAGTTTGTGTGCTAAAGAATATTCAGTCCTCCTTACATTACATTTTTTTTGCAAAAATGTGATCCACTTGATGTTTCTTTTTGTGTCAAAAACACTATTTGTTATAGTGTGCCTTGTAAAACTATTCATTCTTCTTGAACTTTTTCATGCTATGTTGCACTGCAGTTATGAACTTCAATGGATTTTACTTGGGTTTTATCTGAAAGTCCAACCCAAAGTAGTGGATATTTGTGAAGTGTAAGGAAAATGATGTTCAAGTTTTTTTCTAAGTTTTTATTATTGCAAATATAACTCTCAAAAATGGAACATGCATTTGTATTCCCCCTGAGTAAAAACTATGTCAAACCACATTTTACTGGTGCAAGTCTTTTGGGTATGCCTCTACCAGCTTTGCAGAGAGATCAAAATACCTCAAGCTGAGCCAGATTGGATGGAGAGTGTCTGTGAATATCTATTTAAAACATTTTTCCAGAGATTCTCAACTGAATGCAGCATGAATATATTTTGATCCAAACCACTCCAGTGCAGCTCTACCTCTCTGTGATTAGGGATATTTGTCCTGCTGGAAGGACAAATATCAAACACAAACACTGCCCCAGTCTCCAGTGTTTTGTAGCATCTTAAAGGTTCTTTATAGGATTGCCCTGCATTTAGCGCCATCCATCTTCCCATCATCTCTGAACAGCTTCAGTGTCCCTGCTGAAGTAAAGCATTCCAGCAGAATGATGCTGCCACCACCGTATTTTATGCAGGAATTGTGAGTTAAAAATGATGTGCAGTGTTAATTTTCTTCCATCAATAATGTTTTGCATGTAGCCCAAAAAACGCTGTTTTGGTCTCCTTCCATATATTTGCTGTGTCCCCACAGTTTTAGATCAAACAGTGCACAGTGCTTTGTGAGAGTGTTAAAAATTCCTAGAACCTAACACTACTTTATATTTCTCCACAACTGTAACCCTGACCTGTCTACTGTATTCTCTGGTCTTGACGCTTTTTTGTAGGGCTGTTGTAAATGATTATTTTAGTAATTGAGTAATCTATTGATTATTCTGATGATTAATCGAGTAATCGAATAAAATTGTCCCATTCTGTAGTAGCTGCTGAAGCTAATGAAAGAAATAGGTGAAAGAGAAAATGCTCGTACAAAAACAATTCAGTTCCTTTTCAATAAGAAAACATCTTATTTCTGAAATGCAATACGATTCAGATATCACTTTTAGTCTCAAGTTTGAAGTATGAAAAAACTTTTTTTCATGCATTTTATCTTAATTTTATAGTTCACCTTTTTTGGAAAACTAATGTTTTCTGATATTCACATGCAAGAACTGAGAATTGCATGCAATCGGGCTCTTTAAAATAAATATTTTATGATAATCTAAATCAGAACTTGCCCCTGGATTATTTAAACTATTTAAAAAAAAATTAAAAAACTACCCACTCTGTGTTACTGTTGAATGTGTATTTTGAGTGGACATCATGTTAAAACATCAAAGACCTTCAACACAAACCCAGTTTGCTTTAATAAACTTTACTCAGTTTAAATCTAGAAATATCTGCATTGCTTTTGTTGTTCAACAGTGTTGATCTAAACATTCTGAACAAGAAGAATTTGACTTTTGTACTTATTTCCGCAATTAAAGTTTAGCAGTGCCCATATTTTTGACCAGGACTGAAAAAACAAAAATGGCTAATCAGATAATCTTTTTAGCTCCTGCATGGACATCCTGACTGTCATAAACTACACAGGGCATCTGCTTCCTTCCAGGGTTATAACCTGGAGTCTTGTAACTCCTGTCTGGTCACTGGCCTTTCACAGGTCTCATATTCCATTCCTATCCCTGATATGAGACATCAGAACCTTACTGGGTGCACTTACCTTTCCTACTTCGTCAGCCGCTCTGAATCCTGACTCAGATTTTCTAATTGTAAACGTCATTTTATATTATGTTGGTGATAATAAATAAAAAAAAAAAAAAAAAAAAAAAAAAAAAAAAACAAGACAAGGAAAATGTCTTATCATCCTTGTGTGCAGTCAGTCACAGCCTTTTGGGATCTTGATGAATGGTGATGTCTTACTCCACACCCATTCTGTTTGTTAAAGAAATAAAACAATGAGTGAATTTCAATTATCCTTGGCCCAGACTATGGATATTTTGAGTTTTTAGATTCCGTCTTTTTATCTTGTATGCCAAGTACACACTTCTTTAATTCTGAACTCAATACAGACGTGCTGTGTTATTCTTTTCAGGCTCTTCTCACTAGTAATTTTCTGCTTTGCTTCTCAGTTTAGCTTTTGTTTTTCTGTGCATAGTTATCCATGTATGTGAATTCACACACATAAGGTGTGTGTGGTTGTGTGTTTGTGTTATTATAAGGGGAAAAAAACCATGGCGGATGTATTATGAGGACTCCTTGTCCAGACACCTCTGGAACAATCAGAGGGTCTCCAGTCAGTTTCCTGTTTGATTTTTATTGGCCATGCGGTCATCGCCACGACGACTCAAACAGGAAGTTCTGCAGTGAGGCATGATGGACAAATGGACAGGAAGATTAAAAACATGAGAGCAGAATGAGCGGATACACTCCCTGATCTATTTCAGGAGCTGAAAGTGCACTCTCCCTCACAAATACACACTGAGGATGCTTTGCTTCCTGACCTCTGCCATCAGTGAGTTGGACCTCTTTGCGCTTGGTTTATGTTTGTTTTGAATACCTTTCACTTTGGTTTAGATGTCAGGACAGAATTCAACCTTTGTTGTGGCTGCATGACATATGGAGTCTAGTGTGTACGCTACATGTAATCTTGTAGGTCTTTGTCAAAAAATTTCAGTTTGTAAATTAAAAAAATCAACCAATTCAGCGCCTTGAAAAAGTATTTATACTCTTTGAACTTTTTTACAATTTCTCATGTTCCAAATAAAAACTTGGATTGAACTTTATCAGAATGATGAAATTGACAACACATATCCTTATACAACGAAAGATCAGAAAAATGCATTGTCATTCAGCACTCCTGAGTGAAACCACTGTAATTACAATTACAGGGGTTTTGTGGCATCTTTCTGTCAACTTCGCATCTAGAAACTCCAATCTTGCCCATTTTCTATGCTAGGTAGGTCAAACTAAGTCCGAGTAGATGAAGAGCATCAGTGAATATCAATTTTCAAGTCTTACCCTGGTCTTACCCTTCTCATTTATTTTTTGGCTGTGACTAGGCTGTTCTAGTGAATGAATATGTTTACACTGAAAACATTCCACTGCGGCTTTGGCTGTTTTAGTTTGTTGTATTGCTAAGAGGTGAACCTTTACCTGACTCTCAAGTCTTTGGCAGATTCTAACATGTTCTCTTCCACAATTACTCTATATCAGGGCCTGAAATAAATTTGCCAGCTTTTTTACAGAGAAAATTCAAAACATTAGAGGGTTAATCAGCACATCCACACCTAATTGCTATGCCTAAACATAACAAATGCAGACAAAATGGCTGAATTTCACCAACTCAACCATGAAAACTTAGAAGAAACTTTAAAACAATTAAGCTCATCCTCCTGTTGTCTTGATATCCTACCTACAACCTCCCTTAAGAAAGTTCTGCCTGTCATTGCATCTGACAACAGTTATCAAACCACTGTCAAACAAGAACAATATGGATAAATCACTACTGCAGAATTACAGGCCAATCTCTAACCTTCCATTCATCAGCAAAATTATTGGAAAAGCTGGGTTTCAACAGTTAAACAGCTTCTTAAAAATGACAAACCACTTTGATGTTTTTCAGTTTAAGTGCTCACCGCAGTACTAAGACTGTCCTCGTCAAAGTGTTCAATGACATCCACATAAATACGGACTGTGGAAGAACCACAATGTTGGTTCTGTTGGACATCAGCTCAGCATTCGACACTGTTGACCATGACACATTATTAAAGCAACTGAAGAGCTGGGTCAGACTCTCTGGTCCAGTACTTAATTGGTTTGAATCCTACTTTCTTTCAGTCAATAGGCAACTTCTCATTGGAGTGGACAGAAGTCACATGTGGAGTACCCCAAGGTTCAGTCCTGGGAACCCTTGTGTTTATTTTCTACATGCTCCCACTAGCTCAGATTATAACAAGTAATAAGATTAGCTACCACAACTATGCAGATGATACACAGCTCTATATTACAATGTCACCAGGTGACTCCGAACCCATCCAAGCATTGAACAGATGCTTGGAACAATCAATGCGTGGATGTGCCAAAACTTTCTCCCTCTGAACAGAAATAAAACTGAAGTTATTGTCTTTGTTTTAAACAAGTAATGCCTTGTTTTCATTCACTGATCTCTTTCACACTGTGTGATGTCTTCTCTGTTCCTAATTTCAATTAGAATTGATCGCTTATTGTGGGAAGCCTAGGAAAAAATATTTTGTTATAGTTTTAAAACAGTAATAATGAATGGCTTAAATTGGTATTGGCAGGTCAAAGCTTAAAAAATCCCAAAGATCAGAAATAAACAACAAAATTCTGATCAGTACATTTCTAGTTGTTGCCATAATTTATTTTATTTTGTCTTGTCCCAATTACAAGTTGCACATTTTATATTCAGTTTTTCACCTCTGGTTTTATTTATAAGTGGTTCATTTCCCCTAAGGTCCTCCTAACCTCACTTCTCATCCCCTGTTGTTCGCAGTGGAGCTCCAAGTAATCAGTGCTTCTTTGATGGGGAAGCAGTGCAGGGGACTGACATAGGTGGATTATGAGAGAGCTTCGGTTGCAGCTACTTTTCTCAACCTGTAAAACAGCAAGCTGGAAATTTTCCACTGAATCACAAAAACGGGAATGAAGGGAAACATGGCTCACAGATGTAATCAGGGAACACTGCATGTTTGTGCTTTTATGCACATGTATGCAATAACTGTTTAGATAGTGAAATGCAAATGTGTGTTTATTTTAGTTAACATATAGATCATGGAGACAATTGCATCATTCATATTCTTGACGTGCACACACACTTCATCCTTGGCAGCTAGAAATAAATGCTAGATAAATTTTGACTTAAAAAGTCCTTAAATGCTGTCATTTTTAGTAGAAACATTTGCAGATTTCCTAATCTTTCTTGTTATGTCTCTATAAACACAAATGCTTGCCCTTGTTTCATTCTCATTTTGTTCTTCAGAAGCTATTCAGACAATTACTATCACAACTCCTAAGAGGAAACATTCCCAACAGGGATGTGCTATAATAGAGCTCGTTATGGCATATTAATTTTAAGTTCTTTGAATCCCCCAGAAGAGCTTGACTCTCATATTTCACCATTGGTGTGAAGCAGGGTATGTCATTCCATCATTCGTTCTCTCAGGGCCTCATTAGGGCCTTGTTATCTCATTAGCAAATTGCACAATCCTCGTTAGCACCTGCAAATTTAGGATGGTTGGTGCTGGTTACAGCTTGCTCTCTGATAATGAGAGAGTTTTTTTCAAACACATCATTGCCCTACTGACATATTGAATAGATTCCTGCTCCTGAAGATTTGTTTTTGTGCAGGACTGGGCTGTAAAATCATTTTATCACCAAGGCTGGCAACAGACAACACCAGTAGAGTGTGTGGATCATGAGGACAAGCTTAAAACCCTAAAGTCTGACCACAAGCTTGACTCATCCCCTTTATGTGGCTGTTCCGTAATGTTGGTAATGTTTGGTTAATAGACTGCAGCCTCCTTTTCTGTTTTGGCAACTACAAAAACATAAATAAATTAAGACTTGTAGATGACTTTTCAGCCTTGAAAATGGTAAAAAAAAAAAAAAAAAAAAAAAAAAAAAAAAAAAAAAAAAAAGACAGCAAACCAAAGCAAACAACTCACTATTTCCCTCTTAAGAGCTTGTTTGAATTACTCCTTTATTTGTGTTCAGAGGATTTCTGGAAGTGGACAGCCCGAGGAAAAGAGGAGGTGGGGTATGGGAGCACAGGAGGTGGAAGGTTGAGTTTGTCCCTTGGGTTAATTTGGCCTGTTTTGTTGGTGGTCATGCTGAAACAGTGTGTTATTGCCCAGAGGGACATGCAGATTCAGGGTGATGTGGGGTGCTTTCTTTGACGGAGACGACACAAATGCACAGAGGAAACACTGGTAGCACTTAGGCAAAACCAAATAAACAATTTGAGCCCAAATGATTCACAGGTGTGGGACGGCACAACTGCCATCTGAGTTGGGGGGTGGTTATTAGGGTTGGGGCTACAGTGGCACCAGCACACACACACGTTCACCATGGCTGTGGCACTGTCGATCTGTAGAGGTGCCGAGATTATGTAATTGCCTCAGCTGTCGTCAGAGCTCAAACTAAGCCACAGAGGTACAAGACATAGGCACTGTAGACTTTTTGGTGCACCTAATGAATATATATGTGTGTGCCTGCATTGACGGTATTCGAGGATCTTATATGTTCAAAGTTCTCACATTCCTTGTTAGTTTTAGGGATCTGTCATGCATATGGTGTTCTTAACAACTACGCGTCTTTCTGTGAAGGAATGGACTGTGATGTCTGAGCAAATACACCTAGACTTTTGACATACAGTGTTTCTCAAAAGCATTCATTCAAATATTTTCACATTTCTGTATATTATAGCCACAAACTTTACTGTATTTTATTTGGATTTTATGTAATGACCAAATATGAGGAAAAGGAAACTTTTTTTCAACTTTTTACACATAAATCTAAAAGGTATAGGGATTAAATTTAAATTCATTGTGACAATTCTAGAGTTCACATAATTTATAAATAGGAACCCACCAGACAGGTAAAGGATGAAGTTAAAGTAAAGAATGTCCCAAGCTCACTATTCAATCCATCATTCAAAAATTAAAAGACTATGGCACAACTACAAACCTTCCAAGACACTGCTACCACACTAGTCTACACTAGTAGACTGGTAGACTGCACACAAGCTGGGTGTGCAGAAATGTGGTATGGTCACAGAAGACCTAAATTGACAGTTTTGGCCTATGTGCAAAACTATGTGTGGTGGAAAACTAACAATGCACATTACTCTCACCACACCAACCCCAAGATGATGCATGGTGGTGGCAGCATCATGTTGGGTGTGGGAATGAGCTTCTTTTGCAGGGAAGCTGGTCACAGTTGATATACAGCCAGATATTAAACAGTACGGTTTAAATCAGGGATCTGAAATTTCAGTTCACAAGAGCCGATATAATTATGGTTTTCTTCGAAACATACAGTCATACAGTTAACAACTTACAAAATTATTGAAAAGTTCATTTATTTCAATAACTCAATTCACCAACTGAAACACATTAAATAGTTTAATTACACAGAAACATATGTTTCCAAGCCTTTGTTTCTGTTAATTATAAAAATTTCACACTAACAGTTAATAAAAACACAACATTTAGGATCAGAATATCAGACCAATAAAGATATTTTAAAACAGATTGTGGGCTTGATGAAGAAGATGTTTAATATCTGCTTAAAGGCTGTTATTTTCCAAAGGTACCTTTAATCTGACAAACAAACCTAATCGGAATTAATAATTTAATTTATTGTATATGACTGTATTCATGTGTTATAATGGCTCAGTCAAGATCCAGACCTACAGTACAGTAAATTCAATTGAGAATATGTGACACTCGACATCCAGTCTGACTGAGTTGAAGTTATTTTACAAAGAAGAATGGGCTCCTGATGTAGAACAACTGCAGAGAAATAAACTGAAGTATGGACAGTTGTGAAAGAGTTTTATTCAAAGACCATGTAAAACCATATAAACCATGCATCATTTTCCTTCCACTTCTCAGATACACACCACTTTATGACGACTTTATCGCATAAGAATTTGAGTAAAATAAACTTTTTGTTTTAATGAATAATTTTGCAAGGCACTGTAAGCAGGAGGTAGTGGAAGTGCATCATGATATGTGATATCAAAGAACTAAAGCAGGTTAAAATTCAACAAGCTTAAAATAATATAATTACATTAAAATCAGGGAGCAAACATAAACACACACAATGCATCCTTTCTGCCCCTTCTTTTCTATAATGGCTTCAGTGGTCAAAGCCTTCACTTGATTAGTGGGATAAACATCAGCTCTAAAGCATTAAAGTGCAATGGTGAAACAGTGACCTCACAGATAATGCACACACACACACACACACACACACACACACAAACTCACACACTTAGCAAGCACTAAAAACTAAGCTGAGCATGGGCAGCTGCCAAGGCCAATCAAAGCCCTCTGTACATCCTGGGAGCAGCTGTCTCGTCCAATCATAGCTGCACGTGTGTCATCTGCCTTTTGGTTGCAAACGGCGCTCAGAATAGGACTGTGTGAACCCAACAGTGGGACTCTTCTTAGTTGCATACTTCCTCTTGTACAAGAGGGAGTATGGATGGTGTTTATAAAGCCAGAAAGTCTCTTTTTAATTTAATACAAAAGACACATACATATTAATCTAAAGTACTACTGAGTGGCTTTCAAATACTTTCCAAAACTCCTGGCTCTTGACTCTAAGATTTCAACAAAGATTCAAATCTTTTTTTTTTTTTTTGTGCTGTGTAATTTACCCAATAATGATTCTCTAGTCAAATTCACAGCAGGTGGTGGAAGCTGAGGCTTTCCTATTTTACCTACCGTTACATTCCCTAATAAGCCATCAAAGACCTATCAGCGCACACAAGGATCCAGGCAGACTGAGGTGACCTCAGGTGACCTCTGTGCGGGTGAGTTCCTGTGCCCAGAGGCGTTTCATGGCTTACAACAAGCCAAAGGTCAGTAAAAGAGGGGGGAAGAGAGAGAAGATGATGGGAAAAGAGATTTTAAAAAAAGGACGAAGGGGTGAGATGGATTCCCCTTCCAACACGCACACAGAATGGAGTCCAGATTATTTAAGGATAACCAACTGAGGTGTAAGTGTTCTCTGGAGAAGGGGGTGGAGGGATAGAGAGGAGATCTGTTCACTTTACTGCAGAGCACAAAGTCTGTCTGTGGTGAGGTCAGCTGGTGACAGCTGAACGCTCCAAATCTGTGCACCTCAACCAGCCGCTGCCTCACATACTTACTGAAAAGGCTGATTCATGCATTCACACTGCCTGCAAAACGATTCACAGCTAGCCCGCTTGCACATGTGTGCACGTGCTACACAAACACATTTGGACCCCAAGCAGGGGCTGAGGGGTCTCAACACAATCACCTTTTCTTCTTTGTTGGAAGGCAGGAAAAACAACGGTGCGACACAGCGGCTTCTCTGCCCATGTGGAAAGACTCATGGGAGATTATCGCAGCGTAGCCTGGGCCCTGGCCGAACAAGGCCCCAGCTGTTGAACAGGAAGTCACCTCCGGCACGGTCCTGCTCCTCAAGCAGCCCTCCTTACTGCCTGGTGGGCAGTCAATTGAGGGAGGAGAGTCAAAACTGACATGGATACAACAAAGTCTTTGGACTCAATAAAGATCCCAGTGTGCGCAGACTGTGTAAATCTAAAAGGAACAGAAGTGGGAAAGTTAAATGCTGGAAGGGGAGGAAATGTTCAAGATTGATTAAGAAAATTTTTCACGTAGAATAAATTCTGAGGAACTGGGAGTAGAGGAGCTTAAAACTAAAATTTAATGCTGAATTAAAATATACACGAAGGGGTAAATTTGAATGTCTGAGAAAGCTAAAGCATAAGCAGTTAAAACTAGACTTGACCCAGTTGGAGATTCATTACTAATTTCCAGTTTTGTTTTTAACTGATGCTGGTTCTGCTCAAGGAATATAAAGAAGAGCATTTAAAATATTTCTTTATAGTGCTTCTTAGAGGAATCTGGTAAACAGAAAACCCATTGTGTTACTCTTGCTTGCAAATCTAATGCTGCTTTTAATTTTTTTTTTTAATTAAAAAAAAAAATAAAAAAAAAATCTCCCAACAAAACTGATGTCATTGATGGTGCCAATGCGTCATGCTAAAAAGAAGACTGATCCACAATGTTTTAACAATACATGGACTTCTAAGTTCTAAGTAAGGGATGCAATATATAGTCATAACAGTTAAAGTGTAGAAGGAAAAAATACTGCAAAGGACTGTTTGGAATGCAATATTTGTTGGTTGTTAGTTCTGACTGGCTTGAAAGCACACTTTGCATGCAAAAGAGCATATATATATATATATATATATATATATATATATATATATATATATATATATATATATATATATATATATATATATATATATATATATATATATATTTTATCCAACTGGATGCAGTCTCACTGGAGTAGAAGCGCACACTGTGCACAGATGATTCTTCTCAACATGCCGTCACAGAGTGTTAAGTAATAATAATACAATTCATTTATTAACATCCTGCAGTCCAACTCTTAAGTATGTATTGTTAAACTCAAGTGTAAGGAGTCTGTTTGTGGAGAACAGGATACCGTTCTCAGGAATTTAATAAGAAATTAACATCATCAGACTAAACACACAGTCATATTTAAGTACTTGGATTTTTTTTTTTTTTTTCATATTTTGACATTTTGTGAAATGCTGTGATTTCATGATTGGAATATAAACTTTCAATTTGTTCAGTTGAAGTAACTATTGTTACAAGCAGCAAATAATCGTATTTTGAGTTTATTGTTAAATAAATATTTGGAACAGGTCTTAACAACAGTCATGGTTACCTATGTTGCCTTTTGGGAAAATAAATTGGCCACACATGCCCCAGAGAATGTAGACCCATGCTTTAATTCTGTCCACAAGGCTTCCAACACTTCCAAATCTTTAATGTTTCAAGACAGATAAGCTGCATCTCCATTACAAAGGTGTGCAAATCTCTGTTGATTTTCTGCTAATGTAAAAAAAAAAAAGCAATTTCACAATTGCAGTGTTTCCATTAAATAAGAAATGAAATTGAAATCTCATGTGAATAAGCTTGTTCACACGATAAGTCATTAAAAACATACCGCTCCATGATCCCCCAGCTACTTCCCGTTGTCATCTTCTTCGTGGTTTGTGCCAGTGGCAACATCCGGTTGTTGATCATCACTCGTGTGCTGCAAAACAAGTTTTGCATTTTTTTCCATTGCAGTTTTGCGAAATAAACCTGTTTTGATATGACTGAAAAACCACCTCATTCTTGCACCAACACCTTTTCTCAAAAAAGGAGAATTTTTTTCAAAAATGCTATGTTTCCATTAAGCAAATTTATTTTTGTTATTTCAAATTGCACAATATCAAGGTTAATGGAAAAAATAACTATTGACAAAGAAATGTTGCTGCACAATACTTTCAGCCTTTTTCACATCTGCTGCAGTCAGCTGTGGATCAATATGCCAGTTTGGCTAAGTGTTCCCAAGGTTGGAACAACCATTCTGTGGGAAATGTCTTTGCACATCCAAAAAAGTTGTTATGGATTAGCCAAAACTGTAAAAGTACTGAAGCAAAATGACCAGCGTCTGCTGAAATTTAGCTCTATTGTGAATGAAATACTGATGTAAAAAAAAAAAAATCAATCAATCAGTCATCCATGCTGATCTGCAGTGGTCAAGAGGCTGGGTATACCCTGGACATGTCCTCAGTTCATCAGGGTGCAGAGGATAATGTTTCCTTTTCTTACTTCTTGCATCACTTGTATTTCTTCTGACTTTAGTTTTAAACACCTCACTGGTCAGAAAAAGATCAAATTTGTTTTAGTCAGAGTCAGTCAAGATGCAAATTGTCTGATTCCAGTCACCAGTTGATTTTTCTGTTTATCTCTGGTGAAAAACAGGCAGTATATTGTGCAACATCTATGAAGAACTACTCCAAATGATTTTTCAAATGACATTTTCTGCCAGGATTGTGCCACATTCTGCATAAAGCTGAGACACACAGCTTCTTTTGACAACTGCTTTAGCAGAGCTTCAGATGTTGTGCCTACGCAACTGCAAAGATGCGAAGAATCAGGGACAGAGACAGAGATTTGTATAAAGGACAGAAACGTGGACAGTGCAGCACAGAGAATATGAAACAACCTCTCCCTAGTAGTGAGAGAAACACTCTCAGTCATTAGCATTGCAGATGCTAGTGATAGGAAGAGTAAAAAGGCCTCATGCATCCCACCATAATCTGTGCATTGTCCAAGAACTGCGCAGCAGTCTTTGCTGTGTGCCGTATGTGTGGGAGTGGAGTCAGGATCCAGTGGTTGGAATTCACAGTGGATATGTGTGGGATTCAAGGCTTTCCTCTTATCACAGCCGAATGTCAAAGTGAGGATGTAGTGGCGCGGAAACAGAATAAAGCATAGCAGGAATACTTCTCAGGCTCTGTCAGCACCATGCTTCTCATTCAGTTGCAGACACAAGTGAGGTACTCTCATTTGAGCTCTCAGAGCTTCAGCTGATATAACAGAAACATGGAGATACACTGTGAGAAAATAAACCCTCCTGGTTTCTCTTCCCATGAACAGGACTGCACACACAGAACATGCACAAAAGCCTACATTATTACTTTAAAGACCAAATTACCTGATAGTTAAACAAATCCAGTCACCCCTGAAGTCCAGTGTCTAATCACTTGTGGAATTGACAGTAGATGGCCATGCTGGATAATTAGGTAAACGGTAAGGAAATCCCCAGTAACTTGGTGACAGGCAGGTTGACTTATCTCGTGGTGCCTCCCTGTTCCCCCCTCCAACATGATCAAATGCATCCTAACAATGTTAGCTCTGCCCTATCCACAACCTAAACTCCCTCATGACCCCCATTAACCGACTATGTCTCACTATTGCACGGTCCATCGGTTTTGTTTGAAGTGTGTGTGTACGTGTGTGTATGTGTGTGCATGTGTGAGTGTGTCACTGTCGCCTCGAGCTATGTGACAGATGACCTGATGACCATGTCCTTCAGAGGAGGGAGGATCAATAAATAAAAAGGGTCCTCCCATCATCAAATCGTCTGAATCCATGTGTGTTTGAATATGCAAATTGCATGTATGTGTATGTGATTATATGTGTATGTGCACCCTCGACAATCAATATAAAATGGTTGGCCGTAGAGGATGTTTAGGATTAAGCTAATTATTGATCAGATGTGTTTGTGGTAAATAGTTCCTGGTGCATTCTGCTGGGTCTTTAAGCACATGGTATACAGATCTATAGGCCACACAAACACAGTTAAAATGCAGTATAAACAATAATGATCTAAATGTCAGAAAACAACATGATCAACATGATCTATTGTCACATGGAAAAATGTGGACACCAAATGAAAATCTGTTTTTCTAAAATATCTGAGCATATGGATATTTAGCAATACTGAGGAAAGCAAGCTATTTTAATTTTATGAAAGTTGTATTGAAACATTCATACAACTGCTTCGTCTTGCCATCCAAGAAAGTTCACCTTAGAAACAGAGTGCAAAATCCTGAAAAAATATAAAAATATAATTAAAGGACCTACAGCAAGCTCTTGCTTCTATTGATAAGAATGTGTCTGTCTACAAAAGAGGCTGCACAAGTTTAACTTTCATGGGAGGTGAGCAAACAGGAAACCTTTATATTCAAAGAAAAACATAGTGGCAAGACTAAAGTTTGCCAGATAGCATGTAGACAAAGACAGAGGACTGAGGATGTTGTTATTTGGACAGATGAGTCTATAACTTAATTATTTGGACACCAGAACAAAGGGTGTATTTTACCAAGTATAGCATTCCAGGGTAAGAACAACAAACCACTTTTAAAACATAAAATTGGAGGTGTCATGGTTTGGGAATGCTTCACGACAGTGGAACCTAGCCAGCTTGCTATTACAGAATCCACCATGAAATTCATCGTCTACCTGAGGGTGCTTGAGGACAAATTCTGTGGGGTGACTTTAAAAAAGATCGTATATCCAAAAGCATCTCAATGATTAAAATAATTTATGGGACCAATTTTTTTACACACTAACAGTAAGAAGTGATTGATTGGTAGACTTGAAGTTGTTTCAGTTAAAGGGGTTAACACTTGCTAAAAAGGGGTAAGCTGTTCTAAGTTTTTCCTCAGCTAGAAAACATGTTTTGTTATTGATACTGTCATGATTTGTGGTTGGTGTTGGACCCAAATGCAGAGAGGCAGAGGCAGCAAGTAGTCATTGAAGATTTATTAAAGAATACAAAAACACAGGAAGCCAGAGCAAAAACAAAACATGAATCCATGGAGCAAAAACAATGAACACAACAGGGAAAACACTCAAGCAAGGAAACAGGTAGACAACAGGGAGCTAACCGGCAGAACAACATGTAGCAAACAGGAGGCACCAGCAAGGAGAGGAAGAAGGAGAGGAGCTTAAATACTATGAGGGTGGCTACTGGGTCATTGACTGGGGCTGATTGGCTAAACGTTTGCAGGTGAGGGGAATGAGCTACAGGGGAACTGAGGAGAGCAAGAGAATGGCAACAGGGGGACTAACAGTGACTGGGAAAAACTAGACAAAAGGAAATAACTGGGATAACTAAGAAAAGACTGAAATGATCGAACATTATCTAAAAGTAACTGAAATACTAAAACTAAGAACTAGACAAACCAAAGGGATAAAATCGACTGGGGAAAATAAGAAATCAATACAAAGAAATAACAGAAGCAAAAGTCAAACAGATACAGTATATGACAGATACTGTGTTTAATAAGTAAAACAGGGTTGATTTTTGTCATTTACCAGTAACTGAATTACCTTCTTTACAAAGAATAAAAAATAAGTTTCAACATTAGTTTGTTAGCAGGTCTTAATAAACAAAAATATATTTAACAGGTTGTCCTATTTTTTTCATAACTGTGTGTGTAGCAGTATGTGCTCACATAAAAAAGATTTTTGTGTAGACCTTTCAGTTCATCACTCACATTGACTGAACAAATGCAGTGTTTTTTTAAACCTGTACAAAAAAATATTTGCACTCCAAGCAACTTTTAAATACATTAAAAATCCACCAGACAAGCCTGCATATAATTTAGTATGCATACTGCTGCTTTGAAAAGACTTTAGAGGATTTGTTAGAGATGATTAGTGAACAAACATCATCATAAAACCAATGAACACACCAGGAAGCAAGGGGAAGCAGTCAGGAAGTTCATTAACTCTGGAGGAGCTGCAGAGATTCAAATCACAGGCAGGAGAATCTGTTGACCAGACAGTTCTCATTTTCCCACCTTAGCTGTTGAGAAGTATTTGTTGTGGCTTTCCACAAATCTAGCCGTTATACAAAGATGAAACCTGTTGTTGAGAGAAAGTCATAAAATATCCTGTGTGCAGTATGCCACCTTTCATGTTGGGAACACAACAAACATGTGAAAGAAGGTGGTCTGTTCAGCTGACACCAAAATTGAATTTTTTGAACTACATGCAGAATGCTATTTGTGACAGAAAACTAACACCATGTATCCTCCTGAGCATACCATCCTCACCGTGATACACAGTGGCGGAAGCGTCATGCTGCAGCTAGGGGTTTTTTCTCACAGGCACAGGGAGGTTGGCCCAAGTTCTGATTGAGCTTGAGCTACTTTGCCAAGAATACTGGGCAAAAATGTCAAAGTTTAGATCTGCAAAGCGGATTTAAACATTCCCAAAATGACTTGCATAGACAAAAGGTGGTTTTACAAAGTATTGACTCAGGTGTGTTGAATACATATAGGTGATACAATTTTCAGATTTTTACACATAAAATAATTAGAAACCCCTCTATCATTTTCCTTCCACCTTACAATTATTCACTATTCTGTCTGGATCTATCATGTCAAATCCAATGAAAATACATTTGCCTTTGTGGTTACAACATGATGAAATATAAAAAATAATAAAAAAAGAAAAAAAAAAATCACAGGGGTATGAATTTGTTTTTCAAGGCATTATATTTTTATTTCACAGGTTATTTCAGTTAGTGAAGTTGCATTAAAGATTACCTTTATTTAGGGGTTTCATAAATTCTAAAGAAAAGATACAACAAATATCACATTCACAACTGTATTTATCTCTGGACCATCCTCCCAGTGTATAAGGAATAATCCAAAAGCAACATATGACATCAACTTTTTAGCTTTATCCTGTAATATATCAAATGACTGCAGGATACTGGATGTTATCACTCACATGTTATATTTTCTGCATATGAAAAAGAGATGAATATTAATGTCTTTGGGAAACACTGACCATAAAAATGTCATCTCCGACTTTAAGAATAGCTCTTACTGTGATGTTTTTTACTTCCCTTAGCCTCAAATATGCAGCCGACATCGGACGGTCACAGGAGCTCTCTGAGAGCTTGGTCGAGCTGCATAACTTGAGGTGAAGGCATGTGTGTTTTCCATCCTCGCACAGCATGAAGGCAGATTCGCCTTCA
The DNA here is from genome assembly GCA_014839685.1 of Anableps anableps. Classification (NCBI taxonomy): domain Eukaryota; kingdom Metazoa; phylum Chordata; class Actinopteri; order Cyprinodontiformes; family Anablepidae; genus Anableps; species Anableps anableps. Next base: position 19,760,801 of record CM026086.1, on the reverse strand, counting down.
CATCTCCCAGCAATCCGTCAGTGAGCCACAAGCAGCACGCTGACACTCCAAAACAGGGGCTCCATTCTCCTCAAATGTTTCTCAACCTAGATGAGTCACAGGGTAACTGGCACTGCTTGAAACAAGCGTGTCGTCTCTTCGGTTCCTTGCGGCCGGGGCTGAGGGGATAATAAGAGACCTGGGGGAAATAAGGGCCCTTTCTAATCCTAAACCTCCTCATAGACAGCACTATTATCAGCCTTGTGTTTAAGTCAGATTACATGCTGCAATTAAAGGAAGGCATCGCGGGATCCTTTATGGGAACTGCTACAGCGAGCCAGCAGGCTAAGGGTTTGGAGAGTTTTTGAGAAAAAGACTTGTTTATGGAGTGCAGAGGCTGACAAACTGTCCCAGTGGTATTGGAGAAATGGTTTAGTCATGAGGTTATGCTAAACATGGGTGGAGATGAATAAACATCGACCATACATGGTGGAATATTTTGATATACAACTAAGGGGAAAAAAGGTTAAAGAAGGCGTTCACACATTTCATACCTTCCTAATGTACATAAGACTGAGTCATTCCAGTGGTATGCATGCTTGTCCACTGGTCCAACATTTTATTAAATAAAACATCAGAAAATAAAGAAATCATATCAGTTTGCAATATATTTACATTTTAAGGAAATACGTTGGCAATAAATCAGGTGTTACGTAGAACCAAGAACAGTTGAGAGAGAAAACAGATCATGATTGTGAGGATACCTGTTGTAACTAGACATTACTGCACGCAGATACACTTGCAGATTCAAATTAGTTAACTACTGATTTGTTCTAAAAGGTAGATGCAAGCTGGAATTATAGAAAAGTACAAAGCAAATGATTAATTTCACACTTTTCCAGAAACGAATTTTCATATTTTATGACCGGTTTTCTAACATTATGTATTTGAGTGGAAAGCATTTACTTTGAAAATGTTCTAAAATTCTACAATGATCAGATTTTATTCTATATGTTTCATAAACCAGGGAGCAGTACAAGTAGACCTCAAATCTGGAAGTGCAGTAAAGAGCTATTCTACTGCTTTTTTGGCATCAGTTTGAAAGCCAAATGGGTTTTTAAAGCTCAGTCTGTGATGTTTAATACTTTATTTTGTTCCTTAAAAACGTCTAAAGCATACCTAGTTTAAAAGTTCCAGTTGTTTAGAATCTCCAAAAGCAGTGAATTTAAACAACCAGAAAAAAATCAGGAAATTGGAAAATTTGTCCATAATACGTTTTCTGTTTTTCATACTTGAAACATACTTGAAAAATGACAAAAGCAAATTATTTACATTTTAGGATTACAGTAACCTTGAAATGTTTAGATGCATAAGTCAAGTGGATGCAAATTAAATGTGAGCCCCAAATGCACACAGCAGTGGACGTGTGTGGCACTGATGAGACGCCAACGGGGAAATCAGTGGGGACGCCTTAAATGCCCTAATGCGGTCAAATTGTTTTCAGATTTCCCATTGATGGACAGTTTCCTTTCACCCATTTAACTACCTCACACACACATACATTTAAGACCTCTGAAGCTCTGGTCAGTAGTTCCAAGTCTGGACATCGTTACAAAGTTCTTTGCTTGACCCTTGACCTGTGACCTGTGATCCTAAAGTGCTGTTTGCATCATGAGCCATGGAGATGGGCAGGATGGAGGACCAATCTGAGAGAGGAAGTCACGGACGGAAAAGAAGCACTGTGGAGGGACTGGTGTAGGCTGATTGATCTATACCCAAATAAACCAAACCAGATCAAAGGCAAAGATAAGTCTTGAAGAAGCTCTAAAACTCTTTATATCTGACTCAGTTTTTCTTTTATAGTTTCACAGAAGCAGAAGTAGAGAAGTGTAAGGGAGATTTAAGACAACAGTGGCATCCGGTTTCTGCCCTGACTTGCACTTTGTAAAATGATTAGTTACAGGAGGTGAACAGATGAGTGCATGAAATGAAACGGAAGAGAAAGAGGATTAAAAAAGAGGTGATATCAGTCTAAAACAAAGCGGATGCCTTCTTATATACCTTCATATCTTGTCTAGATGGAGATAATCTCCAATCAATTTAAAACTCCAGGATTATTCCATCCATACATCAATGTAATAGAAGTATAATAGAAATAAAACAAAAAATTAAGATAATCATCAATGGTTTTGACAAAGGCATCAGTTAAGCCTGCAGCCCTTTTTTGTAGGCTTCCAAAAATGCAGTTACTTTAGTGTTGTGCTTGTTTGGAAAATACCCAGAACGAGACAGAGCTGTGTGGCTGAGGCATGATTGGACAAGCAAGGTGGTTCAGGTTGTCTATAACGTACAAATGTGAGGGATAAAAAAGATGGAGAATAAGGATGTCAGAGAATTGGAAGACCATTCTAAAAGCTGGAATGGAGACTGGAGAAACTGGCAAAAAACTGTGAATTTTACAATTGTAGATACTGAGGCAAGCAACTGTGATTACTTTTGCCGAAAATCTTGAATGACAGTTATGAAATTTTGCTACCATGCAAAATATTGCTTTTTTTTTTTACATGAAGTATGAATATAATAGAACCTCTTATATTTCTAAGTGAGAATTAAAATAACAGCAGCGATAAATGAATAAATGCAGTTGTAACTGCAATCTGACAGGTTTTAGCTTAACACTGACTGGTTGTCTGGTTGTCTAAAACGGCCATGTCTAATCCTTTTTCAATCAGTGAATTTCACATACATTAGTGCTACTAGTTCACTGTAAGAACATGCTGAGGTGTAAAGGCTGTTGACTCAAAATAATTTATTTTTTAACATCAGTGTGGTGTCAAGATATGTCCGAGGTTCATTCAGGTTAAACAAGAGTGAAAGAGAGAGCAAAACTTTCAGCAAAAAGCAGGATGTCTGAACATATTACATCAAAGGTGCTCTGTTTCATCCATTTATAGCTTTCACCTTGATCTGTCAGGAACATGCTCTGCTTGAAATCATTGGCAACTATTTGGTTACCTTAACTGAGAGTTTACATAAAGATCTATATTCTCTAGAGAATACACACAAAAACCACTGTTAGTCATGTAAGCTGCTGTAACCCAGATGATCACAAATATAAAAAGCTAAAGGCAGTTTAAAATATCAGCTCATCTTACATCTTTGCTCTGAAATGGTAAAACACGATTTTACATCTCAATTCCCTCTGCTGCTTATGTAAATAATTGACAGGAGAGCTAGAAAATATATTAGAATGCTGTTGTTGTGTGTTGTATAGATCAGATTCTATATTTTATATCCATATGAAGCTTTTCTTTAGTTACTCATCCTCAAGTAGGTCAGAAACAACACAAATTTTATTGTTTCTTCCAGCAACATTTCAATGTGTCTGTAAGATTTGCAATCAGACCGACTTTTGACTTAACAATGACTAACATTCACCACCAGAATGAGGTTCTAAACAGTTAATTACCTGGAGTGCATAAATCTCTTTGCATCCTCACTTTGTATAAATCAAGATTAGGTAGCCCTGGATGCTGGAAGCTAGTGGCTAGTAAGACAAGGACCAAGACCAAAACAGACCTCTACTGTCCTTAATGACAGGTTGAAAAATTTGGAAGTGATTTATGCGAATGCTATTTTATAAAACTAAGCTTGCATCTGGCACTGATTTTCACAGAGGCTGATGATTATTTACATGTGAAGCAGGGGTAGCAGGCAATGCACCAACAGTGATCTTTCTGTATGAAACACACTGAGAACAGATTATGCAAAGGAGCCTCGGTCTACTGCAAGTAAAATATTCATCACTTATGACCCCTTAACATAACAGAAGCATATTTTAAAGATATATATAATAAAATGTAGTATGCTTCTTTTAAATAAATATTGTTCATTCTGACTTTTTAAATTGATGAATGTTCTTTAAATCAATGTTCTGTGTGCTTGTAGCCAAAAGTCAGTTTACAGTACACATATTCCTTGCTTCTCTTTATCTCCAATGATTTCTCCCATTAATCACTGCAATATTCTCAGTCTTACCAGTTCTTGCCTTCTACTCAGGCTGGCTGAGTCATGTTCAAAGATGCCCAGAAGAAGCTGCTAAATAAACAGTCTCAACTAAAGAGTATTGAACATTAGAACTGTTGCTTTAAGTAATTGTGTTTTAAGAGAGCCCAAGTCACTGTATCTTACTCTTTAGGTTTGTAATTTTACTTTGGGTGTGTGCAGCACTATGTTTACATACTTTAAAAGGTCATAAGGCATTGTTTTTCTAAAAGTGAACATACTTAAATCAACTCTTCTAACTTTGACTTTGAAATATTGTTTTAGGTCTTGTTTCTTTAAAATGCTCTTACTGAAAGGTCCTTCTTTGCTATGCTTGTTTAAAGCTGTCACCATGAAAATTAGGTGCTCATTCTTTGTTTGAGATATGCCCAACGAGATATGCATTACCCAAATTTTAAAGTAAAAGTAATCTATTAGTAATATGAACTATGAAACCCAGTGTGTGTTTGATAATTCCCTTTATACAAGCCTATTAGCTAAAATAAATAATTGTACAGCAAAAACACAGTGTTAAATGATTTAAGACTTCAGTTTTATTCATTTGTTGCAAGTTCTTTTTCAGTTTCAGGGCTTTTTTTGGTAAAAAGTTTCCTCTGGAATTTTTCAGGGATCTAGTTTTGACCCAACATGTTTTGAAACATAACCTCCCCCCCATTTACTTTTTTCATTCTTCCTGTCCTTTATCTTTTCTTCTACTTTCCTTTCTAGTTTGGGCAGTAAATATGTGACTCCAGGCAAGATACTTATCCAGCAACAAGGTTCTCCAAGAGCAATAACATGCTGTGACCCAGGAAGTACATAGAAGCCTTTCAGACCTTATACCACACCACACACACACACACACACACACACACACACACACACACACACACACACACACACACACACACACACACACACACACACACAAGCAGACCATACACACAGGGAAACATCTGTGTATGGTGAAGTGGTCAGCGTGGCAGTAAAACTGGATGAGGCTTTAAAGACATTCTTTCATTTTACGGCTAGGTGAAAGAAAGGTGGTTGTAGGTAATGAGGAGGCAAATACCTCGAGTGTCATCAACACCACACCACCTCCCAGATTTCTATCGCAGCTTTCTACAGGGCCAAACAAACAAGCAAACACACAAACCAACCAGCGCAGAGGTAACTGACATTGCTGATGAGGTGGAACACAGCCCCCGACAGAATTGCAAATATGTTTGTTTATATCCACATTCAATTCAGCTTCTCTCTGTAAAATAAGTGTAAAAGATAACAGTCGATAACAAGCCCCCTTATACAGCAGCAGGGAAAAATTACACAACAATAAAGCACAGCCTATAAACAACACATACAAACAACACATTCTGTTCCATGAATTCTGCCAGACATTAATTAAGAATTAATTTATTTCTATTTCTCCTAAGCTGATTTTAGAATATTTTCCACATTTTTTACCTTGATGGTTTAACTGTTCTATAAAATATTATCCTGTTGAACTGACTGAGATACCAGCCTAATTTTGTTCATGTTACTTTATTTACATTACTATAAAACTAATTAGGAAATTTTTTTAACTCAAAGTTTTGGTCATTCTTCTGAATGAAAGACTAATGAAAATAAGAGATGAAAAGAAAACCCCAACCCAAATGCAAAAGGGGTATACATTTCTCTGAATTAGGTTCAACTGATGGATTGAGTTACTGTATCTTTAACTCAAATATCAGACATCGCAGAACATTTAATTTATTAATAACCTAGAAATTTGTATTTTTATGGCTGTTAATGGATTTAATAATAGGAAATTATCTGTTTGGTTATTTCCCTTGAGAAGGGTCTTACATTTTATATACCATTGGGAGAAAATTAATATGCTGGTGAACTCAAAACATGTTGTAGGTTCACATCCAGAGATGCGCTTATCCAGCTTTTCAAGGCTGATACTGATTTAATTTTTTGGTTTGAAGTCTGAGCTGCTGATTCATATTTTTCCCCATAAGATGCTGTCACACTGTTTTGTACCTTGCCATGTATAATGTTGTAAAGAGCAGCATGTCACATGGGTCCAAACATGTGGAAATGAAGGGAATGCACCATTCTTCTGAGTGGCACTAATGTGTTGGGATCAAGGGTATAAAATTCACTGTGTTCTGCTGCATCAGGATGGTATTTTAGTTTTACCTTGATGTAACCATCTCTTTTTTGGATTCTTATTTTAGATGCTTTTACTGAATTTGGACAAAAAAAAAAAACAAAAACAAAACAATAAGATTTATAAAATTGTGTTTAACCTGCAAACACCCTTCAGAGAGGTTTAGGGGAAAATTGGCCAGTTCATATTTCAAATTGGCCAGTTCATCTCTTTTCACTTCCTAACCACCACTGATTGTCAGTAAACAGAAAAGTACATTCTGTCTAACAAAGCAATAGTGTGTTTGGGATACATGTGCAATTTGAAAATAAAAAAAAGACTGAAAAGACATTACTGTGTCAACACATGTTATAATATAATGTTATGTTATGTTATGTTGTATTTTGGCCAATTGACTTCTTTGGTTGTGTCTGCTGTGTATGGTTTTCTACACTTTCTGCACTGAGGATAGATTTAAATTACTTTAGAACCTGATGAAAACCAGGTCATTCATATATTAAAACTGTAGAATCTTACAGTTTTAATATATGAATATTAAAATCAGCGTTGATTTTAGAAGAAAATCAACAGCGTTGCTCCTTCTTTGGTCCAAGATTGTTCAGTAGCGCTGAAAACCAATCTCTCACAATCACATTTGAAGCAGTGAGAGGGAAACTGGTGAGTGACAAATTTTCTCACTTTCCAAAAACAACAGTTCAACATTTGTTTTATGGCATTATTAACAGATGAGGTGCAAAAGTAACGACAGGTGTCCTTCTTGGGTTCCTTTTTTTGACAAAAGTTTTGAGGGGAGTTCAACTTCCCATTTATATTTTTGCACTCACTTTTAACATAGAAAGCAATTCCTTTCAACCATAGACAAATTCTAACATAACGTGTGTCAGCAAGTAGAAACCATCACATCATGTGATAAATACGAATCAATTACAAAGAGAAAAAAGACAAAATAAGGAAGGTTTCAGGTTTCAAGTTGATTAAGTTCCTTCATCAACCTGAATGAAGGGCCGTGTTTAAACATCTAAACACAATAAGACTAATATGTAATATAATTTTAATAATATCCAAAACCTTCAGAACAAAAACAAGCAAAAACAAAAACATGGCATACTGACACCTATTTGTTTGTCTGTTTACATCTCTGATGAGCCACGTCACATTGCAGATCAAACTGCACCTTCTCAGACAACTTTTCACCGTATGTGGATTATCTGGAGTGTCACACACCCTCTCCGATCTCAGGCCGATCTATCCAAACAGAGCAGGCGAGCAGGGGGAGGAAATTGAATTTCCCCCCTCAAAGACAGACCTCTAAATCCCCATCAACGGGAGCTTAGAAAGCCTGGAGTCCATCAAGTTTCATCTGTCAAGGTGGTCCAGCCAATCAGATTCCTCCCTCTCGCATGTCTTTCCTTAGCAAACATGTCACAAAAAGAGATACTCACACTCAGACACTCACATGAGCTCAAACAGAAAAAATACCAGAATAATCAAACAAATGCAAACACACACATAGAGACACACAGTCCTGTCCCTCCTCTCAGCACCAGCCTCAGCATCAACAATCAACAATCTGAGGCATTGTGGAGCCTCTGATCCTGTGACCTTTCACCTTTGGAGTTAACCCCTGAGAAGCCTGAGCTGAGAAGTGAACTAGGCAGCAGCAGAAAAGAAGGTGACGTTCCCATGAGAACAGAAACAAGGGAAGTTCAGAAATACAAGACACTGAGGATGATGATGATGGTAAAAAAAAAAAAAGAGTGACGATGTATACTTTAATGTTCTGCACTGATTGAAGATATTGTTGGAGTGTCAATGTTGCTTCATAAAATACCTCTGCAACATGGAGGTTCAGCAGTATTAGAACAGCTTTAAATATAAAAGCCTTAAGGTAACATTGCAAAGATTCTCTCACTGTGTATATGAAAAAAAATGCAACTTCAAAGTAGCTCAACTTATCAAACAAAAATGTGATTGGAGAATGAAAACTCTAGAGCTCCACTCCCACCATCCCCCTTCCGACCCCCCTTTCTTTGCTGTGTTGACACTCTAACATACAACAGCTGCTTCAAACAGCACCAGCAGCATCTCTCTAGAGGAAAGCCCCAGCTGCAACACCTCTCTCTGGGCATCCAGGTCAGCAACCCCACCAACTACCCTAGAGCCAAAGGTCGTATATGAAAGGATTCAAACCTGCCTTGGAATAAAGGTATTATTGACTAGTAAATTTGTGACAACACCCACTTACCATGGATCTGTATTGACAGATCCTGCAGTGCTGGTGAAAGGTTTGCAAATACATGAATGTCATTCATTTTGGGATTTTTCATAATGAATTTAAACAGTTTTAAACTAAGTGTGTTTTATAGCTATCAATATGCTTCTGCGTAATTCTGGATGGATATTTCACTTCTCTTCTTGTCAGAAAATGGCAGAGTGTTTTTTTGCTCCTCGGCACTGGTGGCCTTTATTTGAAAGTAAGCTGACAGGAAGGGGGCAGAGAGAAGGGGGGAAAGACATGAGGCAAAGGAACCGAGGACGGGTGTCAAACTCGGGATGGCCGCGTTGAGGTCTGTAGCCTCTGTGTACGGGTACCCACACTAACCACTGCACCATGCGAGACCCCAGAGTTCTTTTTTTAATTGGTTAGTTTCTTGGCATAGGTCTGAGTTTTAAGCATAGTTCACAAATTTCTGATATGGTTGAAGTGAGGTAAGGGTAATTTCAGACACTTAATATGAGCCTTTATCCATTCCCGAACTAGATTTAATGTGCTTGGCATTTTGGATCATTATTCTCTTGGAATGCCCAAGTTTAGACTATATGGCTCAAACCATCGTCCTAAAGCTGGGGCCACACTAGATGATTTTTTGCCTGATATTACCCCCGATTCCCGGTCTGGGAAAGTAAGTGTCAGTATATGCCAATTGTGGTCAGTTAACAAGGCAAGTCAGCACTGTGGAGGTGAAATCTGGAGTCTCCAGTTATGTGACGGGAGTGACCTGACCTGACTTCAGTCACAGTCAAACAAAAATTTTTAAATTTTGGGAGGAGGACCTGGACGCAGTGGAGTAGTGTGAACGAATCAATGATTAACTTCAAATGTGGGTTGCTGACAGCCAATGAAAAGGGAGGCTTGGATATGCCATCAGCTGTGTGCCAACTTTAAAAAATAAAAATAATAAGCATATTTGTAACTATACTTTTTGATCTTTGTGTGAACCTGCATATCTTAATGTTGCTGTTGCAGCAACATTAAGATATGCTTAATGTTGCTGCATTAAGCATATCTTAATGCATATTCATATGCAACTGAATTTCCCCACTGCGGGACAATAAAGAATATTTCTATTCTATATTTCTAAACAACATACAACATTTCTATACAGCATAATACAAACTTTTATCACCTTTCTAATTACAGTCACACTTTTAACAACAAAGCCTTGCAAAATAGTTATCTTAAACAACTTTACTGGATAAAGTTCAGTAGTTTTGGTGAGTAGCCTATTTGTTGTGGTTATTTCCTGACTCGTGACATTTTCTGATACCTGTCTTACTTATATAGTATGGTATAAAGTTATTTATAAATAGAAAAGTTGATTATGATGTTCAGAAATCTGACTTCTAATATTCAATAAAACATCTAAACATTGCTAAGACAAAAAAAAGCCAATTCAAGGTCAAACATAACTTGGATCTGTACATTGTGAAGAGTCATGAAAGCAGAACTATGACACATTTGCTTCTGATTATGTTATACAATCATATACAGCATGGACATGGACACAGACACACTTTCTATCAGTAGTCTATATCCTGTTTGGCAGCACTCTAATGACCTCTAAACAATGTATCCTTTAGATAGGGATCAGATCGCTGCGTGTGTTTGTATGTGTGTGTCCGTGTGTATGTGATGCTGGCTATAATTGGCAGTATTCATGCAGGCCTAAGCTTCCAGCGTTTCTACAGCTGTCGCCTGTTGTACTCCGTGACCTTCACCAGTAGGTCCTGAGGCCATGAGTCTTGATAGCAGCCGCTCAATCACTCCCCTCTGGATCTGCAGGGCCAAGGTTGAGGACAAACACAAGCCGTTGCACCGTTTGTGATGCATACAAACATTTCACATATCTAACCACAAGTTTGTTTAAAAACACAGACATACCTTGTGTTCATACCTGCGTAAGAATGCTGATGATTTCTTTGTTATTCAGGAAAAAATGCTGTTCACAGAATGACCAAGGTTTTTTCAACAAAGACCACTAAGATTTGTTCCCTTCATCTTTTGATCAGTTGCCATACAGGCTAACCAATTACCTTTAGAAGTTATCTAATTAGCAAAAGTGTATCTGTGTAGGTGTAAAAAATGTTGAAAACAATGTCTCATATTTCTTCCACTTCACAAATTTAGAACTACTTTCTGTTGACATGTCACATAAACTGGTGATAACAGTTGTTACTATTGCCTTAAAAATGCAAGTTGACTGTAAATTACCTGTGTAAATACCCATAGTTTGTACAGTCAATTTAGGATGTCTACTTTAATTAGATTTTTGGTGGAGTGACCACCTGTTCTGCATGTCCTTTGTTATCAAAAATCACAACACACAAATTTAGACAAAATTTATGACATGGATTTGCATTGAAATCCATCCCATTGACAGCTGTCTCAACATTTCTCTGCCAACCAGTAACATTCAAACAATAACTGCTACATGCTCTTGATAATTCTTCAGTAAAATATCACATATCATTCATGGTTGTCACATTTTCTTGCTTCTTGTAGCCTGAGACTGAAGTTTTATGAATGTGCATGTCCTTACAGACAGGTGGGATTGATCAGTGTGAAATGCTGTAATTGACGACACATTCATGTAGCCAAGAGTTTGCTTGACTAATTCGAAAAGGCTCATATGAAAAGGTTACATAACAAAAAGAAAGAGGAGCTTTGAAAAGACTGTAAGACTGCATAAATAATCATTGGTTGATTATGATAACTTATGTAAGTGTGTACTGCAACTGAGGTTATCTGTTCCAAAAATTATTTTATAAAAGCTTTATAACTTGTAATGCATTATTCCCAACTTTACAGTAAACTGGAAACTCTGTTTTCAGACATGTCTCAAAATGTCAGAGAGAGCAAGCCTTTCAGCAGAAAACAGGAAGACTGAACAACACAGTTGCCCTTCTTAATTTTTTGTAGCTTTCAATCTCTGTCTGTAATGCAACAATCTGACAATGGTAATATAGGCAGCTTTCCATAATCTCAGAGTTCAGCTCAGGCTCTACATTCATTATGGAATACACAAGAAGGCTGGTGTTTTAGCAATGCTAACCAAGGTAAATATGCTAATCTCTAATATAGAATGAGAAAGAAAGAAAAGAGATAAATATTTTCATTGCTGTTGTTATATCTTCTCTCTTTATAGTTCTTAAAGATAAAATCATGTCAATGCTTTAACAAATGCAGAGATTATGAAATAGAAACCAAATTCTGAACAATTCATCTCTAATTATTGAAAATTCCCACATAATGTTTTAAATACTACTCACACAAATTTTTGGGACTGATAAAAACACATCACATTGCTTTATCTCCTGTGAACTCAACACCCACTTCCCCTTCACACAATCACAAGTCTTCATTAGTTCCCTTATGGCCATCGGGGAAGTCTTCCTTGGGCTTCAGATGGATAGACCCTCTCTCTGTGGACCCTCAGCCAGTCACATGAGACTCATGAGTGTGCACAGAACAAGGCAAACACAGACACAGTGTGATATCCATCACTGGTGGCAGTCACATCTCCCTGCCTCAAGCCCATAGCGGGTGTGAATGTTCAGTATAGAAATCATGTGCAGATAGATAAGTGCCCAGGCCTGATGACAGAATGGGACACCCTGTCCAGCTGCTCCTACATTGCCGTAGTCAATTTAACTACATGGAAAACCACCTCAGGAAAAGCTCATCAACACTAACACTATGTTTCTCTGTTTTCTTCATCTGCTACAAAGTTTCTCTGTCATACACACATACATACTCTCAATCAGTGATGGATATCCACTTCTCTAATATGTGCACACGAAGTCTGGGGATTCCCATTTCCCAGAGGCCATTGGGTGACTTTGGTGAGAGACAGGACCTCTGTTACATAAACAAAGCAAGGCCGCACTTCCTGCTTGGTTGGAGAAATGCAGAGGGAGAAAGCACGAGAGGCGTTTTTATCACATTTCTGAGACAAAAATGAAGGATGACATGGGAAGAGAGGGGGCTGAAGCAGCAGGGGTGGCAGAGGAAGAGCCCTTTCCCTCTCAGCTGTGCCTCTACTTCCTGTGCAAGGAGGAAGTCCCTTGTAGGACATGCAGTGATCTCATTCTGGCTCGTGAGGTGCTTCCGTCCTGGCGAGTGGTGCTACTTTGAACACAGCCATGAGAGGAAAACGGAGGAGCGAGGAGCACGCATACACATGCCAGTGCTGATTATTGCTATGGAAAACACACACCCACACAACCGGTCCAACAGGAAACAGTGCTGTTCGGAACAAACAAGCACTTCCTGTGAGTGCTGGAGGCCCATTCACAGAGAACCCAATCAAAATCCAATGTTCTGTCTACTGAATCATTATCGGCATCATTCAGGAGACATTACCACTCATTTGCTAATAGCCACAAGGCCTTATTTATGCTAACAACCCTCCCAAACAGTACATCCCCCTTACTGATGACCCACCTTTAGACTTTCTCCTTGCGGAAGTCAGCTTTTCCTTTAAAGGTTGACCACTAATTGAAATACATTAGGTTTAAATTGCCTCTTCTTTCCTTTCACCCATCATGTTGACAGACGACCCAATATTTAAGTTTGCCTCTCTAATTTGTTGTAGAAATACCAAGGCAGCAAGGCAATGTGGCTCAGGGGGCTTCTGGGCTGTTGGTTTACAGTACCATTACACTGAGAGACGGCAGGAACAGAACAGCCATTATGTTCCAAGGTCACAGGGCGGTCAACACTGGACTACATCAAACGACAGAAACATACTGGGTCTATCTGGATAAGTTTAGGTAAAAAGAACACAACAGGACAGTTTGGGGCTTTTAGGACAAGTTATAGTTGTGGATATGCATAAATAAGAGCTACTCAAGGAAAATTTTATATTTAGACCCTTGATATTATAATCATGCCTGGATTTAAGCCTTGGCTGATTTGGCAGCATATGTAGTCACTGTTGTCTGATTAAAGTTTTACAGCGCAGCTTTATCAAAAAATCTGCAAAAACAGAGAGATTTTTCTCAATTTTTTAGTGCTGTCAATCGATTAAAAAATGTAATCAGATTAATCACTCTCTAGCACTGTGATTAATTACAATTAATCTCTGTGGTTAACTTTGTAAGTTTGAAATGTAAAAATGCACGTTTTCAAAAAATGTTTAAGAAAATGTTTTCCTGTCTCAAACCAAACATCTCAGCTTTCCAGGTTTTCATATTCAGGAAGGTTTAAACAAAGTCATTTTTTAAAAATGTAATTTAGAAATGTTAACTATAAATTGGTTGTGCTTTGCTGAAAGGGTAATTCAACATTGTAATAAGTAGACGACATACTACCTTGGTTTTATCCAAACGTCCATCACAGCGTTTTTTGTTTTTTTTATCTTCTAAGATTTTTTTGGGCACTAGTGGCCTTTATTTGACAGTAATCTGACAGGAAGGGGCAACGAGCAGGGGGGAAAGACATGCGGCAAAGGAATCAAGGACGGGATTCGAACTCAGGATGGCTGCATTGAGGTCTATAGCTTCTGTATAAGGGGCGCCCCCTCTAACCACGGTGTTTTTTGAAGCAAAATTTGCCACTGAGCACGCCACTCTGATTCTCCTTGCCCATCTGTCCTCTCGCATTTGCAACAGTGCATTGTTAAACTTAGTATAAGACCATGTAATGTGCAGTCTTGCAATGTTGATGTAAAATCCACATTAGGTTCATTTAAGCCTATTCTGTTTGGACAGAGAGAAGAGCTAAAGGTGAATAATGTTATGAATAATGTGAATAATGTATGCAGTGAATAATGACAGTTTGTTTTTCAGTTCAGTTAAATTCACTTCAGTTTATTTAAATAATGCCAATTCACAACACATAGTCTCACGTCACTTTACACAAAAAAAGTCAATTCAATCCAGTCAAACACTCAGATTCAAAGTCACTTTCATATATTTTAAATAGATAGAATTCGTTATCAAGCAATGCAGTCAAGTTCAGTTTATTATTTAAGTTGGAAAAAAGAAGTCCAGCAGATTGCATTGAATCACTGACTTGTAGGATTCCTTCCTCCTGGACTTGTTTTCTATGTTAAATGAAAGTAAATATTTATGGCAGCAGTAATAACTCATTTAGTGGGTTCATCTAGAAGAGAAACATAGCTAAAATGCTAAGCTCTAACTCAGATTTTTAAGTCTATACGGTGAAAGAGAGCACATACAGTTAGCCGTAGTAAAAGCTCAGCTAATAGTTATGTCTAGGAGAGAGACATGGTTAAACATTGAAAAACAAGGCAGAGTATATTACGTATAGAAGGTGAACATTAAAGGTCAAATGAAGGAAAAAACCTAAAAAGTGCGTATTTTGCATATTTTACGTTTTAACAATTAAAATTTTTAATCAAAATTCTAATTAAAATTATTCTCAACTGTAATGAAAAAAAAAATCAAAAACCACGACTTTGCACCTGCTAAGCGGAGCAACGAAGCAGAGCTGGAAGTCAGAATTCTAAGGCAGACAGCTGTTGCTGTGTGATGTCACTGTGGACTAACTATCCGACTGCTACTATGTATTTCTCTGACACTGAATCGGATTTTGCTACGAAACCGTACCATACCAATTTCAACCTGTCATAAAGACTGGAGAATCTGCTGCGCAGACAGAAAGCTCTGAAGAAGAAAATGATAAGGAAAGTGACCCTGACTGGAATGCAAAGAGAATATGAAATGCAACATGGTAGGTAGTTACATGTATGCACACCCATCACAATTTATCTGGATTTAAAATGTAATGTTGTCATTATTTTACATAAAAATTACACCAATATTACTGTTACTTGATCGTGTCATTTATACAGTGGTTCAGCTGCTTCTTTGTGACCTGTAAATCTCTTACCGTCATGTTATGTTGGTGGTTGTGCAGTTGGAAGAATGAAGCAGCAGGTGGCAGTGCTCACATCGAGCTGCATCAACCCTGTTTAGTAATTTTGGCTGGTTGAAAGGAGTTCTGTGCAGACATGGACCGCTGTGGGATTAATAGCTGTCCTATGTAATGTTCAACATAGACCACATTAAAACAGATCATTGTATTATTGTATGGGTCTGTGAAACTGAACGGCTCGACAAACAGGAGGCAACGTCGCTCCCCCTCCATTCATTTCCTATGGAACTTGCACGATGGGGCAACAACCGTTTGCCTTCCTTCAGCCAAACGACCGGAGACATTCATTAACATGAAATTTCGAGCTCGTACATGTAGATTTGCACATGCAGGCTTAGAATGCAACGCAAGAAAGTTGAAAAATGCTTAACATTTGTCGCTGTCACCGCACCTTATGTGTTGGGTTATGATGTTGCTGTAAAAAGTCCTGTTATCTCTGCTGTAGAAGGTCCTGTTATGGCTGCAGTGATTTTGTTCAGCAAAATATTGATAGTGCTGTGTCTTCTTTCAGCTGGAGCCTTTTGGGTGCAAAACTGTATGGTTGTGGTGCAAAACCTTTGGCTACATGGACTGGGAGGCTCCAAAAAGGCAGATTCCTCAGAATGGTCTGAGCAGAGCTTGCTATGCTTCATCAGTTTCCTCCACCCAGCACCATCCACCCAATCTTCCGCTGCCAAACAAAAGCTGCTTCTCGCTGATAATCCAGATCAGGTGCCATATAACAGAGCACTGAGGGTTGTGTTGTTTGTCTACAACGATGTCACTAATTGCTCTGCATCCTTCAAGAGGTCTGAAGGGAAATTCGAACTCTGATTTTTATCCAGTTTGTAGAAAATGGTATGTTTTGGCCCCATTTACCAAAATATTTTGAAATTTTATAGATATTCATCCTGCATATAACATTTATTTCCAATTATACAGTTATTTGAAAAACTAAAGTAGTCTTCATTTGACCTTTAGGTTGGTGGCAGCAGTAGCTTAGCTCATATCCCTTCTCCACAAAGGTGTCACAGCTAAACAAGCCAAGGCAGATGTAATTTCTACAAGAAGCTTCTGTTTACTTCTAAGAGAAAAGCAGAGAGAGAACACAAAGTTAAAACCTGAAATAACAGAAAACAATGCAAAATTTGAGAGTAGTATGAAAAAATAGCAGAGTGAGGAAAACTGGTTATTATGACCTCCAACAAACTAAGCCTATAGAAGTTTCAAATATCAGCACTGAACAGTTTTTGACTAATACAGACCCATTCAATAAATTAGAATATTATTGAAAAGTCCATTTATTTCAGGAACTTTATCACTAAGTAAAATACTTTATATAGATTAAGTACACACAGATGGATGTTTAAAAGCCTTCATTTCTGTTAATTTAGATGATTTTGCACTTACAGTTAATGAAAACATAACATTTAAAATTAGAATATTACATCAGACCAATTAAGAAAAAAAACATTTTTAATTTAAACAGAAATGTAGCCTTAATGAAAATTATCTTTAAAATCTGCTTAAAGGTTGTCAGCTTTCAAAAGGTATTCTTAATCTGACAAATGAGCCTCATCGGAATGTTTATTTTAAGTTATTGAATATGACTGTAAATATGAGTTAGAAAACATTAAATTACTTGTGTAAATGATTTTCGTATGGCAGTCGCAAATGCTAATGGTAACAACTGCAATGCAAAATCAAATTAAGCCAGAAATGACCATCACAGAAAATTATTTTGATTATAATTATCTCAATTTCATAAATGAATTAAATCCACTTTAATTAAGTTTATTCAGGGACAGTTCACAAAAAATGACGTCTCGAGGTGCTTTTCAAAACAAAAAAAAAAAAACATTTCAATTCAATCACTCATACATTCCAATTGATTCTAGTTATCAAACAGTACATTAAGCTCAGTTAATTATTCAAATTAGTTTAAAAAGTTTCTAAGGAAATAGCAGATTGCACCGAGTCATTGACTTAAGTATTTTATTTAGCAAATGGCAAATTATCTTTTGATTTGTGTTGGATTTGTGCTGGGTTTAGAATGTGAAAATCTGGATTGTAGTTCACACCAACACTGGGGTATACCATCTGAGATATACCATCCAAACACCTCATAATGCTGTGTTCAGTTCAGTTCAGTTTAATCAGCAAATAGATATGACCTGCATGTGATTTATTCTCAGCTTCAATATGTTCAGTGAAGGCCTCAGAGGTTTTTTTTTTAGAGAATATTCATGGACAAACAGCCACATGAAGACAAGGAAAACACCTGACAGGTTAGGAATAAAGCTGTGGAAATGCTCAAATCAGGGTTACCAAACAATATCTCAAGTCCTCAACATCTCTTGAAGTACTGTTCAATCCATCATCTAAAAATGGAAACAGCATGGCACAACTGGGGGAGCTGCAGAGATTCACAGCTCAGGTGTGATAATCTGCTGGAAGGAAAACTATTAGTCTCAACTTTATGGAAGAGAGACATAAAGAAATCCATTGCTGAAAGAAAGCCATAAGAAGTTTTGTTTGCAGTTTGCCACAAGCCATATAAGGGACGTGAACACACAGAAGAAAGTGCTTTTGTCAAATGAGACCAAAACTGATTTCTGACTTACATGCATGTTACAAGGTGTGGCAAAAAACTAACACCCCACCCCACACTAAATTCACTATCCTATGTTAAAACACGGTGCTGGAAACATCAATCTAGGGGGTAGCTTTTCTTTGATAAGGACCACGAAGTTGGTTAGAGTTGATGGGAAGATGGACAGTACTAAATACAAAGCAATTTTGAAAGAAAACCATGAATATGGTGTAAAAGCACTTGGAGAGGTCAGTGTGACAAGAAAATTGCAATGTTAAAACAAAATGTGGCAAACACATTTGCCATAAACACATTGCGGCAAAATGTGAGAAACCTCATGGGAAAATGGATATAAGGAACTGTAAATAAATTAAATCTAATACAAATACAAAGGAAAGAATGACAAAATAACATTTTGTAATTTGTTGTTTTTCCTCTTCTTATTGGTAGCCTGTATACCATGCAATCCATCTACCGCATACCAAGGCTAACCCACACCAAACCACAGTCTCTGTAAATCACTGAGTCACTTGTCAAACAAATGATACCTGTGATAACACTCATTTACTTTGTCTTTGTGAGTGTGTGTGTGTTTGGTCCACCCCCCACCTCCTCACCCTTATCTGAACACCCAACCTCAATGAACAGAAAGGCAGCCTGTGGAAGCTCAACTGTGGGTAAACTTTGCCTTAACTTTGAAGCTGGCCATGTGAGTGCTTGTCCTCAGGGCTGCCTGGAGCACTCAGCAGCGGTGGCTCTCCAAAGAGGAGGTCAATGGGACAGGTAAACAGGAAGTGCCGGTGCGATGATTGACAGTGTGTTTAGACATAAAGAGATGGATAATCTGAGAACACTCGCTCACAGACAAATGACTTGCCTACACACACACACACACACACACACACACACACACACACACACACACATATATATATATATATATATATATATATATATATATATATATATATATATATATATATATATATATATATATATATATATATAATGTGCATTTATGTTTTCTCTTTATGTTGTTATTTTTCATTTTCTGACTGCCTGTATCTGTCTTTGAAATTTAATGAACCTGAAGATTTCAAGTCCTGTTTTTTATAGATGTCTTGTATTTACCCCCAAAGAGTCTGCAGAAATCATAAAGTGCAACCTAATATTCCATCGTTGTAAGCCTCTGACATCCAGTGTAAAGCAAAATGTTTTTACACTGTCTAGAGTTTGTTTCCCAGAGGGAGCTATTTTTTTGTGACACAGCACTGGTTCATTTTCTGACCCAGCAAAGGAAGAAGGGAGAAGTAATTTTCCCACAATTCTGAGTCACATATTCTAAATTGGTGCAGTCTTGAACGTCTGGCCTACAAACCAATCTCCCCATCTCTTTGGCCATAGTTCTTGTTTATGCCAAACTAACTCTGGGTTCAGGCAGCTAAATTGTCACAAACTAAGGCGGATGTCTTGTCACAGTCTGCAGATGCTGTGCGGGGATGCTGAGCGTGCTCGCAAGCAAACAGCACCCTGGGTGGCAGACTTAGGTCTGGTTGCTGCAGCTTGCTTGAGCTAATCACGTTGATTATTCTGATTACAGACCATTTCCCCACCTCTGTGTCATGCTGCAACTTTACTGACCTGAAACTGACAGGAAGTCCTGCTTGCCATAGGCGATCTGTCTTCCTGTTCTCTCCGTCTTCCAAGTCCTCACCACCCAACCACCAAAAACAACCTCTCCCTCCCTCTTTTCCTGCTCTCTAACACAATCACTCCCCAAGGTGGCTTTGTGACTGTTTCCTCAACATTTTGCCAGGCAAGCCATGGCCAAGAGGTTTACTAGAAACTCTGAAGAGACACATACACACACACACACACACACACACACACACACACACACACACACACACACACACACACACACACACACACGTGCAAACTGTCTCTAATTTTGTGTGTGTATTTCCCTTTTGTTGGCCGACTTCCTCTTTTTCTTTATAGGCACTTGAGTAAAATCTTCCCGGCTACTGTGTGGCCAAGAGGCACACAGATGTTTGTACTCTTCTCTTTGCTCATATGTTTATCAGATCACTGTGCTGTTTCATAATCTACATTATAAGGATTGGGCAGATAACAAAGCCTTTGATTTGGGCCTGATTTAACCCTTATCCCCCATGTTAAATTTAGCACCGTGATTAGCAATTGAGATTATGGGCCTCTGTGGGACCCCACCACAGAGACACACATAGGTCCTGTTTTTGTAGGATGAGAGCTGATGTGGTGAGGGTGAGTTGTAATGAAATATTCAAAGATGTCAAAAGGTATTATTTTATCAATTAATTTCAAAGTCTAGAAGCATTAACATATTTTTAATTTTTCCGTGTAGATATATAACAAGTGTCAGCAATGTTTGTGATTCCTAAGGGAGCTTGCTAAAGCTTACATTTGCTAAACCTACATTTGTGGTAAACCTTATAAATAATTAGAATATTTTCATCTGAGTTAACAAAGAATTCAGTTTGTCAGAGCCGCAGCCCCATTAGGCTTTTTAAGTATATGCCTCCCTTTTTGTTGCCATCATATAAAAAAATATTTCTTTTAATATTGTACCATGTGAAACATTAGTCAAAAATCCAACTATTTCATTTCTCCCATTAAGATATTTTAGTTTTGATTCACAATATATTTGTGTAAACATCTGTACTGGCCGATGTTATTCATGTTTAAATATATAAGCAGACCGATGTTTATTTCCATCTTGTTGCCTTTTGTGTCTGTGTTTCAGGATGGGGAGGTGCGGTTGGCCATGTGGTATTTGGGCATGTAATAGTGATATTGATGGAGTGCATGACTGTGGAGTGCTCATCTGAAGAAGAAAAACAATGTCAGTGGTGTGGACAATTTCTCATGGTGTCAAAAGGAAGGGAAATTTATATAATACAATGCAATTATCGTCCATAACAGCAATATTATTATCAGATATCAATATCGGCCCAAATTTTCATATCAGTGCATCTCCAGCTTTTAGTTTATTTCAGCTAGAAAGTAAAAGTTTTATAATAAAATAGTTTTTGTGTTTTTATTATTACATATTTATTTATAATAATTTTAAAAAATCAACTGTTTAGGCCTGGTAGTATTTTCAACTTGATGATTTAGGCCTTGCAAAAAGTTTGGACATTAGAGCTGGATTACAACAACTCAGTTTGTGTTTGTTTTGCTTACTCAGCTATATATCACACATGGACCAATGCAGATCTGAGTGGACATATCATAACAGAGTTGGGCTTCCTGCATGCAAGGCTAAATTTAGATGGCACGTTTCAACTATGAGATCCAGAATGTTTTTGTCCAAAACTTTCATTTACCCTGGATGTTTTGTTTGTTTGTTTGTTTGTTTGTTTGTTTGTTTGTTTGTTTTTTATGTGCACATTTCCACTCTGGGGTCATCAAGGAATTACAAGCTGTAACGTTCAGCAATGAAGCTACAATCCTGCATTCTGTCACAGTGGCTTTGCTTTGGTCATTAGAGTGAATAAAAATTCAACATAAAAATGTAACTGGCACAACTTTCAAAGGGATTGCACCACTGACGATGTTTGTTTTGTTGCATCAGAGGCCAGCGAACAGGAGAAACACCTCAGATCGGGAGTATATCCCTGTGTTTTAGCCATACACTTGTGATCATTTTAGCATCTACACCAGGAAACGTATTATCCATTTGAAGTCAGAGGGAGTTTGTAACATTGCTTATTAAATAACTACATGTTTTTTTCCTGTATATTTATGCTAAAGCACTGTTGAAAGGTTTTGGGGTTTTCTCTCAACATGGTCACCATTGAAAAATCCCAATAAAACATTCAAAACACAATTCTTTATGTTAAATTGTTTATGTTTATGTTTTTATTGTTTATTGTTACACTATTTTGAATTTTCTTCACTAATTTAGTGTATTATGTCAAACTTATCAAATGCTGTATTTCATGTCACATGTAACTGACATTAGTTAACAGATACACAAATCATTTGAAGAATGTAACTTTAAATTGAACTTATAAATACACCATTAAGTGATAATCAGCAAGCATTTTATCAGCCATGCTGATATAATATGCATGACAACACTACTTAAGACTTGAATAGGGAAAGCATAAAAGTGGGTCTGCTGAGGAAGTAAAGCTTCCACATACATGATAATGTTAACTAAAAGTTGCAATTAGTTAAAAGGCAGTAAGATGTGGCAAAAGCTTTCTCACTAACAAATTGAAAATGGAGAGGCAGACCAGGTGGGCCTGACTCCATAATTACTCCATTCCCAGAAGGTTCATGTTAATGTTAATCTGTAGCTTAACCCATTTAAAACTGAATGCTATTGTAATTACAAATTGCATATAGTGATACATGATGCCCTGACTTAGTATTATTAAACTTTTTTGCCTAATTTCTTGCTTATGTCAATTTCAGCTGCTGTCATGTTTTTAAACTCAACATTATGATCAAAGCTTCTCAGCAGACTAGAACATACATATTGATATAACATTGCTATAGAACACATAGAATCACAAACAAATTCACTATGACTTTAAAGAACTACAATTTTCATCATCTATTAGGAAGAAAAAATGTTATGTGAGAAACTGTTAGTGGTCTTGGATCTTTAGACCCAAAAAAGAACCAAGTTTTTGAACAGAAATAATGTTAAAATCTTACGCTTTTTGTCTTATACTGTTAATTGGAGACAAAATAAATCCTTTCTCTCTTGAGCTGAAGAAATGA
Source organism: Anableps anableps (assembly GCA_014839685.1). Taxonomy (NCBI): domain Eukaryota; kingdom Metazoa; phylum Chordata; class Actinopteri; order Cyprinodontiformes; family Anablepidae; genus Anableps; species Anableps anableps. Next base: position 19,738,091 of record CM026086.1, on the reverse strand, counting down.
GAGCTTGCTAATGAAATACCGCATCCTGGCACTGAAAAGGAAGGGTACAGACATTTTGGCATGAAGAGGAAGAGGGAGGAGGCAGCAGTCATTCAAGAAAGAAATCCCCGGAGGAAATGTTAGCATGACCTCACACTGGAGGAATGTAAGATGTGCTTTAATTGATTAGTAGACCACATGATGGAGGTCTTGAGAGAAGATGGGCATTTTTTTAAGAGAGGGTGTGGGGTAAGGAGCGTTGACCTTGTGGAGGGCAGGTCAGGGACCTCTAGGCTACTGGAGCCTTTTGGGAATTCATCCACAAAGACCTTCATTCCTAATACATTCACATTAATTGACAGCTAAACATGATGCATGATGACAAGACAGAACAGGCCAAAGGTGATTGTAAGAACATTATTTTATTGAGCTTTGAGAATACAGTGGTTGTCTTTTTTTCTCTCTTGTTCTCACAATATCTTTCAAATCGACTGTCGTTGCATGTGTTTTTGTTCATGTTCTTACACTATTTACACTATAATTCACTAAAAACATTATTTTTTTAAAAAGTTGTAGTCTTGACATGGGATATTTTCTCTTGCACATAAATGTACTTAAATGGTAAATATATAAATGGTGTGTGTGTGTGTGTGTGTATATATATATATATATATATATATATATATATATATATATATATATATATATATATATATATATATATATATATATATATATATATATAGCTGTTTTTATTTACACTATTAAAAAGGCACTTGCTGAAATTATCTACAGCCATTTCAACATTTTGTGTGTACTTGCAAGATTTCTGCAGATTTTCACTGGTATTTTGATTATTTGTCTTTGGTCATGAACTCCAGGTATGAGGTTGAAACGCATCCTTACCATGACACTAATCTTTAGCTTTCTCCACAAACTGTCTATCAGATTTAAGTTGGGAATCTGGCTGGGCTACTCCAGAATGTTAGTATTATTTCCTGTCAGAAGAAACTTGTTGGTAAAAATAAAAGATTACTTGAAGTCTGCCATGGGGTATGAATAATTTTTTGCTTAGCTGTATATTTTATTTTATTTATTCATGCATCAGCTTAGAAATTATTGTAGGACTTTGGACTTATTAAAATAAAAGTAGAAAGGAAGACCTTCTAGATTTTGCGGGGTCAAAAAGGAGTCACAGGCTTTGGGTCTCCTTGTAGATATTTTGAACAGCACAAGGTTTAAAACAATATACTACATTTTGCACAAGTTCTGCTACATGGAAATGGGTGTATTTGTAGTATCAGCTAACAGAAAGTTGCCTATCATTATTTTTGGTTTGATAAGTGGTCATAATCTGTCATTATGTCATTAAATTCAACCACAATGCCACAATGCAAGTAAAGTGTAAAATCAAATCATGAAAAAATATGAGATAAAATGAATTAAATTATAAGTCAGATATCCTTTATTTTAGATAAGTGATTCATTATTCATCGCAATAGGCTAATCTTAAGAGAGATAAATTTTTATTTAACAATGACACAAGTCCAAAATGTTAAAGTCTTGGTGTAATGAGAGGAAGCAGAGGAGTGAAATAACACCAAGCCACAAAGCAGTGAAAAAACCTCAACTACATACACACATCCCCAAATCCTTAACTGAATATCATAATTATGACAATTCTCAATATGCAAATTAGTTTTATTCTGTCATCTTCCCTTTCATGCCTACAGGTGCTGGAACCGTATGCACGATCTTGACTTAAACACTGAAAAAAAAAAAAAGCAAGCCTTCAGCTCATCATAATTTCATAAGGTATTCCTTTCCCTGATGAGCCTCCTAAAAATATCACCCGAAACAAACCATTTAAATATAAAATGGTTTGCATGTGTGCTTTAGGTGTAAGTAGATCTTGATATTTTCTCTCTAAACTTAACAGCAAAGGCTGTTCAGTTTTCTGAGAAATATTACAGGGGAGAAGAGACTCGGGAGATGGCGGAGAAGAGGACAAAACACAAAAATGCTTCAATATGCCTGTCAATACTCCAATCACTGACATTTCTCCTGAGATGGTTGGGGAAGGACTGAGGGAGCATCACTATGACAACCCCCAGACCCCCAAATTTTACATTTCAAAGTTGGAGAGGTATCCCACTGAGAGAGTGGGAGACCACCTCCTGCAGTCATTTACATCTCATTAGGATTAAACTGCCTTTTAACAACGAACACACAAATGCATACGCCCACATTTTACTTAATGCGCTCATCCTTTGGCATCTGCTGCTTCTCCTTATTTTATTTTTAGACATTGGAGACTACTTATTATTTCAGATTGCCTTACAAGCAGCTTCAGAAATTTCGAATAAAGTTTTTTGCTGTTTTAATACCAAAACAACACAAACGTTGCTCCAGTTTCATTTATGAGTAAAGAATCTTTAACTGAATTTTCTGTTTAGTTTAACGGAGCTTCCTTCTACATGACCCAGCAGTCCAAACAACTCAGTGTACGGCTCTAAAAAAAAATCAGGCTTCACAAACTTCCCATCTCCTTAGAGGTACGTACATGTTTCTACCACCATAATTACATTTTACAGTCAAATTAATGTGTAATCAGATGTGATTGGTATATGACTGGAGGTGAGGAAGCAGTAAAAAAGGCAAACACTGTATAAAGAGTTTGTCACACGTGCTGATACTAACTACCATAATTACAGTCAAAAATTAACATTTATTTACTCCATTAAGAACCTAAATTATTTTGAAGATTGTGTAGCTTTTACTTTTGTATTCATATCATGATTTTTTTTTAACCTGCATTCACTGTAGTTACAGGAATTTTTTCAAATGGTTTAATTAAAGTTAATTTCAAAATTCTGATTATATTGATAGTGTCAAAATGTTTGGTCTGCTCGCTCTTTTGTTATCTGTCCCTTGCAAAAATACTTGTACCTTTTGAACTTTTCCCAAAGAATTTTCACATGATTGTTATGGATGAATGATTTTGTGGCCTGTTCTAATCATCTCTTTGCTGCTCTAATTAAATATATCTGCCCTACTTAATGGCTTATCTGCCTCACGTTCACTGCTACAGCTTACATAAACATAACCGCTGATATCACATAAAACGCACACATAGTCAAGGATAAACTGATGCAAGAGGATGACACCCCTTAGTGAGGGTTAAGAACAGGCATAGATAAAAGCAGGACTTACGATCCACTGGTTCCTTCATTTGGTTCATCCTTAAGATGTGTTAGTGGAGCCCAATACCAAAGGTGAATGTCACTCTGTATCTGTTTCATTGTATACTCTATACATTGATCATTTTGGCATTAAATCTTGATTTTATACTTAACCATTTCTCATTATTTCACAAGGTAAATTATTTGCTGGTTTTATTGGTTGGGTCTCGGATGTGGAGAGAAACGAACCTGGTGGTGCACAGAGGTGGAAAAGGGTACAACACCTCTGGTGCAACGTTATAGTGATAAGCTTCAATGTATTCTGTTAAGACTGTATGTGATAGATAAAGACAAAGTAGTGCATAGTTATGAAGTAGATATATGTTTAAGAAATAAAAATTATGAAAGTGTTGGATGCATGTGTATTGACTCAGCCCTACAGAGTCAGTACATTTTAGAACCAGCTTTTGTTGCAATTACAACTGAAATTATTTTTTTCATTTTTTGCAGAACAGCTCAAATTTAGTCAGACTGGGTGGAAAACATCTATGTGCTGCAGAGAATATGCCACATATCTTGAACTGGCTTTAGATCTTGATACTTACAGGGCTGTTGTAACACATAATTCTTTGATCTAAACCATTCCAATGTGTCTTTAGCTTTATATTTAAGATCACTGTCTACGTGGAAGGTAAACCTCCTTCATAGTTTCAAGTGTTTTTCAGCCTCAAAAAGCAAACCTAAAGTATGACACTGCCGCCACGATGTTCCACAGTGTGAATGGTGTGATCAGGGTGATCAGTGTGGATTTGTAACCATATATGGTGTTTTGATTTCAGGACAAAAGCCCATTTTCAGTCTCATCTGAGTGGAGAGCATGCTTTTCCATATGTACGGGTTGTCCTCTACATGACGTGTAGAAATAGACTCTACACAGAGGTAGAGTCTATTTATGAATAAAGTACTTTCTGTAAGTTGTTGGCATTAGATTTCATTTTGGTGAATCAGAATAAAGGGGCCTAAACACATACGTACACCTCACTTTTCAGATTTTTATTTGTAAATTAATTTGACCATCATTCTACATCCTACCTACAGCAAAGCCACATATACACAAAAGACCGAAGAGCAAAGTGGTTTACATTTATTGTGTCACTGGATATGATGGCTAAAATTATGAGCTCTCAACACAACCTGAGGGTCCAGCACAGGAGGAAAGTATCACTCAGCACAGAGACAAATGGATCTTTTGCCAACTGATGGCTAACCGTTGTTAGAACAGCCATTTTTCTGGACCACTTACTTCCTGTTTAAGCCAGGGCTCAACAAATCACCAGCGCTATCATTAAAACAGTGCTAACTACTCCACTTCCCGTCAACACAAACATTCACCAAAAATTTATGACAGAGGTTTCCTTCTCCAAGCTTTACAAGCAAATAATCCTTCACCTTTCTTCCCCTCTCCTTCTCTTCTTCTTTCTCATTTTTTTCATCCTCTCAACTTTTTCCCAGTTCTCGTAAATCACGCTAATCTGACTGGAGCAGACTGACAGGACTGAGCATGTTTGCAGGAAGTTTGCATGTTCCATTTTTTTCACCTCCAAACTGCACATTGATGATCTTAGGGGTGATATATTGACCTGAAGGCTGGGAACCTAACCCTCGGGGAGGAATGTGTTTAGGCACACACATTCACACACAAATGCACATGTAGGAACACACAGAAGGCCTCTCCTGCCAGAGGTGTTGAAATGCTTGTAAGTCTTGAAATGCCAGTTGAGATGCTAAGCTCTCCTTTCACACAGACCGTACAGCCAGAGACAAGAAGGCTGACAAATGGATGCGTTGAAACATATTAACCATCTCCCTTTGTGTGTGGACAAACATTTAGTCTGGCTAATGACCCCTGAGGATCAAAACAAATGCAGGGAGATAAAGATGGGCAGAAGAAGGAGGAGGGAAAAGCTAAAAAGAGCTGACTGACCTCCACAAGGGCTAAACAAGGTTCACCAGGGCCAGCGGCTTGTTTGGTTTTGCTGGCTATCTGTGTATGAAGTAATAAGAAGAGGAAGTGAAAGAATTAAATGCTGGTTCTTAAACATGAGGGCACTGCTGAGGACCGCAGTGTGGGACAAGGTGTGAGGTGAAGACAAATCCAAACAAGGATTTTGGGTATCGATGACTCCCATCAGTGTTCATCAACAAACAAGACACTTAGTGTACGTTATCTTGTTCCTTTCGGGCTTCTTCAAACCCACATTGGACGTTTATCTCAAGACAAAGATCACATTGGTTATGTTATGACACAAAACATGCTTCATACGTCATCAGTTATCAGCACTTTTATCAAAATCATCCAACAGCTGCACCAACTGCACAAGGATAGTTAGTCAGCAGGGGGGATTAAGATTCACAGTGCTGCTTTTTTCATGTTTCAACAAAACATCCCTTACATTCAGTTTGTGCAGCAATAATCAGCTGCACAGACTGAGTTTGAATTAGCTGAATAAAATTCACAAAAATAAAAGAATAGCGGCTCAGCAGATGTGATTTTAGGGATTTCACTCTTGATTGTTTTTTTTTTTTTTGGTTCTTTTTTTTTCTATTTGTCTACCTCATGAAAAACATAAATTTCCCTGCAATAAGTGCTATGGTTTTCACCTGCCTGTGTCTGTTTATAAATTCCATCAAGCCAGTCGAGTAAACTCTGCAGGGCTGATATAGACTGTCATACATAAAGAGTGTGTCGAACCTCCTCCATCCCAAAGATTTAGCCTTATGGAGTTTGTTCTGCTTTCTGCCTTAACTGCTATTAAAGAAACTACCCTTGGCTGAAGTCTAGTGATGACTGAGAGGCTAAAGGCTCTCCCATACTGCATCCGAAGCACTCATTGACGTAGTTGCTTAAAGCTGCAGTATGTAACTTTTTAAAAAATATTTTTTTTTTACATATTTGTTAAAACTGTCACTATGTCGTGATAGTATGTTATGAGACAGATAATCTATGAAAAAATCTATCTCCTCCACCTCCTCCCTGAGCTACTATTGCCATCTGAAGAAATGCCCCGCTCCTTCATGTTTGCGCTGCTAAACGTACTAATGGTGGAGAAACAACTTACCGTTACAGGAAAACTGTTTATCCGTTGACATCGGTAGCCATGCTAACTAGCCTTAGCATTCACTACAGTCTCTGCTAGCACCAGCATAGCAGAGAGTGAGGGGGTGAGGGGGAGAAGGGATGAGCAATGCCACACAGACGATAATTGACAGCGTTAAGACCCTCCTCCTGGCTCTGACTGATTGTTTCTAGCTAGCACTGGGAGCACTGGGAGAAGGCAGAGGAGCTTGATTTTTTTTCACAGATTATCTGTATCATACAATGCTGTCATGACATAGTGACAGTTTCAACAAATATGTGAAAAATATTTTTTTTATAAAAGTTACATATTGCAGCTTTAAGACCATTTTTCCCACTATCTCTTTCTTATTGCAGCTTTAATGAAAATTGTGTCATTTTGTTCGCAGGAAGGCATCCACCTGCCCTTCTTGACACAAGGCCTGGGTCAAACTATTTTGCACAGAGTGTGTGATTGAGCAGAAGTTTGTGGCTGTGTTCTATACAAAAATGCGCTCAGACAGCAATGTTGTTGTATCTGGGTACAGCTTGACCCAAAACCAGCTAAAAGACATCCACTTTGTTGTAATTTTGATGATTATGGTTTACAAATAATGAAATCCTAAAATCCAGTGTCTCAGATAATTAGAATATTGAAATAATATTAGATGTTGGAAACTCGTGGTGTTACACCCTAATAAGCTAATTATCACAAAACACCTGCAAAGAGTTCATGAGTCTCTAAATAATCTCTCAGTCTGGGTCAGCAGGCGACACAGTCATGGGGAAGGCCTCCAGAAGTCACTGAAACCCTCCACAAGGAGGGAAACCCACAAAAGGTTATTGCTAAAGGACCTGATTATACACTAAGTGCTGTATGCAAACATATTCATAAAAGGTTCAGTGGAAGGAAAAAGTGTTGTAGGAAAAAGTGCATGAGCAACAGGGATACCCACTGCCTTGAGAGGATTGTAAAGCAAAATTCATTCAAATTCAAGAATTTGGGAGAGCTTCACAAGGATTTGACTGAGGATGGAGTCAGTGCTTCAAGAACCATTACGCACAGACAAATCCTACACATGGACTACAAGCGTCTTACCTGGACTCATGAGAAAAAAAACTCGACTTTTGCTCAGTAGTCCAAGGTGCTCTTATCAGATGAAAGTAAAATTGGCATTTTATTTGGAAATCAAGGTCCCAGGATCTGGTCGAAGAGGGGAGAGACACAGAGTCCAAGCTGCTTGAAGTCCAGAGGGAAGTTTCCACAGTCAGTGATAGTTTAGGCTGCCATGTCATCTGTTGGTGTTGGTCCACTGTGTTTTCTGAAGTCCACAGTCAATGCACCCATTTACCATGAAATTTTAGAGCGTCTTCTGCCTTGTATATTCATGCTTCGTTCTGCTGGCAAGATTCATGAAGATGCTGATTTTGTTTTCCAGCAGGGCTTGGTACCTGTCCACACTGCCAAAGGTCCAAAAAGCTGGTTCATTGACCATGGTGTTACTATGCTTGATTGACCTGACCCCCACAGAGAATCTTTGAGGTATTGTCAAGAGGAAGTTGAGAGACACCAGACTCTGACACTGCAGATGTCCTGATGACCAATATCAAACAACCTGGGCTTCAATTACACTTCAGCAGTGCCACAAGCTGATCACCTCCATGTCATGCTGTAGTAATGCAGTAATTCATGCAAAACGAGGCCCAACCAAATATTTAGTGCAGAGAAATTAACATACTTTTCTTATTGTTTTTATGTTATATTTGAATTTTATGAGACACTGAATTTTACTTTTCATGAAATCCTTTTTTTTTTTTTCAGATGAACCTGTATGGGAATCTTGTGTGTGTGCGCGTGCATGTCCAACGAGGCCCCCATCGTCAGTTAAACAAGGTTTCCTTCCCCTGATTCACAACTCAAAAACTCAAAGGGCAAAGAGCAACAATGAGCCCATAAAGCTGTCAGGGCAAACCTGAATTTACACTTCAAACACTTTATACTGCCAAATCTTTCTCCTGGGGCAAGTCTGGAGAGGTTTTTCAAAAATGGCTGAAGTGGGACTTTGGGTGCACATTTCATGGTGTCCAGCCAGCTTCTGATCAGTGAGCTTCTGTTTCACTCATGATCAAATCAGTTAAGCTGGATCGCTTGGATGCTGACCCTGCTATCAATACATCAACGAAATTGATTTCCAGTTGATCATCAGGCCTCCTAATCACATTCACCTTCAGGGCCAAGCTTATTGATAAATGTTATTGACAACATCCAGAACTTCTACTGTTAGCTACACAAAAACGGTGTTGTATGATTACCTCTGATTTTATATCCCAGTGGGAACTGTTGAGGGCTGTAAAAAATCAATGTAATGAATAAGTATGCAAAAATGACTAATTCAAGGAACCCGGACAAAATCTATGAAAAAGAAGGCTGGACTAATATCTTCTCCCACCCTGTATAATTATCAGTCTCCAATTCACCCTTTCACTTCAGTGATGGGATGAGAATAGGGATGAGAATACTTGCATATCATTGTCCATCTCTACAAAAACTCCCACACAGACATGGATTCCTGGTTATCATTTGCGTGATATCTCTTCACGCATTCTTCACCTGGTCAACTGTTAAACTGTACAGTACTTCCTTACCAGCAAATCCTACAGAAATCTGGGAGACATATCTGCATCTTGGCTTACATAAGATTAGGATGACACAGCAGCTTTTTCTTATGAATCTCTTATAAATATTATGATACTCCAATAAAACCCACACTTTTCCATACATGAAACTGCCTGCAAGTTAAATTAGCTTTGATGTGCTCCAACAACAATTGGCTATTGTGACAAAGGAAGCATGAACATGAGATCCTGGCAGTCACATATACAAAAAGCATTGCTCAAGTGGAAAAATTGATGTTTATGTGCTCCATTAATCACCTGATGTGCCTCCCTAATTGTACAGGTAGAACTGCCGGCATACTTAGAGACAGTTTGAGGGCAAGATCTAACAAGACAGCAGCCACTTCCTTCACACAGGCACTGTGCTTTTGGCAATATCTTTAAAGGCCAGAATATTTTCTGAATGAGTTTATTTTTCTGAAAATAGACTTGATGGGAAAAATGTCCCGGAAAAATACATGTGGGTAAAAGAAACATCACAAGCATGTTTCTCACATTACTTTTAAAATAAAATGATCAAGATAAAAAAAAAAAATATATATATATATATATATATATATATATATATATATATATATATATATATATATATATATATATATATATATATATATATATATATATATATAATTTTCTTTTTTTTCTTTTTTTGTCTAGCGATGAATTGCTAGAGAGCTCATAGAAATTCCTTCGGGCAGTGTTGTAACTTGCCTTTGCAAATGCTTGATGAAGTCAGATCTGGCACAGTATTAAAATGAAAAAGCTTCTTTTTACCTGAGTCATCACCTGAGGCTAATTTAGCTCCATATTCAAAGAGAAGCACTCCCAAGGAACATGGTGACAATATCTAAGCAAGATGTGTCATACAGTGCCTTGCAAAAATATTCATAGCCTTTAAGCTTTTTACCATTTTGTCACATCACAACCAAACCCTGAACTGCCACAATTGGAAACTAACAAAGGCATTGCAAATCCACCTCTCATTAAGGAAAATCTGTTGACAGGAAAACTATATGTTGTGGACTCCTCAACAAATCTTAATTGAAATAATGCCAAAATTAGTCTTGTTTACAGTTTATCACTAGCCATGTAGAGGACAAAGCAAACATGTAGAAGATAAGACCAAACGTGAACCCTCAACATATGCCCCCCCCCTAGTGAAATACCATGGAAAATTGATGCTTTAAACACTATCCATCTTATCTGAATTAGTTTGGTTTTTTTTTTTTTTTTTTTTTGCAAAGAAGAATAGGCAAAAATTTCTGTCTCAACAATAGACTCTGTAGTTTTTAATTGCAGCAACCAAGACTTGGGGGTGCTGAACACAAATGCTACTCATTTCAGATTTTTATTCATGCATGGCTTTGTGTTGGTTAATAAAATTAAATCCCAAGAAAACACTGAAGAATTGAAGTTTATAAATGGAAGGTGATAAAATGTGAAAAAGTTTAAGTCGTATGAATATTTTGCAAGAAATAAACATGAGAAGGTGATGAGGTGGTGGGCGGGGAGGCGGGGGGTATGGAAACTTTACTGTGTGGGTGTGGTCTGTGGGGGTGGAGGGTTTCGCTGGAGCCGAGATGTAATGGTGTGGATCAGCATGGACAAACATCACTTCTTCATAATGCAGGATTTGTTTGAGGTGAGGATGCCACTCTGGAATCTGACTTGACATGATTAAAGAAGAGGAGACTTAGTGGCTTACACAGACTGAATGCTGTGCAGGTCAGCATATGGGCCACTTAAATCACTCCAGGATTTATATATGGATTTTCCCTGCACTTTGATGTTGGGAATGTTTGACTGAACTAAATACACCTCAAGGATTCCAATACTTGAAAATACATGTTGAGATACCAGAATGAAGAGCAAGCTAATACCTGATGATAAAAAGGTTGATCATTTGATAAAATATGTATTTTCCACAGTTTTACTGGGGCACTTGAGGCAAGAACATTGTAAGTTAGAAAATCTGACAGAGAAAATTAAGATAGTATTAAAATATTATTGCTCCATGTTTTTTTCTTCTTTTTTTAATTTACCATGCCTGAGCATCTGCATAAAATATTAACAAAAAGTTTAACTCTCTTATAAAGGGGGTGGATCATTGAACATTTAAAGCCAGGTTGGTAAGCCAGAAGAGATTTTTGGTAAATAGAGATATATGGTAAATATATTGAAAACCAGGATCACAATGACCTGCCAGAGTTTTACCTTCCTCGGGATTGCCACATATATATGCATAAATATATACTATATAGAGAGAGAGATGGATGGATGGATGGATGGATGGATGGAGGGAGGGAGGGACGGACAGACGGATACATAGGTGTGTGTGTGTGTGTGTGTGTGTGTGTGTGTGTGTGTGTGTGTGTGTGTGTCGGTGGGGGTGAGGGGGTGGGTGTGTGTGTGTATGTGTATGTGTGTGTGGGCAAAGATCGTGGATAAAGTGCCATATTGAGACAGAGAATATAAAATACTCTCTTAATATTGTAAATGGACCAACAGCAGCTCTGTTTTTACAGTGGCTTTTGAATGTTTATCCAGTCACAGGTAAGTGTATATATGATACATAAATATGATGACTGGATCATCAGACCATGCTACATAATTAAAATGTTTTGCCCAGCTGTTTGTTTACACTCATAAACGCATGACATCTCTGATGCAGCTGTGCTGATGTGCGTGCTGCCTGTCTGACTAAACACAGTCAGTCTCTGTTTAACTGAAACAGATTTCTCTCACAACATGCTTATGTTTACATGATCCAGTATGGTGACTTATAAATCTTTTATCCAAACTGGCCTAATTGCTTAACCATCCATGGCCCTGTGCAGAGGTGAACGGTAGAAGGGAGGATAGGGATGCCGTGATTGGCACAAAAACAACAAGCAAAAAGGCCAGAGCATGCTATACCTTTGTCTGACAAGTCTGTTTTTCATCTCTATACATTGTTAATATGTACAAAGTAAAAACTGAGGGCAGAAGAAACATGGCTTTATAATGACCAATTAAAATATAAAGATTTATAGGTTCACTTCACATGTATTTGTCTTTTTTTTAATATATTTTCTTTTTTGAAGTGAATGACAATACCTCATTTTTTTGCCATACACACATTAATTCACCAACATCTAGGCAATTCAAACAAAATCTGTGATTTATTTTTAAAGTGAGGTTCTGTTGAAATGGTATAACCACATAATAGCTTATTTGCAGTAGATACTGCAACTGTCTCTTCTTGATTTAGTATTAATCCAGATTCGTTGAGCCTATAGGTCAAAGTTATTAGCTAGTCTGAGAGAAGCCAAGACCTAAGCAGACTTCTACCCTCTTTAAACAACTTTAATTTTCAAAGCCTCGTACGTACAATTTCCTGTGCTTCACTGATCTTGATAGAACAATAAGACTTTCCTTTGTGTATTCCTACTCCCACTCTCCACCTTGCTTCACATCTGAGGAAGGCCTCTGTTGCTGCTGGAGGGTTAGAGCTGCACCAGTTTGAGAAAAAAAGTAGTAGGAGCAAACATGCAAGAGCCTGTGGGGAGTTTCTGACTCCACAGCCATCCTTTCTCCAAGTTCCTGGGAGCTGAATGCAGAGATGGTCCCAGGAAACTCCCTGCCATTCCAAGCCTGTTGACCAGACAGCTGCAGATTCTCACTTTACTGACTTTGGTTGTTTGAACTAAATCAGTAACTTTACAAAAAAAAAAAAAAAAAAACTACATAATATTAAAAAACTGTAAACTGTATTTTGTTTTGTTTTTTAAGTGCCTTTAAAAAGTCAAATACTGAATTTTATTATCTTTCTATTGTTTCCCGGAAATAGCTGGAAGCTGTCAGTCTTCCCACTAGCAGCTGGTGTTCAGCTGAACGTCGCTTTGTAAACGTTTTCCATGAAAATAAGTCAATATCGTGAACTGTGTATACGCCTGTGCATAATTACAGATGAGCAGTTCCTCCAAAGCTCTCATTAGAAAAGGGAATGGGAATGACTCCAGGCTACAACCACCGCTTGCGGTTACGTAACATGCTCTTCTCCTCTTCTGTCTTTATCCCGGAGGCATCTGAAAGCTCCCCATCCTGCAAAGCCTGTTTCTTACTTTCCTTTTTTTCCTTATGAGTTTCTAGAGGAGGATTCTCCTAACAGCCAAACGTTCTTTTTATATTTTACCTTTTTCAAAGATAAAAAAAAATAAAAAATTACATTTATATATATATATATATATATATATATATATATATATATATATATATATATATATATATATATATATACTATCTGAGTGTATTGTTTGATTCGCTCTGTACTGTGATGATGTGCATCTGAATTTAACTTTTATTTCCGTCCACAGGGGGGCGCAGGTGAACTCCCTGCTTTGTCTTCAATCTTGGTGAACTGGTGGCCCTTAGACAAAAGACAACATTTTTAGAGCTCTGGAAGAGAGAAAGCGGAGGTCTCTCTCTCTCTCTCTCTCTCTCTATATATATATATATATATATATATATATATATATATATATATATATATAGATAGATAGATAGTTTTGATTGAATAAGTATATTCTTCTATGAATGGACTTATTTTTAGTTGAATTTCATAAATATGTTTAACTATGCAGTATACTGACAGCCATGTAGAGTGAATGAAGGATAGCTTATATAGCAAAAGTTGATTTTTGCAGCTGTTAATGCACCACTCTGGAGGGCTCATTAGCAATTTAAAGAATTCATTAGCCCACAAAGCTTCACAGCTTATATTTTTTTAGGACATGCCTAAAGCAAGCTTTTTTCCCCTTCCTTTCTTTATTTGTATTGCTTGTTATCTGTTCTCCCCCCAGTCTTTAAGAGAAACACTTTCTTTCTGGTTCATTCCTTTCAATATTGTAGCTAGGTTCTCCATTCACCTTGAAAGAAGGCTCCCAGCCAACCTCACTACTCCCGCTCCTCATCCCAGTCCACAGCATAGGTAGTTATTGTCCCTCCCCTAAACCAGCCCGTGTGGGAGGAGCCTGCTTTCCTCCCCTCAAAACTAAAGTGTATAACACTCTGGAGAGACCCACAATGTGTGTCAGAGGACCGTCTTAGCTCCAAAAGTAGATGACTGCTCCAAATCTGGTGTCTGTATTAGCTACTGACTGCAAGATAAAAGAAATATCAATTCACGCATTTTCATCCCAAGTCAGGACAAGGTGAGCATCTCCTAATCTCAGCAGTTATTCATCACATTCTCTATCTATTTTCTTATATATCTCTAATAAATAGTTCTCAGATTAGAATGTTGTCATTCAATTTATTTTCTAACAAAAGTTGATTTTGTTTGTAAAAGTATAGTGCGGCAGTAAATTGTTTTGCGCCCTGTCTGTGCGTCATGGGTACATTTACGCACTGACTCCTTTGAGATTTGTGCGGTTTTTTAAAGCCCACAGTGGAAGCAGTTCGGAATCTGTGTGTGGGCTTCGACTCAGACACTTTCTGCAGAGCACTTCTGTTTGAAAGAAATGTGGAGAGATGCTCTTTAATAGCGCACGCTGACAGAACCTCTCTTGTCTTTTCACAGGATTTTCGATTGTTGGATAGAATGCCGGCGATCATCAGTAAAAACTCCGATTTGGAGTTTGATTCCTTACAACCATGTTTCTATCCGGACGAGGACGACTTCTACCTCTGTGGTCCCGACGCAGCGCCACCGGGGGAGGACATCTGGAAGAAATTCGAGCTGCTGCCCACTCCGCCCCTTTCTCCGAGCCGCGCTGCGCTACCAGGAGAGCCGGTGGCCGCCACCGCCTCCTCGGAGGCAGACCCCCTCGGCTTCAGCTTAGAGGACCCCCTGGACTGGGCTTCTGAGCTTCTGCTCCTGCCCGGGGACGATATATGGGGGGCATCCGACGACCTTTTCGGCTCCGCTTTGGATACAAATCCCAACAATATCATTATCCAGGACTGTATGTGGAGCGGCTTCTCCGCCAGGGAAAAGCTGGAAAGGGTGGTAACGGAGAAATTGGGTAAGGCGATTTCAACGGCATCGGCCGGGGGAAGGAACGCGTACGTCAGGGTGCCGGAGGTGGTGAGCCGCAGCTCGGTGTCGGAGTGTGTGGATCCCGCGATAGTGTTCCCCTTCCCGGTGAACAAGAAGAGCAGCAGCAAGGACGCATCTGGGACTGTTAACGCGTCCACAATGCGTGGAAGTGCAGCCAGTGACTCCGGTAAGAATCAGATTAACACCGTAATACAATTGTTACACTTTTTTGAAAAATAAATAAATAGCTAAATAAATAAATCTCAAAAACATTAACAGTGTCACACATCTTCTCTTAATTACACATTATTGTTACTATTTGAAGTTCAGTATATCTGAGAGACAGGATCTTGTTCATATGACTGGCCCAGAATCCGATTATCCCGGCACATTCGACACGCACGCATACACACACATACACACACTCAAACACGCGGGCCTGCAATTACACGCGCATGCACACACAGTGGAGTAGTGACACAGTGAACAGTGGGTTTATGTAATCAGCGGGCTCTTCATCCGGCAGATGGCAGTAAAATAGGGAATTGTGCGCTTTACTGAACTCAGTTGGCACCAGACCCAAAACAAAAAAACACGACAGCAGCAGGCTGCAGGAGGAGGAGATGAAAAGGTGTTCAATAATGTGATGATCTGATAAAAGTGTGCCGTAAATACTTTCATTACGCATGGATGAAGGAGACAATTTCCGCGCAGTGGGTGATAAATTGGCAGTTACGCTTTAAACAGCGTGACCTAAATTTAGCTGATAACTGAAGGAATATGATGAACGACAAGAGCATAACGGCACAAACACTTCTTCCCCTCATCTATAACAGTACAACAGGAGGCAATTGTGTTAAACTGGAAAATTAGCGCGCATTGCTTTAGTTCTAGTATCTCCCTTTCTCCAGCCCATGAGTTCCCTAAACAAACATTCACACAAGTCCTTATCTGTGTTTTTGCTTGGAAAACAATACTACAAAGGCCCCCAGGCTTGGCACAGAGTCCAGACTCAATCAGCTCTGCCTCACACCTCCTCAACAGTAATGCAAAGAAATCATGGAGGAGAGTCCTGTCTGATTCTTCGTCTTTTCCCCCCTTTTTATTCGGAGGTGGGCGGGGTGGAGGAGTGTTTTGAGCAAGCGCTCGCTTCTCGACAGCTGTCTTCCTGGCGCCACTCCAGTTTTAGGGCTTAGATTGTGGTGATCCGATGGCCTTCCGCCCCACCATCTCTGCGCACTTTGCCCTTGGACGTGTCCACCCTCTGTTTTGGAGTCTACATTTTTTAACGAAAGGAGTACACACCTTCAAAAGAACAACAATATGGGACTATCCTGTCAGATTAGCCCATTTTAATATTTTGCCCCCCTTTTTTAATTAAAAATATCTGTTGTACAGTCAAATTGCTAACTGGAAGAGCATGTAAAAAAAAAAAATCATCTGATCAACATTCAATGAGCTGTTCCTTTCTAAGAGTGAAACACCAAAGAGGCTCACATGTGGCAAAGTCAGCCACACCCCCTTCCCTGCTGCCTCTATTCAGCCAGCTGTGCTTAGCTTTGTTTTGATGTCAGCAGCAGTCTATATGAGCGATCAGTATGTGTGTCTGGTGTCTGAAGTGGGTTACCATAAGCTGTAAAATGCCACACTCTACAGATGCTCCTGAGCTGATAATGAAAGCTATCATCACAAAGGCATTTTAACTGCATCTCACACCCTCTGCTTTCCACTTGCTCATATCCAGCCATTCAAAAAACAACTTAGGTTTGTAAGAACTCAGCTGATCTGCTCAGATTTACCTCATCAGAACCATAAAGTTCTCCAAAGTAGACACGGACCAGTATCAGATTCTCATGGTATGACAACCTGTGATATATATATATATATATATATATATATATATATATATATATATATATATATATATATATATATATATATATATCAGCTGGCTGACTGGTAGTTTACAGCAACAGGTGAGAAAGAGGACAGTGCAGTGTTAATCTACCCTACAACCAGAGAAAACTCTTGTCTCTCCACCACTTTCTCTGGCGTCTCGTTAAAATGACTTCTAAGCAACTTTAGTGGTTTTTAGTCTTGTTAAAACCTTGGTATACCTTGATACCAGTAACTGGCATATGTGTACTCCGACATATGTCTAGTGTTGCTCTATTAAAGCCATTTCTACTATCTCAAACACTCAAAAGTATTACTGGAGTTGCAGTAACAGACTGACGGCATTAGACTAATACTGTCTCATCTCGCCGAAGAAGATTAGCAGAGGTTTTGAAGAAGGGAGTTGGACTACAACACAGAACTCCAGTCTGTCTGCTCAGTGCTGAGTATGAACATGCCAATGCCTGCAGAGCAGATTAGCTGAAAAGTGACTGACACTAAGCATTAAAACATTTTTGCCTGAGCAAATGGGGTTGAGCAACATCTTCTCCCACACTCATTCCCCACTTGATCTCACTAATTTATGAACATATTTACCTGTCACCTGCTGACACACATAGATTGAAGAGTGAGAATATTTGGCATGTCAGTGATGAAGTTTGTTCTTTTTTCCCAGAAGAGGAAGACGAAGATGAGGATGAAGACGATGAAGAAGAAGATGAGGAGGAAGAAGAGGAGGAGGAAGAGATTGACGTAGTTACAGTAGAGAAGAGGCGCTCCACAATAAGCAAGGCATCTCCCATGGGCACAGGCATAGGAACCATCTCTGTTAATCCCAAGAGCCAAGATGCAAGAGGGATTGTCTCAGGATCTGGGGTTGTGAATCGGTTCATCAGCCGTGCTCCTCAGGAGCTCATCCTGAAGAGGAGCTCGGTCCATCAGCAGCAACACAACTACGCAGCCCCCTCACCTTACGCCTCAGATGATGACCTGACCCCACCTCCAAAGAAACAGAAGACATCAGAGGCACCACGCCCTCCCATCAGAACCGGCTCATCGTCCTCTACATCTTCCTCTTCATCCTGCAGCTCTGCTCCCAGCATTGTAGGGGCACGCAGCAAGCGCAGCACCAGTGGGGACAGCAGTCCACGTGGTAGCTCCGACTCTGAGGACAGTGAACGCAGGCGAAACCACAACATCTTGGAACGCCAGCGCCGCAACGACTTGCGCTCCAGCTTCCTGACCCTGCGCGATCATGTCCCAGAGCTGGCAAACAACGAGAAGGCGGCAAAGGTGCTGATCCTGAAGAAGGCAACTGAGTATGTTTGTTCACTGGAGACGGAGGAGATGAGGCTCCAGAAGGAGAAGGACAGGCTCCAGGCTCGCAGGCAACAGCTCATGCGCAGGTTGGAGCAGGCTAGGACTCGCTGACAGACAACTGCTACAACATAAAAACCCTCACATATACCTTGGAGGAACCCCCCTCACCATCCTGAACTCCAGACATAGGCCTATACACTTAAGCACAGACACACAGGCCTTCATATCTGTTGGACTTTTTGCACACAGAAACATTAAAATCTCAGAGGACATTTATCTTCAGATGCCAATATGTAAACCTCGAAGAGAGGAGAGAAGCGGATGCGGGGGGATTTGCTGGAGGAATGCTCGAACTTTTACTGCCGCCACTTTTTTTGCACATTTGTTGACGTTAAGAATGTTTAGGGTTTACTTTTTCAATCCAGTCACATCGAGGAAAGACAAAAAGAGAAAGAATGAGGAGGGAGACAAGAGACACTTTTTTTAGTCTTCACTTCCTCTGGTTGTTTTTTATATCATTTCTACATGTATGTTTGTTTGTTTGTTTTTGTACTCACTGTGACACCAGCCTGGAATCACATGATTCCACATGGGAATAGGTGTTGGAGGGCACTTTGCTTAGAGAGTTCAGCGGTGCATGCTTACTTTTGCCTTCATCACTGCAAAACTGAAAAACAAAACAAAAAACTGATGACCGAGGCGTCATAGCAGACACGAACAATGCCACTACAGGTTCTCTTTCCCTCACTCTTCTCACACTGGTGCTCAAACCAAGTCAATGGATGTATAACTGTGCACCTTGCTAGGCGACACTTTTGTATATAACAATAGTGTACAGACAAAATACACTCAGATCTGCCTTGTTTTCTATTTACACTTTTGTTCTTGTTTTTTTTTTTTTTTTTTTAAATATTCAAGTCAGGAAGCTGCCAATAACTGGACTGGAAGTTTATATACCTTTAAATGTACTGTAAGGTCTCAGCTTATGAGAGTCAGAAAAATTTTGTAATATAACTGCATATTTTTTCTTCTCCTTTTCTTTTTTGTATATCACTACATTTTACACATTTATTTGCTTTTAGTGTGATACATACTAAATTTGATACTTATATTTTCGTAAGAGAATGCATTCTTGGTAGATATCACTTTATCTCATCATTTTTCTCTCTTATCAGACAATTTTTTTGTACAGCAGATGTGTTCTATCCTCATGTACCTGGACTTTTCCTTTTTTTAAACTTTCCTCTTTTGTTGATATTTTTAACTATCGGGTGCATAGAACTGGGTAAACTGATATGTTTGTTTTTCACTACATAAAATGTACCTTTAGTGCTGCAAGTCATAGCACTTTTGAAATACCTCATTTTGAAAAATAAATAGACAAAATTTCCTGACTTTTTACGTCTGTGTCTTGCCTCCAAATTTCTGTATTTGTTTTCCCCCTCCCAGAAGCCTTGTTCTGACAAAGAAAGAGCGCGTCTTCTGAATCCTCTCTGTCTCTGCACCCTGCGGCTGCTACCCCCCCTTCTCAAGCCTCTCACACCAATGGGTACACACACATGCATACACACAAGTGCATGGGCACACACATTTCCACATCTCTCTGTTTCCCTCTCTGCTATACACAGCTCTTCCCGCTACATTGTTCAGGCTGCTGCCATGGAAACTGGAGCAGCTGCTAAGTAGCAGACACGAGAGTGAGTCTTTTATTTGTTAGTAGTCTGTGTATTCCTGCCCATGTGTATGTGTGTGTATGTGGATATGAATGCAAATGTTCTTATGTGTGTCTACCTTTTGTCGGGGTCTGTGTGTGGCCCCTGGTGCCTGATATTGCCGGTGTTGTGCACAGTCTGCCATGATGCCAGGACAAGTCTCGATACTGTTTACCAACATCAGCCACATGGTTTTGCCCTCCTCCCTTCCCCTTTAGGCCCCCTTCGATCCGCCGTCCCCCTGTGACTTCAGCACCGGGCTTCGGCCCAAAAATGCGCCTTACAGAAGCCTGGAAGAGGGCTTTCTCTGGAGGTGGCTGAAAGAGAAATCTATTGCTATGGTCAGTGCAGCCTTTTAGTGTGTTCACAAAGAGAAACTGCCACAGAAAGAAGGAAAATACACTACATAAAAATATACACTGTAGATAATTTTGAGGAAGTCTTTCAGTCTAGGATGCCATTCCATTCTGGCTAGTAATCATCTTTGTTAGAGGAAAAGCAACATTATCTCAAACACCCCTGCTTAGAGAGTCACTTATAGCTTCACAGTCCCAGTGTTTTAGGATTGCATAGGTTTAATGACAAACAAGACTGAAAGGGACACCATGGAAGTGTAAGTATCCAACTTCTCAGTAAGAGTGAAACGGGAAAAATGGCCATGTAGATGGCTTATGTTTTGTAACTGCAATCTGATAATCTGATGTATAGTTTGTCCACATCATTAGATAGTTCACTCTTTAATTCTTTGTATATGCTCAAATATTGGACTGAAAATCCAACCTACGGATATTTAAAAAAAATTTTTTTACTTTTTTAAATTTACCTTTATATTTTAATACCATGTTATGAAAATGGTTTTCATCCTTTTCATATGAAGTATAACCTTAAAAAATACTAAGTTTGCCAAGTCCCACCATATTGACAAACATTTAAAAACAATAATTCAGGAGTT
Source organism: Anableps anableps (assembly GCA_014839685.1). Classification (NCBI taxonomy): domain Eukaryota; kingdom Metazoa; phylum Chordata; class Actinopteri; order Cyprinodontiformes; family Anablepidae; genus Anableps; species Anableps anableps. The sequence goes on along the minus strand of CM026086.1, from coordinate 19,717,240 downwards.
TGACTTTTTTAAGGTTTTTTTTATGTTGTGTCATTAAAAAACAACCTTCTTATAACTTGGGACATTTTGATTGTTTGAAGTTTGCGGTGTAATTATATGTTTGGTTTTTATTCAGCAGTTGAAATTTTCAAGTTAGATGAAATCAGTTAGCAAACATCACTTACATTTAAACTTACAACTGGAACATGGTTTAGTTGAGTAATTCCACGGTCCAAATGCCACCAGAACTTGCTCCTAGTTCACTTTCTTCTGCTACAAATCAGTGAATTAGTTCATTTTACAGTTCTGAAATAATACCAAAATCTATTGTAAGTACCACTAACTGCGGAGATATGCCTACATAGACTTATTTCACAGTGTAAATTTTTGTATCCAGAAGTTTCTTGACAACTGAGTGCCTAATCTTTAGTCAGGAAATGTCTGGAATTTTTTAATGAAAATGTTGCAGGAAACCTCCACATAAGTGACAACACTGTACCTAAAGACTGATGACTCTGGAGTTGAGACGGCCCAGAATTGAGCCTCTCAGAGGGGGCGGTGGGGCTGCCAGATTACATAACAGGGGTCTGGTGTCTTTGTGTGCTACAGTGCATGTATGGAACAGGAGTCTGGCGTCTATATTTGTGTATGTGTCCATGTCTTGTCCTCTCCTGGGACTTCCCCTCACCATCTGCCTCCTGGATTCATCCTACTTGGTTATAGCAGAAAACAAGTTCACGGACAAAAGCAGTGAGCATCCAGGAGGGGAAAGCAAAACAATATATCCTAACAGACACACAATGGACTCGGCTGGTAATATGAGCTAACAATACTCAAACAGTAGTGTCCAGTATCACACTTCCTGTTTACACTATAAGTTGAAACTGCTTCCTCTTCAGACACTGTTGACACATTTTAACTGTAGTTAAGCTCTCAGAAATGAGGCTAATTGATTTAGAAGGGAGCTGATGTCGTTGAGTGGTCATCTCCTATGTTTTAACAGACATATGGTCGAGGCTTTTCTTTCAGCTCAGGGACCGCCCTGGCTGACTGAAGCTCCTCAAACCCACACATGACACAGATCTAATGGGCTTATGCTCCACTGATGGGAGGACATTAAAGTGGCACAGAAGATAATGGGGTATGTTTGTGTTGCTCGAGTGTTGGTATCATCCCTCAGAAATCTTCATTAGATTAATCAACAAACACTTGTTCCAATGTTTCTATTGTCCTTCGGACACCGGATCTGCATTGAACATGTCAACCTTCCCATATGGAGAGAAACAAAGCCTCCTGTGTATGTCCATGCACAAGTGTGTCTGAGCCCAACCTCTGCACAAAGGCATCGCCCATGCACCACACTGGGCTCTGTTTGCCAGGACCTCCACTGTCCGAGAGGGAGTGTGAGTGTGTGTGTGTGTGTGTGTGTGTGTGTGTCAAAAGAGCATGCTGCCATCTGTTGTGGGGTGCAGTACTGCTGCAGGTGTTTAGGAAGGGTGTGCGTAGAAGTTAAGGTAAATAGAGGAGCAGAACCATGTGCATGGAGGCTGTTAAGGTGATACAGGGGCAGAAAACACAGGCGTGCATGAGTGGAACGGGCACAGCTCCTTCAGAGAGCCTCCTGTCCTGACTGAGTAATATGCAGCAGTGACAAAGAGCTACAGTAATTGCAGAACACACAGCGGACAGTGAAGCAGAAGAGGGTAGGAGGGAGGGAGCACAAGGAGAGAAAAGAAGCCCTGAGTGTTTGATCAAAGTTTACCAAAGACTGAGGAGATTTGCATACAGATGGTACTGTAGCACAGCCCCCATAATACCTTTCCCTCTCTTTATTTTTCTTTCTGACTCACGCACGCTCACACACACTTGTACACAAATGTAATAGGGTTTCATTGAAAAATCCATGAATAGCCTTTCAAGAGCACGTTCAGGCGAAGAGACAGTCTTAGCTGATCAACAGAGCGCTGAAAAAGAAAGGAAAAACCAAAAAGCAGGGAAAAAACAGGATAAAAATAAAGATACGAATTGAGACAGAAGATGTGAAGAGAAAGAGTAGTGACAAAAAGAAAAATCTCTGTAATAATTAAGAACACCTTTTTTGTGAATGACTCACATTTATCATCTATTAACATCAATTCAGACCCTCCTTTCATCCATTCCCTATATCCATCTTCACACTATAATGACTCTGAATACCACTATTGTAGATTTATATATATATATATATATATATATATATATATATATATATATATATATATATATATATATATATATATATATATATATAAATAAAATTCCCTTCTCACCCTCCACGGGTGGTCTTTCTCAACCTCTGAGCTCGGGTCCTCTACCAGAGGCCTGGGAGCTTGAGGGTTCTGCGTAGTATCTTGGCTGCGCCGAGAACTGCGCATTTCTGGACTGAGATGTCTGATGTTGTTCCTGGGATCTGTTTTAGCCACTGCTCCAGCTTGGGGGTGACTGCCCCGAGGGCCCCGATGACCACAGGCACCACTGTGGTCTTCACCTTCCAGGCCTTCTCCAGTTCCTCTCTGAGGCCCTGGTATTTCTCCAGTTTCTCGTGTTCCTTTTTCCTGATGTTGCAATCGCTTGGTATTGCTACATCCACCACAACGGCTTTCCTCTGTTGTTTATCCACCACCACGATGTCCGGTTGGTTCGCCATTACCATTTTGTCTGTCTGGATCTGGAAGTCCCACAGGATCTTAGCTCGGTCATTCTCCACCACCTTTGGGGGTGTGCCCCACTTTGATCTCGGGGCTTCCAGTCCATATCCTGCACAGATGTTTCTGTACACTATGCCCGCCACTTGGTTATGACGTTCCATGTACGCTTTCCCTGCCAGCATCTTGCACCCTGCTGTTATGTGTTGGACTGTCTCAGGGGCCTCCTTGCACCATCTACACCTTGGATCTTGTCTGGTGTGGTAGATCTGAGCCTCTATTGCTCTGGTGTTTAGGGCCTGTTCCTGTGCAGCCAGGATGAGTGCCTCTGTGCTGTCCTTGAGTCCAGCTTTTTCCAGCCATTGGTAGGATTTCCTGATATCAGCCACTTCAGTTATTTGTCGGTGGTACATCCCATGTAAGGGCTTATCCTCCCATGATGGTTCCTCCAGCACCTCATCCTCTGGTCCCCATTGTTTGAGACATTCGCTGAGCACATCGTCGGTTGAGGCTTTGACCTTGATGTATTTATGGATCTTGGATGTTTCATCCTGGACAGTGGCTCTCACACTCGCTAGTCCTCTGCCTCCGTCCTTACAGCTCGCGTATAGTCTCAGGATGCTGGATTTAGGGTGGAACCCTCCATGCATGGTTAGTAGTTTCCGAGTTTTAACATCCATGGTCTTTATCTCTTCCTTTGGCCAGCTTATTATTCCTGCAGGGTATCTGATTACTGGCAAGGCATAGCTGTTTATCGCACAGATCTTGTTCTTGCCATTGAGCTGGCTTCTCAGGACTTGCCTTACTCGTTGGAGGTATTTGGCTGTGGCTCCTTTCCTTGTGACCTCATCGAGGCTGCCATTTGCTTGTGGTATTCCCAGGTACTTGTAACTGTCCTCAATGTCTGCTATTGTTCCCTCTGGGAGTGAGACCCCTTCTGTGTGGATGACCTTCCCTCTCTGTGTAACCATCCGACCACACTTCTCTAGTCCGAATGACATCCCAATGTCAGTGCTGTAGATCCTGGTGGTGTGGATCAGTGAGTCGATGTCTTGTTTGCTCTTAGCGTACAGCTTGATGTCATCCATGTAGAGGAGGTGACTGATGGTGGCTCCGTTCTTGAGTCGGTATCCGTAGCCAGTCTTGTTGATGACTTGGCTGAGGGGGTTCAGACCTATGCAGAACAGCAGTGGGGACAGAGCGTCTCCTTGGTATATGCCACATTTGATGGACACTTGTGCAATTGGCTTGTAGTTGGCTTCAAGGGTGGTTTTCCACATCCCCATCGAGGCTGCAATGAAGGCTCTTAGAGTCCTGTTGATGTTGTACATCTCTAAGCATTCAATGATCCAAGTGTGTGGCATTGAGTCATAGGCTTTCTTGTAATCAATCCAAGCCGTGCACAGGTTGGTGTGTCGGGTTTTGCAGTCTCGGGCGACTGTTTGGTCTACCAGGAGTTGGTGTTTGGCTCCTCTGGTATTTATGCCGATGCCCTTCTGTGCTGTACTCATGTATTTATCCATGTACCCACTTATCTTAGCTGCTATGATGCCTGACATGAGCTTCCATGTTGTAGAGAGACAGGTTATTGGCCGATAGTTGGATGGGACTGAACCTTTTGACGGATCCTTCTGGATCAGGATTGTGCGCCCTTCAGTTAACCATTCAGGGTGAGTCCCACTTTGTAGCAGCTGGTTCATTTGAGCTGCCAGTCACTCATGGAGGGCAGTGAGTTTCTTTAGCCAGTAGGCATGGATCATGTCAGGACCTGGTGCTGTCCAGTTTTTCATACCTGAGACTCTTTCTTGGACATCTGCCACTGTGATAGTTACTGGGGCTTGCTCAGGGAGGTTGCTGTGGTCATCTCGTAGAGAAATTAGCCACTGTGCATTGCTGTTGTGGGTCGCCTCCCTTTCCCATATGCCTTTCCAGTACTGTTGGGTCTCTCTGCTCTGTTGTTATTACCCTGCCATTGAGAGTACACTTTAGCTGGTTGGGTGGAGAAGAGCCGGTTAATCCTCCTGGCTTCATTTTCTCTCGTGTACCTCTTTAGGCGACTGGCCAAGGCTTGGAGCCTTTGTTTGGCAGTTTCGAGCACTTCAGGTATGGGCATCTGGCTGTACCGCTTGGGTACTGGTCTTTTGATTGCACCTCTTTGGAGCTCTGACAATTGGCTCACTTCCCTCCTTGTTACCTTGATTTTAGCCTCTAACCGTCTTTTCCATGGTGGGTATTGAATCTCATGGTTGCTCCTATAGCCGAGCATCTCAAGGATCACTGATGCTGAGTTGTACACCAGCTCATTGGTTTCCGTTATGGTGTTGGTAGGGATCGTTCTCAATGCTGCATTCACATCTTCAATGAGACTTTCTGATGGTACTTCACTCAGCCGTTGTAATTGGCATCGGGATTGCCTGGTGTTCATTCGGGCCACGATCCTACCTCTCAGGTCAGTTGCTGCCTCGTTCAGCTGTGATGGTTCGTTCATTATTGGGGCTGCATACCCAATCTCCGGGTGGGGAGTTGAAGCTAACTCCCCTCTGACCTGGCGTCCTGGCTCCCCCTTGCCGTAGCATTTGTGTTGTACCTCGTCTATCTCAAGTTGTGACAGCATTCGCCATTTGCGGATGTTGGAACACTGAGCTACTAGTTGTTTGGCAGTTAGTGTTGAATGGGGATGTCGACGTAACCATTCCTCCCGCATTCTTTGCATGTAACCCCTCTGACTAGGGTTACTTGAGTAGTAGCATTCCAACAGATCCAAGTTTTCACCTCTCGCCCAATTCCGTCTTGTTCCAGTAACCCATTTTTCATGAAGGTGCCCTGGTTCCCCAGCACCTGACGCAGACCTTGTTTGGCCGGGCGACGTCTGAGCCGGCATGGCGTGTATTCCTTTGTCACTCATCATGAGGTAGGCAGTAGCGCGAAGGATCTTGCCTAAGGACCCACACTGGATATCTGAACCAAGCGACCCGGCCTGGATTGGAACCCCGGTCTCCCGGGTGACGGTCGGGTGACTTAACCATTGAGCTACCCAGCCGCAATATATATATATATATATATATATATATATATATATATATATATATATATATATATATATATATATATATATTTTTTTTTTTTTTTTTTTTTTTTTTTAAGTTGAAGCCACATCAAGGCAAGTCCTTAACAATGAACCTGATGTACCAAAACCTGGAGCTCTTTCTCTGACGCTGAGCTGGAAAAGCCACAGGTATGTCCAAAACTAGCCTGAACTTGCAATCAGCTGCTTCACTGCTGACAGTATAAAGATATATCAGTCTGTAGGTTTCTGGAAACATGTTTAAATAACAACAGCTACTCAAATCACTCAACATTTCCTCAGAAGCATTTATCTGTCACTGAGTAATTTGTGAAACACTTTTACAATAGCAGCTACAAACACATTTACAGTAGAAGTGAAGCAGAAGAATCTGATGTACTGCGACAGTTACTGAAGCTACAAACCGAGTTATTAGGCAAAACAAACTGTCAAAATCTGATCTTAAATCTGATTGAGATGCTGTGGCATGACCTTAAACAGACTGTTCACACTCAAAATCCCCCTTTTGTGACTGAATTTAAACAATTCTGTTGAACGGTTGATTGTAGATGTTGCTGTTAAGAGTTGGCAGTTTCCCCAGAAAATAATAATCAGATATAAAATAATAATGGGAATTATAATTTTTCATTTTAAATCAGTTTATTGATCTAAAACATGAGTGTGATGAAAAAACGAAAAACTAAAGGCAAATACCTATTCTAGCACTTTTAAACTTAGAATACAATAAATTAAGGATGTTTTGCAGAAATTTATTTCAGATTTAATAGTGCTTATTATTTTGTATAAAATGCATTTTCTTAGCCCCAGTCTAAGTATGTGTGGTTATGTTTTAGAGGATTCTTATGCTGTTCCATATGTGTTTATTTGGAGTAATCGCTGGGGCGCTTCTGTGTTTGTAAATTCATTACTGAGACTGATTCATTACTGTTTTTCCTTAGGAAACCGATAAAAAATGGTTTTCTGGTCCAATGAACACATGAGGCGTGCAAACCAAATGAGACTGAACAAAACCAGTCTTTGCATGCAGCGGCATGGGGCTGAATTAATGGCTTACTTCTAAGGCAGCACTGTGTGAGACATACAGACTGACCTCAGGCCTAAGCTGACCGTTCGGACATCCCAGTGCTTTATAGGTCCAATCAATCAATTTGTGTTTGACCAGGGACAACTCTGTTTTCAAAATCTTCACTTCAAGGCTCTCTTCTGTTTAGTAATCAATATTGTTTCTCTCAAATATTTGGACATGTCATGTTTTATTTATCGAGTTCCAGGAGTTCATTACGTTGTACTAAGACCTACAGGGCAAACCAATAATTGTTCTGAATAGTTCTTTGAATCTTTACAATGTCTGTTACAGTGTAACATACCTGTTCTATGACATTAATGGCAATGAAATAGTAGAAAGATATTGAAGAAATTTTAATTAGGTGAACAGGTTTGTACTACAGACAGCAAATCCTTTCATGTTGCTGACACAGTAGTGATTCTCAAAGTTTTCACTGTAAGCATTATCAGGTCACCAGCAGCACACATTCCTGGTAATCTCCTTACAGATCTCATTGTACAGTCAACAGTGTCTCATATTTGCAAAGCAGCAATGGATATGTCACAACTTCTCTGAATTCAAGATAAAGTAGAATTCATAAGCCACCATTACCAAAGATGTGTAATTTTAAGAAAAGATGAAAAACAGAGAAACCTTAACAGTTGTTACCTTGTTAGGTTGGATGTTTTCAGGGACAAGCAAGGAGTGAAGAAAAGGAAATTAAAAAGAAGGAAAAAGGTTTTGCAAAAGTTTAAAGATTTATAAAAAAAGAGCCCAATGCTCCTTGTACAATATTTCAAAGAATCTGAAAAGCCAGCAAAAAAAGAATCTTTACAGTGTGTTTGATTTTTTTTATGATTTATAATACCATTTCAACCTTTACATAATGGGTTTATTTGTGATAAGTCAACACAAAATAGCTTATGATTATGAAGCTGAGAGAAAATGATAAATTACTTTCTAAATGTTTTCCAAATAAAAACTTTAAAAGGTCACACATTTGTATTCAACCCTCTTTAATTTCATACCCCAAAGTCACACCTTCTTAAGTGACCTTGTCATCCAATGTATAAGTGCAGCTGTTCTGTGAAGGTTTAAGAGTATTGAAAAAGTTCACAGTGTTAAGTCACCCCAACGCTACCAAGACATAGCCATCCACCTAAACTGAAATGCCCTGCAAGTAGAACATTAATCAGAAAAGCAACCAAGATGGTAACTCTGGAGGAACTGCATACATCTGGGTGGGAGAATCTATTGACAAGACAGCTATTAGTTGTGCATGCCACAAATCTAACTTTAAGCGTAAGTCAAATGAAGTAGGCCATTATTAAAACGAAGCCATAAGAAGTTCTGGTTGCAATTTGTTACAAGCCATGCAGCGAAAACAGAAAACTTTTTCAAAGGCAAACTTTTTGGCCAACATGTAAAAAGCTATGTGCATCAAAAAACTAATACTGCATCTTTGTGAAAACATCATCCACACAGTGAAACATGGCAATGACAGCATTATGATGTGGGGATGCTTTTCTTCAGCAGGCACAATGAAGCTGGTCATAGGTGATGGGAAGATGGATGGAGCTAAATATAAGCCAATGCTGTAAGAAAACCTATTAGAGGGAGCAAAAGACTTGAGATTGATGCAGAAGTTCACCTTCCTGCAGGGCAATAACCCTAAACATACAGCCAGAAATATGATTGAATGGTTTAGAATATTCATGTGTTAGAATGGCCTAGTCAAATTCCAGAGCTAAATCCTGTTGAGAATCTGTAGCAAGTCATGAAAAATACTGTTCCAAACACTCTCCATTCAGTCTGACTGAGCTTTAGCCATTTTACCAAGAATAATGAACAACAATTTCAGTCTTCAGATCTGCAAAGCTAGAGATTTACCCAATAAAAGACTTACAGCAGTCATTGCACCAAAAGGTTATTCTACTAAGTATTGAAAAGTTCAGCAAGTTCAACACTATGTATAATTTTTTTTATTACTTCACAGGTATGCAGGTATGTATCAGATAAAATCCCATTCTAAAAAAAACTGCATAAATCAATATAAAATGTAAAATATAAATGCTGATTTTGAAGACAGGGAGATTTGTGGATACCTTCAACAATTCTTATTAAATCATCCTTGGAGAATTTAAATTAAAATGTCATGGACACTTCAGGAGAAAAACCAGCTCTTTGACAGTTGTCTGTCAGTTTGTTGATGGGCCAGAGTGCGACAGAGCAGAGGACTGAGCCCGGGCAGGGAAGCAGAATCCTCAGCAGCTGCCTCACTGACACAAGCGCAACAGGGCTCAGTGGAAATCGGGTTAATGAATCGTAGAGAGAGGGAAACGGCAGGGTTACTTTTCTTTCAACACAAACCCCATCATTATCAGTTCAACCAGCACTCATCTGCACAGCACAGAGAAAAGGAAGAGACAGTGAGGTCAGTAGGTGGCATTTCTGGACCCACAGAAAAAAGGACCTCAGACAATGGATCATAGATGAGTGCAACACAATGCAACTGTTACTGATGTGTCACAGTCAATTTTAATGGAAAACGAGTATTCTTTCTTTATGTATATAATTCATTATGATAATAACTGTTAAGATCCAGCTCAATATTGTATAACTCTTTCTTATCCTTTAGTATGCAGCCTTGTGTGCTTCTGCTTGATACATCATTGGATGAATCGTTGGACCATGACCACTCTATTAAAGGCCTGTCTGCGTTAGTTGTCACTATTCACTGATGGAACAGTGAACTTCAGACAGAAACACCAATCTCACTTTAAATTGCTTTATCCTTCTTTACCACCAGTGATGTGCATGAGGCGCTGACTCATCTGGAGTGGGATGCACAAATACCAAATCTAAAGCAAACGCTAATGTTTTAATTTTGACCTTAATTGGAAAATTCTGTTGTTTTAATTGGTGTTAATTATGCTTTGATCAATTCTGTATTGTTCAACAACATGATAGGAAAAACATAGTAATAATAAAATAATATTTTATATAAGGTCAGATTTATTTTTTAAAGATTAAATGTTTTTTTAGGTTGCGCTCTCTCTTTTAAATAAAATTGAAAACCATGTATCTTACCTTTATCTGTATATGAAGTCCCTGCACCTATCCTTCTCCATGAATATCTCTGTCACTGTTTTAAAAATCATCCTTGTTTGTCTCTGATTTTTATGTCATTATTAAAATCTGACCTATGTGGCACAGAACTTTCTGCCTCACCCTGCACATTTTTACTGCACATTTATGGCTGATCAGAAGGACTAAAATGTCACACATGTTCATTAGATATTTTAGACTATGGAACATCACCATGTGTAGCACATTAAACATGTATATTGAAGATAAAAGAGAAACAGCAATGGGCATGCACCAAATGTCTGCTTCTTTCACTCTGCGACACAGCGCCACTAGAGGTGTGGCAGAGCACTGTCTCACCCCAGACTTCTCACATGTATTTCAACAAGTCAAAATCACTAAATGTGTAAATTTAGTGATTTTGACCATAAACATTTTGAAATCATACAAAAAAATAATTTTTAATTTTAAATATCATTTATGAAACCAGGTGAAATAGTAACTCACCTACCTCCCCTGACTGCATGCCACTGCTTAACAGTCATGTAGTGATTTAAAGCATTTTAGAAGACCTCTTCATTACAGTTATGTTTCCAACAAGTATGTGATGACAACTTGACACTGATAACCTGACGTTTTTAATCATTGGAGAAAATTGGAAGAAATTAGCCTGAATCCAGTCTCTTTACACAGATAGTTTGCTTATCTAAGAGGATGAACTGTATTAGCATATTTAACAGGCTGCGCACAACCGCATTTTGTATTTGACAGTTGTTGAGTCAGACGACAGCATTGTCCAAACATGTGTCATTGCAGATTAATCTGCACAGCGAAAATTTGGTTGGGTATTGACATAGCATTTTGGAAATCCTTCACTGAGCTCTCAGTTTTACAAACAAAGCTTAATTACAGAAGAATTCAATTCAAAGGGTTAACAGCTTTATGGCTTGTAAGGATGCGGGTTATAGCATCCATGAACTACAAGCTGGTGTCTATAAAGGCCTAAGGAACATTAATAAACAATGCTACTGTGTTAACTCAGGCATGGCATTGATTTATTTAATTGGTGGCCTGGGAGTGGGAAACATTATTGGATTTGATCCGAAACAACCCCCGCCCACCTTTATACACACATTTCCTCCCTCCTTTTTCTAAAATGCTTCAAATACACTCCACTAGTGACTCTGCCATTGTTAGACATAAAAACTATCTGCAGTACTCCACATGTATCAGGGATTTTATAACAAATAAATGTCACAAATTATATACACCACAAATAATTTTATAAGCTTGGATTCAGTCACACAAATGTAGTTGACCCATGCAGGCATGAATGAATGAATGAATGAATGAATGAATGAATGAAAGATAACCTTTTGAGATTTTGGAGGATATTCCAAAACCATATTGTTATTTAATATCGGGTGCTTGTCCAGGATATTATGAAAACACAGGATTGTAAAATGCACAAGTATGAACATGTGAGGAAATAGAGAAATCCCTAACACTCAATGACATACTTTTCCTGTTTTTGCTGGACAGCAATTCAGGTTTTGAGAAAGGACAATTTTTTTTGTACCTACCACCAGTCAACTGCAAGCTCAAAATGAAAGTAAGAAAGGATGAAATAGCAATATGTAGGTAGAAAACAGAGTAAAAAATGGCCGAAGGGGCAAACTCACCAGGAGTCCAGGGAAACACAATTGTACTCTAATGTAAGTACAAGTAAATCAAGGCAAATACATATGTTGGGACAAAATGGTACATGAAATGAAGAGACATGTCAAAAAATACAGACATATCCCAGAATACACAATTTGAAAACATAGTAAAAGTAAAAAAGAACAAATAAAAGAGAGGAAAATAAACATTTTAGTTGTTAAATAAATTAATGAAATTATTAGAAATGAACACAATCTCTGAAATGTCCATATTCAGATGTCCTTTTTGTTGCAGCATCTTTTGCATGGTTGTGGTTTCTGTAATTTCCAGTTTGCCATTGTGCTCCTCTTAAAATTTTGTAACATTACTGTAATATTCAAATTGTTTTGCAAATCGATGCCATTGAAGTGTTGTACAAATAAGTATGTTTAATAGAGATGTAAAATAGATCACACAATGTATTTAAACACATGCCTTTTCACTTTTGCTTGCTGCCTCCAACTCTGAATATGTATTCTGCTTTGTCAAGTCATTCATAGAAGTGAATGATATAACTAATCTGCTATAACAGTTTCCTCCTTCTTATTTTGATCTTATATGCAGCTGTTTCAAACACATACAACTATAGTATCACCTGTAAGTTTATCAGAGTTTAACTGCATGAAAAAAAAAAAACTGAATTATTCCAATACTTCTGGAAATTCAACAGTGAGGGGAATTTTCTGGGCCCTTTGGGGAACTTCCCCCTGCTGAGGAACATGAACGTTACAGTCACACCATGAACAGGTAGTGCTGTCAGCAGAAAGTAAATTACTCTGGCGGTTGGAGCAGCTGCACTGATAAGACCTCACCCACTCAAAATTCAATCAGACAAAAGAAGATATGGAACAAAATGAGCTCTACTGTGCACATATTTCCTCTTTTGTTGATCTCATTCTGTTGTCTAAAAGTTGAAGTGATTAATTTGCATCATGGGATATTTCAACATCCGATTCTCTCAAACCGTTGTTCTTTTGTCTATTTAAGCTGAATAAGACCCACAGCTTAATACAGTGACACACTGAAGTGAGTGGACACTGCACACTGCTTTGATACTCTGCTGTGGCTCCATCCATCACTGATAATAGCTGAGGACAGCTGTGTGTTCAGTCCCCCCTCTCTTCATTATATTGAAGACTTGAGGCAGAAGGGTGAATAGGAGGAAGGGGTGCATTTTTTTCTCATCTATCTCCTGATACCACATTACCCATCATGTGATACAGTCCTGAAATCTTGGAACTCCAAAGAGGTCCCAACATCCCCCCAACTCAACAGAAAACCATTCGAGGACCAGGTCCAGATGGTTGTGGCCTTGAGGGGGCTTGTATTTTGCCACTATCTGGCTCTTGATTTGCAGCACGACTGGAATGGCTGCATATACACTCTATTTCACACACACGGCAGCAAAAATGAATGCCTTTGTTTACTGTTATGCTGATTACCCTTCATACAATACTGTTGACTAGAGTGGATCAATGGAGAATTTGCTCTGTAGTGATTGGATCTTAATCCTCTTCTCACCTTTCAAACTGTACCTGAACTCAATCAATAAATTGGACCCTACTGACACGCGTTCACATTTATTCATACTAATAGGTCAGTAGAACTGTGGTGCTCCATTCACACACATGGCTTTTTCAGTCAACCTCAAAGAGGGTAATAATGCACTGGGTAACAGCTGTCTTCTCAGAAGATAAGAAAAAAAAAAAAAAAAAAAAAAAAAAAAAAAAACTGACAAAAATTAAAAAGTTATTTTACTGCAGGATATCAATGCAGTTTTGTTAGCTTTGTGATCAAAATGGGAAAAATATCATTTCTTAAAAACCAGTGTTGTTTTTCTTCTTATGCTTGATGACAACTCCTCATGAAGGAAAATATTTGCTGGCTGTAGTAAAATACCCTAGAAATTGCTAAATGACCTAATCACCTAATTTGCATAACTGGCAGTGCACACCTATTTGTAGTGGACTGAAGGAAGGAAGAACAGTATTATGGGAGAAACAAAAAAGGAATAAAAACAGACTAAAGATGTCTAGCGCTACAAATTAACTTGTTCTGATTCATGGTTTTCAAATCACAGTTTCAACTCTCCAATTTGTCCAGACTTAAGAACAGCAAAAATCAACAGAATCAAGAGTTATGTTTTAATTCTTTTTTTTATTATTTCTTTAAAAAACTTTTCACTTTGTTATTAATTCAAATGTCTTTTTTTTTTTTAAAGTCAAAGTAGGTGGGATCAGTCATAAAAACAGTCTTGATTTGATTTACGATTAACAGTAGGACCTAATCTGTTGAGCTCTACTAATAAACCGACTGATGGAAAAAAAATCTAAATCTGTTGAGAAAATATAAAATGGTTTCAGAATTGTAAAGCTTGGATGGCGAACAATTCAAATACACACACAGTATCCATCATGCTTAACCTTGCAGGGTCACTGGTGCCTATCTCCAATAGTCACTGGGCAAGGTACACCCTGTACAGGGTCATGTTTTTTGGACTGTGGGAGGACCCCAGGCTGGATTTGAACCCAGGACCATCTTGGTGCAAGGCAACAGTGCAGTTTTATATATATATATATATATATATATATAAATTGTCATCACCCAATCATGCTGACACAAACAATATGGTTTATTTTGGAGACAGATTTTTTCATATTCTTATCTGATCTGTAATTTAAAGAGTACATTGAGGTCAGTTCCAGTAAATCTCCACAGATGGCAAGCTAATGTTATTCAATTAGCAGGTGATGTGGAAGGGTGGAACCTGATCCTCAACAAAACACCAACCCAGCACACTCCCTTCTATAAAAGACACCTGTCAGAAACAAGAGCCTCCTTTACCCTGGCTGTTAAAGAAAAGCACTCTACTTGTCTCATCATCATTTAGGACTTAGGCACTTCAAAGCTGGCCAGGTACAAAAGCAGTGAGACGGTTGCCTTCAAAAGAACAGCACAAGTTATGGTGGGTTGGCAGGAGAGAAGAATAGCCCTGTAAATCATAGTGGAGGGAAGAAAATATAAAAGACAAGGCGGAGAGACGCAGTTCACCTGTTCTCTGTAACACAATCACTTAACGATCCTCCAGGCACATTGTGAGGGAGGGCGCTCCTGTAGCTTGCGCCCTCGCTTTGTGCCCCGCTGGAGCGCAGAGATCATCTTCCCCCTCTCTGCAGACCCCCTGACCCTCTCTCTGTTCCACCCACACACACCCATCAAAATTACCCTCACCCCTCAAAGATTAAGATCAATGTCATTCATCGCGTTTAGAGTATCAGCCTTTGATTCGGACCAGAGAAAGGAAAGGGAGGCATACAGGGCACCTGGGAGCTGTGTGAGGAAAGAGCAAAAATGTCCACCGTTAGATGGAGATGAAAGTGGCTTTTTTACTTTCCCTTGAAGCATGTGTGCTACCTGTGTAAAGGCGAACTGATGTCTGAAACTATTACAATTTAACAAGTGTTGCACAATGTGGAATTTATTTCATCTCAAAGTGGCACTCTAACATCTTAAACTAAATTTAAATAGATTTTGTTTTAAATAATTGGCATTAGTTAAGCATATCTGCAGGTTACAACAGCAAATGATGAATCTATTGCTGTCCTATTCAAGGTCAACACTAGCAGTATGCTGAACATTTACAGTGTCTCCCAAAAGTTTTCACACCTCTAAAACTATCACATTCTCTCATGGTACAACCACAAACTTCCCTGTATTGAATCTGAGGAGTCAATAGCTTCAGATTAGCTCAAAAAATGTGCATAGAATGTACTACCATTACTGAGCAGCTGCATGGAAGCCTTACACCACTAAGTCCAATGTAAAGTTTCTAATGTGGTACAAAGCACTCTGCCACTGGACTCTAGAGCAGTGGAGGAGTGTTTTCTGGAGTGACAAATCATGCCTCTCTGTTTGACAATCCAAATGACTGGCTCATTCTAACAGTTAAATGTACTTTGATCTCATTCATTATAGATCTGGGTGTAAGTTTATGGTCATTGAATGAGTGGAAGGTGAGGCCACCATCCCATTCTCTGTCAAGAAGGGGAGACGGATGCCTCCCTGCGAACAAGGTGACAATTTTAATCATTCATCAACTACATCAAAGAGAGTCTATTTTGACGCTTCAGATGAAGTATGGGAGGGCATTGATGCTACATAAATACATATAGGTTTTTGAATGTTTTAATATGAAATTTGAAATACTTTTGCGAGGCACTATTTTTCTGAACACCCTTACCTTTAAATGAAATTATGCAAAAGTAGTGAGTGCTGGTAACGAAAGGATCTTAAAATTGCAAAGCTCTTGGTATTTACATATTTACATATTTCTTCACTTCCACAAAGAAGACTACAAACAGCAATTTAAATAAAACTCTCATAATTTACGGTTGCAGTGGTGCCTTTTTCTTGATGGCAAGAAGGCATTCAAATGAAGAAGTTTGATTCACCTGAGCTGTTTTGCCAATAAGAATGCAAGTCTGCCTTTTATGCATATTTTCTCCTTTTGTTGATGCAATAGTTTCATCTGACTAAATAAAAAAAATGCATTTTTTTTTAGCTGTCTGTCACTCAGTAGGTCCAACCTCTCATTACTTCCACTTCTCTCAGCGTTACAACAGGGTTCTCTCTGTATATCTAGTCCCAGACCTTTGACCTGGCCCATAGGTAAGCTTAGCTTTTGCACAGAACTGACCTTTTTCTATTGATACCATTCTCCATTGAAGTTCCAAGCCTTCCTATCTCCACTCTCTCTCTCTGCTTTCCTACCACCCCCAACATCCCCACCCTTGGAGCCACCATGGTTTGTGACGGTCTAAATGCCCCCTTTTGTTGGCAGAATGGACCTTTTGTCTGCACCCCCTGCATGTGCTGACTAAGGGACATCCAATGAGCCCACTTTTGAGTCTACACATAGGGGTATGAGAGGGATAGAAACAGAAGGTCAGCTTAAGCCTTGCAATTAACCCACACCACCACACCCTCACCCTTTTCCAAGTGTGTTAGAGGAATTTTTAGATTCAAAAACTTTTTAGATGGTTGGCCCCCTTCCCTTTATATACCTTAAAATGTACCTTGAAAGGCTGCCACTCTCATCCTTGCACCTTCAGTCGAGTTGGTGAAATAAGCTGACTGATCCTTTACACAAAGTTGTAAGCATGGCTTGGATTTACATGTATAAAAACACTTGAAGAAAAAAAAAAAAAAAAAAACATCCATCAAAGATCCATGTTGAATCAAGATTTCTCTATTTAGATACCAATTTAGTTTTGAAGTAGTTCTGTGAGAGTTACTTGACCTGATGAAAGTTCAATTACTCACTTTCACATCACTTTCACAAAAAACACTTTCTTAACTTGGCACAAACTTTGGTTAAGCACTGTGCCTTGAAGTTCCAAGACAGTAGTTCATCATGTTGTCTCTTTTCAAAAAACTGTGAGTATTCAGAAAAAGGATTGTTGATAAAAAACAAAACAAAATCAACAGCATGATGAAAGATAATATTTGATCTTTGTAGATATCTTTCTTTCCTGGTTTCTTAATCAAAAAAGCCAGAAAGAAAGCTGATTTACCAGTGTGGCCATTTTAAACTTTTAAACTGAAGCCTAGAAGTTAAAATAGGCATGCTAAATTGTGTGGTAATTTAGAAAAGTAAGAAATATTTGATGCAATTGAATGCTTGAGAGGAAATATTAAATCTAATTCAACATTGTTTAATTGCAACAGGTGAATTAACTGTATTGCATCTAATTTGAGCTTTTCCCATGTGTTGCACTAAAATGCCTTTTTGTCAATTGTCTCAAAAAATGTATTGGGTTATATTGAAAGGATTAAAACCATATTGCAATAAACCAAAGTAAACTGAGAGTTCATATAAATTGAAATGAATTGCAGTATGCATATCAGTGTTATATTTGATTAAACAGAAATGTGAAAAATACAAATACACCAATTTCTATTTACAGAAGCATCTAAATGGACAGGATCTTGACATAATGTTATAAACAGAATTTTACTTCATCTCAACCCTCTAATATTATATTAAACTGTTTTTGTTTGTCTTGGACAAACAGCCAAATTAAGCAATGGTATAACAGTGTTTTATTAATGGTTTAGTCATCAAAATTTTTATAATTCTCTAAATATTCAAGAGTATATAAAAGAAACTTGTGAGTAATGAAGTAGAAAGACAGTAACAACTATGACTGGTTACATAGGGATTCACACTACTATATTTCTGAAATAAACATTTGCTAATACAGCAGTTTGTGGACAGCCTGTAGACCTATAATTAATCCTCTCAGCATCCCTTTTTTAATAGATTTCCATTAACATGCTTTAAAAAGCAATGCTTTCAAACAATATCTAATTCACTGCACACATGAGAACACACATTACTGCTGAGTAGCATTTACTGGACACCCTTTAAACATCTTCCTTTAAAATCCAATCCACTAATATATCCAAATCACATGGCTGTCCCGGGCCATATATCTTTAATTGTATGCTTTAACAAGAGTCAGACGCCTGTTGCAAACTCCTCTACACATCAAAAAGCAGCCGCCAAGCACCTAATATCCTCTGCCGTTACAATGCTGCTGTTTCACCACCCATGTTCATAAAAAGTAGTCCTCTCCTCCCCGCCACCCCCAGCCCCCCTCCTTTCACTTTGATTGGCCTAATTGTGTTTCCTGCTGAATGCAGTAAACTGAAGGGAAGCAAGGAAGTGCATATGTACGTACCCTGGAGCGAGCATACAAATTCCAATTCACACCGTAGGCAGCTTCTCTAACAAGAGGCCATTAGAGACAATGGACAGGCTCGTTCACTTTCTGAGGGTCCAATTTACAGAGCTGTGTCAGGTATTAAAGCCTGTTGAGTCCTTCAGAGTACAACCTCCTAGTCTGCTTTGTCATGCATTACAAATAGTTCAGTATCTTTCACTGGCTTTAATTATGGACATAAGTTAGATTTGAAATTCTGCCCGATTACAAATACTTTAATGTAACTGTATATAATCTAGATTTAACAGAGGCTTCAATTGGAAAGACAGTATTAATTGAAGCAGAGAATGGCTTCTTATTTGTTCAACAATCACGTTATTGTCTGACAACATGTTGGACTTTGACAGCTGGGAAGCCATACTGAAGCACCTTATAAGTGAGTTCAATTAAAAGAATCTGCTTACGTTATTTAGGAGCTTAAAGGTTTTATGGCAAAAGAAATTAGGCTACATTTACACATGACCGCTGTCTAGAATCTGTCAGTATTTTCGGAAGTTGATTAGGAAAACATTTCACTTTGAGACGGCACCTCCAAGACACCTTGAATCTGATGTAGTTGTCATGCAGAGAGCACTATTTGACACTGTGATTTTAGCATGACGTTGAAACGTGCATACGCTTTTGACCCTTAGCTTCCACCTGATTTAAAAAACATTAACTCATTTCCAATAAACCAAGTGCTTACACAACACATATATTCTTTATCAGAAATTGTGGCAAACTGAACAGGTTAGGTAGCACACACAGCACAATGCTATCCGCCATTGATTTTGTTGTTATCTGTATGTGCATGCGTGGAACAAACCCTGCAGCCATGTGTTCTGTGCATGTGCACTTTCATACCTGCAGACTACTTTACACCTCTGCAGGGAATCTTCCTGAAAAGATTCCACTCTAAGACCAAGTTTCAAGAGGTGCTGGTGTCAGAGACTCCGATCACAGGAGACTTGTAAACGCACGGCTGGATCGCAACAAAAATATTATGGTTTCACTGAAAATTGTCTCTGTGTAAATGGGGTCTTAGACAAGATAAAGTTTCCAGGTCATTTCAGATTTACCCTGTTCTAGAGTGGAGTTTAAGTGTAAAATTACTGTCAGTGAAATGTAGCATTGCACGAACAGGCTTTGTTCATATGAATACATGGTAGCAATATTATATGGGATTATCGCAGTTTGGTATGGGGTGGCTGTGAAGTTTGTGTGTTTAACTCCAGCTTCCCGCTTTGAGTGAATGTGATGTGTGAAGTGTTTTGACTTGTTGGTATGACTAGAAAAGTGCTATTCAAGTTCAGTTTATTTACCATTCTAAGCTCAGCTAAATTCTCCAAGAACCAAAGTTGGTCAACTAAGTTAACAAATAAGATTCATTGGTGATTGCATGGACATTTTTAAACATGACATCAGGATTTATCTTTCATATTATGAAGTATTTTCATGCAACATCTTGGAAAAAAGTTAAATGCAAGTATTAATTGAAATAAACACTTTGACACATGAATGCTTATCAAAACAATGCTCTGTTTTTAGCAAGAAATTGTATCTGTACATACACTCCCCCTAAATTAGATCATTAGAAAATGGAAGCATCTTAATTGTTTTTCTTTACACAGGACAGAAGATTTGAACATTTCAATAATGAGTGGTTGGACTTTTCCATATTTTCAATTCTAGAGATCCAACACGTGGCCCATGGAGAATATGACAAATCATTGGTTTTTAGTCGTGGAGACATCACAAAACCACAGTGCGGTTGACTTTGTAATCACAACCTGTCATTCTTTCTGTCTTCATATCTCTAAATATGGGTGAGCGCCTGTTGGTGGGAGTGGGCAAACCTGGCCCACTTCACAAAAAGAGTCTGAACTGCACCAGGATTCCCATGCCATCCTGGGATGTATTTTCCTTTCTCCACTCTCTCTGCCTTTCTTGATCTAAAAAGTCACCCCTCTGCTGAGCTGGTGACCTGGTTTGTAAGCTGCAGTCTTGGCAGTGGCAGACAGCATGTTGCTAAATGGGAGGAAAGTCATATGTTAGCAGTTTGAACCTACAGCCTCAATTAGAGGCAGCTGTTGGTGTGCTATCACACCACATCGGAGACGAGGGTGTGTGTAGGGGGGGTGAATTTATGGTCTGCGTCTCTGTGGCGACCACTGTTTGATGTGCAGATAATTAGGAAGTGAATGACTTCCTGTGGGTTGCTGCTGGAAGGGGCAGCTCCATACAATAATAATAAAAAAACAGAAAGAAACAGAGAACAAGGAGCGAAAACAGCTGAGAATTGGGAGGCATATCATTGTAGCAGGGTCAGGTAGTGTGTTAACAGAAGCCGGAGGTCGTATGCTTTTTATAAGTAGTGCACTCATTCTCTGTGTCTGCATGCATCAGGTACAAAGTGTATCTCCTCACAAGAAACTGAAATGACCACTAGTTTTGCACAGTCCAAAAAAAAAAAGCCATACCCAATGATTAAATTGTTCATCTCATATCGTATACTACAACAGGCTTAAACCAAAGGCAACCGAACCTTTGCTCAGGTTTTCCTGAAGACCTTTTAACACCTATCCAGGAGTCTTTGTCAGTTCTAGAGGCTCGCCATTGAACAGTTCTCTCATAGTGTTCCATAAAAAGCATTTGCCATCATCAAAATTTTGTCAGTTTTTGCTCGTCTGTCAAACTTATAAGTTTTGGATTGTCAAACTAATAATGATTTTATTTATTAAGAAAAAGAGCCTTTACAAACCAGCCAAAACCTTATGTGAAAATATAATTGCTCCCATTGTAAAACCATGAAATAACTGTGATTAACCACATTTTAGATTTGGCTGCACAAATGTTCACAACCAGACCAGAAATAAGAAAAAAAATTGCTAAAACAGAAACTGTCTAAAAACAAACATCCAGAATTGATGGTAATGAAATTAATCTCTCAGTCTGGAAAAGATTATAAAACCATTTCTAAGGCTTTGGGATCCCAGCAAACCACAGTGAGAGACATTATCTACAAATGAAAAAAAAAAACAAGGTACAGTGGTAAGCCTCCCTATCCACCCGCCCAGGAGTTACCAGCTTACCAAAATTACTTCAAATGCACACTCAGGAATCCAGGACATCATATAAGAATTAAAAATAGCATCTAGCACTGTTGGTCTCACTTGCCTCAAACAAGGTTAGTATTTGGCAACAGGACAGTGACTTGGCAAAAATGGCATTCCTGGGAGTGTTCCACAATGAAATTTTACTGTCAAACAAAAAGAACAGAAAGATACATTTCACATTTCCCTAAAAAAAAGCATCTTGATGATCCCCAAGTCGCTGGAGGAAATATTTTATGCATCTGACATAAAACTAACACAGCATTTCAGAAAAAGAACATCATACTGACAGTCACAAATGGTGATAGTAGGATCTGAATGACTTTCTGCAATTGATAGAACCAGTCTTTGGCCTCAACTACACTTGGGTTATACAGCAGAACAACGATCCAAAGCACACAAGCAAATACACTTTTAATTTAAGTAGCCTGGTCAAAGTCCAGATTTAAATCTGATTGAGATGCTGTTTCATGACCTTAAACAGGCAATTCATGCTTCATGTTTCTGATGGCTATTGTCCATAGAATAAACATCTGAAAACTGCTTTTGTATTTACTCAGGTTATCTTTTTCTCATTTAAAACTTTTCTTTTGATGATCTAAGTGTGAAAAAAGGTCGAACAGTATATGTAATGGGGGAAATCATGTTTTCAACATAATCCTTTGATTTCAGTAAAGCCTGTCTATTCTTGTCATTTTCTCAGAAGGTTTACAATCTGGGCAAGATAAACCAATAATCCAAAGAAATTATGCAGATCAAAGGACAGTGTTATGCTTCTAAAGATGAGTAAAAAAAAAAATCCAGTCTGTCCAAGCTTGTTACTTCAAACATCAGAAATAATCTGTCAAATTTACCATGCATACGTTTCTGTTGAGACTACCATCCAAGGTTTCTCAAGAGCATCAGTATTAAATTAAATGCCACTTGCTTGTTCCATAGCAACCATTTATTTCTCCACTTGGCTCACCACCAACTTGAATGGCATTTCAACTTTAACCTTCTCAGGCAGAGGTCACAACCTCTGTTCAATGTACTCTCAATATTTCTGAGGAGGCTCATAATAAAAAAAAATCTATATTCTATGAGGAAAACACAATTGAAATAAAAAGGAACAGTAATTGATTTAAAAAGTTCCTCACAGCTAAGAGTTAAGTCGGTCAATAAAACTCTCCTACAGAGTCTGCTGGCCACTGTATGACCAACAAAAGGGCCAGATTGTGATGGTCTGCATCTTTTGTTTCTCTCCAGCTTTTGTCATGAAGAGAACACAATAGGAAGGAATGCTTGGCTTTCTGCTTGAGTGATAAACCTAATCAGGATGATAACAATGGTGTTTAAAGGACCAAGAAAGTCTTTAACTGTTCTTCGTAGTATCAGATTAGCTTGTTACAATCGGACCCCCTGTGGATACCCATTCATGTGCAATGGAAGACAGGCTTTAAAAAACAACCACATATATGCATATAAACAAAACCTTCTTTACATTTGCTATTAACAAGCAAACTAAACATATTTCAGTCATTAACGAATACGTTTACATTTTACCTTTAAGATTTTCCTAAACAATTTTTTTGTTGAAATAACTATTTTAAAGTAAATACAGTAGTTAACAAATGTATTCATACCCAACAAACTTTTTTCACATTTGCTCATGTTACCAGTGCTAACTTCTATTTATTTTTATTGGGGCTTTATGAGATAAACTAACACAAAGTAGTACATAGTTGTGAAAAGGAAGAAAAAATTATGCTTGTTTTTATTATATATATATATATATATATATATATATATATATATATATATATATATATATATATATATATATATATATATATATATATATATATTTTTTTTTTTTTTTTTTTTAAGAAAATCTGTGTGCGAGGTGAAAATTTCACCCTTCACCTTAACCTGAGCACACCATCCATTTCTTCAGCTGATACAGGGAAGCTGGTAAGAATCAACCAGCAGCAGGGAAGAGATAAATACAGAGCAATTCTGGGGGAAAATACTATTAGAGGCTGCAAAAGACTTGGGTCTAGGGTGGAGGGTCACTTTCCAGCAATATAACCACCCTTTACATTCAATAAACTGGTTTAAGTCAAAGCATTATTCAATTCTGACAAAGTTAAAGTCTAGAAATCCAAATAAGAATCTGTGGGAAGACTTGAAAATAAATGCTTACAGATGCTATCCTTGCAATCTAACTGGGCTTGAGGTATTTTGCAAAGGAGAATGGGTGAAAAAAAGTAAGTCTCAAAATATGCAACACACCTAAAGACATACCACGAAAGGTGCTTCTTCAAAGTACTGAGTCAGGGAAAATTGAGATCAAATGAGTATCTCACTTTTCAGATTTTTATCTGAGAAAAAAATGAAATTAAAAACATTTGAAATATTTCATGTTTAATTTCCTTTTCCTTTTGCAGTTCTGCACTTGTCAATCAAAAAATCTGAATAAAATACATTTTGCATGTAAGAAGAGTTAAAAAAGTTTAATATTTTTACAAGTCACTGTATCTAATGTGATACACTAAGAACTTAAATAGCTACATAGAATTTGGTTTGCTGATTGGTTCCAATTTATAACATGTGTTGGTCTACCCAGAATAAATCCTAGCCTTGGACAGTTTCATTTTTTGTGATGGTCCAGGTAAAATAAGTTTAAAGTTCTTTTTTTACTATACTTTATTTTGATATAATTTAAAATGGGCAGCATCTTACAATTGTCTTGCAAGACTTTTGTCTGAATATGTGTTGGGGTTTTGCATATAAGATTAAATAGACATTATAAACATTAATAACAAGACCCCATTCCCTGTTAAATGTGAGTTTTAAACTTCCAGTTAATTACAGGGCTAGGCAACAAAATACAATTGCACAACACACACACACACACACACACACACACACACACACACACACACACACACACACACACACATTTATCACAGTCAAAACATACCAACCAAGGACCCTCACAGTTCTGCATGCTCACAGGAGCGAAGGAAAAAGGGAAAAAATTCTTCTATGATAAGAAGCTGTTTTTCATGGTGGGGCTGAGAGTGGGTTTTCCTATCTTGTTATGCTTTGCATTTGTTTTAGTCTACAAGAACATGTGATGTGATGAAGTTGGTATCTGTTTTCCCATTACAACATGTTCTTTGGTACCATGGGAACCGGGTGCCTGCCTGTTGCTGATGGAAAAAAATTCAGCGCTTGAGGATGTGGTGGGGTTCCGAGTTTAAATGAAAAGAGGGAATTTTCCATCTTTCTTTTTCTCTTGAACATTAAAAATCAGTGCCCCCCCACCCCATTGCAGGGATGCTGCTTCTTTGAGCTGAGGGTCCCTGACAAAAAGAATTGTGCAAACGAGCCTTTAAAATCCCTAAATGGTTGTGGTCTGCTCACAAAGGGGGCCAAAGAATGCATTGCTGGACAAAGGCTGGCCCCTGCCCCAGCACTCTGGCCTGAAGTGATGAATCCAAACGGACGCATGAACGTGGGCTGAATCTGAGGCCACGGAGGCACCACCTCGCCCCCCACTGGGCCAAGCAAAAGGGACGGACTTCAGGGATACACTACAACGCCAGCTCAGGGGGCCTCAAAACAATCAAGACTTACTAACTACCCTTAACATCCATAGGCCTTGATTGATATGGGAAAGGCATGCTTGCTTCTCTGTACAGAACCCTCTATCATTCTTTATCATCCTAAATGCCTAAAACTACCCCCCCTCTCAAAGCACACTTTACTAATCAGATGAAGGCAGCCATTATATAAAGATTTTAGTAACATAACAGGTTTATATTAGCAGCTAAGTCTTGCTTTATGAGTGTGCAATGTAGTCCATAGGGTCATAGACTGTAACTAATGGCAAAGAAATATGAAAGAATAATGGGGAAATCAAAGAAGTGTGAAAAATTTATAGTAAGTCTTTCACCAAAGAGTATTGCCTCTCAAGAGTACAAAATACAAAGAAAACTAGGCAATTTGAATAGTTCAGAGGTATAGAAAATGGCTTGACAAGCCAGATTAAAGAACAGAAAGGTGCTTTGAGGAACATTTGCACTGTAAAGAGAAATAAAAATGTTTTTTAAAGCAAAACATTCCCTTGTGATAGATTTTGAGTATAATAGCAAAAATTAGTTTAAATTGTTGGTTCATAAAACAGATACAATACATCCTTTTGACAGGTATGAGTTGATGCACAGTTTGTACAAAGAATTGATCAGCTCAGTTTTATAGACTCAGTTTGGCCAGAACTATACCATTCCTTTGTCCATTCACAATATGTTTGCCTTGTTCTCTTTAGGAATAATGTTCCGAGGTACATATGCCCCAAAGCACAGACAATAAGTATGTAAACTCTGTTTGCCTTAAAACCTTTCCTGACTGGACAAAATAAACAAGATGCATTCATGAAAAATGCATCAGTCAGTGAGCTCTACCTTGTCAAGCAATGTTGAGCAGATCCCTTTTTTGCTGCTGAAATAGTTCTAAGTCCAGAAGGGATGGAGTCAACTGTGGATGTCTAAAGGTCTGCTGTGAAGTCCGGCACTAAACCATTAGTAGAAGACCCTTTAATTGCTTCAAAATGAAAGTTATGAGCTGTATACATCTGTTTTGTTGATTTTTGTTTTTGTATGATGCTGTGTTGGATTGAGATTAGTAGAAATTATTTTCAAGACTTGATAGTGTTCTTCATGAAAACTTGAGTAATTCCAGATGTTCGATTAAGCAAAATGTGTACAAATGCTAATGTCTGTAAGTGTGGATGTGTGTTAAAGTATCTATATCAGTTAGCAGACTATTTCATGTGGTATATGAAAATACGTCATGCTGATACTTATTTTTTTTTTTTTACCTGAACCAGCTGTCCAGTAATTTGAGCTGAACTTCATTCATTAGACAACAGAAGTGAGCCTTGTCAACAAGCCTTGGCTCCTGCAACAGCTGCACTGTTGAAGATGAGGTGAGACAGACATAACAATATCATATTAGGGCTATGTTAGAGACAGTTAAATCCTTGTGATTCTTCATTTTTTTCTTTTAGCGCATCACATTCAAGAACTGAATACTTACTTACTTCCTCATATTTGTTGTACTGCCATGTACCACCGTAGGGAGATAGCATTTAATTTTTTCTTCCCTGTCACTGGTCATAATTTTATAATTTTATAATTTATACAAGTATCTAAAATAAAACTGAAACACATTCAATCTAATTGGCTTGTTTACTGCGTCAAACCAGTTTGTCCCTTATTCTGACTCAATGATCTAATTGCACGGAACGATCTAACTAAAGATCTGGAGCTTGTTTCTCTAAAATAAATAACAGTAAACAACTTTGCTGTGCACAATTACAGTGCTCATGGGTAGGAGGACAAAGAGTACTGGTTTGCAATATTTTAAAACATTCTGTGCTGTTACATTTCCAAATGATTTCTGTTTGGGTTTAAAAGGAACACGTGATTTTATTACAGGACCTTCAAGCAATTTGTAGGGTACTTATGTGTCAGTTGACGAGGACTATAGGTCAGTCTCCCCTTACTGGAAAATAAAAGCAAGGCAGCGCTACTTCATTTGGCAGCAAAAATAAATTATTTAATTGATACTCTCTCAATCTCGCCTTTATAAAAGGAGTCGAAAGATGAAGATCGTTACTGCCTTACAGTCATAAGAAGTCATGCTTCCCACTAGCCATGTAGGACACAATACTTGGAGATAGGTGTTCTTGTCAGATGAAACCAAATTTAAACTTTCTTGTCTACGTGAAAAAAGCTGGCAGAAAAACAACACTGCATGCACCCTCACTACCACCCTTTGAGTGAAATATAGGGGTGACATCACGTTGTGGGCATGGTTACATTTAGCTGGGAAAGGTTGGCTGGTTAGAGTCAAATGGAAGATCGAGCTAAATACGTAGCAATAATGGAAGAAAACCTATTGAGGCTCCATAAGACTTCATTGGAGGATCACCTAAGTACAATGACCCTAAAGGCCTTGACATACCTTTCTGTGTCCGTGTACATGAGCCACGAATTCAGCCTAACAGAAAAGCACACACTCCGATTCATACTATTCTTAATTCAGCAAAACTGTATTTGATTGACACATATGGTCTTTTAACAATAATCTCTTAGGTGGCGATAATTCCCTGGTTTATGCAATATTTATTCAAAACATAAGAAGGAAAAAAAAATAATGAAACTGAAAATAAATACAGGTATTGTATTTTTGCTTCCCGTAACAGATCCATTGTTCATTTTGAAAAAAAGATCAGCTCTCCTCTCACTGTATTTCTTTAAAACATGCTTTATTATTGTTTGTCTTCTCCTCAATGTCTGACCCAGTATTCTCTTCATCTGCAGTGTGTTAGGTGCCAGGTGTAATGACAAAAATTACTTTCACACAAGTTTTGCTTTTGAGCAGACAGTAGAATGAACTAAGAGGTACGAACATAAACATACAAGCAAAGCTACAATGGAGGGGTCTTTAAGCATTTTCATATGTTAGAATGATCCAGTCAAAGCCAAGACTAAAATCTGACCAAGACACAGACTTAACAACTGGTGCTCACTGTAAGGACTCACAGGGAGGACCCGGAAATTCAACCACACACAGGAGTACGTAAAGGAAAAACAAGTTTATTTAGTATCAGGAACTGGTAGCAGCTCAGGAAGAAATAATGAAGGTCTCCACAAGGGAATCCAACACAGCACCAGGGGCTAGACGATAATCAGGCAGAGGTTATACACGGAGAGGCAGAGAGAGCAAATTTAACTTGAGGGACAGGCAATACTCGGTGGTCGTGAAGCGGAGCTTGAGTCAGGGTCCAGAAATCCAGAAACAAAGGAATCCGTAACAGGCTTGGCAGGAGGGGAAGATTCGTGGACGGAAATGGGTTGAAGAAACACAAGAAGGCAAGGCATGAAACGCTGGAGCTCTACTGGCTCGTGGCTGTCGATAATCTGGCAGGGGCTGAGAGGAGTTAAGTAGAGCAGGGCCCAGGTGGCACAGATCAGCAATCAGGCGACACAGGTGAGTTGAATGAAAACTAACACAGCATGGACAGGACAGAATGTGAATCATGACACTCACAGATACTCTCCATCCAGCCTCATTGATGAGACTGATGATTGGGCTATAATTTGTAAAGAAGAATGGGCAAAGTTTTGTTCTCTGGATTTGAAAAGCTGGTGGAGAGATACACCAAAAGCCCACACCTGTAATCGGAGTGAAAGATTGTTCTGTTAATGATTGACTGGGGGCCTTTTTTTTGAAAGATTTTCACGGTAAACAAAAATTAAAAAGCATTTCTTCTAAGCTTCCACTTTACTGCTTTGTAATCGTCCATCACAAACAATCCCAAAACAATACATTTAAGTTTGTGATTGCAAGGTGACAAAATGTGAGTGTGAATAGTTTTGGAAGGTACAACAAGTTAGTTAATCTTCCCCAAAAACGTTTGTTGCAGATATGGTGATACGAGAAGGTAAGAAAGAAATGAAAATAAAAATAATTATAATCAACATTTTCATTGGGTATTGTAAATTGTAGGAAGTTATAGCTTTGCTTATTTTCCATATTTATTTCTTTTTCATCATTGTAAGTAGCTGAAATTTATCTTAGATGCCATTGTGAAGGATGCTGAAAATTACAGAGACACGTGTCAAACAACTATACAAGTGACCGTCTTCTAGTTAATTTGGAACCACCAATTATCCCTGCTTGCATGTCTTTTTGGAATGTAGAACAAACCACAGTACTCAGGAAAAGAAAAAAAAGTGCAAGCATGAGGAGAGCATGGAATTTTATAAATAGAAAAACTTCAATAGCTGAGATTTGAGGTGGAGGTTTTGTCACATCAAAACACTCTCCATTCTAAATATTAAAGAAATGTTGATATAGGTCTAGCAGTTGCAATTTGTCTTTAGTAGGATCATATGTCAAATACTATTCTATGAAGAGGATCCATATGCCTCCTTTTGCGTACTGAGTGAAAGCCTTAGGCCTATATTACTCACAATGGTGGTATTTACAAAGTTCTGACTTCATATCCTGGTTGGGGTTTTTTGTGTTATTTGACTTGGGGCCCTGATTTTCTCAGCACATGCATCCCAAACTAAAGAAATCCTTTTTACATACCTCCTCAGTACTTAAGAGGCTTATTGATTACATAACTTGAAAAGTTGCAGCAGATTTGAGCAGGCTCAGCACAATAAGGCATGCCACAAAACTCAAATGTAATCTAGCCATGTTTAATTTTAAATACAAAGCCCATTCATTCACAAAACAAGGAACAAAGACAGTAAAACTGTGTCCTGTTAATGATTAATGTTTCACTTGGCACTTTGCTTTCACTTCTTGAGGACGTGCACACATGTTCACACACAAAACACCACCTTGCACTTGTTTTATTGCTTTTGAGTGGGTGGTGTTAGTGATACCTCTCTGATTCATACTGCTGTTTGAAGTGGGATCATTTCCAGCAGTGTACATGCCATTCACACAGGTATCCACCCACAGACAAAGTAATTTTGCTTTCTTCCCACCTTGTACTATTACTGGAAATTGACTTTGGAACATAGTTAATGGCAGGAGTTTAAAATTTTGCTGCTAGCATCAAACAAAATGTGTAACACCAAGGATATGACGAGGACAGGCTAGCAGATAACAGATTGTGGAAAATGAAAATGAAGGGTCAGAAGAAAGTATTTAAGGCTAGATTTCAATTTGATGGATTAGTATGAATGTACCATTGTGGGGAAGCATTTGTCTTTGGCACTCTACCAGGCCTAACATGCAGGTAGTCCTTTCAAATGGCACCTGTTGTCCAAGTCTCACCCATTTTCTAAGCTGATTCTTGTAAAAAGCATGACTGTGGAGATGTCGGTTATGGCAGCCCACATCTATAGTCAGTTATGTTTAAAAAAGGTTTTATTTTTCTCTGTTGAAGCCTTCCTATCCACAAAAGAGTCCACATTAACCTACAATAATATTTGTGAAAGCTATGGCTGGGTGGTAAAGTTGACTGGGAATGGATTTTTTTTCTGAGAGTACATAGAGAAAACCTGATATTTTCATAATATAATATCATCATGAAACCACTGAAGTTGTAGATATAAATAGTTGTTGTTATGGCTTTGTCTGACTTATAGGTTAGAAAATCTATAGACTGAGGAGGTTTTTGGCACTACTTTTCTATTTTAAAGTTGATGCCACACTGTTACTTATCTTACCACATATGTTGTAGTATCTAATAATGTTTTCACATTGGTTCTGAAAAAAATGAAGCATCCTTCTTAAAACATGAAGTTCTCAAATGCATTTATTATTTAAGATTTGCTACAATCACACATATTGGATGATATAGGCATGTACAGTGGGCTGTTGTATAATGGCATAGTGTTCAAAAATGATCAGGTAGTCATTGGCTGAATT
This sequence comes from Anableps anableps, assembly GCA_014839685.1. Classification (NCBI taxonomy): domain Eukaryota; kingdom Metazoa; phylum Chordata; class Actinopteri; order Cyprinodontiformes; family Anablepidae; genus Anableps; species Anableps anableps. Next base: position 19,686,335 of record CM026086.1, on the reverse strand, counting down.
GGTCAGAAAATAGTGTCAACTCCTCTGCCACATGAGCCACTTACAGCATATAGCATGCATGTGTATGCTTTGTTTGTTTCTTAATATCATCTTAATCATGTGACATTTGAGAATTTTGCAGCAATGACTCATTTGGTTGTGCATATGGCATCTCTAAACTGTGATACTAAGGTCACAAAGTTTTTCAACATAAAAAAAAAAAAAAAAAAAAAAAAAAAACTCCATGGCAGCATGGGCTAGTTGGAGATGGCTTCAAATTATTCAAAATTATCAGAAGCCCAGGAAGACAATGCCGGAGCATTATTTACTTAAAGCCATGTTTCTCCATATGGCATAGAAACACAATGAAAATCCATAATAATGTGATTGTGGCATTCCAAACATTATGATGGAACTGTTAATGAAGCTGGTTACATCCATTTTCTTTCTCTCTGTTTAGCTCATTTACAAAATGCAGGAATTTCACCTTCAGTCACAGGAAATTTCTTTAAAGAGGAACTAAAGCTACAGGCTATTAATGTTAGCCACAAAGCCCAACAAAAAGTGGAACAAAAGGTACACAACACCCCACTCATTCATTTAACACAAGTCATGCCAAAAACGGTGTAGTGCAATAAATTAATGTCCGATTAAAAATGGCTATCTCGCCTGCCAAATTGTCATGGAGTGGCACCATTGATGCGGGCTGCAAAACCAAGCACATCACCAATCACCACTCGCTAAGAATTGAAGACAACATTCTTGAGTAGATCTTTCTTTCACAGGTTTGATTAGAGCTGAGACTAAAGTTCTGGGATATGTAAAGCGGGCTGCACAAGACATTACAAAGGAGCAACGAAGGAAGGGCCACCCTGACAGCTTTGGTGGAGCAGTTTTTTAGGGGATATGGGGGTACCAGAGGGATGGAAGACAGAAACCGGGAGGGGGGTGTTCCCCTCTTCAAAGCCTTTCCGCTGGTTCTGTGGCGCTGTGGATGGTGAATGTTGGTGGGGGAAGAGAGGGGGTGGCAAAGGAGAGAAAGAGAGAATTAGGAAGCCCTCTCTTTGTCGCTGGGATCGGTGGGTGAGTGGGTAGGGGGGATTGGTTAGACACTGAACGCCTCAGGAAGATTAACCGCCAGACCCGGTCGGAAGCTGAAGGGTAGGTGGGTGCGTTGCAGCGAAGTATAAAGGAAGCCCGCTTTGTTTCTGTTGTATGATAGGATGCTAAAGAGGAGAGATGGAATGTAACAAATAGAGATTGATTGATTGGTACAGTGGACAGCAATGAAGAGAGGGAGTGGGGACGTCAGAGCTAAGCCTCAAGTTGCTCCCTGATTCTAATGTGGTGAGAGAAGAGGATAAGACCCAGTCTGACTTGAAAAAGAAATATGGAGAAAATAAGGCACAAAGAAGGTGAATAGTGGGAGTGTACAAGATTGGAAACTGACAGAACTGAAAAATAATGGAACATTGAAGAATTTTATGGTGGAGAGGAGGAAACTGGAAAGGAAACTTTTATGGTGGAGGTGGTGGGCTTTCCTCAATATGGATTAACGGAGCTCTGCTGTGGGGAGAGGCAGGATGGGGTTAGAATGCAGGGAGGCAGGATGGGATGAAAGTTAGGGTGGGATAGGGAGGGTGAGAATAAAGAATTGCCATTCGCTTCACTCACTTCACTACGCAGGAACAAAGCATGATGGGAGGTACTTGACACAACACTCTTCCAGGCCATGTAGTTGTGTGTGCATGTGTGTATGTGTGTGTGTGTGTGTGTGTGTGTGTGTGTGTGTGTGTGTGTGTAAGAGAGAGAGAGAGAGAGAGAGAGAGAGAGAGAGAGAGAGAGAGAGAGAGAGAGAGAGAGAGAGAGAGAGTTTCTTAAAAGTTACTGTAGCTTAAATTTGAAATTTTATCTAAAACTCCTATCTGGAATGTACAATATTTGGGGTCTCATTGAAAGTCAACATCCATCCATCCCAAAGCTCTTTAATGAGTTTTGAGTACTGTTTTATTTATAATCAGAAAAAAGTACAGCTTATTTCACTGGTTATTAAACACTTGAAGAAACCAAAACAAGCTGACAGAAAGCTTTTAATATTTCTGTAAAATTTCTGAGCAAGATCTTTGAAACTAAAACCACTACAAAAAGCTGATAACCAAACAGTAAAACCATCATATTTACCTGCATTTAAATAGTTGCAGTTTCACACAGATCATTAATTACAAAATCACAAAAAATGTACCTGTGTTTGTGTTACAGCCCACCTGTGCTAAAATTCCTAGCAGTCTATCAATACCAAGATTGCTTCTTGCTAATAAGAAGTTCAACTACATTATTTTAATGTTTATCATTATCAATGTTATCACAACCTACTTGCTTTGATTACCTGCCACTTTGCTGCTGTTGCACCAGAATTTCCCCATTGTGGGACAATAAAAGGAATTTCTATTCTATTCTATGAGTGCAATAAACCATTCTTTTCCTGTTTTAGATATTTCAAATAAATATAAATAATTCTTTCTTATTTTATGGATTTGTCGACACACAGATATGATGCATTGGCTTTACCGCCAAAGTGAGGACTCTAATTTTGGAATGATTTCACAGTCATATTGAGCCTGTTGTTTTTGGAAGTTGCAAGACCATTATCTAATTGTTAGGTTGCTAACTGCTATCAGCAAAACAAGCCTATAGTATGTATCTCTATTTTATGCATTTAAACATAGAATGAACATACTAACAGAGAATGTACAGCAGTGATTTGTGGAATTTTGTACAATGAGACCATTGTACAACCATGCAAGTAACTTATCTATTTCAGTTTTTTTATTTATTTATTTATTTATTTATTTATTTATTTTTTTTTTTTTTTTTTTTTATTATGTGTAGTAGACAAACTGAATCTAAACTCAGAAATCTTCAAATTTCAAAGTCAAAGTTCTGACGTCAAAGGGAATTTTCTTTGATTTTTCCAACTCAAACCTCAGAAATGTCAACTTTCAAGGTATAATAATAATAATAATAATAATAATAATAATAATAATAATGGCTTGGATGTGAGATGTGTGCTACTACTGGTGTTGATGTTCCGAGTTATCAAGCTAGCAACATATTGTGACCATGTGTATTTAGAGAAAGCCGACGTTGTGGAACCAGAGAGTGACAACTGAGCCCTTGGCTATTTTATTCAGTTCACACTTGCCCCTACTTCACACATACTCGCTGCAACTACCTCCATTACCAGCTTGTTGTTTCAGAAGTGAAACAATAGCTTCCACGTATTTGCACAGGTCTGACCCAGATGGCAAGAAGGAATGTTAGGAGAAGCTTGATTGTCTCTTATAAAAGGGATTTTCTTTTTATTTCACCTACACACAAAGAAGCATCAGTTTTTAACAGGTAAGTCCTCACCCCTCCATTCTGATCAACAAAAGTGAGACAAGGAAACAAGTTAGGCTTCTTATTTCATACCAGGCCCCTATGTACCTATTCTCTCCTCATCACTAAATAAAATTAAATTGCCATTTTGCATCCTGTTATGCTAAAAAAAAATGCATTGCAGTATTATGCAAATAAGGAGGGAATAATTAATTAAGCAGTTATTTATCAAGCACAAAACCTCTCCACCTCTATCCATTAACAAGCAGAAAGACTAAAACACAAAAGCAGGAAAGACCCTTGAAGGAGAAACACTTTGAACTTTTGCAACAAGCCTTTTCCTCCAAACAAAAACAAATTCTTTGCCTATTTTCTTTTTTTCTGTCCTGGAATTTTTTCCTCACTTGTTTTGGTCCTCTGTAAAGTCACTAGTTTTCCTCTTTCTAAAGCACCTACAGACCCCAGCTTGCTCCTATTGGCTCCTCTTTGCTTTCCCACTCTGAGTGCCCATGGCTCCTGAAGTGATGCCCTTTGTGTGGGGTTCAGGGGTTGTGCCTATTAGCATGAAGAAAGCCCTGCTGAGCCTTATCCCGACCCGGACGAGAACGCAGGGCTCTTTACCCCAACCTCAGTCCGGCCAGCCCCCTTCCTCGAACAGGACACTTTCATCCTTTTGTCAGGAGGTCAATGAGCAGACCCCCAAAGGGGAAGGAGGGCCCCCACCAATAATGATATGCATGACAGTCATTGTATGACCCCTATGGGGGGGGTCATGGTTGGTTGATGTAGGTGGGACAAGGCATGGAGGGCGGGCTGCTAACTAAGGAAGGTTATCTTATCTAGTAATAAAGGTGATGAGGACGATGAATTTCCACAGGATCATCTCAGATTTCTACCATGATCATGTATGAGAAATGCAAGAGAATGAGAGGTAACAAAGGCAGCAACTTTCTTGAGCTGAACCACATTGTTGTGTATTTTTCCCTAATCTTTGATTTATTTTAGTTCACTCAACATAGAGAACAGAAGAGTAAGCTTTTATTATCATATTCAAAGGTAACATTATATCTTAAAAACATAAAATGGAGAGAATGCACCTAACCTGAATAACATTTTCATTCTTTGTTATAAACCTTAAATATTTTTAGGTTTTCTGTCTCTAAAATACGTTAATATTTTACATTTGGATTAAAGAAGAAGAAATCAAATTCTCTCTGCTTTGAAAAGGCACAAAACGGTTTATGGTAAAACTGTTACTGAGTTTAAAATAAACCACTTGAACTATTTAGAATCCACATGAAAAAATAAAATGCTCAAACAAATTTTTTTGTTAAGGATTTTTTATTGTTTGGTTCTTAAACAACCAAAACTAAATTTAAAAATTACAATAAGAAATCTGAAATAAACATTCAAAAAGCAACTTTCAGAGTACAGACATTCTCAGCTTTTGATTCTTCCAGAACTGCTGTAGCATTTGCATTAACTTTTTCAAGATATGATCGATGTCTGGGTCAGCCACAAGACATGCTTGGAGAAAATGCACAAAAACCTGTGTTGTCAAGGTGTCCAGTCAAAAGAATATGAGTGGACATGCATGAAGTAAGTCTGCATTTCATTTGAATTTGTTCAATCTCAATTTCCTCTCACTGCATGTGGGTGAGATGTGCAGAGAAAAAAGCTTCTTTTGCAAACTTTTTGTGTGTGTGTTCAGGACCTAAAGCTAGTTTCAAGTATATTGCAGGTGAAACTGGGCTCTGTTAAGAAAATCTTTTCCATTCTTGTGTTAAACTGATTTGAGCTTTGCCCAACGAATCAACAGATATTGTATCTGCCCTCTGAAAGTAGTGTGTGTGTTTGTGTTTGTCTGATTATTGTAAACCAGTCCAATGTTTGATCAACTGCTTCAGAATGGTTCTCATTTTTATAACTCTTAGATGCTTTTCACATTGCTACTCAGTTTGAAACAGAAGTGGTATTTTTACTGATGCAGAACAAACCCTAAACTCTCTAACCTCCAGTGATATTATGAACATAAGCTTATTTAATTTGCCTCATCACCAAACACAGTGATTTTAGGGCTGTCTTGTAGTAAGAAAAAAATTGCACCCACATCAGGAGCCAAACAACATGACTCCTTCCAAGGTGGAAAGGTAATGAAGAAAATTTTTGCATTGCACTTCAAGTGAATGGTAATTTGTTGATTTTTTTTTACCTGGTATTACCTTTCTATCAGAAAATTACTCATCATCAATTTGCTTTAAGACACCTGTTTTTTTATTAATATTACTTTATCAGACAGTAAACTTAGTCCGTGGCCAAATCTGGTGCAGAGAATATTTTGTAATGCTATATTATTGCACCTTTGCATGCTACTTGTGCAAACTTAAATAAGTAGTGTAAATCTGGCATGTAAATAACTATCTAATGGAAAAGAAGTAGTGCAAAGAATTATTAAATAGGGTCCACATAATAATGATGTTTTTCGAATTTACTTGTTTTCAGATTGCAGAAATCTGTTTTGGAACAGCACCATTTTGTCTAGTTTTCAGATTGAGTGTCTTCTTGGAACTTTGTGTCTCTCAGAACTGTTCAGATTGCTCTTCAATGCTGTCAAAATCTGTGAGTTTTGAAGCAATATTACTATCAAAGAATAAAAATATTTGGGATTTTTTGTGTATGTTCAGTTGTCACAAGGAAGTAATTATACCATCAATCATAAAAGGGACAGATTTTTGTTTATAATCTAGACCATGGTTTCTTAAATCAGTGACACATATATCCTGAAAACAAAGTCAGGGAAAACTTGACAACATAAAAAATGGTCAAATTTGGTTTGAAATTACTAAGTTTAGTTCAGCATTTAAGATAGAAACTGTTTTACTTTTTTATCTTCTAAAAGCCCACCTAGAGCATTTTTTTTTAAACATAACTGAAAAAAATTACATCTATAGAGATGCAAAAAGAATTATTACAAAAAGAAGTGCAAGTCAATGAATCTATAGAAAAAGCATGAAAGAACAGTTTATATTTGTTCACTGAGACAGTTTTACTTAAAAACACAACATGCATAATTATTTCATGTGATTTCAGCAGTAAATAAGATATACAAATTTAAACAGTTTTTTGTAGGTTGGCCGCTAGAAATGTTTTAATGATCATATCACAATTCTGTGTATTTATAAATTAGTTAAACTGGCGCTTTTTCATTGAATCTCAGACAGACTTCATATTAAGATATTAAGATTTATCACTAAAAGTGCACACATATAAACACCCCTGGTTTCATAGATATGGCTGTAATAAAACCAGTGCAACCATTACACTACAGCACCTAAAGTCACAGTTAAGTTAGCAAAGTTACTATAACTGCAACTGTGTTAATTAGGTGGGACAGACAAGATGGGACAACTTCTTTTTCTCCTGCCAGTAAAATTATTTTCTTACGCCTGTTGGATGAGTGACAGTGGGACCACACTGTCAACTCTGTCTGTTCTCTTGCTGCGTGTCACCTTCTCAAGACAGATCCAAGACCGGTGTCTGCATGTGTGTGTGTGTGTGTGTGTGTGTGTGTGTGTGTGTGTGTGTGTGTGTGTGTGTGTGTGTGTGTGTGTGTGTGTATGAGAGAGAGAGAGATGAGGATGAAGGGTATTAGCCAGTTCCCCGCTGATAAAGCTGCGAGCATGAGCTGCCAGAGGAGAGGGGGTAATTATGGGACCTGTTGTGTTGAAGGAAAGCCAGGCCACCGAGGAGGGATTAAGGCCGTCAATCTTCTGTTTCCCTTCACTTTGGTACTGCCTTCACCCTGCTATTTTTCAGTGTTCCTCTGAGCTACTCCACTGACTCAGATGCAAGATTAGTTATCTCAACACATTGTGAACTAAAGACATCAGATGAGATGAACAATGTATAGATATGGTGGACAAAGACAAAGCTGATGGATATCCCATGTTGCTCTCTAAACTATTCCTAAAATCTTGAACAAGACCCCCTCTCCAGAAAAATACCAAGTGCTATAGGGTTTTTAATTTGCAAAGAAAGAAGATTACATTTCTTTGTTTCAGCTAAATTATGGTTTTAATTTTTCATTACATACAACACCCTTTACAAAGAAAAATCCGAAAAAAATAGTGTTCATTTGAATTCAGTCCCTCTGAGTCAACACTGGAGAACCATGTGTCGCTGCAACTGCAGTTGCAAGTCTATTAGGGTAGTCTCTACCAGCATTACACATCTAAAGCTTAAAATGTTTCCCCATTCTTCTTTGTAAAATAGATCAAGCTCAGTCAGATTGGCTGAAACACATACATGAACAGCTATTTTCAAATCCCACCACTGATCCTCAATCAGATTTAATACTGGACTTTGACTCGGCCGTTTTAGTGCATGGATATCCTTTGATTTAAACCTTTCAATTTTTTCAGCATTGTCCTGCATATTTCTGCTTTGAAATATGTGTGTTAGAATGATGTGATTGATGACACCCCTTCACCAATCAAACACATACACGCGCACACACACACACACACCCACACACACACCCACACACACACACACACACACACACACACACACACACACACACACACACACACAAAAATGCCATTGTGCTGAGAAAAGGGAGCCCTTTGACAGCTCCATTACAAACCCCACACTAGCCAATTATCTGTTTTAGGGTGATTGTCTGCCCTCCTCTACCACCAGGCCGCCTTTGATCCCACTCATCCCTCCCTGTGTCACTCTAGATCTGTGCACAGGTATAATATTTCCACCTGGGAGCCTGAACACTCCTTTTAAAGTTCCACTTGAATCATCCTCGCTGCCTTTAGAGACATGGAATAAACTGCTTCCTCCTTCTTTTTAGCTCTTGATGAATCACGGATCATTTCTCCCCTCATCATCTCATCCTGTCTTTCTTTTTATCTTCCCCATCCCGCTGCCTGGGACACTGAAAATTAGGCATCTTTGAATTATGCTGATTGCAAGTGGCAGATGGCAATTAAATAAGATGAGCAAGTAAATGCAGGGGGAAAAGGGGAAAAAACAAAAAAGTCTCAAAAGCAGCAAGAGATGGACAAAAGAGAAGAGACAGGGAAAAAGAGTTAGAAATGAAAAGTAGAAGGATGAGAAAAGGAACAACAGAGGTCCCTGCTGGTGGTTCGTTTGATCTGAGTGGTAGTTATCCCAGGCTCTCTGTATGGTTCAATCATCAGAGTTGATTCATCCAAATGGATACCAGAACTCAGTAGTTCATAGAACAGTAACCGTCTTCTATCCTCAAACATCATTCTAATACAAACCAGACTCACATAATTGTTCACACATTACATTTCACTGCATATACTCTGTTAGCTTCTCCTCAGTATCTCAAACTGTTTTTATGAAGCCATCATAAAAGCAGCTGAAAAAGTGCAAATTGTTTGAAATTACCGACTGAATAAACTTGTGGAGCAATTTGTGTCTCTTTATGTCATAATATTATCAAAAGGTGTTCCCAATGTTGGGACCTTTTCCAGCAGCCAGGGTGGTTTTCTGGGGCCATACTTTTATCCCTGTTATTTCCACTAGTGGAACTAGAGCCCATTCAGATTACAAATTCAGGAATCTATCCCAGAAAGCAACCCTGGCAAAGAGGTGCAAAAACTATATATACACATATATGTATACATGTCTACATGATTAAAAGTACCTTTGAAAATAAGAACTTTGAAGCAGGTATTAAACATACTTTTCATCAAGCCCACATTATTGTATTGAAAGCTGTTCAGCTATTATAAAATTCAGTTTATGTAAACAAAGACAATAGGAGAAAATAAAATGGATGCAAAAGAAAGACTTAGTGAATGAAGCCAAGACCTATGTACTTTTATAAACCTTATTTTAGACAAATTATAATAAACCAAGTTCACAGTTAGAACTATGAACTTATTTTGTTCTGGAGTCAGATGTACAAATATATAAAACCCAAAATAGATGTTTTTCTTTCAGTTTTTACCTTAATTGAAACATTTAGTTGTTTTTAAAGCTTTACATTAATCATTAATCAAATACATGCTGTTCAAGTGTCGAGCAAGAAAAAGAAAGAACATTTTATACAAGGTCATATTAGATTTTTATTTTTTTTTTTTGTCTGATCTCTCTTGATCATGTATGATCTTACCTCTATTTGTACAAGAAATCCATGCACCTGTCCAGGAATATCTTTGTCACTCCTTCAATCCTTGTTGTTTACCTTCATTTTTAAAAGTCTGGCTGCTTCATTGGAGATGACTGCCAAGGAGGAGAGTCATCCTGGAACAGTTATATTTCTGTTTTCAGTCTTTTCAGTGCGTAGAAGAAGAGCACCTGTTGCCCATCATGCCTGTGGGGCTCAGCACTACCAGCCTGGCATCAGGGTGGATGACGCCATCATCTACCTGCTGCACCTAGCTCTGACCCACCTGGAGAAACCTGGAAGCACGGTGAGAATCATGTTGTTTGATTTCTTCAGTGCTTTCAACACCATCCAGCCAGGACTTCTGAGGGACAAGCTGAAGCTATCAGGAGTGGACCATTACATGTCCCAGTGGATACTGGACTACCTCACTGACTGCCCACAGTATGTGAGGACACAGGGCTGTGTCTCCGACAGGCTGGTCTGCAGTACGGGGGTCTCTCGGGGAACTGTGCTGGCACCGTTCCTCTTCACCCTCTACACTGCAGATTTATCCATCAACTCCCCACGCTGCCATCTGGAAAAGTTCTCTGATGAGTCTGCCATAGTTGGGCTCATCACAGGTGAGGACGACTCAGAGTACAGACAGTGGATTCAGGATATTGTGGACTGGTGCCTGAGGAACCGCCTCCTGATCAATGCTGCTAAAACCAAGTAGCTAGTGGTGGATTTCCTCAGGCGCAGACCCACCTCTCTGAAACCGGTGAACATCCAGGGAGTGGACATTGAGATCATGGTAGAGTCAGAACAGACTCTATCTGCAAGGAGGCTGAGGTCTTTTGGAGTGCATGGGGCCCTGCTGAAGACCTTCTTTGACTCTGTAGTGGCATCAGCCATCATCTATGGGACTGTATGTTGGAGCAGCAGCTTGTCTACAGCTGAGAGGAAGCTGTTAGATAAGCTCATCAGGAAGGCCAGCTCTGTGCTAGGATGCCCCCTTGATCCAGTGCAGGTGGTGGGAGCCAGAGGGACTCTGGCTAAAATAACATCACTGATGGACAAAGTCTCCCGCCCCATGCATGAAGCTGTTGCTGAGCTGGAGAGCTCCTTCAGTGACAGACTGCTGCATCCTAGGTGCACTCGGGAGTGTTATAGGAGATCCTTCCTCCCAGCAGGTGTTAGACTATAACTATCATTGTTCCCAACTAAATCAGTAAGTTTTTATATCCACACTGTTATATGTACATCTCACTTTTTCTTTTGTCACTAACTGAGTGGTTTGTATTTTGGATGCTCAGAGACATGCACATCCTGTACATTTTTAATTAACCAACTCAGTTGCACATTTCTCTGGACTGGAGTATTTTTATAACTACACAGTATTTATGTTGAGATTTTGCCCATACTATACGGTATTTTTATTCTTTTTTCTGTTTTTATATATACATTTTATATTCTATCTTTGTGTGAGTCTGTTTGCTGTTATTGCCTTTCACTGTCACTTTGCTGCTGTTGCACAGAAATTTCTGCATTGTGGGACAATAAAGGATATTTCTATTCTATTCTACCACCTGTCAGTGCAGCACGGTGCTTTCTGCCTCACCCTGTGCTTTTTACTCTACATTTATGACCGATCAGAAGACTAAATATGTTTCATACATTCATTAAATGGGGTGCTAAAATCCAGGCCTCGAAGGCTGGGGTTCTGCAACTTTTAGATGTGTCCCTGGTCCACCACACCTGAATCAAATGGCTGAATTACCTTCTCAGTATGCAGTCAAGTTCTTCAGAGTCCTGCTAATGACCCTATTATTAGACTCAGGTGTGTTGAAGCAGATACACATCTAAAGGTTGCAGGACACTTGCCCTTGAGACCTGGATTTGAGGACCCCTGTTCTAGATAAACTGTGGTACATCAGCATGTGTAGTACATGTGTAATCAAACATGTATATTGGCAATATAACTGCCTCATCACACCATTCTCCCATGTTATCCTTGGGGGCTGCTGCCTATCTGGGGGTGGGGTGCACCCTGCCCAGATAGGGCCATCACAGGGCAAGACAAAAACCCAGGACAAACAACCATGTTTACACACTTATACCTAAGGGCAATTTACATTTATTAACCAAACAGTCATGTTGTTGAACTGTGGAAGGACTCCAGAGTACTCACAGACAACCCACGCATGTACGGGGAGAACATGCAAACAGACCCTTAGGCCGAGATTCAAACCCAAGCCCTTCTTGCTGCAAGGCAACAATGCTACCAACTGCACCACTATGAAACAATCTGATATGTGATTGCTTTGTTTCACTCAGTTGCATTCCAATACTCTCCTGACATTACTAAATACTGAAACAGCAACACTTGCTGAGAACACACTCAGTATCAGCAGACTTAATTAACATAAAAAGCCTGATTTTGGACCCCAAAGTGGAAATGCATGCAACTGCTAAAGGTAGACATAAAGGTTCCTGTAAATTAAGTTTGAGGGGAAATTTTGCATGTTCAAAGCGTGCCTACAATAAAAGCAGTCAGAGGCCAAATCTAAGGAGAATGGTCTCTCTTACTGCTCTGCTGTCTATGTATGTGTGGTACAATTGTGCAAATGTGTCCATTGACCATCAAAGGGCAGCTGTGAAGACACTGGAGCGGCAGGGATGTGAGCATCCCCACTGAGGTGTAGCGACACACAACTAGAAAGCATCAAGCACACAACATGTTTTTTTTTTGTTTTTTTGGGGGGGGGGATTAAGACAGTGAAAGAACATCATGCCTCTTCTGTTTGCCTGTAACCCGGGCAACTCTGGCACCAAAAAGCACCCTGTCCCAACCCAGTGCCCGTTTTCCAAACTGACTCTGCTCATCACCCCACCCGCAGGATCTTTTAGGCTCCATCCAGCAGCACGTCAACTTCACCCCTCTTTTTACCCAGCTTCCCAGCAGGCTCTTGACTCAGATTGGCGCAAAACTGATGCCAAAGGGGAGGCAGCTCCAACCCGACGTGGGGTTTGCCTGTGTGAGGTACATCTCAATCAGCAGGGGCACAGAGCAGAGAGGCCCCCTCTTTCCATCCCTTCACCACCTCTTATTGGCACAGGATACTGTCCTCCACTTTCCTTCCACCCCTTTCAGTTGCTCCCACTGTCCTCACATGAATGCAGGGAATCACACTCAGCTCTCCCCAAAAATGAGGAGTGAGGAAACAATGCCAGGCTGAATAAACACTTTGATAAGTAGACAGAGGGTGAGGAGGACAGACGACAGAGGGAACGGCAGGGCTTAACAGGGACACTGATGGCTTTATACAACAGAGTGGAAGAAAGTGTTCCTTCCCTCGCACACTTCTCTCTGTGTCTGTCACCCCGCTTGGCTGCGTCGGCCCCTGCTGCCCATGGCAGAAACAGAAGAAGTTAGGACCACAGAGAAACTCACAGAACAGGAGGCTGAAGAGGGGAGAGTGAAAGCAGACAGAAAGGATGAGACCAGACAAGGCAGGACATTATCACAGCAGGGGGTGAAGAGGAGAGTAAAGAGGATGATGCTCAAGGGTTGCATTCCCCTGCCCATCTCTTCTCATAATTATTTTATTCCACTTTGCTTAAACCTCTTGTCCTCATTTCCCTTTTGGGTTTCCTTGCAATACCTTTAAAGGAATATTTGAACAGAAAAACCAAATCACAAAGTTGAGCAATATTTGACTGGTTATTTGTTAATGACTAAACTAAAATATGGCACACTGTACTAAAGTCAGTCCATTTATGGTTTACATAAACTAATCATTTGCATTAATGTCATATAATTTGAGCTTTAATGATGAATTAGAATCTTTTTTTGGGGGGAAGGAGGGGGCTTATAATACAGCAAACATCTTCCATGAAGTTCAAAAAACAAGTATGGAGCACACAAACATGAACTTCCTGTGGACTTCCTTCAATCCACACAGTCTAAATAATACGTACAGGGTCAAATATATACATACACCTCCACTAAAGTTTCAATAAATGTCCCTCAGTAAGTTAGGGAAATTACACATTTTTTCTAGCCATGAAGAAGGTCATCAGTAAGCCACTAAGCATGATGCTACCACCACCATACTTAACAGCTAGTACAGTATTAATAGGTTTAAAAGCTGAATCTTGATTCCTTTCAGCATTATTCTTGTTTTGTGGCTCAGTACCCTCCTCTCCTCCCAATTACTTTTCTCCAGAGGTTTACTTGTCCATGTGGTCAGTTTCAAATTTATGTCAAACTTAAATGTGCCAAATTAGTGCTGCTTTCTTGGTCAGAAACATTTTATTCCATGTCATGATAAAACTCTCGTCATTGTGGACACTGAGACTGGTGTTCCTGCAGTTTCCAGTTCACAGCGGTGGGTTTGTGGGTCTTAATCAACTATTTTCATCCAAGTTTGGCTATTTGCACTAGATATTTGAAATGAGTACAAAAAACATGTGGTCAAGATGTAGTTTGATAAAGGACATCAATCCATATATTCAAGTCTGTATGTATATTTTTGACTCTATAAATCTATAACAAATTCAAATTTGAGCACCAAGATCTTGTTTTTAAAGATCATGGAAGTTGCACATTGTATCATCATTCCACCCTGGAAAAAGAACAGTTTAAATACATCATCAAAGGTCCAAATTTTTCCAACATTCATGCCTAATATGTTGTATGTAAACTTCTTATTTTAGATAAATCTGGCATTAATAAACCATTGTCAATATAGAAGATTATAATACACACTGCTTTAAAATTTGGCATCTCTTAAAGATTGCTGTAAAGAGTTGAGGTTTGCACTCTGGTGTGTGAAACTAAGCCCCTTTTTTTTTTCTCTAACTAACATTTTTAATTTCATAAAACCTGGTTTGTCCACAAACATGAAATGGTTCTTGAAACAGCTGTCATACATGATTGCTTCAGGGAAAGAAAAATTACTCACTGGATCAGTTAGTGTCAAATAACCTGCCAGCAGATGAAGCATGTTAATCATTACCATTCTTTTCCAATCAGAGAATCTTCCCTGTTAGTTTAATTCAAGGTACCCTTTTACAGACAACAAGCAAGTAAGGCAAATGTTACTAACATGTAAAATACCAAATATGACAAATATTATCAAGGCCATTCTATGGAAAACTCTATAAAGGTATCACATTCTCTAAAAAAATTGCCAAAAGTACCTTACAGATATGCTCCCACAAAAAAAATAACTATGTTTTACCTATCCTGGAGGAAAATTAACAAAGGCAACATATTTTAAGTGGGATTGCAATAAGGAAAAAAAGTACATAAAATGTAATAATGGGGAGTGTATTGCAGAACTAGGACTAAAAGCATATATCAAGGTCTCAATAGCATCTAGGGTAAGAGGTTTTATGCCTGGAGTGACCCAGAAGGAAATGCTTCAGAATTTGCTCAAATTCAAGAGCTGCAGGCTGCCATATATGAAGGTGTGGTATCTGATAAAGATCACTGTTTGGAGTTTCAACGTACATAAGTGATGGCTAAATATAACATTGTCAAATATTGGAAGCTGTCCATTTGTTGTCTATAACCTATAAAGAGAGAATGTGACTGTAGCTCTTTGGGAAACTCTGGGAAACTCTCTATTGGCTTTGATTTCCTCCAGATCGTGTGTACCAGTCTGTAACATGGGCTTGTGTAAAATAAAACCCTCTTTTTATTCTTTTAAGCCTGTCTACTAAAGTCTTTACTACTATATCTCGCAGAGGCATACTTACAGGCAACCAATGAACCTTCAATAGTATTGAATACACTAAAGACTCATGTTATAAAGTACTGTAAGAATAAGATTTATTTTTGTGCCATTTTCACATGTTGAACAGCAGGTTATACAGAAACAGCATTGAAGTTGAGAACCTATGCCTCAGATTCAGTGGAGAAGACTCTTGCAAATTGTTCCATTCTTGGATAAATGAAAAATACATGACTTTAGAAATATTGTTCGCAATATGTCGTAATGCAATTCATCTATCCATTTTGCCAAACCCACTTCAACCTTGCAGGACTGATAAATTACCATCATTGTTCAATGGGTGCAATGAGGGCTACA
This sequence comes from Anableps anableps, assembly GCA_014839685.1. Classification (NCBI taxonomy): domain Eukaryota; kingdom Metazoa; phylum Chordata; class Actinopteri; order Cyprinodontiformes; family Anablepidae; genus Anableps; species Anableps anableps. The sequence goes on along the minus strand of CM026086.1, from coordinate 19,670,747 downwards.
CCCTGTAGTGGTCACTAACCTGTAACAGGGCATGGCATGGAGACAAACATGACAAACAAAAATGTAAATACACTCACTGAAGGGCAGTTTAGAGAGGCCTAATAACATTGCATACATGTTTTAGGATGGTGGGCGGAAACCAGTGTGCCCAAGGAAAACCCATGCATGCACTCTGTGACATGCAAACTACACAGAAATCTATAACCTTCTCACTTCAAGGCAACAGTTCAACTGTGCAGCCCTGTACAATCCTACTATATGTTTTATGTATCTTTCATGAAGTATGATGACATAAGTTGACAACAAATTGAAATTCAACAAAATTTTGGCAAAAAGCATAATAATATAAAAATACATTTCACTTTTGATTTAATTACCAGTATAAAATTCAACTATTAGCCCCATAAAAGCCCAGTACAACTAAAACATATTTGATTATATTAATAATTCCAGAAGTTTATAGCCTAAAAGGAAATGTTACATGATTTTAATATTAGATAGGCCAACTGTGTCCCCTCCTATCTACTGTTCATATTTTCTCTCATCCTTCACACACAGAGACTTATCCATAGCCCTCCATGCATCCTCAGATGCCACAGGGTGTTTCAGGCTGACCCACTTTTTCCCCTAAGCCCAAACAAGCCTGATGTCTGACTTACAGAGTAGAAGCTCCAAATGTGTGTCAGCAAAAACTAAATCTATGGGATTTATCGAAAAACAGTAAATTCCTTTACATCTGAAATCATCAAGATAATGATGAACAGGCAAAAATATGCAAACACAAGGAGCAAGAACTATAACCTTGCACAATTTTTTTTATTGTTTGTGCTTACGTGCAGACAAAGCCATATATTCAGAAGACAGCTCTGTGATTAATTACATTTTCCTATGCGCATTGTGTCCATAAACCAATGCTTGTGAGCCCCATCCTGTCCTCTGCTCCCCCCTTGGGTGACGGGTGTCATTGCTGTCACTGTCACAGCTGACCTGCTCAGCAGCAGCACAGACTGAGTGCCGCCTGTTCAATGCAGACATGTCAGCAGATTTTCAGAGCCCCAGTGCTCCTGTGAATATGCGAATGTGAGTGTGTGTGTGTTTGCGTTTGCCCTTGCCTACCTCTGTGCTTTCTCTCTGCAATGCATGGAAAATGAAAAGCGCTGCGTCGGGACATTCTGTGGCCCAGAGTTTCCATGTGTGGATGAGGGGGGTTTAACATGCATCAGTAGCTTCTCACTCCAACGCTGGATCTCTGTTTAGAAGACATTAAACACTGAAATATTTGTCATGTGATTCTGGTTTTTTTATCTTGTCATGTACTGGAATTAAACAAGTCACAATTACTCTTAATGGCATCACCATGCAAAAAGCATTTGTAATACAACACTTCACAAGAAATGTGTGAAGTTTCTTCTGCAATTTTTCTTCCCTTTTTCAGAATGTATTTGTTAAAGCCATGTTTTGGGAGGAACCAGCATTTTTCAAGCACTGCAGCAGTAGTGAGAAACTTTTCACTTTGCACCAATAAACTGAAGACATAAAAATTTCTCAAAGCTAGAGCCTACTCTGACATCATATACATTTTACACAGTTATCCAGGCTAAACAGGAGCCCATTAAACTGGTTAATATTGCTCTGCTTTATCAATTCTAAAAGCAGTTTTATTGTGTGTTTGGGATCATTATCTTATTAGATCATTCAATTGTGTTCAAGTTTAAGGTATCTGACCCAAAATGCCACTGAAAAATAAAATGTGTAAGGATGTTGAAGAACAACCCAGGATCCTCCTACTGGGGTTTCACAGTCCAGAGTAAAGCCAGAGTTACATCACTATGAACTTAGATTGTGCCAAGCAACCAAAAGAATCAAAAAGTTCCTGCTCCAACTTTAACACTTCTGAGCTCAAACAAATTTTGCTGGCATACATGGATAAGCCTTCTAGAAAAACATTTTACAGTCATAGGAGACAATGAGTTACGTATACACGGGTATATATATATATATATATATATATATATATATATATATATATATATATATATATATATATATATATATATATATATAAAAAAATTCCCTTCTCACCCTCCACGGGTGGTCTTTCTCAACCTCTGAGCTCGGGTCCTCTACCAGAGGCCTGGGAGCTTGAGGGTTCTGCGTAGTATCTTGGCTGTGCCGAGAACTGCGCATTTCTGGACTGAGATGTCTGATGTTGTTCCTGGGATCTGTTTTAGCCACTGCTCCAGTTTGGGGGTGACTGCCCCGAGGGCCCCGATGACCACAGGCACCACTGTGGTCTTCACCTTCCAGGCCTTCTCCAGTTCCTCTCTGAGGCCCTGGTATTTCTCCAGTTTCTCGTGTTCCTTTTTCCTGATGTTGCAATCGCTTGGTATTGCTACATCCACCACAACGGCTTTCCTCTGTTGTTTATCCACCACCACGATGTCCGGTTGGTTCGCCATTACCATTTTGTCTGTCTGGATCTGGAAGTCCCACAGGATCTTAGCTCGGTCATTCTCCACCACCTTTGGGGGTGTGCCCCACTTTGATCTCGGGGCTTCCAGTCCATATCCTGCACAGATGTTTCTGTACACTATGCCCGCCACTTGGTTATGACGTTCCATGTACGCTTTCCCTGCCAGCATCTTGCACCCTGCTGTTATGTGTTGGACTGTCTCAGGGGCCTCCTTGCACAATCTACACCTTGGATCTTGTCTGGTGTGGTAGATCTGAGCCTCTATTGCTCTGGTGTTTAGGGCCTGTTCCTGTGCAGCCAGGATGAGTGCCTCTGTGCTGTCCTTGAGTCCAGCTTTTTCCAGCCATTGGTAGGATTTCCTGATATCAGCCACTTCAGTTATTTGTCGGTGGTACATCCCATGTAGGGGCTTATCCTCCCATGATGGTTCCTCCAGCACCTCATCCTCTGGTCCCCATTGTTTGAGACATTCGGTGAGCACATCGTCGGTTGAGGCTTTGACCTTGATGTATTTATGGATCTTGGATGTTTCATCCTGGACAGTGGCTCGCACACTCGCTAGTCCTCTGCCTCCGTCCTTACGGCTCGCGTATAGTCTCAGGATGCTGGATTTAGGGTGGAACCCTCCATGCATGCATGGTTAGTAGTTTCCGAGTTTTAACATCCATGGTCTTTATCTCTTCTTTTGGCCAGCTTATTATTCCTGCAGGGTATCTGATTACTGGCAAGGCATAGCTGTTTATCGCACGGATCTTGTTCTTGCTGTTGAGCTGGCTTCTCAGGACTTGCCTTACTCGTTGGAGGTATTTGGCCGTGGCTCCTTTCCTTGTGACCTCATCGAGGCTGCCATTTGCTTGTGGTATTCCCAGGTACTTGTAACTGTCCTCAATGTCTGCTATTGTTCCCTCTGGGAGTGAGACCCCTTCTGTGTGGATGACCTTCCCTCTCTGTGTAACCATCCGACCACACTTCTCTAGTCCGAATGACATCCCAATGTCAGTGCTGTAGATCCTGGTGGTGTGGATCAGTGAGTCGATGTCTCGTTTGCTCTTAGCGTACAGCTTGATGTCATCCATGTAGAGGAGGTGACTGATGGTGGCTCCGTTCTTGAGTCGGTATCCGTAGCCAGTCTTGTTGATGACTTGGCTGAGGGGGTTCAGACCTATGCAGAACAGCAGTGGGGACAGAGCGTCTCCTTGGTATATGCCACATTTGATGGACACTTGTGCAATTGGCTTGTAGTTGGCTTCAAGGGTGGTTTTCCACATCCCCATCGAGGCTGCAATGAAGGCTCTTAGAGTCCTGTTGATGTTGTACATCTCTAAGCATTCAATGATCCAAGTGTGTGGCATTGAGTCATAGGCTTTCTTGTAATCAATCCAAGCCGTGCACAGGTTGGTGTGTCGGGTTTTGCAGTCTCGGGCGACTGTTTGGTCTACCAGGAGTTGGTGTTTGGCTCCTCTGGTATTTATGCCGATGCCCTTCTATATATATATATATATATATATATATATATATATATATATATATATATATATATATATATATATATATATATATATATATATATAATTAAATCAATCTTTTGTAAATATTTTATGTTAATATATTACCTCATGCCCATGTGCTGCAGAACATCACAAATGTATTTATTTTATCACTCCACTTCACTGGAGATTCAGTCACTCAGCAGAGAAAAAAAATACTATAGAAAAAGTGATTCATCTGCAGGTGAGCTTCTGTGCAAATTAACCAATCAAATGTTCGCTTTTTTTTTTTTTCACTGAGACATAGCAGCAGTTTAAGGTATTTGATTATATACTTAGGAAAAAATAATTTTAAAGAATGACATTTATTTGTATGATTCAAATTTTAATTAGACTTATCAATTTAATTAACTTATTGAGACCTTTGAATCATATTAAAAGAACTGCATTCCATCCATCCATTATCTAGCACACTTATCCTTGCAGGGTCATGAGGGGGCTGGAGATAGGCACCAGTGGTCATCAGGCAAGAGGCAGGGTACACCCAGGACAGGTCACCAGTCCATCACGGGGCAACACAGAGACAAACAGGACAAACAACCATGCACACACTAACACCTAAGAAGAATTTGGAGAGACCAATTAACCTAACAGTCATGTTTTTGGACTGTGGGAGGAAGCCGGAATACCTGGAGAGAACCCATGCATGCATTCTGGGGAAGGATTTGCGAAAATTTCTGCTCTTTTCAAGGTCCTAAATGGAAGAAATTTAGAACGATCAGGACTCTTCCTAGAACTAAACTGAGCGATTGGGTGAGAAGAGTCTTTGTCATGGAGGTGACCAAGAACTTGCTGGTCACTCTGTCAGAGCTCCAGCCATCCTCTGTGGAGAGAGAACCTTCCAGAAGGACAACCATCTCTGCAGCAATCTACCAGTCAGGCTTGTTTGGTAGAGTGGCCAGATGAAAGCCACATGCTGCGATGTACAGAGACATCTTAGATAAAAACCTGCTCCAAGGCGCTCTTGACCTCAGACTGGGGTGAGGGTTCATTTTTCAGCAGGACAACAACCCAAAGCACATGGCCAAAATCTCAAAAGAGTGGCTTCAGAACCATTCTGCCCATGTCCTGGAGTGGCCAAGCCAGAGTCCAGACTTTAATGCGATTAAACATCTATGGAGAGTTCTGAAAATGGCTGTGCACAGATGTCTCCCATCCAACCTGATGGAGCTTGAGAAGTACCGCAAAGAAGAATGGGCAAAACTGCCTTAAGATAGGTGTACTAACCTTGTGGCGTCATATAAAAAAAAGACTTGAGGCTGTAATTGTTGTCAAAGGTGGATTAACAAAGTATCAAGAAATAACTGTTAATACTTATGTAATTGTGACTTCTTTGTTTTCTATTTTTGAAAAAAAAAAATTGCAAAAGTGACATAAAAACAGAACTTTGAGGAAAGAGATTTACTTACTACAGTTTGGAATAAGACAGTAACATAACAGAATGTGGAAAAACGTGAAGCACTATGAATACTTTCCGGATGCACTGTCCATAGGAATGAGGATCTATAGGCAATCACTGTATGTCCCTTTTCTATGTGAGAGCTCCATGTGGTAACCACCTAAGGCTAAAATCAACTGCAATGCAAATATACCTTGCATATCTGCCTCTTTTTACCGGTTATGAAATCAGTAAATTAACATTTTTTTTTTCATGTTGGCAATCCTATTTGTTTTTTCCTTTTTTCAAAAATGTGGAAAATCTGTTTACCTAACAATGTAATCTTGCTGACATGGAATCAATAAATTGCAATGCAATGAAATAAAATCGCAGAAATTGAGTTGTCACCAGCCTTGTGCAACTGTTTTATATAATTCACTCACAAACTAATGAGCCCAATTTCATACAGTGCCTAAATTCCCTAGTCGCTTTCTTGCAATGCAGTCTGTTAACAGCCCCTTGGGCAATGTGTGTCCATGTGTGCTCACACAGTCTGTGTGTTATGGCGCATTCTGTTCACTTGTAGTACTGGGCTCCTGCCGGAGGAACGAGGCTTGGCATTCACAGCAATGCTTCGCAGCCAAACACAGAAAATGTTCTGCCAGCTTTATCTAATGTCTTTTCAAACACTTTACATTCCATCTTAACTTGCACAACAACTTCTGCTCAAACCACTCTTTCTCCTTCTTCTATCTCACCCCTGCTGCTCCGCAAGTTGTTCACAAAACCTCTATTGTTCCTTTAGGGGTTTTTGCTTATACATAAAAAATTTACAGTGCACCTTTGTGGTGCATACATATCCTCAGGGTAAAGCAACTGACGTGAGTAGGCCTTTCAGGGCATGAGTAAAAAAGTCTCTTATAAAATACATTATCTTCCAAAAATATATACATGTGATAAACTAGCACAAAGTATCATATAGCTGTGAAGTAGAAGGAAAACAATGTGGTATGCATTTGTACTCAGCCTCATTTTAATTTGATACCCCTAAATAAAAAAAAATAAAAAAAACAAACAGTGCAACCAGTTGATTTCGGAAGTCACATAAATTAGTAAACAGAGTTTGAATCCACTGAATTCATTCAAAGGATAACTATTAGTGGTACACTTCATGAAGCTGGTGGTTATTGAAGAACAGGAACATAGGCTATTACTGGGAAAAAAGATTTAAAGTCCAGGTTGCTGCCTATCACAAGCCATGTAGGGGATTCAGCAAATATGGTAAAGAAAGTGTTCTGCTCAGATGAGCAAATCTGACCAAAACTTTTTGGCCCATACACAGAATGTTATATGTGGTGCAAAACTAACATTACTCATAACATTGAACACACCATCTCATTGTGAAGTACGTTGGTGATAGTATTATCCTGTGGAAATGCTTATTTTCAGCAGGGACAGGGAAGCTGTCAGAGATACCAGCAAAGATACATGCATCTGTCATAGTGCAAGATGCCCGTACAAGTACCATGAAACTATGTTTACCAAAAGAATGAAGAAAAAAGAAGGAACCAACAGGCTCTTAGTATCTTAATAAAACACTTTGGGCTCTGATCTGCCCCCATAAAAATTAATTCAATGACCCCCTCCAAGGTAAAAAAAAAAAATCAATGAACCCCCATTTCTGGAAATATGAGCAGTTTAAATTCATATTTATACATGCATACCACTGATAACTATTTTCTCTCTGAATATCATCTTTTCACTGTGTCTGTTAAACCCTGATTCCAGAGATACACCATTCTTATCAGAAATCAGACTTCCGTTTAGCCAGGTGTGACGCCTGGAAGTTCAAAAATCCAGGTTCACTGAGGCCTTAGGGAAAGTTTGTGATCATCCATCAACACCCGCAGGACAGGAGTTTATGAATTCGAACAGATCAGATAAGAAAAGGATTATGACACTGATGTATCTCTGGGTGCTTAGGTAAAGCCTTAAAGTTTTGTTGAAAATGAAAAAAATCATGTCTTGATCAAGCATAAACATGCTGCAGCAACACAAAAGTGTGTTCACACACAGTGTACAGGTGCTGCTACTTGTCTCTTATCTCTGAACAAACAAAAAACCTCACTAGGAATGCAAAATGGACGATACAAACTTGCTCAACTGCACCACTCCTTCCTTTTGGGTCATTGTGCTTCCAAGGCATCAATCATGTTCATGTCACCTCATTCACATTTTCCAGCCTTTAGGACAATGAAGTTGAGAAACAACATAGTAATCAGCTAGTCTGAGGAGCAAATGTAACCTAGGTTTAATACAAGAGGCTGACATTAGTAGCCCTTTGCGTAATTTACACCTGACTACAGGTTAATGGGGTCTCTGCGTCTAATCCCTCTCATTTCCTACTCATAAGACCTTGTCCTTTTCCCCGTTTAAGAGTCCTCCAACTCCCTTTTCTACATTTTTTTGGTGTTAACCTCTAAGCCTCTCAGTCCATCTGTCATCTTCCTCCTGAAAAACGAAAATGTGGCTACTGTCCCCATTAAACAAGTCTGTCTGTCTCATTCCACTCTCTCTGTATCATCTTCACTTTTTTTTTCTCACACACGCCCACATACCATCCTCGGAAATGGCAAGCTCCAGCTCATCCAGCCTGTTGCATTCTCTCCCCTCACTTGCACTGAGCAATCAGTCATATTATTTGATGGTTTTTATCCCAGGGTCTGTCTTTTCGGGTCAGCAGGCAGGAATCCTTATGCCAGCTGATAGGGGCAGCTCTAAAACTCCACGTCTAACTGGAGAGAGCTTTACACTTGACATGATTTATGATCAATATTTTATCCTCGCAAAAGAAATGTCAAACATCTTTTGGCCTCCAATCTTGTGATACCAAATATTATACATCAAAGAGTCCACTCTTTTTTTCAGAAAGAGTCTCAAAGTCTGGAATCCTCAGTTTACTCAGGATGAAAGTGACTCAGCTAAGGCTGTAATCTAACAATACATGCTATTGATCTTCAAACAGCCTTGAGAGAGCTCAATATATCTCAGACCTGAGTTTTCCTGCACTAATGTCTTACATAATTTATGAGTGCAATCAGTGTAAAGGACACTTATAGATTTTGATGTTTCCTGCTTACATTTTGATCAAGAGCTCTAAAGATACCATTGAATAGCAAGTTTGTGAACCAACATGTATAACACCCTTTTGCCATCATGATCACGCTTACTCATTTCTGACATCCTTTTACAAACTGGAGCATACAGAGGGAACAGTCTTGAAAAATCCCTCTAAATGTTCCATATACCTGGGTACTCTCCTTTGTATTTCCTTAGCTCATTTCATGGGTTTTCTAAAGGATTTAGGTCTATGAACTGTAATGATCATGGAAGAAGACTGATTAGTGGTACACTAATGTGCCTGGTCAACCATTTCTGTCCTGTTTTGGCCATATGTTTTGTTCTGTTATCCTGCTGAAGACAACAACAACAATGACATATTTTCAGTTTTCTGGCAGGTTTTTATTTAGAATTTCCTGGTTGTGATGAGGTTCCCATTGCCAGGCAATCTAACATGGTTCCTAGAGCCACTGGAAGAGAAACAGGCCCACAGCATCACATCCTCAACCATACTTAACAGCAGGCATGAGGTGGTTTTTTTCACATATTGAATCTTTGTTTCATGCCAGACACATCTGAAACATTTAATGACAGAAAGCTCAGTCTTGGTTTCATCTTACCCAAGCACATGCTTCCAGTCAAAGACCTAGAAGAGTTTTGCAACATCTACATATTATTGTTTGTGATGGTAGGGCAGAAAATGTATTTTCGTGGCATGTCTCCCAAACAACCTGTTGACATGTGGATACCATCTAATGGTTGTTATGGAGACTCGGTGACCCCAAAATACTACTCTCGCCCAGTCTAATAGCTAAAAGAAATAGATCTTATACCCCTGGGAAACCGAAAGTGATCATTTGCTCATTAGAAGCTTTTAGAAACACTGATAAACTTAGAAATGTAAAACACAAAACAAAATAAAATGCTTTATTTATGCAAATAAAAAAATATTTTTAAAATTTCAAACAACTGATAATTTTATTGAAAAAACATTTTCTTAAAAGAAGACTTTTTCCTCACTCAATAAATTTTACATTATTTAAAAAATTTTGAATGTGAGATTATATCACCAAATTAAAAGTTTCATTTATTTTAAGGCTATTGAGACATCATTTCCAGAGATGTCAACACCTGTCTCCTGCATTTACCTGTACTCACTTAAAATACAATGTACCATTTATCACTCTTGTGTCAGGTAATGAGGTGCCACATATTGTTCTGTTATCAAGAACCTTATGAAGCCCTCTCATGTTGCAGCTACCAGGAAGGGAGTATCTCCTTTTCAAGTAGAGAAACACGAGGACTGTTCCGGCGAACCCAAACATCCAGACTTCTGCTGCTGTGGCAGGTGAGACACTGTTTGGGAATGCAACCCGCGATGCTGGTCCATTCAGCTCCTGTAGACTGTGGTAGGCATGGATGTGATTGATTAATGCCCCAAGTGCTAACAGAGCAGCCTTGATTTACATTGCGGCGTAAGTACCGTGGCTCCTGCCTGTGTCTGTGCCAGCGCGCATCAATCAGAGAGCCAGATCTAGTTCTGCAGCCAACATTTATGGATTTTACCAGCTTTTTAACAAACATGGACACCACTCCTCCTGACTGTTATAACTGGATTCCTGTGGGCCACTTTTAAAGAACTGTTTTCTTCCACTTAGTTTGCTTATGTGATGTGAAAAGTGAAGCTGGTATTTCAGTGACACAGCATCTCTTATATTCCTTATCCAATATACATGAAGCTCATACTCTAAAGGATACATGTGGGTGTTTTGTAGTAGATGCTTCATTCTTTCTAAAGAATGTTAATGATGTGGAGACATAACTCACCACACTGTTGGAGATTCAAGCTCTTCCATGATTAAAATCACACTGCACCTATTTTTGGCCAAAATCCGAGTGACAGTGTGACCCTTAAACCCTGACCTTTGCACAGGGTGACCTTCTCAGCCTGTTAATGGAAATAGGAAGGTATTATGGGTGTGGAAAAGAGAGGAGGAGCTAGGTGGGTGCAGCAGGTCAAGCCCAAAATGATGCACTCTGATCCATTGGACACAGGAGATGAAGGGTGCTGTGTTACCCCTCAAACAATAAGGCCTCAGTTATTGGTCTATAATTTAACTAATTGATCAGCAGAGTAATTGTTACCATAATAAGCTGGTGTGGAGAGCCGTCTGTTTGTCAGTATTTTTGCATTTGTATTTTTGTGCTTGAGTGACTGTGTGAAACATCACAGGTGTGTCTTTTGCAATTTTGTCAAAAGTCATGTGCATGCGCTGTTATGCTTGCAATGTATGTTTATGAAAACATCTGTTAGCCAGATTCCTCAGTTCGAATGAAACAAACTAAATGTCATCATGTTTGGTTTTGAAGTGCAGTAATTTGTGAATAGACATGTTGAAATATAAGTAAGATTAATGGATTCACTTTTACAAGGTGATGAATTAATTATTGATTATTTAATGTTTGTTGACAGTGAATTTAACGTCTGAATGTAACAAAATTAAAATGACTGACTACCTTCATTCTATAGTTTACTTTTACAATCAAGTTAACTGATAAAAATACAAAAGAAACAATTTAGAAATATCCATAACTCTTAAGTTTCAAATGTTCTAGCTGTATCCTATTTATGTGATCATTATCCAAACAACTTAAATGCTCTCTTGTCAGCCACCCAGTTTGTCTTGGACTTATTTTCTTTGACTATTGACTTCACTTAAGTAGAATATCACTCTAAATTGCTTTTATTGGACAGGTCACCAGTCCATCACAGGGCAGCATAGAGACAGACAGGACAAACAACCATGCATGCACACACTCACACCTAAGGAGAATTTGGAAATTTGGAGAGACCAATTAACCTACCAGTCATGTTTTTGGACTGTGGGAGGAAGCTGGAGTACCCAGAGAGAACGCACAAATGCACTGGGAGAACATGCAAACTCCTTGCAGAAAGACCCCAGGCTGGATTCGAACCCAGGACCTTCTTGCTGCAAGGCAACATGCTACACAATCACTGACACCCCTAATGTAACCACATAATTTATTAAATATTTAGAGAAAGAAAAGCAGGATTCCCAAAGTATGATATTGTTTTCACCTTTGTTATGATTTATATGGCTTTTGCACTTACAAGTTAATTTTGACTTCTATACATTTCCCTGTTTAAAAATGATTTTTTTGGTTGTTGGTTGTTTTATGTTTTATTTTGAAACTGTTATTGTCTTTATTCTTTTATAGTTGCTTCTTGCAGATGTATTCACACAGTTAATAACTTCTCTCATATATTTCCAGCTGCCCAGCCCTCCCTGGGTGTGTAAAGTAGGAATGATCCCCATTGAATACATTCAGTGCCATGTTTATGCCTGAAAATAAAGAAGTCAGATTTCCGTCATAAGCCCATAATAATGAGCCACCTCAGAGTGCCCTTTGTTTATTCATAAATCATATGTGCATTCGGCCATATCCCACACAGCATTGAGTTTTCAAAAACAACCGAGCAGTGCATGACAACAGGAGGTGTCATGCAGCAGCGACATCAGAACTACAGATAAAATTTGTGATGCAAGTCTCTCCATATTATACTCTTCAAAACAAAAATGGTAGATGAAGTCAGTGTGGTGATCCTTTTGTTGACCTGGCAAATAGTTCATATTTAAATTATGTCCCTCACCTTTCTAATCTTCTCATCGTAAATAATTTCTGAGTTATTTCTTGCCCTTTTAGAAGTAAGCCGATGCAGGCCTGTGACTACTATACTGGCGAGTCAAGGGCATAACAGAGGCAGGCTGACTTCTACGCTCACTGCATCAGTCCTTTCACAAAACACAAGGAGACTGTAAAATGCTACTTTAATCCTGCCTTGAAGTGTTTTGTGAAAGGGGCTTAGGTTTCATTACCATTACATAGCCTACATTAGATATTGATGACATTCATGGTACTGCAGTCCTGACCATGGGAAGACAGTGACTTTATCTGTGCAAGGTTTTAACATTTGTCCTGGCACTTTGTGTTACTTTAGGAGTGATCCCTTCATTGGTCATTGTCATTTGAGTTTTATTGGGTTAAAGACCATCCCCGTAGATTTCTCCCGCTCAACTAAAGAGTTTCTCCTCAGTGTTGCTGTCCTGGAAGCACTGCTGTTAAAACTGTAAAAATTATTAATGAACCTTATTCCATGAATGTAACAGTAAGATTTTATTTGTACCCCAACACTGACAATAAAAATATACATATACCTCCAGTAGTCCATTCATCAAAAGCTTCATTCAGTCCATCTACATTTTTAGTCTGCATTGGTAAGTTTGTCAATAATTTGTATTTGTGTTGCACAGACAAAGTATGAAAGAAATTAGTATTTTCTGGCACTGTAGGATCTTAGAGAGAAGCTCATCTTAGGGCATTCTGGGTCTCATGCTCTGCTGGGTACATCCAGACCAGAGGACTGCTCAGATGTGTGCAAACAGATTAGAACTTATGAAACATAACAGATGATACCAGCTCTGATTAGCACAGAAGGGGTGCACACACTTTGCATGTGTGTAAGTATGTCTATGTTCCTAGAGTAGGTCAATGAACATGTCAGCCTCAATAGTAGAGGGCTGTACATAGTTCATTGGTTCACCCTGAGGGGGAAACAAGGCTGGCAGAAAAACGTCTTATTTTAACTTTTTGCAAACAAACTAATCACTGAAATCTATTAACCAAACAAAACTATTACTGTGTGGTGTGTTTAAGGACATACAAAACCTTTCTTGAAAGATTATACATCTTGACAAAGTGTGAGATAAGAGGGAAATCACATTTCATCTGTTACTGAAGCCGTCTTTGTCTGCTTTTTTCACCCTGTCTGACTTCCTGAAGGGTGCAGGAATGCTGTCTCATTTTCAGATTTCCTGCTGATAAATCCAGGTGAGTGACAGGGATGACACAGCTTTATCCCAATATTACAAGATTCTCCTGGAATTCCAACTCCATCAAAGCTGTGGGAACTTCCCAGGCTGAAGCTACCAACATATGAAATTCTCAATCTTCCCACCTACTTATAACAACAAAATGGAAAGGTCAATAAAGGAGAAGCTCTGCATTGGAACTATATATCCTGTTTCATCTGAGTCATAAAGAAAAATCTGTGGATTCAACAGAGAAAAGAAATCTGATTTCTATTATACAAACCTGATATATTATGGCACACTGCTTTGGTTCCCAAACATAAAGTTGGCAATAGTAAAGTTTTAGACTGTGGATTTGCAGGACTGAAAAAAATCCTACTTTATTCAGCCGTAGTTGGAAAATGGAAGAAAAGAATATGAAAAGAATTTACAGCACAAAAAGTAGTAAATAATTCAGTTATTCAAGTCTGAGTAAAAGTCAACTTTTGAATAATATCATAATCAGTTTTCAGGTGTAAGAACAAATGTTTGTATACAAAATAGTTCCTTGGAAAAGCATTGATAGACTTTAAACTCTTTCACATTTTTATACATTGCAACCACATACCAGGGTATTTCGTTTGGATTTTGCGTTACACATAACATAAGTAGCACATAACTGAGAAATTCAAGTAGTTTCAAAACTTCTTCTACGTAAAATCTGGAAAGCTTAGCGAGTATTTGCTTTTAATCCCCTTTACTTTCATGCCCTGAAAAAAATTCAGGACAAAAAACTGCCTTCAGAGTCACTAAGTAGTAAATGGAAAGTTTTGTAATTTCTGAACAGATATAGATGTTCTGTAGAGAAAAGTTGATGAACAAATATGAAGATTAAGGAGCACAGCAGACAGATTAGCGATAATATGGATGGTTAGTTAATAAAACAACATCCTAAGTTTTCAACATCACATGGAGGTCTGTCCATTTTATCCTTCGAAAATGGAAAGGGTACAGCACAACTGAAAACCTACCAAGATACGGCTGTCAAACTAAATTGAAAGGCCTGGCAAGGAGAGCATTAATCAGAGAACCAGCTGAGAGTCCTGTGGTAACTCTGGAGAAGCTGTAGAAATTCACAGTATTTTCAAAGAGCCAATGAAAATAATGACTGGACTGTAAGCACTACTGGTAATTGCACTGAGAAAACTTTTTTACTGTGAATAACTTTCATTTAGCTTTCTATCAGACAGTGTGAGAGTATATAACAGAGATTATATAAGAGCACCAATTATAGCTCAAGTGGGTTGCAATGTCAAGATCAAACATTTGAAACATTTGCTCACAGCAGTTCTCCTCTTGCACAGTATATACCATAATCTCATAGAACATGACTGAACTGCAACCACATTTCCTAGAAAGCTGAGTTCAATTTCACCTACAACGTTGCAGCCTGATTACTCTCCGATCTGTAGAATCTGTTCTATTTAGGACCATTTCTGGCATATTTACTAAACTTCTGAAGACCAATGAGCCTAATGAAGACCATTCCTACTATGGTGAACCCCCTTTGTATAGGGTTAGGGGTTAGGGTTAGCGGTATGGTGGCAAAAGGCTTCAGTCACTCACACACATTCATAGGCAAGAAGTGCTAAATTCTCCACTTCCTGCTAGTCTGCATCAGTCTCCACAGCTGTGACCAGACATAGAGCAGGGTAGCAGACAGCATGGAATTATAAGGTCCTCTTGAAAGAATATGTAATAGAATGGCCTGTTCTTGATCCTCTGTACTAAGCCCTTCCGTCCTTCCTGTACACACATAAATATATTTTCTTCTATTGCCTCTCTTTTCGGCACCTAAACAAGGTTTCAACCTAAAGATGAGCTTTCATACCTCTGCAACCATGTTGAGTATCCCACTGACCTAAAGTACAAATGAAACCCCTCACATTCTCCTTCATCCTCTCTGCACCCCATTACTTATAGAAAAGACTGCTACCTCACCCTCCTCCTGCCCTCTTGTCTCCTTCCTCCTCCTCTTCGTCTTTACTACCCTCCCTCCTTCTTCGGTAGCCCTCCTGCTGCGATGCGGTTGGCTCCTTTGATCTGGCCCAGCGCTCTAATTAGAAGGAAGTGAAGTGTAGGCCAGTGAGGTCACCATTACCCATGACCCCTCTCATCGACCACTCCAAATGTCGTTAGGGAGCGAGACGTTCTCACGGCGTTGACCCGCTGGCCATGATGGCGGGGGGATCTGGATTGTGTTAGGGACCCCAGTAAAAATCAGGCACAATTTACATCTAATTTGAGCCACTGCAGAGGTCAGTGTGAGGCATCTCGTTAGTGTCCAGCTGCGGATGGTTGGGGGGAGCAATATTAATACCGGACAAAACCACTCGGACCTTTGTTACGCCTGCATGAATGGCTAAGGTTAAAACTTCATCATAAACAAAGCTATATGACCCAAATTTGACACTTTTGCCATTAAAGTTAGAGTATTTCTTGTGAAAAGCCAGACTAGGACATACTTTTGGAGTTTAGCCTAACTAGAAGCATGAGGTCTTGTGTAGAGGATTCATTATAAAAGCAATAACCTGGATTTAAAGTTTGAAACTTCTCATAAATGTAATGACTGGCCTTTGTTTGTGGCTGAGACTGATAAAAGTAAATGTAGGACTAGCGCTTTTGATCATGGCTGTAAAGTAGCAGGATCTTACTGTGTGTGTGTTAAGGGATAATGTGTCATTACATGAAGGATGTGAGTCACCAGAACAGATCGGCGAACACATAAACCAGCAGACTTGAGGGTAAAAAAATGGATGCTAATCACACTTTGACTCTGCTTGTTAAGGGTATTTCCTCTTGCTCACTCAAACTCCCAGGGTGGGTAAATCTCCCAAAGCTTCTACAATCCCTGTAGCACATCAAGAGACTCTGGCAAGTTGTGTAACATCAGTCGCTTCATGTACGCTCATATGCATAAAACAACACATACATACTGTACTGTGCGGAAATCTTGAATTGTCCCTCATCCTTTTATAGTTGGCTTTTCTGAAGCATAGCTTCTTCTCATCTTTTAAAAGGCATATGACATCAGTTTTACTGCTTTCCTTTTCAATTTTATTTTCTGCTTGTAGTTCATGATAGTTATATTCATTTCTGAAAAAGCATGAAATAACTGAAGCACAAAGCATCAGAGAAAGCAGCTGAGAGTTGCTGAACATGCTGCAACATTATGTTATGTACTAAATATCAGATTCAGGTGTGTAACTTAAAGGGGTCATGATAACAAATTTCACTTTTCTGTGGTTTTGGGGGTGTAATATGATCTCTTGTGCACTGATGAGGCTGTGTCAATGTCAAGAGTTGGTATCAAAAGCACTGCTCATAGCCGGTCAGCTTTGTTTCTATGCTCAAAAACGGACAAATAGTTTATCTTTCTACATAATTCATATTCTCCTATTAGAGCCCACCATCAAGCAAACAGCCCTCCCCCTCTTCTTTCCTCTTTTCCCCCAGCTGATACACCAGCTAATTTAAGGGATAAGTCGTGCTAGCATGTCTAGCTACTCCACTTGAGAAGAGGATGGTTACTACTAAAAGGGGAGTTGTTATGTCCGAAGGAGCTCAAAAACGGCTGGAAGTTTCCACTTACTCCCGAAGAATGAGAGAATCAAAGAAGAATGGCTGAAGCTCATTTATGTGGAAGTAACATGCAAATATAGCCCCAATTTGAGACTATGTTCAATGCATTTTACTGAAGAGTTTCCCAAATATGGTTGCAGCCAATCAGAGTGAAGTCAGCTAGGTAAAGCCACATATCATTACCGTACCCAGCCCTTTTACAGAGGAGGGAAATCTGGCCTGCCACAACAACCCTCTACAAAAAATGATATTTTTTTATGAAATTATTTGGAGAATTGACATATGTATCAATATCAACTACATGAAATAGTTTATAGTGATGTCACCACCCCTTTAAATATGAGCCTATAAGAACAATTTACGTTGTGATTTGTCCA
This sequence comes from Anableps anableps, assembly GCA_014839685.1. Classification (NCBI taxonomy): domain Eukaryota; kingdom Metazoa; phylum Chordata; class Actinopteri; order Cyprinodontiformes; family Anablepidae; genus Anableps; species Anableps anableps. The sequence continues at coordinate 19,653,339 of CM026086.1, read as the reverse complement.
AGGAGAAGGAGAATTTAAAAACATTCTGGGGCAAGCTGCAAGACATTACAGATTAACCAATTGTTATGAAAACTGCAATTCAAATAAAGAATTCTGGGCACATTTGGGTTGATAAAATTTCTGTTTTGGCTTGGACAAACACTGTCCCTCGAATCCAAACAGTTGTGTGGCAGCACTTCCTTATCTTCAAACTCTAATTAAGCAAGCCATGTGGTGGTTGTGGTTGGAAGGAATGTTAAAATCTAGTTTATTTGGCTCAGATATTAAAAAAAATAAAACAAGTCACTGCTGCAGCTAAATAAAAATGAAAGGGGACCATTTGAATTAGAGTGGTTATTAATTTATATGACAGACAGAGGACATAAAAAGTAAAAATCAGGGTTAAATAAACAGTTTCATACCCACAGACAATGCCAATGGTCAACTCAGTGTTCTGCCTTCTGACTCTGCAAAAGGTGTTGGTGTGCTGTGTCCTTGTCTCTCAGTCTTTAGTTGTTCCTTCCACTGAAGCCAAGTTTGTAATGTTTCATGATGTTCGGGCTAAATGTTTTTCCAACAGAGAGACTTAGGCTATTATCTTCTGCTGTTACATTCACTACATCATTATCCATATATAATACATTCTACCTTTCTTGTTTTAGAAAACTGATAATCCAAAGGCTCTTTTTTGTCATAAATATATCTTTGAAAATGACAAGAACACAAAAATTGTGATAATATCTTGGTAGGTAATAACTGTTACTTTTTTAAGATCCTGTCTAGAGTAACCTAAATGTTTTGCAAAAGTGAGATTTTCTGCTTCTTGTACCTGCTATCCACATGAAAACTGAGTTTTAGATAACATGAACTATGACTTTTTAAAAGCACTTTTGAAAGTGGAGATTTTTTGAAAGTCCATTTCTGGTGTAGGCATGAATGTGTACACTCAATATCTAGAGCTGATTAAAAATGATGATATAAAGATCCACTTTGCACATGCTTTCTGTGCTAGAAACCACACTACAATAAAGTAGTTTTTATGGGTTATTCCAGATTGGCCTCATTTAGTCCTGACTCCTGTTTCAATTAAACTTTCTATGTAAACTGGAAAAGGTTGGGTTTTGTCAAACAAAGACAAGCAACAACTGTTTTGGGAAAATCTTTTGCCTGGCACGACTTTAGCCATGTCAGGATTATCTTATTTTTTTTCCATTTGAATGTAGTAAATGTCAGCATTATTGTTACCTGCAGGTGACAGGTACTGTAACATTTTTGATCGGAACTGAATGCACCATGTAGACACAGATTTTTACAAAAACTGAGGGAAAAAATATTGAATAATTATAAGAATAATGCAGTTGGAGTCTCAGTTATTTTCTTCTTTTTTTCTTGTATTTACACCATTGACAAACCAGTGTAATACCAACCCCTATAAGACTTGTTAAAAAAAAAAAAAAAAAAAAAAAAGTATAGTGCTGTGGTTCAAATGACATAGAAACAGCAAGAATAAAGGCGGCGTGAAGTTGGGAAAGTATGCATACATCTCTCTTATCTGATGCTTGTGCAGATGACAATTTTACATCTGAATTTGATATTTCTTCTATTGTCGTCCATTTTTCCACAATGTCTATTTTTTAAGCACATGCAAGAACTGGACAGAAAATATGCAAAAGCAGCTCAAGTCCAAAGAAAACTTAAAACCTTCAGAAATCCTTGAGAACATTTATTCAAAACTACTTTAAAAGACTGGAGAAACAGCTGGGTTGCTGGAAGTTACATGATGTCTAATTTATGAAGAGGTAGTCTGTTGTTGAGAGTGTCATCTCTTATGTCGTCAGTTGGGGTAGCAGCATCAGACCCAGAGACTTAAAAAGGCTCAACAACCTGATAAAGAATGCTGGTTCTGTTCTGGGGACTACTGTGGAAACCCTGAAGATGATGGTTCAAAGAAGGATTTTACATAAAATCAAGAAAATTATGCACAACCCAGAGCATCCTCTTCATGAGCCGCTGTAACACAAACCGCTACAAGAGATCCTTTCTGCCCACAGCCATCAGCCTCTACAGCTCTTTGAGGAACCTTGAATAATATGAGTTACAACAACATTTAATTTCCTTTGGGATCAATAAAGTATTTTTGACCTTTAATTTAAAAATGCTGCACAAAACTGTAAAAAAAAAAAAAAAAAAAAAAAAAAAAAAACCCACAATCATCCCCCTCCGTGGCGTCCATCAAGCTAATCTTGTGTGGAGACATGATCACCCATATCTTAACAGATGAAATCAAAGAAGGGAGAATTAAAGGTAACACATCAAAGCTGGATGGATATTTTACTTTGGATAGCATAAGAAGCATAAGAGCACATCAAACAACCTGAGCGGTGCACCTCCCTTCCCTTTCCCTGTCCCTCACTCTGTATTGCATTATACTGAAATTAAAGGGGCTGGGCAAAGAAATCCATATATCTGAAAAGTAAATGACTGCTTCCTGACAGTTCAAAGACATTTCCAGGTTGAGAGGACAATGATTTAACATGCAATAAAAATATAGACCAACCAATCCACTCATTATACACTCAATCCTAAATTTGGGCAATATTAGCAAATTACTAGGTTTGTTTCTGCGTGCTGTAGTAGCCCAAGGTGATGAATGATGTTCAGGTGTGTGCAGCTGTGCTCATCTATTAAAAGAAAGATGGACTTGATTTACAAAGAACCTTAAAAGTTAGAGGACGGTCCATGTAATTATGATGTCTAAGGTTTTCTCATATAATCTGGGAGGAGGGGAAGGAGAGAGGAAAGTATGCGTATTCACTGTTTGCTAAGAGAGTTCAGCGTCTGGCTGTCATCCAGAGAGTTGATTTAGGTGGATTATGTTAATCCATACCAGCTCTGAGTCTGTCTCCTGATGATCTCAAAGCTGGCTTGGGGTAAAGCAAAGCCACCCTCATCTATAGGGCGGAAGTCCCCTGAAATCAAGGAAGACAGGGGGCTAATAAAATCAATGAGCTGAGATAAGACCCCATGAATGTGATGCAGCAGAAGAGCTGTTTGTTTGCCTGCTAATATTCCTGAATAGTCAGTATACTTGTTCCTGGGCATTCATAGACTGGCAACAAGTGGAAAATAACCAGAGGTTTGGGAGGTACTCAGAAGGATTTAATGGATATTCTGGTTGCCATAGAGAACTGTTAAAATGCTTTTGCGCAAGTAGAGAACTTGTTTGCAAAGTTTTGCATGAAACTTCTTCAGGTTAATGCCCAACAACAAATCCCTGCTGTAAACAGCTTTTCCTTGAACTCCCCACCTCTTCTGCTCTTGCTTTCTCTGTGAGAGAATTATTATCCCCAACAGATAAAACAGCGGAGTCCTTTGCACCTAATGTCGGAACTCTTGTTTGATCCTGATAAACGTCCTATAGGTTAGATAACATATACACCTGATACACCCACTCTGTTTACCAGCAGCAGGAAGTTATTCATTCATTTTGATTATCAGGCCAATACCACCGCTCCTTGCTGCTCTCTTTCTGTGGTATGTGGAAGAAGGAAAACTGACCATCAAAAATTAGGAAAACTACATGACAGAGTTTAGCAGTTTGAAGTAGGCCAGAGTATCCAAGTAGACCAACAGCATTGTTTTGAATCTCATAATTTAAAACTGCTGCAAATGTTATGCTGGTTGTGCAAAGACAAGTTTAGATTTTTTCATTTCTTTTTATATGTGATGAATATACTTCCTGTTCTCCTCTTCTCCAAACATCAATGTCCTGTATTTAGGAGGGTAACCACAATGAATGTATGTCACTCCACTATGACAATGCTACAAGTTGTTTACCTCATTTACCAACACGTGGCTATGTTTGGCCTTTTTTAGCCAACTAATGCATAGAAGTGACAGAACTTCAGTAAATGACATTAACCAAGTCCATCAAAACAACATTTTGCTGCATTCAAAATTGTTGCCCACTTTGTGCAGTGGCTTTAAGAGACCGAAGACAGAACTGAAGCAGCTAACATCTGAAAAAAACCCATCAACTTCTGGAAAATAAAAACAGCAGAAGACAAGTAAGTCATGCTCAGAAGTTATGCTGATTACATGATACTTGATATATTAACAAGTGAACAGGCCAAAGCCTCTGTCAACATCTCATGAAAAATACAACTATTCTTTTCAAGTATAACCTACATTTTCTTTTTCTCTCTTTCTGTCCCTTTTTCCAACCGATGCCTGAGATGTCATTGAAGGGCATTTCCGGTCTACAGGTAGACTGATTTCTAAAACCAAGCCGTAGTGGTGACATGATGATTCTTCAGTCTTATTGTAATGTTACAAACTTTTTATCTAAGTGTCATACGTGTGTCTGTTGTTTGTAATGCAATTTAGTTGAAAACACAAGTTGTTTATTGTATGTTTAAGTTCAAAATCTCTTAGAAAACCTTAAAATGTCCAAAATTACATGGGGTAATTACACAGAATAAGCTTGTTTAGGCAGATGATACAGGTATACCCCAGTATTTTTATGAACTTGTGAAAAAAAGGATAGATTTTATTGATTTGCAATTATGAGAATCTGTCAAAGAGCCAACTTCTCCTTTCTCACGTTCAGATTAATGACAGGATGAATACATGTTATTTTCTTTACATTTTAACCATTTGAAACCTGGCAAATCAATAAACCATCAATTACAAAATAATTTGTCAACAATTTGCAGAAGTTTAATTCTTCTTGTGCTGTTTGTAACGGCAGGAAAGATTCAAAACACAATTGTATGAAATCAGTGAAATGCTGATTATAATACTGGGGCAGATGGGATCTGTTTAAATAATGTTTTGTGCCAGCAACAGTCCAAAACAAACAAACAAAATCTAACTGGCTTTCAGTTTCAGTGTTCTTGCGTTCCTCCCGTGTATATTCCTGTCTCTATGTTTAGGTCTGTTGTGTTGCTTTGTGACATTGAATCTTGTCATAAGCCCCACATAGGACCCCTGGCGACTGTTTTCTGAACTTCGACCTCAACCACCTGTCGCCTGTAGGTCCTAGCTGCCTATCAGATCCCCCACCCCTCTTCCACTTCCTCCCACCTTCTCAAGAGGTGGGTTATTGCTAAGGGGCGCTGTCACCTGACTGAGGTGAAGCTGAATAACATCTGCAACAGCAACAGAGACCACCCCCTCACATTCAGTGTCTCCTGCAGCCTCTCACCTCTGATCTCTGAACACCTGATACAGTTGAGTCATGTCTATACATGTTTTTCATCTCATCATCTTTTTCAGTTCTCTTTCTTTTCTCTTTCTTTCTTTGTTACTTTTAATGAACAGCCTTAAGCAGTCAAAAAAACAGCTACATCTCTGAAAGATCCTTCTATGTTGTTAAAGACTATTTTATTGGACATAAACATGAAGGACAGGCTTTGAGAAAGCACTCATATACACCTAGCTGCATGGTTCAAACAGCTTTTGTTGCATCATAAAACTTACAGCATGGCTTCATTTTTAACAGATAAACACACCCACTCACACATCCGTTCTCGGGTGTGCAATTTTTTTTTTTTTTTTCATCACGCACTGAACAGGTAAGATACAGGGGAAACAAATCTGTCTTCATTATAATCAACTCATACAAACAATTTTAAACAATTGGCCTCCATATTTCCTTTTTTTATCATGTGTTTATGTATAGCACAACGTACATACACAAATTTCAACACATAGCCAGCCCTGAACATGGTTTATTTGTGTGTTAATGATTAGAAGATGGAGCCATTTCATTGTGACCAGTGGTTTCCTAAGTGGTGCTATCTGGGTCACAGGGCCAAGGCTGCAGAGTTTCGGTGTGTGAGCATTTCTCAGCTGCTTCACATGGGAAAAAATCTTTCACTTTATTATAACTAACTCTGTTATGTTTTAATCTTTATTTTTTTGTTTAGAAAAATATTTTATTGCCTCGTTTGAACAAGTAAACTTACCTGAGGTGCATCATCTCTTCAGATGTCAAACAGTGCCAGAAAGAAAAGAAAATTTTCGCTATTTTCAACTTCATCTGTCATACCTCAAAAGTCTCTACATGCTCCTAAAGACCAGAGAAATTTATTCAATGACTCGAGGTGGCAATAACAAGAACTAAAGTGTAGAACTCTTGGGAGGCCCTCATTGGTTCTTGCTACTGCAGCATTTGTATATAGCAGCACAAAAGAAAAGATGTATTTTCAAGAACAGGCTGCAAGAAATCCTGAACCACCACCATGTTTCACTGTGGGGATGATGTTCTTGGGTTGATAAGATGTGTTGATTTTGCACCAAGCGTAGTGGTTTCCTTGGTGACTGAAAAGTTTAATTTTGGTCTCATTTGACCAAAGTATCCTTCGCCATACATTTGGGGAGTCTCCCTCATGCCTTTTGGCAAACTCGAAATGAGACTTTCTATTTTTGTCTGTAAGTAAAGGCTTTTTTTGACCAGACTTCCATAAAGATTATCAGAGATTTAGATATATTTTTATAACCCAATCCTGATTTGTACTTCTGAACAACATTGTCCCTGACTTGGATGGGGAGCTTCTTGGTCTGCATGGTGTTGTTTGGTTAGTGGTAGTGTTGCAGCTTCTTGGGCCTTTCAGAAAAGGTGTGTATATACTGACAGATCATGTGACACTTCGATTGCACACAGGAAGACTTCATTCCACTAACGCATCCAGCTTCTGAAGGTAATTGGTTTCACCAGAACTTTTTAGAGGCCTCATAGCAAAAGGGGTGAATACATATGCACATATATATATATATATATATATATATATATATATATATATATATATATATATATATATATATATATATATATATATTTTTTATTTTTTATTTTTTTTTTTTTTTTTTTTTTTCTTATTTCACTTCACCAACTTACAATATTTTGTGCAGATATAGCAAATACAATTTAGGTTTAAAAAACACTTAAATACAAGTTGTAACAAAATACAAAAAAATGCCAAGAGGGGTGAATACTTTTGCAAAGCATTATATTACCTACAAAAGTTACTGGAGACATATTAAGAGTCAAATTTGAATGCTGAACCCAACTTTAAATGTATAAGATAGAATGAACAAACCATGCTTTATATAAACATTTTCTGATTTTCATACATTTAAGGACTGTTTATTGCAGTTCACAAGAACTGACTTTGATTCTTTGTCTTATTTCAGCATCGTGTCAAGTGCCGTCCTCCCTGAGTCAGTGAGAGCATGTGTGGAGCTTCCTGTGATAAAAGTATGCTTCTGCCTGCAAGCATATCTCTGCATATTCACAGGCATGTGAGTGACAGCTGTGTAGGGGCCGAGTGACAGCGACCCGTGCGAGTGGTGAATCATAGTGACAGTGCACTGGAAAGAGGGAGCGTTAAGGCTCCTGTGGACAAGCGACCTCTGACCTGATGTGTTAGAGCATCGCCAGACAATAGGATCAAGAGCTCTATGTACTGTGAAGAAGATTTAAAAAAGAAACAGCTTGAGGTCTTCTCCGGCTTCCCTGATTCATATCAATGTGTCCATCTCTGACACTAATGCCGTCCTAATGAGGCCCGCTGATAACGCCAGCTTAACCACAGGGAAATGCCAGGAGGGGAGAGGTGAGAGGTTAATAGGGGTGTGTGGGGGGGGTGATTAGGGGAACATCTGAAAAAGAAGCAACCTAGAACAACAGCAACCACAAGTATGTACAGCAGGAATGTTACTGATAGACTTGGGTTTGTTAGCTGAATTTTAGCAGATCAATCATGAACTGTAATAAACTTAACATAAAATCTACTTAAGTGGCCAAATTCACACATATACAATCATAAAAATATTACCTCAAGATGTGGAGTAGTAGTTATGAAAGGTAAATTGAGTGTATATGCAGTGAAACAGCAGGTGAAAGCAGCAGAAGCTCCAATAGTTGATGTGAAATTTAATAAACACCACACTACAAGAAAGCTTTGCTGTGGGATTCATTGTTCTGAGTAAAAACTCACTTGCAGCAACTGTGTTTACTTTGTCATATACAACAGATCATTAAGGTCTGCTCAGTCTCACCACACTTTAGAAGAAAACTATTGGAATAGACAGAGCCCTACTTTTTATCTTTATTTGTTCGTTTTTTTATTTATTCATAGATATATTCCAAGAAACAAAATGAAGCAAAAAGAGTGTTAGTGTTTACATGTACTATTGGACAAAGACGATTTAATATTAGTTGTAAAATCTAATGCAAGTCCCGAAATGAACTTGGTTTGTCATTGTTTTTATAAGATTAACACACAACATATATGATACTGATTTAAGCCACGTCAAGAATCTATAGTCTGCAGTGGGAATTGAACTAGGCTTAATAGAACTGTACCATACCATGCATTAGAAATGTTCCATGAGAGCACCTAGTCAAATTGTGTTGTACTGGTGACAGCACAGTCATATAAAGTGCACTTTCCAAATTTCAAATGTTAGAAATGGTATTTCCATTTTGGTTACCAGTGCATTCTCCAAGTGTCTCATGATTACTGACCTTATGCTGTTATGATGGACTGATATAATGAATTTGAAAGGCAGAGGCACTGTAACATAATTGTGGCAACATCACGCTGTGGGACTATTTTTTTCAGCAGACACAGGGAAGCTGGTGAGCGCTAACAGAAATATGAGTGGATTTTTATGAAAGAGAAATCATTGAAAAAAATCCTTTAATTGTGATTTTATGCTATAGCTCAACACAAAGTAGCATATAATTGTCAAGTGTAAGAAAAGGGTTTATTGGGTTTATTTCTTATTGTTTTCTTATTGTTTTATAAATAAAAATTTGAAAAAAGTGGCATGTATGTGTATACATTCCCTTTACTCTGATACCACAGTAAAATCAGTTTTGATCAATTTCCTTCAAAAGTCACAAAATTAGTAAATTAAACAACAAACTTTTTGCCCTTCCTGCAAAAGCTATGTCTAAACAGAAAACTAACACTGTACGTCACCCTGGGCACATTATTCCACAGTGGTGGCAGCCTCAGAGTGTTGGAGTGCCTTTTTTAGCAGGGAAAGAAAAGCTGGTCAAAGCTGATGTGAGGCTAAATGGAGCTAAATGCAGGTAAATCCTAGAAGAAAGGCTAACTGGGGTGGATGTACACCTTCCAGAAGAACAACAACCCTAAACATACAGCCAGAACTACAAAAGAATGTTTTAGATACAAAGTGCATTTCTTAGAATGGCCTCACAAGGTCCAGACCTAAATCCAACTGAGAATCTGTGGCAATAAAATTAAAATTCACAGATGTTTATTCTGAATTTTGTAAAGAAGCGTCAGCAAAACTTTCAGTCTCTAGATGTGCAAAGCTGTTGGAAATCATACCCTGAAAGACATGTACCTTTGATCTTCAAAGTTTTGACTTATTTGGGGTGTACTGAACACATTTTTCAAAATTCAACACAATTATGGACTGTTTTGACTGCTTTTTTGTTTTGTTTTTTTTTGTTGATCCATCCCAAAAAAAACAATAAAGTACTCTCAAGTTTGTTATTGTAATGTGACAAAATCTGAAAAAGCTCAAGGGATAGGAATAATATATATGTGCTTTCTCGCACCTGTCTTAAAAAACCTGAAATATGGTTTTACAAAGATGAAGGTCAAACTAAAGTGGCCTACCCTTAAAACTTAAACATTGCAGCATGACATACAATAACGCTGATTTAAGGTTCTTTTTCCACCTGTCTATCTTGGCCTCTGTGTACCTAAAGCAAACTCATTACTCAGGCTGGAATCTGCTCTATCTGCACACTTGCCTCTTGAAGCAGGGAGAGGCTTGCAAAGACAGACCCAAGGCTGTTATATTGACTCGCTGTCAAGCACATTATCACAGTGAGAGCCCACACAGATGAAGAATGAGTTTATAGGGTGGCTGATAAGATGGTAGGTAAGCGGAAGGGCCATGGATATGGGGGGTAAACTGCCTCACTGTAACATTGCTGTATAAGCTATTCATATAGATATGTGTTTTGTCTCACGTGCAGTAGATAGAGCTCAAACACAATGATTTACAAACATGGATGGAGAGAGGAAGCTTAAACTGCTTAATATGCCTTTTAAGAGTAAGTTAACCACAACGAAACGGTCAAAAAACACGTCAGGCCACTCAGTAAGTAAGCTGGTGCAAAGAAGGACATATAAATACACAAGAATGCATGTGCATAGACACACGCTTGCACACTGAGTTCAAGAGGCCACTGAGTGCAGGGCAGTAGGTGTTAGATTACAGGAGCAGAGCCATCCAAAGCACCGCCTGCTCCTATCTTTATTTAACCACTGATTAGAGCAACTCTTTGAAGGCCCCTTCAAATTGCAGTAGTGATAGGGCTCTTATAAGCGGGAGGGTTTTTTTCTTAGCTCTTTTATTGATTTCTCCACTCATGCCAGCAATAAAAACGCCCACGCTCCAACACACAAAGCCGACAGTTGCATCATCGTTCTGCCCTTTTCCTTCCCTTTCTCTTTTTGAAAAGCACTCCAATGTTCTCTGACTTACACTCATTTCTGTTTTAATTCAATAGGACCTATGAAAGTATGGCTTCAGACAATCCAGGGACAACTTTGCTAAAAACATTACCAGGAATGACTTGGATTAGACTTGCAATCTCAAATTTAAGAACACAAACTGCTCATCCAATGGATTACCAAGTATAATCATTTTTAGCTTAATGAAAGAAGAATTTCTGTGCCATCATGATCTGGCCCTAATCTTTTCTTAAAGGTATATTTATCAAATTATGTCATTTTTTAAGCCAATAAAATAGTTTTTCCATTATACAAAACAATATATTACAAAGTAAAAGTAGCAGCAAAAAATTGGAATTCAAATTCAATTCAAATTCAAAAATTCTTTATTTATCCCAAAGGGAAATTAAATGTTGATGTAACTCATTTAATTAAGGAGTTATTTTAGATTGTGGTGGCTGTGGGCAGGAAAGATCTCCTGTAGTGGTTCATTTTACAACCAGTCTGAAGAAGCTTCTGACTGAAGAGACTGTTTTCCAATGACAGTCTCATAAAGAGAATGGTCAGGGTTGTGCATAAGTTTCTTGATTTTATGCAAAATTCTTCTTTGCATAATCAACTCCAGAGGTTCCACAAGTCATCCCCAGAACAGAACCAGCGTTCTTTATCAGGTTGTTGAGCCTGATAAAAAAAACTGAAGCAAATGTCATTTCCCAGACTCAGACAAAAAGTTCCACTTAAATTAAACCTATCTGCAATATCTTGCTGCAAACCTTGAAGGATCGTAACTTCCTCATGAAGTACAGTCTGCTCTTTCCCTTCTTGTAGATGCTTCACTGTTGAATGATTCACATCCATTTTTTATTAATAAATTTTGCACAAAAGCATTACTCAGGCAAACTTAAAAATATTACATCTTCCCTACAAATGATACACATGGAAATACTGCTAGGTGGATAGATCAAACCCCAGTCGGTCCTGGCCGATGGGCGCTCACACTGAGCCAGGTTCTGCTGGAGGTTTCTTCCTGTTAAAGGGGAGTTTTCCTTTCCGCTGTCACTACATGCATGCGCAGTATGAGAGATTTCTGCAAAGTCAATGACACAATGCAAGAGACAGTTCACTGTCTCCGCATTCTCGTCTAGGAGGAATAAATGCTGCAAGTCAGTAATCTGCTGGGCTTTTGAACCAACTTCAGTACTTTAAGTGGGCCGGTACGGATTGGTATGCAGTACCACCACTTCTAAATTTTACCCCTCAGCATACCGAAACTTATTTCCAGCGTTCGGTGTGTACCAGTACTTTCCCATGTTGTAACAGGTGTTAGGTTAGTCCGCATTTCTTCATCAGTGCTCCCACAAAGATCTGCTCGCAGAAGAGGCAAGAACAAACAAACAAACAAAGTCTGTGCTCGCTCTTGGGCTACAACTGGCGTGCTCTGCTCACACAGAGAGGAATTGTAGTAGGCTGTCAACTTTCGTAGTGAAGAGACAGAAGTAGAACCATTGAAGCTAAAGAGGACAAAACAATAAACCAAAAAAAGGCTCAAACTAATCTAAGAAAACTAAATAGAAATGCACAAAGAACAAAAACACAAGAATAAACTAAGGAACAAAATACAATGGGAAAAACCAATATGGCAAGACCTTTTGATCAATAATTAAGACAGGACTGAACAAAATATACTAGGACCATAACTGAAATAAAAACACAGTAGCTCATGATAGGAAAAAAATATTCAGGAAGTGGAACACAGCAATAAAGTTTGAAATGAGTTTGAAATAAGTTTATTAGTTCATTGCTTGAACTAATAAAGTAGAAACTAAGAAGCATGAATTACCCACAAGCAGAGGTGGGTACCTAAAATTTAGTACCTAAAATTGTACTCAAGTAAGAATAGCACTTCAAAAGTAACCATCCAAAATATCATTATAAGAATCAAAAAGTATTTGGTAAAATGGCTACTCAATTACTGAGTAACTGATCACAACATCTGATTTAATATTTTAAAATGATGTCATCAGACAAAAAATATAACGTTATGTGTAAAGTTTGGTATTTTTAAGTCAAAAATGAAAATAGTGTTTTTTCAGTATTATTTTTCATCTTCACATTAACGCTATGGCTTGAAGTTAAAAAAAAAAGTGTTTCCAAGACACTTTGAATTTGACTCATGGATTTAATTTAAAACTGGCTTTGATCTTTGTAATTTCTGTACAATAAAACTACTGAGTTATGGATTGATAGACAGATCTATATAAAAATTTCACCCATGTTTTTGTCCCATATTTGTACGGCACTTATTTTTTTCCACTTAAAGTACTGACCAACTTGAATAATAAACTTAACTTGAATGCATTGTTTGATAGGATCTATTTGGAATGTATGTAATTGACTTGGAGTTTGTCTACATGATTGTATTTTTTTGTAAAGTGCCCTGAGACAACAATGTTGTGAAATGCTACTATATAAATGAACTGAATTGAATTAAAGAGTTTATTAGTTGAAGTACTGTTACCAATATATTTTTGGTGGTGCACATGTTTAACAAAAATTCAAGGATTTAATGTCAGCATATCTTGTTATTATCATGAACAACCAAATTGTAATTTCTTTAGTCACTGCTTTTTTCAGTTATATGATTTTCAAGTAGTAGCTGGATTAGCAAACATCTGGGCTTTTCAAAATTTCTTTGTATCGATTTTTTTAAACACTGTCCCTTATGTTTAGTGACCTCGCTTAATTTTGTGATGTAAAATGTTTATTTCATCATTTAAATAAAAATGTCTGCATTTTTACTCTAGGAAAAGTATGTTTATTTTTGGTTCTAAACACTATAAATTAATTTTCTTTTGCAGTTTTCTTTGGAGGTGATGTATAGAGGACACATGTTGTTATGGAGGAATACAACTGCTGAGGAGGTGGCCAGTTGTCCAAGGTAGGACATACAGAAATGTCAAGTGCTACGACACAAAGGCTGGACAGCAGAGCCATTAGCATGAAACAAGAACACTGCTAGTGTTTCCCGCTAATTTCTGTCCCTTCAATGACTGGAATATATACAGCTGTATTTGAACATGCACCATGTAAACCTTCATATACAGACTCAAGTTTTGACTTGCCTCTAAATACTTAACACTAAAACTGGTTTTGGGATGGATAAAGGTAAATCTATTGTCAGTGTTTAAATGCTGGGCCTGTGCCTGGACCTTAACCAATTCCAAAGAAATATACCAATACTTATAAAAAGAGTGGTCAGATATCTAGGTAGAATTACCCCAAGAGCTTGTTGATTATAATAAACAGCAGGGATGGGAACCCGAGTTTCATATTTAGAGTTGCACTTAAGTCGAATAAACAAATACTTCAGAGATAACATAAAGTCATGCTCTGAAGACTCAAGACTTGGACTTGTGGTTTGAGACTGATGTTTTATAGACAATCAATGAGCAATGCTTTAAAGGACTATATATCAGAAAAAGATTAATTCAGTTTATCTCTGATAGCGCATTCTCTTGCTATTAATTTAACTGTCATAACAAAGACACTTCCAGTTTTTCAAAACAAAAGCACTCCCTGTTCTGTTTATTAAAAGAAATTCACATTCTTTTTCACCTTCTTACTACATTGTATGTTGCTCAGTTTGTTGTAATTCTTCACATACCGTGGAACATGTTTACTTTTCAAACATCACACCAAAGGGCTAGAATAAGGTCATGCTAGAATAAGGTTTCCTATAATCTCAAAAATCTTTTGACTCAAAGAGAGGAAAGGAAAAGCCTCCAAACCCTTTTAAATTGCAGTGTAGTAAAGAATTGGGCAATATGAACTCAGGTACTAAAATTTGTTAATCAAACATTCAAATAACACATGTTAATCTGTTTTAATTTTTTTTCTTTAAACACAAAGGTATTTATGTATTTAATGGAGTAAATGTTATAGTTTATTAATTTCTGAAATAATTTCTGAAATAATTTAAAGATAAAGTCACATGTTAATTAAACTTTTAAAAGATTAAAAGGTAATCGTTAAAATTTTATGTGTTAAACTGTCTCAAGCACAAACGGTACAGGGTTTGAATGGATAGTTTGAACATAGATCAGTGGAGATGTTGACAAACAATTCAAACAGATTTCTTTATTAACTGCCTCTGGAAATGTGACTTATGCTGCTTTGCTCCCAAGAGATGTCCTGGAATATGGAAGATCCTGCTAACAACAGACATGGCTTATAGTTGTTTGTAGATGGAAGAGAAACTGTACAAGGCCTCAATCCTTGACCTTAAACCCTGCTGGTCAAACACCCCCCACTGATTCAGCTGTTATCTTCGGCTGGGCCACTATTTCATTTGGCCATGACCTTTGTCATGGCTCAATTCCAAACCCATGAACATACATGGGTTCCTTGTTGCACTGATGCTTACACATGCATTAGGTTTGAGTTCTTTGTAAAGTCTAATCTTCTGATATCAACAATACATGGGTGTTGTTTTGGATGATTTTCTTACACATAATACAGAATCGTGTTTCTCTCCCAATTTAGTTAGTTAATATTTCAGTTTAAAAACTGTCAATCTGAAAGGTCCACCAGCTGTTTCTGACCCCATCCAATCAAATGGATCCTGTTTTGGTTCCTGTTCTGCAGTGTCAGCCCTGGAATTGGATTCAACTCAGAGTCATGAGAAACACTGGGCAGTCATTATCAAGGGTTTAGAAAGATAAGTACAAGGCTACAGTGAGATTGAGAAAAACCCATTACCAAAGGCAATTTCACACTGCTGAGAGCAATGTAATATTAATGATATAATTAGAGCATTAAAAGGGAGTTAATAATGTAGTTCACAATCTTTCTGAAACAAGTTGATTAAATGTTTAATACTGAGAATTACATTCAGGTATAAATGAAAACCTTTTAGTTTGATTATTTTGCATCAAACAATTACATCATTTTTGAATCAAACTCATGCTAAAACACCTGCAATCTGAAATCTGGTCAAGCCCCTAAAAGGCCTCCTATTCATCTCACACTCATCTCCCTGTCTTTGGAACTGAAGGCATGTGGTGTGACAGCAAAGTTAAAGGCTGGCACCCTGAAAAAGATTAGAGGCATGTAATTAGGGATTCCTCATCAACTTATTTACAGCACAATCCCCTGCACACGGCAGGACCTCTGACCTGACCTAGAGAGCTCTGACATGCTCCTTTAAACCCTGGACTGCAAGGACTCCTAATTGTGGTGGTCATGGAGTGGGCGGGGTGTGGTAGTGGATGTGCTATGCAGTAATATTAGGACACAGTGGGGATTAAGGCCAAATGCTTATCCACCCAATCCGTACTTCTACTTTTCCTTGTGCATTCAAAAGGGGAAATGTGGGCGTATATATGTAGTTTTAATAATTCAGGGGAAGGGAAGGGTAAAAGGGTAGGGCTTTTTTGCCCTTAAAAGATATTGACCAAAGTTCAAATGACAGGGATGTGAGCTTGCCTTACAAGACATTCAAATATAAGTATGTTTGATATGTTTTGATCAAGTTTTGGTCAATTAAAAATAATACTAGATGTATGCTTTATATAGCATACAGTGCTTTACAAACTTTAATCCAGTTTATTCTGATTTTATGTCATAGACAAACACAAAGCAACACATAGTTTTGTTATGACCAGACAAAAATCCAAAAAGTGTAGTGGGCATTTTCATTTTGCCCCCTTTAACCAGACACCACGATAAAATCTTTGAACAGACTAAGCTCACATTAAAACATGGTGGAAGCTGCATCACACTGTGGAAATTCTTTTCTTCAGTAGGGAAGCAAATCAGAGTTGACAAGAAGATGGATAAAACTAAACACATGGCAGTCTTGAAAAAACCTGTAGGTTCATGCAAAAGACTAAGGCAAATATTTGCCTTCCAGCAGGACAACAACCCTAAACATATAGTCAAAGGCCCAGTGTCATGGTAAGATCAGGCATGTCAAGTTTCATTCTGCAACGGCTGGAACCCTGCGGGTTTTAGATGTGTCCATGGTTGAACTCAGCTGATTGAAATTGCTGAATTACTTTAGAACACGAAACAAATCATAAACACTTGATCTTGTAATTGTGTTGTCCTTTTTTTACCCAGCTCCCCCAGTAGTCCATTGTATCCACCTTATTATAAAAATTCATCCTCATGTCAACAGACTACAAATCTTATAATGAGGTGAAAATAAATTTCTAGAATTACTTCTCAATGTGGACTTTTATCCTTAAATTTGTTTTCAAATAGCAGGGCTGTCAATTTTTATTAATGTGCAACTTCTAATTAAAAAAAAAAATCAGTTAAATTCTCCAGTTTTCACAACCAAGCCTTAGAAGCATGAATACTAATTACACAATTCATGACCACAAGGAAATAATAGAGATATATTATTTAAAATAGAAAGATTTTTTCTAGGAATGGGTTTGCTAGAAATATCTTTTTTGAAAGGCTGATTACTAAATCTAAATAAGCACTTTCTAAGTTTTGATAACTTGGTCTCTTATTTTAGCTTTTATTTTCCAGCTGAGGAGCATGCTCTTCCTGGTGGTTCTGTTATTTCTTGATGTTACAGTGGACTCCCTGTATTGGTGGTGGTCAGGGACCATAACCGCTCACAAACAGTTGATATCCAGGGATACTTGAGATCCCTCTAAAAACATTTATAATTGCCCATAGTTCAAACACCAAATATACTGTACCTTAATATGCATTATTACACAGAGTGGAAACTGTCAAGGCACTACTGCACAAGCTAACATCCACAGACTTCCTTGTCATCGCAATCAGCACTAAGGAAAAAGAATGACGCTCCTGGATTGGCTGCTTTGCAAAAAGCATTGTGCCTGGGTATTTCAGCTTCCTAAGTGGCATTTTCTTGTGAATATTTTATATATGCTCTTCAAAATAATCTATGAATAGCCAAATTTTACGTAATAATTTGGAGTTACATTCCACAGCAAATATACCTATTCAGTGTATAGGTATATCTGCAAATACTGAATCACAAATAGGCAGGGGTCCATTGTACTACATAAAGATGTCTCCTGTCAGACTGATGCACCTGTATACTAAAACATATTCAAATCCATTAAAATGGCCCCATCAAAATCCAGACCTAAATCCTATAAAAAAATAATCTAAAACATGGCTTGAGCATGTATGCTTTCCATTCAATCTGACTGAAGTTGAATTGTTTTAAGAAAAAAGGGTAAGAAATTCAGTCTGTATTTGCAAAGCTGATAGAAACATACAAAAAACATATTCTGATATAAATGCAGGGAAAGGTAGTTCACAATTTATTGACATAAGTGCAAATTACAAATGCACATCAAATTTTTCTGATTTTTTTGTAAATAAAAGAAATTAAAACCATGTATAATACTGCTTCAGTTTTACAATTATACACTCCTTTGTGATGGTGTATCTCATAAAATTCAAATAAAATGCAATAAAGGTTGTGATTGTTGCAAAATGACAAAATGTGAAAAAGAAACTATTGCAAAGAACTGTAAATGGGAATATTGATTCATGTTTCTTTAAATAATAGAATTACATAATTTAAGGACATATTGGCTCATCAAAGATGTGTATAATTACTACACCCCAATTTATATAGGACTGTAGGTGGTATAAGAAAGGAGTAAAAAGGCTTTGTTCAGTAATCCTGCCCCTGACCTGGTTTTATAAGGTTAAATAATGTTGTTAGGGGATCTGACTGACTCAGCCAACCCCCTCAGCCAAGGCCTTTCCTAACCCTGTCAGCTGATTGCCACAACCCCCTCTCCATATACTGAATCAGCTGATGGATGCAGGCCTCAGACAGCTGACCAGATTCCTCATCATCCACCAACCCCCTATCCCAGCAGTCCACCTGAAAATGATTCAGGCAATTTAATGAGGCTGGAAGTTTATGCATAATTCAACAGTATCCATTTACACGATACTGTATAAAGAGGGGTTTGGAGTGGTAGCAAAGCAGTGCATATCAAAAAGACATCACATAAAGTCCAAAAGTTTGAAGGAGGCGATCATCTAAGAGGTGACCCCGTCAAGTTCTAGCATGACACAAAACACTATTTTTTAATCCACCTTGCTATCCCCTGCACAGTCAAGTTCAAATCTGAATGGTCATTTGGCAAGCAGGGTCCAGTGTGCGACGCGGAAATTCTTGCAGTGATGGGGGCAGGATTAGAGCATTAGAATCTGGGTTATAGACACTACACGGTCCATCTGTTGTTTTGCATTTTTCCCTCCACAATGACCACACGCGACACTACACCCCCAACCCCCGCTTTAAGTAATTCTTCATTTCTGCAGAATAAGCAGGCTGAGTAAAAACAACAGCAGAGAATGAAGAGAAAGAAGCATGTTGGCAGGTCTCTTCTAGAGGAAAAAAGGAAATGTGATTTAGAAGCTGTGGTATGGACTTATTTGATGTTATTTATTGCAACATTTTTTAATCCCTCCAATATATTACACAAGAAAATATAAATGTTGTTTCTAAGAATTCCTCCTTGACCTTTTTTCAGTTTCTGTATCTTTTAGAGCAGAAAAGGCACTGGAAATTAATGCACAATAATGTTTTTGTTGGTACCAGTCTGTTTATATGAACAAAGTAATTACTTTAACAAAAGGAAGATAAAACCATACCTCATTAACACATTCAGATAGTTGTCAATGCAAACATGTAAGAAAATCACATAACTCTCAGTGCTTTAAACTTAGGCATGCTATAGAAAGGTCACAGAGTACTCCATATGTGCAGGGGTGTATCTATCAACAACTATGCAAGTGGCATCAGATTAGTCAATCTGATCAATCTATTAAAACCTATCCAAATTATACACAAAATGGGGGATAGCCAAGGATGAAAGAATTACCTTGTTTCCCATGAAAGAGTTAGCTTATCATTTCAATCCTTAAGAATGAGATAAATGTTTTCATTTACATTCCTGGAGATTTACACAAATCTTTCATTCAGTTAAATTGATATTTATTGGAGGATTTATCAGATCTATTTATTCTTTGAAATTCTTTGCTTTCTGATAAGTACAGGAGCCCCACTGTTTGATCTCTATTACCTTGTATAAACTTTTTATGGATGTTCAAGAAGGATTCATGTTTGAATAAAATAAGCCTTTTCCCTATAGACTTTGTCATCTAATTATTTATCCAAAACTGGTATATTCTGGTATATTCTGTCAATAACAGCACAAAACAGAATAAAACAACAAAATGAGTATGGGTACAGATCCAGCCTCATCATTGGATGTTATGTAGGACAAATGTTAGATCAAGTGTGGATCCATAACTCATTGTAGATGACCCAGACTTATCAATATTTCCTGTGTCATATAAATTAATTTCTGGGCACTGTTTGTAGATATTTTTCAAAACAAACTTTACCTTGGTTAAATCTTTCATCCACATGTGAACACGTACAGAAAAATAAAACTTCAGGAGTAAGTTTAAACATCTATTTGCCCATGCTAGATATTGGACACATCCTTCTAATTCTCAAACCATACAGAAAGGAAGATCTGCTTTTAAAGTGGAATTACTGTGCAAATAGAGTCGTTGAGGCCATATGCATTGATTAATGAGCAAATTTGCCCATATTTTTGAAGGTGGTCCATCAAGAAAATGAGATATAGTCAAGGTTATGACATAGATCATATCAGTATGTGTATGTGTATAATAATTTTACAGTTTGCAACATTTTCTTTAATTCAGCTGTTACTTTTTATTTAAATTTTAATTGGAAAGAGGAATGAATCATTCCACATTCTTTTAAAATCTGCAGCAGAGCATTCACATCAATATCACCTGAGTTACTGATTTAAAAAATACCAATCCAAACATGACTCCTCACTGATACAGATGTTGTTCTATAAGAGTTCAGAACCTCTCTGTCTCTTTGATCAAGGTGAAGAGAGCATAACAGCAACCTGATAAAAAAAAATGGTTCAAGTAGTTAGCATCTCCATCATTTGTTGGGTGTGTCTACATTTACACTACATATTTAGTGACATCTCCATTGTGACTCCAGTGCATGAATAAAGCAGATCAAATGAGCAAACATCTACAAAACATGGAGCAAGTTGCATTGCTTTTTGAATTTCCTCCAAGTTTTTCTTACATGCACGTCACTACACTTCAGCTATATAACTGAAGGCTTAAACATTAAGAGGAAGTTGTAAATAGTGTCAAATAAAAACCAAATGTTTCATTTTTTTTCTCTTTTTTTTGTATTTTACTTTTTAAAACTTGAGTTGTCACCACCTACTGGCCCAATTGATGGGAATTTTTTTTTTATTTTTTATTTTTTTTTAATCTAAGTTGTGTTCCAAGTTTTATCAGAGATTTATAAATGTTTTGGTACATCTGATAACATTTATATTTATTAGAACATCTGTTTTTTTTAAAGTAACAGTTAAAAATAATTCATTGCAAATTCATAAATATTCAGTTCTACACTTGCCTATTTTCTTAGTATGGAAATATGTAAAAGGCAGCATTTATTGAGATTAAATATGTGTCACGGTTTTAAGTACCATTCTTCACAAAATATTTAACCTGGAACTCTGAGTGTTTTGTGAAAAAACAGAAACGACATGGGTGGTTAAAGTTTGTCATTGCTACAGGGAACACTAAAATACTCAAACACTCAAATAATCTCATTGAAAAACTTTATCATGAACACAGTGGAATTTATTGAGCAGAAAATAACACAAAAAATATCAATGCAAATCAAAATTATTACACCATGGAGATCTGGATTCATACTCAATATGAAAGTGGAAAATAACAAGACAGGCTGATTCAGCGTCAGTATATATTCCTCAAGACAAGTCTAAATGAGGCTCAGTAGTGTGTGTGGCCCCCACGTGCCTGTGTAACCTCCCGACAATGCCTGGGCATGCTCCTGATGAGATGGTGGATGTTCTCCTTAGGGATCTCTTCCTAGACCTGGATTAGAGCATCAATTAGCTCCTGAACAGTTTTTGGCGCAACGTGGATTGACCAAAACATGATGTCTCAGATGTGCTCAATTGGATTCAGGTCTGGGGAACGGGCAGGCCAATCCATAACATCAATGCCCTCATTATGCAGGAATTACTGACACACTTCAGTCACATGATGCCTAGCATTGTCATGCATACGAAGGAAACTAGGCCCCACCGCACCAGCATATGGTCTCACAATGGGTCTGAGGATCTCATCCCTGTACTTTATGGCAGTCAGGGCACCTCTGGCTAGCACATGGAGGGCTGTGCAGCCATCCAAAAAAATGACTCCCCACACCATGACTGACCCACTACCAAACTGGTCATGTTGGAGGATGTTGCAGGCAGCATAACATTCTCCACGGTTTGTCCAGACTGTCACGTCCATCACATGTGCTCGGTGTGCACCTACTTTCATCCATGAAGAGCACAGGGCGCCAATGGTGAATCTGCCAATTTTGGTGTACCCGAGCAAATGCCAGTCTTCCTGCATGGTCTTGGGCTGTAAGCACAGGCCTTATATGTGGACGTCAGGCCCTCATACACCCTCATGGAGTCTGTTTCTGACAGTTTGAGTAGAAACATGCACATTAATGGCCTGCAGGAGATCATTTTCCAGGGCCCTGGAAGTGGACCTCCTGTTCCTCCATCCACACAGGACGAGGTAGCGGTCCTGCTGCTGGGTTGTAGCCCTCCTATGGCTCCCTCTATGCCTCCTGGTGTACTGGCCTATCTCCTGGTACCTATTCCATGCTCTGGACATTGTGCTGAGACACAGCAAATCTTCTTGCCACTGCTCGCATTGATGTACCATCTTGGATTAGCTGGACTACTTGAGCAACTTCAGTGGGCTGTAAAAAACACTTCATGATGCCTCTATGCATGACAGCAATGACAAAATGAAAAAGTGACTTAAAGTTCAACCAGAAAGGATGAGAACAGAGAAATGATCTGTGGTCACCACCTGCAGAATCACTTTTATAGGGGTTGTCTCGCTAATTGCCTCTCATTTCCACCTGTTGTATGCTCCATTTGCACCGCAGCAGGTGAAATTGATTCACAATAAATGTTGCTACCTAACTGGTAACATTGATTCCACAAAGGTGTGACTGATTTGAAGTTACATTGTTTTGTTTGGATGTTCCCTTTTTTTTTTTTTTTTTTTGAGCAGTGTATTTTATGTGTAGTGCTCCATTTCACTTCTGCCATATTCCACATTGTGACTCCTTTGGTTCTGCAATATAGGCTTGATTTTTGAAAGCTCATGTTTGCGGGATATCACTGGCCTGACTGGTGATTTACAAACAGCCAGAGGTAGAGGAAAGAGACTTATCCTTGTAGCTTTATGATGCAGCTAGTCTGTGAAATGTTAATATCTTATTCATAATGTGTTTTCTAGAAGAAAGTTAGAATTTAAAGTGCTGACATGATTTATGCGTTCTACTTCCTCTCAAGACTAGAACAACACCTAGTCAAAGATGAAATTGTCTATAAAATATATGTTTAGTTTTGCCTCTGTCAGAATTTTGAAAGTTCTCCTAAGATGGCACACAAGATCAATTTAGCCTCCCCCACAATTTTTGTGGTCTATTTCTTAAATGTGCTGTCTGTGAAATTCACTGCACACTAAACTACTTGAGATTTTGAGTGCAAACACAAACTTATAATGTTTATCATCCTTCCATTGCCTATACCAGTTTATCTTTGCAGGGTTTCAGGGGGGCTGGTGTCTATCTCTAACTCTTATTGGGTGAAAGGCAGGGTACAACCTGGACAGGCCGCCAGTCAATCACACATTAACACAGAGACACAAAAGACAGACAATCATGCACAAACACTCACACCTAAAAGATATCTATTATGTGAAAGTGAAAACATAGCTTACATATACACAAAGCACACAACAGATTGTGTATTTATTTGCTGCACAGAATGTATTCTATAGTGTCAGACTGAATGGAAAGTATACATGTATTCTACTGTGTGGGGTTGTTAACTATTATGAGTGTGTTAGAAGCACACCTTTATTTTAGGTAGATATAATTTAGGTAAAAGGTTAAGATGCTTAGTAAATATATATTCCATCCCATAGCTCAAGACAGTCATGCCCCAGCAATGTCATTTGCCAAGTGACTCGCAGCCAGGACATAAGAATGTATCTTGGCTGCTGTTCACTTGGCATGTGGTAAATATAAAAAATGACTGAGTATATCTGTCCATGTGGCTCAACAGTGTGTTTCTTCACGGAGGCAATCTACACCACTGACACAAAAGAGGAAGAAACAAAGAGAAACAAAAGGAAGAAAGGATAAATCAGAGCTGAAGAATGACAAAGACAACTGGCCAAGGGGGCCCTAAGTGTCATCTCGCCTCTACTTGGGATGAAGAAAGGGAGGGGAGAAAAAAGGAAGTCTAGAATTTACCAGAGGAAAGTTCTTTTTTTCTGGACAGCTGAGTGTCTTATTATAGGATTAAATTTAACCAGCGTACCCCCACCCCTTTGGAATGTGGAACATAGACCTGGTGGCAATGGAAGGGAGGGAGCGTTTTGGGGGATGATGTAGATCAGGAGTGAGACTTAGTGGTGGGTCAGGGTGTGGGATAGGGTGCTGCTGGTTGGTGGTGTTGGGGTGGATCAGGAAGACGTTATGCGGGAGGGCTTGGCAAGGTTCCCAAGGTTGGGGGAATTGAACAGGGCACAGGACAGGGGCCCCTCATGGCACTCTGCCAGCAGTGCAATTACTCCACATTTGGAACAGCTGGCATATAATGGGTATTCGGCCACTTTAGTCCTTCAAATAGAACATGAAGATTCCAGGTTGTCGCCCCTTCACGTGTGTGAGCATAATGTGGCAACCACAGATCTCGCGACCGATGTGGTCCCATCCTGCCAATAGTGCCAATAAAAGAGTGTTGGATTGATGACATCAGGTAAATCCCCACCTCAAAGGAAAAGAAAAATACTCCTTACAACTTCTGGTGCAAGTAAGTGCAAAACTACTGCAAGCACAAACACACACAAATGCATCAAAGTAAAAAGTTCGGTCCCGTCTGTGTTTGATCCGCCGTGCTACGCTTGCAGGCTGAGACCCGTGAGTTGAGTGTGGGGGAATTCTGTGTTTATAAAGTCAGTCTGTTTGAAACTCGTTCCAAGTTTATAATCCACCCACTGTGTGGCGGCTTTGTGCTTTCCCTCCAAGTGCTTGCACAATGTAAACAAAGTGTTTTAAAGGAAGAATTTTTTATATTAGCTCTTAAACAAAGGGAGCACAGGAAATGGACTCTGTCTTGAATTGAAAAGCAAACAGACCCCCTGTCACTCAAGTTCCTATGGCTTTGTGATGTCATGGAGGACTGAGATGCAAGGGCCGGGGCTACCGGTACCAGTAGCCAGGCGCACATGTTGAGCAAATGTGTGTGGTTCAAATGAAGGCTGCATCCGTTCGCAATACAGCTGACTTCCTGCCTTTTTGTCAGGTGGTGAGGAAGATGGCAATGATTGATAGCTTCTGTGTGGTGACTGGGAGTTGAATCACCCAGGCTTCTGGGTTGAGAAGCCACAATCACTCGTAGAGACTTTGTGACAAGCATCCTCTGCCCCACCCTCAGAGGATCATAAACAGGAAGCCAACAGCCCATCAAAGAAGATGTGTAGGTTGAGCCATAATATTGATAGCAATGTCTGCATTCATATGTGCCTATGCAACTGTGTGGGGTATAAAACAGATGAGAGCCTTATGCTGAACATTATAAAACACTCAGGCCATCTGATAGAGTTTAACTAGCATGTTCCACTTCACTGAAGGGCCAGCAAACAAGAGGATGTCTATGTGCTGCTAAGTCAACACAGGCCTTCCCCTTTACTCTTCAAATGTGATTACAATATGTGTTTGTAGTTTATTTATCCTGCTCTCAATTTTGGCTCCTTTGTAATATGTGCATTGCTTCTATAATAAACCTATCACGGTGACTCTATAAGCTGAACATATGGTGAACAATTTTTGATGTGCAAACGTTTATATGGAGAAGAATTCCTTTAGCAAACACACTGGTTAGCCATGAATGAGCAATACAGTCCCTTAAAAGCCACTGAGAGCAGATGACTTTATGACACCTTACTGGTATATTTTGTTGAGGTAAGGAAATATATTTTATTTTTGATCAATTACAGCTTGTTGCATTGCCAGACTTACAAATATCAACACACATCTGTGTTACTTAAATGGCATGTGTTCTTGTCTTTCCCATTTTGAAGAGTGGCTATGAGAAATGGGCTTCTGTGCCACAGCATATTTACACTAAAGGAAAACAAAGGCATTAATTACTACATAAGAGCTCCAAGACATACTGACTGATTAAAAAATTAAAGTATAAATTAAAAGAATACTTTGGATACATTTATTTTTACTGGATTGTTTGGTTTGGTTGGAAATATGTGTGGAACCACCAGTTTGGTTTAAAATATTTCATCTATTTGTTTTTTTACTAAGTAAATTTGATTTTTTCCAAATTATTTTGGTTTGAGATGATATAAATGTGTGAATTGGATGTAAAGCTTTTAAATCTATCTTTATCAGAGATTCCTATATATTTAAAGGGTGTTGTACAGTGAGACTAATAGTTATTATGTGTTCTAACATTTCTTTATTTTAACCATATCTACATGACAATGTATAGCTTTAAAGTACGAGCTAAGCTTTGCCATTATTGTTTTGGTACATACTCAAAATGTCACTTCTAATACACTCTTTCAAGATACAGTAAAATCCCATGTAGATACACTAAAGTTTATTGTAATGAGAAAAAATGTGGAAAGGGGTATGAAAATATTTGCAGGGCACTCAGCATTTCTACGTTCTTTACACACCAGTATACATCAAGAACACATCAAGCAAGGTATCTTATGAGACACAAGATCAAGACTGTCATGACCATTTTTAATACACTCTCATGTGATGCAGTTGTGTAGAAAAATGTAAAGGTTTTCTACTTGTTTAAGCTTGTTGCAGAATTGAGGTGATAAATATTTCTTACTGGCATCTTACTCACTGAGGTTTTATTGTACTTACAGTAACAACTCCAGTTGGCGTTAGCACTAACGCTTAATTACAATTCACTGTAAGGTTACTATAAACTATGCCAGAATGTAGTCAAAAACAGGTAGTATATTTTTTTCAGCTTACTTTACACTGAATACTTTGCAGAATATAGGGCATCAGATACAAGTGTTAGAAACTGGCGACCTCCCCAGTACAGGAAATAAAGCAACTACTGAACTGTTTAAAGAGTTAATGCAGATCAATGAAGTATAATAAACAACCTGTTTTTTTATATCTAAAGAAAAGAAAATCCAGTCGAAATTCTGTCATTGGCAGATTTTTAAAAAAAGAACTAGATTTGTTTTATCACGATTATGTTAACATCATTCCGTTGCAAAGTGCAGACAATTTGGTGCTTCATATCAGCAGGAAGCATGCCAAGAACATCAGCTTACGGTTGACTGTAATATGTCACAACATAAGTCATCGCCTTCCTGGGATCATAACCATGACTCTAATGCCCATGGGTAGGATTATGCAAATATAAGCCAATTTCTGTGTGTGTGTGTGTGTGTGTGTGTGTGTGTGTGTGTGTGTGTGTGTGTGATAAAATGGCAAAGAAAATGTTTGGACCAGGATGAAAAGAAGCCCCAAAGCCTTGTGTTCTTGATGGTTTCTTCACACATCTTGTCTCCACACTGTAGGCTTTTGTCACTCCCCCATCTTTCATTGTCTTGTCCCCTCTTTATTTTCTCTTCGTCTTCTCTTGCCTTTCATACTTCCCCTTTAGTATCAGGTGGCCAAGACCTCAGCATCTGCCCATTGGCACAAAACCCCTTTGGAGGCAGCCAGGGGAGGCTCAGTGGCTTGATGATGTCAAAGTACCTCTTTTATTTAAACCTGCTTGTTCATGATTTCCATTTTCCAGCTTGCACTTTGCTTTGAGCCTTCATTTATGTGGCTGTGTGTGTAACATTTATGTATTTACAATTAGTGATTTTATTTTTCCTAATTGGCTGATCTTGAGTTAGGATTATTTACCTATAATTAGGAGAAGGTGATCAAAAAATGTCCAGTTTAAGCAGAAGAGACAGGATGTAGAGTCGTCTTTCTCTTTAAATATTTTGCAAAACTTGCTTGATGGGATCAGAAGGAGACTCTGAGGAAGACCCAGAATACACTGGATGTTTTTCAGATGGCCTGGGAACACCTTGGAATTCCTCCAGAGGAGCTATCCCAAGTGTGTGGGGAGAGGGAAGTCGGAAACTTTCTGCTTAGACTGCTGCCTCCACTACCTGACCCCAGATTAAGTGGGAGATAATGGATGGATGGGTGGAATAATTTAGATTAAGAGAATTTTACTCCCTCATTTTGCTAAATTACTGCAGTGCCTTGCAAAAGTACCTCAATCCCTGGGATCTTTCCACATTTTTGTCACATGTCAACCACAAATTTCAATGTATATGATTAGGACTTTTTTTTTACAAATAAAAATATAAAAGTGTGGCACATATTTGTATTTCCTCCTTTTACTCTGATGATCCAGTGAAACCAGTTATCTTCACAGTTCCTTTGTAAATAGAGTCCATCTGGTTGTAATTTAATTTTAGTGTAAATCCATCTGTTCTGTGAAGCCTTTAGAGTTGGGGTCTGCAACTCCAGTCCTCAAGGGCCAGTGTCCTGCAACTTTTGGATCCATCCCTGCTCCAACATATCTCAATAAAATGAATGGTTCATGACCAGGACTTTGCAAAACCTACTGACATGCCAAGGAGGCGATTCAGTCTTTTGATTGAGGTGTGTTGGCACAGGGATACATCCAAGAGTTGCATGACACTGGCCCTTGAGGACTGGAGTTGCAGACCCCTGCTTTAGAGGTTTGTTAGAGAACAGAAGAGAACATACAGCATTATGAAAACCAAGAGACAGAGCAAACAGGTCAAGGAGGAAGTTGTGGAGATGTTAAAAACAGGGTTTGGTTATAAAAAATAACCTCAGCTTTGAAGGAAAATGGAAAGGGTTTTGCACAACACCAACTCTAATAATGCATGGACATCCACCTAAAGTGACAGGTCAAGCAGGGAAAGCATTAATCAGAGAAGTAGCCAACAGGCACATGGTAAGTCTGGATGAGCTGCAGTGATCCACAGCCCACATGAGACAATCTGTCCACAGGAAAACTATTAGTTCTGGATTCCACAAACCTGGCTTCTATGGAAGAGTGGCAAGAAGTCATTCTTGAACGAAAGCCCTTGGACGTCCCACTTGCAAAAGCCACGTAAGGGACACAGAAACATGTGGAAGATGATGCTTTGGTCAGATGAAACTTTTTCACCTACATGAAAAAAATACTGTGTGTGGCAGAAAACTACCACTGCACTTCACCCTAAGCTCACCATCCCCAGAGTAAAACCTGATGGTATCAGCATGCTGCTAGGAGATCTCCTTTCTTAAACAGTGAGGGTAAAGCTTGTTGAGATGACGGGAAGATGGATGGGGATGGATACAGGGCAATGCTGGAAGAAAATGTGTTAAAATGACCCCAAATATGCAGCCAGAGCTACAATAGAATAGCTTAGATCATAGTATGTTTTTGTGTTAGAATGGCTTAGTCAAATTTCAGGCCTAAATTCAAATAAATGTTGTAAGACTTGAATATTTCTGTCCTCAGATGCTCTCCATTCAAACTGAGTGATGGACATGGACAACACAGACAACAGTTTCAGTCTACAGTTGAACATAGGCTAGTAGAAACACACCCCAAATGATTTGTAAATGCAGATTACAAATGTTTGTTGTTTTTTTTTTTACCAAGTATTGACACAGAGGGGTTGTATAAATATATACACCACATATTTCAGATTTTCTCTTTTTTTCTTTTCAAAAAATAATTTGAAAACCTCATATCACTCTTCCTCCAGTTCTGTGCTAGTTACTGTATATATCTTCTGAGACTGTAGCAATAAAAAAGTTTACCACAGCTTTAAATTAGCATGAGTCAGTTGGGAAAATTCACCACTTAGATGTCCTACATTAGTAGTGGTCAAGGGCATGTCTGTTAAGATTCAAGAACTTCTTGATTAGGCTGACCCACCAGAACAGTCACACATCCAACCAAGCCCGTGGACAGCTGTTCCCATTCACACACTAATCTCCAGTCTGATAACCAGAAATCACCACCTAATACAAAGCACTGGCATCTCTTAAACACTCAATGTGACACAAACAAAGACTAACCTCCAAAGCTGGGCGACTCCAAAAATTGACCCAGCCAGGGTCAGTGAGGTCAAGCCCAACACTGGCTCTGGCTGTCTGGGTACCTTTATGACGTTGGCTGTATTGATTTACAGCCTTAATCTGAGAGGTTATTCAAGCCCTCAGAGCTTACAACAGTGTAGGCTTTGATGTCGTATATTGTTATGGCATCTGACCGCTTTTCATGGCTCAGAGACATGATTGGATTGTGTTGCTGGCTGGACATCTGTGTGTTTTCCAGGGAGGATAAATGGATTGTTGACTCTACATGGACCTGGGTGTTTTTATGTTTCTGACCTGAGTAGAAGTAAATTCTGCAAGCAATCCTCAATCAGTCAGACTGAAATCTATACAACACAGCCTCTGTTCTGATTCTATGTCCATTTGGATCAAACATTCTGAGGTTCATTTGTGAATGAAGGTTATTCACAAGGTGAAGGTCTGAGTTATTGCTACACAGAAGGGAGGTTTTCATCACATGCTCATTGTCAACTCAGTCAGATGTCATGACGTCCCTGAGCGTCCCTCAGCACACTTTTTTCACTTTGCCTCCCTGTTGCCCTTTTTCTGATGGCACAGAAACATGGAAGCTCATTTCCATACTATTCCTGTGGGAATACTAATTTAGCTTCATAATTACTATGGGGATCAAAATTTGCCATTTTGGTCAACGTGGTAGAAAAGTAGGCTAATATGTGAGTTAATAGGACCATTGCTGTGTTCTTTGCACTATGTTCCTGTCTTTGCATCTCCTTCTTCATGCCTCTCATAAAGATATAGACATCTGAGAGTTCATCTTACGTGCTCATTTTTCTGGTGTTTCATTGCTTCCCATTGTGTATGTACTTTGCAGGTCAAAGGTTCCAACAAGAGGTCACAGAGGAGTGAAAGTGTCCAGACAGCCCAGTTTTAATGCCTTTTTATTGGGGATGCTTGAGCCTTTATGGGGGCTCACACATGAAAAGGATACATATCGTTGTTGGGGATCAAATGGTTTTACTGCCATCAACAGCAGCAGAAAATCCCCATGCACTTCCAGGACATAAAAATTGGTGATGAGAGTTTAACAAAGGCAAGTGAAAACTACAAAAAAAGAGTCTCAAATAGATGGGGGAAGTCCTCTTCATATTGTCTGTACTAGATGTGTGCATACAGGAATTAGTGGCTATTTCAAAAAAAGAGCATGTATGATGTCTTGCAAAACTATATTAACCCACTGCACTTTTCACATTTTGTCACATTACAAGTATAAACTTTAATGTATTTTATTAGCGTTGTAGGTGATTGACCAACACAAAGTAGTGCAAAACTGGAGTGAAAGGAAAAGGTTTCATGGTGTTTAAAATTTTTATGAAAAAAAGCATGGTATCCATTTGAATTATTGAGTCTTGACTCTGAAATGTTGCAGTGTGTCTTTTGATGTATCAAATCATGCTTTTAGCACACATTGGTAGCGTCAAGCTGAAGTCAGTATAACAGAACACATCACTATTTTTGTGGATTTCAGCCAAATGCAGTTATCTATTTTTGTCAGAAGGTGGCATGGCCCATCATTAAAACATGGAGTTACTTATCAATTAAAATTTATTTTATACCATAAAATATACACAATGTAAACCTTCCAAACAAAATCAAAATATTAGCTTGCATTCCTTCTTTATAACTTCGCTTAAACTAGATTTCTTACCAGCACAGCTACCCAGGTGAAAAATCGAGCCCTGTTAAAACCATAGTCCTTATAATGACAAGATGATGGTCATAAATTAATACATTTTTCTCTCTCAAAAATAAAAATGTTTCCTTGTC
This sequence comes from Anableps anableps, assembly GCA_014839685.1. Lineage (NCBI taxonomy): Eukaryota > Metazoa > Chordata > Actinopteri > Cyprinodontiformes > Anablepidae > Anableps > Anableps anableps. Next base: position 19,621,728 of record CM026086.1, on the reverse strand, counting down.
CATTTTCCCACCAGAAATTGTGCTATAATACAACCATAGAAGAAATACCAAAGCAGCAACGAAGAAGAGCTGCTACTGGAGCAAGAATGTAGTGGTATTTATGCTCTATTAAGTAGTGTTGACACTTCTGAATAGAACAGTTTTGAAAAGGAAGAGAAGTCATCTGTAAAATAAAAATCATGAAAAGTCCTATTTGCTGTCTGCGACACTACTTAGTGTGGTCCTACCACTTAAATCTCAACAAAATCAAAAGAGATTTGCATTTGAACTATGACAAAATGTGGAAAAGTTAAATGGTTATGAATACTTTTGCAAGGTACTGTATATTTTCTAAAACACTACTTGGAACATAAGCTTATAACATGGTTGCAGATTTAGCATTAAATTAAGAGTGTGCAGACTGCTAAACAGTCAGAATCCTCAGTTGATGCGCAGCTGCAGATGCAGAGGTACAAGCAAGGAGAAAAGGGAAGTGCTGGCACAGTTGGGGGTCTGCTAAATTTTCCTACATTGAAGTACAAAAGGAAAGGGAGAGTGACATAATCCTCCACTGCACATCGTCCAGTGTCTTCTTTCTTCCTGTGTACTCAGCCTTCAGCCTCTCTGTGTACACGTGCATATTGTTCGGCTATGTTTATGTCTTCCTCTTGCACAGAGATCATAGGGTTATATAACAGATGAAGAATCACATCATTTTGGCAATAGTGTGTGTGTGTGTGTGTGTGTGTGTGTGTGTGTGTGTGTGTGTGTGTGTGTGTGTGTGTGTGTGTGTCAGTAATAATCTTGAGGGCTGCACTCCAGTACTTTTTCCTCCACACTTTCTATCAGCCAGGCATAGACACACACATCACAGGTGGTGACTTAAGAGTCCCTCTCACTCCTTCACTTACATCTCCTTATGCTCCTTTTATGACACATTCAGCCATCTTTTTCACCTCTGGCCAGACCAGTTGGAAGTAACTTCTTTCCAATGTGTAATTACATCTCTATGCAGTTTTGTTTTTTGAAGGATATCTACTGACCTGGATTTTCTTTGCAGACATTGATTTCATGTTTGCTTTAATGACAGACTTGCTGAGTTTGATTTTGATAAGTTCTGATATTGTGTTGTTCCAAAGGACAATAGCACTTAAAACAAGAAGAAAAATGTTATCAGTTATCCCTATCTAAGCTTTAAAGCCAGTATCCCTAAACTTTATCTGATTGTATTAAACTAACATAAATTAACTTTAATGCTGCTAGGTGATACACCTACAGTGGTGGCATTTCTTAGATTTGAGATGCTTTTCCACACATTCAGCATTTGTCTCATGCCAAACCCATCTGACACATTTTTATCTTATTTTTTATGTAACACATTTTACTGCAAACTCCACATTTAAAAAAACAATCTATTAGCAGAAATCTAGAATTTTCACAGAAAAGAAACAGACCCAAAGCATCACAGATTCTCAACAATACCAAACAGCGGACATGAAAATATTTTCAGCATATTTATTTTTTACTTAATGCCACATCAACCAAAAAGTTTCTTGCCAAAAGTTTTGATTTCTCAGCATCTGATCTGTCAATTATCATAATTACCACAATTCGAAATATTAAAGCATAATACTCAGAACATCTAAACTACTTGAATCCAAGATGTTATTTTACATATCTTTAGTCGTAGTTTTGTATCTCACCCAGCTGAAGCTTTTGTTTCCAAACAGTTTTGATGCACTTCTTGAACAGAAAAAAAAAAATCTGATTTGTGAATATTTGACATGTCAATCACCAAACAGACCAGACTGAAGAAACACCGGCTGATTCCAATTTCTGGCTGATTATGTGGCAAAGCTCTAGTTGACGATTAAACCTGATTTAACATAACACAAGAACACACCCACACCTGTTCACCAGAGGCAGCTCTTGTCAGGTTGGTGCTTTTGTCCCCAGTGTCACTGTAGACGTTCACCTTCTCATATTTTTTTGGGTTTATTTCTTTCCTATTGTGCTCTCACCTATTTTTTTTCTCTCTGTATTCCACTTGTCTGTTTTTCACTATATTTATATTTTTCTTTGTCTTTTCCTTTTCCCAGTCCATTTCCTCTTTTAAAACTCATTTTCCTAAACCCCTCAAAGTCCCAGAACATCCCATTGTGTTGTCTCTCTCCATCCTTCTCACTTACTACATCATTCTATACATTACTTCCTCCACCTCCTCCTGTGTGTGTTAAATCCTCTCTCTTTCTTTGTTCTCTTCCATTTTTTCCCATCCTTGCAGTCTCTCTCCTTAACCTCCCTCCCTCTCTTATTCACTCTCCTTCTTTTCCTCCCTTGTGTGTGTTGGTGTTAGCCAGTGCCAGACTGTTGTACAGAAAGACTGCAGGCGGTTGATGTTCCCGCCAGCCGTTAGACACACACTCTCTCTCTCTCTCTCTTCTGTGGAGTCAAAGAGGACAATGTGTCTGGGTTGAGAAGAGAAAAGAAAAAAATGCTTGATTGGGCTGCCATCCGGCGGTGACTGCTGGTATAGCTGCAGCTGGGGGTCACTGAGGGGGAGACGAAAGAGGATGATGAAATACTGATGGCTTTTCAGTAATGGCAGAGCCCAGCGAGAGCTCAGTGGGTGGAGCATGCAGCTGTGAGCTCACAGAAGCTATTATGCAAGAGAAAGGAAGGGAGAAATGTGAACAACAAGAGGCTCGGTAAGGGTGGAGCACTCGGTGGGATGATGCACAGAATGTCATCAGTGTCGGCGCCATAAATCCCCCCAGCACATGCACACACTTGATTTTTCACAGCCCCTTTTGTCTCTAGGAGTGGGGACCCCTTTTTCTTTCAGGTGGCATTACTGTGAAGATGAGGGAGCTGGGTGCTTTCCTCTTGCCAAAAAACAGCAGTCATCACAATGACAAACGGTGATGTCCCTGGGTAAAGCAGGCAGATAAATGCCTTTAATTAATCTGTTTGAACATAGCTTCCAGATATGTTGACCGATGAAATACGACGAAAACAAATTCAGTTAAAGAGATATGCAAATACTAAACTGCAAGGCAAATTTATGCAAATTTGTATGATTTCTTCAGTTGGGTTCAAAGGACGACAAATTCTCACACATGAAGCAACACTTAAAATGTGACTCAGACGCAAAAACTCTCATGTTATTCAAAGATGTGCAGAAGGGCTTTAATTACATTATTTCCTTATTGGAGTTTCCCCCTCTTTATATTTATTTTAATGAGTGATGGAGGTGATAAGAGTAACAGCCAAGGGCAAGCCAGCACAGTTAGGATGGTGTTACAGAACCTTGAGGAAGACACTGACTTCAGGGTGAAGATGTTCTTTCTAAAACACAGAATACAGGTCAAAAAGGTTCTTTACATTTCTAAAAACAGGCATTCATTCTGGAGAAACATAATTTTAAGATGGAAGCATGAAAAATGTATTCACCCTGACCAGAGCTGTCTCCTTTATTTGTGCTAACACTTCATTTCTATGACCCTCCACTTTGCTCTACAGCCACCGCCCCCTCCTGCCAACACACCTGCTCAAACACACAGAAGTGACCTTCAGGGAAAAAAAGGCAAACATGCACATATTCATGTCTTATTCTACAAGGAGAAATAAGGGCCAGACACCATCTTAAGCACATTTTCATTCTGACAAAAATAAATAATCAAAACATCACTGGAAAACATGCAAAAAATCTATATAGAAAGCAATAATTTGAACTTAACTGTATATATATATATATATATATATATATATATATATATATATATATATATATATATATATATATATATATATATATGTTCCAACAGTAATTCTAACAGTAATAGTAACAGTAATTGTCAATGTATTTTATTGAGAATTTATGTGACGGCCATAATCTGTAAAATGTGAGTTATTACTTTCTAAAACAACATTTTGCTGCAAATACAGTCCCCAAAATGTCTATTTTACAGTATATTCCAGAGACATCAAGACACAGAATCCAGTTTTCTTTGCAAAATAGCTTAGGCTCAGTCACATTGGATGGGCAGCATCTGATAAAGAAAATGTTTCCACTCCTTGCAGGTTCTCAATTGGAGTCTGTACTTTGACTGGACCAATCTAACGTGTGAATATGCTTTTGATCTTAGCTGTTCCATTGTAGCTCTGGCTTTATGTTTAAGGTTACTCTTCTTCTTCTTAATGAGGTTTTGTTTTAGGTTTGACTCCATCCATGTTCTCATTAACTCTGACCAGCTTCCTTGTTGCTGCTGAAGAAAACAATCACTACAACATGATACTGCCACCACCATGTTTCACAGTGAAGATTCGGGTGTTCAGGATGATATGTCATATTAATTTTTAAATTCAAATAGTGTTTTGCATGCACACTAAAAAAGTCTGTTTGGTGGCATGACATGATGTAGTGGTAGAGTGGGCACCCCACATACAAAGGCCATTGTCTTTGACACAGCTGTCCTGGGTTCAATTTCAATTTCAATTACATTTGCTGTATGCCTTCCCCCCTTCTCTCTCTGCCCATTTCCTGTCTAGTAACTGTCAGTTAAGGTCTCTAGTGCCAAAACAAAATCTGTTTGGTTATCATCTGACCAGAACACCTTCATCCACAGGTTTGTTGTTTTGCCTTTATGGCTTTTGTAAACTATTCAAGTTACTTTCATGGCTTTTTTTCAAAAATGGCATCCATAGAAGACAGATTCGTAGAGTGCACAGTTGTCGTGTAAGCAGATTATCCTACATGATTCATGGGTCTTTCTAGCTCCTCCAGAGCTAGTGTGAGTCTGTTGGCTTCTTTTCTAATTAATACTCTTCTTACCAAGCCTTTCATTTTAGTTTTACAGTCAAGTCTTAGTAGGTTTGCAGTTGTGCCATACTCTTTCCATTTTCAGATGATGGACCCATGAGTTGTTCATTGTTGTGATATCGTTTTCTGACCAAACCCTGCTTTAAACATCTCCACAACTTCAACACTAACCTGCCTGATGTTTTTTGAGGTCTTCATAATGCAGTTTATTCATTAACATTCTCTATCAAGCCTCTGAGGCTTTAACACAACAGCTGTGTTATCATTAAATTACACAAAGGTAGACTCCATTTACAAATCATGTAACTTCTAAAGAAAATGTATCCTCTATCATGGATCATTAGGCTGTTTGTTAGAAGACAAATATGTAAAGCCGTCATGTTTGCAAATGGTTGCACTTGATATTAATTAAGTGGAATTAGAGTAAAAGGAATGAAAAATGCATAATTTTATTTATTTGTAAATAATTTTTTATTTGTAAAAATCTGAAAACATTGCTAAAACGGAACTGAAAACTTAATAACTGCACTACTTTGTGTTGGTCCATCTTATGAAATCCCAGTTAAAAAGTATGAATGCTTTTGCAGGGTACTGTGTATATATTGTGTTTCTCCTTAAATTGGTGTCAGGTTTGCTTTACATTTGTTCAAGTCAGAACTTTCCCAGAGTGCTGTCTGTGCAATCAACACACAGTCTCTGAGTAGCATGGGAAAATGAGCAAAAAATAAGAACCTCAAAGAGCAATCAATTGCAATACAATCAAGGACTTTAGGGACAAAAGGAGAGAAGACAGAAAAAGAAGAAACATTTTTCTTTTCAAGGTCCTCTCAGAAGACGGTTTAGATGTGCAAAATTTCATGGAATTGAGGCCGACAGGCTTCTCTGAGCCCAGTGGGAGTACTTATAATTTGTTTGGGGACTAAAAGAGAGAAGGGGATGCAGAACAATGGTATTGTCCCCTGTTGCACTGGAAGCTTGAGCTGCCACCACTGCCTGCCTGCTTGCAGATTGTTAGCAGTAATTTGCTTTATGTTGAGTGGAAGTGGGATTAGGGATGAAGCGAGGCATGTTTTAATTTCTCAGCAGGGGATCACATGCTCTTATCAGTCGCCAATCACAACTCCTTCAGTGGAGATTACATAACCCCTTATAGACTGGGAGCGACCACCCAAGGATGGTTGCTTTTGTTTACATCAAAAGCAACAGGCATTGTACATAAAAGTCTCCAGATCTAAAAGAAATTTGGTTAGGCATAAATTGTCCTGTTCCATTCCTAGAAAATATAACATTACTTAAACACACTTAAATGGTGAAAAAGTTGCTAGAAAAAACAACTCAAACTTTGAATTTTATTTAGCTGCGCACACCATGGACCTGAAATGCATTATGCGTGTTCCTTTTATTTTTTGCAATTTCTAAATATACTGCATCTACTTATATTGATCAGATAGTTATTAGCCAAACTAATCAGAAAGTAGGCCATGGTGTTGGTTTACCTTTCAGTTTCAAGCATCTAGCATGCTGATATGAGTTAAGCATCTTCATCGTGTAGTGTGAGATTCCATAATATGATCATTAGGTAAAAGCTGCATTGGTTCTGTTGTAGTAGTGCACATGTACAGTACATATGGCACATGAGAGCTGTCACACTCATGCAACATTTTTTTAGACATATAAAAATTTTTTTGTGTGGCAGTTTGATTTAGCTTCAGATCCAACTGTTAATCTTACAAACTCATAGTAATGCAATGTCAGAGTTTTATCTCCCTAAGCCGTCATGTCTTCCTATGCTATTGAAACAAACGGCACATTCACAGTCATCAGATGAGATGCATCTAACATCGTTTGCAATGCCACAAAATCATCTTTTCAAAAAAAAAAAAAAAAAAAAAAAAAAAAAAAAAAAAAAAAAAAAAAAAAAAAACCAGTCACAACTGCTTTGCATCAGAAGGTCTTTGAAGGTGAGTTTATTGCTGTTAGTAACACTGCACCCAAAAAATAAATAAATAAATAAATAAACATTCAGGGAATCATCAAGAATTTCATTATGATAGGACTGGTTCTTCTGAAACAAAGTTCAGAGTACCCAAGAAAGTCCAGCAAGTCCCAGGACAGTTTTAGTTGAAAAATCATTCAAGTAAGGGTTCAGGTTACCACTGGTGAAGGGCTTGAGCAGGAGTGTTTCTGAATGTAAACCAAGGTGGAGACCTTTCGACATTGGCCTGGTTTCAAGAGCAGCACCAAAGAAGCCACTTCTGTCCAAGAAATACATTGTTCTGTGAACAGGGTTGGACAGCAGAAGACTAAAAGGTTTTTTTTTTTTTTTTCTTATGAAGCGCTGTTTAAAAAGCTAGGGACACCTGGAAAAGGGACTGCCAGGATAAGAAAAGGCAAACACTACCATGAGTCCTGTAATATGAAGACAGTTTAACCTTGTGAGATTATTCATTTATTGGTTGCCACTCATTAAAAGTAGTTAGCTTACACATTTCCTGAAAAACATTGTAATGAAAAAAGAATGGCCTCAAAATGTCCTCTAAGAGCAACCTTACCCAATAGCTTACCATTTTAGTGATGAACAGTGCTTTTTAGCACAATCTGAGCACCATGTCAGTAGGCAACATTCATTATAAAGTGGCTAAATGATCAAAAAGTTGAAATTTTGGGTTCATGGTCAGGAAATTCTCCAATTTCTGATCCCACCAGGAACCTGTGGCCAATCCTCAAAAAGAAGGTGGGAAAAAAACATTGTGGCAAACTCCAAGCACTGATAAAGCAAGAAAAGGTCATCATCAGTCATGGTTTGACCAAGAAGCTAAGATCCAGAATGCCAGCCAGAATTGCAAAAGTCTTGAAAAAGAAAGGTTGTCACTGTAAATATCTATGCTTTGACAAACAAGACAAGACAAGCCTTTGAGACCTATGAAATGTTGATTATTTAAATTTATTAGACCATAGAAATATATGACAAACAGTTGAATAGCAAACTGTGTGAATACTACATTTCTATCAGCCTTTAACTTTTGGACACAACTATAGGATTGGAAAATATTTCAGACCTGAATTGCAGGAATTTATTGATTCACATGAAATATCATTAGTTTATAATATCTGCAACAAGAAAGATCAACAGATCCATCATGATTACTGAAGTTAAGTACATTGTGGTATCAATAGTTCTTGATCATTTTAGCCTTACCATAGCAAAACATTAGCCCAACATTCAGTCTGAAAGAGCTTGAATGCAATCAAAAATTTCCCATGAGATCAGTAACTGAAAATCTGTCTGTATGTGTCCCGCTGACTGATGTCCACCATCTTCATTCAGTCTGACAGTAGGAGAGGAGGAGCGAAGATAGGGAGAGAGCAAGCAAAATAAAAATTAGACACAGCTAATGTAGCAGGACAGTGGCTTTGTATTAGTCATTGTGTGGTGTGCTATGTGATAGCTTTCCTGAGGCCTCTGTGCCCTTCGTTGGAGGTAATTTGCTCTTGTCACATTCAGCTCATATCAAAACTGTTCAACAAGCCACATCATATGAAGAGACTTCTATAATTTCCTTCTGCTTTCCCGTGGCTGCTGGTCAGAGGCCCCCGACATGGGGCTCAGGATAAAGCAGCCCAGGGTGACAGTTTCTGAAGGGCAGCTCAGTTCAAGGAGCCCCCCAAAGGTTCTCAAGCCAGAGCAATACAGACAGCTGTGAGGGGGCCGGTGTGGACAAGAGGGAAAGGGCTAGGGGAGAGAAGAGGTACATTTTTTGATGAAGGGCACATTGTCACCAGCCATCATTTCTCATTTCCCTGTTAAGAAATAAGGGGCTTGGTTCATTTTTCTTTAGGGTTCGTGAGAATTGGTGTTGTCATGATGACAATATCAAAAGAGCACTGTCTCTTGTTCAGCAAACACTTTTGTTCTCCTCATCTACATCTATCAGGAATACTTTTCAGGAACTGGGGGGCCATGAGGGCTTTTATTCTGTCTCAAAGTACTTCAAGGTCATCACTAATATTGAATGCTGGACACATTTAGACTCATCTGCCCTGTCTCCTGCATCCGCTCAACTTTGATCTTCCACTTTCCTCTCTGCCATGATTGATACTTGCATTGCATTAACAGTGAAATCCACATGAATGAAGGTCCATATGTGAATACAAACAACCCATCACAGACCTCCCAGAGGGGTCGTAACAAGCGGAAGGCATCCTGTTCCGAAGATGGGGAGATCATGTTGTTAGTGTGTTGTATGGAAAAATAGTAGGCTTTATCATCCATTCTAAAGAAGTAAATTGATAAAAATTGTAGAAAATATAAAGTGAAAAACAAATACAGCAAAAAAATAGAGCAGCAAAGGAAAGTTAATAGACAAAAAGAAATAGAGCTAAAGTTGAGGACAGATTTAATGCAGCAGCAAAATCTCCCTGAAAAGAGCGGCTATTACTGTAATGAGTGCAACCGCATGTGTGATGTAATGCATGTGTGGCACGTGCTGATGTATAGGACAAAGAGTTGGAAGGAGATAAACCAAATGAAAGAGGAGGGGGTTGGAAGACAAGAAGAAGCACAGCACATAAAAATCAGAAGCAGTGAACAGGCCTGGAGACAAAGAAATGCTCTGTGGGAAAATTAATTTACGCAGGCTCCTCCCTCATCTGATTTGTCTGCTTTGTTGCATCTGCATGTAGGAATGTAAGATGTCTTTGCCCACTTCCTTCTTCCTCCCTCTTTACAAACCCACTCTTTACAAACCATTTCACACTCCAGTTCACAAAAACTATCACACTTACATTTTGCAAGTTTGTGCCACCTCCATCAGATATCATTAGGATAATGAAAACTGTGGTAAAATGAGACCGCCAACTATCAGATTTTTCAATCCTAATTGAATGCCGATTAGCATTACTCTCTGATGTCATTTCTAAACTGAAGCACACGGCCTAAATTAAAGCTTACATTTAACAAACCTGATGATGGAACTATGTTATAATCCTCCTGAATTATGAAGTAATATGTGGGAGATTAATGAGCAACATTAGTTCACATTCCTACAGTTCTAGCTTCACTGAAAATTGGGAATGTGAACAAAAAATATAAATTTAGTGTCCACTGAGCCACTTTGAACTGCTGGTGATGTACCCCTTTCAAGGGAACCTTTAAAAAAACAATCACCCTTTTCCAAAAACCTAAATATTGTTTAATATTGCAATATATAAATAGAACAGACATAGAAAGAGAGTAAAGATAATGGTAGGGTAAATATATTATCTAATTGATCTAAATATTGCTTTAAAATAAAAGATAACATTGTTGCTGTTTGACAAAAATCTTGTAGCTCCAAAATGAACATTTTTCAGGATAGGAAAAAAAAAATCTAATACTTCTAAATGAAAGTTCACTCTGTTTTATTGAAGTCACATGCTTTTCAATATGTATTAATGGAAGCAAAGACAGATGTGAAGAATGAATAACAGTTGGTTCATGCGTAAAACCCAAAAATGACAAAAACAACAGGAGAATCACGGTTTTTATCCAGTAGTGCATATATTTGAATATCACTTTCTCTTTGAATCATCATGAAAGCAATTTTATTGATTGACTCTAATTAACATTTTTATAGAATTGTCAATTTTCCAATATGTGCATAATGCAACAATACCTGAGAGTGAGCCCGATGGAAATTTGCAGTTGAAGAGGGAGTTTTTGAGAAAGTCAATGCATCACACATGCAGATTAGACAGTTTTTCATGTCCACAGAGCTGAGCACTGGTTGATGCGTTTTTTTTTCCTACCTCCTCTCCAGGATGTGACTGGCAGGTGTGCTCCCACAGCTGACGTGCATCTGGTCCAATCAGGTAGAAGCATAAGAGGAACAGATTCCCCTGAGGCAGAAGACAGATAGTTCTGCAACATTAGTGATAATCAGGCCTCCCCTCATTGTACTCCTTATGTTTTACATCCTCACCTACCTTCTCTTGTCGTCATCTTCCTAGGAAACCTGTTCCAGTCCTCACTCACTCCTGAAGCTCTGCATCCAGCTTCTTCGTCCTCCAAGGCCGCTGTGGAGGTTACCTTAAGCTCCTTTTTCCAAGTCGCTTCCCTGCTCCTCCGACAGCTCCCCTGGTTGGTGCTGTACAAACTCTTCCCTGCAACCTCCATACTCACCTGGCTATACAACCTCCAACAATCCTCCATCAGCTCCACATCTATCTGGAAAGGAAAACAAAGGAAAAGATTAACAACGACACCACCACCAATCATCCTCAGCCGTTAAGGACAGACTCACCTCCTCTTAGGAAACTCACCTGTAAAACACCAAGTTCAAGTTTATTTGTATAGCACATTTCAGCAGCAAGGTAGTTCAAAGTGCTTCACATCATGAAAACATCAATCAGGTATACATGAAAATCATCAAGCAAATACACATAAAAATCATCAAGCAAATAACAGTGCACCAAAATCATAAGGATCATCAAGCAAATATAATTCGAAAATATTGATCAATGTTCCACTTACTACTAATCAAAGGCAGCTGTAAACAAGTGGGTTTTTAGCCTTGATTTAAAATAACTCAGTGTGTCAGCTGTTTTGCAGGTTTCTAGAAGCGAGCTGCAGCTGATCCAGAACGCTGCTGCTCGCTTGATATTTGCTTAAAGATCCTAATGATTTTGATGGACTGATATTTGCGCGATAATTTTCATAATTTTCATGTGTATTTGCTTGATGATTTTGATGATTTGCTGTATATTTGATTGACGTTTTTTATGATGTGAAGCACTTTGAACTGCTAAATACAGGCCATTTAACCGAGAATAATATGACCATATAAAATACAAGAAGCTACTGTGCCCAACTGTCTGTACATTAATTTTATTAGCAAAATATAAAAACTAGCAGCTGTTTGACAGAAACAAATCAATTTCAATAGCTCAACATAATTATTACAAGTGAATTCTCCAAAATAAAAGCAAAATTTCACTTTTAATGAGTCTCAGTTACTCAGCACCTTTACAACATGTATCTTTAGTACTTAGCAATGCACCTGTTATGATCTGATGCACATGTTAATAATAGCAAGACACCAACTCTTGCCATTGTTCCTGAGGAATCTTTACCCATTCTTCATAGGCAAAGGCCTTCAGTTCATGAACATTCTTGGGTTTGCGAGCATTAATAGCCTCTTTCAAATTCCACTAGAGATCTTCAAAACAATTAAAGTCAGGCTACTATCATGGTGTCTCTAGTTTCTATGAGAATTTCTTTTGAAACCAGGCCTTGGTAGACTTTAAGATATGTTTTGGATTGTTATCCTGTTAGAGGTCCAGTAACCAAGTTTAAACTTTCTAAGAGTATGGCCTTTTTCTCTCATGATTTATTTTCTGATACAAGTATAAGAAGCTGATATTGGCTGGTTAATCAGTTGGGCTATCTGCTGAGGTAGCCAACCTGCAGTTAGCTACAAAAATGCCACTTCCAGACCCCAAATGTCAACTTAAATTAGAGTTACATTAGTAAGTGATACAGTTAATGTTCACACTATGGCAATGTGTTTTATAAGAAACTGGAAATATTTCCAAATGGCTGAATTTGTCTTTGTTGTTTAAGATATCCTTCTTCTCACTTGTTGGTGGCAATGCACACTAACAAGTGGGGGGAAAGGGAGGCAGCACTACATCAGTATCAGTTTTGCCTATTGTTTTACTTGCAGCAGGGTGGAAAAAAAAAACATAAAGAACACAAACACAGTGCTCAGCATTGCTCTATGCTCCTTACAGAACAAAATTAGTTTATATGTCCTTTTGTTTTCTATGCCTATGAGAATCAAACAAAATAAAACAGACATTGCGAAATTCAGTCCAGTTAAATTAACTTCTATTTAGTTAAAACATACTTGATTAGTTCCAATGGGAAAATAAATTTAAAAGTTTTTAAAAATTAAATACAAACTGGAGAAAAAAGTGTTTTTTTACAGAATGTGTTTAAGTAAACTAAAATAAAACTGTTTGAATCTGAAGAAAAAATGCAGAAAATGCAAACACCTAAAGTTTTGAGAGCCATGAAATATCCAAGTTAATATTTTCCTTAAATCTCTACCTGAATTCAATGCATTTAAACCTCTACATTTGTATGATGTAATAAAAATCTGAATTTAAAAAACTTAAAATTTGGATTTAAAAGAATATTAGGAATATTGATCTTCTTCTGCTGCTTCTGATCACTGTGTGCTGCTGAAACACAAGACATTTATCTGTAGTATATGTATATGGCTAACATCACCACAGTGCTACGACACAGAAGCTCTTTATTTTAAGCAGCCCTGATGGGAGATGACCCGAAGAGCTTCGAAACAGTGGGGCCTCCTAAAAGCGACCATCCCAAACATATCCCCACTCCTGGCACTGACACTGTGAGAGCTGCTTAGGAATTTACCGTAACAGAGGAAACAGCCTCAGGTGGAGGTTCACAGACAGAGCCAGAACAAACACACACGCGGACCTTAGCAGTGAACCCTGCTGAAGCTTTCCTCCCTGTAACCTTGAAGGTGGGATTCAGTAGAATGTAAACCTTTTGTCACCTTTTGATGTTCAAACTGTTCACAGCCTGCTGTGTGCACGGCCACCTTGTCAGCCCACAGTGAGGTCAACAAACGCATTTCTCAAGGGTTAACACATGCACTTATTTTAAAATCTGAAATTTGCAGTGCCCAGACAAGAAATGTGTTGCAGTAATATGTCTATAAAAGTGTGCAATTTGTTAGATCCCAAAATATCTATTTTTTCCTGGTAGTGGTTTTGGGAGTGACATGCCCATTCACAAGAATACAAAGCCATGCAAAAGTATTCATATCCAATTGAAGAAAAGTCCCTGGTAAAGAAAAATACCACCTTAGCATGATGCTGTCACCACCATGTTTCACTGTGGAATCAGTGTGTTCAAGGTGATGTGGACCATTAGTTTTCCACAAAGCATAATGTTTTCCCTGTAGGCCATAAATTTTGATTTGGCCTAATATTAGAACAGCACCTTTTTCCACATGTTTGCTGTGTCACCTACATGGCTTATAGTTCATTTTAAACTGGAATCAAAATGGATTTCATTTAGCAATGACTTTATTCTTGCCACCTTTCAATAAAGGTCACATATGTGGAGAACACGACTAAAAAATTTTGCTGTCGACAGACTCTCTTACCTGAGCTATGGATCTCTGTACTTTCTCCAGTGCTACTATGCACCTCTTATTTAAGTTTTATTATAACTTAAACTTCATTAAATGACTTTATCCCTGACCTGTGCCTGCTGTGTTCCCTAATGTTTTCTAAATAACCTCTAAGGCCTTCGCAGAACAGCTTGAGTTATACCCAGATGAAATTATACACAAGAAATATCTAACTGGCTGACTTCAGAAGGCAGTTGGTTTCACTATATTTTATTTATGGAAATCAGAGTAAGGGGATTGAATACATATGCATGCCAAACTTTTAAGATTTTCCCACAAATACCGGACAAAAATTACAATTTTCCTTCCTCTAAACAATAGACACTACTTTGTGCTGGATGATCACACACAATCTCATTAAAACAAACTGAGTTTGTGGTAGTAATTTGACAAAATGTAAAGAAGAAAAAAGGTCAATGGATATGAACACTTTTGCAAGGCACTATAAGTGCTTAAAACAATAAATGAGAAAATGTTCTAATTGCAGAACGGGACAGTTCAGTTTTTCTTTGGGACTACCAAACTGTGTCACATTGCAAAACTAATCCTAAGAAAACATAATATCCAGTTGCTGTCATCAACTGAAGACACAAGCAGCACCCTATCAGTGGGAGCTTAAACAGAGCCAACCATCTTTTACATTAGCCACAGTCTGGATCTTAGGCAGGACCACTCTTTGGTTCTGCTCAATCAGAAAAGTATGCTTCTGAAGAAAGTCTGAACTCTAACGACCTGGCAATGCTGGTTAAAACAAAATCCATCCTGCCTTTACTCTCAGGTATTTCCGGAGCGCACCTTGAAGTCACATATCGGCTTTCAAATTGAGAGTAAGTGAATTTAGGATTCCATGCATATGACTGCTTGTGCACAGTCCTCACATATGCAAGTAGTGTATTCGCTCACATATGTTTCTGATGAGTCAATATAGATCTGCATTTCAAATAAAGATAATGGGAAGCAGAGCAAGAGTGAATGAAAGGGAGAGAGAGAGAGAGGGTGAGGGGGTGGAGAATGGTATCTATAGCTGAGGAAGGGCGGGGTGGGGGAGGCATTCCTCAGGCCTGATGTAGGAGGTAAATTAAAAATATCCCTGGCTGCTTGGAGGGGGTCCAAGGGCGGCTGACACAGACCACTCAGTCAGGGAGCTCGCTGCTGATCCACTAAGCGCTCACTCATGGCCAATTATGCTTTCTGTGATGTGTGTTCCACACATCCTCCCCTCACCCACATCTACAAATACCCACTACCCCACCTTTACCCCCAAGCAACAGCAGCCAAAGAGAAAAGGCTGTCAGAAAGCTGGGATCAAACCTCCAATTCAACACTGGCTGTCACACGCCCAGGTGATGATTAATGGCTTATATTCTCTGACCCAGAGAAGAAAGGAGAGCAGAGAGTGAGCTACAGATGGGAGTTCTCAGCTCATTACAAAGCACAGTAACATGTGTTGAGAAGACCAAGCATCCTCCCGTGTTCGCACAGCTCGGCAACTGGCACTGTTACGCAATTATGCCACTGAGATGAAAGTCCAGTCTTCTTAGAGAGTGAGACTGTCAAGTTTTTCTTCGCTTCCAGGCAAACTTAACAAATTAGATTCATGGGATTTGCTATTCACCTGGGTTCCGCTTTCTTGGAGACAGCCAGCAGTTCTCATTTCTTCTCCTACACACACATTCACAGTGAGTCTTGCTACTGGCGTCCAGTGGCGTTCAGTGGTGGAAAACAAACACAGGCCTGTTTTGACTGGATGTGATCCTTGTTTCCGGGTAAAACACTGCCAGAAGCAGATTGATGGCTCTCACCCAGAGGGGGGCTTTTACAGGAAAATTTCCCTTGCTGGAATTCTTCTTCTTCTCATGCTGGATTCAAAAACGCAGGGTCACAGTCATGGTGAGCGGTAGGGCAAAGTGGTCCCCAAATGATGATGAAGGGAATGTGGTTGTGCATGTCACTAAACACCTTCTTCACCTTTCTTCACTTATATATATTTACATATATATATATATATATATATATATATGTAAATATATATATATATATATATATATATATATATATATATATATATATATATATATATATATGTAAATATATATCATAATCATAATTGTATTGATGTTTATCCATGATCATAATCTGTCATATTTCATAAGAGTCAACTGATCAGGATCAGACCCACAATCAGTGGAAGTTCAGGAAATTTTGAGAATCTACCAATAAATAAAAACAGGGAGTATTTATCCAGGTGATTACTGGATCCTAAACACATGAGTGATTACCAGCTATGAGGGAGTAGAAGACTAGAGGTAACTGAGGAAAGCTGAAGAAAGAAGATCACTGAACATAGGGGCAATAAAGAAGCCTTCTAATGAAGGAAACACAGGGGCCAAGAACAAACTAATGGAATACAAACAAACACAGTGATGCAAAACTCAAAGCCAAGATGATTAACTAAACCAAAGTCATGACAAGTGTTCACAGACTTAATTTTGTAATATTAACATGTGTATGTCAACTTAAGGCTGATTATTTTTTTTTTTATTATTATTTTTTTATTTTTTTATTTTTTTTTTGGTCCAAAACATTTATCCACTCAATACATGGCTTACACTCCCCACCCTGGGAATACATCCATACTGGCTGATAACAATATGAGGTCATCATTCTATATAGACTGCACCATTACACCGAGAATGGGAGGCCATTAATTATTAATTTTTAAAAATTCTAAATAATTAAGATGAAACCTAACTCTGATGGCCTGACCATTAAGACAGCAACAAATGAGGTATGCAAGCTTAGGTACATATATTTAATTTGTGTTTATTTTGAAATTATGTTGATTAATGACCGTATTCCACAATTAAATCCACTTTTTGCAACAATGTGAACATTTTATATTTTGCTAAAAGCACAAACTAAATTTAGTTCAGCATGCAATGTGTAAGTCACCAAATCTATGTCCATGAAACCTACTTGAAAACAGCAAAGTTGAGTCGCTGAAACCAGGTATTTACATATGCTTTATGGAAGAACACATATTCTCCTTTTCTTACTGACATTATGTCAGTCCAAATGTTTCATGTTTTAGATAAGTTAGGATTACCAAAACTGTTCATCTTTGCAAGATGCCAGGATAATGAAAGATCTTTTTTTCACAAACCTTCAAATTTATTGAAAATGCATATTTCACACCAAATCAGGTTCATGTCTGGAGATTGAACCCAGGGATCGACCTGACTTTTGGTTCCCAATTCTCTTTCTGATATTTTGGCTGATTTCTTTAAAATTTCCCATGATTTCAAACATGGAAACAGTGAGATTAAGGTAGAAGCTTTATTACATCCAAAAGTGTTCCTTGAGTTTATGCAGATATTGTGAATTGAATCTGAACTTATCAGAAATGGAAAAACGTATGATAATGTCACCTGGGATTTAAAAAAAACTGCTTAAAGGCATAGTGATTTTAGTGTAAGTTAAGTTCTGACTTTAAAGAAAGTATTAAAACCTCTAAAAAAAAGTATTGAATTAGGAATCATGGAAATAGGAATCATTTTGGTAACCCTGTGTAACTTCATCTGAATTGATCTCAGTCTTATTATAGATTGTCAGTATCTGGTTTTGGCTGTTTATGATGTGGTTCAATAGATTTGGAACATGTACCGTCCTTATCCTGCTGGGAAAATAAAATGATGATGGTCCAACTCTCTGAGCCCAACTCTTACCCTAAGGGCCACAAAACTCCTACAATCAGCTTTGAGTGCCCATAAACAGACATGTTAAAGCACTGCCTATATGTATATATACATATTGTACACTCACATTCACAAAGACCTACAGTTTCTGACCACAACGTATACACAGACAGGCAAAAAAAAAAAAGCTTTTTACAAACATGTTACTGAGTGCCTCATTCAGGATATGTTCTAGTGTACCAGTTGTATACATATACGCTAGTTAAATCCATATGACTGAAAAAGTCTGTCTGCCACATACCTCCTCAGCAGCAGCATGACAAACCAGTTGCTGGTGTAGAAAATCGATAGGACAGAAACCCTGATATTAAAGAAGCGCTGAAGATGGAATGAGATAAAATCAATAAGAATAGAGAGGGAGGAAAGATGGAAGCAATAAAATCAGTTCCTATAAGGTGCATTGTAATTCTAATAGAAAATAGTTTGAGTTGCGATTATGCTTTTTTTTTTTTTTAAATAATGGAAGATTAAAAAAAATCTGAACAGGAAATGGAAACTTATATGAATAAAGAAGAAAATCCTAGACCATAGATGGGGGAATCAGATGGAGACGGAGAGTGGTGACAGTGATAGAGAACAAGAGGACTCTTGGGACAGCAGAAGAGACAAGTTTATCGATCCAGGATAGCGAGCTGGCTCACATTTCACATCCTCAGCAATAACACCAGCGCTCTGCCATGGAACTGAGCCCTGCATCCCGTCTGGACAGGGTCACCTCCACCCTATATGTATCTGTCTTTGAGTGTGTGGGGGTTTCAGGGTGGGTCTGGGAGAGAGGGGAAAATGTTTGAAAGAATATTTTTCTTCCAGTGGTTGGATATCAAATGTGTAGTGGTAATTTAATGTGCCATCACTATACCTGACAGCCTTTTTCCAAGAATCTCGACAAACATTAAAAACATAGCAAAAAAAAAACCATACCCAGTGTGACCAGTCATAATGGGAAATCTGCGTTTATTCCACTGTTGTGCAGCTGAATGGCAACCAAATAGTTTTTTAAATCTGGAGTCACATGTCTACCTCGTCAGAGGAAACTGATAGCCTGAATGAATTGCATCAGCAAAAGTGGCAAGCTGTAAATGGGGACTGGACTCGGCTCTCAAAGGCCTCCACTGTCATCCAAGAGGGCTGAACCGTGTGACAGACGACTGAACATGTGGCATCTTCCTGACCCCTGACCTGGTAAACCTTCCCCTATCTGTCCCTACTGTGGCTAAGGGATGGCCAGCAGCCTCAGCAACCACTGACCACTGGGACTCCTTTGTGCCCGTAGTCTGTCACATCAGAAAAGAGCACCCAGAGGTCACATAACAAACAGGTGAACTTTGACTCTTCAGTGCAGGTCCTGGGATGTTGTATTTGGATATGGTGTGTAGAGACTCTGATAAGATTGAGATGTGTGGACAGATGAGAGATAAGGCTGTTACAACACATTAACGATGAGTACATCCATGAAAAAAGACCACACAAAGAAGATAAATGCTTCAACTTTCAATTGTCTCTAGATAACCTAATTTCAAACAGATAACTCAGATGATATGACATAGACAACCAGCACAGTAACTCTGTGAAGCCTTAACCGATTTCACGACAAGTTGTGTACAAACCAGAACTTTAAATACACTGAAAAAAAGACATACACATTTTTTTCTCACTGTCTGAAGTTACATCAGACCAAACTTCTCTTGTTTCAGGTCAGATAGAGTTACCAAAATTATTTCTATTTTATAAATACCACAATTATGAGAGAAAGAATATGTGGGAGATTTATTTATCAATGTCTTCAAAACCTTAAGTTTACATGTAGAATGATTACTCTCTCTTTAAACAATGAGGGAAACCCCAGAAGATGATGTCATGATTTTGGAAACTTATGATAGATTAACTGACACATTAGAGATAATTGGCAGCACACCTGTGGATGTATTTTAAGGTCACACCTGGAACACACTGATTTCTTGTTTGACACAATTGGAAAGTCAAAAGAAATCAGCCAAAATATCAGGAAGAGAATTGTGGAGCTGCATAAGTCTGGTTCATTCTTGGGAACAATTTTCAGATGCTTGAAGGTGTGTCGTTCATTTGTTCAAACCAGTTCAAGCAAGTATAGACACGATGGGAATGTCCAACCATCATACCGCTCAGGAAGGAGACAGGTTCTGTGTCCCAGAGATGAACGTGTTTTGCTCTGAAATGTGAAAATCGACACCAGAACAAAAGCTAAAGACCTTGAGAAGGTGCTGGCTGAAGCTGGTATGATAGTGTCATTATCCACAGTGAAACGTGTCAGCATGGGCTGAAAGGCCACTCAGTGAGGAGAAAGTCATAATTTCCAAAGAAACATATAAACTGGAACTGTTTGGCCATAATGACCATCTTTACATTTAGGGGAAAAAAGGGGATGGTTGGAAGCCTGGGAACACCATCCCAACTGTGAAGTATGGAAGTGGCAGCATCATGTTGTGGAGCTGTTTTGCTGCAGGAGGAACTGGTGCACTTCATAAAATAGATGGCATCATGAGGAAAGAACATTATGTGGAAATACTGAGGCAACATCTAAAGACATCAGCCAAGAAGTTAAAGCTCAGATGCAAACTGGTCTTCCAAAGGGACAGTTGGTCTGATTTAACTTCAGAGAGTGAGAAAAAAAGGTGTATGTGTCATGATTCATGTTCGGTCCTGTCCATGCTGTAATTAGCACTCATTCATCTCACCTGCTACACCTGATTGCTTACCTGTTCCACCTGGGCTCCGTCCTACTTAAACACCTCTCAGCCTCCGCCTCCCTGCCAGATTATCGACAGCCATGAGCCAGTAGAAATCCAGCGATTCATGCCTTGCCTTCTTGCGTTTCTTTGACCTCTTTCCGTCCACGGACCTTCCCCTCCTGCCAAGCCTGTTAGGGATTCCTTTGTTTCTGGATTTCTGGACCCTGACTCAATCTCCGCCTCACGACCACCGAGTATTGCCTGTCCCTCAAGCTAAGTCTGCTCTCTATGCCTTCCCGTGTATTACCTCTGCCTGATTATCGTCTAAGCCCCTGGTGCTGCGTCGGATTCTCTTGTGGAGACCTTCTTTGTTTGTTCCTGAGCAGCTACCAGTCCCGATACTGAATAAAGTTGTTTTTCCTTTACGTACTTCTGTGTGTGGTTGAATTTCCGGGTCTTCCCTGTGAGTCCTTACATGTATGTGTCTTTTTATTGGGTCAATCTAAACTTCTGGTTTCAACTGTATAACCACATCTTGTAGTGTTTTTTTTGTTTTTGTTTTTTTTTTCTGCCACTTGGGGGCAGTCTCTAAAATAATATGGATTAATCTAAGATGCCGGTTATTTCTGCAATACATTTACCTCAGAAGTCGAGACATGAATGTGTTAAAGGGGTTATGACATTACTGTATAAATTATTTCATGTAGCTGATATTGCTGCTTATGTCAATTCTTCAAAGAATTTCATAAAAAATTAACGTCACATTTTTGTAGGGGGTTGTTTTGGCAGGCCAGCTATCTCTCCTCGGTAAAAGTGTTGGGTATGGTAATGATATGTGGCTCTACCTAGTTGACTTCATTCTGATTGGCTATAACCATATTTGGGAAACACTTCAGTGAAATGCACTGATCATCTCAAATTGGGGTTATAATTGCGTGGTACTTCCCCATAAATTAACTTCAACCACTCTTCTTTGATTCTCTCATCCTTTGGGAATAAGTGGAAACTTCCAGCCATTTTTGAACACCCTCAGACATAACAGCGCCCCTTTTTAGTAGCCATCCTCTTCTCAAGTGGAGTAGCCAGAAAATGCTAGCATGACTTATCCCTTAAATTAGCCGATGTATTAGCTGGCGGGAGGAGGCAAGGGGAGGGGGAGAGCTGTTTGCTTGTTGGTGTGCTCTAATTGGGGAATACGAATTACTTAGAAAGATAACCTACGTAGAAAGATAAACTGTTCTCTGATTTGTCCGTTTCTGAGCAAAGAAACAAAGCTGACTGCCTATGAGCGGGGCTTTTGATACCAACTCTTGACATTCACACAGCCTCATCAGTGCACAACAGATCATATTATACCATCAAAACCACAGAAAAATTAAATTTGTTGTCATGACCCCTTTAATAATATCCCATCTAACTTAACTGTGTTCCAATTCCAAGTTGGGAACCCTATACATTGCTAATTACTATTAAATAGCAATATATTGCTTTGCATGCAAACACCATAGCAGCACACTGACAAACTGAACCATCTGTCTGAAGCAGAAATAAACAGATTTTAGTGGACATTGAGTGTGGCTGTCCTTATTATAAAAGTTTTTTTATGTGGTTTTCTTGAGACAACAAGGACAAGTTCTCGTTGTCAAGTAAAGTATAGTGACCATACAATTTTAGGGGTTATCTAAAAAAAAAAGCAAAATTTGTTTTCTTCTATTAAGAAGAAAGCTGCTGGGGGAAAAAGGTCTCATTTTTGAATTCACAAGATGAATACAAAAATAGGTGGTCCTGAACTTCCGCCCAGTTTGATCAGTATTGCTTTGTTTCAGTGTAGTTAATCAATGTTTGAGCCTCTACAAAATTTATAAGAACTACATGTGTAGATGGGTCATGATGGTGCACTGAAGCACTGCGCTCAGAGCAGTAACTAAGCCAAAACTGAACAAAAAAATCCAAACATTTGGCATTTAAAATGAAAAAAACCTTCTTTCTCTGTAAATCTGTCCTACCCAGAACTCCTCAAGTAGCATAGATTTAGCTTCACCAGGTTCAAATTCTGTAAAATAAACAAATAAATCTCCTATTAAGCACCTTTTGTATCCAATTATTAATCAGTTAATCCAAAAAATAATCAACAGATTACTCCTACACTGTACTGTTAAGTCAAGCTGAAAGAGGTGAACTTTTCACATGTTGATGTCAAAAGTATTTTTTCAGCTGTAGATGCATGCTTTGCTGCAAATGATCAAGCATACACTAAAGTAATGCTGTTATTGCATTTTAGGCAGTAACAGTCTCATAATTCAGTTCCTTTTTTATTAAAAAGGAATTGAGTTACTTGTTTATTTGCATCTTTTAATTATTTATAATATTGTACAAAAAAGGCTTAAGTGGTTAAATGAAATATCTGTAGAATGTGCCAATTATTTTATCAGATTAATTAATTTAATCATCAGAATAATCAACTGCTAAAATAATCATTTGTTGCAGCCCTCTCTGACATATATGAATCAATTTATTTTATTAGAAAATATAATGGCAACATACAAAATTTGTTGTGGTATTGAAACAGTTTGAACTGGATTAATCAAGTAAAAAGCAAGAAGAGAATTAAATGTTAAAAGCAGGAATTGTGCATGTCATCTTAAGAAAAAACTAAATTAATTATCATTGTCATTTTATTAACATTTTGATTTTTTTTTTACTTGAAATATCCCTTTTACCAACTCAATATAGCTATCCAGTGCATGTTACTCATTGACAGTCAAGCATTTGCTTGAACAGCTAAACACCTTTCAGGTTTTAATTGTTTTAAACTCAATTCTGATTTCTGCATAATGAACTTAAGATAATAGTTACTCATGAGTACTCACTCCAACCCCAGTTTTAAAGAATATATTGTTTTATGAAAGTATGAACATTGGATGGCTGCGTCTGGTTGTCTATTGATAAAGAAACCACTTCTTTTAATTCAGTTTAAGTTATCATTGAGGTATGATTGTTTACTCAAACCTCAAATTTGCCACTTAAGTACCATAAGCTATGTTTAGTCTTTTCATGAATTTCCAGGAGAGGCCTAGGGTCCAGTTAAGAGCTTCTGGACCTGTCCCAAAATATTTTCAGCACCAGTTGGATTTATACCTCCCTGACTAGCATGACCACCCACCCAGCCAGCCATTGACATTTCCAGTGAGCAGTTTCAGACCATTAGCCAACATCAAATTCTCAAGCTCCAGAACCTCGTGATTAACATGACCAACAGGTCCTGGATTTAACTGAATGGTGGCTTCCATCACCACCTCCCCTCCGTTAGCAGGAACAATAAAAACTCAGTATTGTATAAGGAAGAAGAAATACGGCTTCTTCGGATTTCTTTTTTTGTTTTTATGCTACTTATCCTACTTAATGCTTCTTTTCTTTCATGAATGCACATTCAAAAAGATTAATCATGAGGAAATTATAATTTAGACGGTGTGTATCTTCAACAAAGATTGTGTGAAAAAAAACAGATTTCTCTTAAAATAATAAGTTACAGCTAATTAACAGCTAAATTTTCTACAAAATATTCAAAAAGAGTCATAAGAAAATATATCATTTAATCTTCATAACTTCACTGCATCCTGGAGACGGTTTCAAAGAAGTGTTGCCCACAATGGCACACCCTGAACTTCTGAACTCAGACTAATCCAAGAAAGAGAAAACCCACAAAGGATTCCTCACACGTGTACCCTAAATCCGCAGCCCACTTGTACCACAGACTTCAGAACCCAGGGGTCACATCTTCAGCTCTGCTAAACTAACATCTTACTGACTCGGGTCAGAAAATAAACACAAGAGAAAAGAACAGCCACAGCGTGACTTCAGTCCGAAGCAGACGCTTTTCACTGACGGTTTATTTTTGTTTGAAGTCACACGACTCACGCACAATCAAAACATCCACATGCACAGCTAGATGAGCACACATTCAAACATTAAACACAGGCATCAGTGAATAAAAAGGCCATTTCTTTTTTCAACTTTCTACTTTTATACTTATATAAATTAACAAAAGTGTATTGTAACAGTAGTAGACTTTGTACTTATTTTATCACAGAGCAAGTACACATTTCACTGCATTTTATTGGGGTTTTATGTGATGAACCTTTTCTTTTTTTTTTTTTTTAAATATAAAAATTAAATTTGAATTCAGCCTCCCAGAGTCAAACATTGTGTAGAACTACCCTTTGCTGCATTTACTTTTATTTGCATATCTAGAGATTGTAATGATTGGTCATTTTTATTTGTAAAATATTTCAAGCTCAGTCAGATTGGATGGAGAAAGTCTCTGAAAATTTTTTTTCCAAGTCTCGCCATAGTCCAGACCAAAGATTTTGATCTAGACCTTGACAGGGACATTCTAAAAAGTGAATATGCTTTGATTAAAACCATTTTACTGGAGCTTTGGTGGTATGTTTGGGGTCATTGTCCTACTGATGAATGTGAACCTTCATCTGAGTCTCAAGACTTTTGCGGCTCTTCTTCCAGGATTGGTCTGCATTTAGTGTCATCAGCCTTTCCATGCCAGCATCCACGTCCCTCCTCAAGGAAAGCATGATGCCGATGACATCAAGATGGTGTGTTCAGGGTGATGGGCAGGCCAGCTGACTGCTCTGCCTGGGCCCAGGACAAAATCCTTTTAGATGGGTCCACAGCAACAATATTTTATTACTAGCAGAAAATTAATTCATAAGACATAAGTGATAAAGCATTCTGTCTTATTCTTTTATCTTTCATCTTCTCCCTGACTCTCCTCTTCCCTTCCTCCACCTCCTATCTTCTCCATACTGCGGAGCTTTTAGTTTTCCTCCTTAGAATAGGCTCTAGATTATGTTCCTGCCATAGAAAACTAACAGTGACAAAAATCCCCAAAACTCACAAGTTATTTACATTACATTATCTTACATACATTGGTATATTTGATCATTTGAATAAAATTTGAAATATATAAATTTAATATTTTTTCAGTGTCTCAATTTATTTCTTAATGAATTAATTAAATTAGGGAATCCAATTAAAATTTAAATGAAAGATATGTTAAAATCATGCATAGACATTTTTTTATTATTATTATTTGTTTGCTTCCTGTGCTAATGTACATCATGAAATAATTTAAACTGTTGTTGTGTCCCAATTAATCCTAACATCTGATTGGTTAACCTGTACAACAACTCAGCTGCAGACCAATCATCTTTTCTATTGTAGAGTTTTTCCAACTGACTGATTTTGATTTGTGTTTTTTGGAAAAATGTATAACAATTTAAATAAAAAATAAATTCTAGGTTTATTTAGTTAATATAAAGATAGAACTTATTTGACGCATACAGCTCCAGTTATGTTGCAATTTTCACATTTATAAATGTATCTATCAGTCAGTCTACAGCAAATTATTGGCAATGTCACTAATGTTAACCAGCCTCAAAGCATGTCCTATTGGACCTGTTCCAGTTAGAATTTTCACAAATAAAAATATGCAACACATCTCTGAAAGAAACTGCTGGGTTTGTTAGCGCCTTTAGAGATGAGAGAACTCCAGCTGAGCCTTGCATCCCAGTTCTGCGCCCCCCTCTACCCTAAGCCCAGGACAACTGTCCCATTTGCTTCCCCTCCCATCAGCGACTGTGGTTATAGGCAGTATTAGTGCTATGCCAAATATACAATTTTATTTTTTTTCTTCTTCCAATGATTATTATACTCCCTCTATTTTCTTTCAGCAAGGGCTTTCTTCTTGGCATTCATCCATAAATGCCACTGAAAGGCAAAATTAATAGTTGTCCAGTGAGTAGATCTGACAGCTGAGCTGTTGATCTTTGCAGCTCCCCCGGAGTTACCATGGTCCTCTTGGCTGCTTCTTCAGATAATGCCTTCCTTGCTGAATATGTCCGTTTAAACTGACGGTCAACTATTGGTAGGTTTAGAGTTGTGCCATATTCTCTCTTTTCTTAGAAGATGGATTAAACAGTGGTAGAGATGTTTAACGTTGTAAACTAACCATGCTTTAAACTTCTCTACAACATCATCACTGATCTGTCTGCAGCGTTCTTTGGTCTTTGTGATGCTGTTTGTTTACTGATGTTCTTCAACAAACCTCTGAGACCTTCACAGGAAAATAGTATTTAATATGAGATTAAATTATACACAGGTTAAAAATGAATAAAACACACTGAAGTTTGTGGTTGTACGGTGACAAAATCTGAAGAAGTTAATTTTTTTCCCCCAATGTTTGAATGTTTTGACTGTCTTTCTGTTTGACTTTCTGGACAGTCAGATGAACTGTAGTCTCTGTAGTAAATCACGGAGATCATGATTTGACCTCCTTCAATGCTGCTGCTACAGTTATCTGGAATGGAAGACACTTTCTAAGGGCCTCATAGTCGTATGGGGTGCCGTGAACAGGGTGTTATGTATGTGTCTTCATATGTGGAGGTATAGTTACTGAGCTCATATGATCGAAGTGTACTTAGCGAGGATCTCAGCCACTATCATGACCTTCAAAATGTCACACTGGTCAAGGATATGACTGTTAACAGTTGGCTGGTTTGAGTCTTGAGCACATAGTAGACTGTAAGTGTGTCACCTGATTCTGGGAAGCTATTATACCCCATGCCTTTGACACATTGACTAATTAGCACAATGTACACAGGAGTAGGGCAGCCTATAAAAAGCCCAGCTGGAATGGGAGCAGGGTTGTCATTGTTGTCGCTGGAAGTGATAGCATAGACCTGCTGCTCGGGAGCTGAATGATAATGAAGCAATGGTGCCAGTGAGGAGACGGGGAAAAGAGTCAGGCCTGTAGAATAAGACTAATAATAGCAGCCGAAACTGTGCTACTCCAAACACACTTTGACACACACACAGACACACCGGCTTGGCACAGAGTTTCAACAGTAACCTGATCAAGCCACCGCAGAAACCGAAGCAATCAGGAATCAAAGCAAATCCAGCACGCGTACAGTAGGACTGTGCATGTGCAGAACAAATGTCAACGCATGGGAATGTGTATGTGTGAGAGCAAGGGAGCCAAACATAAATGGAAGCAGAGCTTGGTGAAAACCACTTTTCTCTCCATAAAGCGAGGGAGCGCATGTCTATAATGTGCCCTATCGAAGTGGATTTTAGTGAGCCTTTCATTCAGTGTGAGGAGATCTGCCTCTTTTACTGCAGCCCTTCATTCACCCCTGCTGTCTTTGCTCCTCACAGAGCATCTGAAGCCCATTCTCTGCCTCGCATCTCCTCTCCATCACCCACAAATACAACAAAATCTCTTTCTCCCCTGACAAGACAAAAGACTTCTTGCACCTAATTGTACCCAGCTGTCACAGAGACGAAGGAGGTGAGGAGCTCAGGAGAGGAGAGGAGCAAAGGGGGTTGGAAAATAAAGCATAGACAGGCGTAGAGAAGAGTAGGTTGTGGAAGAGGAGTTGAGGAAGAAATGAAAGATGTGTTTGTTCAGTACCGCAAGGCTGACACATCTCTCTTATCTCTTGCCCAGCAAAACCATATGCCCCTTTGGTCCACAAAAGAAGGGTGGGTGGATAGAAAGTTGAGGTAGAAAAGTGAGGGGTGGTCCTTGCATTATGTAAAAAAGGCACATTTTTAATAAATAGAGTTATTTGAGGTAACCAGAGGAATAAGATGAATAGACAACAAAAGAATGAGAATACCAGCTTGAACTGTGGGAGCTTCTGCCATACTCCCCTACGGCATCTCAGTTCCCCTGTTGACCACACACGCCGCCTGGCACAGCTCTGACACCATCGCCACACGACACAGAGCCACCATCAAAGCCCCAGACACTCCACCAGTGGGAGGCATCACGCCTGGCTGCGTGGTAAAAAGAAAAACTCTAAATAAATTTGATTGCATACAGGCTTTTCACTCCCTGGACACAAAAGTGGACACAAATTGTGAATGTCAAACACAGTTTTGAGTGCTACTGTATTTGGGGATGGTCCTGTTAAAGTAGTTTTCTGTTACTGGCCGATAAGTTAAGTCAGAGGGCGAAGTAATATACACAGACATATCCTAAGCGAGTGAGCTTGTATGTATGTGTGTGACTGGTTTCACATGTTCAACTTTCATTGAACCACATGCTCGAATCCCCCTTGTTTATTGACTAGAAACTGATACCTTTAAGGACTTCATTCATGCTACATTACGCAAGGTAAATTCAATAGCTCGGGCATTATGGTTGGGTCATATACTTTCTTACCATGAGTATTTTTTTTTTTTTTTTTTTTCACATCGGGTGTCTTTGTGAGTTTTTTCCCCCTCACAGAAGACATTCTGTTTCCTACCGCTGCGCTGCCGGGCAGTTTATCAGCGACACCTCCATTTATAAGTGCCCAGAGGGCTGGTGAAATTGTTTTTATTTTATTCTGTGTGAGTTTTATGCAATTTTAATAGGAGCAGAGGTTTATGTGTGTGGAGATTTTATCTGAGAGATATTCCGATGTGGGAGTTCAAATTACAAAAGCACTTTTAAATGTAATACTCCAACAGTTTGCTGTGTCTATTAATAGACAACAGTATTCCTCCCCCCTTTTAACTTTTTCACATTTTTATACTAAGACCACTAACTTCAAGTTATCTCATGAGGATTTCTGAGATAGAACAACATGGAGTAGATGCTGGGATATGCTTTCATATAGACCAAACCACTATAGCTTTGGTTGTTGTCCTGCTGGAAGTAGAACATCTGCCACATTCTTGTCTTTAGCAGCATCTAACAGGTTTTTTGAGTACTTTCAACTTGATGATTTAGGCTCTCATGACAAAAGGTTGGATGTATCACATCTAATTCTAGTGAAATACTGTGAAATCTCCAATTGTAGCATGGCAAAATGTGGAAAAAAAAGAGGTGTAAGGATTTTTGCAAATCCCTTGAGTATACCACCAGTGCATCACAGGCACTTAATCTAGTAGCAGTAGATCAGTTGCAAGTTTCCCCTTCCAGTTGCTTTCATGGAAAACTCATTACTTATTTGTGATTTGAAAGGAATACCAAAGCAACCAAGGAAGTTTACCTTTTGAGCTTTACTTGATACAAGCAGAGGCAATAATTAATATGTGCGATGTGGCTTTCTGCCCAGGAATGCATGGCCTTGAGGAGTGCCAAGATGTGAAAAAGAAAAAAATTATCTGCAGTTGTGCCTCCCAAAAAATATTACATTTCTCACTGGCATGTTCAGTCAATCAGTAGAGGGTCCCCCGTGTGTTGTGTAGACTGTCAATGATGTAAGAAAATACTACATCATAGGTGACTGGTGATGCTGAATTGGACATCTGATTTGTGGCTTATGATTCAGCGTTAAATTAAATGGTTTTTTTCAGTGTCTTTAAGGAGCCTGGACTGCATTTACCCAAGGATAATTTAAAATCCCAGCAGTAACAGCATTCTTCTATACACTGGTCAGATCTAGATAACAATAGCCTTCACTGATTACAGATGTCTTAAAATAAATACAGTTTGCAAATTGTGAAACCTTCTATCCATCCTTCTCAATCAATTTATATCAGATCGGCATTTTCCTTCCTTTATGTTTCTGATAAATGGCATAATTAAATAATTTGTTTTTGCAGAATTGACTTCTCCAGGGGAGTCATTTATGGATGAATTGTGACTGGGTACAAGTCATACTGAAAATGCAAAAGTTGTAAAAAGTTCTCAGTCTGAGGATCAGAAAACCCCAAGAGGATGACCACAATTACTTAGTCTCTAGTGATATATGACATAGATATATCTATTCATGCCTTTAAAAATGTTTCATACGAATTAAGTAGACTGGTACATCAGATTATCAGGTCCTTTTTGCTTAAAGGATATCTTTAATCAAATCCCACCAAGTTGTTTGGTAATTTATCATTTCTCTGCATGCTTTAAGTTAGGAAACTTAAGCCTTGTTGCAGAGAGGCGTTTAAATTAAAATAGCTGTTGCAGCAACTGGTCAGCATCAATATAATGACTTTCAAACCAGAGCAGCCTTCACTAACATTGCTATGAGGCCCATTTTCCTCCTTTTATGTTGTAATCATGTAATGCTGGGAACCTTTTGACTTAATTTATCTGTCACCCAGTAATTCCGCTTCCTAAAAGGAAATCTCATGGAAAGTTCGCCGGACTTCGTTCGTGACAGCCTCTCACCTCTGGCTTAATTTGAACCAGATGTGTCGGAAGATGCCTTTTCTCCACTCTTTCATTTGCTACCGACGGATGGTGACCAGAGAGGCGGAGGGCCGGGGGAGGGGGAGGGCGTCACGGCAGCACCGGGTTCCCCTTCGGCCCACCTTCCTCCGTCTCTCCGCCTTGGGGACACTCAGCAGCTCCAGCGTTTAACCCGATGATTAATCACACACACGGCGGCGGACGTGCTGTGCCGAACACGGCCAATCACATCCATTAGAGCGGGGGAGCTCCGGTGGACACAGAGAGCACTTTATGCCGGGATACACGGGTCATTGTCTGCTGCGACGCCCGGGCCGGTGGGGAGACATGAAGCCGGGCTTTGTGCGCTTGTTTTGACAACCTCGGTTAGGTTTCCGAAAACCCGCATGTGAGGCGCATTTCCTGTGTTATATATCCTGGTTTGGTTGGCAGGATTACATGGGATTACAATAACATATTACTGTTTCCTTTTTATTTAGTTTGACTTTGATCAATCAAAGTGATCCCACCAATATTATAATTTTTTTTTAAAAAAAAGAAACTGATTTAAATTATATCCAAATTTAACTTGGAAATAATTGTAAAAGGCTACCATATATCACCTGTGTGGTCTCTTTCGCCCTCTAGTGATCGTAGAAGAAATTGTCGTCTGAAACTGATCACAACATTATGACCATCAGACATCTGTGGGTTTTCTTGGGTTATCAACTACCAGACGATTTCACACAAAATCTATTTATCTGCTACAGTCATACTGTTATAACAGTCATGGTGTGTAAATTAAAGGAGAGCCATGTTTTGAAATTGTGTTTTCACTTAGTGATGAAGTTCCTGAAATAAATGGGGTTTTTTTCAGTGATATTCTAACATATTGAATGGGTCTGTATTATTTAGATGTTATCCTTTTTTATGTCAGAGAAATTGTAATATTTTTACTTAAGGTTCCATTCAGCCCCAATTTCTCAACTGGACGATTATTCTCTAATCTAACTGTAAAACTGAATAATGCCCAAATACACTTTTGCCTGTGGCAGGCATTAATTTTGTCTTGTGAAAATATGCTCATAGATTAATACCAAAACAACATCATGGTGTATGTTTGCCCATCCCATTGTGTTAATGTCAAAAGTTAAACAGAAATTTCCTGATGTGATCTATGTACAGACAGCAAGAACTAGTGAACCAAGTGTTTTGGGTGCAGAGCCAATCAAGAGAGCTGTCAAAGAAATTTTTCATGAACCCAGCAGGAAGATGGACAGCAGCGTCCCTGATGGAGACTCTTCAGCCTGGCAGACATACAGGCGGGTCCAGTCGGGTGAGCCACTTGGCACTGAAAGTGCAGCTGGCTTTCTGGTGAAGCAGGAGCTGGCACCAGGAGCATGCTGGCCTCTCCTCTGGCAGAGACACTAGGCAGAAACAAACACGCAGACTCTGCCACACTCCTGCAGAGGAGCAAACAGAGGCTGGCAGGGAGGGCTGCTCTTCAAAAGCTGCTGTTGTCTGGAGATGCCTTTCATGTGAATGGGAGCCTTAATAGGCGTTGTGTGATGGCTCTCGTCACACACTGGGCAACCAGTGAACCCCTTCTGTTGGGTTTTAATTAAAAAACAATGTTTGAAGGCCACAATACACTTGGAGGGACAACACAGTGACTTCTTGGTGGCCCTGGTGCTGTTTGTTTTGGACTTGTACTCTGACTCCCACTGAGTTTACCACATACACTGGGAGGTGAAGACATTTTTTTTTTTTTAAACTATGTTCCCTTATACAGCATAAGGGTGTGTTCTGGTCCGGCACAGTGCAGTGGTTTTTTTTTTTTTAGTTAGAATGCTGAAAGGTTTCATTAACAAATATTTCCAACTACACTGTACCGAAATGGTTAATTATAACCAGAGCAACACTAGTTAAATATCAAGGTAAAACGAATTATCCACAATTTTATGAAAATAAGCGTGCTAAAACACTTGGATCAGTTTCCTGGCATATGTTTATGAGAGAATTTTCTACAAAAGCTGCATTTAGCAAATTCTGACCTATTACAACCGGCTGGTGTTAACGACCAAGCACATAACCATGCAAATGTTGCATCAATGTTTCCGATATACAAAAAATGGAAATCATCTAAACCAGGGGTATCCAGAGTCTGACCCAGGGGGGCATTTGCAGTTAAAGAATAGTGTATATTTAGCCCTCAAGCACAGGCTGTTATTGCATCTAACTGATTTATTAAACTTAGCTAAATATAGCAAGTGTTTTTAATGGAAGTGTGACCAAAATCTTGTTCTTGCTGCTGAAAACATTTTTTTTTTTTTTTTTTTTTTTTTTTTTTTTTAAGATCAAAATGATAAAAATCACTTGACCCCATTAAAGATTTGGACGCTGTTTTGTTTTTATTTTATTAAAATAAGGTCTACCTACAAAAGCTTTTTTATATTTTGGATTTAAATTAATGTACAGATCCAATTCCCACAAAAATACAACTATACTGTGTTTCACTAAAATGTTCATCGTTTAGTTTATGGCTGAGCAGGTTAAAGATTTGCAAATTTTTCATGCATTTTTAACTGAAAAAATAAAGCTTATTTTTGTTGCTTACAAGCACTTTCGACTTGACGATTTTGGACCATGTGGCAAAAAAGTTTGGACACCTCTGATTTAAACTGATTTAAACTATGACAGTAAGTTTGTTAACAGTTATGGGTCTGTAAGAGATTCTTATGGTGTGACTGAATATATGTATTTATCATGCTATATTTTTGTATATCTCTTTTTTTGTAATGCTTTTAGTGCATCGGCTCTGTTGCAGTTTTTTTTTTTTTTTTTTGATACTCTTGCTGAAAAAAAATTAGGTTATTAGAATAATTTTAAGATTCATTTTGCTGTATAAAGTTCAGTAAAAATATAAAACCTTTACATTTAATAGTAGTTAAACTGCTTATTGAGTGGATATACCTTTTTGATATCCTGTTTTTTATACAGCAACAGGTTTAATAAGCTGACATTAGCTAACAAATTAGACGGACTCTCTGATCAGGTAGACACCCAATCAGAGGTTCCCAACCATAGTTTTAAAACAGCTAGTTTCCACATCATGACCTTTTAAAAATTGGAAATATTTAAAAAAAAAAAAAAAAAAAAACTGCAGAACTCATCTTTTGAGGGGAAAGTGTAGAAGCCTTTGTTCAGCCAGCTGACTAGCAGTGCGTGAAGCAACCAGTGGGGAAGTGCTGCATTACTTACTAATTTTATACCTGTTTAACACCTTGTCCATGTGTACCCTGAAAATTACAAGACAAATAAAGTATCTTAATATTCAAATAGTTTTCATTGTGTTTGTAGTGTCTTTCTGGCTTCTCATTATGATGTGGAAATCTAAATAATTATTAATAATAGTGTCAATAAAGCAGCTGTATCTGCACTATAGATATACACAGGTTCACTGTTGCTGACCAAGTACAACTGAAATGTTGAGTGGAAATGACCATATACCAACTAGTCTATGTAACTAAAGCGCCACCTGGTGGATCATAAAGACAGTAGATTCCAGCAACTTCATAAAACTGGTTTCTTTAGAGCTGTGAGGGTTCACAGAACTACTTGACACTATTCAAGTTGCAGAACAAGCTAACAAGCAGTTTGAAACAGAATAACCATTTTAAAAACACAACTGAAATGTTAATGTGTCGAAACAAATCTTCAATTTTCCTTGCACTAAACTTTGTTGTTCTGCCCTGGCATCATTCATCATTCTGGGAAAACATCAGTCAAAGATCAAATCTTAGATACAATGAAACACTGAGTGCTCAGGACAAAGATAGGGGACATCTTACAGGAAAGATCATTTTTAATGGTCCCAAATTTTCTGAACAACTAAGTGTACACTCTTGAAAGGAAAAAAAAAAAATATGAGAAGATATGACAAAAATCATCACATCTAGAATTCCACTCAATCTTTAATCAAGATGGGATTACAAATTCTCCAAAAAATCTGCAGTTTCAAAGGGCAAAAAAGGGTAAAACTAGCTCACCTACTGAGGTCTTTAAAAACCTGTTCAAGTGTGACTGAAAACGTCCTGAACATTTAAAGGCAGGTCTTTTTTTGTTGTCATTTACAAAAAACAGGTGGAAGAGACAAATAGAGAACAAAAGGAAAATAATGAAAAAACTGCTGGCTTTTTTTTTTTTTCTCTTCAGAGAAAGAACGTCCACTGAGGAGCAACAACAATGATGACATCAAATGACAACAAGGGCAGCTGTTTGCCTCGTGCTGCCTCCCATCTGGTCCTATAAACTAACTTAAAAGGGAACAAAAAGCAACTGACAAACAGAAGGAAACAAGAGCAGAAGAAAAGGAAGCAGAACAGTGAGGAAGTGAACTCTAGGGAGGGAATGGGGTGCAATAGGTGGTTGTGGGTCTGAATTGGCTGACCCACCTGGGTCGCTGTGATGTCCTTCCCTGAGTGGGGGGGGCAGGGGGCGGGGGCAGTGGGTTATGGTCCGAGCATATGAGCTCTGTGTGTACATTTGTATTAGTATGTGGTCTTTTCCTCCAGTTGAGAAATCACCAAACAACAACTAGGCTCTCTCTAGGAGATCTATTATCCACCAAAACTTCGATGTCCGCTCCACTTCTCAGACGGTTTGTCCGCTCCTGGTCTCCTGATTGGCACTTCTATGAACTGGGTGAATCTGAGGAGGCTTTATATCCATCAGCAGTCTGCTCCTCATTGGGCCGCCCACTCACACTGAGGGGTGGCTTTCATTCATTCAATTTGTCTACAAGTTTGATCATTCCTGTGAAGAGTCTATGTTCTGAGATAGTCTGAGTGGAGCATAAGCTGCAACAGTGATTCTTTACGAGCTCAGTTTGGACTTCTTTGTGGGCGGCAGAGTATCCTCTTTACTTTCTCCATCCTCCTCTTCTTCCTCCTCTTCATCATCGTCCGGATAGTCTACCAGTCCCACTAAACCTCCCTGCAGCAGACGAGCAAAATAACAAATCAAATGACTGTCCATGACCAGTTTATGAGAGTTCAGTTGGGATTTAATGACATATAGCTTTACTACAGCACCCACTGCAGGCTTTAAAACATGTCTCCTCCTCCCCCTCATTATTATTTCTTTTTCATGTGTGTATTATCTGCAGAAAAAACAAACAAAAAAAAAAACAAAAAAAAAACTGCACACTGCTTGTGACTGCAATTGAAAGGTTTGGTGTGAAAACTAACAGTTTAGGTGTGAAGCTTCATAGTTAAGAAATTTTTACAAGTTTTATTCACTCTGTTATTTAAAGGATGTTCAAATCAGGACAAATATTGTGCAAATTAGTTTTTTAAAAGAGTGTTTAAATCCTCCACTTTTAAAGTACTAGCAAATACCTTTGTGGTTACCGCTGTTGTGGGGGGTGAGCTCCGTGCCCCTGAGCCGGGAGACCCTGGTGATCCGGGAGAACCCGGGTTCAGAGATGCTGATGAAGGAGGACTGGACAGGCTGGTCTTTGTGGATCCGGAGAAGGAAAGTTTGAAGCTCGGATTCTGCCTGCCTGACAAGCTCGACTTCCCCAGTACTTCTTTTTCCTCTGTGTCTTTCACTGTAGGTAAGATGACAACGTGGGAAGAAGTTACTCTCACAAAACAGTTCATGACTTACATTAGGGTGAAAGAGAGAAGATTTGTTTTACCTGAAAAGAGGAAAATACAGGAATTATTCATGACCTATTTGTACATTAACTACTATCTAGACACTGGCCAGGTTAACAGTATTAAGATACACAAAGGTTTCAAAAAGTTCAGCTTTCAAAATCTCTAAAATTGTATATTATACCAAATGTCTTCTCTGGCATCCTGTAATAAGACGGCCAGAGAAAGTGTCAGCATCACACAAGTTTTCTCCAGCTGTATGGAGCCAACAGAAAGGCAGCACCGACTCTTCCTTATGCAGGTTCCTGCATACTTCCTGTCAGCTGGCTGGAAGAAGCCCACGATGTTTTTCCTCATTCTTAAGGAAAAGATAAATTTTCCCAAATTCAGCAGTTTGGGAGCATTTCCCATCGTGAACAACCTTGACAGGTTTGTGGAAACAAAAGGAGCGCCATCCAACACTCTTATTAAAGGTTGCGCTGTTTCAAAGCTAGAATTGGGAAGCTTTTTTTGAATAACACAAAGATTAAAACCAATAAACTGTTGGGGGGAAAAAAAATCTGTTTTTAATACAGTGAAATTGTACCCTAGAGAATCCCATATGGGCCCACGTCTACTAACATCTTAAATTGTTCAAAGGAGAAGTTTATTTAAACAAAATACTTTTTGGTCCACTTTAAAAAAATGGATGAATATATTTTGAGCTCATGGTCTTCTATTTGTGCTTTAACATTTTTAGATAAATGGCAAAACAAACGTATACACTGAACCTTACTGAACTGAAAAGACAACATGTACAAGATCGTTTGGTAAATTAAGTCTATGGTAAAAGGCATTTAAAAAAATAAAATAAAGGCATTTGCTCATGACAGTCAATTCCTAATTTTGTTTATTATGTTGGTTATTAGTTTTAGTTTTCTTTTGCTCAATGAAACAAAAAGACCCACCATGTACACACACTAGGGCTGCAACAAATTAGTCAACATAATAAACAATGTTGGCTATACAAACGCCATTGACACGTCATTTAGAACCACTTGCATTATTTATATAAGAACTAAGCAGTATAAGTAGTTGTGGGGACTGGATCATCTCCATTGTCTGCCAGGACTGCTGTCTTCTATCAAGCTATGCGAAGACTGTGCAAAACCATCTCCTTCAACAGTAGTCCTAATGCAATGCATGAACATGGGCACAAAAACCAGAGAGCTGTGTGCCAACTTTGGATATGGAAGATTCTGAAGTGCATGGAGACAAAAAGGATCAATGCATTTCAGATGGGGATGGTTTATTTTCAGAATTGCTGACGCTTTTGAAGGAAAAAAAAAAAAAAGGGATAAAGCGAAAAGGATTGCTGGGCGCTGCTTCTTCAAGTGGTGCTACACAACTATACCTCCAATGTGGGTTGGTTGAATGAAGCGGCACTTTTTGACATGGGTCAGACTTAGCTGATGTCCTTTTCCCTTGGTTCTCTCAGTTGCCAGTGTGGTGGAATCAACACTTAATAACCGAATAAAATATTGCTGAGGTTCCCATCTGATTCAGCACTTGTGTAAAGTGCTATTTCTCTGTTTTTAAAGTGTAGAATAATCAGGTTACAGTTCCAGGCTCAACCCAATCTAAGGTGCTGTACCTGCCAAACAATGCCATGTTATTGTCTTTTTCACCAAAAAATATAACAAAGATTGCAAAACTCAAACTGTGGTTGAAAGATTGAGCAAACAATAATCCAGTTCAGGTTTGATTTAAGAATTTTAGACTTTGAATTGAACAGAGAAAAAATACATATATTCCCATTTCAGAAACCTTTATTTTTATTCACTATGACCATTTATATAACAGTAAAATGACCACCCTGCAGTGAATATGTAATACTGCTGACAAGAGAAAGTTTGTCCACAAAAGCATTGATGGGAATAAAATGAGCAATGATTAAAAAATAAATATTAGCTGCAGGCCTAAAACATAGATGTATTATAAAAACCTGTTAGTAGTACTCATTTATAATAGCTGGTCCTGTAATTCCTACAGTATACAACTGTTTTCAAGTGGACTGCCACAAGGCTTTTTCTGATACTTACATTTCTTTCTCTCCATAAATTTGCTAATAGGTTCCATGAGGTCTTCTTCGCTCTTCATCTTGTCAGAGGGTGGAACAACTGCCTCGCCATCCTCAAGGTCATCTTCATCTGTGTTAAACCACATCTCCTCCTCATCCTCTAACGTCCGTGCATCGCGACGGAAGCGGTGGTTCCGCAGGATGGAGCGCATACTGTCGAGAGCAGAGGGGAAAAAACTTAGCTCAGTCATAATTTTTTTTTTTTTAAAGTCCACAAAGATTTTTTTTAAATGACCAAGCACCTTTCATCTTAATCTTTTAGTTGTTGTGTCAACCACAAAGATAAACATATCAACTGTTTAAAAAGTTAACAGGAATTCATATAGGTTCTGTTTGAACAGGCTCTTATAGCAACAACTTGCAGCATTGCTGTTTGTTTACGATCTTCAAGTTCACATTTCCACTGAAACAACCAATCTTAGTCATCAGTAGATCCAATGTATCGAGTAAAAAACAAAACATCAGCAGCAAATTGTGAGGTTAAAAAAAATAAGCAGAACCTAAAGCAAAGCATCTATTTATAATTTCACTTATTCATTCTGGATACTTTAACCTCTGAATGATACAACAGAGATCACAAACCTATTCTAAACTTCCCAGACACACAGAAACAGCCTGTCCTAATGATTCGGATTGAAGTAGAAGTAATAACACTGCCACGCCTTGATTTTCTCACCTATCCAGTTTGGGGTTGTCTTGTCTCTCTCGCTGCTGTTCATATCGCAGCTTTAGGCCTTTGAATGTCTGGACATAGTCTACATCCTCCAGAGACTTCCAGTAGTTCTCCACAATGTGAGCTGTCAGAGACTTGATGTCCTCCTATAAGGAATGGGAGGCAAAATAAATGCATTATTAATCACAGATAAAACAAGGTATGGAAGGAGAAAACAAATGAGATTTAAGCACAGAGATCAGACACAGATTGCACAACTATGCTTGATGACAAACTTATATGCACAAAACATCATATTTGTTGGACTAACTTTAACTCTGAAGGTACCAACTTGCCATAGCATCCCTTAGATAATTAGGCAATGTTGCAGCTGCTATTGCTATAAAGAAATACATTTCTTTAGGATTCTGAGGTAGCTAATTCATGGGAAATTGTCACTTTTGGGGGGGCATTTATTTTTCTGGCCAGACAGAATTTTAACACTAAAATTATATATTTTAAACTTGTCTGTATGAACTAACTAATGAAAGATAAGTATATTTCTCATAAGAGAATAAAGGCTTTCTCAAACATACATGAGTAGCTCAAAACAGTCGATTTTACTTAATATTCCCCTTTTAAATCAATTAAATCATTTACTGTGAGATTCCTGAAAATGCTACAGAAACACCATCAAAATTCACATTTCGAAATATTATTAGTGCTACACGATATTGGAAAAAGCTGACTGTGTAATTTTTTTTCTAACCCTGTGATATATATTGTAATATAACCCCTCCCCCGGAATTTTCAAAACATGACTTGAATAGCACCTTAGGTCGCGCTGCACTCCTGCTATCTCGTTGGCAATAAACCTGCACTGATCTTACCTCTGTTTGTGAATGTTAGAAGTATGATTTCTGTCTGTATTTGAGAATTACTCCTACTGTTAGGGCTGCACATTATTAGAAAATCTTGCACTGGCGATAATATTGGGAAGTATTGCGATGACAATATAAGTTTTAAGCAGAAACAGTTTTGTGGAAAACTGCTTGCATTGGATGAATACTCACCACACGGACATATTCAAACATCTCAATGATAGCTGAGTTTAGCAGATTGTAGCGTGAGCCATTGTTGCGGAAGGCTTTAACGACGGGTTCAAAGAGGAAGTTTCTCATGATGTACCGATTGTAGAACTCATCCTTTAGGCCTACAATCCTCCTCATGAATCGCAGGGCACCTGTGAATGAAGAAAAATACATTTATACAGAGCTCCAAACTCACAGTTGAGATACAAATAGCATTAAAATGTACTGGCCTAGTGTTGTTGTGAATTGAGGGGAAAAAAAAAAAAAAAAAAAAAAAAAAAAAAAACACCATCACAAATGAATAAATTCATATCTTAAATTTCAATGCAGCAACCCACAACAGGAGCAGCACAAAAACCTTTCACAAAATCATTCAAATGTCAAGCAACACACAAAGCTGAGGTGAAAAAATCTGTGTTGTCTTGGGACACTTCAACTCAAACTGTCCTACACGTCTTAAAGGAAAGAATGGACACATGTCACTACTGGGGTGTGCTGGCCTCAAGGGTTGGTATCTTTGCTTTGTGGCCGAATTGATATACATCTCTGTGAGCTATCAACAATCCAACACATTAACAATACCTGAGTAAAAGACACCCGTTAAATACAATTCCCCACTTACCCACAATTCAGTTCAGTTACATGCATTTTTTGATTTGATGCAATACGTTAATCTAGCACAAAAGCAAATAACTATTTCTTACAATAAATAGAATAAGAAAAATTAACAACTTATGGAACTAATTAATATCTTTCACAACAAACCCTTGTGTCATAATTTCTGTAAGTGTTCCTAACACCTGTGCCTAAATTCATGAATTAATATGCTTCAGTATAATATTAAACATCTGCAAGTCAGCGACATTTTCATCTTTCATTTGCTCAGTAGTGAGTGGCAGTTTTTTTAGATTATGAACAAGTTACTCAATCAAAGAGGGATCTATATACTGGAATATTCCAATTAGGATAAATGTATACTCAGTGACATTAACATGGTATTGTAAACAAAAATATTCCTCCTGGTATAATAATGACCATGACACTAAAATAGCTTAGCTAAAAAATAATAGTGGTATATTAGAGTAGTGCAGAAAAAAACGCACATCGGTCACTTTGACCCAGCACTGTAATCACCCCACATCTTATGCATTAAAGTCTTCTTCAGAAATTTTTGTTCACCTACATGATCAGGGTGAAGGAAACTGCACTGAAGAGGTCTTAAAATACTTTTCCAACACTTATCATCCTATACTTTCTGCAGTTTTCTTTACAAACAGTAGGTTTCCCTACTGAGAAAACTACAACAGCTCCACAACAGACATAAGAGCAGAAGCACAGTCCCACATAAGTACCAAACCTCCCTCTTAGTGCCATTTTCATCTAAACAGGTCAGATTCTACAGATACCTTTTAAAACTGATACATTTAGGTTTCGTCCTGAAACTGCATCCAAGCATGGCTTCTTTACAAATGCACTTGAGTCATACATGTGTGCATCAATAAATCGGTAGGAATATTCACATCCTATTGTACATAGGTTACTCGGTAATGAGTAAAATATTCTTGTTGAGAATGTATGGGACTTACATAGTGCCAAGAAGGCATGTTGAGAGGCAGTGAGAACCAGTACCCTCCTTAGAATATCTTTGTTGATGATGTAGTTCTTGATGTGATACGTGTGATGCTCAACACAAAAGGTTAGCAGCTCCAAAATCAAGGCAAGCAACTGGGCTGTTTGAAAATCATCTACAGAGAACAGAAAATATAAACAACTAAATAAAAAACATAACACTAAAAATAAAAACGCTCATTTCCCACATCTTAAAAATACTCAGTACCTTTGCTAGGTTTTTCTTCTGTTGTGTTGGCCAATAGTGGAGCTGAGAGGACATGCATACAATGCTTGTAGAAAAAGCTCAGGAACTCTGTCTTCTCTGTTTTCTGGGGATTAAAAAAAGAGGATTTATAACATGTTTGCAATAATTTGAAATGTGTTGTTTGTCTACTTCAGATTATTTACAACAGCTAAATATAGGTAGGTTTGATAAATTCAGTTCTGGTTGTGAGAAACAATTTCTGCTTGCAAATATACTCCAGGGTTTATCGTGACTTGTATATAACAGTAGACTGAGCAGAAGTCTGCAAAAACATTTAACCTAGTAACCCACAGTTTGTTTGTCAGCAGGAATACGTCAGCTTACAAATGACCTAGGCCATGTTTAAGCATTTGCGATACACAATACTGAAAAAAAAAAATCTTTTGCTTCTAAAGTTATACTCCAACTAGAGTGAAATTTAGCACTAAGACACAGCTTGGAGTATTATTTGGAGAAACCAATCACACAAGAATACTTAGAAACCAATTTGTGTTTGGTATGTAAAAAAGGCAGGTATAGTGACCCTACTGATTAGGCTGGCAAAGCTGAAGTCATTCATTCAATTACTAAAAGTAACTTAAATCCAAAGACAATGTCACCAGTACATGTGTATACTTTCATTGTTTGGTCACAGTATCTGATGTGAATCTAATTAACTGATGCCACTTTCTCCTTTGCTTTAATAAAATTTGGTTTCTGGACATAACCTTGACACAAAAATAACTTTTTTCTCGTTTTTGCATCCATTAAAGTTCATTATCAAGACAATAGTTGTGTTTCTACAAAAAAACATTTCATAAAAACAGATCTTGCCTAAGCTTGGGGTTAAATTACTGTTACTAAAAGCTGATGGTGGGATGAGCGATGTGAACAAAAAATTTTTATCATGATATTTTGTGGTATTTATTGCAATAATGACAAAAGTGATGATCTAAAAGTATTTTAAAATTCATCACAGTCCTTTTTTAACTGTTTCAACACCACAATATATTAGCCCACCCCTAAACTGATATATCTAAAAGCAGTGTGCAAACTCACATTTGCAGTTGCCAACATGTTTTCTGGATCCAATAAAGTCCGCAGCAAACCCATTAGCTGAACTGCTCCGCCAAGCTCTGGGTCAGTATCACAGATCATGTGTTCTATGATCAGGTTGATAAGAAGAATATCCTGAAGGACAAGGAATAGGGTTTAGTTTATAGCCACCTGTGGAAATGTGCTATAATTTCATTTTATTTCAGGGTTCTGTTTCATACAGACTCACATCATCATTTTGCTGAGACTCCTGCATGACAAACTCTCGTACCATGGAGGGGTTGTACTCCACTAGATAAGAGAAGATATCTGTGGCTGCCCCACGCACCTGAACATCATCCATTCCCTGTTTAGCAAAGAAGGATCTGTTAGTTAGCACCTTAATTATTTCAACATATAAAATACTATTTTAAAATCATCAAAAAGAAAAAAAAAATGCATAGCTTTAGATTTCCAAGTTGCTTAAAGATATTTTTCTAATCTAACCTCTGTGGGTGTGAACAGGCTTTTGGAATTAATCAAGTTTGTGTATTTCAAATTCAGCTCCAAATGAAAATAATGTAAAACTCTCATCTACAACAGACTTTGAGATTCTGTATGTTTTACAACTGCAGTTTCCATACTGACCAAAATAAATACATGCACTTCAATGTGTGTGTTTCTGTGTGTGTGTGTTTATGCTTTAGATCAACTAACTATTTGATTTGTGAATTTTCTACCT
The DNA here is from genome assembly GCA_014839685.1 of Anableps anableps. NCBI lineage: Eukaryota > Metazoa > Chordata > Actinopteri > Cyprinodontiformes > Anablepidae > Anableps > Anableps anableps. The sequence goes on along the minus strand of CM026086.1, from coordinate 19,577,921 downwards.
GTGATTTTGTTTGTATGCATTACTTGATCTGTTAAAATGTATTATTTCTTAGAAAATATGTAACTGAAATAGGTCAAATACGCCATTGTTGGAGCTTAGAGGCAAACATTCACATTCCTCTATTTCTCTGTCTTAACGCTTAAAAAGGAAAAGAAAAATACAATGTGAGCCCCAAAAGAACTGGTGCCACCAAAAAGTCAAAACATCGCTGCTTAGGGATTAGTCATGGAGATCAACAAAACCAAAATGTTGTGACAGTCATGTTTATAAAGAAGGACCCAGCGTAGTATTTACTTTACCGAACAGAACAAAAAACACACAACTGCCAGATATATAAAACAGCATTCATAAACTTGACTGGTGAAATGTGTTTATAGAAAAAATGAGACAAACTCTTCACTCTGAGAACATAAACGATCTTGCTGAACTGCAGTCCTTCACAATAACACAATACCAGCAAAATTCAAATAAAGGAATGCAGATGTTACTCTGAAAGCTTTTTAGCCAAGAAGAAACAAACATGTAGCAGCTACCTTTAGCTATCACTGAAACTACTTAAAAAAAATTAAAGAAGCAAACATTGAGTTCTGCAATCAGGAATTCCAGAAAAGCAGCCACTCTTCTGATCAAGGAGTATTTGGCTTTCTATTTGTGCCTCTAATTCCTACATCAACATCAACTGCGTACATCAACCAGAGAATAGTTAATGAAGATGAAAATATTTTTTTTACAAAGTATAAAGTATACAGGAAAAAATACTTTTGCTTTTGCAACCATTTTTATAGAGTCAAACAGTACACCTTCACTCAACTATACAGTAATATATAGGTGAGGGCTCGAATGTCAGTGTTTGTGTGTTTGTTTATTGCCTCTTAGCCACTGCAGCAACATGACAGTAAGGTGATCAATTTTTTAAGATGCAACTTGCGAAAATGATTGAAGCACATATGATTATTTGGTTATGAAAATAAATAAATAAATAAATAAATACTAAAAACATGTTATTTTATTCCCGCCTGTCTCATTGGCATTTATATGTGGCCAAAAAGATATTTCCATGACAGAAAAAGCCAAGTTCCATTCATTACAATAGCTTACAGTAATTTACGATGTTAGTGATGAGAACACACCATAATATAACTCATAACAATGTATAACCATAAAAGCTCATTAAAAATCTAAAATATAATCTGGGTCAGCAATACTGAGTCGCCCGTATTTGTTAGCCAGGGTATACATTACCTATAAAAGTATTCACTCACTTGGATGTTTTATTCTTTTTTTGCTTTTACAAAATCAATCATAAGCAATAAAATTTTCCTTTTCTGACAAATAATACAATAAAAACTTTAATGTCAAAGTGAAAATTGATTTCAATTAAATAATGACCACTGACTAAAAATATTTAACATACAATAAGTGACTGCATAAATATTCACCCGCTTTAAAAGTGACTGACATAATTCAACAGAGGTCCAGCCAGTTGGTGCTAGTAGTCTCACAATGAGTGAAATGAAGATCACCTGAGTGCAGTGAGTGTGTCTTAGGTGATTGTAGAATAAAGACACCTGTTTCTAGAAGATCCATTCAATGGTTAATCTGTATCCCTGGCTACCATAGCATACAGTGTGAAGACAAAAGAACACTCCAAGCAATTCAGAGAAAAGGTATTTGTCAGGGGATGGATACAAAGCAATCTCTAAGGTACTGAACATCCCCTGGAGTTCAGTTAAATCCATCATCAAGAAACGACAGGAATATATCACAATCTGCCTAGATCAGGCTGTCCTCACAAACCGAGAAACTGTGCAAGAAGAAGACAAGTGAGAGAGGCCACCAGCACCCCTATACCCGTTACAGCTTCAGTGGCTGAGATGAGAGAGACTGTACATACAACAATTGTTGCTCGGGTTCGTCACCAGTCAAAGCTTTATGGGAGAGGGGCAACGAGAGCCATTGCTGATGAAAACTCACATCAACTCTCGACTAGAGTGTTTGCCAAAAGGCATGTGGGAGACTCCATAGTCAAGTGGAAGAACGTTCTTTGGTCTGATGAGACCAAAATAGAGCATTTTGGCCATCAGATAAGACGCTGTTTGGTGGACACCAAACACTCCACATCTCCACAAACACACCATCCCCACTGTGAAGCATGGTGGTGACAGCATCATGCTGTGGGGATGCTTCTTTGCAGCAGGCCCATGAAGGCTTGTAAAGGTAGATGGTAAAATTAATGCAACAAAATATGGGAAAAATCCTAGAGGACAATTTGTTTCCATCTGCAAGAAAACTATGGCTTCAGAGAACACTTATTTTCCAGCAAGACAACGACCCAAGCAGTCACAAGGTGGATGTTCTGGATTGGCCCAGTCGAAGCCCAGACCTCATTCTGATAGAGAATATGTTGCAGGACTTGAAAAGGGCTGTTTACAGCCGATCTCCATGCAACCTGACAGAGCTTGAACAGTTTAGCAAGAAAGAATGGAGTAAAACTGCACTGTCCAGATGTGCACTAAAACCTGTCCACACAGACTGTATGCTTTGACTGCAGCCAAAGCAAAGGTACATCAACTAAATACTGACTTGATGGGGGTGAATGTAAAATCTCCATCACTTATTTGATGTTACATATTTTTTATTTAACTGTCACCATTTTGTAAAAATTAGTTTTCACTTTGACATTAAAAGGTGTTTTTTGGTTTTTTGTTTTTTTCTTGTCAAATGAGCCAAATTTTGCTGATCTTGACTGATTTTTAAAAGCAGTAAGAAGGCACTGTATATTTATGCAGTGTGATTAAAGCCAAATTCATCCTAAACAATATACAGAGAACGGTGTATTATATTGTGGCAAATTTGATTTTGAAGCACAAATGTTTACAGTCCTTACAAGAGGCTGCATCAAGAGATTGACAGCCAGTAAAAAAAACACCATAAGATTAGAAAATACATTTTAAGTATTTGCCATCGAATATGAGCTTCTTATAAAATACTTGTTTTCAGCCACAAATCATGTCAACTTCATCCACAATGGATCATTTGAAAAACCATTTCTTCCTCAATTAAGATTTAAAATGCCTGAGGAGGAAGATAATAATAATAATAATAATAATAATAATAATAATAATAATGCTAGATTTTAAGGAATAAGAACATGTTAACCTCCCAAAACAAATCATCATGATACCCAGTCCATTTCTGCTCCATGGATTAGCAAAAAATAAATAAATTTAAAAATCTGTTTTATCTTTCACCTTTTTTCTTTAAGCTTCATAAACTTTATGTAGCAAGACAACTGCATACATTGATTAAAATCTGTTTTTTGTCAAAACATTTCATTTTCTTCACATGCTTTGTTTAAATATAAGGAAAATAGAATAAAGTTCTGATTGTGATGTTACTAGAAAATCCAGATGTCAATGAATGTCAAATTACTCACCAGTATAACCTCTAATGCAGGTAAAATGCCCATGTTTGACAAGGTCTTGAAAAAGGCGTCTCTGTTTTGAGGTTGTAATGTTTGTGAAAATGCACAGAATTCCTTTAAAAAGTTTACCTGGAAAAAATACAAAAACAGCTCTTTGAACAATGAAAAAGAAAATAACATCTGTCTGATTCACATTAAAAGCTAATCGATAATCACTAATTAATTTTTGGCATACCAGCTCTTGTCTTTTGTCATCATCTGTAGCCTCATCTGTTAGCTGTGCAAAGAGGTCTGTCAGGAACTTCTCATCATCCTGACATTAAAAGGGCAGAAGTTATGAAGTGGTGAATATCAAGTAGTTAATAATATGATCAGAACGTCACTTTGTCTCAAGACAGTCCAACATGCAACACAACAGCTAATTAATCTCAATAGTGTGGTGTCACAAAAAGAAATAAAACTCACAATATAACTTACAAATTAAAAATATCTAAAGTTGGTTATTAAAATTTATATTAATATTTTAGTTTATGAAAATGTGTAATTTAACAGAAGATAATCTGGGGTTTAAAATGTTAATACACTGACAGTTTATGCCAAAAACATAGTGACATAAAGCAATGTCTTCAACCTGTTTAAATATGTAAAACTTTTTTTATTCTTTATTTTAGCTTAATGTCAGAAGGCCATACGCACAGAGCGCCCGAGTCAATAGTGTGAGTGTTTATATGCGTTTCAGTTTGCCTCTAGCGCAGCCACACCGATTTACACAACACCTCTCTATCTCCATGGAGACAGCAATACATAAACACTGGTGAGCTGACATGGTGCAAAAACACAAAGGTCATTTGATCATAAAAACTCATACAACTCCACACTGGGTAAAGCATAATAAATTCAGTTTTTCTATATTCTATATGATTTATATATGCATTTAAACAACGTTGGTTTCTCACCTGTAGCATGCCCACTATCTCCACCTTATTGAAGAAGATGAAGGAGTGCAGGGTGGACAGCATGTTTTCCTCAAATACAGAGGGCGTGGGCAGCACCATATCCTGAATATACTGCACACGATATGTCTGGTGTATTTTCTGACGCAGTTCAGGATCAGAGATGGGGATAACCTCTTTAAAACGAGCTGTTTTAGTCAGAAACTCTCGATGCCGTCGTGGCTGTGGCAATGCTGGATCGAATTCCAGACAGCCGATGACGTCCATGATGCACTCGTCAGAAAACATCACCTCAAAGAGTGCAGTGCGATTTAGCAGGAAGATGCCTTTAATTATTTCATACAGTTGGTGCAGTCCTTCTCTGTTCTCCAAGTCCTCACACACACGAAACAGTTCCAGAAGCTTGCGAATATAGCCTTCGTTCTCCACTGCCAATGCCAGTTTCTCACGGCGCAGTGGTGATGGGAGCGAGGAAGCCACCAGTTCAGCAAGGTCCTCCAAGCGGTTTAATTCACACGGTGGCAACTCTAAACCAGGGGAAGACATGTCATCGAAGCGCTCCTCCTCAGACTCGTCCACAACTTCCTGCGTGATATCCACTGAAGGGTCCTTTCCTTGCACCTTAACAATAAGACAAACAGATAAGCAACAAACATTAGAGCTACATAAATAGTGTATTACACTTTAATCGATTACAAGGAATATTAAGACATTCAAAAGAAATACATTCACTAGGCCGTTTGACAAATGTTGTATTTTCATACCAAAAAGAAAATGAGAGACTAAAAAGATTATGCATATTTATGCAAGAAACCATGTGTCTCTGACCTTTCAGATTTTTGTTATACTGAACAAAATTGCATTAAAGCTCTTTGTTTATAGATCAAGAAGGTTAAAGTTATGAGCATTTTCTGTGTGAGACTGTCCAACTGACAAAATATTATATTAGCCCGGTAATGCAATATATTGCGCAGCCTCTGAAAAAAGTCTATATATATTTCACTATATACACCAATGAGAGCCAATCAAAGACTGGCTGATTTTAATTTCTGCCCAATTTATTAGAGCATCTCCACTACATACAATGATAGACTAGCCAAACACGCACACAAAAAATAGTTACCTGACATATTTTCTCCCAGATTTCATCACAGCCAGCCTTCTCCTGAAAGCTGAGTGCTAGATCATAGTTCTCAGCCTCTGACCATACTATCAATGTGTCCTTTTCAAAAGAAAAACAAACCAAATTTACAACTTAGACATATCAGAAAAAAACACTGATTTTTCAACTGAGTACTTTGCCATGTACTGACCTGCTGTTTCTGGTAGGCTGTATTTGGGTTGATTTTGGACTCCAATAGTAGTGAGCCTGTCAGAGAGCAAAAAAAAAACAGATTACCCATAAGAGGTGAATGTGTAACACAACAAAAAAGGTACTTTAGCAATGTACTTTATTAATCCCTGCATGGGAAATTTCAAGGTTGCAGCAGCAGAAACAACAACAAACATTGTACAGTAACATAAAAATAATACTAAAAAGGTAAACATTTGTATGGGAAACGATATGCATGAAAGATACATACATCACTTAAGAATCTAAAAAGATATTAAGTATTTACTGTGCAGTTACAACTGTTAAGTATACATTGAGCGTTTTTTAAATGAACCCTTCAGTTGTTCACTTACCATCACTCTCAGCTCGAACCAGGAGAGAAGTGCCTTTTAAACGCTCCACATAGCATGAGGAGACGTGCCCGGTCCCGCGGTCATCCCACTGCCTGTCCTCATTGAGGGTATAGACTTTGACTCTCCTACGAGTGTCCGTCATCCTGGCAGGTGATTGTAACCGGTATTCCCTTCCCGGAACTTCTTTGGGTCTTAAAAGGGAACTGTCTCACCTAATAACACAACTACAGTTTTGCCTCTAACACCTGTCCACTTCTGAAGTATTAAAATCTTTAAAAAAAAAAAAAAAAAAAAAAAAAAAAAAAAAAAAAAAAAAAAAGGGGGGGGTTGATCTTTACTTTGAATATCTTCAAAGAGAGCGGGGAAATCGTAGGCTTCCCAGAAGAATTATGCATTCACAAGTTTATTTTCCTAGTTTTACCAAGCTGCCTCGAAACTTATCTCACTCGGGATACAGGCAGTGCGCCAGGCAGAAACCATTGTGGCAAGGTAACGACAGTATAATTAACTGAGCGAAGAACACTGGCGTTTTCTTCCGTTACCCTACAAAAAAAGGAAAGACATAACAAACTCTACGCATATGGCTGAGCTAGACGCATTCAAAATAAATCCTGCCAAACAAAAATGCACTGCTTTCCTCTCAGTACAGTTTGTACGCTTACAGGTAACGTTAGCTAACTGATACGCTCGCTGCCTACGCTCTACATATTCACTATAAAGCAACTGTCTGAAGCAAACTCACCGCTGTTGAACACCGATAACATTATTTTTTTTTACTCACGAACAACAAGCACTGCTTAAAGAACAGCGTCTCCGCTTTTCTTTAAATATTACGCCAGCTAACTAGCATTAGCTGGTGTCTCTTCCCCAAGTATTCCGCCATGTTCTGGCTCGGGGCCGCGGAGAGACCGCTCTCTCATTTCTAACACTCAGACATCACCCAAATTTGTGCAGACTAACAAAGTGGAGCAGAATAATTATTCCAAGATAGCGCTTTACATTATACTGTTATTTGCCATTCATTTCAGACGTCTTGCTCAGATAATTGCTAAGTGCCCCCCTTGAGTTTTCAGCCATCTTGGGTCCCTTCACAGGCAGTACGGGGTTTCCGACACAGCAACAACAGGGCAGCCCGCCACATTTAAAGAGACAGTAGCAGGACAAAAAAAAACAAACTTAAATTTGCCACCATATATTTTTTTTCTCTCATTAAAATGCTTACGCGTGACCATCCAAAATTGCAATTTTGATTTGAGCCATATTTTCACTTGCAGTACAATAAAAGTTATAATTCACTATACAAGTCACTATAGTAAAATTTTATATGCAATTGCAAGAGAAATGTACTGATTAACAAAAACGTGATAGGCCACACACTATTGACCTACAATAGCAACTTATGTACAATTCTTTCATTCGACCTCTATCACAAGACAATTTTGCAAAAAATTAGTTGTGGCACAATAATTGTATATTCAATAATGGACAGAAGTCAGAAAACAATCGTTTATTTTGTTTAACTCAAAGATAACAGCCAAGTGTTTAAAAAGTTGGACATTTACATAAAACAAAAGATACAAAAACAATTTTCCACCATAATGACAGTTTTTATGGAAATAAAAATAGAAAAAATGAAATGACTTCACTCTAATTCAACCATAAATCAGCGGCATCTAAAGCCAGCAGCAAATCCGGAAACAAACTACTTAACCATAATGTAAAACATTTCTGAAGGCAGACAGCAGAGATCAGTTAATCCCTGCAGCCATTACTTCAATTCTCAATGTGTAACAAATTGGAAATGCATGTAATAGAATGACAAAAATTATCCTAGGCATAACAAATTGTCAATATAAAGCCCCATATTTTTTTTTCACCCCACCACATTTTCCAATGTATACACAATTTAATATGAAACCCTTGCCAGCCCGAGAGTGTTGTCCTTGTACACATATCTGAAAAGCTCTGCAATACAGGAGCAGTTTTAAATAGTTTCAGGTGCATGTAGAAAGACAACATGCTAAACATGGATTTACTTTGCCGCTTGTTGAGCCTGACGCCGCAGCAGGACATATATTTTCTCTTTAATCCAGTCTTTGTTGTAAGGTTGGTATGTCTGTGTGTCAGCTCTGTACCTGCATTAAAAACAAAAGGATTTCTTTAGAGAACAATCTAACAGGAAATTTACAGCCTGTTTTTATTGTAATCCTTTCTTACACAAGACAGCTCAGATCTGCCAGGTCATCAATGAAGTCAAACAGCTGACTAATGTCGTAAGTAATGGATGGACTGTTTGGATTCATCCTCTTCAGATGCTCTTCATACATTTTGCAAACACCTGGAAGACAAGGCACAACAGTTGTGAACAGGGTGATACTGAAGAAAATATAATAACATGCCAATGAAGATCAAGGAGAAACAGTTTTTTTTTGTTTTTTTTTAAATGAAGTAAATACTACAATTTATTTAAATGTAAAGAGGATAAAATATAGTGGATTAAATTTAAATAAACCAGAAAAACATGTTTTCAGTGCTTTAGGGACCAAAATTACTACAGAAATCAAGTTTATCATGGCAATATTTTCATCAACATTTTCATCAACATCTTCAAAAAACACAATTTTAATTACTCAATATTAACAGACATCAGGACAGGTTTGATTTCTTTAAAAAATGTGTTAAGGTATAACCTCTCAAACAGGCATAATTTTAATGTTTCTAATTTTATGGGGTGATAAAAAAAAATAAAAAAAAAAAAAAAAAAAAAAAAAAGTTATGAATAGATTTAAGTTTACCAGAAAACCTTAAGGTTTTACAAGGTTATGAGCTTAACACCTTTCAGGTGCCTCAGAAGCTGTGTCCAAAAAAAAAAAAAAAAAAAAAAATACTAGCAGCGGCAAATAAACATATTTTCCACAAATTATTACTCATCCATTGCATAAGCTGATAAATTATTAAATATCTAACAAACTAAGTCATTGTCATTAATTTTGCATACCAACACTTCTTAAGTTTGGACTACAGGAAACAGTTATTTAAAAATACATTTCCAGTCATTTTAAAATATTTCTACGATATTTAAACATACTGGGAGTAATTTTCTGTAAGAAATAGGTGAGTCAGAGTAAATTTTCCTGTATGACACTGATCGAATCAAACAAAAAAAATAAACCTAGCAGGACTCCAAGCAGTCAAAACTTGTATGTTGCATAAACCTGCATGCACACTTAATGTCCTGCCCAGATTCAGCTTTGAAAGGAGCATAAATGCCAAAATGAAAATGGGGTCTTAAATACAGAAATAAGTAAAACTGCTGAATATGATGGATTTTAGCAGAACTTGCATGTGATTTATGTTCATTGTTATTTTTCTATTGTACATCTGTTCTCAGTTAATAATTACAGATTAAACTTGGATTGCATTCACAGGTTGTCCTCAATTTCACATCTCCTCCTACAAGTGAACATTTTCAACTTTATTTAAGAGCTAATTTTCATCACTCTTAACTATGTCACATTACAGCAAACCAAAGTCATTGGTAAAAAAATAAATAAATAAAGAAATAATGGTGACACTTCAGGTTTGGTTTTTAAAACCCCAAGCAAAATATCTGAATGGAGCAGCACCCTGTGGTTTATTAGAGGTACATTACAAAAGAAAAATTACAATATGACTTTCAGCCTGCCCATCACATCAGCATTTCTTTTTGAGGTGTAAATACAAAAAAGATGAAAACCTTTGTGTGGTATAATTTAGGGAATTCTCTCTCAGAAAGGCAGTAAAACCATTTGTTCGAAAAGCACCAGCCGGCGGGAAGGGATTTGGGCACAAAACATTGGAATTTGGGATACAAAACTATCAATGGACGTGGGATGCCAGCAAACAAAGTTTGCCATACAATCAGATTCTTCTATATAATTTGAGAAAGATCTTCATCAAAACAATCCCTCAACTTCAAAAATGTAGTTTGAAGCTTTACTGTTCTTTGTAAGAGACTCAGAGCTTTGCATCAACGCAGAATAAAAATCTAATGCTCCTTTTGGTTCTCTCTCGAAATGTGCAGTACCGAGGATTTTATACTGAAGGGTTTCCATGTTGCACAATGGTCGCTGTTTTGTCACAAAAGGGACCATGTTACATAGACCGACCCAATTCCATGTAAATATCTGCAGAAACGTTCCTCCTCTGATGGTCCTGTACTAGACATTGGTTATGTTAGTTCTCCATCACAACTCATAATCGTTAACATGTTACTTTTTTTTTTTTAATCTAATTTTGACTTTTGAAATTTGGCGTCACAGCACCAAACCCTGATCTAAAACGTTTTTTTCAAATAAGTATTTTCGCACAAAATGTCATTCACTATTTTGTATTGATTTCTATAAATATGCTGAGTACATCAAGGCGATGTTGACAATGGATACACAGACCACACTAAATAAGAGTAGGTCTAAGTTTCTTTGAATCTGTAAAATGAAGCCTTTTAATCAAATGTTCTTTTAATTTCCCCCAGCAGGAGCTTGGTTAATAATTTATGAGTGAAAATTGTATGTTGGTATAGTTTCGGTTACTTTATGGTTTACCAATTAAACACATTTTTATTAACATACTTATATAAATAGTTGATCCTAAAAAAAAGAAAGGGGGGAAAAAATATACCTTCCATGCATTCGTTTACCGACTCGTAGTCCGCATATGTGCGGCCCTCTGGTCTCTTGGTCGGTTGGACAAGCAAAATTGTGTGCGACTGAAAAGTACAAGTTTAAATTGGAAACGTTATAATGTAGCAATATACCACAAATATTATAGTTTAAACAGACTTCATTCTTCACTCTTACTAATGCGAAAAAATATGTGGACGGCATCTCCACTGTCATTTCCAAACATTACGACTGTAGACCATTTTTGGTTAAAGACAAAACGCCATGACTCCTAAGTACATACAATATATCGTAAGATACAGCAAATACAAATCCAACAGAAGCAATATAATATAACGAGTATCAAATAAGGGTGCAATATTAAACCTAAATAAATCTTCCAACAACAAAAAAAAGTACAATTGACAGGTTAAAATCAGTAGAAACTGTTAGCCCCGCAGCTTGCTAGCTTAGCAATAACAGAATATCTAGCAGTATCGCTTAACATGAGTATTTCTTATTTTTCAAACCTCAGCACAAAGAACACTTACCATATCTGCACTCACTACAGAACCTCTGGGTTCACAGTGGAAGCAAAACAGAATAAGGAAAATTAATCGTTTTAATCTACTTTTCAGGTTACCGTGCAAGGCAGTTGATTCTAGAAAAACCCCTTGAAGGAACTGACGTAAAAATGCTTCCAGTTGTAAAATTTTACGGCTTCAAAATAAAGATTTGTTTTCAAAATAAAAGTACAAACTGAAGTCAAATGAACGAGTATAATACTTATTTTTATAGCAACTGGAAACTAGTTAAGCTAAATAAGTTCTGATGTAAAAAAGGTTAGTCAAAAAGTTTTAGGACTTTTCCTAAATAGTATAGCAGCAAGTGTGTAATATGTGGTGTCTGCACCATGAACACATGAGCTTATAAAATAATCTTACCTAAGAGTTGGAAAGGTTTCAGTCTTAAAAACTGTAAGCAACAACTATTTAAATCACTGTTTGGAGTTTTAATGCATGTGTTAGGCTCATTTTATACAAATTTCCCATTTACAGACACTGCATGAGCACACGAACACAGATAAATAACAACAATTGCAAGAAGATCAAATAAACACTTTATTGATTGGGCCTGCTTACACTGTTTTATTGTATTTGTCAGAATCATCAAATAATAATAATAGACATCACAAAGAAATTTCCAAAAGAAAACAACAACAACAACAACTAAATGTAATGTCAGCACAAAAATTTATAACTATGTCATTTATTATAGAAATTATTTAGAATCTTAAATTGTTTTGACACAGAATGAAGATATTTTCTTTAAGTGGCGTATGAACTAAATCCTGTCCATCCAAATGTATTCCAGTATTAGGCAGTACAGACAGATGTAAAACTGAAAAGGGAAAAGGGAAAAACACAACCTAAAATATAATAGGTATAAAATATATAAAGCAACAACTGAGTTTGTAGAATAGCAAGCTTTTTAGTTACTATTTTCAATGACCACTTTTTTTTTTTTTTTTTTTTTTTTTTTTTTTTTACCTTATTTTTATTGTTTTCAGAAATAGTTCCCAAGGCTTCAAGAAGCATTTTCATCTGAAAAAAATGTATCAATCGGAACAACAAACTTGTAAGGTACTCCTTAGAAAAACTTTGTAATGATTTGCAATTGCTTGAAATGAGTTTAAACTTACCTCTCCATAACAGGATATATTTTATCTTACAATCCTTTTTCTATGCTGCATGCTGAAGACGTGAGCGCTGAGCCCTTGCCCTTGCAATGCTACCAAGTGACTCTCTTCTCGATGTCCCCCTGGCAGGTACAGGCTCCCTTGCAACACCCTCGCACTCTCTCCTGCAAGCTTCCATTGACCTGAAGTTATTGGTATTGCCATGGCAGCCTCCATACCAGAACTCCTTGCATTTGCCAGTACTGTGGTCATACATGAACCGAACCATCCAATTGTCACAAGGACCTTCATCACGGGGGAGGAGGCACTTGTTCCCACTGGATGGATCAGCAGGACGAGATGGACGCAGCTGTTCAGAGAGAAAAATAAAATGAAGGTTGGGGTAAAGGTTAGGACGAAGGAAGTGGCGTGTGTAAATTAACATGATTTAATTACTTACATGTTTCTTTTTATTTCAACATATTTATGCTGGTTTTCACATTTGTAGTCTATTGTAGAGGCTATATATAATAAATGACCCATTCATAAAGAGGACCAGGCCAGACTGGAATGAAAGAAAGTAATTTTAAGTACCCTACAAAACAATAGTATTATCTGCCATAGCTGCCAAGAATGATTGGCAAGCAGATAGACTGACGATGGGGCCGCTTGCTGCCACTGACATGATACATGATCCCAGGTCGGTTTATAATTACAACATGAAGAGCAGGGTGTGTTGCAGTGGATGCAGCACCCGATTAAATTATGCACAAGTCACAAAATCAAGTCCCCTGATCTGTTTATGCACTTTGTAGAGTTTTTAATGTATGTAATGAATTTGAATTTGACAGCTGTGCTGCTATGTAACATCATGAGGACAAAAGCAACAGAACATCAGTCAAATGAAAAACATCAAAATGCAATTTATAGATTCATGCCAGTTTAAGTTTTGAGGATGATTATTATCCTTTCTATTTTTGTTTTGGTTACTGGACACATGTTACTATCTATGATGCTCAAGGATTATCAAAGCAACATTTTAATTTAAGCATACATGAGATCAGACGCAGGTATTTTTCCTGCATGTATTTAGAGCAATTTGCTTTGTGAATCCAATGCAGAAATAAACGGCAGGAGCAAAACAACTGTGAAAAATGGTGGAGATGGCCATCTTTTGTGAATTTTCCCTCATTGTATTAATGTAGACTGCAAAATTCCTTCCTACCTCAGTTGTCTGAAACTCAGGACATCCAGCCCTTCCAACTCCTTGAGCTGGAGTCACTCCATCCAAACAACAGCCATATCTACAACCAGTTTCTTTGTTAGAAAATGATCATTTCACTGGATTCCATTAACTGGTTTCAAATATCAGATGAAGACAGCAGTTACCTGCTCTGAGCACAGTCATGTTGTGGGCAGCCCTGGTTCCTGGGTCCAGTTGCAGAGGTATGGCCATCAGGACAGCAGCCATATAATGATTGTGCACAGTGAGGACCATACACAGGAGGGTCGGGACCTCTCTCATTGTATGTGTCTGGTCTTGGAACTAAAGCAAGAAAATATGAGCTCAAACACACCAATAAGGTACTTGTTGTAAACTCATCAAAATGCATTAGACTATTTGTTTGATCTTGTTTCATGGTTTTATGTATTTGGATATTTGTTCAATATACTCTTAATCTGAATTTTCATAATAAACTAGCCCAGAAATGGCAGTGGCTTTGTGTTTTTGTTGAAAAGTTTGGAACGCAACAGAATCCAATAGAAAACAGTGTGCACATCCTGGTGAATGCTGAGAGGGGTAATGACATTTTTGAAAACATACAGTGTACTCTACATACGTGAAGATTCTCCTGGAACATGTGGTACAAATCTTCTTGGGCTTGCTCCGGCCCCTGGATTTTGAACACTCGGAACCACTAAAAAAAAGATTTTACAAATTATCAGAAGAAATAAATCCAAAACAGAAGATCTCAAAAGATATTTCTCTCACATTGCTCTCTCGGACAGGGTTGTGTGTTGCATGAATCCACAGAAAGAGGTCTACTAGCTTCTCCGCATCGGTCCTCTGGGTAGGGGTTGAGATCTGTATCAAAGCAGCCAACCTTCCTCTCTCTCACACCACTTCCACAGCTTCTGGTGCACTGCAGGGACAAGAAACAGAGGATAACAAGGTAGAGATAACAGCAGCAATAAGGTAGCGAAGACATTTTTCCTTAAACTTACAAGTCCAAATTCTGTCACATGCCAACTTATGTGTATGTGACAAGCAGGTCTGCGGCAGGTCTGGACAGAAGCAGGTTGGATCAGTCCTCTGCAAGCACTGTCAGGCAGGTGTTCCCCTCTCGCTCCCACACAGACCACATCCCTCGTCTGTTGCCCTTCCCCACAGGTCACTGAACACTGACAAATGCAAGAGCACATCCTAATAATGTAAATCCATCAAGATGGTTATAGCATAAGGCCTGTAAATAAGTTTAAATACATTTATTATCAATGAAAAATCTACATTTATAGAAAAATAGAAATTGCCTCAGCTGAAAAAAATTAAAGATTTCAAAAGGATATGAGCAAATAGCATTATAGTAGGTACTCCGTGACTCAAGCTAAATTCCTCAGGAAAACACATTGCTTCATGTCACAGTTTCATGTAACTCTAGTTTAGGGTGCTGGTACATCAGTTCGTGCGATAGTTAAACCATAATACGGAGTAAGATACAAACCACACTGAAGCTGGAGACGCTGTACTCTGCAGCAGCACAAGGGTGCGTGTTGCAAGCTTGCTGACTCTGTGGCCTCTGCAGAAGCTGGGCGATGCAGTAGGACTCATCTACCACTCTGGGGTTGGAGGGGTCCTGAACCAAACACTCCACGCTGCGGTACTGCACACCTCCATCACAGGAGACAGAGCACTCCCCGTAGAATCCAGCCCTGTAGATGTACGTGAACGTCTCTCTTGGATGGGGGACACCAGCAACAGGAGATAAGGAATGAATGGAGTTGCTGTCATAACCCTGTCAGCAAATCAAATAAATTCAGGTGATTTGATCTTAAATATTCAACAAACTTTTGCAATGGACACTGAACAATTTGCACCACTTTCCTAAAGTTAGGTTTTACAATATAGTACAAGAAACACACATTACCAGTAGATGGTATAACCTGATGAAATCAGGGACTTAAATGTTTTATGTTAAAATATGTTAAAATACTGCTAGTGATGCATGATGTCCACTTTTTCTAACACATGATTAATGGAATTTTTTGCTCAACAAGAAGAAATACTTTTAACTTTTACCAATATAAATTAGTTCATTAAGGTTTCTGTTTTTTTATGATCACTATTTGAAGACATTTATTGGGAACTTACACTTGTTGCCAAGTAGGTGGCAGTGTAAGGCCTGACACACTGAAGTCCAATGATATATATGATGTATACCATCAACACCCCCAGAAAAACACAGCAAAGTTAAAATGTCAAGGTCTAACCACATCAGCAGAATTTGAGTCCTACCCTAGGTGTTTGGTACTCAGGACATCCAGCCATTCCAAACCCTTGAGCTGATGTCGCTCCATCTAAACAACAGCCATATCTGAGAACGAGAAAGATTTTCTATAACAGAAAACATTTAGCTGGTACAAAACAACTCACTTTAGGTCAAACACTGGTTTAAATGACATAATCCAGAGAGCACATTACCTGCTGCGGACACAGTCATCTTGTGTGCAGCCCTGGTTCCTGGGTCCAGTTGCAGGTGTAATGCCATCAGGACAGCAACTGTATAATGACTGCACACAAGGGGGACCTAACACAAGATGGTAGGAAACCAATGTCACTGAATACTTCTGTTCTTAAAGCCAAAGAAAGTAATCTGCATTTGAAATAACCATTTTATTTAAAAATCTATCAAGATAAAGCAGAGATGGAAAATCATGTAATGTGAAAAAAGAATTATGTTCTTGCTGAAAGTCATTGAAAAATCTGATGTTAACAATTGTTTTTAAAATATGAACCAGAGCTCGCCAAGCAAACTAAGCATTTGCTTGGGGCCCCTAAGCCCGCAGGTGGCCCTGAGAAATATTTGACCTCTCATACAGAATAAAGATTTTAAAAACTTCAAATTTATCCTGATGAACTTGATCCTTTTAAATTTACTTTGTAGGTTAATGTATAAAAAATATTGCAAAACTAATAATTTTTTTAAAAAAAAACTGATGTTTATTTAAGGTTTAAAAGAGCTACAAGGGTAGTGGTGGGTTCTTGATGTTATTTTAACTGTCAAAATATGTCAAGTAGTTCATCATTTCTGCTCCAAGTATCTATGACTGCAAATCATTCAGTCAAAGAGTTCATTTTTTCTGTGCATGTTTCCAAGCACAACCAAATAAATTAGCCCATTGTTCCTAATTTCACTGAGTATATATTGAAACCCTATAATTCAGACACCAGTATCAGACCAAATGAATTGGTCAGAGAAAAAACTTTTCCTCACAAATTATTTGCTGCTGTTTATTTAGTAAATTACATGAAGTGAATAATTTATGGGTTGTGAATTTCAAGTGAACCAAAAAAATTTCGTCCATTAATTCCACAGCACCTAAAATCAAGCCTAAACCATTTTATAGAGGTATTGTTTATGATCTGTTGGCTGGTGGGATACAGGATTTTGCTTTTATGTTTTTTGCCTGCATTTTTGGTTAGGTATTCTATGAATTTAGAGCTTAAGCATGCAGGAAAGGAAATGAAAGGAGATAGATTTTAACAAACCTGACTGTTCTCCTGGAACATGAGGCATAAACCTCATGGTGCCTCTACCTGCCCCTGAGTCCTGAATGCTTGGAACCGCTGGAGAAAAAGAAGGCTATAATGGCCGAACAGTACAAATACTCAAACCAAAACACATCCACTGTTAACATTTGGCTCACTTTGTGGTCTATTACAGGGCTGTGAATTGCATGTTTCAACAGAGATGGGTCTGCTATCAAATCCACATTGATCCTCAGGGAAGGGATTCAGATCTGCATCAAAACAGCCGACCTTCCTCTCTCTCACACCACCTCCACAGCTTCTAGAGCACTGCAGATTTAAGAGGAGTTGTTACTGTTGAAATACTTATGCAGATGAAAAATATTTTAAATGCATTCACAGAGACTTTTCTCCAAACTTACAAGTCCGAACTCTGTCACATGCCAGGAAATGTGTATGTGACAGGCAGGTCTGCGGCAGGTCTGGACAGAAGCAGGTCGGGCCAGTCCTCTGCAGGCGTGGTCAGGCAGGTGTTCCCCTCTCGCTCCCACACAGACCACTTCCCTCGTCTGCTGCCCTTCCCCACAGGTCACTGAACACTGACAATCAAAGACAATCACAGATTCAAATCGGCTATTCATGTAATCTTATTATAACCAAATGTGTTTACTACCACATTAGGGGTTGTCAATTAGAGTGCTTTGCAAAAGCATTAATGTCTCTTTAACTTCTCACATTTTTCATGTTAAAACCACAAACTTTAATTTGTTTTATTGATATATTTGCATAATAGAGTAACATAAAGTAGTATACAATTGTGAAAAGGCACAATTAAAATACAT
The DNA here is from genome assembly GCA_014839685.1 of Anableps anableps. Taxonomy (NCBI): domain Eukaryota; kingdom Metazoa; phylum Chordata; class Actinopteri; order Cyprinodontiformes; family Anablepidae; genus Anableps; species Anableps anableps. The sequence goes on along the minus strand of CM026086.1, from coordinate 19,559,951 downwards.
TGGAAATTGGTTTTCATATTTTTCACAAATAAAAACCTTTTCAGCCCAATTTACTGCGATAAATTCAGAAGTTACCGAATTAGTGAATAGTCCACCTGTGACCTGTGAATAATTTAATATCAGTATAAATACAGTTGGTTTATAAATGCTTTAGACGTCTGTTTTCTATGGTGAGAAGCATTCAACAAACCTGGCTTTTATGGAAGAATGGCAAGAAGAATTACATAGTTGAAAGAAAAATCGTGATTTCCCTTCAGTAGTTTCCCCAAGTGATGGAAGGGACACAGCAAACATTGAAAAAGGTGTTCTGGTCAGATGAGATAAGGACTACACTTTCAGAGTCATAAAAGAAGCTCTAGATGTGTAGTGGCTTTTAAAGAAATACCTCAAATGACTTGCTGCTGGACTTGCAAAAGTTGGTTCTAAGTTCAAAAAGTGCCCAGAGGGGCCTTATTGCAAATGCACACCACACTTTTCAGATTTTCATTTGTTTAAGAGGAATGCATACTTTTCCAAGGCACTGTAAATGAAAGTCAAAGACTGACTACACAAAGTAAAAACAGCATTAACTTTATTCTATCTCCTATGACACCCATCACTGAGATACAAACCACACTGAAGCTGGAGACGCTGAATTCTGCTGCAGCACATGGGTGCATGTTGCAAGCCTGCTGACTCTGTGGCCTCTGCAGGCGCTGAGTGATGCAGTATGACTCATCAACCACATGGGGGTTTGACGGGTCCTGAACCAAACACTCCACACTGCGGTACTGCATGCCTCCATCGCAGGTGGCAGAACACTCCCCGTAGACTCCGGCCCTGTAGATGTATGTGCGTGTGTCTCTTGGATGGGGGGAAACAGCAACGGGAGCAGAGGAGTGGACAGAGACTGTGTCGTTATCCAAACCCATAAACTCTCTATGGTCCAATAACTGGAAAAAGACAACATAACAACAGTATCAGCAGTAACCTTGGGTGTGAAGTCTTTAAGATGGAAAAATAAGGTTTCAGATCTAAACATTATATTTAGTTTTTGAGACGTAAGTTTCTCACCAAAAATTAAAACACCAAAGGTCAAAATTTGGACTGTGGATTATTCAAAATATATTTTCTTTGTGGAGAGACAGACAAGGGTAACTTTTTAAAAAAGTATACTTTATTAATGCAGCATTAATCTGGGCTTCAAATCTTACCCGACAAACTCCGTCCACACAGATATCAGTGCGCCCCACATAGCATGGAGTCCCATCTACCACTGAGGGCCTGTGGCGGTAGAAGAAGTTCTGTCCCCTTGGTACACAGTTTAGCTCACATGGATTAGAAGCTGGAATATTAAAGGAATAATCAACAACACCCTGAATCAGACCTTATTCCTGGAATACTGTGTAATTTGACAAGTTTGAAACCAAGAATTGTATAGTGCAGTACAAATGGGGTTAAAAAAAGAGGTAACCCCACAATCCCCATGTTTGTCTTTATCATTTTAATTACGCTTTTATGTAATAGAAAATTTATGAAGTATTAATCCCCTCTATTTTAACAATGCAGGCTTTAAAGCAGAAAAGATTATATAAAACTTTTTCTTTCTTCTTGAATGTGGTGATATGTTTTAAGAATCACAGAGACCATACCGCCATAATAAGGCACCCATGTGTGACGTTTTCCTTGAAAGTCCATTCTGTCAAACTCTGAACACTGCTCCTCCCTGAAATCACTTGATCCAACTGGACAAGCCTGTCATAACAAAAAGGAAAGCACAGCATATCTAAATATTTCACATTCTGTTTCCATTTGCACAGGTTTTTTGGGGTTTTTTTTTTTTTTTTTTTTTTTTTTTTTTTTTTTTTTTTTTTTTTGAGGATTAATGTAATTACTTGTGTATTACAGGTGAGGAATGATTTGGAAGATCCTACACAGTTGTGGCCTCCATCTGTCCTGCAGTAGAGATATTATATTATATTATATTATATTATATTATATTATATTATATTATATTATATTATATTATTATAGTCTCGCAGTGAGTGTTTGAATATCCTACCTTGAAGTAATACATCTCCTGGTTCTCATCGCCACTCCAGTGCCGCAGGTACGGCTGCAGGGGCCATAGGCCCCAAACTCTCCCCAGTAGTCATTTATAGGCTGTGTCAGCTGCCAAAATAAATGCATGAATGAAAAATAGACATGCAGTTACATTTAAAAAATAAAAAACATGTTTTCTTTTGCCGGCTCTGGAACACATGCTGCTTCCCTCGCACCAAATTCAAGCCACCACAAACTAACAAGGCAAAGTGTGAGAGCACAATAAGACTAAAATAGAAGCTGGAACTTGAAACCACAAACCAAGCCTTGTGTGTTGCATAATGAATATATAAACTTGCTCCTTGGCATAAAATCACAATCACTTCTGTGATGACAGTGAAGGCATACTTTACTTTTAAAAATTAAAATACAATTTAGACATTTTAGTAAAATTTTAAATATTTGTTTTTTGTTGTCTAAATGTCTCCTTAGCCATAATATTTTTGATTGCAATGATTTGAGGAAAATAAAACCTTATCTAAAGGAATTAGTATTATTTGTAGAATTTACCCCAAATGTGAACAGGTCTGAATAAAAAGAAAGTTAAGTTTTAAGACTTACTGACTGAACAATAATGTTAAATAGTGATGCTTTGGTTTGTACCAGTTGAACAGGAAGTCAGTATCCGAATGTGGCCTTTCTGAGTGGGATTGTACACGCTCTCCCTGTGACAACGTGGCCTTTTTCGGCATTTGGATGGATGGAAGTTGAAGGTGTCTAGCATGTGACTGACATTAGCAGTGATTGCACAAAAAAAGAAGTGCTTTCTTCAAACAACATAATACTTCTTCTGCTGATACAGTTTTAGAAAAGAGGCAGATAAAGTGGTCACCTCAAGGAGAAAACTAGCACTACTATGTTGTAAGTACAAAAATACAACAATTCAAAGCACATTGTGTTGTGTAATTCTATCTAAATGACTTCAACATGGTAGAGAAATATACAGCACATGAAAAAGTCACTCTAATTGCTTTGTGTTTTTTAAGTTTTGCAATGCCTATATAGTATACCTTTTTCAGTTTATTATAAACTGTATAAAGAACCTATTGTTGACTCAAACATGTAGTTAGTTGTATTTAATAAAGCATGTCAAAAATGAGACTTACTGTAAAAGCAGGAGCAACCAGCAGCAGGATGCCAAGGACTTGAAGGATGTTCATGTTCACCAAAAGCTTCTCATAAACTACTAATGAAAATAGCTGCCAAATAACTCAAATTTTAATGCAAAGACATGTAAATATACACATAACTTTTGTCATAACTTGTCCACCTTAATTTTCATCCACATTTGGAAGTGATTTATGTGGTGATGCTGAACAATACAATTTATGCAAAAGATAGATGAAAATGTGTTTAAAGTTAATGCTGTCTTACCTTCTTCAAGGGAATCTTCAGCTGGTAGATCAGCACCACAGAAGAACGTGGATCTACAAGTTGAAAGGACGCACAGACACACTGATTTCTATCTTCTCATCTGATCTGCTTGCCAAAACCGCAACCCAGAAAGTGTCAAGTTTCAACCCTGCAAGAAGAGTTGGTTTTTCTTTTTCCAGAAAAAAGGTTTTTTTTAGCTTCTGTTTTTACCAGTATTTATATACAGCATTATATGCAGGCTTGCATATACCTTAAATGTTTCTTATCATTAGAGATTCATTTTTAAATTAAACATAACAAGAAGTAAATATAAAATGCAATTTTCAAATTATGTAATTTGTTAAGGGAAATGGTGATGCAAACCAACGTATCCTATCTGAAATCATAATTGTACCTCTTGCTATATCAACAATTACCTGAGATTAACCATTTTCTTTGTTTTAATATAATTAGCTACACCCAGGCCTGATTACTGCCTGACCTGTAGAAGGAAAAAAATCCCTTAAATAGAACCTGTCTGACCAGATGATGTACTGTAAGCTAAATGATTTCTGCAAAGAAACAGATCACACCATGATCTACAGAAATTTAAAAGCAGGTAAGAAAGAAAGTCATATAGTGGAAAGAGTTACCCAGCCATTTCTAAGGTTTTAGGATGCCACCAAATCATACTCAGAGCCTTTATCCAAGCATGGTGGTACAGCATGGTGGTGGTAGTATGATGAACTGGGGCTGCTTTGCCTATTCAGGACCTGGATAACCTGTCTTAGTTGATGAGACCATGAATTTTTTCCCTCTAGCAGATAACTTTAAGTCATAACTTCATGACTTAAAGCTGCAGCCTACTTGGGTTAAATACAAAGATGATGATCTGAACCAGTCCATGCATGAATGACTCAAAAAATTTAAATTGGGGGGGGCAATTTATGTTTCCCAGGCACATAGTTCCACTTTATAGCACAGTCAAGTAACTATGTTTCCTCCAGTTGTTATAAGAATTCTGTATGTATCAAACATAATTAAAAAGAGATTTGACTTCACAGTCTGAAGAGTTGAAAATGGCCTCTGTCTCTTTAAGAAACTCCTACTCTTTCTGACACCTTCAGCACGTCATCACAACAATACTCCTCCATTATGCCATGTACAACCATTCTTAGGAGTGTTGGACTGAGAAGTATGATAAGCTCAGCAGACATGCAGTTCCACCAGGTGTTTGCTAATATCTGCTGCCACTAGTCTGGAGGAGCTGAGTGGGAAAGGCATGGGGGTAGAGGTGCTTTCTGGGGTGGAAGCTAAGTCAGAGACTACAGCTCCCAGGAGGAGCTTTGTGCAAATAGGCAGCACTTTGTGAGAGCAAGTGTTTAGGCACCCCTGAATGGTTGCCACAGGACATTCAAGGATTTCTCAAATGTGGATGAAAGAATCAAAGCAACACTCCTGGTATTTTTTTGATGAGGGAATAACATAACATGACATAAAGCTCAAAAAAGTCAATTTTACATAATACCCCTCTTTAAAGTTTTAGAGTGGCCTATTCAAAGTCTGGAATGAAATCCAATTGAGATGCTGTGGCAAAACCTTAAAAAGGCCATTCAGGGTCAATAATCCTGCAGCATATTAAAATAATTTCTACAAAAAGAATAACTGACCAAAATAAGTCCACAGTCATCTAAAGTACTTCTTGATAGATATGGCAAATGCTTGATGACTGTTGTTGCCTCCGGTTGTGGCACAACTGGTTATGAGGTTTAAGGGGGAAATTACTTTTTCAAACACGGACCGGCTGGTTTGGACAGCTTTTTTTCATTATTAATTAAAATCATCATTTGAAAACTTTCTAATTATTCAGGTGATATCTGAAACATTAACTGTAGGTGTGACAAACAAATCAAAAACAGAATAAATCTGTACAATGGAGAAATACTTTTTTAATGCTGTTTGGAGACATTTGAAAATTAGACAAATGTTTTCTATTATAGATTTGTTTGATCTTTTATTCTTTTGCAAAAAGGCAGACGTTTAATCTAAAATTGTTCTTCACACCAAATGACTTCTGAAACCTAACTTTTATTGGTTGCACATGTCGTTGTTGCAGATTAAACAGTAATCATTCAATAATACATAAAAATCCATCTAAAATATATACAGTCAAATGTAGTCATAATCTTTCCATTGCTTCCCCTTGATTTATTCCTCTACTGTTTTTTTACAGGCCATTCTGACCACTGATTGTCCCTTTTGCACATCTCATAACCACTAAACATAGTCTATTAAGTCACAGCAGTGGAGCTGGTGGGAGGAAAACATTGCTTTTATACTTCGGTTGGTTTATTTTAGTAAGGAACCACAGCGACGCAGTCTGAAACATATATCAAGGGAGGGCAGAAGACATCAGCATTCTTGTGTCTTTCTGACTTGAAAACATTAAATACTAATTTTAAATCTCCACAACTATGACGACATATTACTCACTAAAGCAAAGTATGATTATGCAACAGAAACTGGGCTAAAGTTGGGTCTGAACATTAATTGTACATCTGAATACAAAGCAGTTGCAACAATACACAAACTTCAACCATGGTGATCACAAAAAAATAGATGATATATTACCATTGCTATAGATGAAGTTTATTCATATAGATTTAAATATGTCAGAAACTGATTTTCATACATTGTGGTAGTCAGATATAAACTAAAAACAACAATCTTCACATCAAACAAGCCTTACTTCATATGTCAACAACTTAAAAATTGCATGTCACACAGTCAGCATCCAAACCACCACCCCACACAGTGCATTTATCTCACAATTGAAAACAAAGTCTATCCCTTCTGGTATCTCAAAACTGCCGACTCAGTTTCTGCATTTCCTTCTCTTTGGCTTCAAAGGCGGTCTTGGTGCTGAACAGCTCCTCCACCGAGTCCACTATGTCCTGCATTTCCCGGGCCATTTCAGTATAGCTCTCCTTCAGCTCCTCCTGCTGCTGCCTCAGCTCCGACGCTGCCTGCATCAGCTCAGAGGCCTGATAGCTGCACTGGCTCCGGAGGTCCTCCACATCCGTCAGCAGTGTCTCCATGCTCTTCAGCACCTGCTCCAGACGGTCTGCGGCCAACTCAAACTCTGACGTGTCATGGAAAAGGGTGTCGAAGCTGGGGTTGTTCAGGGACTCCAACATGAAATCGGGCTCTGAATCTGCCTTTGCCTCTTTCTGGGCTTCCATTTCTTCCTTCTTATTTGCCTCTGCTTTTGACTCTTTCTCCATCCTCCTGATCCAGAAAGTCTCAGTCAACCAATAGTGTAGTCAGATTTCGCTCTAACAGATATCTGAAAATAAAAGGAATAATTTAGCTTAAAGGAAAAGCCACAAAATAAGTGAAATGACTCAAATACTGAAAATGAAATGTAAAGTAACAGGACTACTTCTGCTTTCTTTGACTCTATTCGATAGTGAAGAGTTTATCCCCTTACAGAGTGGGGGAAACAGGCCGTTCTGAGTAATCTCATTCCCTTGTGCACCTGCGTGTTCAGCGTATTTGTGCACAGGTGTCAGTGTATTTCTGTCCAAGTGCCCTTTCACTGCCATGCAAAAGAACCATAATCCAGTTTTGGGCATCGAGCCCAAGCAATGCCCCTACCGGTGCAGATCATTGCAGGCACAGATGAGCAGCTGACTAGCTGGACCTGAGATTATGTAGCACCTCCTTCCTGCCTCACTGCTTTTACTGTCTGAGGAGAAAGATTAACCCCGTCTTTGCAGAGCTACCTGGGGGTGGCCTTAATGCACACACACACACACACACACACACACACACACACACACACACACACACACACACACACACACACACACACACACACACACACACAATGTACAGTGACGTCTGCTCTACATGTGAGGATAATTCCTGTGAACTGTGGAGGAATTAGAGTCACACTAGTTACCAGTTACTTTAAGGTTGTCTTCCAGGTGCTTTGAGTGTGGAAAGGATTCACACCGCCGTACAAAAATATACTTCTTGAACTTTTTCACCTTATACCAAAAGATAGAATAAGATCAATATGTTATATATGGATTTTAAGTGATAGCCCTTTTATTCAGATAGCCCTAAATAAAATCCAGTGAACCCAAATGTACTAACACAATGTCATCCATCTAACCTGACAGGATGGGCAAGAAGAGCAATATTCAAAACAGCCAATAGATTCATGATAACTGTGGAGGATCTGCAGTGATCCATGCTTCAGGTGGGAAAACATTTTTGCAGGACTTTTATGGAAGTGTTGAGTGAAAGCCATCAGAATTCGCTCTTGCAATTTGCCACAATTCATGCAGGGGACACAGGTACTGTGGTCAGATGAGTCCAAAAAGCTTTTGTCCTACTTGTATATAGCTATGTATGAAACACTGAGCTGGAAGCATTATGTTGTGGGGATGGATGTTTTTTTCACAGGCACATGGAAGCTGGTCAAGGTTAATGGGAAAGTGGACTGAGATCAATACAGAGCACCAGTGGAGGAAATCCTGTTAGAGGGTGAACAAGACTTGAGACTGGAATCTCTAGAATAATTCAGATCAAACCATAATGATGTTCTTATGATCCAATCAAAGATCAGATCTGAATCAAATTGGAAATCTTGGAAGATTTATGTTCACAGATGCTCTCCAATCTGACTGAGCTTGAGTTATTTTGCAAAGAAAAAATAAAGTCTCTTTATATTTACAAAACTGGATAAGACAGACCAATAGAGTTACAGCTGTAATTATAACAAAAGTTGTAGAACAAAGTATTGACTCAGGGGGAGTTGAATACAAATGTATCCCATACATTTTAGATTTTAAATTGTTAAAAAAAATCAACAACAGACAATTGCCTATCCTTTTGTTTCCACTTCATAATTATGCTTTGCTAAGTGTTGATTTAATAGATAAAATCCTGATATTTGAGTCCCTCAATTGAATAGAGAGCTTAGTAAAAGTATGGTAGTATTATTAAAACATATTTTTTGTACAGAAAAAAAAATTATTTGTATTAAACTTTAATCATTAAAACAAATCTAAGAGAACTTTTTAGGTTGTACAATCCCAAGAATGAATCTGTCAAACAAGAAAAACAAACAAACTCAGATATTATTAAAACCCACTTGTCCTAAAGCATGTTAAAGAGCCAGCAGAGAAACCTACCCTTTAAATGGCTGTAAAGATAAGGAGTCTACATGATGAGCTCACCTCCCCGAAACTCTTATCAAAACAAGACAACTTGCTCTGAGGAGGCCAATATCAGGGGGAACTCTTCTTAATCTCTGAGTGGCAAAATGTCAAAATACAGACATTTAAAATTTAGTTATGTCCATAGGAATGACTAATTTGTGATAAATGTTTTGGTCCCACTTAATATTACTCACTGGAAAAAGAGATAATGTTTGCATTAGAATAAAAAATTGAGTCTATTGCATATATTACAGTCATATAATGCAATCCAGAAGCAAGATGATATTTTATAATAGTTGTTCTTATTTGTTGTATTTTTTTTTTTTTTTTACAAGGGAATAGTTTCAGCACTATGACAGTGATGGAACTTTTATAAAAATCCTAGATATTTCACATATTGACAGATTTACTTGACCTGACCAAGCTTCAATGAAACATAATACAATCATACACTACTATTTTTTAGTTGCCCCATGATTAAATAATAGTAATAACAAACACTTTTACTAAAAAACTTAACATGCCTGTATCATTGAATGTTTCTTTGTGTTTAGAATCTGATAGATTAAAAAAAATATACAATTATAAAATATATTTTCAGATAAACCAAACTGAAGTCAGTCAGCTCTTACTGGTTTTCGCTGTTAATGGTGAGCAACCAAGGCCCTTCAACCCTCAGAATGAAACTGTTCTAGAATGGGTGGAGGCATTGGACCTTTTATTCTCCCCTTTCAGAAGGTCTGCCCACATTACAGCAACTTTAGTATCTCTCTCTCTCTCTCTCTCTCTCTCTCTCTCTCTCTCTCTCTCTCTTTCTCTCTTTCACACACACATTGTTTCAGTTCCTTATGTCTTAATATGAACCCCCAAAATCTGTTCCCAGGAAAAAATAAAAGTTATATTTGCAGAAATTGGATTCCTGTAATTGCAGTCCCAGCATATAGATTGTAGATTGTCAAACAGACACTAAACCTCAGTAGCAAATTTGCAGGGATTTTTTTTTTCTTACATTCCACATGACCTTTCAAACCAGGCTGCTATGGACTCCCAATACTGAATCAGCTGCAATGTCCTTACCAGTTACATATAGAACTGTTTCATCAGCATATAAATGGACACCTGCACCAGGACACAAATACCTCAAGTTATTTATAGATAAACTAAAAAATAGACAACTTTAGACCACTTCTGACAATAAATGAATTAAATGTTTTACAAGATATGATGTAAACTACTGTAAATGTATCTTTAAAAAATACATACTTGTTAATTTCTGAAAAAAGTATTAGTTTAAAATGCAGCTACTTTACATTTATCAGGGGATGATTTGACCTATTCAGTACAGAAGCATTTTCCTTGAAGCTGTGAGACAAATTATAAAGGATGTTTGATTTTGGTGCCTCAGTAATTGGTGGGCAACGACCTTCTCCAAAACCTCAAAAAGTGCAAGTAAAATACTTATGTTCCTATAATTACATGCCAGAAGAGGTGCTTCAAATTCAAAGTTCAAAGATTGACAAAACTCTGGTTTGTCTAGAAAACTGTAAGTTGAGATGAATGAGATGAATGCATTCTCTGAAAGAAGTGTCTTTTCTTTACATTTTCCAAGGAGACAGACTTTTTTGTAATCCTTGGAAGTAGTCTTGATTTATAGTTTTTTTTTTTTAGGATTTCCAAAGGTCTTTTTTTGTTTGTTTTGTCCGTCCAGTTTTTCAGAAAATGTTTGTTTTTTTTAAGCCTGACAAATACTGTTAATCTGCTACTTTTAAGGCCTGACACGTCTTCTAAATGTATATATTTCTATTTCAAATATACATTGACAAATTTCACATTGACAGCAAAGTGAAACCAAAATACCTTGTTCGTGTGGACAAGTTTTACAAATAAAGCTGATTCTGATTTCTTTCCTCATCTTGCTGTCTGCTGTTGGGGTAAACTTGCTGGAACTTGTAGCCCTGGATATGTTGGCAGTTTTTTTTTTTTTTTTAGACTTCTTATAATCCCTTACCATAGTAATAAGCCTCATATACTCATATTCTTATGTACTTATTCTCATATCTGCCACTGAGGTTCAGTGTTATTTTTTTCAGTATTGTTAACAGTGATATTACATGTCCATACATATGTTTGTCCTCACACAATAGAAAAGCGCACAGCCTGTTGTGTGTCCTATTTTTTCTTTTTTAAATGACTGGAGATCCCTGTTATTTTCAAATGTTTACATTTAATAAACTTGCAAAAAATGTGAGAAAACATGTTTTCACTTTTTATTTGAATTTTTATTCTAAATTCACAAATATTGATACTTTAATTGGTTTCACAATAGGTAAATAATGAAATGTGGGCATAAAAGGAAAGGGATGTGAAAACTTTATGGAACACTTTTTATGATTTTAAACTGGTCTCATATCATATTGTGTCATTGATTTAGTTTGAAGAATTTGGTGTCACTGTGATCCACCAAAAGTTATCTTATGAGAATCTAATCTGCACTTGCAAATGTGCATCTAACGTTTGTGCATTTCTTGAAAGTTTCCACATGGGGGCGCCCTCATAACTCCTGACTTTCAATGTTTCTCAAACTGCCAAAGGAGATTTTTGCGCTCAGGCATTTTCACTTGAATAAAACACATTACCTGCTGATTTTTTTTTTTTTTTTCTTGTTTGAGTGTGCTTTATTTATTTAACAGTATGAGTGTGAACATGAACATTTAAAAAAGTAACGATAGGCTAATAGCAGCAAACCCTGCAAATAGGCTGTGCCCATGGTTCATGAGCCTTAACATGTGTAACTATTTAAGTGTCAACATGTGGATTCCTGTGTGCTTCTGTGTATTGAGAATGCTGTGTGGGGGTTCAGGGGTATAGATTATTTCACTTGGAGTCTTATTCAGAGCGACCAATCAAGCGTGAGGCAGAGAGGAGAAAGGGGTCATTGTTGTGGCCTCAGAAAATAGATTCAATCACAGGGTTTCAACAGAAACATGCTTGCGACAACTGCCTGACCCTTTCAACTCATGACTTCGCTTTGTAACACTGTGAATATATGTATCAATTCATTTACTTTTTAAATTTGCATGTGGATTGTTGGTTATGCAAGTAGTTATAAAAATAGACCAAAACTTGTGTGACAAGATTATTTGGTTTCTGCTTCTGGGATTTAAACTCATATTGTAACCATGAAATATGCTCAGCCTTACTGAAAGAAACAATGAATTATGACTCAGATGCTCATACTCTATCCTCTGGAGTCTTAGGCGATGAGGGAGTTACTGCAGTGCCTTTACCCGCATGACTATTTCTGGTGTCTACTGGGTATACATGTGCCCAGGATTTATGTATGTCCGTTTGCTGTCATTGGGGGATTGTGGTCGGTACTTGAGACATGAAGTTTTTGATGGGGCCTTTCTAAAGGGATGGTCAAGGGTGGAATAGCAAGGACTGGCATGTGACTGAAATAAGTCAATTTAGTAGGGATGAGAGCTTGGGATTGTAAATTTGTATAACAAAATTTAATTTATATTTATATAAGAAGATCCAAGAGAGTGTCAAAGAACACTGCACTGTCAAGCACTGTGGGGGCAGCATCACGCTGTGGGACTGTTGTCCTATCAGAGTTACTGGCACTGGCACAAAGTGGATGAAACAATGAAGATGTGGCTCAAGCTCTAGATCCCTTCCTTTAACCCAGCAGTAAGACAGTTGAAATTGGGACACAACTTAATGTTCCAAAGGGAAAACATTATCCAAAATCCAATTTAAGAATTTAAAAAATTATTTTGGAATTTAAAAGTTCAACCAAATTTGGAAAACACCTTTCTATCATATTGAAAGATTTCAGGGATCATTTATTCAATAGTAATCCTTTAGAAGAGGAAAGCTGAGCATACCTCCCCACCAGGAATATGTCAGTATGCCAAGGCTGCATATTTTAGCATGATATAATCATACTTCTGAGTTTAAATCTCAGGTTATCAATTATGTGATTTAATTATTTTATTTCTATTTTTTTTAGCAGCTATGCTTCTGAAAGTTATAACACTGATGCAGTGGCACCAATAACCAGTCAAGTCAAGTCAGGTTGATTGGAATACCACATTTTAATAGCAAGGCTATTCAAAGTGCTTAACATCAGAAAAACATCAATTAAGCATACGTCAGAATCATCAAGCAAATATACATCAAAATCGACAGTAACTTGTTAATTAGTGACAGTAATTTGTAGTTTAATTATTAATTACTCTATCAAGGCATTACGAAGGGTGAGCCATGGTAATTCATGAAGCCCTTTAGCATTGTAGACTCAAAGAAATGTTCTAATTCTGTATATATATTGCATAAAAGTACTAAAACTGTATCAAATCTGTATTTGTTGAACATAAATCTCATTGTAATGAAATCACATCCACTGCTTTTTCCTTCTCTTAGGGGTTGTTCAATTTGAATTTCACTTTCTGTTTTTGTTTTTTAGGATCTAATGTCTTCTGTCAGTGTGATGGAATCATCCATTAACCTCTGACATTACTTTGAAAATGTAACTGGTAGTCAATGAAAACTTTTTCCAGTAAATGGGTGGGATTCCTGATCTCGTCCCTTCAGGGGAGTAGCAGTGCATGCATTTCTAATGCCTCAGTCAGACCTCCCATGCTTTGATTTAAAGCCAGAGAACTTCCTCACCGCTGAGAGAGAAATAACATTGTACTTTTTTCTGTGCTTTGCTCTGAAACCAGATTCTTAAAAAATGTTGTTTGAGGCGGAGAGGTTTAAATATTTACTTCCAGAACAGAGCCAGATTGTGGAAAATGTGTGATTTATGGCATGCAGTTTTGGCAGCTCCTTAAAACAAAATAAGTTGACTCATTTTACTGGTATGGTATCTCTTATACTGGTTGGCTATGAATGCGGTCTTTTAAACTTTCTCTAACAATGTGATCTGGTCGGTGGACTATGAGAGAGGGAATCAGAGACAGAAGAACTGATCCAGATCAAAAACCTTGGATGATAGCAGAAGTTTCCTTGTCCCACTGCAGAGTGGAATGCATTAAGCTGACCCTCTAATGACTCGTGCCTTTTATAAATGTCTAATGTGTCCAGAGTGTCTGTCGAGTGAGGCATTTGGGCCAGTCCATGATAAGTGATACATCTGACACTGATCTGCTCAGCAGCCCAGAGCGCTTCATTGTTTGGGTCCCTGCTCCACCTGATCCGAACTGTTTTCCAGAACTGAACTCCCTTCACAGAGCTTTGATTGTTTCATATTCCTTCCACATTCTTGGGCATGTAGTTTGTCCTTTGTATATACTTCAGCACGTATGCAGTCACACATGGCAGTAATACTCACCACAAATCTTTCTTCCTTTCCAGAAAAGTCGTAACAGGATGTTCAAGAAATACAATCATGTGGATTTCTCAGGAACTCGTTGCCTAAAAGTGAAAGGATATTTCATCCCAGATGAAAAAAAGGGAAAACTGGATGTTTCATTACTTTAAAAATCTTCTGTGCTCAACTAATCCTTGTGTAACACAGACTTTATGCTGTATTTGCTCAATAAATTCCTGCTTCATATGCCAAGGAGCAGCAATTCAGTCATTTTTATAAGAAAAGATTTGAAAAGCTTATGAAAGTGATTTCTCTTTGTCCTGGTGACCACATTTTTCTTGTAAAGCATTATGAAGTCTTCTTTTTCATGCTTGGAACCACACTGTGAAGAAAGAGGTCTATAAAACATTTGTTCCTGCCACAAAAAAAAAAAAGATCTGAAGGGTTTTTCTGCAAAATATTTTGTGTGACATGAACCCCTATGTTTTCTATTGATTCAGTTTTTGGATATACTGCAATGTCTCTGCCAGGACCTCATTTACCCAAATCAGGCTGGGAAATGGGTTTTGGACACTGGGGAAATCTGGTATGCCTCTGCTGCTCTCACAGCTAATTAGAGTGTGAACTAATTGGGTGGCTAACTTTAGCAAAGGGACAGCCTAGTTCCATCCATCCGCTATCTACAAAGTATGGAGGTGGGGACAGAGAGGAGCCTGCTGGTGATGTCCGAGCTCATTTCACAACATTTCAGCAACTTTGATCTTGGAAGCCTGTATGCAGATCCTGGGAGAGTTAGTTAGTGTCTTATTTATTCAGATTTCTAAAAGTTTTATCTCAGTGGATAAAATCAAGAAATCCTCTGAAACCCTGGTTGATCAAGACATATAGCACTTCTGATATATTAAAAGCATAAATTGTGCCCTCTTTGTGGCAGATGAAACCAAAGTTTGTCAAAATTGAGCCAAACCTTCACGAATCACTTTAGGTTAAGAATGAAAAACAGTTTCCCACTTGCAGCTGACCCTACAACTGCCCCTATCTTGTCTTCGTACTGCATAGAAGGTCTTGACTCCCATAATGCATGTGTGCTCAAGTTAAGTGGGTGAATGGGGCTGTTTTCTCCTCTGACTCATGTGCTTGTGAAATGAGAGGAAGAAGTATGGATAAAGACAAGGACTGTAGGACGCTATGGATCGAGTTTCTGAGAAACAGACTCACAGGTCACACACGAGTAACAACTGGAGAAAACATGAAGAACAGCAGGACCTCTAGGTTACTTATATAATAAGTCTATAGATATATAAGTAGTTTCTGTTTTAAATATAACCTTGACAAGTGTTTGATTCTATGTTTTTGTGTGTAATTTGACATCAGGAAAAAGAAATTGCCATGACCACTCACCCCCAGTTTTGTCTCATACATATGACAACAGGACAATGAAACTCCTGAAATTCGGTTTTGGTGTGCCAGACCAAGATCATCGGTTGTCCTTTTTTGATAACTGAATCTGGGAAGGTTAGAATAGTTTTATTTAAGAAAAATGAGAGAAATCATTACTTTGGTTTTTGGTTTTTGTAAGGCCAAGGACAATAACGTTTCTCTGGGTGCCACAATAATAACCAACTAAAGGTATGTTCCCTTGGGAGGCACAAAGTTTTTTTTTCATCACTTATGAAATCCTTTTAGATTACGAGTTTCCAGCTTAAATGTTTTAAATATAAGAAAACCCTGTTTATTCCTTGTGATGAAATCTGTGCTGTCTAAATCTTGCAGCCCGTATGTGAATCTGTGGGTCAGTGGAAGTGCCTACAGCATTATTGGCGAAATTGATGGTGATGGCATAATCAGCAGAGGCAGCCAGCTTCTGACTTGGTGTCAATCTGAAGAGGTGAGTGAAGTGAGTGAATAAATGGAAGACATGTGGATTCTATTTTTTTATTCCCTTGACAGCTGGCACAAATTTTCAGGACCATTTTTTCAGTGGATTCTCATCAGGGACAAATTTACACTTGTCTGTTATGTAACTCAGTAAAAAAAAAAAAAAAAAAAAAAAAAAAAAAAAAAAAAAACGTGAAAAAAAACAGAAGAAAATCATTATAGTACTTTGTGCATTTTTCTTCTGTGAACAGAGTGATTTGTCAAAATGTTCACTCCTGAAGGTCAGACACTAATGAATTAAGTGCCTGCAGGTTTGTCTGTACTCCTACCAAGCTAGCATCTTATTACATCTTTTCCATTACCTCTTTTGCATTGAATGGAATCTCTGAGTCTGCATGGGAGGAAATCTAAATGTTAAATACTGATAAAGCCTGTTCTGAATATTATCTGATTTCTTTCTTGATGTGTACCATGACACCTGCTTGATATGCCAGCAGCATCTTTCAACCACCTGCTCATACTTATAATGGTGAGCTTTTCACAAGTGTTGTATTAGAAAGAACAGAGAGGTTTTTTTTTTTTTTTTATATATATATATATATATATAGTCTCAGACTGAAAATGTTTCCAATGGATTCTGTGAGGGCACGATGACACACTTACAGAGGAGTCTTTTTGTGCTGATCAGATAATCTCTGTCTATCTTTATGTTTCACAGAATGTGAGCACACATCAGGCCGAGGCTGTGAGTAGACGTTCGGGAGATTCATAAATCTCTTATACTGTGAAAAGTGTTTGATCCCCTTGGTGATTTTTGTCTTTTTGCTTAAATGTTTCAGATCCTCAAACAAACTTTTATCTCATGAAAAAATAACCTGTGTAAACACAACAATGCAGTTTTCAGATGGATTCCATTCATGAAGGGAAATGTTATCCAACATAACCTGGCTCTGTTTGGGAAGAAATTGCCCCTTGGAAGCAACAAATGCCATCAGGCATTTGTTATAACTGGCAGTAAGACTCATGCCCCAACATCTTGGCCTTTCAGAGGTGGAATCGCTGGAGTGCTTTGGATTATTGTCCAGCTGCATAACCCGAGTGCACTTCCAAAAAGTTCAACTTCTGTTAGAGCAGTCCAAAGAATATTTCCCCAAAAGTGTTGGGGATCATCAAGATGCTTTTTGGAAAATGTGAATTAGGCCTTTATGTTCTTTTTGGTCAGCAGTGGTCTTGGTGCTGGGACTCTCCCATGGAGGCCACTTTCTTTCTGTTGAATCATGAACACTGACCTTAACAGAAAGAAGTACTTTAGATGTTATTCTAGTTTCTCTTGGGACCTCCTGGATGAGTTGTTGACAATATGGCCTGCTTCTCTTTGGAAGACTCACCAATGTTCCATGGTTTCTCCATTTATGGATGACAGCTCTTACTCTTGTTTGTTGGAGTTTCAAAGTCTTAAAAATTATTTTCAAGCCTTTCCAGGCTTTTTATTTTGCCCTTGAACTTCTTCATATTGGAACAGTATTAGTTTGTTTTTACTTTCTTTAACCCCTTAAAAATGTCAGATAGGTTCTATTTAAGTGACTGCTTGATTATACATTTCTGGCCGTAATCAGGAGTGTCCACAGCTTGTGAAATTGAAGCAAAAAAAAGCCTTTTTCCCTGAACAAATGAACTATGTCAGATAAAATTTGTTTGACAATCTGAACCATTAAAGCATGACAAAAATATAAAAAAAATAAAAAATTTCTAACAGGGCAAATACTTGTTCACAGCACTCTACAATATTATTTATATTCTATTTAATTTTACAGTATATCAAGACTAAACATCTCTGCTGAAATGAAAAGCATATGAAATACATAAAAAGTAAATCACTATTAAAATTTTTCAACATCAAATAAAATTATCACAGTAACAAAATCCATTAGTGCAAATGGGGTTACTATTTCTGATTTGCTTTCATAAGGATTTATGTGATCCTAAAAACCTTTGTTTTATGAGAAATGGCAAAACAATAACTTTTTTCTGCAACATTATAGCATTCTCTGTATATTTAACATCCCACTCATGTGTCAAAAGCACAAAAGCCCCCTCTATTTTCCCACCACATCAGCATTGACAGTGTGGGTGCAAATGGGCAGTGATCTGAGATGGCATTACACACCATCTTAGGCATTTCCTGTGGCGTTTCCTGCTTTCTCCGCGACTTCATGTGCTAATGACTATTAATCCTGCCAAACTTGGTAGTTTTTTGCCAGCCTCCAGCACAACAAAGGCTTTTTCTCTCTCTCTTAAGAGTTGACGCTCTGGACTGAAAAGAGCAGAGTGGAGCATCCAGTAATTCACAGGTGATGAGATTAAAAATTTGTTGGCACTTTAAAAATATGCTGGGAATTCTTAAACTAAAATTAAAGCCATTTGCTAATAATTTCTGATTAAATTAGAAAGTTAAAGGTTAAGAGTAAAATGTTACAAACTCAGTAACTCTGTCTTAAACCTGTTTTGGTATTTCTTCTTTTTTTTATCTTGTCTGCAAGATTTGAATAAAAGTAAATAACCTGTTTGTAAACATGGGTCATAAAGTGATTACTTGCACAAAAAGACTAATTCATAATACGTTTTGTTGTGGCTGCCCTCATTTTTCTTTTAATTATAGCTTGCCTGCATGAGAGCTAAACCACTGAGCCTATTTTAGGATCTCATCTGTCAAATTGCCCTTTGACACAATAAACACCAGACATCATTTATCTCATACAACATGACACAGATCAACAATGTTCCCCATAGACTGCCACAGACAAGATCTCCCTCAAACGTTCTCACGGCATATATCATTACGCAAGTCAGTGGAGTCACCACACAAGACAAACTATAGAATCAGACTAAATTCAGACTTGAAAGCTTTCTTTTTGATAAACCTCACAGTTGACATGACTTAGATTTTCCTGACCTATATCTGTATTTGTGCTACTCCAGCTTTCGACTGCTGGAGGAAGAACTGATCCCTTTTCTATACTGTGCTATTTTCTCCTGCTACTCTCCATATATGTATTACTTGCAAATACTGCTAACAATACCTTTGAATACCTTGTTTGTTTTTTTCTTTCCATAGAAAATACTCCTGGCCTGTGCAGCTCTGTTTCATTCCTGGATGACACCACTGAAGTAGCTATTGGTGTAAGTAACTTTGTTGATTTTATTCTTTTGCATTTAAAAGTACCACATGGGCAGTATTCAAAGCCTGCACAATTAATTAAAGTTTGCCACAAAAAGATGTATATTTAACATATAGTAGTAAAAACATATCCCCACAAGGCGGTTGATAATAGTGGACAACCCTGTCTGGAACTAATGTGTGCACTAATCAGACATTGTTAAATGCAGGAAATCTCTATCTGGAGGGCAGGAAGTCATTTTGTGCGTCCCACAGTCCAAGTCATTTTAGATAAATGGCTGTTTACAACAGCATTTCATTTCCTTGTGTCGCTGAGTGTCACATGATACTTCTGCAATTTCAAAACCTGTAAACTGAAAATTTAATTGTGAGATGTTTAAAGCCACAGTAAAAACAGCACACCCAGTTAGACAGGTATAAAGGAGTTAAAGAACAAAACATATTTTTTTCAGATTATACAACACAATGCCTTTTTTCTGCCACCCAAACAGTTTCCTACAGTTCTCTCAATACAGTATCTGCACTATATGGCTCTTCCATATAATTGAAACTAGTTGGGCATGCTTCTACAAGTATGGAGAAAAACAGTTATTATCCAACAAGATTTTTTTTTTCTTGAGAACAAGACACTGACACATTGGGAAGACAGTAGTGATAACAGACAACTTTGCTCTTGTTTGCCTTTTGAAAAGCTACCTGAGGGGGTAAATCCTCTATAATGTTGAGGATTTGAGTGGTTTCGGTTGACAGTGAAGTCATCTTGCTGTGAGAAAGGTGATATTTTATTGAGAGCATGGACTTCAATGTGAAGCGAATTCTCTGTGGCATAATCATTCAGGGTGAGAGTTCATCCGAAGCGAAGCTATTACTCACCAGATGAAATATAAGATTTTAAAAATCAAGATGTAAGGGAAGTATTATGTTTATTAACAAAGAAGTCCAGACAAAAGAAAATGGTTTACCGAGGAACATGGAAAACCACATAACCACATAATGCGACCGATATTTCACATTCATGATAAGATTTCAAGAAACTTGAACTTGGGTTACAACAACCCAATATCCTTCACATTATAGACATATAATTTGTTTATATTTCTTTAGCATTCAGCACAAACAAATTAAACAAGATATTTACATACAAGATATAAATAATTAAATCAGAAAAAACTTTTTCTGTTTTATGAAGATGAGGATTACCAAAACCGAAACTTTTCTTTTGACAGAGCTGGTGTAACTGGGACAGGGTTATAGAGCACGATGCTCACACACCCCTTTTCAGCTCTTCCCACAAATGTGAGGAACTGAGCTCAGGATTTTGTGATGCACATCCAAAACATTGAAGCTGTTGTCCTTAAGTCATTTTGTATCTAGTTTTGTGGTATGCTTCATATAGTTATCCATTTGGAAGACCAATTTGTGCCAGAGCTTTAACTTCCTGCCAAACATCCACACAACATGATGCTCCCACTTACGTGCTTTGCAGCTGAGTTGGTATTCTCAGACTTGCAAGCTTCCCCCTTTTTCCTCCAATTGCATTGATGGTTATTATGGCCAAACAGTTCAACAGACCACCAGCCATATCTCCAGAAAATTAAGGTCTTTGTTCCTGAGTGAATTTACAAAGTGTAATCTGACTGTTTTTTACTTTATTTTTATTTTGTATTTATTTATTTTTTTTTAAGTAATAACTTCTTCTTTTCTGGCTTCCTTTTCTGTTCCTGTTCATTCAGATTTCATTTCATCATGGATAATAATATCATCTAAAAAGATTCATCCAGCATCTTCACTAGGTTTCTTGTTCTTGATTTGCTCACTTCCCAACAAAACCTGTCTGCTTTCTAAATGGGATGAACAGAATCTGTGAAGGCCAATAATTCTCTTATTCATATCTTGTATGATTTACCTACATTTTTTTTTTCACACAAAACAGCAGTGTGTTTGAGGTATCGCCTTAAAATACATCTACAGGTCTGCTTCTATTTAACACAAATTATATTTATTTACCTATAGCCTTTCAAGAATATGGCATCATCACTAGGGTGTTCCAAGATTTTTTTAAAGGTATAATAATCTTAGTTGATCTGAACTTCTGAATTTGAATAAAGCAGTTACAAATGCAGTAAAAAAAATATCTCATTATTCAGGCATTTAACAAAAATAAACTGTTTTGGGGTCTTCGCAGTGGCACAGTTGCTAGCACTGTTGCCTCACAGCAAGGAGGTCCTGGGTTTCAATCCTAGTTTGTGGTCTTTCTGTTTTGAGTTTGTATGTTCTCCCTGTGTATGTATGGTTTCTCTCTGGGTACTCTGGTTTCCTCTCACATCCCAAAAAAACATGGCTGTTAGTTGGTCTGTTGGTCTTTCTAAATTACCATTAGGTATGAGTATGTGTGTACATAGTTGTTTGTCCTGTGTGTCTCTGTGTTGCCTGTAATGGACTGGCAACCTGTCCAGGGTGTATCCTGCCTCTCACCCAATGACGAAGGCCACTGTGCACCAGCTCCCCTGAAACTTTGCATAGACAAGAAGGTATTGACAATGGATGGATGTAACATGTTTTTAACAAACCCGAAATTGCAAAGGTTTAGTCTAATTTAATGCCAGACGTGTGAGAAATAAAGCTGTCCTTTATTTTATACAGTACATGTAGATCAAAAGAAATGTGTTAATGAAAATGAGAGAAGGCAAGTATTTTGTACAGTAACTGTTGAAACATCATATCCCAATTATTAGGCCATTAAGGGAAGGTGAGAAGTATTTTTTTAATGCAAGAGGAAAAAAATTGTTTAATGATGAGTCTTTAACCTGTTTTCAATAAATTTCAACAATCTTCAAAAAAAAAAAAAAAAAAAAAAAAAAAAAAAAAAACTCTGTACAAACTGTACAAAGATTATAATAACAAAAAAGTGTGTTTGCTGTTTCTGTTTGGTCATGTTCTCAAGTGGGATACTGACCAATCAGTCAATCAGTCATTGTATCCCAGACACTATTGATCTCAACTCATCTTTCCAAAGAATCATTTCTTTCATTAAAACCTCTTTACCATCATGAGCAAGACCAAAGAGCTGTAAAAAGGATATTCAATTCTAGACTACACTTGCAGTTCTGCCAAAGACTAGAAACAGCTTCAAAACATCATCAAGGAACTTACTGAGAACATCACCAGCTGTTTATTCAGTTATTTGAGTTTTGGAAGAAAAATAAAATGACCATCAATCACTGCCAGTGTGGAGCTAAATTGAAAATACTCCCTCAAAGGACAAAGCTGATCATGCAAAAGGTAAAGGAAAAGCCCACATCAACACAGGAGGAGGGTATTAATGTTCTAAACGCAGCTGAGTCCAATCAAAGACACAGATGTGTTGGTCCCTCTCAGCTTTACCTGTGTAAATAATTAAGAGAAAGAGTTGGAAAAATTGTTGTGGTCTCATAAGAACAAAATCAAGGTCTTTTGGCATCAACTAAAACATGTTTCAAAAAACAAAGTATATGACAATGACCCAAACAACAAAATTGCAGCATTCAAGCACAGCGGTGGAAACTTTGAGCTATGGAATTGTTTTTCTGCTGAGGATACAGGGCGACCTCACTAAAGTAAAAGTCAGTGTACGATAAAATCTTGGACACCCCTTTCTTCCTCCAGCCAGAACACTGAAAATGGGTGGTGGACAGTTCTCCTCATCATGACAGTGAGCTAGCCTTTCACCAAATCTCTGTCATGAAAAAAATAACCTGTGGAGACTGCAAAAGGTTCAAGGCACTGACCAGCATGAACGTTTTCCTGTCACCACACCTGATTTAAATAAATGGGTCATTAAAAAGGCTTCTGCAGAAGTTGATTGAAATCAGAGGAGGTAATATGATCATTTGAATTAGGTGTGCTGGAGTGGTGACACATCTAAAACATGCAGAGCAGGAGATACTCAGGACCACCAGAAAGGTGGGACAAATATTTGGATCTCTGTGCTTGAAAATAATGGTATTTCACTAAATTATATGACACAGTTGTTTTCAATGAATATATGCAAATCAGTTAAATTTTATGTAATGTTATTGTTGGTGGATGTTTTGTCTTCAAACTGATTTAAAATTACGGTGAAAGTTGCTTGTTTCAGTTGCTCATTTCCCTATTCTAGCTTGTGAAGTTCTTAGGATAATGCAATCTTATTTTACACAAGATAATTCAGCCGACCAGATAAAATAGTTTGTACATTGTACTTTAAAAAAAAAATTAATAATAATAAAAATAAATTCATTTTAATAACATAACAAATAAAATAATTACTTTAATATATATATTTTCAAAATAATGATA
This sequence comes from Anableps anableps, assembly GCA_014839685.1. Taxonomy (NCBI): domain Eukaryota; kingdom Metazoa; phylum Chordata; class Actinopteri; order Cyprinodontiformes; family Anablepidae; genus Anableps; species Anableps anableps. The sequence continues at coordinate 19,536,592 of CM026086.1, read as the reverse complement.
CCCACCTAATACGATTAACATAAATTGGCTAATGAAGTTGTTACCCATGCGCAGGATATAACGCCAATTATATCGAAAAAGTAATGACGTATCGCTGTAAAAGTTGCCAACTGGGCTGTAGTGGTGCAACAGGGAAGTGAAGTATTGAGACGGACTTCGGTCCGGCTATTTTTTTTTAAATGTTAATGAAGGACGTCACGTCTCCAGCGGCTGCAAGGGGTCGAGGATATGAGCTCTCTCCAAAGACATATTCCGAGAAAACACGTGAGTGATAACATACCCGTTTTTGTCTATAATGAGCAACATTTTCGAGTGGAGTGTTTAATGAATTACTCCGGGGCACAAGCGAGAACAAGACCCCTGTGTTATCTGATCCTTAAAACAGGTGTGCAGGGCAGGTAGAGCCCAGGATAACAGAGATAAAAGCTGACAGATGAACGCTGATAAAAGATAATGGGTGGGATTTATGGTGAAACTGGTTGCAGGGTGACCTGTGGGGCGGTGACAGCCTCTCTCCATGAGAGGGTGAATGTTAAGTGCTGTGGGATGAATGGAAAGACCGAGGAGTTCAGCTTTAATGAGACAAGATAAACTGTCACACTTACCCTTTTATGAAAATTATCTTATATAACCAAGACATCAGTTTTCAAAAGCACTGTCTCACTGAAAATGGTGTTGATCTAATGACACTGGCTATAATTTTATAACTAGTTCCACTTTTTACTCCTGGGCAGACTACAGCCTGATTATAAAACGGCAGCAGATGGATGAAGGAAAAGCACAGTTTGTTTTGGCACCTGCTGAGGACTTCCACGCTGAATAACTTCAGTCTTCTTAAAAAAAAAAAATAAATAAATAAATAAATTTTAAAAAATGCTGAGGTCATCTCATATCTCATGAAAATATATGCATCTGTGATTTAAAAAAAAAAAAAAAAAAAAATCAACACTCGGAGAAAAGTAGCCCAGATGCAGAGATATCAGATGAAACATACACTTTAAAAGAAAATATTCAAATTTAACTTTAATAAAGAGTAGTGTTTAAAATCACTTAGTGAATAAATGCTAAGATAGTTGTATTGTCTGCGTATTAAAATAAATGTCATTCTGAGACCACCTTTATGCAAGAACGACTGATACACAGAAGAAATAGAAGAACTGATGTTGGAACGTAGGAGTACTTTCTATCTTAATGAAAAGTAAAACGTTAAGGAGAGGGACAACATTTAATTGGTGAGAAAAGAAGCTAAGAGAAAACCACAAATAATGCAAATTGGAAAGTGGTAGAAGAAAGTGAGGAAAAGTGACCATTTTGTCCTCCAGCAGCCTTATGATATTTATCTTTTTTTTTTTTGTTTATTCAATAATTTGTTCCCATTTTTAGAGATTATGAAAGTTAATGTGGGTAAAAAAGTTGCTTTCATTCATGGTCTGTGTTTCAGTCAAGTCATTTATTATCAAACAGTTGTGTTTACTTGTTTTACATTATAACAGAAGCTACACAAATGATAAAAAGTATATGAAGCCCAGTTTTTAATGCTGTCTTTCCCCCTCTAACTTACAACAACTTGAAGTCTTCTCCAGTAGTTGTGGATGTGGCCCTTTTTTATTTTCTCAAATGGTAAAGCTCTCCATTTTTCGTGGCAAAATGGCTTCAGTTCCTTTTTGTATCAGCTTGCATGAACTGCATATTTGACTTCACTTCAAAGTGGCTCAAAGATATTGAGGTCAGAAGACTGAAATAGCCGCTCCAGAACCTTCACTTTTTTTGTGCTGTAGTCAGTGACTGGTCGACTTGGCCTTGTGTTTTGAAGTGTATGTCAGAACGCAGGGCAGGCCCAAAGTTGTCTGGGGACTTGATTGAATTTGATTTGGGGCCCCAAATCATTGAAGGATTCAGTCAAACGACTTTGTATGGAGGATTTTTAAGTCCTAAAAACATTTTATTTTAGTCAAGAAGAAGAAAAAAAAAAAAAAAAAAAGAGTTTCTTGCTCCATTTAGAATGCCGTCATTTGGCAAAGTTATCCACCATGTATGGAAGTGGATGTATAATTTCATGAATGCACAACCTTTGTCACATATAGTGATCAGTGCTGTTATACCTTAAATCGTGTACACAAGCAACGTGAGATTTGATGACCTTTCCACGCTTACAGTGTGTCCCTCATTGGAAAATAATCTCAGACTGCCTCAATTCTTATGTCTTTTCAGTAATTTGATTTTGGTGATCTAATGTCTTTCGTTCATCTTCTGGTGACCTTTGGCCCTGGGATTATATACTGGCTTCAGGACCCTTTAAAAAAAAAAAAAAAAAAAAAGGCATCAGTCTATGTCTGAAGATTTGAACAGCTTGGAATGCTGTACCAAGTAGTAATGATATTATTAACAGACATCCAGAAGATACATCTCTAATGTTTTTTTTTTTTTTTTTTTTTTTTTTTTTTTTTCCAGCAGAATAATTTAGAGGAGTATTTATTTCCTGAAACAGGTTACGGTAGATATATTCATCTCTGTTAGATGGAAACAAAACCAAAGTGTTGGTCTATTTTGTGATGAGTTGCACCTGTCCAGAAGCCTTCTCCCATATCCACTGATGGATATTTTTACTGGACAGCTTTCAGACGGAAGGCTCCACAGGATGCATTTGGTCCCACGCTGTATCAAGTTTCTGTCCCCTGAAGATTAGCTGAAATCACTCCACAACCGGCGATATTTATGTTAAGGTCCAGGTGTTGTGTATGTGTGTGCAAAATGCATCTTCATAGTGTTCTTTCTTTGAACAGTGATGTTTTAAATGTTTGTGTTTGCATGCAAACATTGTTAGTGTCTTTTTCATTCCATAACTTTTATCTCTGTTCTGCCTGATGCATTTCCAGAAAGCATGTGGAGTTCAAACATATTGCTAGCGGAAGAAACCCGACTGTGTTTCCATGGGAGGTTTGGCACATATGAGGACTATTTTGGAGCGGATTAACAAGTTTTTGAGGGACTTGTAGTGTTAAAAACAACAACAAAAAACACATTCAGAACTGACACAAAAATCATTTGTTTTAGGGAAATGAAAGGTTTATTAGTTCCATGTGACACCTTCTGCTTCATGTCTGTTAAAGGACTCCTGTATTACCTCCAGTTTTTTTTTTTGTTTGTTTTTTTTTGTTTGTTTTTTTGTTTTTTTTTAAGGCAGTCCTTGTTTAATATATTGGAGTTAATCCTGGGAAATCATCGCTGGTAGTTAGATGTGTTTTCTAATCTCTGCATTGCTTCAGAGTTTGGGAGGAGGGCAGAAGGTTTTTGTATTTAAGGGTCATGATCTTTCACCTGCTGCTGGCATCTATCCATGGTGCAAGGTCACATGCAGGAGCTGAGGCGTGAAGAAGCTGACAAGACAGAGCAAGCAATGGAGGACTGGCGAGCAGATCAGGAAGGGTAATAGGAAGAATATATTTTTGTCTCTTAATACCTTAAAGGACTGTTTGGGGGGAGAGATGAGTGTTTGCATTGGACTAAAACTATTGAAATGCAAAGATAAAAATAAAAGCAAGGCAAGCAGAAGGGCCACGAGAGGCTCCCAGCTTCTATCAACACCAACATTTGTCTCGGTCAGACAAGCAGGGCTTCAGCTGCACAGCTGAGTGAGCTTTCCTTCTTGTCATACAGGAAAAAGGAAGTAAGCTGTGCTAACAAGCTGCTTTAAAATTAGCTTCTGCTTGATTCACAGTGACTGTTTAACGACTACCATAGAGAGGCATGAAAACAATAACCCATAGCCCAAGTTTGCTATATTTGGGTGAGGGTAAATAATTTTTTAAAATATCCATCTATTTTTCAATAACTTATATATCGTTCAATGGTCGCGAGGGTGGGTTTGGATGGTGGACGCGACAGTATCAACAGCCAGGGGGCGAGAGGTTGGGTTATAACCCCAGGCAGGTCATCAGTCCATCAAAGGGCAACTAAGACACATACACAGGACAATATACTAGTTCGTGAAGAAAAATTAGGCTCCTTGAGTCTCTTCTCTCATAACAAATTGTCACAGTCTTTGAGCTGATTGGTTAGAACTACACAAATTCTGTCACAACCCGAGAAACCCATAATACGGTTTAAATAAACAGTGCAGAATTTTGTTTAAATTGCTTAACACTTGCTCAATTTGTAAACGTGGCTGTACAATATGCTCTGTTCATGAACACAGCAGCAACAAGAGGGAGGGAAGTGTGAAGCAATCTGGTATGTTACATGGCAAACTGAGCGTCAAGGTTTGGATGAGCTGATTATTTAAAACAAAAACACAGAAGCCCTACAATATCTTTATTTCATCTGACTGTTGCAGTGTAAGCTTCCAGAGGTTTCAAAATTAAGACACATTTTCTTTTTTAATTCTGTTAATGATGTGAGTGCTGAACAGAATAGTGTTAGACATGAAGTAGTTTGACCAGCGAAAGGACAATAACCGCTGGAGATTTGTCTCTACCTGTCGTGAGCAGAGATGAAAAAAATGCGACTGGCCTCAACTGTCATGCAAAGCATGGCCTTTCACATGCAAAGCTGGATGGTAGCTGCACACTGTGCAGCCTGGAATAGACATGAAAGTCAGTGTGAAGAAAAGGTCACACAGTTTTATTAAAAGTTTAAGATTATGCTCAGTGACTTAATGTGATCAGCGTACATTTTGGCTTATTTGGGTTTGTTCTAATTATCTTGTGTGTTTTTAAAAGTGTCATCCTGTTGCCTTGATGGATGAGCTCATGCAGCTCAGATTGCTGCATCCTGTTATAATTTCCAGATTGTCTGTCACTGCGTTGTCTGTATACATGCACACTAAAGCACAAAAGCCTGATTCATATTACTGTGTGTTTCCTGTTGATGTGCATAGGCATGCATGTATGTTCATGGCTGTTGGTGTATCCTCATGTCCAGCCAGTATTTTGGTGGCCCAGGCGGGAGCAGAAGTCGGACATGCTGGGACCTGCTTTGTGCTGAACTGGGATATTTTTGGACTGTTGTGTTGCTATGACACAGACTGCCAAGGAACTCGCATTAAAAGACCAATTTGGATATTTTTTTCCGCCTCTTTATTAAATCTGGGTTGCTGGATTGTCTCTTAAGTAAAAAGAGAATGTTACAACTAAAGTGTGGAATTACCATTAATTCATGATAAAATAAAAATTTGAGTGGGTAATTGCAACTTTTGCAAGATGGTGTTTCCTTGCATCAAACGATAAAAGACTCATTAAAGAAAAAGTGAAGATTTTCCTGGATGTGCTCTGTATTTAAAAGTGACCCAGCTTCACCTAAATTAAGGCACATGACCCACAAAAGAAATGAACTGATCTACACAACAGACTAATTATAGATTAATGAAGAAAACTCAAGTTACTGTGTTGTCTGGATAAGTCTTTAATGCCTGATTAAAAGTAAAAGGACATAATAAAAAAATACTGTTAATGGATACCATCCTGAATATTTAACTCATTAAAAATATTTAGAAATGCACTAGTCTGAGTTTTGTGGGGTTGGGGTTTTTTTTTTTTTTTTTTTTTTTTTTTTTTTTTTCTCCCCTCTTTGAGCAATAATGTAAGAAGATACAAAAAAAATCCCCCAGCCATGTATTTGTCCAGCCTTCCTATGTGAGAGTTCCTTCTATAAAACAGCATTTTACTAATATTTTATACCTGACAAAATAATTAGTTGACATTTTTAAACTGATTTTAGCATCCTATATGAGCAGTTAGTGGAGTCAGCATTACTAAAACTGTGTACATGTCCGCATCCAGCACGTTTCATCATAGAGGTTGACAGCTTTAAAGGATAAAGCAGTGCACTTTTGTTGGAGTCTGCTTAGCCTTCCTGTTATCTGCTGAAGGCTTGCTCTCTCTTGCTCTCTCAGGGCCTGAATTAACCGCAGGCATCTTGTTGGGACATAGAAAGTACAATTTCCTTCATTGATACTAAAAACTTTAGTTTTTTTTCCCTTTTTGTAAAAATGTCCACAAGAATGAGTGTTGCTGCCAACATCACCTAGTAACAGTTGGCATAGTGCGTTGAGTAATTGGAAAAAAAAAAAAAAAAAAAAAATCACATTTATGAGCTTCATCAGCTAATTACAGACAATTTTCTCAGTTCATCTAAAATTTTAAACAATTCTAATTCTTTTGATCTTTTAACCAGCTTTATTTATTTATTTATTTATTTTTCTTTAAAAATGGCAGGTCATTATAGTGTGTGTTTTTTGCCTGTGCTTATTCAGCATTTTTCCTCTGCTAGTCTATGTGTGGGGCTGCAGTAAGTGTGTCTGGTTTAAAAGACTTTAATCACTAAAGCCACAGTAAATGAGAGCTGTCAAAGGAACAGTTAGGCTTACAGTATTACTGGCACACCCATGTACAACTCAATGCATCTACTCTCATTGTTAAATGAAGCATGTATAGGCTTATTTGCACTTGTATTCTTCAAGTCACAAGAGATTCTGTGCATCTGATAACACTGTTGGTTTTCTAAATTTGTTCAGCAGAGAGACATTCCAAGCTTCATACCTATAGGCTGTTATTTAAGTCGTTGTGTCTGCTTGAGCCTTTACTTTAGAGATGGGCTGTAACAACATGCTGTGCCTAATTACATGGTTTGTTACATTCACAGAGAAAGTCTAGCCTACTGTCTAATGTATAAATAGTAACCTTGTAAAATTCTTTACTATGTTGCCTCAGAGTAGCTTTACCTGTCTGGTTGAAATGAGCCTGAAATTAGAGGGGATGTAAAGGTGTAGTTATTCAAACAACCCATACCTGGATGGTTTTCTGTGTTCGGTTGTAGAGACTGGAATAACGTCTTGATAAATGTTATTTTCTCTGTGTGGGTTTTTTTTTTTTTATATGTGACATATCAGAATAAAAGGGTGGCATTAGTGGTTTGAAATTTTGGTCCACTATTGCTCTGAAATGTCTGATGGATGGGCTATAGTTAAATTTGCGCAGACATTCATCACACTGAGTGGTTTCTCTATAGAATTCTTTGTGTTTTGTCAACTTTTTGATGCAGCATTTTCCAGTAAAATCTTGCAGGTTGGTAGTTTATTTCTTGGAATGTTTAGCACAAATAAAGTGGCTAGCATTAGTTCCTGTAAACAGCAGTCTTTTGCGTGTTCCTCATATTAACTTCCAGGCAAAGGCTAGCATTCTGTAGCAGCTAATGCAAGCTACCATCCTTAGAAAAGGCGGTTTCCTTTTTAAATCACTTCTTGCACTTTTTTGTGCTTCTTTTGACTACAGTTTAAGCATCTCACAAGATTTGTTCCAGAAGAACAGTAACATCCATTAAACATCTAGCACTATTGACAATTAATCCCATGTCAAATGTCTCATAGTCAAGGTTTATTAGAACCCGTTTGTTTGTCTTTCTAAAAGAAACCTGCAAGACATTAGTTTCACAATCATTTTCAGTGGCAGATTACATCCATATTTATTATAGAAACAACAATTTGACCTCTTTTTATTGAAAACCTTTCTGTCTTAGATCAATCAATGCACCCTCAAGACATTTGGACCAGTTGCTGTACAGGTAAATCATAGATGATTCATTGTGCCTACTCTATATTAAAAAGCTACAATCATCTTTGCTTCTTGCAGTACTGGCTCAATAAAAATGGCACTTTAAGTGACTTTTAAAATATCAAGAAGTCTCTGCTCAAGCAGCATTTCAACAATTTCCTGACTGATGAACAAGTGTTTGTTGGCATTTAGACAACTAGTCATTACCTGCTTTAATAGTATTACTCATAGGAAAGAAATATATGTTTTTTTTTTTGTTTGTTTTTTTTGTTCTTTCCTAACTTTTAATTGCATGCACATAAATTGTCTTTGAAAATAAAATATCTCTTGAATTCTTAAAGAGCTTAGATTCTTAGAATCTTGTTCCTGTTCTGTTTATGTAATGAACAACACTTGTCTTTCTTTGGAAATGTTCAAAAACAGAAGCCTAAGACAGCTAGCTTAACTGCACTAAATACAATAGTATTTCAAAAAATATTACCGGAGCTGCGCCTATCAGAATTTTATGGCTAATTTCTGGTCACAAGGTTTGATCCAAAATACTGATTTTACTCAATTCTGATTTTTCTTGTATCTTCATTGCAATATTTCTCTGTGTTAAGATTATTATCTCAAAGGACTGTTTGGGATTTATTAATTGTTAAATGGTATATCTTATTGGGATGCTAAATCAAAACTGAGCATCCCAATAAGGATGCTAAGCATCCCACTTAGCATCCCAATAAGATATGTCGTTTAACAATTAATACATTCCAAACAGTAAATTATAAAGATTTATTATTAAAGATTTATTACTAATATATATATATATATATAGTGTGTGTTTTTTTTTTGTTTTGTTTTTTTTTTTGGTTTTTTTTTTTTTTTGAACTTCATGTTCTGGTGTGGACAGCACAAATCTGGGTGTTGGGCAGCAGAATAAAACTATAGAAACTAAAGACTTTGTCAGGCGTATCATAACAATAACTTAAGTGTTATGTTTTTGGTTCTTTCATTTCTTGTCTCTGTTTTAGTTCACAAAGGGAATAAAGCTTTTTCTATAATGTTATCTTGATTAGAACTTGTCTTTTTCTCCCTTGGAGTGATCTGTACACTTAGCTACACTACATACTGGCACAACAGCAGACCAGGGAAAAATTAAAAGGATTGCTTTTGTTTCATTTCCATAAGTCTATGAAAATGGTGGGAAATTTAGCTAAGTTTATTATCTCAAGCTACCTAATATGGTCCATAAATCATTTTTAAAGGCTGAGACTCTGACCCTTTGTGTATTTTTGGTCAGTCATGTCTGCTTAATTGTCGGTTGGTGTGTGTAGTTTGGTGTATTCTAGCATAAGCTACCTGGAGATTTCTTATCTAGGTTATTTACATATAATATATGCAGTCAAAGTATTTATGGGGCTGTAGTGTGACTAAGCTAAAACTGCCATATATTATATATTAAATAAACTTTGTCAATTAGTCAAGGAAATCCATTGTTATTGTACAGTAAAATAGAATAGAGTAATGAATAATGCTGTAATGATATTACCTTGACTATTCTTCAACCTAACATTTTAATAACCGTTTTTTTTGTCAAATTTGTATTATGAGGACATTACTGGACATTAAAATGGTAGGTGCAGAAAATTCTTGCTTCTCTGTGGTTCCCAATATCACATCATGTTTATCAGTAAAACAGACTGGCAGTGATCTACAGAACTATTAAGGGACAGAGAGATAGAGAAGAAGAAAAATAGCGAAGTGGGTCAGGGGTCACAAACTTGCTATACCCAAAGAATGTCCCTTGACAACCATTGACACTTTTATATCCGTGGGGCAGATTCTTAGCTATAATTATCAGTTTGGCGACTCTAAGGTGAGACAAAAAAAGAATTTCATCAGGTTTTATTAACATGCAGACTTCACTTTTACTTCACAGTGGTAATTAGCTGGGAATTAGTCCTAAAGTAACCTTGTAATACCCAGTATTATAAACTCTATGCTAAAGCTTAGATAGGTGAAAATAAATGATATGCATTGTTGCGTAGGTAGGATCCCAACAAACTAGCTTTTAGAACTGCCTAAATTCTTAGTTGCATAGATTCATAGGGTATCAGAAACTATTCAGAGTTTTAGGTCGATTTTATTTCTTTTTTTTTTTTTTTTTAATTTTATTTATTTATTTTTATTTTTTTGTTTGTTTTGTAATGGTACCCTAACACAGTTGCAACAGATATGTTGGCTATACACCACATCCCAAATGTGATGTGTTGAATTGAGATTTGGTGATGGCATAGGCTACAGTAAACTCAAGAAACCAGTTTGAGATCATTTTAGCTATGTGACATGGTGAATTATCCTGCTGGCAGTAGCAATCAGAAAGTTGGTATACTGTGGTCATAAAAGGATGGACATGAAAAGTGTTTAAGGATTGCTAAAAAGTCAAGTTTATTTGTACGGCACATTTCACCTGGCCTTGGCTTCATTTATGTAACAATCAAAGCAATATGATGGGTGCAAGTCAACCCACTGCTGTTTATGCATCTGAGTTAGTCATAGAGAGTTGTGTTCAAATGCTCAATTATAATCAACAGAACTGATGTTACTGACTGCCAGATTCCTGTTTCTTTTGTTATTGTGGGACACTATCTGTTCAAGCAGCTAATTTGTGAACAGCCAAAATAACTTAAAGGAAGCATTTTAGTTGCAGTCATTTTGTAGAAGTATTTTGAAAAAGGAATTTTTTTTTTTTTTTATGTGCTGACAATGAAAGATTGACTAGAAGATAAATTATACGCTATGTGTGCAGCGATCTAAAGTTTGTAGAACAGTATATTACATTATTTAGTCTGTATAGTTTATTTTACACTTTAAACACCAAATTTAAATTCCCACAGTTTGTTGTGTTCTGCTTATTACCACATAATGAGGCCAACAGAAACTTTTAGGTTGAGTTAGAATGTGAATGTGTGCCATTGTTGGCCTCAGTGCCTCCTTCCCTCATCACCAGTGTTCTCCCCAGGGTCTCCGCTCTGTGGCTTGCTTCTTTGCCCTCTGATTTTGTTACGTCTGCAGTCTTTCCAAATACCCTGGACTATTTCTGGTATCCATTCATTTTAATGTACATGTGAAAAGATACAAGTTTAGAAAAAAAAAGTGAACAGTTATGCAGGCTAAGAGTGCATGAGAGCGGTTGGTAATGCATTGGATGGTAACAAAAATCTAAACCTGTGTTTAAAAGATTAGTTGTTGCAATACATAGTCTAATCATTATTCCCTATTTTGGCCAAAATATCTCAAACTGTTATCCTGGACTCCCAGGCCAAATATGTATCTTTCTAATTGGCTGATTTGTGTTTTCCCAGTTTGCTGGGTGGAGTGAGCAGCTGTATTTGGACATTGCCAAAGGCTGTATCAAAAACATCAGTTATTTGACGAGAGGGTTAAAACAATTGTCCATCTCAGAGAGTAGTAAGAGTAACTTGATATCAAATGTGGAGCATAAGTACAAATTATAGCAGAGAGCTATTTAAGTTGGGTATTGGTTCATTTTGCTGTCAAAAATTGTGTTATTTGACAGCAGGATATTTAGCTACTTGTGATTTCAGAGAGAGAATTTTTTTAAAAGATGTATAATGGTCTTATATAATTTTTTTTTACATCACAAAAACCAGGCTTTTTAACAGTGGTGTGTAGACTTTTTGTATCTGCTGTATATGGTCAAGAATATGCTATTGCAGTTTAGTCCCCATCTGCTTTTTGACATTATGATGTTCGATTTTATTTACTCCAAAGCAGTTAATAGCAACTATTCAGGCCCAAATGTCAGTGTAACTGAAGTGACATTCTTACTGATCTATTTTTAAGGCGTTAGAGTTCTTCTATTGTTTCCAGAAATGTTGTATCTGCAGGTGTGATAAACCTGTTGGAAGCTCTTCCCTCATCATGTTTTGTTTTTGGCAATGCTGCTGACACATTGCATTGCTTAATAGTGCATTGCTGTCAACAGCTGTTTATACCAGGTGACAAACAAGGATGAGAAGACAGATTATCACCACATTGCTTCATCACCCTGTTTGTGAGCCCTCTCATCACCTTTTTACAACTGAGCTAAGATATGAAAATTTTGATATAGGGGGGATTTGTTAAAAGCTGGCGTTAAACCTTGTCATGTTCACATACAGAGCTCGGCTGGTCTCAGCACTAAGCAAGTTCAAGAACATTCTAACTCATCCCTATCTCCATTTGTGCATTTAAACTTTCTTTACACTTTCAACGCTCATAAGATATTCAGTACTGAACAATGAAGCTATTAGCTGTGTCTTTGTGTACTTGTCAGTATGTATAGAGTCCAAAGGGGGGGCACTGGTCAGATTTGGGATGAAGCGCACTAACGATAGCAGGCTGCAGACATAAAAGTAATTTATTTCACCAACAGAGAAAAGAAAAGAGCCCCGTTCTTCCAGGTTTCTTTTTTCTCCTTGTGCTCCCCCCTTCATCCAACGTAGCTACTCGGCAGCTGTTCCTCTCACTTTCTGCCCTCCATCCACCCCAGCATGTCCCCCTGCAGGCTCCCCCACCTTCCTCCTGCAGGCTCAGCACGATGGCTTTGTTTTATTGTAGTGCAGCATTTGGCAGGGGAAACCCCCGTCTGCAGAGGGGCAGGGGTCCGGCTTGTTCTGAATGGTTGGATGTAGTGAGGGTGCCCAGATAAGCAGAGCAGAGGATTAGTGGCGGCTGTTGGACATTTGGTTTCTACATTAGCTCTGTTATTATTATTTTTTTCTAAGCTGTTAGCTTTGGCTCTATTTCTACATTGAGCCTCTTTTTTTAAACACCTGTTGCAGATGTGAGGTAATTTTTCAAGACCTATGACTCAGTGTGGAAGTTTGAGCTACTGGAGTTTGTACTTGTTTTAATGCCCTACTTTTTATTATTTGGCCAATATGTTTTTTCTAAAGAATTTAAAAGTGTGTTTTGCACATATCTTTTTACCCAACCCAGATTGTTCTGGCAAAAATAGAATGAACGTCCCCCAAGTTTAAAGTCATTGGCTTTCACATTTACTAAGCTCTATCCAACATCTTTTATAATGCTTGGCAAAAAAAAAACAAAACATGGATTATATGTCATAACCACACTGGATTCCAGGTTATTTTGTGTTAGCTCCGCAAGGACAAAAAAAAATCCCTAGTCAAGGACAGGAAAGAGAGGGCATTTATTTATGTTGACAACTGGCTGTTTTCCTGCACAGAGGAGAAAAAAATGTAGTGGAACAATAAAATCAGGATTTTATTACTGCAGTGCCCGGAAAAAAGATCTCAACTAACTGCCTCGCTGGGCAGTATACCAACTTTTTTTTTTTTTTTTTTCCTCTTTGTATTGGTGTTTGTTTATTTTACTTCTAACAAATAGTATCTGTTTTCTCCATCATCATTTAGAGTCTATTTCTCTTCACCCTTTGTTCAGCCCTTTGCTCACTTTGCCCTTTTGTTTGGAGCAATAATCTGAGTTGCAGATGTGCGTTTAAATTCCTGTCCTCTTTGCCAACTTGATTACTATGTATGCATTTTTTTTCTTTCCATAAAAGAAGCAAGTAAATGCAAAAAATGTGTTGGACATGCCCAAGTCAAATTCTATCCCACGAGCAGCCCTGCAAAAGCAAGCACACATAACCTTCACCTTATGAACCCACATTTTGACTGTGAATTGCATGTTTATACTTCTAAGTAAATTACACCAAAATGAAAAGCAAAAATGGGAGATATTGTCAAAACTGCTTTTGTTTAAATGAATTGAACATATAGACGTGAAGAGCAGGTGTGAAGCCTTTGCTACATGTTGTAATGTACCTGGATCAGAGTTGCAGATCTCTGTGATTAAATTAGTTGGTCAATGGTTTGAAAACAGAACCATACTGGTTTCCTGTACCCCTGCTCTGCCCTACCGCTTCACTCCTGGGGCCTGCAGGGTTGGAAATATAATAATGTGAGCTGTTTACCCTGTAGAGGCCATTTTGAGCTGCTCTTGTCCCCAAAGGAAATAACTCCCTGGAATGGTCTGCAGAGATTGTTAAATTGCAGGAATCTATGTGTACTGCCTGTTTGGCTGACACTTGCTGTTTTAAAACATTGTTTTGGATATATGTTAACATAAAAATGTATTGCATACTTGATTATTTATTTTCTAACTTTAACTGATTGAGTTTTCATCTTCCGGGTATTTCTGAAGATCAATGTAAGGCCTAATGGTGGAAACACCTAGAATACACAACACAGGAGGGAAGCACCTTATTAAAATGACTCTATTACACAATGTTATCTTACTAAACGTAATCTCCACAATAATTTTTGCTCGGTTGTTAAAAATATAAGGCTGTAATAGTTTTACTTAAATTTAATGCAGTATAAAGAGCAGAAGACAACACTTAGCAGAAAACCTTTTTTTTCTTTCCAGCTGCAGAATGAGGGGACTTTTTTTCACCCCTTTCATCTGGTGGTAACTGGAATGATGGCAATGGCATAGGCTGTAATTCAGGTGCAGGCATGGTGGAATCAACTGTAAGGAATATAGTATCCAGTTTGGCTGCATAGGGACTATTTTAGTGCATTTAAAGAATCTGAAGGTCTGGAATCTTTAAAAATATTTGGACGTAGCATAATCCATGCCAATTTCAGCATCCTGTGGTAATAGTGGTGGGTGATGCACCAGTTTCTGCAGGTTGGACCAGAAAGTATCATCAAAATCAATTTTCAGCTTTTACAGAGTGCATCCAGCTACATGTGTTTTTGTAACAATTTGGGTGGAAAGGGAAAGGAAGATCTTTGATAACAAAATATGTCTAGTCCTGCTTACTCTGGGCAGGTCTACAGAATACAAATAAACGTCACTAAAGCACAAATTTGATTTAAATATGAAGAAAAACAGTTGTACTTGACAGTAATCTGATCAACTGATTGGCACAAGTACACACGATCTCAGAAGGACATAAAAAGAATAGGGAATTAGTTTGTTGTTGGACTTTTTGATTGACAAAGTATAGCTAAAGTGAGTTTGACTGATTTTGTGCCAAAGTCCAGCAAGTAAGTTAAAACTCTTCTCAAAACCAGCCTTCAGCTGGAACACAGCTGCTGGACTTCACCCCAGTGGCATTATCCTTACTGTAAAATGAACCAAGGCAACATTTTTCTGCAAGGAAGCTAACAGATGAGAAAAAATAGATGCAAAAACATAGCCACCATAAACTGAGAGTTTAATGTGATTGTGAGCACGTGAGTTGCTGTTCAAAGTTTTAGTTCAGCTGATAGCCTTTCAACTTTTAAAGTTACGAGCATCTGTTGGCTCTTTGCAGTATCTGGCTGACTTTATGATGCATTACAGCTGTCATGAAATGGTCTAAGGTTATAATGAGCTGTAAACTAGACCCCTTTTGTAAGTCTAACTGTACTACTCTCCATTTTTGTTGCTTTGTGCAGAGGAGTCTGGAATTTTTTTTTTTTTTTTTTTTTTTTTTTTTTTTTTTTTTTTTTTTTTTTAAATGAGGTTATGTGACTTAAAGAATTTGGGTGTGTGTGAATTAGAGTGCAAGAATGTCTGTCTGGGTAACAGGTGGCATCAATTTGTAGACTTGGTCACTCGGATGCAGAACAAAAGCAGTGGATTTTCCTGATTTTTTTTTTTTTTTTTTTTTTTTTTTTTTTTTTTTCTGCTGCCTTGTGTCTGGTCGCTGCCTAAAATTCTTTGTACTGCAGGCTTTCTGGGTTTTGTGTGTGTGTGTGTGTGTGTGTGTGTGTGTGTGTGTGTGTGGTCAGCTACATATGTAGACCAGCCATTGTGCCCTTGACCCTCAGCAGATGTGGTCTGAACAATGAGCTGGGTAAATAAAAGGAAGTGGTGTATAAATAGCCTCTTACGTCTGAGGGAGTGGACTACATGTTTGTGTATGTGGGGGGAAAAAAAACAACAAAAAAAAAAAAACAACCCTGTTTGATTTGAATGAATTGTACTTTAGGAAGTTGCTGTACTGAACACTCAACAGGTGGTGTTTGCTAAACTGTCAGACAGACATGTAGAGTTCCCAGCAGTTTTGTACATTACATGGCTTTGATCTTATCAGCTATTCAGAAGAATTGTTCACCAAGGGTCTTTGATTTATCTTTTTATCAGCAACACAGTTCCTTTATATACACCTATACTGTGCATGTGGTTTATGTTGAGCTGTGAACTTCAGATAGAGGCACTTCTCTAAATCACATCCTAGTGAAAAGTGAACAGGGACCAAGACTAAAAATAAAGCAGCCTCCTCAGTCAAACTCTCTCCTTGGCTTTCTTGTATCCAGGCCGCATATAGACCAGTGTCCTACTGTAGCTCATCTCGCATCACACAGGAATGTACTAGCCTTCGAATTTCACTCAGTAATACTGGATTACTATAACATGGTCATAATCTTTGTTGGGCACATCACTGTGCTGTTCTTGAAAGTTATCCAAGGTAATCTTAACCAATACTTAAGGTTATTTCTTTCATTTTGACAGACTAATAATTTACATGCATTGTCCAGACATTTTTTAAGTATGTTGTTGGATATGCATCAGGAAATCTTCTGGTGAGCAGTCTTGACAAGTAACTGGCCTGTCAGAAACTCAAAAACGCAATTGTTTTCCAGTTAGCTACTAGCTGATCCAAAAATAAAAACACTGGATAATGCTGCCAAAAAAAGGGCTCAAAGTTAAAGCATTTATAAATGAAGTTGGATTAAGCACAGAGATGTTAGAGGTTATTTAAAAGAAGCTGTATTTTCAACATGTAGACAGCTGTATGTGTTTAGCTCAGGCTGCAACAGAGTGAGCGAGAGCAATACTTTTCAGCAGACATCAGGGAGGTTGAACAGAGCAGGGGAACATGTGCTCTTATATCTCCTTTTAAGCTTACAGCCTCTGTCTTTTGTGGAATATCTTGTATTTGTACATGTTGGTAGCCTTTTGGAAATGTCAGCGTTAATGTAAAAATCTAAAACTTCTCGGTGTGGCTAGTTTTCAATCTGTGGCTTTTGTGAAAGATTAATTTCAATACTGTTTTTGACCAGTTCTGATTTGTCATATAAGAACAGTATTCAGAATAATTACTTGTACCTGTCCTGTCTTTACTGGTCATCTCCCAGTGATGTCACAAACTGCTGTGTGAGGGAAAAGTTGTTGTAGAAAAGGGGTTTTACAGTTGTGTTTTTTTTAATTGAATTAAGACAAAAAATGAATACGGGGCTACGTTTTAAACAGGCTTTGGAATCTTTTTTTCTCTCAGCTGTTTGCCCAATTAACACATCTGACATTTCAGAAACACTAGTTCTTTCCAAAAGGCTGCCTTCATTTCCAAGTCCAGCATGTTCCATGACAGACACTTGTTGAAATTTAAAAAAAGAATGAAACATGGCAACTTTGCTGCACTCTTTTCAGCCTTCTTGTTATCTGCTGAAACTCTTTCTCCCTCTTTTACTGTCACAGCATTGATGAATTGCAGATTTCACTTTGGGATCACTTTTTAATTTAACTGAATTAAATACATCACAAATTGCTATAAATAAATTTACTTTATATCTTGTAGCTTACTTCATTATTAAAAAGCTCACTGATACTAAAAATCACAAAATTTCAGTCGTTATAAGCTCTAGTAAACTGTTACGAAAAAGAAAAACATTCCTGCTGAAGTTAAGTTGCACTATTTATCTGAAGGATACTCTATAGTCAAGTTTTTTTGTTTGTTTGTTTTTTTTTTTTTTGTCATTATTTTAAATAAAACTTTATGCAGCGTATTTATCTTTAACCGTTAAAGTTGGACTGCTGTTAATTAAATGACTGATATCAGTATGTAAATATTTGCTCTCTCTCTGATAATTATATTAAAAGCCATTTTCTCGCGTCTCTCTTCACATTTCTCTCTGGTGTCCCAGATCCTCAGTTCTGTTACAGCTCCACAGGGATATATGTGTGCGTGTATGTTTGTGTGTGTGTATTGCAGATTTAAACTCTGGTCTGGATTTGGGAGGTTGCTTGATGTCACCCAAGTCACTGATGGCCTATATTAGTTGAACACTTCACAGGAAATATGACAGTTGATGTACACTGTGTTGAACCTAAAGGCAGATCAGGACAAAGAGACCTGAAGATTATTAAAGGTGGATTTCTGGTGAAGGAATGAAGGAAAAGGATGTAATCGGTTTTGAAGCTGGACCTCAGTTTTTTCTTTGAAGGGTTTTGTAGATTTTAACTGCAGCTTGTAAGCTGCAGTAAAAATAAGCACACATAGAAAGCATGTTTATTCCAGTTTCAACAGGTAATTATTTTACTAGAAATAGCATTTAACCATAAACTATAACACCATGCACTGGATGTACATATTTGTATAGCTAATAAATGCCTTTTCTGTGTATATGCATTGCTTGAGCTTTATTACAAAACTGTTCAGTGTTTGTTTTAAGTATAAAGTTTTAATTTTTTGCTTGATAAATATTTTTGAGAACTTTGACACAAACATCGTGCAGCATTGTGCAAACACTGTGTTGGTCTGATTTCCATATTTGCTTGTTTGAATTGTTATTGATGGGTAATCGACCAGAAGATCCTCTATATTATTTGAAGGATGAAAATGACAAATAAAGGTGCATTGAAACATGAGTATCTTTGAGCATTGAATTATTTGCTGCTGCAAACAAAACAAGCTCTGGAGGATCATTAAAATCCCTTTCACATGGAAGGTTCAATCTCTACATCTGATACTGTAGTATATAAAGGAAAGCTAAGCTGCCATGTATTTTTGGACATGTCAATAAATTCTCTGGCAGGAGTGTGGCAACTAAGGGATATCATAAATATTGTGCTTCACTTCAAAAAAAATGTAACCAAGTTCTACTTAAATGTTGCAGCAATGATCACATTACTTTCTCAGCACTGATAAAGATTCACTCAACTCAGCACACCAAATGCTTGAAGTGGGTCCAACAGCAGGGCAGTCTGACTCACTTTCTGAATTATTGAATTAATTATTAAGTGACTTCTTGGGGAATTGCACAGACTGCACATAGAATATTAAACTTTAAGCACCAGATGGGTAGGCAATCATATGAAAGAAGAGGGAAAAAAATCAAGTGGGTGACTTAAGAGTACAAGTAATTTATGTTGTCCTGATGCAGTAGCACCCTGTAAATTCTACACCCTTCATCCCAATACAAGCACTACACAACATGATGCCTCATCACTAATGACAAACATACTTCATAGATATGAAATACTTCAATGTTTTACAAAATGTGCTTCATTTCTTCACCTTTAGAGCCATGTGAAATGCTTCTGACGGTATAGTGACATAAGTGGCAAGGCAGGAAACTGAAAGCAGGGTAAGCATAGGTTGCTGTTTCTGGAATTAAAACTTTGAATTAGTTTCACATTTATCTGATTTACTTTAGCATTTTGCTTTTGAAAACAGAAAAAACATGTTTGGTTTCTGTCCACAATGCAGTTAAAAGGCGATTTTAAGAGCTTGGTGCAGTTTTCTAGTCCTAATTTAACATTTGTTCCATTGGCTCTTCGTCTTGAATGCAGAAAACCCAAATGATAAAGTTCTCCAAGCATGTGGTGTTTAGCCCAGATAAAATGTTACAAATTTATTAAAATTCTCATATTTAGAGTAATGACTTCTCATGAATTCAGGGTGTAGAAAGAGCTATGTTAGGGAGTCTATTGGTGCTCCAGTGTTGTTTAAGGTGCCTCTTTTCCATTTGGTCACATCTGGGTCAACTTTAGACATGTCACAAACATCTGCCTTTACTTTCTCTAAAGCTGTTCAGACATCATTTTGTTAGACTGTGTGACATTTGTAGCCTGGGTGTCTAGATATTATCTCCGTAACACCTCCATTTTTATTTTTATTTTTTCTATCATCACAGCAAGTAGCACTAAGCCATCACATTTACCACAGATTTGTGGTAAATATCATAAGCTTCCTTTTTAAAAAGCTGGGGCATGAGTTCATTATGATGCAAATACTCTAAATATGCCCATCTCTTTACCCTATTGACTTTTATTTTTGTACACTTTCCAAGTACACAAGCACGGGTCTACATGTCTTAGGGACAAATTATTGCTTATGTTTTTAAATAAGAAAATCCCTCATTGCCAGTACATTTAGCTAAATCACCTAGTGATAAAATTCAAAGAAAGTATTTGCTTTTGTTGAGACAGGATAAGTCAGGTCTACTTCAGACAACCCTTGACTTGTCATCTTGGACACTTTTTTTTAGAAAAAACTCCCAGATATGTTTGAGAGCTTAAAGTAACTCCATTATTATAAGTTTTTATCCCATGCTCTTTAAAGTAACTTAACACAAACATCGGAAGCTTTTCTAATAACTGAAAAAAAGCTTTCATTTTTTTCAGTTATTTTTAGAGGATCAGTGTTTCATCTCTTAGCTATACTCATGTGATCTACAGGGATCTTCATGTCTGTTTTGGATGGCTCACTGAAGATTTCCAGATCCTCACTGTAGAGTTAACAATTAATCTTGGGCTTGCTGGTTACAAAACCTATAATTTACTTTATTATAGTGATGGGGTGGAGTTGAAAGAGAGTGAAAGACATGATGGAAAGAGAGTGAAGGAGGAGAAGAGAGTTCAAGACTGAATCAAAGGATGGGACTGGAAAAGGGCAAAAAGGAGATGCAGCCGAAGAAGACAGATGGCTGATTCTTACAGAGGGATTAGTATTTGGGAGAGGAGCAATTTTCTTTTGGTACTGTAAATAATGGCCCCTGCTTGAGTTGGATGGCTTTCACTGCCCCTTTTGTGTGCGCTGACATCTTAGGTTCCCAAAAAGAGAAGAGGGACGGAGAAAGCTCGGCCTCCAGGGTTTTACGCTGGCATGGGAAAGGCAGAGTATTAGCCCAATATGAATATGGGAGAAAATAAAGCCTCCACAGGTCAAAAGGAACCTGCTAGTATGCACTCCTGGCTCTTTATCCTACTCAAAACCACATCACCACACGTGCAGACACCACTATCCACAAAGTGGCGCCTGAATGCAATGGAACAATTCCCCAACTGTGGTTAAAATACAGACAAGTTTTGTGGTCCGTACTTTATCTCAGTCAGAGTAATAATGTGTTTTGGCTCCTACTTCGCTGAGTTTCTTCCCTTTTTTTGTAAATCAATTTTTATATCTTCTTTGTTTATAATTCGAAGCAATTACTAGACCATTGAGATTTAAGCTAGTATTGGGGATTTGAATATATTTTTGATATTTTAAAACTGCAGGAGGACTTTAAGTGTTTCCTTTTAAAACTCTAGATGCAAAGTTGCAATGACTTTTCTAAAAGCAGTTTTGTGCAAATCAACCTGTTTTTATATTTTGACAAATTAAATGCATATTTTTGCATAGTTACTTTAATATTGTGAAAATAGGTAGGATTCATGTCTATGTACTTAAGATGATTGTTACACATAAAATATTTTAAAACTGCATATAAACAGTAATGGCGATTAATTTCCTGGTATTTGTCTTCTGAAACTGCACAATCTGTAAATGTCAGAAAAGAAGTGAAGGCATCTTTTGATATTTTAGGCATAAATGCATATGTCTCTGCCATCACAGCATTTAAATAGTGTTCAGACAAACAAATAGATGTTTGTCGGCATTTAGGAAAGTAGTCATCACCTGCTTAAGAGGTATTACTCATGTGGAAGAAATAATTTTTTGGTCTTCCCAACATTTTGAGAACAGGATTCCTCTGAATCCAGCAATTGTCACGGATTCAGCCTAAAACAGATAGCTTAATTTTTAGTGGTGCACACAATAACACAAAAAGCTATGACAATCTTATAGCAAGGTCCTTTAAAATACAGTGTTTAAAATGTTGTTTTTATTATTATTTCTAATGTTCCTACAGGAAAAGTGCTAATGAAAAACTCTTTTCTCTTTAAGTAAAATATTTCTTTACATATTAGTGGTTAGAAATATTTGAGATTATAATGTGATGATGTGTTAAAATGTTCAAAACATGAATACTTTTGTATTGCACCTGGATTATAGTTAATGTGTTTTAACCTACCATATTCTTTGCTGCTTCCATCATCATCCAGAGCACTAACTGACCATGTTTGTTGACACGTATGAAATATAAAAGCTGTGAGGTGTGGGTGGAGGCTGGAGCGACTCAGAGTGAGATCACTGCGGCGAAGATTCTGAACAAAGGGGACAAATGTTGGACTCAGTCATGTTTCCTCTGATGAGAAGATGCAATCAGAACCTTTGGTGATGTTAGAATGACAAAATCATCATGCAAACATGATTCACCTGCTTAATTATGTCCTGTTTCAGTTTTAGTTTGTAAACAAGCCACTGCAGATAGGCGGGAAAGGGGAGGAGGGGCCCTTCCTGGGTTTTTTTTTTTTTTTTTTTTTTTTTTTTTTTTTTTTTTTTTTTTTTTTTTTTTTGCTTATCTTTTCTTTTTATTCCTGTTGGATAAAACATCTGTCAGCCTTTCAGTGACACCTTGGTATCCAAAGGCCACTACAGGAAAAATGTATTGACAATTGTTTTCTATTAAATGCAAATGTTTTATGAAATAATTCACCGGTATGGACAGACCCAGCTATGGTTCAAAGACAGGACATGACTTGTTTCCTTATGTAATCACCCAGTTGGATTTACCATGTGACATCATGAAAAGGATACAGATTAATTAAACTTTCACCGGAAATGCATCATCAAACTTTGTCCCTTTCATGGATTAGGCATTAAAGTTCTGAAAATGACATGATGTTGACTATAGTTTACTAAATATTACTTATTACATTAAACCTATTAATAAAAATGTTATTTTAAGAATTTAACTAAAAAATCCCCAGATTAAAAAGGGCTTGTGATAAATATTTACCCTAAATATATGGTACATCAGTTGTTTATAAATACCCAACTAAATAGTGCTAAGGTAATGGTTATTCTGTATAAAACAAACCTCTGTAAGAATGATTGTAGAAAACTAATTCAGTTAGCTGGGATAACTTTCACAGAATAAAAGCTGTTCCAAGATATTCGGGAATACTAGTTGCATAAAATTTAGGGTCAGCCATTACTATTAGATTTTATTAAACTTTTTCAGAGTTGTCTTGTTTTCAGAGTGTTGTAGAAGTGTGTTTTGTTTTTTTTGTTTTTTTTTGTTTGTTTGTTTTTCTCTTCCCAGGCACATATAAAATCTTTAGTCAGGGTTGTCTGTTTGACCACATAACGCTGGGTAAAAGACTTTCTCAATCCTGATGGGCAGACAGATGATGCATATAATTCAGACTGCATGGTTTACAGAATATCAGGCAGACTGAGAATATTGTAATCCTGCCTTAAAAGGTGCATTTCTATATGACAGATAGTCCAGGCCATTATATTTGCAATCAGTCTCTAACCCATATCAGATCTGATTTCATAATCACCTCTCCCTTGAGTTAGTTAGTTAGTTCCCTAAAAAAATAGTATCCACTCAGAAATGTTCAAAAATGAATTGGGGCATTAGAGCAAGCCATGTAGTTTCCTTATCAAAGTCAGTGTTTCCCACCACTTGTTGTTGCTGCTGGGGCACTTGCAGTTTTGTTTTCCATGGAAAAGATGGTGAAAACGTTGAAGTCAGAAAGTTATGCTGACAGAGCCAGGGGTTGCTATATCAATCTCAGGAAGCCTTGCTACTCGGGGGCAGGAACTGCCACTGGCTCCAGGAGAAGGGACTTTCCTTCTTCCTGCCCTCCTAGGATGCAGAACAATGACCCAATAAGTTATACATTCATACCCATTTACTGGGGTTTGTGCTGTTGCTACAAATGGGTTCATTAAATGTGTACCTTTGTTGTTTTTAGTCAATTAACCTCTTTCCCAGAAACAAAATCCTGCATTGGATAAGGAAGTTAAGGTTAGGCAGGAAAAAGTCTCTGAACTGTCTCTGCATGCAGTGTGACCCATTTGGTGGTGTATTTTTGGGGTTCGACAAGACAGCTTATCTATGTGTAGCCTTCTTTCTTGTCCTCTTTTGCATAGATGTCATTTTTTTTCCTCACCCGTCACACTCCTCTCTTCTGCTAATCACTGTTATTTCACATTAACAGTTCGTCACTGTTGCTCATCTGCCGTTTAGCCTTTCAGTGGGTTGTCACAGTTTCGGTGACAGCTCCTCTTGCGTTTTCCAGTGTCACTTGTGTCACCTGCAGTGCTGGCAGCTCTCCAGGTACTTAAAGCGATTGCACTCGGCAAAGTGAGGGAGGATGGATAGAGCAACTGGCCATTTGGAAAAGTGGAGAGAGAGAGAGACTAGTTTTGCAGCAGTAATTGGTCAGGAAGTGGGCTGCTTGGATGTGCAAGCTCTTCGCTCCCTGTCGCTCCCCCTCCTCTCCCAGTGGGCAGTCAGTTCTGTTGCGTTGTTTCCATCTGTCCCCCCCTTGCTTTCTTTTCAGTGTCTCTTTCTCTTTGAGCTGACCTCATATTGTAGAGGTGTGGAACGACAGCTGCGAGAACTACCTCTTTAAATCATTTGGCCTTACTGAAACTTTTCAAATTGTCGGACATGGATCTAACATGCGAAAGGATACTGGGATACAAGCAACTGAGGAAAGGCTAACTGTGAGAATGGTCTCTCAGAGGTGAGTGACAGGTTGTCTCTCTGTAGCTGTGAATTAGAGAGACATCAGTGAATATTAAAAGAACTGTAAAATAGGTTGTACGCTGGGTTATTAGCTCCAACATGTCAGGTTTTGCTTGTCTTTATTAAATCATAATTGCAGATGTTGTTCCCACCAAACTGAGTCTGACCAGCAATTACACATGCTAAAGTTTCAATGTGATAAAACTCTAATGGCACCTTTGCCTATTTGTCTCACTGGACAGCTTGGCAGTATTTTGTGTTCAAGCCTGGAAGACCTGGTAAAATGTGTGTGTTTGAAGAGTTGAGAACAAGGCAGTCAGAATGATGCTGGATCCACGTAGTTGAAGTTCTAATTTAAAAGTAAGCTTTTTTTTTTTTTTTTTTGCTCATAAAAATATATTAACAATTTCAGCATTTCATGTACGTAAAACAATGAGTTCCAACATTAGCCTATGTGATTTTATCTGTGCAGATTGGGTGTGATTGTCAGTATATACCTGGTAGATTTTAAGGCTACTGCAATGGCACTATAGTCTTGCCTGCAGTGTTTTGTGTATGTGCACACAAACGAGTGTGTTCTCCTGTGTGGTGTGTCCTCATTTGAGAAGTCCTAAGTGGAGCATCCAACTTTCTGAGGTCATAAATTTAGATACAAAAAGGTTAGAAACTCCTTTATCATCTTAATATGATGGGTGCATTAACATTTATTTGTTTGACTCTCTTTAAGTTCCTATAAAATAGGGAAATCTTGTTCTTGAATAGATGAGATGTTCTTAAGGAATATCATTGTTCTGATTTAACCTGCATTTTAATTTTTTTTTTTTTTCTTTCACCTTAGTGAATGTGTGGTTCAGACTCATAAAGATAGACTAGTAATTTAACAAATCCATGTTTAAATCTATTTTTGTCTACTCTTGGACAACCAAACGATGTAAGATTTTGTCAGTAGTATATGTATTTGAGTATGTATCATTACTGGCCACTTCATTAGGTACACTTTGCTAGTACGATGTTGAAACCCTCTTTGTCTTCAGAACTGCTTTTTGTGGCATAGATTCCTCAAGAGGTCTGCAACATTTCTCAACTTTTTGGCCCACATTGACATTCTAGCATTATACAGTTGCAGCAGATTCATTGGCTGCACATCCGTAATGCCAATTTCCCATTATATTACATCCCAAAAGGGCTCTATTGGATTAGGATTTGGTGACTGTGGAGGCCACTGGAATACTATGATGCCATTGTATTGTTTAAGAAACCAATTGGAGACAATTCAAGCTTTCTGGCATGGTGCATTAACCTGCTGGAATAAGTCATCAGAAGATGGGAACACTGGGATTATAAAGAGTCATCAACAATACTTAGGTAGGCTATGGCATCTGAAATGATGGTCATTGATACAAGGCAGGATCGATTCATGCTTTCATGTTGTTTATCCAAACTTCTGACCCTACCATCTAAATGTCAACCAAAATTAAGACTAATCTGATGTATTGTTAGTTGACAGGAATGCATTCATTGATCATATTTGCTTGGTTGAAACTTATTAGAGCTACCATTGTTTTTTTTCATTATCTGGAACCAGTCTGCCTATTCTTCTCTGATCTCTAATATCAACAAAGCATTTTCGTCCAATCAGCTGCTGTTTTATAAGATATTTTCTCATTTTCCAACCTTTCTCTGCAGTGTTGCTGTATGAAAAACCCACTAGATCACCTGTTTCTGAAAATCTCAAAAAAACTTGTCTGGCAACAACCATGTCTTGTTCAATGTCAGTTAAATGCCTTTCCTTCACAAATCCTATGCTCAAACTTTAGCAAGTTGTCCTTACCACAGCTAGACTTCCAAATGCATTGAATTTCTACCATGCGATTGGCTCGTTTTCTATTGGTATTAACAAGGATTTGAAGAGGTGTACCTAATAAAATGGCCAGTGAGTGTAAGTCCCTAATGGAAGGAAAATTCCCCCTGTTTGGTCTCTCTTCCTTTAGTGGGACCCTAGTCCTGTATTTTAATCTGAGGCCAAACACAGCTTCCTCCGTATATCCGCTACACAGGCTCATGCACACAATGATTGTGTATACCCATGCAGGTTGCTGCCCTCCACCCTAATACTCTATTGTCTTAGAGGCTAAATGTGAGAATTAGATATTTTCTTTCTCTTGAAATGAAGAGGGCATTAACCTCCAGAAACAGTTATATGAAACATGACAACCCACTTGTGTTTCTGCTTTTGTTTATTGCTCATCATTTATCTTCCATACTTCACACCTAACTTGCTGTAAACTGTTATAAACTCATATCTTAAATACTTTTACCAGGTTCTGCATTAGCCATGGTACCACCCTGCTCTATCATTAGCTGCAGCTGTCCCTGCTGATGTTGCCATGTTGATGTAGCTGCTCCAGTTTTTGTCTGTGTTGATGTTGTTTAGTCTGCTGGAATGGGAAAGACGCATGTTGTTTTCGTGGATGCTATCTCTTGAGCTTTTCTGGCAAAGTTTGAGAGATTCCTCCTCTTTTGTAAGCTCTAACCAGTGCTGCAGCCAGGTTATTTTGGCCTGTAGGACCTAGAAATTCCTGGACTTGTCCTGGCACTGCAAGTGGACAGCTGGAGCCAGAATGAATGCTGTCCAGGAGTCAGGAATGCTCCTAAATATAGAAATGGAAAAAAAAAAAATCGATATTAAAACAAGTTGTGAATTGTAGATTTCACTGAAATAAGAAATAGCATTTGTATGAGTTAAACCTGCTCTTTATTCATCATCTTCAGTGGTGGGCAATGTTGTAGAAGTTTTCTTATAACAGTTACTGCATCTGGAAACTTTTCATTGGAGAAATTCAGTTGAAACAAACATAATCAATCACATTTACAAAAACGATCATGTTAGTGCTACCTCTGACCCTTAGCATAAAGAAAATCGTCCTAACTTCAGTTAACAGTAACAATTGAAACGGCAGCGTTAAAACCTACTTCTGGCTGTTAGCTTATGTATCGCAATATAAATCTGTCTGTTCTTTCTTAAGATGAATGACACTTATTTAAAAGACTGCTTCATGTACATTTAACAAAAGGCTATCCTCCTATGATATTAAAGCAATATTTCATCTGTATTGAAGTCTGAGTTTTCAGTAAAAACAAACAAAAGAAATAAACTTTGCTAAACCAAGCTGAACCTCAAAATTTAATATGGCTGCCTTTCCTCTTTAATGGGAATAATTGTTGCAATAGACGCTTATTTGACCTTGTAATTTACTTCATTAAATCAGTCACACACATAGTATTATACCACCACTGTTGGCAAGCATGCTACTGTGATGATTGAAAAGAAAGAAAATAAAGGAGAGTCCATATCAGCTTGGATGGCTAATAGTAGTTAGCTTGGCAACTATGCACAGTAATTAGCAAATCAATCTGGTTTTATGACTTGCGCACAGTAAAGTCAGAATTAAGTCAGATCTGATTCTAGGTCCAGGTTCTTCCTGGCTAAGTGTAATACAGCATTAGAAGCTTGTTAGCAACATGTTATGCTAGCTGCATGTAATGCAGAAAACCCAGAAGTGATCCTAATGGCAACAAAGGAGGGAAAATGCTTTCTTTTTTAAAGTATGTGGCAGGGGGTATTATGTAAAATCAACTTTAATCTTGCACAAGAAAAAATGGAGAGGGAACAGTTTTTTTTGTTTGTTTTTGTTTTGTTTTTTGTTTTTGTTTTTTTTAAGCTTTATATCATGTTATAATGTTATTGACTCATCAAAACATACCTGGAGTGTTGCTTTGATTCTTTCATGCATGTTTGGCTGCCATGGGAGATTCAAAGATTTCTCATTCAGGGGTGCTTAAGCGCTTGGTCATACAAAGTGCCGCCTATTTACCTAAAGCTCCTTCTTGGAGCTGCAGTCCCCAGCTGAGCTTCTGCCCCACAGAGCACCCCTCCCCCACGCCTTCTCCATATAGCTCCACCAGACTAACAGCAATTAGCAAACACCTGGTGGAACTGCACATCTGCTGAGCTTATATTACTACATTCAGGTGCAATATATCAGCACAGTTTCTCATTACCTTTTAACCGTTTAAAGCAATTACTTGAAAACATTGAGAAAAAAAAAAAAAAAAAAAAAAAAGCTCTGACAGAATCTCAAGTTCTATTAGGAAGTATGACATTACGAATGTACACTCGTGTATTCTTGCATGGCCATTGAGCTGGTGCCTATCTCCAGCAGTCATTGGTCAAGAGGCAGGGTACACTCTGGACAGGTTGCCATTTTGTGATGTTGAATAAATAGATAAGCATTAAAAAAAAAAGAGAGAAACTGTAAGGCCATTTTGAGCAGCGACAACTTAAGTTCCACAAAATGCTATTTGTTTACATTTGGTAGACTCGGCGCTTAGCAGCAGGAAGACTGCAGGAGGAAGTTTGCCCACATTAACACAAATAACACAAGATAAAGGACTTAAAAAAACATATCAGTTCATTTCCTTCATATCCTACAAAAAAGGAAAATATTCATTTCTGGTGATTTTATACAAGGTAATGTTTTAAATACAGTGACAAAGACTATAAACTTTATAAAATGCGATTAAAGTTTTCCCCTAGCTCTGTTTTTATTTTTGTTTAGGATTTTTTACCTTAGGAGGTGCTGGCTGTGTGTGTTTGGTTTGTTATATACAGTATGAGACTAAGGAAGGATTTTTCAACCCTAAACTTAGAGGAAGGGAGAAACAGACAAAACAGTTGATTAATTCAGACGTCAGGCTGCAAAAAGAAAAGCTGTGAGTGATGGTGACACTTAAAAGAATCTGTGAAGATAAAGAAGCACTGTGTATTTTTGCAGATGATCCATCTCAGCATTGACAGTGTCACAGAGGGAGGGGGAAACCATATATAAATGACCCCTCCACCCACAAACTCCCGCCATTAGTCAGTCTCCCTCGCTTTCCGGATATGTTTTTCTTAATATTCACACTTCACTTGTTACCACAGAAACACTTAACCTCCTTAAACTGAAAATTTGAAGAAGCTGTCAGACTGTCTGAGCTGGAGTTGGGACCTGATTTCACACTCAAATGCAAACACACTCACACATACTGCCAACCGCAGTAACGAGCTTTAAATTAGTTCTCCGCCTCTCTGCTGGTTTGAAGTCCTTCTCTGTTCAGTGCACAAGAAAAAATGGGGAGGGAACCGGCTTAGTTTTGATCACACAAGGGGCTGAAATACTTTTGGAAAACAAATTTTCCAAAACTGAAGGAGTGAATTTCTTTGTTTTGTAATCATGACCATCTGACAACACGTATTTCAAATTTCTACATACTCTCAAATCCTCAGCTCTTCCTCTGGATGAGGAAACCCATTTTAAGGATCCAACTGCTTTATTTTAGCTTGTCAGTGTTGACGAAAATACTGAGTGGTGATGGATGAGAAGTTGAAGGGACATGACTCTGGTGTTGAGCTGTAGGTAATGGTAGAATGCTGCCAGTACTGTTTAGGGAAATAAGTAAAGTAACGTACCAGAGGTACAAATAATTTGGGGTCAGCTAAATTAAAAGAAAACATTTAACAAATTGGGTTGGGGTTTTTTTTTTCACTGTTTTTCAACAATTGAATTCCCTTTTTGCATCAGAAAGTGCATGTATCAAAGCTCGTAGTTTCTTCCTATGAAATGAATTCAGTATTATTTCTCTCATCGAGGAGTTGAGGCTTTGGGAGCACCCACAGGTCATCAGATAAGGGGTTTTTGCTGTAGCCTTATGTCATCAACAGTTCATGCTTGGGTGAGCTGAGGAGTTTTAAAGAACCCTGTGCATGTTTGCTAAGCTTGTGGTGCTCATTATAGAAGGCCTGTGTGTGTGTTTCAGAAGAGAGGGGGTTGCAGGTGAACCGTTTGGATTCAGAGTCTGAGGTCCTTCGTGGGTCAATGGATTCTCTGACCGTTTGAGTGAGGGGTCATGAATCTTAGGCTCTGTTCTGTTTGTGTGAGTTTGAGATGGTCGTCCGGGAGGGATCTCTGTTATGGCGCTGGTTAGGAAAAAAAAAAAAAAAAAAAGAGGCTGTTGTAGGACCCCTTGCTTCTGTGACCAGTCCTCGTCTTTATGGGGGGGAACAAATAGTCAACATATTTCCTTTTGTGTATAAGACTGAGGATTGGGTGTCTCTCATGTGTCAACTCAATGAGACACTTGGTTTGTCCTGATTTATTTGTGTTTCCAGAAGTTATACTCAGCCTGCCAAACTAGCCCACATAGTCGCCTTTTCCTGTTCACTATGTGACCATTTAAAAGGGTAGATCAGTCATTTGCACATATCAAATTGGTGAGTGTAGATAAACTATAGCACATGAAAATATCAGAAGGGCATTAAAAGTATTTTCTGTACTCTTCCTGACATAAAGGTTAATTAATCCTTCATATAAAGAGACATTCCATCATGCAGCATGTTTGAAAGAGTTCATATTTTAACTCACTGTCTTTATATTATATTAGAGACCTACCTGGTTATCATTTCTAAAACAGCAGTGTCTAATTCCCACAGAATGAAGACCTTCTCCTTAGTGCAAAAAGCTCAGACTCTGTGCAGCAAATTTAGACGTTTACTTTCGCCACCCACCTCGATGATATTTAAACTTTGAGGGTATTTTACTTGTTTTTGCTGTGCTGCAGCTCTTTCAATCATGAATCAGTTTTTTTCGTGTGACACTGTGAATCTCAGCGAATGAGAATTAGAAGCTTCGTAGCAATTGTTAAAACACCTGTTTATTGGCAGCTGCAAGCAGAGCTGGGATCTGACTCCGTGTATATTTGTGCAAAGGCTGTGGATTTCTTTTTTTTTTTTTTTTTTAAATGGATTTCAGGTTTTATTTGTGCTGCTATCTATGATCAAATTATGTGTTTCACTAAAAACTAAATAATTTATTTTTGTCACGTCATCCAGTGCTGTTTTTAAAATGTATGTGTAGTTTTACTCACACATTTTGTTGTTCAAGCAATTTTTAGATATTTTTTTCTCTTTTAAGGTCAAGTAAAAGAGTAATTCTGGTGTTTTGTTTTTAATTTTATGTCCCTAAATTCTAAAGAACGTTTGTTTACGTTCTCTCAGTATGATTGCCCTTCTTATGAAATTCTCGTTTGCTCTCTGCAGCTCATTGCAAAAATCCACCAACCTCCTCAGTAAATAGCTTGATGAAAGTTAAGTAAAATTAAGTGACCTAGATTTAGAAAAACTGTTATGACTCTTATAACTCTGATAAGTCATATGTTTTTGGAAGTTGAGTTAAAATTGAACATTAAAAACCCATAAAGGATATTGGCATCAAATCAGGTCATTAACATTACCTGGAGTAAAAATATCAAAATTATCGCCGTCTACAGCTTTACACTAATTAATCATTTAAAAAGAAAAAATTTCTCGTCTTTCATTGCCATTTTTTTTTTTTTTTTTTTTTTTTTTTTTTGGGGGGGGAAATGTTTTTTGTTATAATTCTGTGCTGCTTTTTCTCTAATCTGCAACACAAAAAGCAGTCCGATTTCTCTCAGTGGATGAGGAGCTTTTGTCCAAGCCGACTCGCAGCCTATTGATCACTCATAACCCCCTCTCCTTCTTGTGAAGTGTGGATCAGTGTGCAACCTATGCAGTTGTGCACCAGCAGCAACAGTACAGTGTGCAACAGATTAACCTAAAAACTTTTTCATGCTGTGCAAACTTTTAGGCAGCATTCTAAAAGTTTAGTCCTAGGTTGGACCAGTTTTGAATAAAAGAACAAAAAGCTTGAAAAGATAAATGAGCAAAAATAAAGAGAGAAGAACGTACTTGATGTGGGACTCCCGTCTCCTTGTAATTTGCTGCAGGAGAGTGAGAGGAGGAGTCAGGGGGAGGGGAATACCCAGCAGGGAGGGGAGCATGAGAGACCAGAGGCCATTCACTATGACACACACATACACACACTCCAATCCAAACACATGAACACTTCAAGACACACACATGCACGCTGTGGATGGAGGAGAGAGGGAGGGAGAGAAGCTTTCAGAGACAGAAGCAGGCAGTGGAGATCCTTGGCAATCTAAAGAGAGCGAAAGAAAAGATCTGGAGGAGTTAGTTCAGAAGAAAACTTGTTTGAGCTCCAGAGTATCTTATTTAGGACCGGACCGCACTCTAACTTCCAGAAAAACAAAAAAAGAAAATCACAATGCTTTGGAGAATTAGGGAAATCTAAGGATTTTTTTTTTTTTTTTTTTTTTTTTTTTTTTTTTTTTTTTTTCCCTGGAGCTGATAGGAATACTTGTTGGAAAAGTCTGGACATGTGAACCTGTGGAAATCCTGTTTCCTTCTGATCTGTCATCATCACGTTTGATAAACATTTTGCACATATTTCAGCTGAAGAAGTGTCAAGCCACAATGCCTACTGGTAAGAAGGGAACTATCTAACTATGATTTTTTTTTTTTTTTTTTTTTTTTTTTTTTTTTCTTAAATAGGTCCTGACAGGATTCTGATGTGATGAAACTAGATTTTTCTGCTTGAAATTTTGCTATAATGTTCAACATGCTAGTTGTAAATTTCTACACTATTAATTTTTCCTATCACAAGGTCCCCCTAAGTGCATAATTTCTGTGACCTCCTTTTGTTTGATTTTTTTTTTTTTTTTTTTTTTTTTTTTTTTTTTTTTTTTTTTTTTTTTTTTTACACATCTTAATGTGTTGCTTCCCTCTTGCTGCCTGTTGAGATGCCATTCGGCAGCCTGTGACCCAATTTAGAGCCTCAAAGGACAGCAGCTGGCAGCAGACTGCAAATGGGTATGAAACAGAATAGAAGAGGAGGGGGGGATAATTACTTTTTAGTGCAAACTCTTTGGTTTTGAGGTGCTGGAGACAATGGACTACTCCGTACTTCTCCTCCCACTCTGCATGTCCACGAGGATGGAGGGGTGCCCATCCAAAGCACATACGTCCACATGGTTGGGGGTGTTGTGATGAGATCCCTAAAAAGTTCCTAGTTTTAGAGTCTCTCACCTGAGGGACCACAGATGTCACCCTGCAGCTCCAGCTGTAGGACCTATTTCCAGTCATGTCAGAAACTGAGGCTAGCATGTCATAGTCTCAGGGAAGGCTGAAGGGTGTGAACAGCAAGCGTCGCATGGGTGTCCCGTGGGCGAGTACGAGACTGTGGGTGTCTGAAAATAGGGACAGCATGCGGGTGGATGCTTCTCCCACAGCTACACGACTATAACTACACTGCACATTCCTTAGTGGTGTCTCTGGAGTGTCGAAAACACCAACAACAAAAAACTTTGGAGACTTTCACTTTCATAGGCTAGCTTTATACTTTGAATGTGCTGCGGTTGTGTTGAGTGTTTTTACTATATTATGTG
The DNA here is from genome assembly GCA_014839685.1 of Anableps anableps. Lineage (NCBI taxonomy): Eukaryota > Metazoa > Chordata > Actinopteri > Cyprinodontiformes > Anablepidae > Anableps > Anableps anableps. The sequence goes on along the minus strand of CM026086.1, from coordinate 19,503,030 downwards.
AAAATGTTGTTGTTGTTAATTAGTCCACTGGCTCCACGCATGTGTTTACTTAGATTTTATGAGGTCATGAAAGCCCAGATGTTTGTTAATGGGATAGTGCAGTGAGGTGAAGTAACGGTCTGTTAAAAGGTTACAATTAGTTCATTTCTCACCTATAGTAAATAAATGTCATAATGGCTTCATTTAATGTAAATTCATATTCATTGGACCAGGAATCTGAAACTTACAACTAGTCTAAGAGTGGCCAAGACCAAGAGGATTCTAGTATTTAAAAGAAACCCTGACCTCAGAAACATCCAGTCATTTTATGCTAACACTACAAACCATTTATCAACACTGAACGGTGATTTACAAACAAGCTGCTGTTATTTCCACAGGAAACAGAGTTAGGAGGTGGTGCGCCCCCAAAGATCTTCCTATATAAAACACCTTCTGAGAATGATACATGTATAGTGTTTCTAGTCCGATATAAATAGTAAAGTTGTGTAAAATAAAAAAAATATAGCGTGAGCATTATTTTCTAATTCTTTTCCCCTGTTTTGCTTTTATATCAGGGAGTTGCTGTCACTGGAAAGGCTTTATATGTTCCAATCTCAATATGTTTCACATAGGAAGCTCATTGGTGGCACACTGCTTCCAACCTCAGTGAAAATAATCACAGACTTCTGTGTAAATAAAGATTTAAAATTTCATAAGGCAATGTTTTCATAACGTGGTGCTTTTGAGATTGGAGTTAAGACAGTAGGAGTCCAGTTCAGTCTTTGCCCCTGTCGGACTTGCCATTGACTTCAGCCTCCTGGATCGGTGAATCTGGATTTATACCTAATCAAGAAGCAAGGAGAGTAATTTACTGCTGATAATACATTAGCTGCTTTTAACCTTTTAAACAGAACCTAACCTAAAATATTCCATGTACATATTTATTGTAATTTACTGTATCTTGTGGTGATGATTAGTGTTTATACTTTATGTGAAAATGCAGTTGTTAATTGGTGCGCTTGCTGTATTCTGTATGTTTACTTAGGGTTTTTTTTTTTATGGTGTTTATTAGGCATTTTATCTCTTCTACCGCCTCTTGTTTTGCTCCAGTAATTCATGCACAGCATTTCAGTATATTCCCCAAACCTGCTCATTTCTTTGTCGATCTAGCAGTAAGTTCAGTGGAAACCCCGCCTTGTCTCTCCAATCCTATGTTTCACCCCTCTTTCTATACGTCTCCAACCTCTGGCCCCTCTATTCGTCTGCTTCTCCTCCCCGCTTTAATTGGGCTGCAGTGTGAAATCTAAATCGACACTTTAAGGTCTTTAGCGTCAGTTGCAATCAAGGCTATATCTCTATCAGAAATGGGGACAGACCTGAAGTGAAATCTGTGGAAAATGGGAAGTTGAGGATCAATAAGGTTTCACACTCTAAATTGTTATTCAGTCCAATTTTTAGAATGACAAAGTGTTATAAAGTTAGTACATCACTGGGTAGATTGGTTGGGCTAAAGCAAAAGGCAGAATTCATAATAAAAAGGTTGAGTGGGAAATGGAAGAAAGGAAAAAATATGGGAGTGGGTGGTGTTTTGACCTCTGGCCTTCTTTCTCATCTTTTCTTCCTACTTTCATTCCTCTGGGACATCTACCCCTCATTCCTCTCTTACTCGCAGTTACTCATGTCCCTGAGGTTAAAGACGCTGCCAAAGTGAAAACAAAGGGAACTGCACTGCAACTGGTTTCAGTTATCCGTTCAGAGTTGAGTTTCTGGTTGGGAGCATTCAGGATGGTCAAAGACTGAGTTGCCATCTGGAAGGCATACAGTTTCATAAACAAAATCCTGCAAGCAACTTTGACTGAACTACTTAGAAGTTGTGCAAAGTCTGTAGTCAAATCCTGCCTGGTGCTCTCAATCTTTTGTTGAAAGCCTTTCTTTTCAGTTGAAATTCTAAGGATGTTTATACATTTAAGAGTAAATTCATTACCAAATAATCAAGACCCAACCATCACTGATAGAAAGAGAAACGGAAATACTGTTGTTTTACTACGTGTTTTGTTTTTCTTTTAACTTTACCAATATTTATTTAAAATTGCAGCAAATTATCCACTTTTGAGAACAATTCTTTTTTTTTTCCTTTATTTTGTTTAAGATTTATTAGTGGAAAAAGTGTTTCATGTTCCATAAACTTGGGAAGGAAAAAAGTCTATGCATTGAGTCTGAGAGTGAAACACTGCCCCTAAATGTGAACATGAGCCATAATGGTCAGTATCCACATCATGATGTACAGGTTGGAAGATGGTAATTTTCATAAATAGAAAAAAATATGCATGGTCTGACTGTAAGGAATGTCTGGTGGAAGCTGAATTGTGAAGTTGGCAGGGTTTCTGTTAAGAAATGCCAGAGTGTTTTTAAGTTTCATAGCAAAATATGATGATGGAAAAAAAGAATGACAGGAAGGGAGAAAGAAAATGATCGGAAGTTAGTTTATGACTTACTGTGAGTGGTATGGGAGAATATTATGAAGGTGTGAGCGAGCAAGAGTGAAATGAGAGATAATTAATGGAAATAGCTGAGAGGAAAAGTCATTTAACTTGTTGGTGGTTGTGGTTTAATGTCTTGGCTTCTCCACACTAAGATGGAGCTGAGAGCTATGATCTTGTTTTCTCTCCCGTGCTATCAACTTACATGTGTAGGTTTACATTAATAAAAAGTTGTTGTTGGAACTGATTATTTCAGAGTGTTTGTCGAGTGAGCTTTGGGTGTTGGTGTTTGGTAAACTCAGTTGTTTAATGAGAGAATATCAGAAGTTTTGTCATATGTTTCTGTTTTCTCAATGTAACTACAATAAAAAGGAACATTTTTTGGTCATTCAGAAAACCCACCATCAATAAGTAGTGGCTGGTATTTTTCTGCAGGCTGCCAGTGTTTGGGAACCTCCTGTTTGTCTTTGAAGAATTTCATTTAAGTGGTTTCTGTTGAAGTAGCTGCAAAAGCTGAAGAAAACGGCAAGAATTTCACCATAAAGCTCTGCAGCTTTTCCATGACTATCCTAGGAGCTCATAGTAATATCCAGGTAATTTAAAATGTTCATGCAACACAAGCTTGATCAAAATGCATGTACGGTGGTTAAGTCTCAGTGTTTTAGGCCAGGAATTTAATATGTCATCTAGCTTTATACTTCCTGAAATGTAATCCTAAAATGGCATTACAAAAGTGAGCAGCTTGAAGGCCCCAGAGAGGAAGATTATGACTCATGGTTGCAATTGAAATTCACTGGAAGTAATGAAATGTCCAGAGAGAAATGGGGATCTAATTACTGCATTCAAATGTAGAGTTCTCATTATGGTACCAAAGGTTGTTCTGTGTAGACTTTCTTTTTTTTTTTTTTTTATCTGATCTTAGATTAGAAGCTTATATCTTTAGTCTGGTTTGGACTTTGACACACAAAATAATTTCAGTAAATTGTTCTGTTTTTATAACAGTTTTAGTGCTTTGGTGCTTTGGTGATGCACACCAAAGTCGAAATTCTGATTGGGAAGTCAGAGTTTACCAAGTTTCATTTTCAATGTGACTGTGTGTACATAAAATGTAGCAATGATGGCTCATGTATAAACTATTTAGTAGTACTTCTAGTTGTTTATCTTAAAACAGGGGCCCGCCTAGTGCTATAAAACATGTATTTTTTGGAACATATTTTTCTGTATTTAGAAAAATTAGGAGATATATTGCTTCTAGCATCTGGCCACAACAACAATTACCAAATCTAACCTTTTTCTGTCTTGCAACTGAATGCTCCCAACTCAGTTTGAAGTCATTCTCACCTTTAACTTCTGAGACAAACCCAGTTCAGCGTTAAATGTGAGAAAAACTTATCATTAAAGAAAAAAAACGTGCTGCATGTTCCTTGATAGGTGTAGTCATTTTCAATCCAAATGAAGAGATTACAAGGTCATCTCTTCATTTGGTTATAACTATATCTGATTTTTACAAAATTCCAAACATAGACCATAGTTTGTTTGTTTGTTTGTTTGTTTTGTTTTGTTTTGTTTTGTTTTGTTTGTTTTTTTGGGTTGGTGGGGGAGGGTTTATTGCATTTTAAAGTTCATGACCAAAAATGTTACCAGCCATAGCTGATCATGGGAAAATTGGCCTAGTTTGAGCACTGGCTAATTGATTGATTGGTCTGCACTTTAAGATCAATTAGAATTATTGTTGCACAAAAGATCAAAGTATTAATGAGAACTCTTAGCTGCATGATTGTGTAGCATGTTGCCATAGTGCTCCTCACTCATCTTCAGTTTCATCTTTTGCTTAAATGTCTCCTGTGGATCATTTCCATATATTTTCAAACCAGTGGTTCTTTGGGCATTTACCATGCAAATTCAGCATAGACCCGTGTGCATGTAAGTCCAGACCATGTCACTTTATTTGCTGCACATCTGCCTCTATAATGTTTTTGTCTGCCTCTAAACTGTTTCCTCTCTTGCTCTTTCATTTGAGTCTCTTGATGCAGCCAAACCAAGTGGGTATTTTCTCAAGTGGCTGCCTTTACAGGATGAAGTTCCCCTCTTTGATATTCTATGGACTGTGTTTTCTTGCCAAGGGATACTCCCAGGGAATCACATGTTGGATTTGTTGCTGGAGCCACCACGCTACAGATTGTCAGTGTGTTTCTCCTGCTGGAACCCAGTGATTAAGGGAGCCACTTGACTTCAAATAAGCACTAGAAACAGTTTTGCTCACTGACATTTGTGTATGAAGTAATGTTTCTACGAAACAGCCTCATAGTTCAAGACTGCATGAGATGTCTTTAACACTCTTAGAGCTTTTTGAGCTACTTGTCAGGCATCCAGGGCAGTAAAGAGAGAGCAGTGCTCTCAGCTGTTTGCTGAGCACTTCACAACAAAGAGCACTTAAGTTGGCTGTAAAGAGTATGACTGCAATGAACCAGTTAAATTTAGCATGAGTCATTAAACTTGGGTGGACAGGTAGTAATGCTTGTCCAGCTGACTTGCATCAGTGGCTGAGAAATCACTGTGCTTCTGTTCACCTAGCTACAAGTCAGTACTTTGTGAGTCTGAGTGTTATATTGTCAGCCTTGTGAAGGCCCTTTTTGTTATATGTCTATTAATGCTGCAATTCAGGCGTGATAAGGTTTGCTAGTAATTATAATACAAATGACAGAATGACTTTTATAAGTTAAAAGCTTTTCTCTTTATATCAGAGAAATGACTGCACTGAATGTTTGGGAGCTTTAAACATTAATTCTGTACACAAAAGATTATCCATGACTACAGGGCTAACTTATACAACTCATGAATGACAGTGCCTACAGATATGGAATCTGATGTGGTTCTCAGAGTTAACCCCCTTGTTATATAACAGTAACCAAGACGTTTATCTCATTATCTGGAGACATCGGTCTCATGTTTAGTCAAGGCAATAGCCTTATATGCAGAGAAAACAATGTTTTCTTGTGATCATGACATAATTATGGCGAGAAGTTGAGATTATTTGTGTTAAACTCTGTTTCATCGTTCAGTATCACTGCAACAGTAAGTAGAGTCATACATGTTTAATTGTTTCCAGTGACGCTCCTTAATGTGACATTTTTAGCTCAAATCAGTAGCTCTCCTAATGTCAGATAAAGAAGGAATAGTTTTGGGTTTTTTTCTGTTGTCAAACTAATTTATTTGTATCACCAAAAAAACTAGAAATGCAAGAAGTTATAAAAGAGGTCCAAGCCCTGCATAGCAAGTTTGGCCATGCCCACATCCTTCCTCATGCTGTGTCATACTGGCAACATTGTCTCTCTCCCAGGTTGACTGACTGGGACATTGCCAACAGCATAAATATAGTTATCTAAATAGTACAGTATGCTTTTAAGACTCACTACACCATAAATATCTGACATTGTTGACTGAACAATTCCAGTTCTTATACAAGTTGTTTTTAAATTAAAGTTGGGTTTTTTTGTGTTTTTATCTGAGCTACTAGCATCTAGCATCAACATGTAACATGGCACCATCTACAAGCGGAAGCACCGAGTCCAACAGTGGTTACTAATTTTTGTTCAAGGTGTGTTAAAGAAGTCTGAACTTCAACACACGTGAATTACAAGAGGTCTTTTGTAGACACACGACACGGAAATATCACTTTCCCACGTTTTTATCACTAGTTATTAACATTAGTCAACTATTAGGACAGCAAACTTGGTTTTATAATCTAAAGATAATGAGAAATAGAAAATTTGTTCTCTCAAGATGTTATGACTTAAAATTAATTTTTAAATATGACTTATGTGTTTTTTCACAGACTTTCTTCAAATTTCATTGTTTAATGCCACAATCTTGTAAAGAATATTGAGTGCAAAGGTTATTTACTTTTATTACTGTTGCTCACTATATTGAAGGTTTTTTTTTTTTGTTTTGTTTTGTTTTTTTTGAAACTTTATAAAAAGTGCACACACTTGACCAACCTAGTTTCCTCTTAGTTTCTCATAAAACATTTCAAATAATCAATTTAGAAAACATTTTAATAATCTAAATAAATGATTCAGCTTTTTGTACTTGGTGTTCACTGTTTGCCAGTCTTCCGTCTGCTTCTTTCTGGCTGTCAGTGTTTGCCTTTCAGCTGGGCCTAATGTTGAACATATGAAATCCTCGCTCTTTGTTTGAGTTCAATGAAAGCCAGAGATTGATGCCAGGTTGCTCAGACACTCACTGTATTCACTCTCTCCCTCCTTTGGCAGGAGACACCGACCTCACACACAATCCTTAATCCTCACGTGCATGTGCAGAGACAAATGATACATACACATGGATAGAGGAGAAACAGTCTCAACCTGCAGACTTAGGACCATAATTAGAGATAATTTACATGGATCAAGTTGAAAATAATCTGGATAGCAGGTAACTAAATCCTGGTCATCTTTACTCTATGTATGTGTATGTTGAGGTCAGACTGGTTGACGTGTGTATGTGTGGAAAAGAGCTGGTTCACCCAGGAAACGGACAGGGTGTGCCCCAGACATGAAGCTTGAGGGTGGGAAGGAGGGGCCGGGCAAACACAAGATGGGGCAACCTCTCTGTGGTGTTTGGGTTTTTTATTTGCTCATACTTTAGTCTGGATGTGCAGAATGCACAGATTTGTGCATTCAACCAAGTTGTAACTGTTGGTGACAGAACCATCAAGTAATCCCCTCGGGTAGTTATATCTGTGGAGTGAGGAATAACAAGTCATTCTTTGCGAAATACGCACTGCAAGATTTGTCAAACAGCAAAAGAAACGGGTAGTCATCAGTTAATGTCACGGAGTGTAATTTAATCTGTCTCTTTGTGCATTGTGTGCATGAAAGCAGAGTGTGGCTTACTGTAAAGCCAAGTCTGTTGGCGGTTGTGTGCGTTGTTGATTCGCTCAGTAGATTTGTTGTCCTTTCTGATCTTTAATTGTTGGAAAGTGGGTCAGGACTGGGATTGCAAACATTTGGAGGACACAAAAACAAGCACTAAATCCTCTCCAAACTTGTCAGAGGGAAACTAAAACTTCATTCCACTTCAGTCTTTAGACGCTTGAGTGCCTTCCTGAATTTTTTGGCGTCACTTAAGGAAAATTCTAACTGCAGAAAGCCGGGTTGCATCTGTGCCTCAAACATTGTTTTTAATGTTGCCTTTAATGATGTAGACTTCAGCACCCATGGTTTTCCTTTTGAGGAGCATAGCAAGAGTTTTGGTTTTGTTTCATATTGATCTACCAAAAGTTGGGCAACAGTGATATTGAGAACTATCATTGAGTTTCTCTTGATTTTGGAACAAAAGACCCTACAAATACTCAGTATTTTCATCTTCAGTAATTAAGGGAAAAACAAATTCTGTCAAAATCATCAAACGTTGCTGCTGTAAAAGGGGTATAGAACCATAACCAATTTTGAAATATTAATATCTTTAAGATACTTTTTTGCAAGAAAAGGTCTATTTATTCTGGTTTTTTACTTCAGAATGAATAAATATAGGAGATTTCACAAAAAAACAAGAGTATTTTGAAGCCGATATTGAATGTAGATGTCTATTTTCTGCAACTGCTGGAAGACCATTGTAAAAATAGGGGAGTCTAAGGGAGAAGGCCTCATCTGTCTTTGCCACAGTCCTTAGAACAGAATATAGGGCAGCTTTCATGAATTCTTTTCCATGCATAAAGTAGTTTTGAAAACTAGTGTTTTCAACACATTAAAATTTATGCAGTAGTGAATTAGAAATGTTTGAAAATTTTATTTTTGAGTATGACACAAGCAGCACATTTTTAAAAACTAAACCCTGGGGTGATAATTGCACTTACATAACATAAGACTGCACTTGTATTGAAGTACATAACATCTTTTGATCGTCATCAAAAATTTATAATTTTATTTCAGTTTGACAAAACAAATAAGTGAACTTTGTGACCTTGCTTTTTTGCTGTTTTAGACTTGTTGAAATGAATTAACAGTTATGCAAACCAATATACAGCAAATGAAAAATTATGTGATCATAGACAACTCATAAATTTGTAAAATTTTTATTTTTCATGCTTCTTAAAGAAAAAATACAATGATTTAAAACTTTAATACATATGAACAAACTAAACATTACTTTGGTCTTTATGCCAGTAAAAATGTTTTTGCAAGGACAGATCATACCATTTTTGTTTCCAGGCATTCATCTGAAAAAATCAAAAATCTTAAGGGGCATAGCTTCTACATTAATCTCCCCATGTCTCAAGAAAAGAGTTGGGAAAACCCTCAACCTGAGTATGTACATCCGGAACTTGGGGCGATATAGAAGTTGGTCAAATCACTCAGATGTGACACACAGGCTCAGCCTCTTAATTTTCATATTGAATCCAGACTGTGATCTTCTTATCAGAGACCAGTACAACTAGAGTGCCAGCTTTGAAAAGAGGCATTGCTGTAGCAAAATGGCCTGCTGTTTTGAAAAGGGAGCGAGTGGGTATGGAGCTGGATCCTTTGAGGTTGTTCTCAGTTTCATGTTTCATGTTTTGAACCTGAACCTGTGATCTCTAATGCTTTGAAGTGAGAAAAGTTGAGTTGGTGCTGCTGGCAGTGATGGTCTTTTTGTGCTAAAGGCTTCTGGATGTCACTGTTGGCATAACATGGGAGCTGCTGGTTCACCAGTGCAAAAGATTTGGTGAGAAAGAAGGGTGTTGTTCCCATTACAGGCTTTTTGAGAAGTGAACCTTAGAAAACATTTTGGATGCTTTGGCAGATTTCTGTTTGAAACATTGAATGTTTAAGTTTACTTCAGTTAGAGTTACTGTGGGGTCATTGGAGGCTGGTAAACAGTATTTTAACGGATTTCTACAAATAGACACTGTTGTGAGCCAGTTTGATGCAGGCTAGATGCCAGGAGGGGCTCCTGTAGGTGCACATATCTTTGAAATAGAGCTTTCATTCATAACTTGGGGTGCTCTTAGCTTGCAGTGTTCAAACAAATCTTCACACATACACTTTTGATTTGGTCAAACAAATTAGAATTCAGAAATATTTGGTTTCTTTAATGTTTGTTTTCTAGGCAGAGTGATGACTACTTTCTGCTTTTTTTTTGTAAAAGGAGGAAAAAAAACACTTGGAGAAATTTATGATATATCTCCAAGTGGCCCTCATATGGTGGGTGGTCAGTCTAAATGTCTGTTTACTGTGGTCAGGAATTAGGATGGTAAACAGACAGGCTCTGTAAAAATGTTGAAGTACCACTTGAAGTTATAGACAGAGAGTCATTTTAGCACTCATGCTGCTTTTGTTTCATTGAAATATTAACCATGTGATTGTTGGGCCTCAATGTATCATTTTTTTTATGTTCTAAGAGGTTTTTTTTTTGTTAAATTTTAATTTTAGGCTTTGTTTATAACATACAATAGTCACCTGATAATATTTTTTTACCCCCTCATGAAAGAACTTTAATGTTGTAGGCAATGTATTTGCAGAGCCTTCCTGATAAGTTAACTAAATTTTCAAAAAGATTAATCTAATAATTAACCTCTGGATCAAAAGTCTAACAAAAACATAATTAAGTCCAAAATGAGAATGTATCGCTCTCGCTATGAAAAGGGACAACCACAAAGGAGTTTCTGCCTTAACCTTTGGCAAAAATAAAGGCTGTACAGATTTAAACACCTTCTGTCAATGTGAAAACAAAATAAATAGGTTGTAAAATGTGTTCACCTGGTGTGACGCTATTTCAACAGTAGACAGTACTAGTTAAAAATTTGGTGTATATAGCTTAGGAGAATTTAATAAACTCTAGGAGATGTCGCAAAGCACGTAAAGGAAGCCCATTATCTCCATCCATAATCTCCATAATCGTGTTCATTATCTGAACACGATTATCCTTGCAGGGTCGCAAGAGGGCTGGTGCCTATCTCCAGCAATCATCGGGCGAGAGGCAGGATACACCCTGGACAGGTTGCTAGTCCGTCGCAGGGCTGCATGCTTAAATCAGCCCCAAGTTGCTTTTGGGTCTACTGCTGATTCACAGACAACTCAAAACTCCTGCATTGGTGATTAGAAACAAGCTGGCAGGTCTTTAACCTACCGTGTGTCTTTTTTTTTTTTTTTTTGGTTGGTTTTGGTTTTGCATTGTTTTGGTGTGGGAAGCTTAATCTACTCATGGTTAACCGCTGGTGACTGATGTATTCTTTAACTGCTTAAACCTGTGAGCAACATCTGTACTGTGACCCTTTGCCGTGAACACATATACTATTAGAGCCTTAACATATGCAATCTTGTAAAGTTTTAGTCTTTTAATTTAAAAAGGGAAGTTGATATAGATGCAACTCACACCTCCAGTTAGTTTTACCTTCAGGTAAAAGGAAGTGGTGTTGTAGAAAAATAGGCATAAAAAAGTGAGCCTATATTGCAGGAAGTCAGGTGAGTTTTGGTTCCTCTTATTTGGGAAGACAATAGTGTTTTATTACTTTTTTTTTTCTAATCCTGATGTTCTATTCCTAGAATAAAAAGAATTAAGGGTACCTCACCTTGCAGATTTTAGTTGTCCCCAGCCCTTGTTTGTAAAGTACTGTTCCTAAAGAGCAAGAAGGTGAAACCAAATTGCTAACCTCAAGAATCAAAAGTTAAGAAACCATGCAGTTTATTTCTGCAAAATCTAAACTTGAAGTTTGATTTTACAAGTTAAACTAGGAGCCAACACATGGCTGTGTGACATCACATCCTGTTATGGCCATTAGGGTGTTTCAATCTTTAAAACAGAAACAGGAATATAACCGCTTAAACTGTGCAATTTTTGTGATAATTTTGCCCTTTATCCTAATACATTCAAAATAAACAGCAAATTTGCTCTGTGATGCTTTGTTCTGCAGTTTTTCATTCTGCAAAGTCCTCAAAAGTTCCTCCAAAGCCTGTAACTGGATAAATGCTTGGCCTTTGAAATTAAAGCTATTAATTCTTTTTTTTTTTTTTTTTTTTTTTTTTTTTTTTTTTTTTTCTTCATATGTTTTTCTCTCTTCAGACGATTATGGCTACCTGCCTGATGTGCTGCCTCCTCTTCCTGAAGTCCCGGACTCTGGCTCAGACCTGAGCTCCGTTGACATCCCAGCACGCTGCCTCCGCAACCCAGCCTTCCGCCACGCCTCCTCGCGTTATTGCTCCGCCATCAGCATGGACTCCTCTCCTGACAGCACCGAACGACCCATCAGCTACAGCTCCACTTCCTCCTCCGCCTCCTCCAGGGATAGTCACTGCTCCTTGGGCAGCCGTTCTACCCTGGTCACAGCCCCTCAGTGTAACCCCGTCACCTCTGACCGAGACTCTGGGGCGATTCGTTTGGAACTGGTCCCGGCCAGGCAGCTGGGATGCGAAGAGGAAGATGAGGGAAACAATGGCGAGGGCAGCAGACCGACTGCAACAGAACAATTACAGCCTAAGCTGAGCCCGGAAGTACAAGAGAAGATGAGCCAGGTGCAGGGACTTAGGACGTATGTGGACAGGGTGGTGCAAGAGATACTGGACACAGAGAGAACCTACGTTCAGGACCTGCGCAGCATTGTAGAGGTAAAACAGGATTTATTTGTAGCATCATACACAAGTTAATTCAAAGTTCTTTATTGGAAAACAAATTGATAGCGATATGACACATCCAGAATGTAAAATACATCAAAAGAACAGTATAAAACAGTTAAGCATCACATAAAAATAACGAAACCTTAAAATACAAGTTAAAGACATAATGGAAATGACAAAGTAATCATTGACCTTTGTGGAAAACCTAAAGTCATAGTTTCAAGCTTGATTTAAAGAAGCAAAAAGTTTCTGGACACCTCAGAGGAAAATAAATGGTTCTACCTGTTGTTTAGTTCTGCAAACACTGAGTGAGCAGGTCTCTGATGACCTGAGGAGTCGACATGGTACGTACATGACCAGCAACTCTGAAATGTACTTAGGCCCAACACAATTCAGTGCTTACAGACCATCACCAAGATCTTGAGTCTATCCTTTCACAACAGGGAGCAAGTGCAGTGATTTATAGCCTGTTGAAATATAATCCAGTTTTCAGTAACTTTAGTGGACGATGGTCAAGTTGTATGTCATCAACATAGATATTGAAAGAGATGTGCTTCTCTATAGTGTTTTAAAATGATCTTCTTTGAAAATAAATGGCAAGGCCAATAATGAATTTAGTTACAGTTTATGCTTTCAATATTTAAGTTTAAATATGGTATGTCCTTTAAATGGTAAGAATAATTTCCCTTTTTTTAAAAAAAATCTTTTCTTTTATATAGAACAAATCACAAATATGGCTGTGAAAGAGATCCCGGCTGACTATACAATAACAATAAGGCTTTAAGGCTATATCATGAAGTTGGCAGGCTGTGTTTTTTTTTTTTTTTTTTTTTTTTGGGGGGGGGGGCGGGGGTGTGTGGGTGGGGTGGGATGGTGTTGAAGATTAACCCATCCTTTCAATTTTATGTTGTTTTTTTGTTTTTTGTTTTTTTTTTTCTCTCTTTTTTTTCTCACACGTGAGCTTCTCTGCTGGTTGCCTGCAGGGAGTCTGTAAGGTCACCTGTGTGGGCGGGGATTGGTCCAGTTATATGACACCCTGCACCTTTGTCCTGCATTCGCTGGCACACATTCGTTGTATGCATACACACTCAAGCAAATGGGCTCATTTAGTGTTGTTGGCTTTGAACTGCAAGAATACACAGCACCTCCAGTCCGAGCTCAAGGGGCTTTGTTAAGGACTGGGTGTAGTGGCTTCCATCAAAGCTTGCACTCTTTCCCATTACCTTCCCTTCCTTTCTTAATTCTGTGCTTAGGCTTAGTTTCTTTGTTATGGATATTTAAGAAATGCAAACTTCAAACATGCACTGTTTTCTGCTTAAACATTGTGTCACTATTTCCACTGATTGATCCAAAATGACAAAAACCTTTTAATGTTTTTAGAGCTTTGCTGTCAATTTTCTGAAAACCTCTCTAAGTTTGCTTCCCCCTCCATACTTGGCTGCCAGTACAGGGACCTACATGAGCTAACAACCATTTCGTGTTTCCACTGCTGAATCCTTTGATCATGTTGCTGTGACAATGAAAAGTATTTACTCCCTTCGATGTTTTGCTCTTTTTATTCCTTTTTCAAATCAGTCATAATCATCCAAATTTGGCTTTTTTTGACACAAAAATTACCAAAACTCTTTAATGTCTAGGTCAAAACTGATTTCTACAAAATAACAGTTTAAATTAAACAGTTTAATAAAACATTCAACAAAGGTCGTCCTCACAAACTGACCGTGCAAGAAGGAGGCTAGTAAGAGAGGCCACCAGGACATCTCTGACTACACTGAAGGAGTTTCAAGCTTCAGCAACCCAGATGGGAGATACTCTGCAGCCAACATTTGTTTCCCTGGTTCCTTACCAGTAAAAGCTTTATGGGAGAGGGGCAATGAGTACTTGAAAAGAGCTGTTCATAGCCGATCCTCACGCAACCTGACAGAGCTTGAACAGTTGATCGAGGAGGAGTGGAGTAAAATTGCAGTTTCCAGATGTGCAAGCCTGACTGAGACCTGTCCACACAGACTCTATGCTGTGGTTGCAGCCAAAGGTGCATCTACTAAATACTGACTTGAAGGGGATAATTATGCCATCACCTATTTATGTTACATGTTTTATTTGATTATTATTTTGTAGAAATCAGTTTTCATTTTAACTTTTTTGTCAGAAAAGCCAAATTTTGTTGATCACGATTGATTCATAAAGCAATAAAAAGAATAAAACATCCAAGCGGCTGAATACTTTTTATAGGCATTGTACAGCCACAAACTTAAATGTATCTTATTGTAATTTTATGTGATAGAACAACACAAAGTAGTGCACACTTGTGAGACAGATGCAAAATAATTCATTATTTTCAACAGTTTTAAAAGAAATGAAAATCCAATAAGTGGGGTGCAGTGGTTTTTAGCCCCTCTGAGTCAATACCATGTAGAAGCACCAACAGCTTTGGACAGATTGCAGAATTGAGTTAGCTCCATCCATCTTTCCATCTATGGAGAGATGTTTCTCATCTCACCAGAAAACCTTCCCCCATGTTTGCTTTGTTCCTTACATGGCTGTCGGCAAAACGTTCACAACTTTTTAGGACGTTCTTTCAGCAAGAGCTTTCTTCATGCCTCTCTTCGTTAAAATCTAGATGTGTGAAGTGCATAATTGATGGTTGTCATGTCAACTGATTGATCTTTGGTCTTCATGATGCATTTGTTCACCAATGTTCTCAAACACAAAATAGCTGTCTTTTGCTAAGATTAAATTACACACAGGCGGACTCTCCTATTAGGTGGCTTTGGAGGGCAGGTGGGTTCTACTGGATTTTATTTTAGGGTATCAGAGTAAAGTCTAAATACGTATGCACACCACACTTTTCAGATTTTTACTTTTTAAATGGTTTAAAAAAACACCCCACATATTTTCCTTCCACTTATTTTCAAGTTATATACTACCTTGTGACAAAAGTACTTGCTTTTGGCCCACAGACCACCCAGCAGCTGCTCTTAAATGGCAGAGCAGCAAATTCTTCACCAAAGCGTTCTTCACGCTTGTAGCAAAAAGAAAACAAAGACCCACACACACACACACACACACACACACACACACACACACACACACACAGCAAACTGCCCAGTGTGAGTTGTCCCACAGCCTGTGTTTCAGTAAATCCTTTTGCTCAAAATGCTTCCTGCAAAGGAAGAGGGTGTGACAGCCACAGCACAAATATTTACCTAGGCTCCCCTGCGTTCACCTGTGTATCATCTGTCAGCACCACTGCTGTTGCTAGTTTTTCTTGCTTATTTTTGCATTTTTTTTTCTTCTTATTGATGCTCTTAAAAGATTTTAAATATTTCTGTGTGTATTTTCTTATCTTTTGTGATGTGCTATGTATTTGGTGTCTTTTCACCTCATTCCTTGGCTCAACCATTATGTGCAATCAGACCAATCCATCACCAACAAGTAAAGTTTTAGAAATTGTTTGGATCCAGTTTTTCCCCCCTTACTTTTCCAATCTCACTCTTGGACTCAAACCTCATTTGAGGTTGTCCATCATTGTGAAAATAATCTGTAGACATTTCTTGGCCTAAGAAAATACTCAGATGTGGAGATTTAAATGTTTGCACTCTGCATTGAGAGGAGTAATAACTTCCTACTGTGGTGCAGCGTTAGGGTTATGTTCGGGGAAAGACTTGCTTGAGGTTAATGGTTAACACATGAAAGAATCAGGTTTGTACTTGTTACGTCTGATGCTCAGAGGAGGGAGTGAACCTTCAGGTGTGTGCATGTGCTGATCTGAACGCTAACCTTTGTTGAGCTCACTGAGGCGGAGCATGATGATATGAGCAGGTCAGGCCGGGTCAGATCCCTAACCCTGTGGCTAATAAAGCATCACCTTACATGTTACTGCTTAGTCAACAAATCCTAAACATAACCTGCTAACACAACCCTTAGCATAACCTCCAGCCCATAGGTAAATTTCCAAGGTTTCAATTTATACCTCAAACCCTTGAATCATGACATTGTGTCTTTTTAGTCAGGATGGACAGAAAGAATGAGACTCCATCTCACAGTCCAACTATTGATTGATTCTCTTAGTTAATGCAGAACTAATCAAGCTAACTTTAACTTGTGATGCACTGGAACCTTAAAAATAAAAAAGAAGCAGGCTGACAGACATTTTAAAAGAAAAAAAAAAAAAAAAAAGAATACTCCTGTCTTTAGTTCACGTATTCATCTTGAGTCAGTTTAATCGATGAAGTCTCACTTTGCACAGCCGTTTGTAGTTTTTGTGTCCATATGAGTACTGGATCTTTGACACCTTTGTCATACACAGAAAAACATGCCAGCTATGTACACGCCATGATGCGCTCTGCCACCCATTTGTTGTGACTGGGATGGTATGAAGTTTATTTTCTGGTTCATCCATAAAGCTACACTTGCGCTCAGCAGCTAAAGCGCTGCCCACTGTGTTCTGTCAATCTGCACGCATCTCCGCTCTACCTGTATACATACACCCGCCACACACTTCACTGCTGTTCACTCCGAACCAGCCACTAGGCAGCAGATCCGGGTGGACACCCAATAAAAGACAGGCTGTTGTATTAAACGCATCACGCCAGTCAGTTTAAGGATGCCTATTGGTCCACCGAAAAATGATGAAAACCCAGACATGTCCAGGAAAAGGAGAACGTTTGATCACCCTATGTTGCGCTAGTAGCACTTAGCATTCATCAACAACTCATTGGCGGAAGTGAGAGCGTTCCGCAACACTAATAATTATCCGGCTGAAACATGTGGCGCTAAATAGTAAAACATAATTTAACAAAGCTTCGAGACAGATAATTTGCCTCGAGGAATTTTAATAATGAGGTACTCGAATCATTCAATGAACCATTACGGTCCTATAATCTATATGAAGATGCTTTTATTTTTTACTGTTTGAATGCATAAAATGTGGACAAAAAGAAGCTGTTGCCTTGCATTGCTAATATCAGTTACTCACTACATTAGAAAATCCCAATGGTTTTCCAACTTGACCACTTCTTTTGGGTTTGCTGTCCTTCCTTAACTCACAGTAATAAGGCAAATAAAAGTCACCATTAGCATTAGTGCAAAAAACACTGCTTCTGTTAAGTACTAAAGGGAGGATTATGGAGACTAAAACATGGCCTCACGACTTTTTATTAGGGTGTCAAACTCTACATTTACTGTTTTAGTCATTTTAATTCAAGATAGAACTATGAACAGTTGATTGGTTATGTTAATGAGAACAACACAGTATTCTCTTGTTTTTGCCATTCTGTCATTGTTCATTACATTGTGAGTGCTGGTCGGTGCAGCTCTGTAAAATCTACAACAAAACAGTGAAATACCAGAGCATTGCTTTCCTGACTCTTCTTTCTTTTTTTTTCATCCCAATGTCACCAGTCTTTATGATCTTTAGCACTGCAGCCACTAAACTATACATCAAGTATGGGCCTTGAGTGCAGTGAAAGTCAATTTAAGGACCCATTAAATTATCTGCATTCAGATTTTGCATCTTTTACATTTGAAAATATATTTCTTAATAAATATTGCATCCAAGCAGTACTTTGCGGTTGGAAAATTGCATACATTGATATTGCAATGATGATTGCAATAGAATAAATAAGTGCAGCTCTGGCTCAGCTCTAAACGGTCTCTGTTGTTGTTGTAGTCATTATTCATCAGTTTTGCACTCATCCTGTGTACAATAAGTTGGGGTTTTTTTCTAAATCTTATTTAAAAGGTGTTTTGAAAATTTGTTGTTTTTCTCACTAAAAAAAAATTGCGTCAAAACAGGAGTGGCAGATGCATAAGAAAAGGGTTATTACTCTGAGAGTACTTTCCAGTAACAAATCAGCAGTTGTCTTTAAGTCTCTTGAATCTGCAAATTTTGTTGTTGGAAAAAGAAAAGATTGACTGTTGATTTTCCTCCATTCACCCCAACAAAAACAGAAGAAAGGACTGATGTCTGGGGCTAAGCTGCTCATAATAATAATGAACAAACAAATCACCACCAGGAACATGAGCTAAACCATCAGAATAGAAATAAAGTCAACAAATTGAAGAGAATGACTAGGGAAACTCCCTGACCTTCCCTCTTCTTTGTGTCTTATAAAGGTAGCTTTATGAGATGAAATGATTACTGGGTGTTTGTGCAGGTTCAGGACAGTCCTGTTTTCCCTTTTTCTCAGTGTTGTAACTTCTTTCCAGGGTAGTTTCAGGCTCGGTCTGGTTTCAGAATTGGTATTGAGTTTCTATCTTAAGTAATACAAACGATGCGCTGTATGCACATAAGTCTGCGTAGGTGTTTGACCGGTGTCTGTAGCTTCTTTTTGGGATGAACTCAGACCTGCAGGAATAGATACCATCAGAGCTCTGAATTAGACAGAGACACAATAAAAGTGAGCAGACAATGGAAATTTAATCTAAACACAATCAGCAGTGATCACTAATGTAAAAACTTCATATAGTGATATTAATCAGTTTCCTAATGGTACCTTATGCTTCTTTTTGTCCTCTCTTTTTTACTGACTCATAATTCATTCCTTTGCCACCTTAATGCAAAGTGATATAACACGTAGATTCATATTTTCCACACAGTCTAATACATCAAGTGCTGTGTAATGAGAATTTCTCATTTAGGAAGTCCAAATGCAACCTGCTTAGAAACATTTCCACCTGTCCTTGTTTCTCCACGTCTCACTTTCTACATGTAGGGCAGAGAGAAGCCGGAGGCTTTTGTCTAATCACCGTCAGCGCTCATATCAGCACCCATCAGTAACGGATGTGATTGAGGCAGTGATAAGGTGTGCTGAGTGAAATCCTCCCAAACTTACATATACCTTTTTTTTTGTTTGTTTTTTTTTTCTTTAATGGATTCATGTTAAATCTGTCTTTAACAGGAGAAAACTAATTTGCATCAACATAATGGCCTCTACTGTCTCTTCATCAAGCTGTTTACCAAAATCAAAACATGATCAGGCTTTTAACTTTAAAAGAGGCAAAAACGTGATTCAGGAAGGTTTCTAAGGATTATTTTGGATTACAGTATTTTCCTTACAATTAAATATGAGGATATATACATTTTTCTCCCAAAAGGTTGGTATTTTTGGAGGAATAAAGTGAGGGAAAAACTCAAGAGAGATTTACACATTGGGGAGTTATTACTTTAATATCTGTAGTTACTGGTGGAACATTGTACAGCCATGGTGTTGAAAAGCTCACATTTCTGAAATAACTAACTTTTTTTTTGTGATTATTTAATCTTTGTTCAATGCAGTACAAAGTAGAGGGAAGGGGAGGCAGAAAACCTGAAAAAAAAAAAAAAAGACAGTAAATTTTAAGTGAATCAAGATGTGAGCCTTGTTGTTTATAGACCCTGTCCAGACTGCTCTGTCTTTGTCTCTACAGGACTACTTGGAGAGCATCAGTAACCAGTCTCGACTGGCCCTGAGCTCGGAGGATAAAGGTTCGCTGTTCGGCAACATCCGGGATATCTACCACTTTAACAGGTACTATACACACACACAGGAGCTCGATGGATTTAAACTTGAGAAATTAGTCAGAAATCAAAGTGTGAGAAAATCAGAGACTTGCTGATATTCTTGAATCTTGTGTTGTTCGGGTCCTCAGTGGCAGCCAGCCAAAGTCTTATTTCACTCATTGCTGTGAAGCTATAAGTGAAATAAGCTTTTCGATACTGCTGAAGCATATTGATGCAGTGTCTGCTTAACAAACAGACTAACCTTTTCTCATTTGGGTCACTTAAGGTTACCAAAATTATTTTCTTTGCTAAATGCCAAAAAGTTATATCTATAAAGAGATTTCTTTATTGCTGTATTCAAAGTCAAATTATTGCACACACTAAGATTACAATGGCTTTTTGTAATCTGACAATTTGGAAAAGCTGATATGATTATGTCATGGCTTTGTAATTCATAACATTTGAGTTAATTGGCACATCTGTGGATGTAATTAAGGACAACACATTGAATGCACTGCTTCCTTGCATGACATCATTGGAAAACAAAAGCAAGTCAGCCAAGGCATTAGGAAGTGAATTTTGAACTTCTCCAAGTCTTAATCCCCCTCTGGTATAATTCCCAGGTACCTGACAATGCCAAGTTCATCTGTTCAAATAATCACACACAAGTAGAACAATCATTGAGACGTCCGTCATACTGTTTAAAGAGGAGGTTGTACCTGTTTCAGAGATGGTTTTATACAAAATGTACATATAAAGCCCAGAACTAAATCAAAATGCTGGCTAAAACTTGTGTGTCATCATCCAGAGTAAGTCCAATACCGACATGGGCTAAAAGGCCACTCAGTGAAGAAGAAGTAATTAGTTGAAAAGCAACATAAAAAAGGGGGAAGCTTACAAGCCTGAAAACACCATCTGAACTATGAAGTATGTGGGTGCCAGCATCATGTTGTAGATGTATTCTGCTGCAGAAAGAACTGGTACACTAAGAAAATGGATGGCATCAGAATCAGAATTACTTTATTTATCCCAAAGGGGAAATTACAACACTATGAGACATCATGAAGAAAGACCATTATGTGGAGATACTGAAACAATATCTCAGTACATCTACCAGGAAGACGAAGCTTGGGCACAAATGTCTTCGAGATGGACAACGGACCTAGGCATATTGCCAAATTAGCTACAAAGTGGCTTAAGGACAGCAAGCTCTGTGTTTTAAAGTGGCCATCAAAAAGACCACTTTCTGGGTGGAGCCCAAAGTGTGAGGAACAGTAAGTCCGTCACTATAAAATGTGTTCCACTACAGCACCTCAGCTGTTAATTCAGTCAAAACTAAACTACAATTAACATTATTTTGACAGCGTCTGAAATAGCTTAATTGGTAAGAATAAAAATTTGAAAAGCATTTGGAGATGCTCGAGCTGATTTAGACTGACAGGAGAGTTAGCGTTTTAAAACAACTCTGCTGCACAAAGACACACCCTGAGTCTCTCTTCTCTTTCTGGATCCACAAACAATGTCCAGCTACCAGAGAATCTGGGCTGAGGTTCTCTGATGTCTAAGTATAGCTTTCTATCAGCAGTCAGGTGTGTTTACTATATTTTTTTGTGTGCTTGTGAGTTCTAAATCCAGAAGATGTGGCGAGTCGAGCATCACCCACAGTGGTCTGGAGACAACAGTTTTCTCCCACCTATTCATTTCTCGGCACCTGCACACAGACAAACTGGCCTGTAAAAGGAGGAATTAAAGCAGTTCCAAGCGGTCATGATGACCTCATGCTTTATCCACAAAACAATCACCTCAGCAGCAGTCCGTTTTCCTCATTGTGCAGTAATACACCCACATGGTTCAACACATAGGAGCTGGTTGTGTGAATACATGGAAGTTTATTATTTGTGTAATGTCAAGTGCCCTAAGACCTACCTCTTGTACTCTTACTCCTACAATTCAAAGCAATTATTTTGGAGTTTAAAGTTTATGGAACAACGTGCACACAATTCATACCTAGTTTCTGATGTCTGTCATCTGTTTTAGGGACCTTCTTCATGAGCTGGAGAAGTGCAATTCAGACCCTGTGGCCATTGCAGAGTGCTTTGTATCCAAGGTAAATGTGGTCATGCCACCCCCTCTCCCTTTCCCCCCTTTTATCTCTGTTCACACCTCAGTTCTTAGGTATGAAGGATAACCTGTATTTATTCAAGGAGGTAATTATTGCTTTTGTATTGCTTTGCATTCTGCTATCTGATTATCATTTTTTGCCGTGTAACCTTGGCTTTTCGTCCAAGGTTCGTCATTAAGAAATACAAATTACAGAAAATTAAAAATATTAAGTGGGGGCAGGTTTGGAGGTGACACTATGTTTCAGTTGCAGCAAGGTGGGCAGGAAGGTATTGACAGCTTCATAGGAATTTTAGCCATTGTTTGAAATGCAGTCATCCTTTTTCAAAAAGAGGAATAATAGCAATGCTTCTCTCAGCAACTCTACTTGAAGATTCCCTATGTTCATGCGGTTCAGCTGTTCTTCTACACCCACTCTTCATTTGTCTAGATCCCACAGAAGTGATTGCATGATCATGTCCCATGATAATGTGCTAAATTCCAGCACTTCCTCCTAAACATATTACATTCCCTCCCTACCATACTGCAATTACCCCCACAACCACAGAGCCACTGTCTGACCAAATACAAAAAAAAGAAACACCCATTCAGCATCAGACTCCCAAAATACAGCAGCTGTTGTTGAAACACTTGGTTTTTATTGCAGCCCACACCACTTTTTGGGTAATTAGCTTAAATCCATAAACAAACATGTACACAGACATCCTGTAGCTTGTTAGCAGCTGATTAATGCTGCAAGAACTCTCTAAATGAAATGTTTTTCAGAGAAAAGATGTAATTTTTTTGGTTCCAAATAAGTGATCTACTTACTGGACCTAATATGAGTCATATGCTGTTGACTGTCTTTTTTTTTTTTTTTTTTTTTTTTTTTTTTTTAAGTTGTAGCTGCTGCAATGTGGATCATTAAGACAAGAAAATATCTTTGTGGTGTTAAAAGTTGCTTCAGTTAGGAGTGAGGTTGAGTCATGGCGAGATGAAAAAAATGCCTCTACCCTTCTACAATCAATGCAATATTATAAAGCATCTGAAATATCTGCACCACATTTAGATGGCATAAAACTAACTCCCCAGTTCCTTACCGTCCCCTTGAGTGGACCCCGCGTGAGCTTTTTACCCCGTGCGTGGTCCCGTAGGGGGTTGAGATTCAAGAACCAACATCCCCATTGCTTCATCGTCATCCGACTGTAACTTTTGCCTCACTCTTCCCGAGCGTCATGCTAGGACTGGTTAAAGACTCTCCCTGGCTAAGCAGCAAACCTTTTGCCAAAACTGGTCAAATCTGCACTGTTTAAGAATATGGCAGTGTTTGTTTTTTTTTTTTTTTTTTTTTTTAAATAAGATATTTTGTGAATTTTTTTTTATCTTTTTATTTTGCAACTAATTTAGCCACAGTTTCCTAAAACTCTAACACAAGACTAACACTCACTACGAACATAACAAAAGTAAAAACAATACACATGAACATCTGGTTATAAATAAAGATAAATGACTCGATAACTGTTACTTACAATAACTGTTTAACATTTGAATGAATTTATTGCTCAAATGACATACATCGCTATATTTTTACCATCCTCATCTCAGTCATTTAAATCTTTTGGTGTGGTAGCAGCACTTTGGTGGAGGACTGTTTTTGTTTTTTTTTTTGTTTTTTTTTGTTTTGTTTTTTTTTGTTGGTTTTTTTTTTTGTTTTTTGTTTTTTTGTATTTAGGCAGTCTATGGTTTAGGTATCCAACAGTCTGGGAAAGTATGGATTATGATTTAGGTATTTTCCAAATCTGAATAACTATGGAGAAATCAAAATAGAAAATGGAAAAATATTTGTAACCTTTTAAGCAATGGGACAGAGAATAAATATGTGCTTTAATTATCATTCCATCTATCTAAACATTTTTTTTTTGTCCATCCATACATCCATCTCTAGTCTGGGTTTTTTTTTTTGTCTGTTTGTTTGTTTGTTTGTTTGTTTTTTGTTTATTTTGCAGGTTGCCAGTTTAAATTTAACATCTCTTCAAAGTTACAGAAAACTTTTAAACTTAAAAAAATGCTAGAAATTTCTCATTTAAGTATGGAATTTATACCTGAAAATTATACAGAAGCGCTTATGCTAAAACATACATTCTCAAAAAAAAACCATTTCAATAAGTTTTACTAAACTTCTAGACATCATCTGGTAACCCTGCTTGTATGATTTGTCATTATGGTCTAGAGAAATGGGTTTCAGCTACTGCAAGTATTTAATCACCACTGACTGTCTCCCACTTTGTGAGGTAATTGGAGCTGCTGTTCTCTATATGTGTGTGTGGCTCCATTATTTTTCCACATTTAATAGTCTAGTAATGGTTGCTAAAACAAAGAAAACCACACACATACACATTTATCTTCAAGTTTTAACAGCCAAGAATCACAACCCAGCTCAGTTTTTAAAAATGATATGGATTTCGTTGTAAATTGGTCCCAGATAATTGACTTTTTATCATCATATTCTCTTCTGTTTGACCCTCCTTGCTGTGAGTAAGCCTTTTAAAGAGTTGCACGGGCTGCTACATACTGATAGAAGCACAGAGAGAACAATTACACAAGGAGCTAAAAATTTTTGTTCTTGATTTACAGTCTTCAGTGCCTGCTTGCTGACTCACTTTGATTGGTCTGTTCTTGGGAAATCATCGCTCCTGCGAAACCTTGGGCTTTATTACTTTGTTATTAAAGTGATGAGTGGGCTCTGAACCAGCATGAACCTTTTTTTTGTTTCCCTCTGTAGTGATTACTGGCTTCAGCTCCAACAAGTCAAACTCCTTCCATATAATTTGTCTCTTTATACTGCAGAGGAAGATGTCTCCTTTTCCACATATGTACCAGCTGCACACAACTCAGAACTCTAACATGAAGAATCAGCATGTGGTGATTATATGATTTACCATGGCTTGTATACATTTCTAAAATTCTAAAAAGGGAAGCGTATTACAGATGTGAGTTATTCTAAGGCCTGCTGGTGAACTGGTTAGGTTCAAAGAGTCTCTGCAAATGTGTATGCTTTGCATTTCAGTGTCTGCACGCATGCAAACGTTGCAGAATTAGTTTCCATAGGGCCTCTTATGTACTTTGCGGTCTTGTGTTTTTAGCTGCAGAGGGATATTAAGAGTGTGTAATGGGGAGTGTTTGTCATCAGAAATCGATGGTGGCACATCTGGTTGTGTTTAGGACCAGTCTGTGGCGGCACCATGCCGGAGACAATGAGGAGGAGGAGGAAGAAGGAGCTCTGCTTTTCAATTTAGGAAGGTTCCCATGAAGTACCTCAGGCTAACACTTCAGAAGAGTCTGAGTTCCTATGTTAGTATATTTTGGTAGAATACTTTTGTTTATATACTTTGCTTTATATATTGGATAAAATTAGAGATAAATCTTAAATATTTGCACACATGCAGTGTCTGCAGAATGTTAATTTACTACAGATTAGATGCTCATAACTGTGTTTGAATTTGCTTTGTATGTTTGCATGTGTATATAGGCGAGGACAGGCTTCTGTCATCTGCCCTGTGTTTGTGTTTATTCCTGAAATCCTGCATTCTGCTCAGTCCTTTGCTCACCACACACAGAAAAAGTAACAGAGAGTTAACATTGAGACTTAGTTTTGCAAGAGAGAGGAGTTGATCTCAAAACTTCAAAGAGAACATGGATAGAGAGAACAGAAAATGTCCATAAATACTCTTCTTTCAGGAAAAGATATGTTGCATAAACAGAAACAAAGTGAAATCTTGGCAAATGTGAAGAGGAGAGACATCTTATTTCCAGCTTTGATAAAGTCACGGTGCCCCTTTTGATGTCTTTGATGTTCAGAGAGGTATGCAAGGTGGGAAAATGTATCAGTTAAAGGGGCGGCGATGAGGAATGAGGGGCAATTTAATCCGCCCGCTCAGAGCTGTTGGGATAAACTGTGAATTAAAGGCTGGAAGCTCTGCTAATCATAAGCTACAAGCACAAGTTTCAGTTAGGATGAGTGAGCAGAGGAGAGTGGAGGCCTTGTATGTGGGCTCAGACTGTTAAGGGCAGTAAACATGAAATAAAGAGCTAGTCATCAAATCTGAAATTAGCTGCAGATAAGGTGAAACTGGTGATACACAGGACAGAATTATATAGATATGTCTTGTTCAGTAGCTCAATAACTTAGATTGTTTCTGAAGTCTATGTTTACTTGTATGTATAAATATATTTTTTAATATAATATGGAGCAGTAGCGTTTAAAATGATAGGTATTCAGTACAAATAGCAAAAAAAAATTGACGCACCGATTGGAATCTTTTGGCCAACTTTGATCTCTAGTTTTTGGCCAATTTTATTTAAATTCGGAGCAGACAAATATAGAAATAAATAAATAAAATAATCTATGGGTTGACATTTTCAGCTGGCTTCAGCATCTTATATTAGCGATCAGTACAACTAACATTAGTTACTAAAACAGAAATTTGTCTACTTTAACACTAAGATTTCCATAAGCTTACATCCATTTCCAGGTGAGAGGTAAAACTAAAAAAAAAAAAAAAAACATAGGAACTTTTATATACTGTGTTAAGCCTTCCTGTTATCTGCTGATAAGTTTGCTCTTTAACAGTGTGCCTGTAATGTTTCAACTTGTGACAGAAAATATTGTTTCTTTTTAAACTGCTTCTCATTAGTGGTAGGACTCAATTAAAATTTTTAATGAAGTTAATTGTGAGGTCTGTAATTATTAATCACATTTGAATCAAAAGCCATATACTGACAAAATAAACATTTTCAATTCAAAAACCCTTTTTTCTGCTAAATTATTGAATAGACATATGAGCTCAACAACAAAGATATTGTTTTTTAATCTGTTATTTAGGTTATTTAACCATCAGATTGGTGCAAAGCGCTATTATACCCATTCAGTTTTCAAATGTTTCAAGAACCCTTGATCATTCATGTCACTTCTTTGAAAAAAAAAATACTTTAGAAATGTGGACTGTTGACACTGACATTAATGTTGGGGACATCTGTGCTTGCTGCAGCATGTTTTGCATTGAGGTGGTATTTTAGGTTTGAATAGCTTCAGTAATAGACCAACTCCCTTTTGCAAAATGTGCCCACAACAATTATCTTTTCTCGTGTCCCATCAGATTGTTTTTTTTTTGTTTGTTTGTTTGTTTGTTTGTTTTTTGAAGCAAAAATTAACCCCCAGTGGGTTGAGAGAAGCAGCTTTGTTGTCCTTCGCTGTTGTTTGCAGATGTCGCTTGTGGGCCAGATTTACAGGTATACCAGAAACGCAATATGATGGTGCTGGTTCGAGACTTTTGTAACACGTTAAAATCTATGTCCTATTTCTCATATCTCTGTGTTTCCTCTGACTTTATTTTACCTCACTGACCCTGAAATAACTTACTTTGAATCTTCTTCTCTTAGTAACAGCATCCACATCGAAGGGTGGTGCTGTCAGATAGGCTTAGCAGCAAAACTGCAGACCACACACACACACACACACACACACACACACACACACACAGGATTTCTCTTAGAAAACTTGTTAGGCCTTGTTGTAGGGGTGCTATGACAGTCCACCAGTGGCCCACAAACAAAAAAAATTATATATTTCTTGCACTTCTGTTAAATCCCAATTAAGTAATCTGCTATTGGATCTTAAAACACTATGTAATGCTGGTCACATTTCAAGCCGAACTAAGGCATAAATGAACTAAGCAACTTGTAATATATCTCATAAGTTTTACTTTGTTTTAACATATAAAAACAAAACTTCATTCTGAAGGTGTGGCAGCCTCATTTCTGCTGTGGCAGTGCGCCATGATCAATTACATGTAGAGGAAACCCTGTGCAGACTTAAAACTTGTGGGCATGGACACTGCAGTCAGTCATAAGAAAATGAGATCATTATGAGCATTTCATTTGGATTTTAAAGCTGTTAAATTCACCTTTGAACTATTTGGTAAAAGAGGCTCCCAGTGTAAGAAAATAAAGTTAAAAAATAATTTACAAAAACAAGATAAACTTCCACGAGAGAAAGCAAAATCATAGTGTCCAAATTCAGAAGTTGTTAAAGTCTAAACCATAGCAAAACATTAGGATTGTGAATGTGAGATTTAGCAATAAGAAAAAAAAAAGTACAGAAGGGACTTGGTGACACTTATGTTCTGAATCATAAAACATAGATGTGCTGAAGGCCATGATGGTGGCAGCACAACAGTTTATCATCAATATGGCGAAGGGCCTACCCAACTGGATAAGATAGAACAGAATAGCTTTTATTGCCACTGTATAATCAGTGCACATTGATATTTGGACAGAGACTGTGCAGTTTAGTCTGTTTTTAAATAAATAACATATTAAATCAGGTAAAATGTCACTTCAGCAAGCATTTCACAACCTGAAGCCATTTTTGAGTCTCCTGTGCACAACAATGAATCATCTCCAGGTTACGGGGGGTGGAAAACCAGAGACATTCTGCAAATACAAACAAGGTGTTTTTTGGGAGTTAAAACACTGAATATTCCATCAATCTTTTTTGCACGACACAGCACTTCGTTGTTTTTAATTTTTGAGAAAATTTAACATGGAATGATCTACTAGATGAAGGTTCATGCAATACAGGCGTTTTGATATCTCAAAGGAAGAAACTCATGCTTTCATTGAGCTCCATTAGTTTCAGATCGTATGCATTTATTGCCTATAAAGGATTCTTGACTTTGTGACCATTTATTTATAATTCAGGTGATGCTTTGAGAAAATTTGCTCCCATAGAAAGAAAAGGCTAGGTTTTCAGAACTATTTAACCAATTTGGATTCGATAACTCAAGTTATTCTTTTACTCTTTCAACAAAGTTTGGTTAACAGCTTTAGCATGGTGACAGCGTCCAAGTGTTTCAGGATGTTAGCTGGTGTTGTGTTCAAGTATGGCAACTTATTTTGGTGAAGACTTTGATATGTCCAGAGACTAAATTCCAAATCCCCCAAAACTCCCTTTTGTCCAAGATTTAATTTAGTACTGATGAGTTGATTCTCATCAGCTTCAGCTCAAACTATAAAAACTGTTTGCTCTTAACCAACAAATATTCTATGAATATTTAGTGATTATAATGTGTTTGCTGCATAAGTACTAAACTTCTTCTGTTCCTGTTTGTTTTGTTTTTTTTGTTGTTTTTAACAGAGTGAAGAGTTCCACATTTATACCCAGTACTGCACTAACTATCCACGGTAAGAAGTGACTTTTCTGAGTGTTTATGTCCATTAGGGCTTTTGAGGGCTGCAGAAACAGAAAGAAGTGGAGATGCCAACAGAAATGTTATTAGTTGTAGCACTGAAAAATAAAAAATAACACCAAAATCATTGCTGAAACTAAATAATCTCTTGTTTCTGCTGCATAGGGAAAAGCTAGTGTTTGGCATGGAGCACAGCTAGCAGCTGCATAAAGTTGGAAAAGTAACCCTTTGTAATTCCTGTTAACAATTGTCTAAATAAGTTGAGTTTTCTTTTTCTGTCATATGGGAATGATGAAGCAGATAATCGTAGTTGATGTTTCTTTGGTAGTGAGCATTATACAGTAAGTGTTCAAAGATGGATTATCTTTGAAATGCTAAAGCAGTGTCCCCCAAGTTTGACTTAAATTAAACTTGTTTGCCCTCTTGGGGTTTATTTTCATTCCATTTAATAACTAACTCCAGCCTTAGATCTGAATTCACATTGCATCCCATCAGAAGGTCTTCCATTTAAAGGGACTCCTGTCATCACAAACTTCGTCCAAAAGTGCTTTTTAAATTTATTTAATTTGTAGAACATAATTTTCTCTCATATTCAGCGCCCTCCTGCAAATGTTGCTTTCTGACACATCTTTTCTGTTCTGAAGCTTGTTGTATGGATGTTATCCCATCCTCATCTCACCTACACATGTCATCTTCCCAGGGTCTCACCTCACTCTTTTGTGTACGCCATTCAGTGAAGTGCATTTACCCCTCTCTGACAAGCTGACACACTCTTTGAAGGCCTCCTTCGTCAGGAATCAAAATGTCTACCATCAGATGTGCCTCAGGGTTTCTCCGCCTTCCTTCCTGCTCCTTTCTCCATATTTTTTTTTTCCCCCTCCATTATCTTATTGTGATAGCTCACATGCTGACAGACAGGGTATTAAAGTTGTCACCTTATCGTACCTAATGCCGTTAATGTTTTATTTTGCTTTGTGCGAGCACTGCAGTACCTTGGGACACCTGTGAGAAATGATCTGGGCTAGTTTTGTGTCAGTGTGTACACTGTGAATAATAAAATCAGCCTGAAACATAAGTTTATTTTCTGTGCTCTGACAAATGCTCGTTTGACACACCTTCTCCCCGGGCTACAAATTTTTTTACTAAGACATGAGAAGACAATGCCTGCAAGTTACTGACTAATTAAATGCTGATTTGTATGCTGTCATCAGCTGTTTATGGTTGGCCTTCTCCCACATCCACACCACAGCTGGTGACCCCGGCCGAAATCACACACAAGGAGACGCTTTGCACATAAACGCACGCTCACTGTGGCTGTGGATGCATCACAGCCATCGAGATCTCTAAGGTCGGGTTTCCTCCAGAACAATGTGAGGCCTGTGTTCAAGCCACACTGGAATGACATGCACACACACACAACGCAAAAGAAAAAGACAAGTTCACAACTGTCTTTTTCTGTCTTTTTTTTCTCCACTGTGCTGAAAAAGTTTTTTTTTTATTCTTCTGTAGGTTTCACAGCAACGAAGCTCTGCCGAGCAGTAAATCTGGTACTTACAAGGTTGTAAAGGGCTGCTGTTTCAGGGGAATGAGTTGCAAAATTTGGTTTATGTTGGCAAAATCTAAAAGCATTTGACATGTCAAACTGTTAAACTAACATCTCAGACTGAAATATGGCTGTAAGATCAATAACTTTATGTGCAGACAGTGGAAAAGTGCAGAAATAAACACATTTAAAATATGTCTGAAGGTTACTGCACAATGAAATGCACAATGAAACAAGACAGGTTAAAATTGCATGTGCTTTGCAAACATTCACTACTTGAACTTTTAACCATTTTCTCACATTAAAACCACCAACCTCAATGGATTTATTGGGATATATGCTAAACCAGCGCATAGTAGCACATCATTGATTTGAAGTGGAAAGACAGCGATACATGATTATTACAGACCGTGACATTGTGATTCACTGCGTTACATTATCCAGTGTAACCAGTAGTGCAATCAGAAAACACTTATTTTACTAATATTTTTTTATAAATCTTTAGAAAGCAATGTAGCATTTTCCTTTAACTTCACGATGATGTGTCACTTTGTGTTGATGTATCATATAAAATCTTGTTTTGTGGTCATAACAAAAAGATATGTGAATAATTTCAATGTATTTAAGAATAATTTCATTGCTTTAAGAATATATGCCTATAAGTAAAAATTTTCAATGTTAAATTCTTTACCCATTGTTTGAAATATTAACTCTTTTCTAGTGTTTGTCACATTTTCTTAAGTTCATCTTCCTTCTATTGTGTTTTTTAGGAAAACATTTTCAGTCATCAGAAGTTTTTATTTTCTGGATTGTCATTCAGAGAATACATTAAAGCTTCCTTCCTCCAGTTTGCTGTTAGCTTCCTCAACTATGACATCTTATTTGCTGAGATTTGTCTCCACAGGTCAGTGGCTGTACTAACAGAGTGCATGAGGAACAAGGCGTTGGCCAAGTTTTTCCGCGAGCGCCAGGAATCTCTGAGGCACTCCCTGCCCCTGGGCTCCTACCTGCTCAAGCCAGTGCAGCGGATCCTTAAGTACCACCTCCTGTTGCACGTAAGTCTGTCTACCAGCTGTCAGTTTCAAATACACACATACACACACAATGACTTGCAAAAAAATAAAATAAAATTACCTTTGTCAGAGCAGGAACAAACTTGCAAGTGCAAACTAATAATTTTTTATCCATATCTATGCAAATGCCGAATAGACTTGGCTTCAAACATGGCTCTGTTGGATGAGCCAAATGTTGTAACATATGGTGCTCAGTATGACTGTTCCTGTGGATGTCCATGTTGTATCTCCTTTTTTATAACCACAAAAAAGAGTGAGCATTCCTGTGCATATGTGCATGCATTGTGTGCATTTGCTAACTTTTAGCTCATTTGTATATTGTTGGTACAGGAGATAGCCAACCATATGGAAAAGGACACAGAGACCTACGAGGTGGTGCAGGAAGCCATCGACACCATGCAGAGAGTAGCCTGGCACATCAACGACATGAAGAGGAAACATGAACACGCCGTCAGGCTGCAGGTAAAAGATTTCCAAGCCACTCTTTAACTTAAAAAGGACTGTTCTTTTCCTGTCCTGCTGAGCAGTCATGTGAACTCACCACCAAAACCCTGATATTCTGAATATCTTACACAAGACAACCTCCGAATGATGCCCTTGCATAACGAAGACATAAAAGGAAAAGCTTGTTTCTTTTATCTGCCAGGAGACAGGATGGTCTGCAGGAATGTGTAAAAACATTCACTTTATTGACACTAGATGTGTTTTCAGTTTTTGTTGGGCTTTGTATAGAGATTCATCAATCAGACCTTTACTGGCTGATACAGATTTCAAGTTTTCTTTGAAGTCTGACCTGCTAATTCAAGGTTTGAGTGATTCAAACTATTTTAAGGACTATAACCCATAAACAGATAGAGGCAGGAGTTGTAGCTCCAACAAAAAAATGAAGGAATTTCAAAGAGTATTTTAAATTATGTATCAAAGCATTTGTACCCAACCTAAAGGATTCTTATGTCTTTAGCTTTAAAAAGTGCGTCAAAGTTCATGCTGTTGATTGATGCAATTATAGACCAAAAATTTTAACATATTTTTGATGGACCTAATGAATAGGGAATTCAGATTTTTGAATATTTTATATACTGATCACCAATCAATCATTTAAAGAAAGATGAGCCATTTGATTGGTGTATCTCCCCTGATATGTTCCCATTATACTTTTTTCTTTATTTGCTTCTCTAAATTTTAATGTTATGTTATATTCTGTGCTTTAATGGACTTCATTCTGTTTTCTCTACCTTCAGTCCATCATGTAAATGTGCTAAATATAGCTAAAAGTGTTCAATTTCAACAGTAGTCGCAGGCAAACTGATTTTACCAAAAATAATAAATGAAGAACAAACCAGAATGCAGCAAACGATTTGATACTGAAATCAAAGAAAACCTGAATTGAAACATTTAGCAAAAAGCATCCACCTTTATATTTAAGCGAGATGAAAAATTGAATTATTTTATTTCATTTTATTTCATTTCATTTTCGTTCATCATTTTATACAACAAACTTTGGTACAGTTTTCCATATTTTGTAGTTTTTCCATCAAGAATAAGTGTCAGCCTCAATTGTTGCTCTTCCATTGTGGGATTATTTTTCTGAAACAGTCCAGAAATGTTCTATTTTCATTGCAATTATATAATTGCTCTTCCTGTTTTGCATCAAAATAAACACCATCATCTAACTCCTCTCTGTAACTTCACTGCAGGAAATCCAAAGTCTCCTGACCAACTGGAAAGGCCCGGATCTGATCGGCTACGGGGAGTTAGTTCTTGAAGGAACGTTTCGCCTGCAGCGAGCTAAGAATGAAAGAACTCTCTTCCTGTTTGATAAACTGCTGCTGATTACCAAGAAGCGAGAAGAAACCTACACGTACAAGGCTCACATTCTGGTCAGTGATATAACTTGAAGTGCTAGGTACCCCATAGATATTCCAAGGAGCGGAGTTTTTCTGCTTTGTAGCAGCAATTCTAATACAGCTTCCTGCTTGTCTCCTCCAGTGCTGCAACCTTATGCTGGTGGAGGTTATTCCTAAAGAGCCGCTGAGTTTCAGTGTGTTTCACTACAAGAATCCCAAACTACAGCACACAGTCCAGGTACAGCAACACAGTGTCAAGATGCAAATGTTGTTTTGATTGTAATTACATGTTTGGAAATGCTTTGCAGCTACTGGCAGCATTGTGAAAGAGCCAGAAAGTGTGAGGACTGTTTGCAGCTTTCCTATTGTTTTTCAGCGCATAGTCTCATCAAAATGAGCTGCTCAGACATGTTGAGTGTTTAATGGATAAAAGCCATGATTGTTGTTACGTAACCACTCTGTTTTGGGCATACAGTGGGGGAAAAAAAAAAAAAAAAAAAACATCTAATGTGTGATGTGCAGAAGCCATATTCTAAAGGAATCTTGTTGCTGCATTTGAAGCTCATGTATGACATAATCTTCTTACCACTGTTTTTGTGCTCTAACCTTAGGCCAAATCCCAGCAAGACAAGCGTATGTGGATCTTGCACCTTAAAAGGCTCATACTTGAAAACCATCCGGCAAAAATTCCAGCCAAGGTGAGAGGAACTCACTGCAGACTGAATGGAATTTGTTGGAAATGTCTCCAATAAAATTTTTCCCCTTTATACTGTCCATGTATTACTTTGCCTTTTCTTGTGCTCTTATCTTTGCTTCTGCTTGATTTATTACCTTTTGTCTTGCTGATACACTGCCTGAATTCTGCCTGTAAATAAGTTGGGCAGTTATCTCCTTTGATTACAGTCATTGAGCAATATTACTGCCATGCAATGTTACCTTTGTCCAGTAAAACTATAACAAAGAACCAAATCAGTTAGAAAAGGATTTCAAGATAACAAAACTAATACTGTATTGTGCATGACTGATATTACTGTGAATGTATTCATCTAGATCTTACTGAGTGTATTGAGTCAAACAAGTGTTTGTGTTATGTGTTGTAATAAAATATGTAAAATATGTTGTAGTACCAAGCAGAAAGTAGGATAGCACAGCATTTTATAACAAAATTCATTTCCAGTGCTTTACAAAAATACTCATTCCCCTTTAACGTTTTCACATTTTCTTACATATCTACAAATCTTAATGTATGTTCTAGGAATTTATGTGATAGAGTAACTCAAAATAGTTCAGAACTAGGAAGCTGAAAATAAATGTACAGAATAGTTTTTAAAAAATCTAAAAAGTGGGGCATGCATTAGGATTCACTAACCCTGCAAACACCATCCTCATGGAGAATAATGGAGATGGCAGCATCATGTTGTGAAGATGCTTCCCTTCAGCAGACATAGAAATGAATCAGAGCTGATTGGAGGATGGATGGAGCTAAATACAGGACAAGAAAACATGTTATAAGCTGCAAAAGACATGAGGCTGGGGTGAAGGTTCAACTTCCAGCAGGACAACAACTCTAAACAATCAGTCAGAGCTACAATAAAACTGTCTAGATCAAAACATTTCCATGTGTTAGAATGGCCCAAAGTCCAAACCTAAATTCAGCTGAGAATATGTGATAAGTCTTGAAAATTAATGTTCACAGATGTTCTCTATCAAATCTAACTGAGCTTGAGCTATAATCACATAAAATCCCAATAAAATACACTGAAGTTTGTGGTGGTAATCTGACAAAGTGGTGTGAATTTGTGGGGAAATTGCAATTTTATGTACTTGATTGTACTCTGTTACTGACAGCTTGTTTGCCGTAAAATCTAAGACAAGTTACAACTGTAATGTGGCGCCATCTAGTGTAAGAAAGCCATTTATTGATCTCAAAATGAAGTAACGTTTGTTCTATATTCATGTAATTCAATTTCAGGCCAAACAAGCCATTTTGGAGATGGATGCAATACGTAAGTGCCAGTTTCCATGAAATTCATGTGCAGTTTTTGCACATGAATTTGTAGTAGTTAGCCAAATAAACAGTACTTGTGGTCACATTTTTTTAAAAATTAATTATTGTGACTTGTTTTTTGTTTTGTTTTATTTTTAGACCATCCTGGGTTTCACTACAGCCCTGACGGCGAGAAGAAGGACTCCCTTCAAACCAAGGAAGGCCCTACTCCTCGTCGTGGACGCAGAAAAGGTGAGAAATTACTAAAGACAGTTATCCGAAGGAACTTTAGGAGGTAATTATAAATGTTATTTATTATGTTCCCAGAACCCCTCTCCAAATTACTGAAGAATGCAAAGCAGAATGCTGCCAACAACGATAGTGAAAAAGTGAGTTATAGCCAAATAGTTAAGACCAGTTTTAATTGTTTATTCATATTTAAACATGCTGCTTCTTCTCCTTTCCAGCGTACCAGTCTAGGTGCTACCCTGCTGTCCCCCGTGTCCCAGCTGGCTCTGGGCACTATAGGCCGCAGCCGTAGCTTAATCAACCAATCACAGGAGTCCCTGGATCCCGGAGATCACTATGAGCACAGCGACAGGGAGGAAGGGGATGAGTCACATCAGCAGGATGCTGACGATGAAGATGACAGCATTCTTGTGAGTTTATGCCAGCTGAAACCAGATTGAACAAACACTTGTATTTTAAGAATTAGTCATTACAACTATGTGCCCTACTTTTCTTTTGAACATATTGGACTTCTTTGTTTAGGGACGTGGAAAGAGGCTGAAAGTTCCTGGCAAAGGCAGCAGAAAGAGACTGAACCCTCAGGCATCTGTTGACAGCATAGAGCAGTGGAAAGCTTTTAACATGAGTGCCTCAGACCTGCAGGTAGGCTATTAATTCAAAGCTGTAAGGTTAATTTGGTATTGGCACCCATTTGTTAAAGCATCATTTTGTCCTTAGACTGAGTTCACCACATGTACCATTTATTATTTCTGCTTTTCTTTTTAACTTAGAGAGCCAGGGAATCCCTAATAAGGGAAGGAAGTCACCACCCTCCACTCCTGAGGACCCCTCGTGTGACAGAGGAACCTCCAGACTCTCCAATCCCTGCCGTAGTTGTGACAGAAACTGACCATTCAGTGAGGAACATTTGGGCTGATCACCGAGCTCGCAGGGCCATGTTCCCCACTCGTCAGAGAACGATGCAGCCGGACGATGAGGATGAGGACATCTACCAAATGTTTGTTCCCACAGAACCAAGCACAGCAGAGCCAGAACCCCCCTCAGAGAGACTGGAGACACCCTCATCACCCAGAACAGCCCGTCCCTGCAGCTGGCACGTTGAACAGGTGCCCACAGTTCAGGTTGACCCTCCCGCTGATGGCAGCAGAGTCTTAAGGAGGGCAAGCAGTGCAGGAGAGAAAGCTACAGAGGCTCGAGAGAGACCAGGGGACGACAAGACTGGCCACAGCAATTTGGAAGTGATTCACACTGAATCGTCCAGCAATGACATATCTGGATCTTCCTCAGCCGAGCAGCTGACATTAGACGATATCGAAAATGTATATGACAACATCAGCTATGAGGACCTGAGGAGCATGGGTCTCATCAGGAGGGACCCTGATGAAAGCCAAACGCAGAAAGAGTTGGCGAGAGAACAAAGTGGTGCAGAGGTCAGAGAGTCTCACATTGAACCAGACAGTTCATCAGAGAGCAACCGGTCCTCCACTCAGGACATGAAGCCATATGGGAGCTGTGATCTTAAGATAGTTGAAGAAAACATATATGACACCATCTGTTTCAGAGAGCCACCGTCAGCTGAGCTTAAGGGAAGCAATAAAGGAAGTAAAGAAAAACAACTGAGGGACAGTTTGTCATTGGAGCAAGACCTGACTCAAAGTCTTGGAGGGTTTGTCTCTGAGGAGAGCCTCCATTTGAGAAAGAATGAAGAACCTGAAACGTCCAATCCTGTCTTCTGCTCTGCAGAGCCAAATTATCCTTCCACTGCGTCTAAAATCTCCCCTCAGAACTCCAAGACAGCTGATCGGATGTCGGAGGAGGTTGATGAGCTTTGTAATGACTTAGAAAACTACATGAAGAACACCAAGAAAGCTGAACGACTTCCTGCTGCATTCCCTGTGAACTCCAATGACTCACCTAAAAAGGTCTCATCTGTTAAAAACAGCCCTACAAAAAGCTGTCCTGTAGTTGCTGCTCAAGCTGCCAGCCCTACAAACAAAAGCCAGCCAGCACACCAACCCAAACCCCCACCTGTCACCTCCACGCCATCATTCACCATCCCACTCATCAACCTTCCTGACTTTCAAAATGAAACTACCATTGAAGAAGAAACCCACAACCCTGCTCCTGCATCCCGCCCCCTTCCTGCCACCCCAGAACCCCCTCCAGGCACAGTGAAGAGCATCCGAAACAGACTGGCACGCCTCAGCAGCGGCAGCTTCCGCCTTGAGGATGATGATCTGGTGGAGCTTCCGCAGCGGAACGTTGTTCCAAGAGAGGGTGCCCTGAAGGACCTCCAAAGTTTGTTTCCAGGAGAGCTGGCAGGTCTGGACTCCCCCCTGGCAACCTCGTCTTTCCTGCTGGGGGAGTCTGTGGACTTTCCCCTGGAGCTGATGGACAAAACAAAGAGCCGTGTGTTCTTGATGGCCAGGCAATATAGCCAGAAGATCAAGAAGGCCAACCAGCTGCTGCGAATGAGGAGCATGGACCCAGGAGATTCCTGCAGTCGGGCCAGAGCAGAAAGGAAACAGAAAGACCTTGCTGCCATCTTGGAGGAGAAAAAACAAGGGGGTGCAGCCATAGGTAACATGAAACATTTATCTTATCTACAAAATTGCTATCTTCTCTGTTTAATCTGCATCTTTCTAAATATGTTCTGCTCGCACTTTCTGATTTTAATTTCTCTTGTATAGCTATAATTAACAGAATTTTAAATAATCAAGTAGTCGGTCAAAAAGTGTGTGTGTGTTTATTTATTTATATATATATATTAGAAGATTACTGTCACTGTGAAATAGGGTTTTGCCCATTTAAAACATATTTTACCTGTCTTTAGCATCTTATGTTAGTGATTATCTCTGGTTAGCATCAATAACTATAAACAAGTCTCACTATGTATTAAGGATATAGACCCTTACCTTCACTCTGAAATTTTCGTATAATGACTAAATTTTCAATATCCAGCATGTTCTATACCAGACAGGTTGAAAGCTTAAAAAAATAAAT
Source organism: Anableps anableps (assembly GCA_014839685.1). Taxonomy (NCBI): domain Eukaryota; kingdom Metazoa; phylum Chordata; class Actinopteri; order Cyprinodontiformes; family Anablepidae; genus Anableps; species Anableps anableps. The sequence goes on along the minus strand of CM026086.1, from coordinate 19,464,449 downwards.
CAGAGAAACTTTGCTGTAATTTATTCAGCCTTCCTGGAATATGCTCAAGCTAGCATAAATGAGCAAATTCTGTGTTGTAGCAGCCGGATGAGCTGGCATACCTTTGAAGAAAAATATTTCCTTTTTAAATAGCTTCTTACAGCATTATACTTCCTCACACTTGTAACTAAAGCTGAAAAATGCTAACTTTGACCCATCATCCTTCGGTTACAACTTCTTTGTCAAAAAGTGTTGCAGTTAGTGTGAATGGGTAGAGCTCAGGCATGCTGCGTCCACTGATTGAAAGTAGATGGATTCAGGGCCGGTAAAGCTGAAAGTTGATCAGTTTCTTGGTGCTTCATTATATCTTACCTGAAAACATATGCTTATGTGGAAGGGAAGAATGTTGTTATAGCTTTTATTTTATTTTTAAACTAAGACAAAACTGGGGTAGGTCACATGTGGTCTGTAGAGAAACCAGTCTAATGAGGCCAGTATCTGTGTCAGTGCCTCCATAACTGAACATTTAGAGTTTGCACCTACATAGAAACTGTACTTTTTATGTTATCACATTTGTTCTGTGATTTTAGTGTTGCCATAGGTTGTATTTGTCCTCAGAAGAACAAAATAGTCTGCTTTGTTTTTAAGGTTCTTGATAATCACTCACTCATTTTTATATCTTCTATGCTACCCTCTCAGGAGCAAGGATAGCAGAATACTCGCAGCTCTACGACCAGGTGATGTTTAAGGATACTCCTATTTCTACCAGTCAAACCTCCGCCTCCTCACATCACTTCCATCCAGGGCTGCCGTCCTCTCCCTCAATGCCAGAAACTTCCCTGGATGATGACTGGCTCCACTCCATCTACAGTAACGGGGAGCTGGTGAACTTTATGTCGTCATCCAGCAGGGGAACAGATGCTGAAATGTCCTCCAGGTCTCAGCATAGACTTACCCACACCTCTTCCATACCTTCTTCCAAGACCACCCCTCCCACTACATCACAGAGGTGGAGCTCGTGCATTTCAGCACCAAGTGAAGAAGAGCATGTGTATAGTTCCATAAAGAGAAATCCTTCCTTTAATGCTCCCTCCTCAAAGTCTACCATGTTGGATCAATCTCATGCAGCTGGTTCTCTGACAAACCCCCAGCAAGACAACCACCGGCAGTCTGGGCTCAGTTGTAATGGATCCAATGTGGATCCCACCACAGACAGACCTCGTGGACCCAGCCTGAACCGTGCAGGTCGGCAGAGCAGCCTCCCAGACCAGTCCACCCTGAGACAGTCGGACCTCACCTTACACGATGGCCAACAGGTGGTGGTCCTGAACCGTGAATCTGCTCTGACCATCCTCAATGCCACTCAGAACTACTTGGCCAACTTCAAGGACAATGAGGAAGATGACGATGACTACGTCGAGATCCGCTCAGAGGACGACAGCGAAGCAGAGCGTGACAAGGGAACCACCAGATCAACTCAGAATCGGAGCGTTGTCCAGTCTCGGAGTTTGCCGTGCACTCCGGTCCACTCCTGCCATCCACTGAGGCCGCTGGAGCATGAGCACTTGGAGAAGTACCTGTGGAGCGAGCCGCAGCAGAACCAACCCAAGATTGTCCAGTCTCTGAGAGAGAAGTTCCAGTGTTTGAGCTCCAGTAGCTTCGCATAAGGCTACATGGGAACTAAAAACCAAAAACAATGATAATATATCGCTTATAGCTTGAAAGGGGACAGTGCTGCTTTGCGTCAATACACTATACCTTTCGCTGACAAGAAAAATAAATATTAGACAAAAATAATACATCTATCAAAGCAATCCTTTGATTGCAGCTTTATTTTTAGTAAACTATGTTACAGATATAATAAAACGGTATAGGTCACTGGTAATGGTCAAAACAGTACATCATTAAGTTTTACGTGAATTTCCTTCCAAAAATTTGGAGTTGGAATTCATTGTGATGAATTATGATTTTAAAATTTTTAAACTGCTTTACATCTGAGCCTTGTAGAAACATTTACAACTGATTGTGTTGTAGAGATGCAGTTGTTCATGATATCTGTTCATTTTGCTCCTAAGGACATTTACCTGTTGTCATCTTTAGTAGGAGAGCTAAAGCACAGTAACTGCTCATCTTCTTAATTGTGATATTATATAATATTGGACAGTCGTGAACAAACTGCTTTTACAGTTCAAGAATCGTGCAACTCCAGATGCACTGCTCAGGCTAGTTTGTCACGATTAGGAGCTTTTAACAAGCAGGATATAAAGACAAATATTTGGGGGTATTATAACATCCAGTAGGTTAAGTGTACCTATACTTGGAAACTTAGTCTATTTTTAAAATAGTGAGTCAGTCTTCCTCTCACTTTGGTCACGAGTAGAGTGTCATGCTTAAAGAAAATCGAGATATTCTCTAAAAAATGAGGATCTATTCCTTTAAAATTGAGAGCATCTGTGAGAATTAGTTCTTACATGCAGTAGATGATTTAAGTAGATGCTGTGTTTTATTTTTTCCTTAAATGTGCTCATTTTGGTTTCAGGAGGGACCACAAGGGTATACAGGTGAATTGGTTTTAAAGACTACAGTACTGTATTTGGTGTTTTGTTTTGTTTTTTTTCCTGTATTCAAATGCAAATGTATTTAAATGGTTTACTCTATGGGACACTATCGCACTACTGATTTCACTTCCTCACCCACAAGGAAAGTCATGTTACGAAAAAGACACTTTAATGTTCACAGTTTTTTTTTTTTTTTTTTTTTTTTTTTTTTTTGTTTGTTTTTTGTTTTTTTGTTTTTTTTAATCCAGAGTTTTACCCCCACAGTTGTTTGATTTCATATAAAACATAATATATGACTTGTTTGAATGCGTACCCATGTTCCTGCTTTGTCACCAGTGCCACGAGCCACAAACTGTAAATTAGAGTAAAAGATATTTATTAAAAAACAGCTGTGCTTTCATTTAGGGAATCAAAATCTGAAACAAACTGTGAATATTGTTGGAAAATTGTAGATTTTAATGCACTATTGAATCACAAATGACTAAAATAAAAAAAGCACATGGGGGGGGGGGGGAAGGCTAGATAAATAAAACATAAAATCCAAAATAGGAAAATGAAGTATGTTGTTGTTTTTTTTTTTGTTGTTGTTTTTGGTTTTTTTTTTTTTTTTTTTTTTTTTTGTATATTGTTTTATTGGTGGTCATTTTTTTGCACTTTTTTTAATTTTTTTTTTTATTTTACATGTTATTTGTAAACACTTTGTAAAGATGTACATTTTAGGAGTTATTCTTGTATGCCATAGATATGCTTTATAATGCTTTGATGTTTAAGTTAAGTATACTGTATTTTTGTAACTGGCTAGTCATCATTGCTCAACAGGACAATGTATCTGAGGTAATAAATTCAGATTATTCTCCTCTTTGTGTCTTTTTGTGATTATAAGTGAGATAACACTTGCCTGCACCAGACCAGGCCAACACCGAGGGATTCTGTTAAATACACATTCTGGGAAATTTGTGTATATATTAAAAAAAAAAAAAAAAACTCAATATATAAAAAAAAAATTATAATATTAAGTACCTTGGAGGTGGTAAGTAGACTTCTTTGCTCTCCAAGAAATGCATAGGCCAGACCAAAGTTTGTCAGAGAGAACCTAGACAAAGACCAGGACTTGTGAAATAGTATTCCTTGGTAGATGCATCAAAAATTTAATTTGGACACCAGAAAAGAAGATAGGTTTGACTTAAACAAAATACAGCATTCATTAAAAGCATGGAGGTGGAAGCACCATGCTTTGAAGATCCTTTGCTGCAGAAGGACCTGGCAGTTCACAATGATAGAATCCACTGTGAAGTCTACCAGGTGATTGAGGAAAACGTGAGACCCATTTCTAAAAACAAAGCAGAAGCTGGAAACCTGAACCCTGCAACATGACAATAACCCAAAACGTACCAGTAAGTCCACCCATAATTAAGAAGTGGAGAGTCCTGGAATTACTATGTCAATGCCCAGATCTTAAACCCACTGAGAAGCTGTTTCATCTGAAGGCTACAAGAAGCATCTCACTGAAGCTATTTCAGCCATGGGAGGCTAGTGATGCCTCATGGTGCCTTAGATTACTCTTTTTCAGAGTAGTTATGTTGAGGTCTTTTGTTCAATTTTTGTCATTTACATTCAATTAAATCATTTTGTTTTCTAGAGATAAAAGAATAGACATCAATGAGAATATTTCTTAATGAAGAACTGAATATTTGTGTCATAATATTTACATGACTGTACACTGTTCTTTACAGCCAAACCTACACAAATCACCTGACAGATGAGAACTAATTTTCTTTCTATAAAATATAAATTATGGTTCCTTGTCAAATTTTTTTCACATTTCAACTCACAAACCTAAATGAATTTCACTGGGATTTTATCTGTCAGACCAGCATATAATGCATTATAATGAAGTTGAGGGAAATCTAATCTAACATTGTTTTCAAAACAAAAACCTGAAAGGGTGGCATGCATTTGTCTTCAGCCATGTTAATGTGATACTCCTTAATAAAATCCAATCCACTTTCTTTAGATCCCCCCCTAGTTAGTACAGCCTTATTGATATACAGGCTTTGGGTGTTTTTATCTGCTGTGGTAGTCCATAAAGCAGTTCCTCTCCTGCTGCAGATAGAGCCCCACTTTGCACACCTCGCATTGCCGTGGGGTACTCCTCTTGCACACGATGCACTGCCGTCGACCCGTGCTGGCTCTCTGTGCCCTCTCCTGCCCTGTACTTGTGGCAACAGGTAAATGCAGTTCAGAGGGGGCCATCTGAACTGCATCTGAAGCGTGCCTTCATGTGGGACTCCAAGAAGAAATGTAGCAAGCTCTTCTTGAAAATGCTGCCGTGTTTTAGGCCTTTGCCTCTGACTGGCACACAGCTCCTTGTGGATGATAAAGCTGTTGGTCACAGCAATGTCCAGCAAATGCTGTAAAACTTTGATGTGCCACTTTTGGGTTCTTCTGTTGATGGGGTAGGCTCCCAGCTTCCAGTTGGCTGCGTACACTCCAACCATGTGTTTGCTGTACTGATCCGTAGCTGCTGGTCTGGGGACAGGAACCCTGCGTTGCTTCCCATCATCTGCCTTTTGTGGCAACCACCTTATCATGCACTGAAATGTGCTGCTTTGGATGGTAAATAGCGGTTTGTAATGATGTCTAGGAGGGGTCTAACCTGACGGCCATACTTCTTCTGCTAACTAAGTGTTTCCGTCTTTGGATCTCTCCTATGTAGATTAGAGGAAATTGCCATGAATCTGTTTCTAGACATGACAGTAGAGGGAAAGTCCACATGGAAAATGGAATTTGTTCTCCAAAAGTCTGAGACTTTTGGTAGGTCCAGCACCACCATGTACAGCAACAAGTCCAGGTACTTCTTCATCTCATCGGTTGTGACCTCACCCCAGGCGAATTTTCTCCCTCTTTGCAGATTTTTGGCTTCAAATTTATTGGAGTTTTTTCACAAAAGCTTCAAGACCTCTGCATCAAAAAAGTGGGAGAAATTTTCACCTGGAGTTGAGAGGTGGGAGTTAAGCGGTGGAAGAACTCCAGGAACCCTTTTGGGTTTGAACATTAGTGGGCGAGGGGTGATGTCTGGGCCAGCCTCGCTTGCAACAGCATCTCCTCCATCTCTATGTTTGGGACTGCTGTCTGCTGCAGTGGGTGGCCTAAAAGGGGTAGAGGTATAACGTCCCAATTAAAAATGTTGAACCAGGAGTATAAAAGTTAATAAGGACAACATTTTTGTCCCTAAACATGCGAAGCTTGTAAAGGTGTCAATTCAAGGGGGCTAAACACATAAACACGCCATCTTTAGATTTATATTTGTAAAAAAAAATCCACTACTTTAGGTTGGTCTGTTTAAATTTGTGTTTGTAAGGAGACTAAATGGGAAAAAGGTTCGTGGGGTATTGATTGCAATGTCAGAAGCTAACGCTAACCATTCTGAATTTGTCTGCGGGATAGCGAAATAGGCCACAGAGGGCGCTAAAAAATTCCCCCAAAGAGTAAGTAAGTAAGTGGTGCGGTGATCTGGAATGGAGCATCATGGGAAATGAAGTTTATAAAAATGACCACACTAAGTCGTTCTTTTCTTATTTGATAAACTAATTTATCGAATATAAAATATCGACAAGAATTGATGTCTGGGATCTGTTCCACAACTAAAAGCCACCGCATTGTGGGAGTGGGGAGTATTTGGACCAATTTTCTTCTAGAACCTTCTGGTCGGTAATAGTTTACCCACAGTGCACCGCGGCGCTTCCTTTCTTCTCAGTGGTGCGGTGGTCCAATATGTCGCTGTTAGATGGTCCGTTAAACGTGCTCGGCCAGAGAACAACTGGCGAGTCTGTTCGCACTCAGAATGGTAGGTTGTTGTGCATATGAACTCCATGCTGTGGTTAAACTTAGTGAATGTTGTACAAGGCGCCTGAGTTTTAACTCCGTTTCTATGTAAAACACACGTGCCGCTATTGCTAATGCTAGCTAACTTTATTGCTAACGTAAATGCTTTGTTGTGTCTTTTTTAACTGAATTGTCGATTTCTTTTATTTTAAATAAGTGTTGCATATTATTATAACACAAGCAGTTTTAACTGCAGGTGTGCAATCCCATTTTAGTACCTTCCACTCACTCTCTAATGAATGGAGGGCTATGCTTATGGGGAAGAGAAACACTGTCATGGTCTGAAGGTGTGGCTTGCTGCTTGAGCGCCCCACTGAATAAACTGACAGAACAGTTGAATCTTAAAGTTACTTTAGGGTGAAGTCAGTTATGTAAAATTTATATTCAATAAGCTTCGAAGATCACAGACTGATTATGTTTTTACAGTCATGGCTGCAGCATCCATCGCCAACATTGTCAAGAGCTCTCTCGGACCGGTGGGCCTCGACAAGATGTTGGTGGACGACATAGGGGTCTGTGTCTTTTTTTTAATGAACGTATCCACACAGAAGTGATTCTGACATGCATTCGTTGCTTATCAGTCTTGTCTTGGTCATCCTAACAGGATGTCACCATCACCAACGATGGAGCTACCATCCTGAAGCTGCTGGAGGTGGAGCATCCTGCCGCCAAGGTCCTCTGTGAACTGGCTGACTTGCAGGATAAGGAGGTTGGAGATGGGACCACCTCTGTGGTAAGTGTTAGCTGTCAGTATCTTATTTCTAAATATGTACATGATGTCATGTTGGGTAATTCCCTGATTTGAGATGTCTAGTGATAATATAAAGATAAATGAAACATAATTGTCTAAGATTGCATATCAATTAGACTGGTGTTTTTTTCTGGAATGTTTCTTTCAACTTTGTGCAAAGTAATATGCTTTACAGCACTTGTCAAAGTTGAGGCCCGCAGGCCAAATCTGGCCTATTTATGAGGCCCAGTTGATGATAACGTTTGATTCATCAGTGTGAATTTAAAAAAACAAAACAAAAAAAACTTAATTTTAATAAGGACTAATTGAATGCAGAGAAATGTTCAATACTTTAACAGTTTGTTCTTTAACAGTTTGGCAATACATTCTGCCACAACCGGCCCTTTGAGAACATTCATGTTCTTGATGCGGCCCAAAATGAAAATGAGTTTGACGCCCCTGCTTTGCAGGATTAAAGGAACCTTAACCTAGCCAGACCTAGTACCTCAAATTAAGCAATAATGATCATATTCATAAGAAACGTTTATGAGGAGCTCAGAGGGAGAGTTGTTTATTTCTGCAGCATTAATTCGAGCCTTGGACACTCATGGCCATCCTCAGATCTTTAGGAACTCCATTGTGTAGGTGGGATCTTAATGAAACTTTGAGGTCTACAGTAAAATTTTCAGAAGCATTATACCTGTCACTTTTATTACATATGTGGTGCAGAACAGAAGTTAAAACTTATAATTAAGGTTGTTAAGAAAATGTTTTTGTTTTTTTTGTTTTTTTTTGTTTGTTTCTGTGATACAGGTAATTCTTGCCGCTGAGCTGCTTAAAAGTGCAGATGAGCTGGTGAAGCAGAAGATTCACCCCACATCTGTCATCAGCGGATATCGTTTGGCGTGCAAGTAAGACAAGGATAACTAAGGTGAGACTTCATTGATTGCAGATCTGCATCATCTTTAATACTGCTCATTTTTGATCTTCCAGAGAGGCGGTGCGGTACATAAATGAGAATCTGACGATTGGGACTGATGATCTGGGAAGAGAGTGTCTAATCAATGCAGCCAAGACCTCCATGTCTTCTAAAATCATTGGAGTGTATCCTAAATGTGTGTGTGATGTGAAAAAGATGTTTGAATGATGATGTTTGAATCTTGTGTGAAGGCGGAAAAGAAATTCAGTTTTATCTATGTGCCTTGACTGCGGGTCCTTAGTGATGCGGACTTCTTTGCTAACATGGTGGTGGATGCTGCCATGGCTGTGAAGTTTGTTGATGGCAAAGGAGTGGCCAAATACCCCATCAACTCTGTGAATGTGTTGAAAGCTCACGGCCGCAGCCAGAAGGAAAGTTTCCTGGTCAATGGATATGCACTGAACTGCACAGTTGGTTCACAAGGTATGCATCTTACTAACATATCTAGAATATATGCAGCCGCATTGGTTTGGGTGCTGTTCTCTACTGGCCTTCATTACAAACTCCCATTTTTTTTGCTGCTATGTCTTTTTAGTGATGTACGCAGTGATACGCGTGGGAGATAGTAAACTGGTTTTGAAAAGAACAAAGTCACAGTGGGATGTAAACTGGGATGCTTCTTTTAACCAGATAGTAAACCAGAAGCTGTTATCAAAACATGAAAATATTTATCCTTTTTATTTGTGTCTATTTCTGCCGTTGAATGCTTCTTTTGTATCCCCAGAAATGGTGAAGCGTGTTGTAAATGCTAAGATAGCCTGCCTGGACTTCAGCCTGCAGAAGACCAAGATGAAGATGGGGGTCCAGGTCGTCATTAGCGACCCAGAGAAACTCGACCAGATCAGACAGCGGTAGGCCATGGATCATGTCTGTCTTCTGCCCCTCATCTTTAAGAATGATCCCATTTTAATTTGCTGTGGTACTACTACAATAGTGCATACAGTGATACGCGTGGGAGAAAACATAAGCAGCCACAAGTCAAGGCAGCAGCTTCTCTTCAAGCTCCAGGGCCACTAATTTGAGCTGGACACACTTTTCCCTATCCTATCCTATCCTATCCTATCCTATCCGATCTTTCAACAGAAAATAATTATAATTAATTGAAAGTTTTATGCGTTGGATACAGTTGACTAGTACAGTACTGCGTTCTCGTTTTTGCACTGCCTTAACTTCCTTACAATAATATTTGGATGCTAATTTTATCATGTAGAAAAATAAATGATTTGTTTGTTTTGGTTTAGGGAATCTGACATCACCAAAGAGAGGATCCAGAAAATTTTGGCAGCCGGAGCAAATGTTGTACTGACCACTGGTGGGATTGATGATATGTGTCTGAAGTACTTTGTGGATAGTGGAGCCATGGCAGTGAGACGGGTTCTCAAGAGGGACCTTAAACGTATCGCGAAGGCAACGGGAGGTAGGAGCGGAGCATGTTGTCCTGTGTAATGGTTCTGTATGTCTCTATATCCTAAAATGCTCTTTAAATGAAAAATGTTTGCATTTAACTTGATTTTCTTTTGTATGTTTTTTTTTTTATTTTTATTTTTTTTTATTTAGCCACTGTCTGCCCCTCCCTCTCCAATCTGGAAGGAGAGGAAACATTTGAAGCCACTATGCTCGGTCAGGCTGAGGAGGTTGTGCAGGAAAGAGTCTGTGATGACGAGCTCATTCTCATCAAGAAGTAAGAACAGTAACTGCCATACAAAACTCTTAGGTTTGATGTTAATCGGTACTAATTAGTTAAAAAGTTAAACCTTTGTTCTCATCTGAGGATTTAATATTTGTGATGCATTTTTTGACAACTTGATATACAATTGATATAAAAATATTTCGTGTAGAGTTGTGCTGTCATCATACAAAGGTTTCGATTCTGATGATCTGTTTCAAGAATGGGTTCAATTCAGAAATGTGTCTGCTTGACGGAGGAGAGGCTGAATGTAGTTTTCAGCATGGAAGGCACAGATGCCCCTTTTAGTGATTTTACTGTGTTTTTCTCCCTCTTCAGCACAAAAGCACGCACATCAGCCTCCATCATTCTGCGTGGAGCCAACGACTTCATGTGCGACGAGATGGAGCGTTCGCTGCATGACGCGCTCTGCGTGGTCAAAAGGGTCCTCGAGTCAAAGTCTGTTGTACCAGGAGGAGGCGCTGTTGAGGCAGCTCTGTCGATTTACCTGGAGAACTATGCTACTAGCATGGTGGGTTTGTAAAACTGCAAGCATTCACATGTAGGGCTTCCTTTAGATGGCATAAACCAAAGCTCAAACATGTTTTCTTTCTTCAGGGTTCAAGAGAGCAGCTAGCTATTGCTGAGTTTGCGCGGTCTCTTCTCGTAATACCGAAGACTCTGGCTGTGAACGCAGCGCAGGACTCTACCGACCTGGTGGCCAAACTGAGGGCTTTCCATAATGAGGCTCAGGTCAACCCTGAGCGCAAGAATCTCAAATGGTGAGTTCAGTGTTTATAGACGGATTGCAGAACTGAATGGGCTGTATGCAGGGTTTCTACACAGTTTGGAAAAGTATGGAATTTAAGTGTTTTTGCAACACTAAATAAGAAAAGGTTTACAAAAGTTTTTCAATTCAAGACTTTGTTCCCCAGTCTACTGGCTGGAAGTTGTATTCATCATCATCCCTCCATTTGTCCATCTATGTCTGTTTCACCAAGCTCTTCCTCACAGTCTGTGGTATCTGCAAAAATCCATACTTAAAGCATGACCACTGTACAAATATCTGCCATAAATTCATAGTCAGGTTTTATATGTATACTTAAAATGTCCTAAAAACCACTGTGAATCCTCGGGAGTTGAGTGTGGAAAACTATGGAAATTTGACATTGAAATATGCGTGATTTCTCTGAATGTAAGAATGCTCATGAATAGAGTCGCACAATATCGCAACAGAGCTTAGATGCAAAATTTGTGAGGGTATATTTCAAATATGCTGTTCAATAGAGCTTCTCTGCCCTTGATAAATATATTTGATGTATTTACTTTTTAGAGGCTAAGATGCTAAGGCTCACTAAAAATGGTGGGGACATGATAAAAAGTCAAGAAAATGGGGATTAATCATCATAGACTCATTGTCATTGAGGTATCCAGCAATAGTATCTCAATTATATTTTCCTAATGTTGTGCAGCTTTGCTGATAAGGAAATTAAAAGCTTAGGTTTCTGTAAAATATTCTTGAGGCCTCACGTTAGATAAACTCTTTGTTCTGTAGGATCGGCCTGGACTTGGTGAACGGCAAGCCCAGAGACAACCGCCAGGCTGGAGTGTACGAACCCACCATGGTCAAGACAAAAAGCCTCAAGTTTGCTACCGAGGCTGCGATCACCATCCTGCGTATCGATGACCTCATTAAACTGTTCCCAGAGCCGAAAGAGGGCGGAAAGTCCTACAGAGATGCTGTAGAATCCGGATCTCTGGAAGGTTGAAGTCTTCACTGGTCCCTGTTGGTTCAACATCTGTATTTATAAATTACTGAGCTCTTCATGGCTGCTGCTCTAGTGTAGGCCATGCACTTTGCCTCTTTACATTTCTCCCAGTCCCATCACCTTTGGAGTTCATGCTTCCAGAGGAACTGTTAGTGACTGTTTTGTTTTTGGACACAAATAAAGCTTCAGTGGTCGTAAATGACTGTTTATTCATTATTATCAGCATGTGGGTTACAGTAAGTCATTACAAGTTTACAGGAAGCACTAGATAAGAGAAGGCGGCTAATTATTGGCACCGACATTTATCTGCACAACTTTGAGGAAAGCTGTTGATCCTAAAAGCAGATGTTGGAATGTTGAGAAATGTCAACCTTTCTGATAAAGGCTTAAAGCAATGCAGCAAAACTAAAAACCTCCATGCAAGACAGTTCCTTGATTAAAAGCTCGACACTAAGTAACAAATTGAGCTTCGCTGTTTGGAATTCTAGTTTCTATAGCTTAATGAAGCTGACTAGTCTGAACAGTGGTTGTCTGCACAAGTTTAAGACACCTTTACTTGCCAGTTTAGACTAAATATTTTAAGATCTTCAAGTCCAACAACAAAAGCTGAGGAATTTAAATTCACAGTGATAATGGCTTTTTTTTTTTTTTTTTTTTTTGAAAGGTAAGACCACCACATATCTATACTGCAATACAGGTTTTTTTTTTTTTTTTTTTTTTTACGTCACCCAACAATGTAAACAGATTTCATAACCCCTTACTCATTAGCAAAAATAAATCGAATGCAATCTACTAAGCAGTAAGAGGTCTGCACCTCAGACCCTCTCCACACACATGGCGACACCCATCCCTCCTCCAATGCAGAGGGATGCCACGCCCTTCCTTCCTCCAGTTCTGTTCAGTGCATGCAGTAGTGTCACCAGGACTCTGCAGCCAGACATGCCAATGGGATGGCCCAGAGAAATGGCCCCGCCGCTCACATTCACCTGAGGAACGGGAATAAAACGTGGTTTCAGTTGTACGTCACCCAACTTCTTGCTCACCTCTGTGGATTTCCAGAAAGGAGCAATCACCAGATACTGACGCCAGTCTTTAGACCGTTACCTTGTCTTCGTTTAGGCCAAGCTCCTTAATCACAGCGAGGGACTGAGCAGCGAATGCCTCGTTGATCTCAAATAAGTCTACCTGATCCAGCTTCCAGCCTGCTTTCTCCACCTGAAGGGGAAAAACACATACTTAGAAAATGGAAGTTGGATCAAGAATTTTTTTTAAATACTCATTTTTTTAATGATACGTTTAATGTTCAGGCGACATCTCACCGCTTTCCTGATAGCTGGTATTGGCCCGGTTCCCATGACAGAAGGGTCGAGGCCTACCTGAGCCCACGAAACAATTTTGGCCATGGGTTTTACACCCCGTCTCGCAGCCTCTGATTGGCTCATTAAAACAGCAGCCGCCGCTCCGTCATTTATGCCTGTAAAAAATTGAATCGAAACAGCTTTAAGTGTGTGCAAAGTCCCATTCCGTGTTTATTTGTGGTTCATGAGTAGCTCTGAAACCTGAAGCGTTTCCAGCTGTGACGGTGCCGGTGCTGTCCTTAACGAAGCACGGTTTGAGTTTGGACATGGTCGCAACGTTGCTTCCATGTCGAGGAAACTCGTCCACCTTTACCTCAACAGGACCTGAAGGACGGAGTGGTTTTTGAAGACAGAGTGGCAAAGGAGTCACCAAGCAACTGAAAAAGTCCTGTACCTTTTCTGGATGGCACCGTGATGGGGACAATCTCCTGATCGAAATGCCCTGCTTTCTGTGCGGCCTCTGTTTTGTTTTGAGAATTGACAGCAAAAAGGTCCTGCTGCTCCCGACTGATTCCCCACTGCTTCGCAACATTCTCAGCTGTAAAAGATCGATTACCGCTGATAAATGTTAATCAATACACAAAACTGGCTGAGTTGTTCAACTTTTATATAGACTAAGACCTGTGATTCCCATGTGATAATTGTGGAAGGCATCTGTCAGGCCATCCCCAACCATCGAGTCCTGCAGCGAGACGTCGCCCATCTTCACTCCTGCTCTCATTTGCAGAGTGTGAGGGGCCTGATTATAGACAAAAGAAGCGATCGGTTTTATCCTTTTAAGTAATGGCCTTGCAAAAGTATTCAAACCACTTGAAGTTTTCTGATATTTTTCATGTTACAATCATGAATATAGATGTGTTTTGTTGTGATTTTATGTGACAGCCCAGGGGTCCTCAAATCCAGGCCTCGAGGGCTGGTGTCCTGCAGCCTTTAGATGTGTCTCTGCTTCAACACACCTGAGTCAAATAGTGAGGTCATTAGCAGGACTCTGGGGAACTTGACTGAACGCTGTGGAGCTAATTCAGCCGTTTGATTCACGTGTGTTGGACCAGGGTCACATCTAAAAGCTGCAGGGCACCGGACCTGGAGGCCTGGATTTGAGGACCTCTGTGATAGACGAACTCAGAGAAAAGCATAAAGGTGAAGGGGATGGAAAAATCTGACATGGTTTGCAAAATTGTCCGACATGAAAAAATCTGGAAAGACTGGTGTGCAGTTGTGTTCAGACCCCTTTATTATGATACCCCTAAATAAAATTAAGTTAAACTATTTGTTATAAAGCGATATCTCAAGCTTTGAACATCTCACTTGGCACTGTTCAGTCCTCCTTCTGAAAATGGGAGGCCCATGGTAACTCTGGAGGAGCTGCAGAGATCCACAACTCAGGTGAGAGGTAAAGAGGACAGCTATTGATTCCCCACTCTATTAATCTTGCCTTTATTGAAGAGTGCCGAGAAGAAAGCAGATGCCAAAAGCAAGCCATAAGAAGTCCCGTTTGCCACAAGCCATGGAGGGAATGCAGCAAACATGTGGCAGAGGGTACTCCGATCAATTAAGACCAAATTTAAACTTTTTCCACACACATGCAAAATACTGTGTAGCGGAAAACTACGAATGCAAATCACTCTAAACAAAACGTTATCAAGTTGAAGCATGGTGGTGGCAGAATCATGCTGCGCCTTTCTGCAGCAGGGACAGAAAAGCAGGTCAGAGTTGATGGGATAATAGATGGAGCTGGATACTGGGAGAAAACCTGCTGGAGGCTCCAACAGGCTTTAGACCACAGGAAAATTTCACTTTCCAGCAGGACAATGGCCCTTAACACACAACTCAAGCTGCAGTGGAATAGTTTAGCTCTGTCAAAGTCCAGGCCTAAATCCAAATGAGAATCTGTGGCAAGACTTTGAAAATTGCTGTTTACAGGCACTCTCCATCCAATCTGCCTGAGCTTGAGCTTTTTCTGTTGCAAAAAAAAAAAAAAAATCTACCTGTAGATGTACAAAACCTGTAGAAACCTAAAATCCACACAAGCGAAAAATAGTTTTAAAAAGTATTGACTTTTTGTATATCCATGTATTTTTTTTTTTTTTTTTTTTTTTTTTTTACATAATTATGCACAACTTTGTGTTGGTCTATCCTTTAAAACTCCAAAATACATGCTAAGGTCTGTGGCTGTGAAGTGACAAACCTTGAAAAAAACGTTAAATGGTATGCATACTTTGCAAAGCCCTGTCCTTTCACATCCTTCGACACTGATTTTGTCATTACCAACCCTGCTCATGCTCTCCATGCCCCCTGCTACGACCACAGTGGACTCTCCAGCCTGGATGGACTGAGCTCCCAAACACACAGCTTTAAGCCCAGAGCCACACACCATCTGGCAGCTCCACGCAGGGACAGGGTATGGGATACCGGCCGCAACACTGGCCTGACGTGCTGGGTTCTGTCCTTGACCTTAAAAAAAAAAAAAAAGTTTTGGGAGCTTTATATTTATGTAGGAAACAAT
This sequence comes from Anableps anableps, assembly GCA_014839685.1. Lineage (NCBI taxonomy): Eukaryota > Metazoa > Chordata > Actinopteri > Cyprinodontiformes > Anablepidae > Anableps > Anableps anableps. The sequence goes on along the minus strand of CM026086.1, from coordinate 19,449,019 downwards.
AGTAGAAGAGATGTTAAATTGTGTGAAAAATGATTTCTGTTATCTCTAAAAGGTTTGCCAAACGTTTACCTGCAGTGAGGACATGTCCAATGATAACCTCAGACACCTCTTCTGGTTTCACCTCAGCTCGCTTCAGAACATCCTTTATCACAGGTGAGCAAAGGTCACGCAGAGTCAGCGTGGACAGAGCGCCGCTCAAGCAGCCTGTATTAAATCAACAAGTTATTACAATGTTAATAAGTGGGATGTTTGAATCTCTTTTCAGTTTAACATAGTGAACCAATCGTTTCAGACAACTCTTAGAGATAAAACGTTTTCTGAAATTGCGACTGTGATGCTGTTTCCGACAATGAGTTCACGTTGCATCTGCTTAGAGCTTCATACAAAAAGATGATCATCACGCTCGAAAACATTTTGACCTTTTAAAACTGCTATATTAGAGCTCTAAATAGTTATTTTTATTTATCTTAATACTCTGAATCCCGAAAAAAAGCATGGACTCTCCAAAGATACTGATTGCATATGTAAATATCTGATTTACAGCACTTCTAAATGTTTTCTGTTTTCATCTATAATGTCCCAGGCGTACAAGCAATGGATCGAATTTTTGAAGCGAAGTTCTGTTAAAAGTTTGTAGGATGTTTATATCTTCCCGCAGCAGCATACTCTCTTATTGAGTTCTGCATGTAGTATAAATCCAGACTACCTAATGATCTTTCTGTCTGATTTAAATCATATCAAGCCAGAGCAGCCCTTTACTTTTATATCAGACTGCTACTTTGAACAAAATTGTTTCAGCATATTTGATTCTCAGTAAATGTTTTAGACAGGAATATTACTGGTGGTGCACTGCCTCCAAGCTCCATATCTCATGTAAATAATTATTGATTTCTCAATAAATGATTGCCCAATCCAAACACAATGAACGTTTTAAGGTTTCTAAAATATATTTTCATAAACATCTAGAATGTTTTATTTTGGTTGGAGTTGTTTGAAGACAGAAGATACTATCTGTTAGTTTCAGTCTTTGGGACTAGCTAATCTGGATTTATCCTAAATGAATACACAAGATGTTATCTAACTGAAGCCACAGAATAGGTATCAACTACTCTTACTACTAGTTTAAAACCTTCAAAAAAGCAAACAAAAAACCCTTTAAGCAGAACATCAGTTCAAAAATCCTGAACCTTTTATCTCCCTTTAGATGTTAATGTTGCTGCTTCGAATGGTTTTTGTCCAAATGTTGATTCTATAAGTCACTTTTACCTAAAACCATGCGGTTAGAAATACATTAATGAGCAAAAGTTAATTAAATCAGATCAGAAAAACGCCACACTAGCTGTCGTTTCACGTCATGTATTTGGTAGCCAATAGTAGCAGGCTCGTGTTCCATGGGACTACAGCTATCATCCAATCAGCAGCTAAAGAATACTCCAGCGATAGGAGCCAGCCAATCAAAACTCACCAGGAACCTTGCGCGTTTATGTGGAGGACAGAACCACTTTGCTATAATAAAAACGCCAACAAGGTATAACTTTTTTCATATAGCATTCCGCATATAAATATGCATTAAGTAGATGCATATTCTACATAAATGAGTTATTTGCACAGATAATTAGACAAGAATCACAGACTAAACATGTAACAAATTAATAGTTACAATGTATGAAAGTCCTGTTTAATAAATGATTCTGGTACTTTAAGGAAGTCTGGCTTTACCTATCGGAGTCCGGGCGGCAGAAACGATTACAACAGGTTCGGTGTTCATCCTGAAAGTCACTGGTTTGAAGCTGAAGTCTTCACTTCTTTCTATTCCTGTCTGTCCACTAACACTCAGCTCTGTTGACACTGCATGGACGTTTAAATAGGTGTACAATTGAACTCATAAAGACAACAGCGCCACCGTGTGTTTAGGAGGATGAGCACTATTCCTTCAAAAAATGGCTTACATAAGAAAAAAATAACATGGACGTCCAAAATTTGCACAATTCGATAAATAATTAAGTAATATTACTTAAAAGTGTCCTTGACTGATTAAATACAAAACAAAAACCTAGGCAATGTTCTAATTACAAATGTCAAATTTCTTGTTAAACACACACATACACACACACACACACACACACACACATATATATATATATATATATATATATATATATATATATATATATATATATATATATAGATAGATAGATATATATAGATAGATATATCTATATATATATAGATAGATATCTAAGGAAGATATATCCTTATATATATATATATATATATATATATATAATTTTAAGATCGCCTGCTTCAAACCAATAGCCATAGTGACAGTTTAAATGATATTTCATGGTGCACTGCAGCACAAGAACTATGACATAAACACTTAAAAATGTAGTTTTAAATTACTATTAATGCATTTATTATTAAACTGAAACACAGGATTAAACATTAAATTTGCTTCCAATCTTTATATCAAAATATTTTTAACATTGTGGCAAGACTGAGACATCTTCCCATATTGCCCTATATCAATATATTCTATTTCTATTCATACAAGCGTGGATTAATACAAAAAGTCTTGCACTGCTATTTTTGATTCTTTAATGCTGAAAATGTAAAAAAATACTCTTCATTGAGTTTACTTTTTTTTTTCCCATATCAATTAGTTCAAGGTTTGTTTTTCATTTTCCCAACACAAAGTTCAAAACTAAGTTCCTGATTTTTATTAATAATTGGTTTCACTCTATAGTATTAAAAATCTTTATTTGTATTTGGTCAGTACATGAAAAGGGCTGAAGAATAATATGGACATCGCATATGAACTACAAACATTTTAACAGAATTGTCAAAACTGATTTTTTGCTAATGAAAATAAAAACTGTTCTAAAACAAAAAAAAGAAGAAAACTCACAGGCCAACATCTAAAAATGACCTCCTTGAATATTGAGAACCTAGTGGAATTTAGTGATTTTACTGACTTGACACATTACAACACCAGACAGCCTGATTTCAGTGTCAATAGTTTAAACAGCATAGCCGTGCTCAAATAAACAGAGTGAAAGGTACTAGTTTTAAATCATACATCCACGCAATTCAAATCTAACATCAATCCTGTTTATATCCCCATTAAGCAACACAAATGTGACAAAGGCATCACGACAGGCAAAGGGACAAGGGTGAAAACAAAACTTCTTGGACAACGGTGCTGTGTTACAGACTATGTATTTGCTGCCTTGTTTTTATACTGTATAAAAAAAATACAGAACACATTAAAGTACATTACAAAACTGCGCCATCACTTGTTTTGGAGTCCAGGCCGTTCTGGGCATGACGTGACCCTGCAGTCCTGGTGCCCTTGGTCACCAGGGCAGCCTTGTCCTCGTTGGGATCGGTGGTGGAGTCTGTGTCATTCGAGTGTTGAGTCAATGATGTCTCGCTGCCTGTTGGAGAGTCCACACTCTCGTACCCTGCACTCAGCTGGCTCCTGAAACCGGCAGGTCCTCCAACTCTACCAGAAGCAGTCTGACTTCCTGGTGCCTCCTCTGAGTGGTTGGGGAGTTTGGTCTCAGTGTCGCCGGGGCTGGAGACCACAGGGGACATTGGAAAGTCTTCTTCGGCGCTGCTGACCTCTCTGTACAGGCTCGGCGTGGTGGTCTCACTCCTTTGGGATGAGTTGCTATTGCTTGGACCATTGGAGACCCTCCCGTAGTCTTTGCCTCCTTGGTCAGACGGAGCATTGGCCTGTTCTGGCTGAGTGGAGGGTTCGGCAGATGAGTTGGAGGCAGAGGGTGAAGTCCTACTGGGGCCTGCTCCAGCTGAAGCACCCTGAGACTGAGTGAGCTGCTGACGAGATTCTTTCAGCTGTTGCTGTAAGACAAGGATGGTGCTCTGCATCCCTTCCACCTCCTCGTCTAGCTGGATGATAAAGTCATTTAGCTCTGGAAGTGGTGATACAAAAAAAAAAAAAAAAAAATTTAAAATGTTACTTCCAATATAATAGTATTACAGAAGACAAAAAGATGTGGAGACATCGTTTGCTTTTACCGTCTTGACTGCTCTTGAGTTCTTCGCTGTACTTCTTCTGCAGGGCCAGCTCAGCCTCCAGCTGGGCGATGCGTCCCTGGGACAGCTGTCGCCCCAACTCCTGGTTTTCCTGAATCAGCATCCGACATTTGGCCATCAGTTTCTTCCCTGTTTGGCTGCAAGGGAAACAAGTCTCACATCACACAGTGAACAAGGAGGCAAATGCAAAAGGCAGGCAGACACTGAAGACCTGTTCCCACTGCCTGTATCAGCCCACCGCCCTCCCCCAGAATATCACAACCTACAACAGAAACTCTTCAGTTTCGTATTAACCAGACGACTAATCAGCCCTCGCCTTTCATCGAAACTGCCTGCTTTGAAATGTTGTGAACATGCTTAGGAACGTTTTGAAAAAGCTTGTAGAATACAAATACATGCAAACCATTTAAAGTGGTGTGAACCAACACAGTCAGCATGAAGAAAGTAACTTCCTGACCCCAATACTTTCAAAATTCAAACATTATGACAGTTTAAAAAAAAAAAAAAAAAAAAAAAAAAAAAAAAAAATTATATCAGTGACTGTTTCAGTCCACCTCAACTTACCATGATGCACATGGATGAAAGATGAACATTGTACAAGGCAAGTAAGATCACAGTGGCTTTTTTAAAGGTTATACCCTTTCAACATAACTATATCTATGTATTAGGATTAATCTGAGCAATGTCACAGAGCATTACATCCACACAAACACTACAAGAAAAGCTTCAATCTAAAGAAATCAGTGCTAAACTTAAAATGTGCACAGAAAAGTGATGCACAGATTCTGTAAAGTATTCCCTTTAAATACAAAACAATGAAAATGTTAACAGCACAGTCAACCAGTTTAGGATGACGTTTGCCCAAGTTTTCAACAGATGAAAGTGAAAAAAGAATGTTATAGCTGCATTTATCAAGACTGTGTTAAAATTGACTAATATAGAAGGCAAAAATGATTATTAAAATTATATTACTGCAAATGCTTTAACACATATATGCCTATGGTACTGTTCTCGGGAGATAAAATAATAAAGACAGCAGCAATTGTGTCCAATGATAATCATTCAAATTAAAATGAATTACCAAAACCTTCTTATTCTTAACTGTGTATTTTTAATCAATTATTTGATTGCATCAACATTTTTTTTTAACTTAAATTACTGTTTTGTTCCCCAAAAATGTTCTAAGTCATTAAAAATAGACTGCCAACTTTAACCAAGAGCTGCACGATATCAGCAAAACAAGAACATGCAATACCACTCCTGAATATTGCAATATCAAAACTGACTGTGAGTAACCCACATTACTTTTTCCATCATAATGACGACCACCACCATCCCTGAGTTGTGACATTAAAGTGACTAAAATTTATGTCATGTGTGGGCATATAACAAGTCCATCCAACTGAGTTTGAATGCATGACACCTAGAATAAATGTCCCTACCAAATACTGCATCTAAATAGTTCTTTGTCATTGCGATTTTGCACACATTAAAACTGCAATGCTCGTTGTGATTGAAAAAAAAATTGCAGCTCTACTTCATGTCTTACTTTACAGTAAAGGAATTAAAATACTTTTGAAAAGTATGAAAGACTAAACCAATTGTACGATAGCGTCACAAGTTAAATACCTGAGCCACATATTTGGTAAACTGTCATTTTCTAGGCTGTGGAAGAAAGTGTTTGGTCAATCACAAAAATGCACAATACAAAACAATACATCCTCATCAACTGATAACATGAATTCTGCAAAACATTTGCACTCACAGTTTGACAACATGAGAACACCTACAGCAGTGTGTTTCTGTAGTGAAGTTCAACTGATCTGTAAATTTTCACACAAGCGTAAACGATGAGGACCAATCGTGCCTCTTTCTTTCAACACACACTGCTGTAAGTGTTTGCTTAAAGAGAAACGAAAGATCAAATTAAATGGCAAGGAAAGAAACAATTCACAAAATAAAACATTTAAAAACACTCTACCGTGTGGAGGCCCATGTTCAAAGACATGGACGAATGGACCCTGATGCCTGAACCATAGTCCTTTTGTGGACGAGGATCTGGCTCCGCTCACAGTCTTATATCAGTTCTAATGTCTTTTCCCCCAAAAGTCTTACTTTTAATCCTAGTAACTTTCCTCATATGAATGGAATGTGTCTAGACTGTCCAAAAGTCTTTACATTTCACAGAAAGACTAGCAGGTATTTGTGTGATATGATCCACTGTTAAATGTCTTTACAAAAGCAAGTATGGAAGCTTTCTTTAAAATGTTCAATTGATGTTTTAGGCTAGGGATGCTCCCTGCCTTACACGACCTCCCCCATATGCCCCTTATTTTATGTGTGAACTGTCTGGTTTGAGCTGAGGGATCGGGAAGAGATCATCCGGTGCGGGCAGTGAGCGACCACCTCTTCGGAACAGTCCGGACTCCTTCAGGCCCTCTGACGGTGAGGGAAGGGAGCTGAAACACAAGTGTCACCTGACCATACTGTCTTTTCTCTTTAGATTATGTGATATGTAGCTGGCACAGTACAAGAGAACAAAAGAAGTTTTGTTTTTGCAGTGACTGGCTTTCTGTAAAGTCTGAGTCTTGTGACCAGTACAGCATTTTGTCAGCCTTCCGCCCCACCATTGTTCCTGCATGCCTGCAGTGAGAGTGAGGGTGGGGGGCGTGAGGAAGTCTTGACTTTTTGTTTGAAGGGGGGAGTTATTTTGATTGTCTTTACCTATCAGGTGTAAATTTCCAGGCACTCAGTTCATTTTGGGCCTGCTCCAGTTTGTCTTTAGTCTGTTCCAGTTCAGCCTTCATTTTGAGGAAAAACAAGTTGATGGCTGGATCCACCATGGACGACCGCAGCTGGGCCACACTCGGCTGCTGGACTTGCTTGAGGTACTGAATCTGGGTCTGCAGAATGCGACAAATACATCTTAGTCACCGGTAAAGGAGTTCAACCGCAAAACTTCACTCAGCAGTCTACTTCAAAACATAGATTAAAAATTAGGACGAGAAATCATGCAGTTCTTATATTCATGCTGAACACAGAGACGATGATACTGGTTGTGATAAACCCACATTTTTCTCACCTTTTTTTCCCCCCTTTGTTTTGCTACAAAGTTCCAACCCTCCTTATGCACTTTAGTCCCTCATCCAATACAATATTTATGAGGTGTAGGCATCAAGGCCGATGACATCACATCCAACCAGCCACATAGATTATTGTTATGGGAAGCATTAATATATTACACTCTAAATATAACAGGCCACGTAATATTGCATTCAAACACTTCTTTGTGAATGCAAAATTGTACATGCTGATATTCCAATTTAACAAACTGTGCAGTTCTCACAAAAACAATTTTATAACAAAACCTACCTACTGAAGGTAATAATGTACTTCTTTAAGGCAACTCAAACGTATCTACATTTGTATAAAAGAGGCCAAAGTTCCATGAAGCCACTAAATAATATGCTCTACTTTCAATTTGACAACAGGAAAAGCTGTCCTTTAACATACGTTTGCTAGGAGCCCATTTACGGCACTTTGCTCACTCATCATTTGCAAGCATCAGTCATAATCCACCACTTTGAGATTTATATGGATCAGTGTTTTGCATTTAATCAATAAGCTTGTAAAATAAAAAAAAACAAACTATGAATTTATTGTACTGACTTAATTACTAAACTTTAAAAAAAAGGATTGTGTGGTTCCATGAGAACTGTTTGTTAATAAACAGAACTAAAATGGATCTGTCCAGAGTGAAAACCAACATGACAGCCAGCACTGCAAATGTTTGCACTCATATTACTGCTGAGCAAACTGATCAATATTTTAAATCACCAGAGTCATGAGATAAATATCTGATGCTTTACTACCAGTCGTCAAAACCAAATAGAATAATAATTCTGATATTGCATGAGTGAGTCTTCTGAAAGCTATTCAGCGAGTATAACTAATGAAACTGCATCAGCATTGATTCACAGAAAAACCATTAGATCAACAAACGTCTGAGGGGCAATAACAGTTCTAGGCATCCCAGCATTAATTTAAGTTCTATTTGCAGCAAAAACACATTAATACAAAATATAAAAACAGAATTAAGAATAACATTAAACTGATACATACTGTGCACTCTTGCATTTCCTGCTCTTTGGTGGCGAGTCGCATCACTAAGATGTTCTCCCTGCGTGCAGACTCTTGCTGCTGCTGCTTGAGCTTTTCCTCAGACTCCTTCAGTCCTGGCACATCATTGGCTACAAGTTGGAAAACAAATGCATCACTAGGCTTAATTTCACTGATAAAAATAGTGATGTAATGGGCTAATATCAAAAGTACTTACAACAGAGCTCTGCATATTTTGCTTCTAGGACCTGGACATATGCATCATGTTGCTTCCACCTGGAAAAAAACAAAGCACATTTAAATCATTCATAAAAAAAAACCTTTCAGAAATGAATATCATATTGCAACTATAAGAGAGTGAGTATCTACCTTGTACATAGCTCTTCTCTGGTCAAGGTTTTCATGTCAGATTCACTCAAGCGAACCTGTGAGAAGAGAAAAACAGCAAATATTTATTTTAGAAATAAACGGATCTACAAACAAATCATCTTAACAACAAGACCGATCGAACAGAAACTAACCTTTTTGGGAAGAGGCTCCTCGTTGGTCATTGTGAGCTAGAAGTAAATAAGAGAAAACCGATCAGCAACCGCTGCTTTAAGTCACTGCATCATCTTTTCAGTTGCCAAGGGCTGGCTGTTGGGAACACAGTAAAAATGTGCCATGTTTGACAGACACCCTTAATCCTAAAATATATAGTGTAATATAATGAGAATGTGATGGAGGATATATGCTACAGCGCTATTCACCTTTTCGATTCAACTAAAAGTTAACATAACCAGTTACTAAGCGGTGTCGAGCCAAATCTTCGGTAGTGAGGCAGCCAGCAGTTAACAGCGACACAGTGCAGAAGCTAGCCAAGGTTAACTACTGACTGCTAATTACATTTATCAACCTGCTTAACATTAAACACGATTAAAAACAATCGTGTGAAACGTTTCAGTGTATTTTAACGGTCACTTAGGTTACGTTCAATTCTTGGCTCCGGTTCGACTTCTTGTTATCACAAAATGGCGCTGAAGGAAATGACTCCCTCCCTTACGCTCCTTTTCCTGAAACTAGCGGGCTCTTGGCTGCCGTTGCCAGGCCTAACGCCATCAAAACACTCACCAAGTCCGTTCCTTTCGATGTTTCCGGAAACACTTGGCTTTAATGATTCCTTGCAGGTCCAAATGTTAAAGATACGTTGAGTTTCGCAAAGGAAATTTACAAGTTTCAGTCACGCTTCGGTGTCCGGACTTTCATCTTCCTCACAGAGGGCAGAACAGAATGGCTCTGAACGAGCTGCGGCTGTGTTGCACTCCGGTTGCTGCGGAGCAATTCCAAAGAGGGATTACAAAGGAAGATATGCCACTCCAATTTTTTTTAAAACATTTAAAAAAAATTCTGAGCTGCATGTAAAATTATTCTTTTCTCTTTTCATAGTTGCATTACATTAAAACTTTTAGCATACCTCGGCCGAAACAAGCATCATAATTTGGTTTATGACTTTAATTTATATATAATTTCTATTTACGCAGTACAAAAGTGTGGATTGATACAAAGTATTTTCAGAACGCCTTGTTAGGCTAGGATTCACATAAATATACATATTCATCACCGTGTATTTGAAACCAATTTAATCTCATTCTTGACTGGTTTAAGGGACATGGATACTTCTTTCGAAAAGAAAATCTTTCATAATAGACTCAAATATTCATGAGCGAGTTATCATTACTATGTAGACGATCTCTGATATCACCTGTGACGTAGGAAACGGAGATTCCATTTCACACTGTGGGTTCTGTGCTTTTCATTTTTATTCTATTTTTTGTTTACTATCTCGTATAGGTCCTTTCATAATATATAAATGATAAATAATAAATCCATGCCTCCTCCTAAGGTTAAAATGATTATTACAATCTCCAAGTTGCGCTCACGTGATCACAAAGCATTCAATGCCATAGGAATGCAACCCAAGTTAAAATGAAAAATAAAAAAAATAAAAAATCTTAATTCTAGAGTGGGGTTCGTCATATTTCTTTATTACTGTTTTAACCGTCCCCATGGAGGCTTATATAAGTCCTACGCACCTCATGAACCCCCGCGCCATCTGCTGATAATGGTACCGTCTCTTGGGCTGTCAACTTGAAGTTGCACATTTCAAGGGCAGTTACAGTTACTTACCAGACTGCTCACAAGTTGCTGTAATCTTGCAGAGAGCGACAAGAAACATGCTTTGCAGAGCTGGAAAAATACGCAGGTAGAGCATCTTAAAACTACCAATAAATAATACAGCTGAAACTGCATGGAGAACCAGGAGAGCTTTAGCTAATGGCAGTCAGCTGCTAAATTGTTAACAGTTGGTATGCTGGATGCTAACAGTTAGCTCGTAAGATGCTAACTTAGATTTGCAGCTCATTTATATTAGTTTATGATGAACCAAAGAAAGGGTTTAGGGTAATTTGTGCCTATGTATCTTTACATGTCGGTGCACTTGTAAACTGTTTGAAATGCGACTTTGTAAAAAAGCGTGGCCGAAACTACTGGCTCATTTAGCTGACGTTCATCTACTTTATATAACGAGGGCTAAGTCAACACCAGACATCTGGGTCTCTCAAAGCCTAAAATTTTCATCTATAGCTTATTTATTTATTTAGTCCACAATGCTCTGTACACTTGCATATAACCCTCGAATGTTTTGACATTTTTACAACCGCAACTACGCTCGTTTTACTAAAACTTTTCTCCCGATTTTATTTTGGGGTAACAGTAAATAGGACTGGATACAAATTCACATAAATTTTTTTATTTTATTTTTTTTTTTAATGAAAACAAAATGTCATTTTCCTTCCATCTCATAATATGTGCTTCATTATATTGGTCTGTCATATGTCGTATCCTGATTTAAGTGCAGTTGTAAAGTGCCATCAACAACTGGTTCACTTTCCCTTGTTTTCTTTTCAGGTGTGCTGCCAGCCTCACTCAAAGCATAAGTCAAATAGCTGCATCAAGGCAGAAGCACACACTTCCTGACCTGACTTACGACTATGGAGCCCTGGAGCCTCACATCAGTGCAGAGATAATGCAGCTACACCACAGCAAGCATCATGCTACATATGTTAACAACCTTAATGTTACAGAGGAGAAATATCAAGAGGCTCTTGCAAAGGGTACAAACGGTCACTTGAAGTAGTTTAAAGGATGTCTCTTAGGATTATATATCCGTCTTAAATTTTGACATTGCTGGTGTATGACTTACTTTAGGAGATGTGACTGCACAAGTTGCCCTTCAGCCTGCTTTAAAGTTTAACGGAGGCGGCCACATTAACCACACTATCTTTTGGACAAATCTCTCGCCAAACGGTGGAGGTGAACCCCAAGGTGAGACAGCAACAAATTTGAGTTCCTTTTATTTTTCTAATGCTAAGATGACTTATTTCCAACTTAAAACAATAGTAGTTATTGAATATGAATACATCGAGGTCAGAAACTGATTTGCTAGTTGCAGAGACATGATTTGAATGTCTGCATTTTTTTTTATTTATTTATTTTTTTGCATTGGTTCTCCCTGACCTGGATTAATCAGGGAAATTAGCATGTGCTAATTGACAATGTGGGGAAGTGCATTGTACTTCCTAGGTAGCTTCAGAAACACATCTTTCTAAAGCAATTTAGTCTGTGGAGGCCACTTATTGCTTACAGACTGTTAATTTAATAGTCTGTTTAGTTTTACTGAGACTTATTTCCAATCATAGGTGCTATTGCTCTAAAATTAAATGTCTTTTTTTTGTTTGTTTTTTTTTGCAGGGGAGCTGATGGAGGCCATCAAACGGGACTTTGGCTCCTTCCAGAAGATGAAGGAGAAGATGGCAGCTGTAACGGTAGCTGTTCAGGGCTCAGGCTGGGGATGGCTTGGTTATGACAAGGAGAGTGGACGACTTCGCATTGCTGCTTGTGCTAACCAGGATCCCCTGCAGGGGACAACAGGTTTGCTTAAAAGGGCTTTTAAGTTAATAAGATGGGACCATTCTTGTGTTTTACTGTCATGTAAATTTTTTTTTTTCTAATTTTTTTTTTTTTTTTTTTTAATCCCTTAGGTCTCATCCCTCTCCTTGGTATTGATGTATGGGAGCATGCCTACTACCTCCAGTACAAGAATGTACGCCCTGACTATGTGAAGGCTATCTGGAATGTAATCAATTGGGAGAACGTGCACGAACGTCTACAGATTGCCAAAAAGTAGAAAAAAGTTCTTAATCGTTTATCCAGCGGCACCTTTTATCAAAACCTGTTTCAAATAATGGATGCTAATCTTTTTTTTTGTTTGTTTGTTTTGTTAAACAGTACTTACAGTTCAAATCCAAATATGTCTGTAGCATTAACAAAAAAAAAAAAAAACGTTTAAAATGCTTTGCTGTTTTGAAATGTCCTTTTAAGGAAAGATATGTGAAAAACAAAGACTTCTGAAAATGCATACCATCAGAATCTTGTTAAAACGCACAATAACTGGCCACCATTTGACATATAAGCTGTCTTATTCACACCCAAGTAACTGGTCCATGGGAGTGCATACTTAAAAAGGTGTCTTTATCCAGCTAAGTGACACTAGGATTAGATGGTGTAACTGCTGTCCATGTTTTTGATGTAATAAAATAGTATTTCAAGTATACTAGCTTGACTTTTTTTTATTTATTTATTTTTTTTTATTTTTATTTTTTTTATGGTTACATATATTGAGTACAACAACTTTATAGGTTGTTTCCTGGACGTTGTAGTAGCTGATCCAGCCTTTAACTGGAAAAACCTAATTCATACTGAAATCAGCAGATGGAGGTCATCGTTATATCTAAATTAGAAAATTAGACTTTATTCCAGTCATACACCTGAACCTTTTTTTGAGTTTAAGTAATGCTGGAGTAGACTGGGTCTAAGTACAAGTTGGGTTAATATAATGTCCACCTCATTGCTAGAAACAAAGGTTTCCTTTCAAGAGGCTGCATTAATGAGATGATCAATGGTAATTTGCTTCAGTTTCTAAGAGCGGACTGTTAAGCAGTGAATTCTCCAATGTCTGAGACGCCCAAATTAGGTAATGTGGGGACTTTTATAGACTATAAGCATTTGCAACTTCAGAGTCCTTTCTATTTTTCATTAGTCGCCTGAGATTCAATTTTGTTTTTAATTTAAATAGCACCAACCCAAAAACCATCTCTGGGTTCAGTATTTTAAGATGTGTCCAATTGTATAGAAGCTTATTGAGTCCAATTTCACTTTACGTCAGTTCAAACCCAATTATAATACAAAGTAGTCAAATTTAGGTTATTGTATAGTACTAGTTGGTAATTTTTTTATTTTTTATTTTTTCCATGGAATTTGTTCATCATCCTTAGTAAACAAGTGGCAATAGAGACAAAATGCCCACTTCTAATGGGATTAAACTTTCAGAGGACCCAGGTCAAGAATGCAGCAACTTCTGCATCAGTTAGGGGTTGTCCAGAAAGGAGGCACGATTAAACACAAAAGCAATGTGCCAGGTGTACTTTCAAAGTGAAAAAAACAGAAGGAGCTCAAAATTGGGATTAATAATGCAAGAATGGATGATAGTGAGAGTGTTTAGGACAGTGATATCCAAACCTTTTGCAAAATTGCCAAGTTGAAAGCTTTCAGGGACCATATAAATCCCAATCCCCCAATAAAAATGCAGAAATAATTTTGTGAAATATTTCCTTTTAACTGCTCAGTCATAATTTAAACACCCAATACTTTAATGACACAAAGTAGAAAATAAATATACTGTATGTCTGAAAAGGGTCTTGGACATTTGCCATAATAAAAGTGTACAGTTTTCAGTTTTGTTGGTCGAAAATTTTTTTTTAGCCTATTCCCAGCAACAAAATGAGAACTTTTTCCAAAACATCTTTCTGCACTTTGCATTGTACTCAACAATCTCCATTTAGGAACATGTAGATTTGTCAGTGAAAATCTCATTCTAAAAAAAAAAAAAAAAAAAAAAACATGAAAAAGTGTTCATCTGCATCAGCTCCATTTGCTGGAAAGCCAAATTTGTACCATTTTTGATTTGTGGTCAGAGGGCCACATGAAATTATTCTGAGATGGTGGCCAATAGTCCTTTTGTAAACATCTCTAAGATTTGTTTTCCCTAAACGTTGACAAAGATGACTGTTACATTTCACTCAAACGATTAAGCATTTATAATTAAAAATGCCTCTCATTAACAAACTGTAGCTCTGTTGATAAAAGTCCACTTAAACTTACAAAATGTGCAATATTGTACGAAGAAAATAGAAGCCTTACTTGGTGCACTTTTCCTTTCAGCCAGCAGGTAGCAGTGTTTCCAAGTTCAAATTTACAAACACCAATCACAGCTAACCTCTGGAATGAGAAATGGAAATGTTGGGCAAATATTCTAAAGTCTTTATTTCCTCTGAGTTGCCCAGATTTAGTTGAGTTTTCTTCAAACCCACAACACACACAGATCATTTGAAACACAAGCTCGACTTCTGGTGCTGCTAAATCTCTGTGGTATACACAGGCATGCAATGATATTGGCATGAGGGTTTGTTTTGCATCGATTTTTTTCATTGTCAACACGTGAGTTCTAAAACTGCTCCAGCTAAGCAAGACACACACAATTACATGTATTTTTTTCTGCTTTAACTGATTATTTGGCCAAACTCAAAATATAACTTAACAAATGTAATAAGGATCAACACATTGTGACCTTTCAGTCACAATACAAGCTTTGTTCTGAATTCCCATTAAAATATCCTTGATTGATCAATTGCATTTGTCATATTAAGCTCTCATGCACATACATTGTATTTTGAGAGTAATTTGTTAAACTCTGCAAACTATCTTTTTAGTCAAGAAATGATTACATGCTTGAATCCTTGAAAGTGCCTGGATATAGTTTTATCTGCAAGGATACTTTGCTTATATTCTTGGTCTATTCCTGAGTTTAAAACATTTGAGTTGAAAAAAACAGCATCAATTTTGTGTGGATGCATGTTTCCCTAAGTCTACCTCTGATTGGCCAATCACCCTTATGATGAAAACTTCTGACTCCCAAGGCAGGCTCCAAAGAATTTTGAGAGAGACTAAGACATTCAAAAAACCAAAACCAGCAAGAAGCCTTGCCCACCAAGTCTGAACAAGGACTGATCATCCTGTTCTGAGTTGGTTACGGACAAGCATTTCAGTTTGTATCATACAGTTAGCTATAAATGTCAATAGTTGTGTAAAATCCCAACTTTTTTTGTTTTGTTTTGACTTTCCATCGTATAACTTGGTAAAAAACTAAAATGAGAAACCTCAATGATGTCCCATGACTTTGACCAGAACCAACATTTTTCCAGTTTGAGCGAGCTTTAAACCTGAACATAAGATGTGCTAAAAATTTCCCCATCAGCCAAATTCAGAAAAAGGACTGTGGCAGATCTTGAGTGATGCTGTCCATGTTGAGTAAACAAACAGATTTCCAGACCTTAGTCACTCCTTTGTTGTTTTTTATTGTTTCAGATCTGATGGGAGAAGCTGACTTATCCCAAGGTGGTTCTAGAACTTTGAATTCCTCCTCTTTTTCCTCCTAAACCTTTCCTCTTGAATTAATGTGAGATCTCAGAGCTCAAAATTGTGCCTCATACCCTTTTCTTTACAGTCCTTAAACTTTTGACAAAAGTTAGACTGTAATCAAATTTGAAAACATTCTGAATATTAAATTTTTATTCATGAAACCTCCTCTCTACTGCTGCTGAGTTAGTGTCACATGTGTATTTCTATCTGTTTGTGACTTTTTTTTTTTACTTTTAATTAGTAATTACTAACTACTAATTATAAACTAATTACTTTTAATTAGTTTATAATGTATATAATTTTTATTACACTGCTGCAGCTTAACATCTCGTATTATTGCTTCATTGCGGTTGCTTATCTGGGCTCCATCTGACAAGCTTCCACCCTGTTAAAGGTGCCCTACATTGTTTCAGAGTGAGCTATACCTGCACTGTTTGTCTTATACACAGGCTGTCATTGTCCTACTTGGACTGGAATAGTGTCAGCTTTAACAAAGTAAAACTTTCCAGGGCTTGTCGTCCACTGTTCCTGGCAGATGGGGTGTCAGAGAAAAATTCAGGGCACCCTTTTGGGTCTCAGCCCAGGTCTGAATACTCAACCAGGTGCTGAGTGCCAGGAACCAGACATTTCAGAGGCTGTGGGACTCTGCAGGAAGCTTTAGTACTCCAGTCTGTGGATGATTGATTCATCATGGCTGGTGAAAACACCATGCAGACAGATGCACATTCCCAAGAGCTAGAATAAAGTAAAGGTGTGCACAGTAAATTTCCGCAACTCTCCTTTGAAAGTCTCCCAGTCATTTTAGAAAGTCTGCCTTTTAACGAAAGCTAAAGATTGTTTTAGCAACAGGGTGTGACTTTACGTGCCTGTTAAATTATTTGCAGTTATGTAAGAGCTGGTCTTTGCTCCAGTAAGTCCAAAGGCTTGGGACATCCTTTAGGCAGTATGGTGGGATAAATCACTGCACAGACTGGGGTCATTTGGGTTCATGTTGGATTGATTCAGGCTTGGAAATTCCTCATGGAAATCTCTGAGTTTTCTTTCTGAAAAATAAAAAGCACCACTTATTGCAAAATGTGGTTCATTCAGGGATCATGACTGCAAACACAGCAGCCTTGTATCCCTAAATTGAACAATTATTTTGCAGGATCATGATAATCTGTGCTTAATAAGCCGTTTTGAAACTTAGAAGTAAAGGCACCCTGATCAAGTTTGTTTGGGAATTATTTCTATCCACATTTTTTCTTATTCCATAATTATCTGATACTGCGTCATACATTACTGTACTACTTATTTAGGCAACTGAGACCCTTTGGTGTGTAATGTGATAATAATCCTGTTGGATTTAACCTTAAGAGTGAAAACGTTTTCCTCCCAGAATCTGTCTCTCTTTTCTCCTGCTGTGCTGAGAGTCAGCACTTAGCAGATCCTTTTTGGCTGCCGGTTCAGGATGTCAGAGGAAAAGAGACGAGGAGGAAAGCTCAGGGAAACTGGATGATTCCCAGCAGCTAGAGGACTATAATACAATAACCGTCCTTCATGCACAGCAGACTGGATCTAATCCTGGGAATGCTCATCTTGGTCCAAAAATGATCCCACTTAAAGTGATGTATCCGTCTCTCCAGAGGTGGTATTTTACAATAACACACAACAACAAGAAGAGATAGGCACATAGAATATAATTTCATGTTTTTGGCAACATTTGGTGACTCATTTAGTTTCTTATAGACTCTCATCATACGGGCCAAGTTTTTAAAGATAATTTTACTAAAATAAGTAGTTAAAATGATTGGTGTTCTTATTTATGAGACCAGGTATAAACCTATACCTAACACATGGAAAAGAGCTGTTTCTTTAGACAGTAATCTTGCTCCAATGTTATTCTATAAACTAATACACTAGCACATTTTAGTTTTTGTAGAATTTTGACACAAATATCAAAATATGAAGTTTCTTTTGGGTAAAGGTTCGCCAAGAGGATAGGAAGGGAAAAAACGAGAGATCAAAGAATAAAGTGACAGATGAACTACAAGGATACGATGAAAAGAATGACTCACTATGAGCGTAGTTTGCTGGAGAATGTACAGTAGGAGATTAAAAAGGAAAAATAACTTAATGTTTAGAATTCATCTCTCAATGTGTCTCAGTTGAATAGTAAACTGTTTTTCTCACATGGGATAGGGACTGGTATTTTTTTTTAGAATCAAATAATGGAATAAAACAACTAAGCTTTATTTTTGTTTTAGAATACAACATGTTACATTGAAATACAAGTCATTTTTGTTTTGTTTTTTGTGTTAAAAAAATGTTTCATATTTTTATATTTAAAATAATAAAACATGACACCTACTTTTACTTTTCCAGCAATAGTTGAAGTATAGAAATACTTCAACTATTGCTGGAAAAGTAAATGCTTCATTCTGGGACAAGACTGCCCACATATGGTTAGAGGGAGAGTTATTGATATCAGGCTCACAATGCAATAAAAAATGTGAACACCTTTAAGATGTAGACCTACAGAAACAGCGCCTTCTACAGTCACTGTATACGATGGTCACAGAACAAGGCACCTGACTAAAACTTTAAAAAACAGAAACGGCAATATGCTGTTTTCAGAGTGATTTTTTTCTTCTTAACATTAATACTAAATTGTGTTACTGGTTTTGACCCCCCAAATAACAACTTGTACTTCACTTTATTAGCATGTGCTATATTTTACAATGAAAATCAAACTACTTTCTTTTTGTATTTGCTTTTCATTGCTGGTGTTTCATGAGACCAGTCACCAAAAACTGTAAAATATACTGACAAATTTTTAGAAAACAAATTCTGAATGATCCTGTAAACTTTGGATGATATGTTGAAGCTTATATGTTGCTTTTTGGCTAAACTGTTTTTTGTTTTTTGTTTTTTCTTTTCATGAAAGGCAATTTATAGGAATTTTCTTGGCAGAAAACAAGTTAAATCTGGTCAGTTTGGCACAATGACCAATTCAACAGGCTATTATCAAAAAGCTTTCCACCATGCCAAAGATACTGATACATATCCACATTTATACATTAATGTAGCTATGAAGCAGGCTAAGATGTTCTATATACAACAGATTTTTAAGTACACTACAAAAAGAACCATCTTTTTTCATTGTATGACATTAAATTATAGAAACTCTTTACTGCTTCATGTCAACTAGACAAAAAAAATTATATTTTCTAACTACAATTTTTTTCAAAATTTTTCTTAAAATTCAGAAGTTTGCCATTTCCTGGAATGTTGATCTATTCATCCTGACAGATTTGATGCACCTGTCCTACAGCATGATGCCGACACCCCCATACTTCACAATCGAGATGGTGTTTTCAGGCTTGCAAGCTTCCCCCTTTTCCTCTTCAATTTGAGTTTCATGAAACCACAGGACATGTTTCCAAAAATGAAGGTCTTCTTCCCTAAGTCCATTTGCAAATTGTAATCTGGGTTTTTGTGTTGTGTCTGACGTTCAGACGTTGTTTCGTTATGGATAATGATGCCCTGTCCTGCTTGAGCTTACATCTTCACAAGGTGCTTTCTTTTGTTCAGAAACACACATTTTACACTGAATCATGGTTATTTTTGGACACAGAACTCATATTTTTTCATTATATTTGAACTGTTGTTTTAGAGTACTGTTGCCTCTAATTATTGTGTGCAAACATTGTAATTTAATCCATTAGAAGTATACAAAGCCATTAAGCTAGGGCTTTCCCAAATTGTTTAAAGGCATAGTAATTTTAACCTATATAAAAAATATATGAATTTAAATTTAAAATAAAACCCAAACAACTATCTTGCTCATTATTCAGGCAATTCGCAAATAGTCATTCTAATTGATCTAAAATAGGTAATGCTTAGTTTAATTTAAAATAAGACAGTGATATACAGCATACAATATAAAAATATCTGATTGTTAGCTCAGTGCAAATACCCTAATCTATTATATCATATTTTTTAACATGTTGGAAAAAAAGTAACAGAGTTGATTTAATGTCTCCAGACTGAAACACAGATGTCTGTTCTAATGATTGATGTCTTCGGTGTACCTTCTGTTTATATTTAGAAAACCTAAAATTATCTTTTCATAACAGTTTGGTCTGAAAATACAATTTCTTTTAAAATGCTGGTAGTTCACCCCAAAAGGTTTCATCATGAGAATTGCAAGTTTATCTTTTAACTGAAGCTAAAGCTTGAGCAACATTTACATCAAATTGATTCACAGCTTCATGACTCCTTTGGCTCACTAAATCAACATTACCACTTGAGGCCTAACATCTTGTTCTTTTGAGCTATCTCCAATTTTTTCTCTGCTGTTGCAAGGTTTTTATGTCCAACGGTGAATGGAAACAGTCTTAGCGGTAATTGGCAGATGCACTGATGTGAGAGTTTAAACGTCTCGCTCAGGTTTTTTGTTCAGAATCTAATACTTGAAACAGATGGTCACATTAGATTTTGAACATAAAACAGAACAACAACAAAAGAAGGGTTTAATGCTGTAAAATCCCAGTTGTATTGTAGTTGTGCTCTTTAGAACCTGCCTGGTATTAGAGCATTCTGCAAACACCTGCCACAATTTGATCCAAGAACAACTGTCCATGTCGAATTAAAAGTACTTGTTTGTGTTGCTATCCTGACTTGCTTTTGCAAACACTAAAGTGAGGTCAGGTCTGCTAAAGATTTGTTACATACAGGGTATATACTATGTATATACATGCTTTTTGTAAGCATCAACAGAGACACCTCAGAAGCAGAAGAAGTGTTTTCTGGGGCCCCGACTTTGACAAGAATATGCCAACTGCAGAACCGACTGATAACAGGGGCCCTACACTGAGAGAAGAAAAACCTGTTTGTGTTTGTGAGTTCTAATTATATCCATCATCCTTTAAAAAAGGACTGTTTTTCAATTTGATGTGAAGGACATCATGAAGATGGTGATCTGGAGAGAGGTAGGTATATCCACTGAAGCTGAGATTGACTGAGATCAGGTGAGCAGTTCTTTTGATGTTGGTTTCTTGTTGGTGTTTCTAGGAGTGGATGAAGGTGGGATAGATTGGAGGGTGTACAGGCAGGTGAGCAAACAAGTAGGGAACCAGAGTGATGGAACCAGGAAGCAATCCGAGGAGCACCATGGGACAGACAGAGGTGAGGCCGGTGAGACTGTGGCATACCCAGATGAGATCTGTGACACGGAAGGTCGATTCAGGAAAAGGTTAATTGAAGGAGGACAAACTGTTGGAGGAAGACAAGCACAAGGTACGTACTCGAACCGAGATTGTTAGAAAACAGTAATAATGCTGAGGCCAGGTAACAATTGGATGTGAGAGAACCATCTGGCATTTGTCATGGGGAACCTGCTCCTCTAAATGCACCTCCCAATGACACTTGATGAAGAACAGTTGGAACTGCACTTCCTGACTCACCGTGCAGAGAGGAGGTAAGAGGAGAAAAACACACATCAACTCCCAACACACAGCCCAGAGGATATGACAGCAACATAACAACAAAAAATCTTTGCTATCAACAAGTTAGCAATCAGTTCCGTCATGCTAGTTAGCTGCCACTTGTGCATGACTTTATTTAAACAGAAACTGGGAGAACTGCTGGTAAGTCACTGAAATACACTCCTGGCTAAACATGAATGTAACTGAGCACATCACAACATCAAACTTATGGTTCTATTAACCCACACACTGCCAGTTGTTTGACTGCTGATATGCATGTCTGTGCTGCATGGGATTGAGAATCCTCATGCACAGCCCTAAAGCTAGGTTTATAGCTGACACATTGAACTGGGCATGAAGGGGCAAGTGCCAATCATGTTGTCCCCATCACTGCGCGTAGGTCTCACGTGCTGTTGCGTCTGGTTGTATACCTCTGAATTTTTGAAACTTGACATGGATCGCACATGCTACCTGTCAATCAAAATGGACAATGTTGTAGGTATTTTCAGAGCAGGTTTGCCATTACCACCATTCATAATCCTTCTGTGAGAGCTCATTTACAGAGAATACTGCACCAACATTCATGTCAAGTATAAAACCCAAACCGCTTGCTTGGCTCACACCCACTCAATTCGAACCTCAAAAAGTGCAACTACAACTCAGCCTTAACCCTTTTGTGCAGATAGCAAGGAAGGACAGCCTACAATGCAAATATCTGCATTGAAATATATAATGCTGTAAGTGGCAGTCTGTGGACTGACCCAATTGACCAACTGAAAAACATATCCTGGCAGCACGTTCCCACCCTCCAGAGAGGGATGGTTTTTTAATACTGGAGAATGCTACCAGCATATGAGATCGAAGCTTCTATTACCCAGGCGGGATTGTTTTTATCACTGACTACAATGAGATTCAAAGTGAACAATATTATTTGATGGGCTATTGCCATTTTCCATTTTTCCATTCTTTGAAAGGTAGATAGATAGAATTGAAAATGACAAGGAGATTTTCCCATACTAAGTTGAGAGAACATCTGAAAAGTCCAATAGCTCTTGGAGCCCAAATTGGTTGGAAGATAAGTAGCCAAATATGCATTTATAATTCTTACCAAAGCCCCTTTAAAATCTGATCAGTGAAAGTATGACATATGTTTTTGTTTTCATTAGACGTGTTTGTTACTTCTGTTTCTTGTCAGTGATACTGGGGTACTGTTGCTGTTAAAAATTGAAGACAAAAATATATTTGCAGAAATCCTATGTGTACATTTTCAGACCATTGCCTACCCCTGTAGGTAGTTAAAAGAAACACTTTCATTTTGACATGAACAATTTGTCTCTCCTAATAAATTAAATTATACAAAATGGAAAAGTATGATCCTTGTCTTAATGGGTAGAATTTTGAACTTTTGTATTATTTCCAGTTACCTTCCAGTTTTGGCCATCAGAAGACTGCCTTGTGCATGTTATGCAGCTGATGTCATTGTAACTGTCCCCCTATGTGAACAGAATTGCAATGATATGTTTTTGGACAGGTGGCATGTGGTAACACATCAACTTGAGTTTCCTTTAACATCCAATAGCTCTGACAGTAGAGAGGAGAAAATAAACGCTGACTAAAAATCTAAAACTTCAGTGTATGCCGAGATTCAATAAAACACAGCAAACTTATCCCACTGGACTTCATATGTCACACGTGATGAGATCATACTGGAGAGAGTAGACATTTTTTCTGTAATTTTTTTTGCAAGAATCTATCAGGATCCATTCATCCCTCTGGTTTGATTTATTCCATTGTCTGTCCAAACACATCTCCACATGGAAAATTAGAAGCAGAAAGTACCATGGAAAAAATGACTGGGTCACAACAGAAGGTATTTTACAAAGAGAAGAAAAAATTGAGGTCAAAGTTTGAAAAACAATTTTCCCATAAAATCCTTTCCGTCTCTCATCTTCTCCTACTTTGGGGCCTTGCAAGAGTGAGTGCTGACTGAAATGGTGACTATAGGAAAAACAAAAAAGTTAGAAACTGGCCTGCAGTTTTATGACCAGAGCAATTAGAGGATTATTGATTAGTTTAAAATTCTTGAATGTGGCATAAGGAGTCCTTTGCTTCTGTGGAATGAAGACAAAAACAGAAGGGAAGCCAGAGAGGATCTGATGGATGATGAGGACACCATTCCTATATGGGGATAAATCTTAGAGGCACAGGTCAAAGTTACCTTGGAGGGCAAACAGAGTTCATGTGCTAGTTTCCATTCATGTATGTTTATCTCTCTCTGATTGAGATTGTCCCTGCCAGGGGATTTTCCATACTTACTGCTGTTTTCAGGAACAGATGCAATGTTGGCAGTTAAACCAATGGTCTGGTAAAAAAAAAAAAAAAAAAAAAGGTCCACAAAGCATTCTTCCTTGTCTTTGTGCTTACTCCATATGCAAACACTTTCTTGCTACTTTCTTACTTTTTTATAAGACCTTATTGACTTGTCTATCTACAATTTTTGTAAGGTTCTTTCTTTAATGTATTTCCCCAATTCCACTGGCTTCAACTAATTTACCTACTGTTTTGGTGACATTTGTTGTAGGCCATTTCCTGCTAAAGTTCCTGAGAACCTGTGCAGCTTTTCACAGGCTGGAAGATGAACTGTCAACAGTGCCTTGCAAAGTTTCCCACCTTTCCATTTTTCTTCCACTTTATAGATATGCATGACTTTGTGGTAGTTTGTTACAATAATTCCAAATTACTTGTGCTACGTAAAATTGATTTCTCTTGAAGTTGCACATTGGTTGATCAGCACTCCAAATACATTTTTGGTTTTATGGCCTTAAACTGGTGGGTTAGTGTTGCTTATACAGTCATATTTATTAAATTAAAACATAATTGAAAAGTTTATATTTCACTAACTCAATTTATGATGTGAAAGACATTATATAGAAATTAATTACACAAAGATGGATGTTTCTAAGCTTTTGTTTCAGTATATTATGGTGATTTTAGTTGTAGAAAATTACACCAACCAATAAAAAAACATTTTCAGCACAGAAATGTGGTCTTAATGAAAATTATTTTTATTTACCTGCTTCAAGGTTGTTATTTTCAAAAGGTAGTTTTAATCTGACAAATGAGCCTTATCGGAACGCATGTTTTAATTCACTGAATATGGCTATTTGAATAAATGTTTAGACAGAGTTTGGTCAAAATCAGCCCTATAAATAAGAGCTGCAATCCCCATACCCCAGATGTGCTTTTCTGAAGGATATGAGATAACCAGCATGGAAAGGAGGAAAAATTCAAGTTAGCATGCCTCCCCTGGAATAATTCTACATGCAGTATTACTTATTGGTTGATTTTTGCATGTATCATCTGTGATTCAGTCAGATTTTTGTTGTTTGAAATCATCCCAAAGGTAAAACTTTGCACCTGTCCAAATGATTTGATTGACTTTTCTTTAGGTGTTTTCCATGACCTAATTAAAAAAAAAAACCCATCATGGTATCATGGAAAGATGATGGAAGAACTCTGTAACAACTCAGGAAAAGACATTTACCCTGGAGCAAGAATCTGATCATACTCAGCTGCACTGTAGGTTTGAAGCTCCAGCAGCACTACAGACATTCCAAAAATTATACCACAGAAAGAACATTAAGTAGTTTTACCAATCTGTAGATATTCAGATTGTATCAGAAAAGCAAAGATATGCTTAAAATATCTTTTCCTTTCTCAAAACCTGGTCTAGTGTTTGTGGGGATAAAGAAGAATGGGAGCCTGCTTTGAACCTACTTACTTGTTCTTCAAAAAAACTTGACCTGCTTTCTTCTTTCAGGTCACTTCACTCAATTTAGATACTTCATGAGACTATTTAACCAGACCCTTAGTTTGCTGTGAACCCTAAAGAACCCTTTTTTACTTGTAAAAAGTG
The DNA here is from genome assembly GCA_014839685.1 of Anableps anableps. Classification (NCBI taxonomy): domain Eukaryota; kingdom Metazoa; phylum Chordata; class Actinopteri; order Cyprinodontiformes; family Anablepidae; genus Anableps; species Anableps anableps. The sequence continues at coordinate 19,423,882 of CM026086.1, read as the reverse complement.
CCTCTGGTGTTTTTAACGACTGTTGCCTTCTGTTTTGACTGTTTTTCTGTGTTCTGCTCCACCTCTGCTTCCCTTTCCTTTACTGCTCTTTGTCCATGTTAGATGATTCAGCATCAGTTTAAGTCATTTAGGCGCCTGTGAGTGACCTCATCCTTGCACATATGCTACAGTCTTTTACCAACCCGGGCAACCATGAAAAGCTTCAGTAATCAGCAGGGCTAACTGTCAGCATATGCACACAAGCAAAAACAGATTTGATATGGAATAAAAATATCTTAATGTACATAGATAAACATAACATAGATGATAATTACTGGCAAAGCAGATGCAATTTTAAAAGCTCACAGAAAGGAGTCTTTTAATAAATGGATGGATAATTGTTTTTTTTATATAGGGCAAACATTACAAGTACAATGGCAATGATTGCACAACACGTTTCTGGTTTTAAATAGATGCTGACTCTCACCTTTATTTAAAAAAGGGGAACATTTGCATAACAAATGACAGAATTGCCATAATAAATATTCGATTTCATTAGAAGAGGCTGAATTTCACCCTATGTTTCACAAATCACTCAAATAATAAACACTAACCAGCTTCCCTTTCTTGCTACCAAAACTTTCATCATGATGCTCCCACCACCATGTGTTTCTCCACATATTATGTTTTACATGTAGACCAAAAGAAATTTTTGGAAGATGACACCCAGACTTTTCACCTAAGGGGAGGACAGGATGAAGAAGTTATCAGTGTTGATAGGGAAACTGTGGGATTTGGTTAGGGTGGAAACCGTTCTGATAAAGATGACTTACTGAAATAAATTAACTTTCAATTATATTCAAATTTATTGAACAGGTCTATATACTGAAGTTTTTTGGTTGTTTGTAAAACTAAAGTGCAAAGAGTTTAAAAACGTTTGCATGGCACTACATTTCAGAGTATTAGAAGTTGTAGTTAATCTTTTGCACCTAGCTAAATCCACTTAAATCAGATAGATTCGTCCTCAGCACTTATCATCACCTCCGGCCATGTCATACTTGGACAGAATAGTAGTGCGGTGCACAAACTCTCCATCACTGTGTCACACAGTTTGGCCCTCCTGAATTAGAGATTTGACTCCTTAACATGGAAACCATGTTAAGGAGCAACAGGCGAAGTTTCTGTTATGAGCTGTGCCAAAAACTTTGAATACCACCACTTAAAAAAAAACAAAAAACCTGCGTCACCGTAAAAGCTCTTTTGCAAAGACAAAAATATTTAGAAATATTTGTATTTTTACATGGAAGGGACTTCAAATGCTGATGATATGGATAAACTTCAACGCTTCATAAAAACATATGAAACTACACTATGAAAACATCAGATGGTCAAAATATTGCCTTATGAAGTAGGAGTGGACAGAGTTACAGAGTGGACAAAGATGGCGGCTTAATTGTAAACGTGTCTCATGCCATTTTTTTATTGCCTGAAATTTAATATCTTGTTAGCTGTGGTATCTCTCTAAATTATCTGCCTTGCTCCCCAAACATGCTTCATACTAACAGTGTCAAATAATTATTTTTTTTAGTGGGTAACATCTGTTGGATATAGCTTTTTAGCAAGAGTGCTGCAATGCACCAGCTGTTACTCCAACACATCAGGAGACATCAGGAGATAACAAGAGGGATGTTGGATGAACTTTAGTTCAAGACCCCCATCTGCATCCGGTGAATTTTAAATGTTAGAATCTACAGTTTAATAAGGTATTTCAAAACTGCTTACCATGCTCTCTTTTTTCCAGGTTATTGGGTTTTCCCTCTAATTTGTACTGAGCTTGTTCATTACAGAACTGATCATAGCTGGCCTGCTAAAATTAAGTTCCTGCAACTGTAAATGTAAAGCTTATGTAAAATTAATTTAGGTGTGCTGATAACAAGGGTGAATTAGTGGTAAATTTTGACTAAGTAAATTGTTGAAATGAATCATTGCAGTTGAGATGTTGTTTTCATGTGCCACTAGCGGTATTCAGTTTTTAACTTTTCACAGATCTTTATGACCTAAAGAGACTTAGATCAGTTTAGTTTATTTTTAAAAATATTTAATATCAGACCAAGATATTCTGAGTAAATACAAAAAACACTTTTCAGTTTTCTGGATGCTGGACACTCTTAGCTCTCAGAAAGATCAAAATGGGCCCCTATCTCCAATGCACCCAGTATCGGCATCAGTTCTCCACAAGACTGTGTGCTGAGCTCGTTTATACACTATTCGTCTATGATTGTACCCTTACCACCCCAGCAACAGCAGCATAAAGTCTCCAGATGACACCACTCTGGTTGGGCTAATCACAGGGCACTAGGGAGAGTGAGCTTACTGGATGGTGCAGAGTCAATAATCTGCAACAGCAGCAAAACTAAGGAGCTGGTTATTGACTTTAGGGAGAGAAAAACGGATATTCATCCACTGTGTGGAGAGGGAGTCAGCCTTCTGTTTTCTGGGAGTGGAAATAGAGGATGAACTGACCTTGGGGGCAAATACCAAACAGTTACTAAAGAAGGTGGAGTAGAGACTTTATTTCCTGAGAGTCATCTGGAAGAACAACTCTCCTAAAAAACTTTGCCTTCTACGTCTGCTCAGACGAGAGCATACTGATTTGCTGTATGTATGTGTAGTTCAGCAGCTACACATTCTCATAGTGGAAATCCCTCAAGAGGCTCATCAGGTCAGCAGACAGTCTGATCGTTTAGCCTCCCCCACAACTGGACACACACTGTTCCAGCTCCCTCAGGAAAGAGATGTTTGAGAGTCGAAACTCGCACAACCTGTCTAAATTACACTTTTAACAAGAATCTAAAATCAATAATGGCATTAAATAGTTATGGCAGCTAAGGGACACAGAACTGTGCAGTATTTGTTAACACATGCAGTACTTTTTAAAATGTGTAAATATATTATGTTTTTTTTAATCTATTTTCTTGTATTTCATGTTTAACTAATCCAATTAACCTTAAACAGGTCATTCATGCTTGAAAACCCTCCAAATGAAACAACTGTACAAAGAACAGTGTAAAACTCTATTAGATATTGCAAATGCTTGATAGTCACCAAGAGCAGCACAACCAGTAATTGAGATTAAGGGGCAATTATTGTTTTTCTATAGGAGCAAAACATTTTTACACCACTGTAGTCATATTCAATAAATTAGAATATACGTCTAATTTATGAGTCTCGTTTGTCAGATTAAAAGTATGTTTTTGAAAATAACCTTTGAGCAAGTATTAGACATACTTTTCTTTAAGCCCACATTTCTGTTTTTAAAATTAATTTTTTAAAATTGGTTTGATGTAATACTCTAATTTCAAATGTCATGTTTTCATTGGCTGTTTGCAGAAAAACATCATGATTAAGAGAAATAAACATGTAAATAAACACTACTATCTTTGTCAAATTAATCTATATCATATGTTTCACTTGGTAATGGAGTTATGAAATAATGGACTTTTAAATAATATGCTGATTTATTGAATGGGTCAGTAAATATAATAATTTTTTGATAAATGCACAACAGCACATTATGAAACAGTTAGCATGTTGCAGACACATATGCTTTCCTTTCAAAGCAGTTGCTGATTGCCTCTTAACAGAGGCCTACCTCAAACAATTGCAACTTTCCCTTTAAACCTCCTCTTTTCAATTTTCCCGTATCATTTGGCTATGCCACAAGACTATACTAGCTTCTGCAAAAATATTATTACTATAAAATTAATAGTATTAGTTTTCTTACCATATCAATTTGTTTTGTTTTTATAATGTTGTGAGAAGATAGGAACATATTGATTGGTATCTCTTCTTTTGAAAAAATAGTATATTCTTTGCTGTTGCTTTATTTGTTTGTAGTAAAGTTTCCATTAGTTCTTTATTCACCACAAGTTGCAACTCTGTCAGCTCTCCATTTCTTTTACTAATGCCCAGATCTGTAACAATTATTGGCGTTTCATCAATGTAAGTGACTCTTTTGAGACCTCAGAAACCATATTTAATCATTGTTGGCTTTATACAATTGAAACTTCAGCTTTAAACTGAGATAGACTCACGGTGTCAAAGGTTGGCCTCCCCCCTGCAGTAATACATGAATTTAAATTTACTGTAGGATTACTGAAAAAGTCTGTTCAAAGTGAACTTGCATGCACAACATCCATAAAGCTTCCACACTGTGCTCCCTCATCACTCTCATGTGCTTCTGTTTGCTGGTTGTTTCTTGGCTCAGCCAGCTAGGACAGGCAGCTCCTGTTGTTATGTGACTTTTCCATACAGAGCTTTGGCCAGTCAGTCTGAGACGAACTCGTCTTACTGTTTCGCAACATCTCCAGGCTGCACTATTGTGGATGTTTGTTTTTTTTAAGGCAGAGTGATTAATGAAACTTTGAGGAAAATTTCACCTCAAGAGGAAACAGCATTCAGATTTTTACATGTATGTGTCCTCTTTCCTATAAAATGGTTTTTCAGTATGATGCATTTGGTTTTTTTTTTATTATTATTATTTGTAAGCCAATTTAGTGTTGGGTTACAACAAGAGCATTGAAGAACAGTTCTTACTATCAACCTGTAGTTCCAGATTCAAACACCAGTACAGGAGGGTATTTATGGGACAAAGTTCTCTTAAGATCATTGGGACAAGGTGTGTTTGTCCGTGGACTTTACTTTTGTATTTATACTGTTTATGTATGATGTCTTTGTTGGCATATGGTGAGCATTTGCCTGCACGCTCGGAAGTAATTACCTTTCTGTTTATCCCACAGCTGTCAGGGTCCTTCTGTGTATGTACAAATCTTTTCCCTGAAGTGCTTTCCAATGGCAGTTAAATGATAAGTAACAACATATTTTTGCGAGCGCAACTACCAGACTGATTACGTTTTATTTCAAACAAACATCTATGAAACCTTGTGTCCTCAGTTTGTGACATAAAAGAGTAACATCTGAACTCCAGAAGTCAGACAGATGGGGAAGGAAGAGGGAACATAATGGATGTAAACAAAGAAAGTATTGATTTAAAATAAGAGTTGCAAATAAAATAGTGATTTGCAAAAACATTCAAAGCACTTGGGTTTTTCACATTTTGTCACATTAAAACCACAACTTCAATGTTTTTTTTTTATCAGAATTTTATCTAAAAGACCAACACAAAGTAGTGTATAATGTTGAAGTGAAATAATACAAAATGTTGTTTTCAATATATTGTTACAAATTTAAATCTAAAAAGTTGGAGTACATTCATATTCGACACCCTTCAACCTAATACCCCTAAATAAAATCCAGTGCACCCAATTCCTCCAGAAGTCACCTAATTATTAAACAGAATCTTCCAGTGTGTAATTTATTTCAGTGCAAACACTCTGAAGGCCTCAGAGATTTGTTAGAGAGCATTAGGGAACAAACAGCAACAGGAAGACCAAGGAACATAGCAAGCAGGTGCATGGGTTTGTTGAGGCCAGGCCTAATACCTAGCATCTTGTTCACATAATATCTAGGAGAAATTGAGACAGCCAGCCTTCCAAGGCTGACACAGGGGAACCATATTCAGATAACAACAATTGTTTTGGGTCAGGCCGACTCTGTTAATTTTCGTCTGCCTTAAAGTCTCACTGGTACATCTAAATGGTGACTCTAAACAGCCAAATTTGTGGCCTATTCTGCCAAACCGAGCTTGTAACTTCTCCAAAGTCTATTCACTCCCGCTAGAGAGTTCAGGAACTGCAACTAGCCTGTGATTCTGTACAAGGATCACATCCAGTTTGCGATTCTGCTCACACAGCATCTGAGTCTGAGTGTTGATAGCACAGGATATTCCGTCATACATGCCAGGCAGCCTCACAATGGCCAGAACAGCTGCTGACATTTCCGAATTTCTCAATATGCCAGGTAACCGCCAACTCCAAAAAGCAGAAATCCTGTTATCAAAAATCCAATTATGTACGCATCTTCAACATCCTTAACTGACAGTACGGACAGACACACAATCCTCCACTTCTGCCAGAAGTCCATCATGTATCCAACTGCAAATGTCCTGTCTGGGCAATACGACTCTCCTTTGCCCAATCTTCTTGTTGAGAAAATTTGATCAATTATGTTGCAAGACCAGCTGACCAGATCCATGATTTGCAATTCAGAAGATCTGCAAAGAGAGGCTCCAAAAGATTAACAAGACAACACAGGACAGAGAGCAAAAGCAGGGCAGAACAGGAAGGATGCAGGAGAAGGAAAAGTATCTGCCTTCATTGAGAGCAAGAAGAGAGAAAAAAAAAACTATCATCTATAAATCAGTAGAAAGATCTAAATAAAAATATCACCCATGTTTCTGTCCCTTAATTGTTAAACATTAAGGGGAGTACCAGCACTTATTTATTTCCACTTAAAGCACTGGCTATAGTCAAACAGGGTGATGTCAGTATCAAGCTGTGGAAATGTTTTTCTTTACCATGGACAGTAAAGCTAGTCAAAGTTGGAGGGAAGATGGAAGGAGCTAAATTGTGTTGCTTTGTGCATGAAATGTACTATATAAATAAAACTTGATGTGACTTGACTCATCTGAAGTACACAGCAATTCTGGAAGCAAACCTTGTTAGAGGCTGCAAAAAAAAGTTGAGACTGGGGTGGAGGTTTACCTTCCAGCAGAGCAGTAAATGTAAATACAGCCAGAGCTACAATGGATATGTCAGTTTCCAGCTAATGAAATTAAATGAAAATTTGAGGCAATACTTGAAAATTTCTGTTCACAGACCCAATCCATCCAATCTGCCTGAGGTTGTTATTCTCTCTTTCTTTCTTTCTTTGTTTTTTTGTTTTTTTGTTTGTTTGTTTGTTTGTTTCTTTCTTTCTTTCTTTCTTTCTTTCTTTCTTTCTTTCTTTCTTTCTTTCTTTCTTTCTTTCTCTCTTTCTTTCTCTGTCTCTTTCTTTCTTTCTTTCTTTCTTTTTTTCTTTTTACAAAAAACAATTTGGGCAAAAATTTCACTCTCTCAATGTGCAGAGATGGTAGAAAGATAAACCTAAGAAAGGTAATTTCAGCAAAGGGAGTTCTACAAACGTTTGACTCATGGGGGCTGAATATAAATACATACCACACTTTTAAGATTTGTTTTGGTTAAAGAAAACTGTTATATTGTGACAGAAGGTAAAAAAATGTACAGGGAGTAGGAACATTTTTGCAAGGGATGTGTATGTCAAATTGGATACATTCAAGGCTAATGCAATTGACATGCATCCAGCACCTTTTACTTTATGGTAAACTATGATTGACATGCACAATACACCGTGATGTCATATGAAAAACAGCTCATCCACATGTGAGCTCTGTAGTTATATGCATGTGCCACTTTAGCAGGTTAAAACAAATGCTAATAATTATTTACTATTACACCATGTTTAGCCCTGTCAGGAGGCCATGCCTCATTCGCTGTGAAGGATCTCATCAGCTGGAAGGCACTTTCAAAAACCTAGAAACATTTGGGGAAAGATTCCATCTGAACAACACCTATACTTCACCTTCATGTAACATAAACACCTCAGAGGAAAAAGTCAATGTGTCACATTTTCTCTGCTTCATAAATGAGCTTAGAAAAAGGCAAAACAGACCCAAACTGTTTCTCTGCCAAAGTTGAATACTGATGAATGTCTGCTTTATGTTGAGCAACTGTTAGTTATGCCTCATTTTATAGTGTGTTTATAATGTAAGCTATTATGGTGATTTCAGTCTTTCTCACTTTGTGCACAATATGTGGTGTAACTTTCCATAAAATTAATAGAAGCTTTACCATAAGCAAAATTTTTTTGTCCTATTATTTTGAACAAAAACCAAGAGGGTGTGTTCCAAATAGAATACGGTGAAATATTTTTTTTATTAGGGAGGAGTGTGGGATCCATTCCTTATTGTGTTTCAGGCAAGAATTTAATGAAGGTCTTTATGGTGTTACATTCAGAAATTAACTCTGGGAAGAGCAGTCCTATGGTGGGTTGCTGAACTGCAAGACAATGCAATAGTATTTGTGTCAGAAATCATCTTTAACATCTCTGTTGGTATATGCAGTGGATATTAAAAGTATGCAACACTCCTGGTAAAATGCTTTAGGGGGGCTCATGTAAAAAAATGAGACTGTGATAAATAATTTCAAAGCCATTTCCACCCATTAGTGCAATGTCTTGAACTGTATATTTTTATTGTAGAAGAAATAAGCTGCAAAAATGCAGTTTCACAAGTGTACACACCTTTGAACCAATATCTCACTGAGCATTTTTGAACTTTAGTTCAAAATGTGGTCTGCTATGTAGTAGTCTATCAGTATGCAATCACTTGGTAATATTTTCTCACTCAAATCTATTGGTTTGTGAGAGCATCTCTTTTCCACAACCCTTCAGGCAACCTCGCCGATTTTGTGTCAGATTTAGATTTGAACTCTGGCTAGACAAGCCAAAAACATACATTTTCTTCTGATGAAGTTTCTGTTTTGCTGTTATGGCTGTTCTGAACTCACTGTGATGTTGAAGTAGAAAATTCATCTCATCTTCATTTTTCTGAACCCAGTTCCATCTCAAAATAAGTACACCCAAGCACCATGAGCCACCATGCTTCACTGTGAGTGTAATTTCCTTTTGGTGGAGCTCAGGATTGTCATTTCACCAAAGTTTCCTTTTGGGGTTATAGCCTGAAAATTCAAGTTTTGTTTCATCAGATTACAGCACATTTCTTCCACAAGGTTTTGGGACATTTTAGCTGGGCATAAATATTTTCTTTAGTAGCAGCGGCTTCTATTGTACAACCTTCTCCTTAGTTCATACATATAAACAGTACAGCAGAGTGTTGTCCCATGTACAAAATCATCAGCACAGCAACCTGCAACTAATAAAAACAAGGTTATTGTCAGCCTCCCTGACCAGTTTCTGTCTGGTATACAAGGCTATACATCCTAACTACTACATTTGTACAATGAGATCCTTTTTATCTAAAGGTTGCAAAATATCAAGATAATCCTACTAGGACAGCAGAAATAAAAATAACAAATAAAAATTAATCAGATTTAATCCAATTTATGGGTTGGTAAACTCAGGAAGACTGAATGCTGAATTTGGAACAAAATGTGATGACATTATTGCATTTTTTTATTTACTTATTTTACATTTCTTATCAGATTTATTAGGTTTTGTCATTTTAGTCACAAAAACCTGGCAATTAAACAGGATTGTGTGGACTTTTGATGTCCACTGTATGAACACTCATTCTAGTATCTTCTGATGGAAACTAAAACCAACTATATCTTTTTTCTGATACAAAATTGTTTTGTCAAAACTTGCTATGGTAAATTTGTGTGTGTCATTGCAGAGCTTGAATTCAGAAAAGATGGTAGATTCAGCTAGTTTGCCTGGACTTCCTTTATTTCACTTTATGAATCTGATCACAACAAGACATTTTATTGTACTTTTGGGCAGATAATGTAGTATCAGAGCAGTTTACTGCCTTCGAGGAATTCTAATGAAATCATACTTTTGGGACAAGTAGATTGGAAAGTTTCTTAAAAGCAATCTCTTCCAAAACAATAAATTCTTAAATTGTAAAATAGCTCTGCCAGATTTGTGTTTACTTCAAAAAAATTAGAAACCTGCTACTGGCACAGGTTTGTGTTGGCACATACTTTCCAATGATGTATTTCTATCTCAGCAGAGGTGGAATGCAAAAATGATGTCATAGAAAATCTGAGCAACTTGGCTTTCAACAAGAGCAGTTGAGCTGATTTAATGAGACTTGCATGCCAAGATCTGGAACACACTGTCATATGAGCTCATTATCAGTTAGATGGATATTGCGTAATGTCAGGTTCATATTAAATTCTCAACATTTTGACACTGAACAAATTTAAATACTACTAGTCAAGTTGCAGTATTGCCTTCCTTCCTCTTATTTTGTAAATAAGTTTTGTGTATTTCTAAGTTCTAACATGAAAAATATTTAACCTTTTAATAAAAAACTAAAGGGCAAGAGTATAAGGAGGATATAGGTATCTGTAAAGACATAAGCTTCAGGCAGCTGACTTTGTTGTACAGATTAAATGGGAGTAGTTTAAAGTATAGTTGAGTAAATCATACAAATGTTTGGAGTACCTTTACACATTTTAAATACAAAAGTGAAAAACAAATTGATCAATTTCTCTACATAGCTCTGAAAAAGTGTTTGCCCCCTTACAGATTTCCTCTGTTTTTGAAAACAGAAATCAGTTTTCATATGACAATTTCATTTATTAAGGGAAAGAAATCTCACACAAATCATTTTCACAGAAAAAGCCTGTGTGAAAATGTAATTGCCTTGTCAGTTAAATTGGATCGAATACAAATATTCGAACAGTGAAGAAATTCAGGTGTCACAGCAGCAAGTTAATGTAAGTGGGAGCATATATATTCACACAAGGGTTAAAAATAGACATAAAAATAAGAATTAAAGACTGCACACTACAGTAAGGACAAATTTGTAATATAAGAAAAATAATAAATCATGAAATAACTGTGATCGATCACCTTTTTGAAGCGTTATGTTCAATTTTATCCCAGCCTGATTACTGCCAGACCTGCATAATCAAGATATCACTTTAATAAACCATGTCTGATAACATGAAGCAAGCTAAAAGCAACACATCATGCCCTGATGTATTAGATAAGATAATAAAGTAATTGACATAAATCAAGGTTAAAAACCATTTCTTAGGCTTTGGGATTTCAGAAAACCAATGTGAGAGTCATTATTCACAAACAAAGTAAACATGGAACAGAGATTTTCTATCCCAGAAGTGGCCGGCCTACCAAAATCTTTGGAAAATATTCTGTAGACTGATGAGACAAAAGTGAAACTTTTTTGTGTGTGTACTGTTGAAAACAGTCATTAGACTGACAGTCAAAAATGGTGGTGGTAGTATGATGGTCTGGGACTGCTTTGCTGCTTTGGGACCTTGATGGCTTGCTCTAACTCCATGAATTTTACTCTCTGCTTGAAAATCTTGAAGAATATACAGCCATCATCTTAAGAGCAAACACACTTGAGTTGTGCAGTCAGATAATGGTCCTGTACACTCAATCTTATATCTATATCTAATATCTGATTAAGATGTAAAGCCTATTTTTTCTAACCTGTTAATACTTACAATCATATACTCAATAATATTTGCAATCAATTTTAACAATACTGGGATATTCAGTTGATATGACTAAATTAAAACGGATAAAATGCATTTGAAAATATAACTAAATTAGAACATGCCCACATTTATTGACACTTAAAACACCACAAAACACCACACGCATATCACACCCAGTTCACATGATTATAACATCATTATTTAACATTTTGAAGAAGGGTTGCCCTGTCTAAAGTATAACTTTAGACATTTAGCTTTAACTTCTCTCCGATCCATTTTTATGGACGCAACCTTCATCTGTACCAGCAGTTTGATCCAACTAAAAGACACAACAAACTAAGTGCATACATTTATTTCACAGTAAAATCAGAGCAATAAATGAAAGATGGTTATACTTTCACTAGAGCCTGATTAACAAAACAGCATGGTCTAGTCTAGTCTAGTCTCTGCAGCAAGACCATTTTTGTTTAGCAAAGCTCTCAGGGCAGCTGGAATATTCCCTTTTTATTTTCTCAAACATATTTTTGTAAGAAATACTTGTTCAGAGGACCTCTGGAGGTTCCATATATCCTAAGGGTTTAAAACTGAAGAGCAAACCTTCTTCAGAGCAGTGTCACAGGCTGACAGATGGCTACCAGAAATGATTTTGGCCAAAGGGAGTAACACTACCAGTTAAGGTGCAGGGTGTCCCAACTTTTTTCTCAGATAGAAATACCATTTTAATTGACATAATTTGATTGAGTTAAACTTGATTCATTTCAGTTGTTTAACTGAAATTAAATTAGCTTATTTTCCAAAGAAAAATAAAAATAAGTTTAGGCATTGATACGTGAATCCAGAATATTTATCAGGTGTCATCATTTCTTACATAATTGTACATAACAGACTTAAAAGAACTTGAGGTTTTACAAAATGCGCTTTATTTCCAAGTTTTTAGTTGTGGTTAACACTTGTTTTTTGATATGTAGTCTAAAAACAGGTTATATTTCAGTGTCTAAACTAAGAGCCTTTGTTCCTGGAGTCACCCAGAAGGAAAGGTATGAATGAAATATTTGCTCACAGTCAAGAGCTGCAGGCCGCTATATATAGAGGTGTGTGCTGATAAAGACACTGCTTGAAGATTCAGTGTCCATAAGTGATGGTTAAACATAACGATGCCAAACATGGGAAGCTATCTGTGTGTTGTCTGTAACCTATAAAGAGACAATGTGACTGTAGCTCTTTGGGAAATGGGGAAACTAGGTAAACATAGGAATCTTTGGGAGAAACTTTTTATTGGCTTTTATTTCCCACAAATCGTCTGTAAATGGACTTGCATGAAGTAAAAAAAAAACAAAAAAAAAACAAACAAGTCTCTTTTTGTTCATCTAAGTCTGTGTACTAGAATCTTCACTTCCACATCTTGCAGAGGCATATTTGTAGACAACCAATGAACATTCAACACACTTCAATATACGTACTAACATAAATGGCAAGATAGGAAACAGTTTAACAGCAGCTAAACAATAATTTCATATCTGAAGCATGTATTGGAAAAAACTTGTTGACCTGATCTGGCCAGAGAATGTACCTAATGGTCAAAAATCAATAATACAGGATTTAGTTGAACCACTAGAATATGATTGTCTTTAATTGTTACAATCAGTTCCTGTTTATTTTGTCTCTTTCATTTGCATTGGTGTTAATCCACTGATGCAACGAAATTATTTAAATTATTTGTTGCACATATTAAATATTAATATTTATAAATGGCTAAACCTTCAAAAAACAACTGAAAATCTGTTGTTCAAGATTAAAGCAAAAAGATGGTCTGTTGTTAGTTCTGGATTCTCATGTCAGATGGTTGTTGGATTCATCTGATTTGGACTAAGATGGTGTTCACTGATTATAGGAATGGAAAAAGACTGCATTGTGGATTAAGAATATGATTGTAGATTGAATGCTGACTTCTCAGTCATGGTAGGCACTGAAGTCAAAAGTCTAAAAACTTGACTGGGTTTTCTATAGTTTTAGTGTTGTCAGTGTTTGTTTCCATTGTTTTTTCTAAAGAGCTTGACTCTCTTTCATCTGATGAAAGTAAAAATGTATCCTCCACATAACATGGATTTTACTGCTGTAGGAGATCTGTATTTCTAAAATTGTAAAAGTAGTCACAGGAATAAAAGCAACTGAATCCCCTTTCTGTTGTGGCTGTTAGAACAAAAAAGTCTCAGTTCAGTTTAATCTTTATCAGATTTATTTTAGCAGAGTTTGTCACAGGGGATGTGGTTAGAAGAAATCAAAGTCTGGGAAACAAGTACTCATGCCCCTAAAATATTTATAGGAATTGAGGAATGAGAATATTGTTTAAAGGATGCCGTATTTGCTCACATTGAAAAGTGAACTGTTTTATCAAGAGAGAGGGCAGTGAATAAGTAATCCACATTCATGTTACGAACAGCATACTGTCTCTGTGTGTGTACTGATTTATAGAAAATGTGAAATGCACGTCAGGCCTCACACATAACCACATAGTCTGTAGCAATCACTGTCAAAGTTTAATGCCAAAGAAAACATTCCACACAAGCTGGGTTAATTATATCTGAAACTACTGCTGATGTTCTAGCCTGAAGTCAGTTTGAACATTCATGTCATAAAATAATTTGAACTGTTGACAGAACTGGGACTTTGTCTTAGCCTGACCAGTTTACCTGGTAATTAATTTTAAACATGCCACTTTAAACTCCAAACTCCCCATGTCACCATATTGTCATCATATTGTGTCTGCATTTTTATTTCCTCACCAAAGGAAATGCAACACTAAGATCTGTATTTCTAATATATTTCACATTTTTGGAGTATATTTTGCTCTAACCCTTCACAAAAAACATAGAAAACACACAGAAATAAGAATTTTAAAATATTCAACTTCAAACTTTGTACAGTTTTCTCGGGTTTATGTAATCAACCTTCATTTATGCCAACAGTATCATACTACTGCAAGGGACACCAGACTGTGAACATAGATTAATATACAATAAAATCAGAACAATAAATGAAAGATATTTACTTTGATCAGATCCTGAATTAATATAATTAATATAACAACTTTGTTTCTGTCCCTTGATGTTGTTTTTCCAAAACTCTCAGAGATGCCGAAATTCCTAGATTCTTTTTGAATTTTATCTGAGGGCTATTTTAAAGGGGCTAGATTGTGTGTGTTCCAGGCACATAGTCCAGTTTTATAGCACAATCACATAATTATGTCACCTTCAGTTTTAAAAATGCTGTATATATCAGATATGACTTAAAAGAAATTTGACTTAGCAATTTAACACCTTGAAATTGGGCCTTTGTCTCTTTAAGAAAAAAAAGAAGCTCCTGCTCTTTCTGATACCCTGTCTTCAGCACCTCATCACAACCTTTCTCTATTAAGCTGTTTACTAACGTTCTTTGGCACGTTGGACTGAGAAGTAATTCAAATAATAAGCTCCGCAGATATGCAGTTCCACCAGGTGTTTGCTAATTCCTGCTGGTGCTAGTTTGAAGGAGCTGATTTGGAAAGCGCAGGGGAAGGGTGCTCTGTGAGGTGGAATCTCAGAAGTTTGGGGACTACAGCTCAGAGGAGGAGCTGTGTGGAAAGCATTTTGCAAACCCAAATGGCTGCCACGGGAGATTCAAGGATTTCTCAAACATGCATGAAAGAATCAAAGCAACACTCCAGGTATGTTTTTGATGAGGCAATAACATTATAACATGATATAAAGCCCAAAAAAGTTGATTTTACATTATACAGCCCATTTAAATGATATACTTGCTGAAATGTCATCACAGAGCCTACAGTAGACTTTTGATATGAGGGTGTGTGTCTCACAATCAGAAAGAGATTGCACAAGTTAAAATTTTCAATTTAATGGTTGGTGTGACAGACTAAAGTTTGCCAGACAAAGACCAGAACAGATGAATCTAAAATCTAATATTTGGACACCAGAACAGAGGACATGTTTGGCATAAACCAAATCAAGCATTCCAGGAAAATAACACATACCCATTGCAAAGCATAGAGTAGACTGTGTTATGGTTTGGGAATGCTTTGCTGCAGCAGGTCTTCAAACATCTTAAGGCTGAAAGTAAAGAGTATGGCAAACTTTTGTCAGACCAATGTCAGAGACTGGTAGATTAATGTCAGAGATAGGTAGACTGGCTACAGGAAGTCATTTAAAACAAAGGGGGTGAGACTAGCAGTTAGACAGTCGGTATTCCTAACTTTATCCTTAGTTATTTTTTGTGATATCTTTTGTAGATTAAAACAATGATAGTTTTTGGTATTTGACTGTAATTAAATCATGACAGATAAAAAAAAAAGAGGTTAGACTTTAATATGTGAAAAATTATTTTTAAAGTACAGAATATTTAATGGTGTCTTCATTTTTTCATAAGACTGTCTGAATGTTTATGTTTTTGTCATATTTTGTGATATAGCTATTATATAACTTAAAAACATACCTTAAATGTAACATTCTTGGTAAAATATAAGCATTTCATAAGAAGAGACAAAACTGTGGTAGTAAGAACAGTTTTAAAGTCTGACAGCTCTTACTGAGCTACATTAAGGAGTATAATCATATTGAAACCTAAAATATTGCACAGTTTCTGAAGTTCTTCACTTTAAGTATGTTTCTCAACTTTTTTTTGCTCTTTTTATTCTTCTATATTCAATCTTCAGCTGATTGTCATGATGATTTTAGCTCACTAGAATTGATTTAAAGTGTTTTCCAGCTCATATTGTGTGTGTGACTCATTTCAATCAAAAAGAAGCAATGAAAGAGGCAGCATGTGGAAAAGGAATGAAGAGATCTGCATTCGTTCAAAACCACACTGTGTTTTTCTTCCCCTTGAGAGTCCACTGTTCCATTAATTAAGCAATTTAGTGTTAAATTCAAATGCATGGAAAGGAGGTCTTTCTTAAGCAAAGGAATGATTTCAAGAGGAGCTGCCTGGCTCTGTAAGGACAGTTTGAGAAGAAGATGAACGCATAATGTAAGATCCACATGTGGAAAGTCAGTGGAGCCTGGACTCAATCAAGCTGCTATGGCCTTTTGCCCTTTTTTATATTAGGGATCAGCACTTTTTGCACACACATCCAAAAATGCGTCCAGATAATGTGACAACCACAGGGAAACAGCTGACTTATGGTGTTTTTCCCCTTGTTGATAACTGACAGAAATGTCAGCATTCCTAGGTGAACTGAAAACTCAGCATTTTGTGCATGTTAATTTGAATGTATGCATATACTTGAATATATTCAGGCTAAATGTTTTTTTTTTTTTTTTTTTTTTTTTTTTTTAAAAAAAAACAAGTACTGGAGCTTGAAATTGATTTCACAACCAATCTTGAGATAATTATGGTTGAGGACAAACCAATTGCACAGAAGAGATGGATAGATAACTACACCTATTCTACTTAATTGCTTTATCCTGTTAAGGGTTGTAGGATGAACCCTTTTCAGTAGCCAAAGGCAAGGAAAATCTAAGTTTTTTGCAGATTATGCACAATTTAGACAGTTTAGGTGGTCATTAGACACAACAAAATTATGGATCATTGACTGCTATAAGTTGTTCTACTAAAGATACAAGAAGACAGAGACTCATTATACTTCTACCAGAAGGTCATACTGCAGCTGTGATACTGATCTCTAAAACAGATTTCAGTTGTGCCTGGTGAAAATAACTGGTGTGCAAAAGGAGTCTGTCACAAGCAGTCAACTGTAGGAGATTCATTTCATTTCCGTGGTTGTGGACCAAAGCAAAAGGCAAATGACATCAAAACTCAAGGTCTAATTAATCAACATGGCAGGCTGCATGAGGAAAAGCATTCTACTTCTGCTTGCATGCCTGATATCTAAAATGGAATAAAGTGAAAGAGTGCAATGTTGTCATGACTTACCATTTGACTTGTGGTAGAGTTGATTAATGTCACAAGTGAAACTGAAACCCCTTTGTATTTTTAAAATGAAAATGTCTCTAAAACATTGTTCTTCAGTGAAAAATATTTTTTTTACAGTGCTGCAAAAAAGTATTTTCCCTTCTAAAAATCTTTACTATCTTTGATTTTTCCCTCATTTAAAGTGTTTCAGATTATCAAGCACATTTTAATATCACCTAATAATAGCCAAACCAAATAAAAATGCAGTTTTTAAATATAATTTCATTTACCTTGGGGAAAAGCTATCTGAAACAACCTTGCTCTGTGTGAAAACAAAATACTTCATGTGAGTATATGATAATTTAAAAGCTTAGTCCAAGAAATATTTTGATGATCCACATAGACACATCATGACATTCACAAAAAGAACATACTGACAGTCAAACATTGAGGTGGTATTAAAGTAGTCTTAATTACTTTGCTGCTTCAGCACATGCACAACTTACTGCAACTGATGAAAACATGAATTCTGATCTCTACCAGAAAATCCTTGGGGAGAATGTCCAGCCATCAGTTTGTGACCTTAAACTGAAGTGCACATGGGTTATACAAAAGGATTATGATCCCAAGCTACTCAAACCACTGAATGGCTAAACAAACAAAAAAAAAAAAAAAAAAAAAAAAAAAAAATTCAAAATAAAGGTTTTAGAGTGACCTAATCAAAGACTAGACTTAAATCTGAATAAGATGCTGTTGCATGCCCTCAAATAGGCTTTTTATGCTTGAAAAACCTATGATGTGGCTGAATTAAATCAACTTTACAAACAACAATGGAACTAAATTCTTCACAGAGAGCTAAAAGACTTATTGTCAGTTGTCTTAAACTCTTGAGGGGTGGAACAACCTGCTATTTGGTTTAGAGTCCAATCACCTTACGTAGGGTCAGTTCGGTTCTGATGGGGAGATAGATTTGGGGTAAATGTGTGTTCTGTTTTCAGACCTTTCTTGCTGTAACCCTAACTCCTCTCTTTTCTAACTTTTGTATCAGTTGCGCCTGATATACTTAAATGCTCCTTACATTTATGTGAATAAAAATTCTGCACAGCATAATGTTCTGCTTTTCTTACTTTTCTTACATCTGCTCCTATTCTCACATTCTAGATCCGAAAAGATTTATATGGCCCATCTTAGGTGTCAGAGATGGGTTGGGTATCTCAGTGGTTAGAAATGAATAATATTTTTCCACCCAGGTCAATAGCTGCAGCCAATAAAAATGTGAGGGCAAAAAGATGCTCATCACTCACTGAGAACACATGAGAGCAGAGACTAACACCCCCTCCAAGCATACCTGGAAAGAATGCTTAAAATGTGACAACAAACCATTAAAGTGATGACAAATTGGTCTGCTGGAAATCTGAAAACAAACCCCAAAACACTCAGATTTTTCTCAGGGGAAATGCTTTATCTTTTTTCAGAAATACACAGTTCTGCTCATAATAAGCCCTTTTCTATTTTTGAGGTGAATGAAGCAGAACAATACAGTGCAGTATGCGTTTAAAAACCTTCTGGATATCATAAACAGTGTTCCCAGAATCAAATTTGACAGAAAATGCTCATAATTACTTTTAGGCAAGATTTGAAAAGAGAAGAATGAGTTATGTTGTTGAACAGTGGAGAAACAACAATCCATCTGATGTCTGAGAAATAATCTCAGAATCTTATAAATGCAGTAATGATTACCTGGCAACAAATACAAAGCAGACCTCTTCAGTAATCCGTCGTTTATGAAAAAAGCTTTTCCACCCAGTTCATTGTGGTGCTGACCCGTTTATAAGTATACGCTTATCTTTTTGTATCATAGTTATTTAATGATAGATTAGGAGTAATTAGCGTTTAAATAGTGCAGTCAACTTTAAACACCACACCTGGTTTGGGAAATAAAAATGAAAGCCTATCCACAGGAAAGATTTTATTTGGATTTATCAGCATGTTCCAACAAATATAGCAAGTAATTAGATTAAGCTTTATACAGTTAAGGAGGGAAAACTGCAGTTGGTTTAATAAATTTTCTTCTCTAAGAGTCTTTCCAAGTGTAACACTGAAGAATAGATCCATTTCTTGCAGTGGTAAAAAAACAACCCAAAATACAATTTAAGCCTTTGCTTAGAATACTCAATTGCAAATGAAGTTTGCACTATTAAAACATGAATTAATAAAGAAATGCCTTGTGATATCTATGATTGATTAAAGTATTACTGTTTAAAAAGTTTGGTGCAAGACTGCACCAGCTTTTGCAGCCTGACACAATTTACCACAAATCACAGTGCAATCTCCTGCCCTCTTTGTGTCCACAGTCTTTTTCTTGTGTGGCATTTTTGATTTTGCTGTTTTTCATGTTTGAAAAGCAGAAGTGACGTGTGAAGCATTGTTTCCTTATTGAACTACCTCCTCAGTCTGCCATGAAGTTCAGCTGAAGGCTGTTTATGACCTACTGGATCAAAACAGATGTGTTAAATCAGGGAAATATCTAAAACATGTGACCAATGGAAGGGCCAATCTTACTGAATAGATTCAGCTATCTAATCTAGTAATCCAGCTATTGGTCTAAATTGTAGACTATTGTAGACTAAATTGCATAGGATTTTGGCCCCAGAAGCTGTTCAGAGTGAGCAACTTCAGAACCTGGCTTCATTTTTATTTTTGTCCCATTATGTGCTCTGATTACGTCAGGACTCTAAAGTCAGATCATCTCACACACAACTTAACTGTGTTCGAGTTGCAAGCCATAGTCCACTGGGATTTGCTAATTGTTATGATAAGTTACCAAGGTATTTTATTACATTTATTTAGTTATTTACATTTCATACACAAACTGTAAAGGAACTTATTCATAATAAATGTTATTAAGTACATCATGTGGAAAAGATTTCAAATCTCCAATTAAATGGTTTATTTCTGCAAACTTTGTTTTATTTTATAAGGATGACAGCCATATTGAATTGGAACAAATGGTTAAATTTGCTATGTAACTTGAAACTCAAATATGGTGATCAAATCACATCCAAATGAACAGTGTTCTAGTTGAAAATCAGAAATCCAGTAGGATTGGATTATTCCTGTGTTAAGTTACCAAGCTAACTAGCACTGCATTGTATGGAAAGCCAGTGGCACATGTGTGAAGGGTTTAATGAGTAACAGGTTATGAAAAGTAGCTACAGATGAGTGCTTTATCTCTGCAATTTTCAATATACTTTACTGGCATGGAAGCCATGTATATAGGAACTAAATACTTTCTAACTGAAAGTCAGAAAACCAGAGATTTGTTGTGTTAAGTCATCAAGCCAAACCACCGTTAGCAGTACAAACAGAAAACAATGTATAATTCTCTAGATTTTATCCATACAAATTCTAGGAACCTGTTCACAAATAGCTGTTGTATGGCACCATGTGTGTGAAGGATTTATTGAGACACAAACCATTAGAGGTATTACATACATATAAATAGTTAGCTTCTGAAATTTTTGATATATTTTGGAGGTGTGGTGGTCATATTGGATTTGAACACAGGGTTGCTTGACAACCTAGCTCTGATATTCCAAAACAGAATTATGACTTCAGTTCCAACTTAAGTACACCATTTAAATTTTAATTTTTTATCAAGTTGAATGATCTGGCTTGAGAGACAACCTTTAGTAGCTATTTAAAGAAAAGCAGTTACATTTCTTCTCAGTGTATAAAGTTTTATTTTTTAAATTTTTATATTTTTATATTATAATAAATTGAAATGTTATATTATAGAAAATAATATTGCTTAGTTCTAGAATTGCACCACTCATGGTGGAAATGTGAATTGTTATGTTACTAGACTTTTGTAGACTTTCGTTCATAATTTTTTTTTGGTTCAGGCATTTTTGGACATTTATTCCCCCTGCTTTTGTATGTGCAGCTGGGAGGATTTTTGTTTTTGCTCCTACTTTTTTCACTTTTGGACAGTTGTTATAATGCATAACCATGGCAACAAGGTATTGTTTTTACAACTGGGAGCAGCTTATTACATCTCTGAAGCTCAAATAATATCTACTACTAGAACTACATCCCCAAATCACATAGGACAGAGGTCAGCAACCTGTGGGTCCACAGCCACAAGTGCATCTTTGGACCTTCCATAATGGCTCAGCTAAAAATTATTAAAAACCAATGCATTAAAAAATATGACTAGATAGATAGATAGATAGATAGATAGATAGATAGATAGATAGATAGATAGATAGATAGATAGATAGATAGATAGACCATCAGTTTTTATGGAATAATTGCTTTGGATTTCAACAACAGACTGACACTGAAAGTCAGTAATATTTTTTTATCCATTATTCTTGTCATTAGGATGAAAAGTATGTTTTACTTAGATCATTTTCCACCAATATCAACATCCCATAGCAGAAAATGTATCCATCCTCAATTTGCAAAGGTTTTATATTTTTCTTTATTTTAAAACCTGTAATTTAAGATAAAATGGTGGTTCTTGAAAAATGACAACAAATTTCCTATTGTAAGTATTTTTCAAAAATATTAACTGTCTTTTTCAAAACATCATTTTACATTTGAGGCTCCAAACAAGTTTTATTTAGCTGGACTGAGGGCAAAAATGGCTCTTTGGATTGTAAAGTTACTAACCCTTGCTATGGGAGTTAAAAAGGAGGCTTCGTGAATGCAGAGCAGGACCAAAGAGCTGAGAGAAAAGGAGGAAGTTTAAACCATCTCTTCCATCAGTAATAATGGGTAAGGATCATATGCCAACTCTAATGTCTCTTTTTGCCCAACTTTCTGAACATACAGCCAGAGAGAGATTTAAGGAGGAGTGGCAAAAGCAAATGAGGTGGATTAGCAGTGCTTGCCAACAACTGATGGTGGCCACTGTGGAATATCATCTCTGTTGCCCAGAAACTTAGCAGTTACCATGTCATGACAGTCATATGACTCTCAAAAAGCATCAGTCTTCAGTTAGAGGACTCTTCTGATTCACTGCAAGACTGACTGCTACCAGAGAGCCTTCCTGTCCAAAGCATCATCATCATTATCTATAACGAATCTTTGAAGATACTTGGATGATGTGAGTTCCAACATTTATTTTCCTTTGGGATAAATAACATATCTTTGAATTGAATTCTGCCTTGCTTCCCTGCACTTCATCTGTTTTTCATATTTTAAAAAAAGTATTGTGAAAGTAGATGTGTGTAATGTTAGAGAATTTGGCAGCAGAGGAAGCATAATATGACTGTTGTTTTTGGATTACGGTTGTTTTTCATAGCACCTTTATTCAATCTCTCACATTTCCTGAGCACATAATTAATCTTTTATTCTTTATCCGTATACATATAAAACTTACATTGTAATATTAAAATTTTCAAAGGGGATACAAATAGGGTATTAAAAACATTATTATGGCTGTAAAACACGAATAGACAAAAAAAGTCATAACAATATGCAATGCAAATACCATAGATAGAAAATGAACAGACCTATACACATCTCTAGTGCTTGTTTGTACAGTTTATCTTGCAGTTTCTGTTCTGGTCCAGTGTCACTGGATTCACCACATGTGGGTTTGCCATCAATGAGATAAATAACACTGGGTAAGGATTTGTCTCAGTTAATAATAGAAGAACACTTTGTAATTATAGTAATGCTAAGCAAAACCAAACTTCTTATCCCTCATATACAAACTGCTTTATAGAAAAAAAGTGCATTGGAATGGTATATATTTAGCTGTTTAGAAGTACTGAATTGTATTTATTTTCTGAAGCAATATTAAATTTATAGTGGTGTCTTTGTGCTTGTAGGTATAAAAGTCTGTTTTTAATGGATAAGACCAGCAGGTGAGAGCCTGTAGCAGGATGCAGAGCAGTTGCCCTTCATAACAAATGTCTCCTCTTCAAGCAGATTTACCACTTTCCAGGGATGGGAACCCCACATTCGTACCAGCCCACAAATGGATGTGATGTACGTCTGCCAATGACTCCAAACGTAACTGGCTCCTGTCTGTAGGCGCGGTAATATCCTGTAATACAGAGGGTTTAATATTATTCAGAGGACCTCAATATTATTAGGTCTTCAAACCAAGCATACAATTTTATGAAAAAACAAACTAAAAACAAAATCATTAAAAAAATCTGAAGATATCAGCTAATTAATGGTTTAGCAAAACTGCTTTTTTATAAAAACTACATTTTTAGGCTGTTAATACAAATAAGATTTTTCATTCAAACTTCATATTTCATTTGTGTACATTGCATAGATAAAAATGAATTCTTCTGACCTATAGCAGAACTATTTATAGTTCAGACTGCATGGAAAAAATTATACTAAGTCACAAGCCATGTGCACAGTTGTCTTTGTTTACCTTGTGCTGAGGGCAGATTTTCTGAGAGGTAGGCTGGCCCTGTTCTTCCATCCCTGTGGGAGTCCACAAACTGGCAGTGGTCCTCACCTTGTCCCGATGTATCTCCTATACTGTAAAAAGGCTCTGGGGAGTGGAAAGGGGGCAATTATTCAAAAGGGTATTTTATTTTATTTATTTATTTATTTTTTTGAAAAAGTACTGCACACACTAAGTTACACACTAAGTGTTACCTCTCAGACCGTCTCCCATAAAGATCTTGTAGCGCAGAGAATTACACAGAACGACACCCACAAACTTTTTGTACCACGTCCGCTTGACATACTGACTGCCCTTACAGCTGCTGTGGACTGGGTTGTACTTGAAGGTAAAAGGAATCCAGATTGGTTCTCCACCTGATGAAATAGAAACAACAGAAGAGGAGTTGTGGCACATTAATATCTTGCTTAGTATTGATTATAATGTGGAGAATAATGAGAGAATAATAGTACTCTAATTCCCATTACTGTTTATTTTGTAAGTTTGCAATTTGTTAACATGTACAGAAAACCTATACAACATACTAAAGAAAGGTGGCACAAAAATGAAAGAAATTTGTTTTTAATTTTTTTAACTATCCAAAATTGTATTTCTAATATTCTACCCTGAACCATTATCCCCACTGAACATCACTGCCCTGAACCCACAATCTCCTCTGGGCTTTTTGCCATGTGTGATTTAACTGCTGTTGTTTCTTATGGAAATTAAATCCACTGATTCTGAAAGGGTTGCTCCTCTCTGCTCCTCAGCCTGCAGCTGAGAAATGTGTCAAGAACGGTTGTTGCCTTCACAACATGTGGCAGAAGAGAGATGACCCGAAGCACCGATCAAGATTACAACCTGATGTTCTGATGGTTTTTACACTGACACAGAACTAAAATTGTTTCAGACTCTGAGCAAACATGTAATATTGGCAGATGTTTTATTAATAAATCTAGGGGATGTGTCCTAAAAAGCACACAGGACATATATGCAGCAATGTGCTTTGTGTCTTACAAGCAAAAATCTGTTAGAAGACACATTACTGGGCAAATTAAGGTTGTTTTTAATTTGTTCCTTAGAACATTAATGCTGTAAAAAAAAAAAAAAATCTGAAATAAACAATTTATAACCCAAACTATTATTTTTCCCTCAAGACTAACTCCCTCTGTCTCCACAGATGGCCAAGAGGCAAAATCTGGTATTCAACATCTAATAGAGTCGTAATTTCTTTGGAAATACAGCTAAGACTGAAAGTATTCATACCCCGACAGATATAGGTTTAACATTATTTTAATTCAACCAAGAAGTTTGTTTCTGATAGGATCTCTGATAAGAGAATGAAACAATATACAATGTAACAATGAAACAATGCAAAGGGGGTATCAATTTTAATTCCACTTTTTGCATATTTTCACTGGTATTTAGACAATTTATCAGTCTTTAAGGTTGGAAAGCCTTAAAGTAATCAAGTCAGGACTATGGTTCACTCAAAAATGTTAATTTGACTTATAAACAGAAGAAATATGTTGGAAAATTAAAAGACCCATCCACACACTTCCATTCTGGAAGTCCAGGGTAAAATAATTGGGGGGAGGTTTGTGTGTGGGGGGGGAGGTTTGTGTGTGTGAGGGGAGGGGTGGGGTGGGGCAGTGAATCAATTTCTGTCTTGGCAATACATTTTACAAGGATACGTGCAGTGGAAAAAATACAGACTGTCTCTGGTTCCGGGAGAAGGTTCCTGAAGTGGAAATGCGCCTAAAGTCTGAAACATATCTTTGGATTTTTTGCTTTTCTAATTTCTATTTTCCTAAGCAGTTTCCCAATATGTTCACCTCTTTTTTTATTTTTGATATATCAGTATTTCAGTTCACATCTCTCTTTTGTCATCTAAACCAGTTTAAATGAAAAACAATCTAGAGTTGTTATCTGAGATGCTTTAAAGTTAATATTAAACATAACACATCATTGCTCCTACTTTTGAGATCAAATATCAGTGAACAGACATACCAGGTGGCCTGTCAATGAGAAGAGGATCATCTGAAAGGAGGAATGCGGAAAAAGTCATTAAAAATGAAAAATACACTTTGAAATACTGAAATAAATATGAAAAAAAGATCACAAATCTCAATTCTCCTGCTTACATCTTGTATTTTCAATATACATTTAAAAAATATATATACAGAACTGGTCTGAATATTTTAACTCTGAACAATGAGGCTTCTCGAAATGTATTCTTGCAGACATACCTGACTCAGTGATATAAGTAAGTGTCTCACTGAATGGTCCCAAACCAAATACATTCTTGGCCTGCACTTTGAAGTAGTACCTGCATTCAAGCAGAGCACAATGCTAAGATTTAATGAGGGATTCAGTGGCTCCAATGTCATTCTGCCAGATTTGTTATGACTGGAAAAGATAATGAGAGCAGCAGATGACTTGGCATGCTTTAGTTGCTCTGATTCAAGGGCTTAAAACACTGCAGAAAAGCTGTTTGCTAAAAGGAAGCTGGGGAAGTGGGAGTTAAGAAAAAAGGTGATCGAGGGTAAAAAAAAAAGAAACATTTACAGAGATTAACTCAACAGATAAGTGCAGAATGAAAATACATGACAGAAAAAAAATATCCTGTGGAAAAAGTGAAGCAGTGAAATAGATTTTTAATTGTTGAGAGCAAATGGAAAAACGGAGAAGTGGGGAGGGTATTCAAAGGAGACATTTCTGACTGAGAGCTTTAGTACATGTCACACATTTTATTGCCAAAGGGCAAAACAAACTCATGCACTGAGCGCACCCTGTCTCTAGGTGGAAGATGAATTATAAAGTCCTGTCACAATGAAAACACAGCAGATAACTAGAGGAGCTTGCAAACTTTTCCACTGCAAATGACTGATTTATGTAATGTTTTTTAACTCTGCGAGGCCACATACAGTAAGTTCATGGTCCATCACTTTCTACCCAGAAAGTTTCATCACATGAAGCCACAAGCCTGGATCTAATCACTATGGTCATATGACGACACTGACCAAAATATTTCACAGAGTGAGAGACAATAAAGCAATGCAGCTGCTGAAAGATGATGTAATATAAAAGGCTAAAGGAAGAAACTGCGTTCAGTAAATGCGAGACAGCGTGTTAAAACAGAGTGCAAAATGCTACACCAATACAATGGAGCCATTTAAAACTGATATTATTTAATGTGACAAAATAATTGTATGTGTACTTGTGAACAGATTTTATGAATATACTCACTCAGTTATCTATCATAGCATTACCACAAGAGTTAAAAAAAAGCTTGAAATTAATGTTTTCATATCTGTTTTATGGTGATCTGTGAGCGAGAAAAAACACTGTTAAATGCTCTGCAGATCTTAGAGGAGTCTAAAATAACACAATATAAGTGAGGTTCATTTATCATTCTACCATTTCCTCAGTCTTGTGAAAAGTAGAAATTTTCCATGTGTGGAGATACAGGGCAGTGTAATACTGCTGTGGTTGAATACTTCTGGCAACCAAAGGGAGCTTTCGACTTTAAAGAAAACAGAATATTATCTTTGGTAGAAAGTAGCTGCCAGGCAGGAAAACCCAACTTAAAAACTTGTGAAAAACTCCTGCATGCAATTGTGGTGCTTGGTGGCAGGTGTTTGGTAAAAGCCAAACTGTATTTTTTAAACAATATGTGGCTATAACTATGGCACAGGACATGGATATATTGTAAATATGGCTGTATAAAAGCCCAGTTAATTAAGACTTTCCACTTTGCCTGACCTCAATTAAGCAAAATTGTATGATTGTATTAGTATACAGTATAAATGTGTGTTTAAGCCATGTTATTGAAACATTCACCTTTTTAATATCTTTAAGAACCAAAAAACCTGGTGAACGAACAAAATTATGAGCATCCATCAAGGGACATTTATTTAATAAATAGTGTGAACAACCAATATAATTGGAACGCAAGATGTAGTGTATTTTGTCCTACAGTCAATGTAGTTATTGTTTACAGCCACATGAGATTCTCATGGAAGGATTTTATTGTTGATTATGATAAATTTGTGGTAGTTATATTTATAAAAGTATTAGTATTAGTAAAGTAACACAAAAACAAGCTAATATCCATCTATCCATCCATCCATCCATCCATTAATCCATCCGTCAATCCATCCATGTTCTATTCCTGCTAACCCATGCAGTGTCTTATGGGGGCTGGTACCCATCTTCAGCGGTCACTGGGTAAGATGCAGTGTTTGCACTGGACAGGTCAATAGTCCATTGCAGACAAGCTAATATTAGCTGGTTAATTAGTTAATAAAAGCTCAAATATTAATTTATCATTTCATTCTTGTCATGTTCTAGCTAGATTTTTTTTAATCTTAATGTTTTTTATTCCTTTCTTATTATGCAGTGCTTAAATTTTCATGTTATTCTTTTAGTGTATTGCTTGTCTTTAAAGTAGTTTTGTTTTACATTTATTCCATTATTCCTTTATAAAGCACATTGAATCATCCTGTGTATGATTGGTGCCACATAAATAAACGTGTCTTGCCTAAAC
This sequence comes from Anableps anableps, assembly GCA_014839685.1. Taxonomy (NCBI): domain Eukaryota; kingdom Metazoa; phylum Chordata; class Actinopteri; order Cyprinodontiformes; family Anablepidae; genus Anableps; species Anableps anableps. The sequence goes on along the minus strand of CM026086.1, from coordinate 19,395,861 downwards.
AGCAAGTTTAGGCAAGACACCCACCCATCTTGCATTTCCACATGTTTGGAACCAGATATTTTTTTAAATCACTAAATTTAGCTTACTTGTAAGCGAGGGAGAACTGTAGCAATATTTTTTCAGAAATCTAACCCATGTGATTAAGGGACAGCTCTGTATTTCTCAAAACTCTATCCAGCAGGAGAAAATTCAAGAATTCTGACCATGTCTCTTGAAACTTTTTAAAATATACTATGGTAGGATGGAAAATTTTAACCATTTTTAAGCCATGCCATCACATAACTTTGGTATACAATGATACAGTCCCATGCTTATTTGACCTATTATTTAATGGTTAAACAAGATGTGGTGAATGCAAACGTGATCAAACACTGCCAATATAAAAGATAAGTTAGTGGTGCAGTGTTGGGCATTGGGCTTACCTTTAAGTGAACCCCTGAACAGAAATCTGCCAAGAACTTTCATGCGACCCTAGATGGGCTTTGACTTTCCAACAGCAGCTCTCTTGGGTTTATGCTTACATTATTGTATTGTTAAAACAGTAAAATAAGGTTGTGGAAACTAACACCAGAAACATCCAGAGTTAGCTGTATCTGTTAGTGAGTGCTGGATAATAAGGGCTGTGTTGACATTCCGCTGAATTTTCTAAGCTCTCAACAGAGTTTTACAGCCACGTGTCACATTAGGTTTAAATTTGTTACTTTGCCTGCCTCCATTTACCCAATTTACTTTACTCTGAGAAGGCTTTTCTCAGTTTTACAGGCTCCAGCTCACAATCTCCTCAGAGCAGTGTGAATCTGGTTTGACATAAATGCACTTTTATGAAATACTGGAAAGAATCCTACAGAGAGATCAGCTTACACAGTAAAAAGCTCAGATCCAAAGAAATCTCTTTAAAATCTAGTTCTTCTTTTTATGCCTCCCCAGTGTGAGGTTGTTCTTTAAATTACTTGAACACCAGACATGAACCTTTCTCTCACCAAATATGCATGAATTGGGAAGGGGTATAAACACACACCATTACATATGTTACCTGGAGTTGGGCTTGAGATTTTCCACAGGCAGGTGGGTCCCATTGGAGATTCTGGAGGACCACCTGTTGTTAAGGATGTCATCATAAGAAGCACTGTGGACCATGTAGCCTTTAGGAAGCAATGCAAAATAAATTTTGATGGTTTTCATCAAAACACTGAAATCACATCTTTTGTTTCTGATGAATACTCAGATTTCATTTGAAACCAGTCATTTAAAAACAGAATGAAAGTTATAATGTGCAAAAATGCTAGAAAAGAATCTTGGGATTCTCTAGAAATAAATCGGAAAGTTTTCTGTCTTGCTTGGCTTCACTGAGTATTCCCTAACTTCAACTCAGTTTCTTTAGGTCATGTGGTCCTCGGTTATTCATTTAAAAATTGTGGTAACCACCTCTGCAACACACTCAAATATCAACTGATTCTATTGGACTTTCTGACTTTTCTGTCTGTTTTCACTGGAGCTACACCAAAACAGCTGGGTACTTTCTGTGTAGAAGGAAAATACCAATGGCTTTGTTTTTCTTCTTACAGATCTTCATTTCTTTTCTGATGTAGATCGATGTAAGGGCAACTTTCATGAAGCATCTGGCATTGGTCATCTGTATGTATTAATACATTTCCACTATAGATAGACGGATAGACAGACAGATAGATAGATAGATAGATAGATAGATAGATAGATAGATAGATAGATAGATAGATAGATAGATAGATAGATAGATAGATAGATAGATAGAGGGTCATGTAAACTCACAGTACACCTAAAATACGTTAAACATTGTGGTTGTAAAGTGGTAAAATATGGAAAAGAGAAATCTTTTCAAGACACAGGTTACATGCAAAGTTCAATTGGCAGAGAGGAGAGGAAGTACAAATGAAACAGAGGAAGAAAACACAAGTAGCATCACACCATCTATCTGTTTTATACATCAGAGAATCAAGTCGTTGACAGAATGACCAGCAGCCTGTGTTTGTCTGCCAAAGGAAACACACTGCTCCTCTATGTGGCCAGACTGCTCTCTGATAGCCTGCAACACCTCACACAGTTGGCTGTTTTCTTTAGATTTTTCTTTGTTACATACTTTCCATATATTCATATTCCAGGTTGGGAGATTTTTGATTTTCCATGTAAAACAGTAGGAGTAAAGCAACCATTTTGCATGTGTTCATTTAGAGACCTTTTTTGTTTTTGCAGAACACTTCTGAGACCAGTTCTTTAATGTGAGTCATGTGGAATGCCTAAAAACATTGTTAAACATCTTTGCCAAACCACAGTACAGAGGAAGTTGATGAAATAGGTTATATTTTGTTGAACGCTAGAGCTCTTTTTGGCTTTTGTTCTGAAGAGTAAAACCTCACCTGTAGAGCTTCATAGGGAAATATAAACTGATGTGATAAGGCCATGGGGATGGTCTCCACAGCAGCACTGATATTTGATAATTTTGCTAACAGGCACGTTTTCAAAGTGCATGGTGCTCTGCTAACATTAAACAGGGACATAGCAAGGATTACATTGATTCTTTCAAAGAGCTTGTAATGCCAAGGAATAGAGGGTATGCAGCTATGTCAGTGGATGTCTGATCACCCTACCATTATTGAGTATGGCACTGTCTGCTAATTATGGGATTAGGCATTTCATAATGATATAACAAAATGGTTTGGTGTTGTGCATTAAAAATGAAATTTCTTTTTACCAGATTTTTACATTTATTAACAAGTAATAACTGTATATGAGTAAAAAAAAAAAACCCAACACATTTTGGTGCAAATTTTAGTGAATAGAGACCTTGCTGGTGGAGCACTGATTCCCATTTGACATTGCTTTTGTTTTTATCATTTAAAGTGATAGGCGTACTTGAGCAAGTGGTAAGTACAGTTTTGTTCTGGAAATTTATTCCTTACCTGACACCATATCATCCTTCAGAGGTTTGGCCCAGTCCAGGATAATAAAAGAGTGACAACCTTCCATGGCGACCACAGTAAAGTTTTGAGGTTTGTGTTTTGGAGGCTGGTTCTGATTAACTGCCATGCTATCCTTCTCCATCAAGTTTTCCAGGACATCTACCTGAAGGTATTCCAGAGCCTCCGTTAAAGAGCAAGGTGCACCTGGGTCCTTCTGGATGTAGTTCACAAAAGGAGCTGAAGGCCAAAACAGAGTGATTTATTTCAGTTAGGCATGATGATATTGAATGTGTCTTAATACAGATGTGTTTTTTAAATGAACTCTAAATTACTTTTCCTAGGTACAGATGATATTCAGGGGAATACATAGTATACACAATAGTTCAAAGTCAGTCAGTCAAACAGATTAAAACTCAAATATACAAAATTAATTTGTATCCTTTGAAATCTCTTTCAGGACAGCTTACAGATTAGCTCTAAAACAAATGATGATCAAAATATTTTCACCTCAAAATCCAGATATTGAGGATGATTAGGGGATGTTTTAGTCTATTTCTGGCCTTTACTAAAATTTATTTAGACAAACCAAGAATGGGAGATTGCAGATGTCTCTGCCAGACACTTTTTTCTAAAACATGTCAGAGGACTGGCAAACTGCTGATGTGGACCTAAATATATTAAGCTAATAAACTGGGAGGAAGTCTCCACATTGAGCCAACAGACTCATCTATCTGTGCTGAGGCCAACCACTTCAGATTTTATGATTTCCATTTTTAATGTGGAAGAATAATAGCTTTCACATGGTAATGTGAATACATATTTAAAAATCTCTGGGTTTTCAGCATTGTTGCATCATTGTATTTTGGTTTTGGATGAGATTCATTCATACTGTTTTTATAAAGATATTGTCATAAATTTTAGTATTGGAAAGGTTCCTCTCTAATATCAACATAAATGAGTGACAGTATGCATTTAATCTGTTTGTAAGTAAAAAACAGCCATCACTCAAGGATAATGTACTGTAAAAGTTCATGTCAATGTGCTTCTCTGCATCCAGAGTGATAAACCTTGTCTTTGATGGACCAAAATCTGTAAATATTTTATGATAACCAGATGTCTTGTCACCCTCTGTTGTTGCTGAATGTTGCTGCAGTTTCAAAAGTCAAAGTCAATTTGATAACTGATAAGTATTACAGAGACTTTCACTTCACAAGTGGTTTCTCAGGTTTGTGCAATTTACACAACTATATTCAACAGATGTAGTAAACTTTCTTTTCCCAAGATTGAGTTTGCATTTCTGGCAAACCTAGGTCTAGTTTTTATGGTCATATGTCTACACACTGTTGTTTTAGGTAACAGGAAACATTAGAGGACAGTTAAGTGAGGAGCAAAAACTGCAAGAAAAGTAAAACTCATATATTGACTGATCACTTTAATAGGCACAACTTGCTACTACTAGATTGGACCTTTGACCTTCAGAACCACCATAACACTTCAAAGCATAGATTCAAAAAGGTGTTGGAAACCTTTCTCAGAGTTTTGGAATCTATGAAATATTAACCAGCCACGCCACATTCAAAGTCACTTGAATCCACTTGAATTCTGATGCTGAATTTGAATTTCAGTGAGCCATTGTCACCACCTATAAATGTCTTAATTTACTGAGTTGCTACTATGTGATTAGCTGATTTACTATTTGTGGTAACAGGGAATTTAACAGGTTATCTAATAAAGTGGCTGGTGAGTGAATTTTTGATGAGGGACTCAAAAGTAAATGTTTGAGTACCTGTGAAGCGCTTCTTCCCGCTGAGATCAAACTCCGATACAGGACCTCTGTTGGACAACCTTATCTGTGGCTCTGTCGTAGGGATCACTGTAGTAGTGGTAGTTGTTGTGGCAATTGTAGTAGTAGTTGTTGGTAAGGTAGTCTGAACCAAAAGTTCATCTAGAAATCATACATGTTAATAAGTATTTAATGAAAACTTTTACAATATTTTTGCTCTAACTTAACATTTATCTTTTGTAATCTTCACAGTGACTCTAAGATGAAAGTATCAGACTAGCTTAGTCAGCTGTAGACAGATGGGTGAGCTTGCTTTGCTTGTAATTGATGTCTAAAGCTGTATTTTTGCTACCCATACTTTCCATGTGTGTGACAAGGACACCAAGTGTCCAAGCCAAACAAATGTGTAATGTTACAGAGGATGAAATTTAATAAGCTCCATCCTCTTTCATCCCAGTTTCTGTCTTGGGCTGCACCAGTGCACTGTGGCGTTACATCATGGTCTACATTCATGCTGACCAGCGCAGTGTTATGGCAGAAAAATGCTAAGAAAACATTTAGAACTCAGTGAGACTTTTCTGGCAAACCCAAAACAGAAAAAAAATATTGTAAGTGACTAATTCCCTAAAGCAATCAAGTAAAAGCAAGTGCTCACACAAACCAGTCCCTGAAGTTTTTCATTCAACTTGCAGTTTGGCAGAAGTTAGGTTCTATCCATTATATAACAACAGAGGGTTGAAACAGCAAATACATTGATTGAAATTATAAGCAAGGACATTCTCTTTAGCTTAGTAATGATGGGAGGCTTTTGGAATTAAAAGTAAAAGTGATTCAAAGCAGCCCATAATGGATATGATCCAAGACCAGAGTAATGAACCTAGATCAAGCAAAACAAATGCTCTAGAGAAGAAACAAAATGAAGACCGCAGGCAAGGTCAACAAAGTAGAGAAGGGAAAAGCTGGCAAGTAATTAGGACATGGGTGTGACAGACAACAGACAAAGATCATGCAGTCAATCCAAGCCCTATGGTAGATCGGTCCAAAGCCAAACTCAGCCAATACCTTTCTCAAGACCTAAAGCATCAGGCATCATGGCCACTGTAAGCATAGGGTCCATTTCCATTCCTGAGGATTCCTCTGTCAGAGAAGTAGAACAAGCTGCAGTATCAATTTCACAATTCATTTAAAGTTTATGAACGAACATAAAAACAACAAAATGCATTTTCATTTAAAAACAGCTTTGTGCTTCTTATTTTATTTGTTTCTATGTGATGTAATTGCTTTTATTTTAATTAATCCAGGCTTAGATTATATACAAAATCTCATCTTGTATGCAGTAAATAACAAGAATGTCCTGTTGTTTGTTTATGCACGTTTGTTGGCATATTGTAACACCAATGACAATGTGCAGCTGACAGATTGTAGAGTGTTTAACCAGTCCATACTGTGACTGTAGCCAGCTCCCACATGCAGAGACTCACATGTGGTTCCTGTGGTCTTACTTGGATGCACACAGATCTGTTATACACACACAACAGATCATACAGTAATACACAGTAATGGGACTGTGGATACAGACAAGAATCATTCAAAGTCTTGGCCTGGATGGTTTCAAGTTCAACTGAATGAAGTCATATTTCTATATGTTTATTATTTTGGTGATTAATTTAACTTCCCGTAAGTTGAGAACCTGTTAACTAAACAATGTTTTCACTGTGAGTGTGATATTTCACTAATGCAACAAGAGAATCGCAAGACGTCTATTATCATTGTAACTGCAATGTTCTCACCTTCAGGATAGCAGTCCAAAATTCCCTCTTGATCAAGAACTGGATATCCAAATTCATCTGTTTTGGAGAAAGTTCCCGGTGGACAGGTTGGGTAGAGCATTGCAGTGCTAAAATCCTCTGTGGTCCAATCTGTGGTAGTTGGTTCTAAGGTGGTAGTGGGAGCCAAAGTAGTGGTGGTGGTGGTGGAAGTTCTGGGAAGAGGCACATCCAAACCAAGAACTGGTTTTCCTCCAATCATGAGGACCTTGTCCTTGGGGTTGATCACAGGCTGGCTATCTCTGCCATGACCAAATAAAGCAATACCTTCCTGGCTTACAAGGGGGCTACCCATATGGTCTGATGGCATGTGAAGGGGCAGAAGAGAGGAATTTATTTTTTATGGGTTTTAAATGTAAAAACTGTATCAAATTTAAAACTCTACACAAATGCCAATTTGCCATTGTTCAACAATCATTTATGAGTGCAAAAATATTTATCAAACTGTAAAATCAATTTATTAAACATGGAAAAGCAGAGCATTTAAAAGTATCTTTCTCCAGTGGTTAACTTGCATCCAAACTGCAGTCTTTTGAATAAATACAGTTTTCTTTCTAAGATCTTAGAGATTTATATGATACTTACTAACAAATGAAAGAACAAGCAAGTAAGCAAATAATATCTAAAGTATATTACCAAAAATGGTACGTCCATCCTCTCCAAGGACAACTCTCTTGGCTTTGCCTTGTGAGTCCTGAAGAACTTGTCCATCTTGGTTCATGAGAACACCTTTTTCCAAGTCAACCACCTGTACAGAAAATACATTTTTTACAGTAGTGTATATTTAATGGACCAGGCTAGGGACATAAACTTCAATAAGCTCATAAAAGTTTGTTACCCATCTAGTTCCATCAGGCCCAGTGATGAACTTGTGTCCAACAGCCTTACTGCTACCATGAGAAGAGGTTGTGTCTTTTTCATTAGTTGCTGTCAGATTGGGTTTTCCATTTTTACCTGCCAAGTAAAAGATTTGAGGCAGAACTTACTGTAACTATTATAGTCTAACACTTCATCATTTAGAGATTAACTTTTAGTTCAAGTATGTTCCTATGCTGTACATTTAAGGTGAAACAGTATTTGTCAGTAGCTTTTAAGCACCAACATATTCCAAAAGACATTACCATTTCCATTGTCGGGCTTGAATCGTCCTCCATTGTTTGGTTTCCCTCTGAGTATGGGATAGCGAGACCTACCCCCTTGAGTCCTAAAGGTGTCTCTGGATGAAGGTAAAGACGATGGGGAATGCATGTTTACACCAGTTAATTCTGTCTTTTTCACAGTAGCATCACTATCAGTGTCACTGGCAGAGGTAAGGACTGGCTTGACCATGTTTAAGGAAGAAGTTAAAGATGAGTTGGATGTTGACCCGCCAAGGCGAGAGTTCTGCACTTGCTGTGGTCTGACAGGAAGCCTTGATCCACCAAGCTGTCTGTTAGCTAATGGAGAAGACCGCATTCTCCCATTTGTTCCTATGCCAGGACGACGATTACTTGGACTTATTCCAGAAGAAGTGCTGGTCCTTGCCCTGGACAAAGTTTCTCTTGTAGCCATGCTCTCATTGTTTTCTACATGTCTGTGGACAGATGTAGAGGCAGGATTTGCCAGGATAGCAGTTGAATCGGTAAGTTTCCCATACCTCTCTTTACTCAGTGTACCAGCATTGTCCGTCTTATTATCTTCACTCTTAGATATTTCTTTATGGGTGGCCTCACTGAACTCTCCGAGTGCACTTGATTTCTCAAGTGAGAGAGAGCCAGAATTTGAAGAAGTTAACATTTCAGAGGAAGATACTGTAGTTGGATTTCTTGTGTCACTAGTTACGGCATGTTGATTGGGCAAAGAAGGCTTCACAGAGCTTAGCACAACACTATTCTTTAGTGAATCAGGTCTGGATGTGACCTTCAGATCTTCAGTGGTCTCTTGCTTTAAAGAAATTCCTAAAGCGCCAGTAGCCCCAGAAACTCTAGTTGGTGTCTCTCTTAAGAGTGGTCTGCCAGCACCAACAGAAGATGACACCCTGGTTAAAGGAGTCCTGGCATCCTGTCTGGTAGATGAAGTCCTTGAACTTGAGGTAAATCTGCCTGGATACTGACTTACTAGCCAAGGAAATCTTTCAGCAAATGAAGAGCTAATTCGTGTACGAGGAACCACTGTTTTTTTATTAGTACCTTCAGCTTGTCTGTCTTCTTTCCTAATTTCCTGCATGGTTTGAGCTCTGGAATTCAAAGATGACTCCTCAGCTTTGCTTTCTATGTCATCTTTATTATTGTTATCAATGTTTTCAGTTCTCCTGCTAAGAGAAATGTCTTGATTAGCTGATGTGTCTGAACCCTGTGAGTTTTGATTGTTTTGTGAAGTTGAAGAACCATGGGGTATTCTTTGGGAAACTGTTTGAGAAGAACCTGATATATCTACATTTGAATCATGGATTGGACTATTCCGTAATGTGGATGCATGACTGCCTTGTGAAATTTTCGAATCATGAGACCTTGACTCTGATGTGAACTGTGATTTATCAAAAACTGATGTGTCTGATGTTGTTCGACTGTCCAATGTGCCTCTTGAAGTTGACTTGGGTGATTTTGGATTGGAAGGATTTGATGTTTCATGGTTCTGACTTCTTTCTGTTAATGTAGACTGGGATTTAGCTGAACTACTTGTGTTTGATACCCCTTGGTTTTTACTCTGGCTTGGTAAATTAAACTGACTGGTCACAGCTGGTTTATAACCATTTGGTAATCGAGTCAAATTCCCTCGAAACAAAGATCCAGGCTGTCGTCGTCCATAGCCATATCTTGAACCAAGACGAGAGCCAGTGTTACTGCTGTGCTCTGCCATGGAAGAGCTAGTACCTGTTGGTGTAGTCTCTGTCTCCTGTGAATTTACAGTGATCAAGGGTTTTCCTTGTGTTAAACTGTGTCTAGATGAAGTTAATTTGGGCTTTTTGTATATATTTTTGGTCTCCTGATTTGTTGAGTCTACATTGTCCTTTTTACTTGCTGCTGACTCTTGAATATTTGAGGAAGGTATTAATGAAGATTCAGCAGGTTGTGATAATGATCTGGAGGATGAAGAAAATGAGTTCTCAGAAGAGGAGGAAACTGGGAATGTTGCAGAAGATGATGAGGATGAAGTTGAAGATGATGAAGCTGAACCAGTGGATGACAAAGACAAAGTATTCTTAGATCCAGTCTTTTGATGGACCCTGATCTTGATTGGCCTTCTATTTGGTCGATAAGGACGCTTAATTGCAGGTTTAGTTGGGGAAGGTGTCAAAACCTTCAGGCTAGGTGTTTTGGTAGTCAGGGGCTCTTCATCATAATCTGCCTCCTCCTCAGATAAAGGTGAAACATTGTTGTCGAGTTCTTTTGTCTCTGGCACAACTGTGGTTGTTTCTGCTGCAGGGGACAGGGTTGTGGATACTTTGTCATCTTCTTGTTCTTCATGTTCTCTCTCTGCTCCTCTTGTTGAGCCTCTGTTCACTGCATTCCTGACTGAGCCCCTGATAGAGGAGAAGATACTGTGATAGGAGCGTGTCTGGGAAAGTGGACGTAGACGTCTGTTGGTATTGTGTGGCTTAGGGGTTGTAATTGGATCCTCTGGCACCTCTGTGGGCTCAAGGTCAGATTTCTCATCGATATCCTGTTTGACTGTAGTGTGACTAGTTTTCTGGCTGTCCTCGGTTTTGGAAAGTGAAGTGGCAGAGCTGCTGGCTGGCAGAGACAAAAGTGAAAATAATCAAGGAGTTATGACGAGTGATTTTCAAGGATAAATGCATGCATGTACTATGTAGAGTCAAATGTGTTTACACCGTGGCATAGCAACACTGAAGGCCTTGCTCTGTGGTCCCATTCCTCTTCTGTTGGTGGCTCTGATCTTGAAGATATAGCGCTCTCCTGGTGTCAGGCCATCAATAGTGGCTTTGGTGGTTCCCTCTCGGTATGTTATGCTTTTCATCCCAAATGGTTTAATAGCAGGCGCATAGGACAGAATATATTCTGTGTGGAGGTAACACACAAACATTTAGCATGAAATTTAAAAATGCCCGTCAAATTCCAAACTCTAAAACAAAATGAGTTTCCAGCCTTTATGGGCAAACTCTGATCCAGTCAATGAAAAGTTTAGGTATGTTACACAGTTAATAAGTATTTAATTAATTACACAATAACTTTGTTCATTTGTAATTATGTAAGTTGAAACTGACAATGTTAACTAATTCAAATAATTGTCCTGCTGATAAAATAACAAAAAAAAACATGTTTCGAAAATTTCTTTTTAGATGTAAAAATCTTGAAGTATCTTGAGCTTTTTCAGCCAAATGCCAATTTACCCCTTCCCTGTTATCCTTATTCCTACATAGTAGAGTGAAGAGCAGGACTTTTAACTAAAAATATCTTCTTTGTTACGAGTGTTCTACAATCACAACTTCCTACAGTAATTTTTACATTATTTTGTTGTTAGGTACTCTGTATTATTATCAATCTTATGTAAAATGATCGCAATCTGATGTCTGTTACAGGTTGATAACTGGTTACATGACATATGAACATGGAAACTTTCTACCTGTTTATGAAAATAAACAAAAATGTCTCACTTGCTGAAATTAGCTCCATGAAGAGGAGTCTAATTTGAAATTCGCTATTTTTTCTCCATAGTCCATATGGCTATAAATGTAATGCCAAAGGTTAGCAGGGATACTAGAAATGAAATGTGGCCTATCTTTTCCCAGCCTCACCTCTTATCCTTCCATTTGGTTCTTCTGGAGGATCCCAAGTTGCAATCACAGCAGTTCCTTTTCCTCTTAGTGGCTTGACTTCAAAACTTTCGGGTGGCCCAGATGGTGCTATGAAAGAGTGGAGAATATAACTGAATGAAAAAAATAAAATAAAATCAGCTGCAAAAAAGCAGAAGGAACATGAAGTATGAAAGGTCAAAACAGGTTTTCAAAGTGTGTGAAAAAGTATTGCTTCAACTGAACAAAATACAGCTGCCATATACTGACAGAAAATGTCCCATGGCAGTTTGTATGGAGCTGCAGATGCAGATCTGAACTGGAAGCCAGGCTGTAAATTCTGACATTCCAGTGAACCACAGCTCAGAAGCTCCTGTGACATAGCATAACCACTCCAACTCTGACAGAGCTGCAGCCAGAAAGATATATCACAGCAGAGTTATATGCGTGATTGTAATGAGGTGTGGCATGAAGAAAAAAGGAGAAAAAGCCTAACAGGGTATTTTTTTTTTACCAAATACTGTGACAATACATACCCGACTCAGGAGTCCTCTGAAAGACTGAAACGCTCCATTTGCCCTGTTTGTCTCCTTGAGAGATCCTGACAGAGAACTCGTACATGCCGTCAGCAGACAGGGTGTCTATCATTATTCTTCTCTGGTTGCTTTCCTTGTACTCCCAGCGTGCTGACTCTCCCTTCTCCCTGAACCTGACTGTGTATGATCTGATTTAAGAGTACATGAAAATGTTTTATTACGATGAGCCATGTTGTGGCTCCTTTCAGCTCATTCTCTGCCTCAAATTCTTTTTCTCTCATTTGTAAAAAGAATTACACACAACAACATAAACTTTTTTAAAGCCCACCTGGATGCTCCGGGGGCAACTTTCCCCATTTCAACAGCAGGGTCAACCCAGGAGATGAGGACTGACTTTGGAGACACTACCCTGACACTGATGTCCCGGGCCTCATATTCAGGGGGCTCTGAACAACACACAGTTTCACAGACATCAAGACAAACATTTTAGGTGCAAATCAACTTTGTAAAAATGTATTTTTTTGCAGCGACTAGCATAAGTATTCATGCCACTTGAACGTTTTCATTTTGTCATTTTACAACCGCAAACACTGAAATATGTTATTTGGAGAGAGAACATTAGCCAAAAAAATCAGCCAAGAAGCCCATGGTTACTCTAGAAGAGCAGCAGAGAAGATCAGTTCAATTTAGAGAATCTGTTGAGAAGACAAAAATCACTTGTATACACCACAAATCTATCCTTTATGGAAGAATGTTAAAAGATAGCAACATGAATGTCTGCTTCTGATTTGCTACTAGTATAGAAGCAGGTGTATAGAAGTAGGTGCTTTGCTCAGATGAGACTAAAATAAACTTAGCCTACATCCAAAATCATGTATGTGAAATAGAAGTAATCATGGCAGCATCATACTGTGGAGATGCTTTCCTTCAGCAGAGAGGAGGATGTTGGTCAGAGTTGAAGGGAAGATCTGTGGAACAAAATGTAAGGCACTTCTTGAGGAAACCCTGTTAAAGGCTGCAAAAGACCACTTTGTTTTGGTCTATCACATAAAGTTCTAATAAATTACATAAAGGTTGGTAGTTGTAATGTGACAATAGACGAAGAAGTTCAAGTAGTATGAATACATTTGCTTGGCTTTGTAATAAACTTAATCTGGCACCTGGTGGGGAAGTTTTGGTTGTAGCTGCTCCATTGTTGGGTAAGCTCTGGCCAAGGGCCTTCTGTGCCTGCAGTGACACCACATGAACGGACTCAGATGCTATGAATAGAAAAGGATACCAGGCACGGCCAGGGTTTACACTATGAACACTAAAGATAGCCCAAAAAATATTTTTACCAAGCAACGTTATCACAGAAAATAAAAACAATCCCTGGTTATCAGTTGTACAAAATGTAGGTCCTCTTACTGAGTTTTTGTGTTTGTCGATTTCTCTGGTCAGCTTGAGGCTTGGTTCGTTGTTGATGTCTTCTTTCTAAGAGCAGGGTTCCTGCCAAAGCTTTCTCAGGCTGTCTCGGGCCCGAGGAGGACTGAGGCGCCCTTCTATGTGTCCTAGTATAGGCTACACGTGCAGGCTGAGTTGTTCTGTCCACCCTGGTCTTCCGTCCTGCAGCAGAGTTGTTTCTGGCTGTTATTTGTGAGGACCTGACAAAACCTGTTGGTGGATGATAATGAACTTTAGAAAGTGCACTTGAGTCTATCCTACCTTTGAGTCCCCATAAATGAATTCTATAGAGTGCTGAGTTGAATTTGCCTTTAGGGGCTTGTTTAGAACTTAACTTCCATGGGAAATGATTGCACTTTTCTGTTCCATTCACCACACATTTGGTTATCATTAAACACACATATGTGTAAACATGGCTATTTATCACTAAAAGGAAAAGCTGTAGAGCTGCAAGGTGTCCCCAAATTCTGCTGTTCTGCTTTCCATGTGTGTCCAGCCCTAGTTGCCACTGGACTTTGGGAACTTTTTTACACATTGACTCCCAGCGCCAAACAATCCCCTTCTTTTTGGCCGATGAAGGGAATCATCTGGCCGATGAAATGGTGAACAAAAGACCTGCCAGAAAACAAATGAAAAACAAAACACTTTTGACTTTCCTACTCTTTTGTTCACATTTTTGGTTCTCCTCTCTCCTCTTTCTTCATAATCATTTCCTCATTATTGCAATCAGATGAAAAAGATGAAACCAAATTTCCTTTCAAAAAAGGTAAATGCACAACAGGATGAGTAATGTCAAATCAGCAAACTTGATAGGTGACATGTAATGAAAAACAAACGGGTTACCAGGTGAAAATGTCAAGGATGTTCAGGAAAGACATGGTTTAATAGTGTTTTCTGTCTTTGTGTCTGTGTGTCCCATGTCCTGCCAACACAGGCGAGTGAATTTTTCCAGAGAATGTTCTGCTGTCTTGAAAATCAACCTACAGAAAAACATGACCTCTTTTTTGAAAGACAAAAAAAAATGCTATGTTAAAAAAGCATATAGCATACCATAAACCAATGCACAATGAAGTTCTTAACCCTGACTTTACCAACATCTCTAACACCACTTATTCTCTAAAACAGAACTAGAATAATTTGGTTTTCATAACCTAACTTCCAAATTTTCATCCTTTTTTTCTTTGGATATTTGTCACACTGCATAGTTTGGCGCTGACAACAAAACCATTAACTCCAAAAGTACTCTTAATGCCTGATCTCTTTATTTTAGTCTTGATGGCAGAGGGTGTGGCTGTTCCTTCAGCAGAGAGACCCACCTCAGTGAATTCAGCTTTTGATGTTTATGAATGTGAACGTTCTGAGCCTCAGGGCTTTTCAAAAACTAGCTGGCTGTAACTACTGTCAATGACATTTAACAAAATCCAAAAAGCTAAATATTGCAACTGTTATACTGGAAGATTTCGATCTCAGTGTGTTGCTCTCTTTCCCCAAAGTTTCAGCTCCAAAAACAAATTTCAGCTAAAGCGTTTTCCTGCAGGCCCAGATATTCAGTTGAGGTTTATCTGGCAAGATAAATCTCTAACAAACCAAGAGGGGAAAATAACAGCTGCACATAAAATATGCAACGCGGATGAGTTTTTGTTATTATTTATCAGTGGGTTGACATCAGTGATTAGTTTAGCACATATTCTGAAACATTAAAGAACCAAACTAACCAGATGAGCATATAGTATCCAAATGGCTACCCAGTACATTTACTGCAATTTACCTGATACATGAGCTTAACGTTTGGAATTTTAGTTTTATTGGTTAGAATATTTTCGAAGCACAGGGACAGTTTTCCTGTCCCTGCTCAAATAAGCCTCTCCATAGCATGATGCTGCTGTCACTATGTGTCAGGGAGTTCCCAACAGCATACTATAAATGTATTACTGTGGGCATTAAACATAGTATGCAAGTTTGGTACACAAACCGACTATATCACTGCCATGTTGTTCTATTCCAACAAAAGAAGATCATATTAAGATCAATTAAGTTTTTGTAAAATGAAAATAAATTTACGTCCACAACAGTACTAATGTCCAGTTTGAGGTGTCCCTTTGTCGTACATTTGGACCATCCGCTGACCTGATGTGATTCTCCTCAGACAGCAAAGTTGTTGCCTTTTCCCAGTTAAAATAAAAAAATAAATTCTCTTATTTGCTTTTCTGAAATCTGACCCTGCTGCTGGGTAAATTTAAAGAAATTCAGCATCTCTCTATGGACATATTCTGAGATTAGCATTCTTTCAGGTTAAAAGATGAATCAACAAAATTACAATTTATGATTATGTTGATCAGTGTTTAACGGGAAGTAGAATGGGTGAGCAAGTATGGGTGTGTTGCTTGCACTAATTGATTTTAAAGCTGATTATACATGTTGTGGTGGCCACTCTGTAAAAATATTTGTGTCATTCACTTAAAAAGAACCTGTAAGTCATATATTAACTCACTTTTGCGCAACACTGCGTTCAAAGAAGGTATGATTCATTTATCACATAGTGAAACTGACTTGATAAAAATTTGTGATTTAGAAAAAGAAACAGTTGACTGGTTGATGGTGTTGTTGGCAGCCTGTTCAGTAATGTAAGTATTTGAATTAATTTTAGGTGGAAATTGAAATATGATCCTTCAAGACAGATGTTAATGCCAGGTGTGACTGTTCATACATAAGGCTTCTCTACTTGGATCCGGTAGAGAATACCGAGTATATATAGGACCTAAGAGCCAAATAAACCCTGAGTTGCGAAATAGTCCTTTGCCTTTCTTCCTAACTTAGGTTGCAGTGACAGTGTCGTGAAATCCCATCTTTTAATACCTTAAATTATTTTCATGTTATGATATTAGTAGCTGTTGTTGTTTAACCATCTATGAATATCTAATAAATATTGAATAAAGCTTTTTTTAGTCTAGCATTATTTTAACATGAACCCAGTGGTTGGCTAACAAAAGCCACTAAAGTAAAACTGGGCAAAAATTGTTTCCCTGCAGAGCAGCATTTTGGTTAGCCTTGCTGACAAAATAAAGTTTGTAATTCTTGATTCTCTATGCTTCCCAGTGAGGAACTTGAAATGATTTCTCCATGAGTCCTTAAAAAGCCAAAAATATGAGACGTGTGGAGAGACTAAACTGGAACAGTATGAACACGTGTCTGTTCATATTAGCCTTCCAATAGCGAATGTTTACAGTACAGGCCAAATTCTCAATTTTCCTGTAATATGAAAAAAAAAGATAAAAAGAAATACATTGTTAAAAATCTATCTGAAATGCTTTCTTATTTATTTTACCAGAATGATGAAGTTGTAGAACAATATCTTATTCTTGCGATTATTCTTGCATGCAAAAATAAAAGTAAGTGTGTTAAAGTGTCGAGGAGCAGATCTTTCTGGACTAAAAATAATACCTTCAAAGCACTGGTGACCAGGGGATATAAACTTCAACATCACAGTTTCACAGGTTCCTTACAGCTTATGACAAATACCCAAAGAAATTAATGTGACAATAAGCAAGAAACACATTTGCCTGCTACTAATTTTAACACCAGTTTGCATTCTACTGAGATCACTGTAAAGGAAATATGATGTCATTTATATAGCATATACCATTACCACACATTCTTACTCATTGCTAAATTTTGGATAACCCACAGGGAAAATATACCTGGTTAAAATATAGGAAGCCATGAGTCACCGCTTCTTTGGATCCTGTAGGAAAATGAGAAGTAGGAGGCACCTCCACTACTGGGCTGAACCAATGAAACAACAAGGTGACATGAATCCATGCTTTCTTGGTATTTAAGCCAAATTTTGACCCTAACCTCTTAATGTCAAAGCTGAAAACACACTCGTTCTGTTTGGTGTGGTCTTATACTGCTTTAGCACATCTGGTTTGACATGATGTACATTCAGTGATGATATATTGCATACCTTGGTTGTAACTACTGTCATTCATCTAGAACAAGTATGCCTGCTCTCCTCTGATCTCTGACATCAACAAGACATTTTGGTCAACACAATTTCCACTCACTATATATTTTGTTTTTTTGACCATTCTCTGTAAACCTGAAGCATGGTTGTTCATGAAAATCCCAGTATATTAGCAGTTTCTGACCAGTCAGACCAGCTCATCTGGCACCAACAACTATGATACATTTGTCCCCTTTCTTCGCCCTCCTGATGCTCACTGTGAACTTCAGCTAGTCGTCTTCATCGCATCTACTTAGATGGCTAAATGCATTAAGTTGATGCTATCTGTGTTAACAAGCAGTTGAACAGATGCACCTAATAAAGTAGCCAGTGAGGGTATATGTATAAAAACAATGCTTCTTTGAGATAAAGTTTACCTGTTGATGAGTTGTTGACAGGTGCATGACTCAACACAGCAAATCCATCCAGGTTAATCCACTCTGGGTCTAAAATACAAAGAACAAACTGACTGTATTTATTATGCTGTCAGTTGCAGAACAAAACGTTTCTCTAACTTTATCCAACCAGTATATTATCTGTTTTCCTTTTCTGCGGAGCAGGTCAATTCCTTTTATGTGATATTAATGAGAAAAGTGGAATGGTTTTCTTAATCTCCTCTTTCCATTTCTCTCCATCTTGCTCATTCTTGCTCATAATAAGTCAACTTATTTTTTTGTTTTTGTTGCTCCAGCAGTGGCTGGCCAGACATATTAATGATGTGGAAGCAAAGAGAGCAGTGTTATTTATGGTAACTGATGTAGCTTTCATGCTTCTTAGGGAACAGCATATGGACCCAGAGGAATTTCTGGAGAGGCAGCACGAAAACTCCAGCCCACTTGCCAAAGATTTATGGCGAACCTCACCGGAGCTGGAAAGACCACAACGCACACTGAGCAGCACACACAAACCAAAAGGCATCTGGAGTTGCTGTTCTCAACAAACAAGAGACACAATACATGACAATGCATGACTTCACTACTGTGAACCACTTCCACCACCACACATGCTCAAAACAAGTTACCACAACAGAGAGAATTGAGTTATAAGAGCAGGGCTGGGTTTGGAAAAGAGCTTTCAGCACACTTTGAGTTGCTCATGAAGTTTGGGTCTGAGCTGTCAAATGCTGGTGCAAAAATAATAATAATAATAATGATAAAAGCAGGCTAAACTGTCTCAACAATGCAGACTACTGTTTTTGTGTGGGAGGAACAAGAGCCCAAATTATTCTTTACAAGAGGGGGCCTAAATATTACTTTATAGTCTAAAATAACCACTGAGCCAATGACTGTTGGTCACGTATACAAGTCTTGATCCAACTTCTTTTTTTCTGGCGAACCTTGTTGAAAGTACGTCCAATTATGAACTAATCCACTGAAAATAAATCAATTGCACATGGACTGTGTTTTCTCTCCTCAACTTCTTGTGTCAACTTTGTATATGAATTTGCTCATCCTCTCGTCACTGTTGGCCTTGGTCTTGAGAACTCCAGGATTTAAGAATTCACCAAAATGTCAAAGCCAGATTTAATTTTTATGCAGCATATCTGTTTTCCTTTCAGTAGCTTCTATTGACGTCAAACATTCAGTTCAGTTTGGTTTGGTAGGATGAACTCACCATCTCACATTCTCAACAGCCTCTTATGTAAACTTCATTTGTCTCACCTACATCCTCCACTGGATGTGGGCGGCTGTCCCTGTTCACTTTAGTAAAGCGGTGGGACCTGGTGGGTTTGTTGGAGTTGAAGACGAAGCGGTCCACAGGTCTTCCATCCAGATGGATTGAAGGCTCCCAGTTCTCCCTGAAGACTTTGTCTGCAGCTGTCTGTTTCCCGCTTTGAGGCCGCAGAAGTTTTTCTGCTGTAAAACAAGGTTTTAGAATCATTCTGCCTAAATAAATTTGACCTAAACAGTAATAAATTAGCATTGTGTCAAACGTGACAACTTTTTGGTCTTTTATATTGTAATCCTATGTAGGAAAAAGTATTTAAAACATACTGTATTTGTTCTGAAATATGTTTTTCTATCCTAATTTCACAACCAACTGACAGTTTCCAATATATTTATCATATTTGGCATACTTCATTATAAAGGCAAAGTGATAAGCTCATGGAGACAGCCTTGGGAAACATCAACTAATCAGATGTATAAACGATTGCAGACATGGTTGAATGCTTAATCCTCTGGGCAATAAGCAATTGTGTATTTAATTTGAAATAAATTAATTGCTAAAAAGTCTGGGAGGTTTGGAGACATGGAGAATAAACAATCTTAACTGGTTTCAGGCTTCAGAAATTATGTATATGCTGAAAACTTATCTAAATCAACAACTAAAAATGACACAGACAACATAAACCATGTTAAAAACCCCATCACTTTAGGTCTCTGTAATACATAAAAAACCTTGATATACTTTGTAATTTACTTTAACTCAAGCAAATCATTCAAATGAGTCAATTATAAAGCAATTACAAGCTCAAAAACAAACCAAAATATGTGCACACTCCTCATTTTATTTTATATGATAGTTTGGCTACACAAGTTATTTTTTATAAATCTAGAATTCAGTTCCCTTTTCAAGTCCTAAACCAGTATGGAAATATGTCTATTGACCTTCTATTGATTATACATGTGGGACCGACAGCAAAGTCCCTTTTAAAAGCTCCAGTTCCTTGCAAACATACTAATAGCCTCTAAGGTTTCTCACATTTTGCCACTATACAGCTGCAAATCTCAGCTTTATAGTGTTCATCAGAATTTGAAATGATAGACCAAGACAAAAAAGGCCACAATTTGAAGGGGAATGAAAAACCCAGAAGCCACAATGCAGACCCCCGGGGCTACAGTGGCGAACCCACAGGTTCCACCGGCTATCCCGGATCAGATCCAACCATGGATGGAGAGACCCAAACAAGCCAGCCAACTAGAACAGCCCCCCAACAATCTCCATGAACTTCCCACCCTGCACGAACCCTAACATGAATTCTCCCACATGGCCACCCCCAACCTGCACACAAACATCAAACACAGATGTCATGAATCTCCCAACCACAGGGGCACACCCCTGCAAGAGAGCTCCGCCCCCAAAAAGCAGACGAGAACACACCAGCACAGTTCGAGCCCGCAGCCCCCATCATTCGCCATGCACCCGGGGCCAATAGTCACCACCACACCCCCACAACCATACAAACAAACATATAACATTACCGCCCACTCCATTGTCACTGCCCAACCAACCAAAACGTCAGCAATCCCCCCCACCCCAAAACCCTGACTATACTACCCACCTCTGAACATAAGTTCACACAAAGTTTACAATTTTCATATCAGGCACATACATCTGTACATTTACAGATTTCATTTGCGAATTATTCTTTCACGACTTCAGTTTCCACTTTGTCTTAAGGGAAACTCTGGCCTAAATTTTCCACTATGAGCGATCAGGTTTGCTGACTTAATCTGTCTGACGTTTGATCGAGCGCAGGTGGGATGCAATGGGTTTTTTGAGTGAAATCAGCTGCTTGTTCTAAATGTTGCTGGAAACTCCACTGATGAGAGCAGTGAGAACAAACCAAAACATTTATGCATCTCATGGATAACTTAGAAGTCTTATAAGTCTCATAGTTTAGTCTTAGGTTCTTAAACAATTGCTTTAACCTTGGGGATCTGAATTTTTAATGTTAAACTTTATCAAAGTTTAACATGTGGGTACTTTTACTAGTCTGCTGTTAATTTATCAGTATCCAGATTCACACTACTGTTTTTGTTATGTATCCTAACAAGCATCCTAACAAGCATCTGCAACCCTCCTGCTTGTAGGTGTCTTTCCATTTGGGGAACTTTTTAACTTTTTGAAGCTCAAGTAACTAATGCTCTTAAGAGTTTTAGTGCTGAATGATTGCTTTGTAATTGTTTTTGTTAACTTTCACCACTCTGCTATATATCAGAGTCTGACAATGTACATGGAGGCAAGATGAAGTGTGAGGAGATTTTAGCAATAAAAGAAAAATAAAAAATAAAGCAGAACTTCTTGCCTAATTACTTCTTTGTTAAGAATTGCGGGGGGTGGGGGTTACCAGCTGTTCGAGTCCCTCTCCTCTAACACACATTTGGATGTATTTCAGTCGTTTCTGTTTTCAATAACCCTGTGTTATTACACATAAAGGGATCTACTCCTCAGTCCAGACTTTTCTCTGTCTCTTTGGAAAATTTATGATGCAAGGGTAAGGCTAATATGTCTAATTAAATCAAGACTCCTCCAAGCTCTGTGAATGCATGCCTGTCTTCCAACAACAAACATTTTTGGAAGCTGCTAACTGAGGAGATGTTGCATTAAAGTCTGACAGCGGAGGGCTCGGCTGTAGGTCGTTGCTAAAGGAGACCAAAGCAACAATTTAAAATAGTCTCTGCTCTGTTTGTGACTGTGATATGGAAGAACAAATAAAGAGTGATTGAATTTGATGGCGGAAAGTCTTAGGTATGTGAAGAATGAAGACAGGAACTCAGGGTATGCCATTTGTCTTTTATAACCTTGTGTGTAAGTCAGAGTGATACAGCACACATGCACACCTGATGACCCACAGACAGACCGGCAGAATCACACATGTAGGTGCATGAATATTTTGGCACAAGAAGTATGAGCAGCTCAGAGCTGGGGTCAAATGACTGCTGTAGTTCCAAAATTTATTAGTGTTCATGCAGCTGCAATGAGAGTTTAAAAGAGAACCCTCTCACAAAGCCATAAAAATCACACCGACTCTTCATTTACCCCAGAAGAAGTCATGATCAACCACTTGAAACATGCTATGTTTTGTAGGACTAGGAATATCGCCGAATCTGTGTATGCATTCTGTCACTGGTCAAACCATTAATCTTTTGGGCAAAATGACTGAACTCATTCAAGCTCATCAACTTCCAGGTCTTGTCAAAAACTGTCAGCTCGATTTAGGTCTAGACTTTGATTGGATCATTTTAACACATGTTTTGATCTTAACCATTTCAGTAGTTACTCTGCTATACATGTTGGGTTGTATTCCTGCTGGAATGTGAACCTCCAACCAAATCTCAAGTATTTTGCTGCCTCCAACAGGTTTTCTTTCAAGATTCATTTGTAAATAGCTTCAAGCATGTTCTCAAGTGCTCCTCTGACCAGGTTCTCCGTCCCTAAAAAAAGTATCCCCCATTCTGTTTAAGCTCTACAGCATGATGCTGTCAACACCATGTTTCTTCAGGATGGTGGGAGGATGTAAAGTGTTCAGTGTGATACAGAGTATGTTTAAAGTTACACTAACTATTTTCCATGTTGGCCAAAAAGTTCATTTTGGGGTCTTATCTGATCAGAGCATCTATTTTGCTGTGTTCCACACATGGCTTTATGTAAACTCATAGAACAGAACTTTTTTAACCTTTCTTTCAAAATGACTTTTTTCCTTGCCTCTCCTTTATAAAGATCAGATTTGTAGAAGTGCACAACAAATAGCTGTCCAGATGACAGATTCTCCCATCTGAGCTGTTGACATCTGCGGCTCCTCCAGAATCACGATGGTCCTTTTGAGTGTTTCTCTACTTTATGCTCTCCCTGAGAGTCTATAAGCTTAGGTGACTGGCTAGGTGTTGGTAGGCTCATAATTGTGCCATGCTCTTTCCATTCTTAGATAATGGCTTGAATAGTGCCCTTTGAAATACCTAAAGCTCAGATTATTTATGATAAAATTGGATCAAATATGAACAAGTTCAATGGGGGTAATTCTTTTGCAATGTAATGTTTGTGATGTTGATGCTGCAAAAATCATGTTTAGGCACAGGAGTCTTTTGTTAGTGTTTGTGTACTTTTTCCCTATTTGATGGTAGTTTCAACAATCACAGTAAAAGACTAAAAAGCTAGTCAGACAGATTTACCTTCACAGTTTTGGTTTCAAGTCAGTATTTGAGCTATTATCCAAATAGTTTAGAATCAGTTCACCACTAGTTGGTTACACTCTTTTTGTTCTGGGTTTTTTTCTGTGGTTTTGCACTAAGGTTTTTGTTTCTGAGGTTTTTCATGTTTCTTGAATGAAGAAGTAAAGTTATGTAAAAAATGCATTTGCAGTAAAAAAAAAACAACAACAATTTGTATTTAAGAAAAAGTAAATACTCTGGCTGTTTTCTGTAATCATCATAAACTATGTACTGTTGACAGCATGAACTGTGTTTTATCCACAGTAAATTGGTAAACTCACAGTACACTCTTTCTTTTTTGTTTTGGCAGTGAGATAAAACCCCAAAAGATTCTCCACATACCACTTCCAAGGAGACAAAATGTCTTTCTTTTCTAGGTTAACTGACCACACCCTTCAAAACAATTGTTTGACCTGGCTGTTAATTTTGCAGATCTTGCCAAAATTTGTTGACAGAATTGTTATTCACACATTTTTCTGCTACACACTGATTTATTTACATTGGTGTGTTGCATCAACTGTATTTATTTCTTTTAAACTATCCAAAATTCATCATAATAGTAGCTAAAAATGATTTATGAATACAAAAACAGTTTACACAGCTGTTAGACCCAGAGGTTTCTCTGTTGTAATTCAGTTCAAATTCGAAAATACTTTATTAATCCCAAAGATAAATTAAATGTTGTTGTAACTAATTTCATCCAAGTGTCTTCAAAGAGTCATTGTGAATGGTGCTGCTGAGGGGCTGGAAGGATCTCTGGAAGTGGAAGAAATGGTTTGAAGTTTTTCCTTCTCTCTCTGCTCTTTGGTCCTGCTCTGAATCTATGAAGCCTCCTCTTCAACTCCTCTGGGATCCTCCTGGTTTAGGCATTATTAGAGCTTTTCAGATACAAATCAGCTGCTCCCGGTTGTAAATAAAACACACTGGGTGAGCATTATTAAAATCTTTTCTTCAATCTATCGCGTTAAAGATATGTCCAATCCTTTCTTTATATCTCTCATTATGACAAGAAAGGACATTTCAGATTTTATATAGACTGCATTTTGTTTTCATTATTTCCATTCAGTTTTTCAAACATTTTTTTATGTGCATTGGCTGGTTATAAATGCCACATGTGCAATTTTGATACCAATTGCTAAAGCACCTGTGTTTTTCATCTTTTATCTAGGTTTATGCCTCATTGAAGAATTCACCCATTTCCACTTCATTCTTTTCCAACGGGCAGAACAGACTTCCTGTATCACCAATGTTTCCACATGGTTTAGGCATTTCTGCATACCCATCCATTTTCTATGTCCGCTTTTTTTCTATGCCTGCTTAATCCTATGCTTAGTTGTGGGGGTGGGCTAGTGATCTGGTTATTTGTTAATGTTGACTAAAATACAGTATCTTTTAAACGTATTCATACCCATATGAACATTTTCACAAATCTTCTATTGATAAAGTTCAGAAAAGTTTGTTGAGAATTTGTATCGACTCTGATCTTACTCTGTCTCTTGACTCACATGAGGCAATACAAGCCCACAACCCCCATTTTAGTTTTTCTCCACTGGCTGCACATACATTTTAGGACTCATTTTAAGATCTTTTTATTTGTTTTTAAAGCCCTCCAGGCTCTTTCCCCATCCTACCTCTCTGAGTTGCTTCACCCTTATACACCTTTCCATTCTCTCAGGTCAGCTGATCAGCTCCCCTTCAGAGCTCCAAAGACCAAGCATAAGCTTAAGGTGAGCAGTCCCTTTTCTGTTGCAACTCATAAGATGTGGAACAAGCTACCTCTGCAAATTAGACAGACCTCTTCTCTCTCTGTTTTAAAATATCTTCCTAATACTTATTTCTTTGCTCTGATCTTTGACAGAACTTTAGATGCTGGTTTTTATTTTGTTGTTTTATCTGTTTTTATTGTATGATTGCTTTGACCCTTATAAGGATTCGCTCATGCCACCACTGGCAGCTTTGACAGGCAGCCAAGATGCAGGGTGGTGGGGTTACAGGTCAGAAATTATGCCAGTGTTTGAGTTTTCCCAGTTCAGTGGAAAATAATGGAAACATATGTCTTCCTGTGGACATTATGACCGTAAGTCTGTGTTCTCCAAGAGATAATTTTTTATGATTTTTCTCTATTTTGAAGGCTTTCATTGTAAAATGATGAGTACCTGCAGAATCCCAACATGTTAAGTGGAGCAGAGAAATAAAATTCCACTTGCTTGCAAGAACATGATCCCATCTTTCCAATCACTCTGTGTCTCACTTATTCTCCACAAACTTTCCAGAAGCTTTTAGAGTAAGGCTGCATGGATAGAATTGACACTGAACAGTTAATGACTGCTCCTCTTTTTTTTTTTTTTTTTTTTTTACTATTTTGACAGTTCCTCCCAACACCAGTCTGAGGTATGAGACTCACACAAGTGAGGGGGGGCTGAAGCCTATCTCCAGCAGTCATTGGGCGAGAGGCAGGGTACACCCTGGAGAGGTCGCCAGTCCATTGCAGACAGAATCGTTATGGTTTATTAGTTATGGTAACAATCACAATTAAAAACTGTTAAGTAGTTTGATAACTTTAGCTGCTTGTGTTTTTGCTACAGTTACAGTTTACGCACTATTTGGCTGCAAACAGATCTACGAGTTGAATTAACATTTTCTGTGATTACTTGTATGCAAAATGATTCACTTCCCTCAATCTGTCATGTTTGCATTGAAGTGTTATACAGCAAACACAGCTACCAGATCAAATGAGGAAGTCTGAGAAACAACTTTATCTCGAAAGTATTCATAGCTGTCACTACACCCTTAATTCCAGGTGCTATTTATTCACCTGAAGATATTAATTTAACTCTGTCACACAGTGAATGTAAGGAATTGCTGTTCTCACTACTTACTAAATACTGTAGTGCACAAAGCATAAAATATCAATTTTTCACAATTTATCGGAGATGTTAGTGTTGCTGACAACATGGAAAAATGTGTCCTAGTCAGATAAAACCAAATGTTAAAGTTTTGGCCCACATGTAGTACTATCTGTGCCAGAAAAATTAATACTGCACATAACACTGAACACAAACTCTCCACAGTGAAACATGGCAACGGTAGCATCATGTTATGGGGACTCTTTTCTTTTGTAGGAACAGAGAAGTGAGTTAGAGAGAAACATTAATCAAAGAAGCAGCCAAGACCACCATGGTAACTCTAAAGGGGTTACCGAGATCCACAACTCAGGTGGGAGACTCTATTGACAACACGATTAAATGAAAATTACCACAAATCTGGTCTTTATGGACAAGTAGAAAGAAAAAACAAAAGAAGTCACGTATACAGTTTGACCCAACCTGTATAGGAGACACAGCAAACACGTGGAAGAAAGTGCTCTGGTCAGATACGACCAAAACTGAACTTTTTGGCCTACCTACAAAGCCCTATGTATGATGGCTGTGTCGAAGCTGAACTGTCAACGTGCGGTCACATGGTTTTCGAACAGCAGAAGTCTAAGAAATAACCCTATTGCCACAGTTCATTTAAAGCTTTCACTTTTTGTGATGTAGTGAATTCAGGAATTAGCTAACCAGTTAGCTAAATACACCCTTAATGCACAAAGTATGACTGATCGAGCTTGCACAATTGATAGGCAATATTAGTGATACCGTGATGATTGGTGGGTAATCAGACATAAGTGGGCCCACAAATCAAATGCCATATTGGGCCATATAAAAACATAGGGTTCCTGCAACCATCTCTGGATATTCTTCAATACCTGATTTCATCTATTATAATCCTGTGAAGAATTTGATAAGAAAACTATAGATTACACTCACATTTAATTCATCAACTGGTTCTCAAATACCCAAAAGGAAGCATTAACTCCAAACATCTCCATTGTGTTGTTCAGATGAGAAATGCTGAACTCTAATTGCACTGCAAAGTAGTTTTTTCAGGTGGGAAAGCATATGAGGGTTGATTGATAACACTTCATAATACCTAAAGAAAAGATCACAAAAAAAAGCATCTGTCTCAGAGAAAGCAGTGCACCATATGCTCACATTTGAGGCCGAGACATGTAGAAGCCCACAGATCAACTCACACAAGATGTGTGCTGTATATACTTTAAGAGGAGGGACGGAAAAAGGAGAGCCTGAGCTTTGAACCTAGCCAAAAGGATTTGCCTCCTCCTATCTAATACTCTCTGAACTTTATGACATTTTTCTCTATATTCAAGACATTATTATTGTCTGGAGAAGGTGGGCTTCTGTTACTGAAAATGTATTTTAGAGAAAGCACTTTGGAAACTTTTAAGATGTCTGCTGCAGCAATTTAGTGTCTGTGCATGCTGGAAAAAAATAGGCTGTACAATTGATAAATGACTTGTGGGTTAAAACTATTTGGCTCAGGCTTGATATCAAGCACATTCAACTCATTCACAATAAATAGCCCATGAAAGATTTGAAGGGTGGTGGACAAAGCAGCTTCCTTAACTTAACTTCACAGGCAGGTCATTTATTACCACTTTCAGCCCGATTAGTCACCAATCTGGCATAAAATCACCAAGAGGAAACTTTTTGCCCTTTTCACAGTATTTTATGGTGTAGGCTAAAATTTGTCATCATATTCTAACCACTGCAGCCACTGCACAGTTACTTCTACAAGACTGATCTGGTCTTTCAACAGATGTGCTCGCCTACATCAAAGTTTACCCCATAATAAAAGTAAAATTAAAATATACAGTCAAACTTGATAACATTTTTCCATTTTAAAATAAATAAAAAAATGTAAACCTAATGGTAAATATTATGATAAATAAATGATTCCACATGTTTCTTCCATGCAGGAATTATCAGCTTGGACAAACAAGCAGACACAATGAGTTTATGTCTTTTTAACAGAGAACACAAGAAAGGTTTATAGAAGTCTGCAAAAACAACAACAACAACAAAACAGGCACATGCAACACTATCAAAGTAGTACAAAGCTGAGTGCAAAACCTGTACCTCCATCAAAGTATAATAACACGCTTTTTTTTTTTTTTTTTTTTTTACCTGTCCACCCGCATTGTGAAGCGCAAAACGTAAAGAATAGCACCAGAAGCGTCCTGCTTGCGTCTGCAGCCATTGTAAATGTGGCGCTCTGCAGCTGTGGAGTGCAGGGACAGCTGGATGCAGAAGGCAGGGACACGCCGACCCTCCCTCTTCTCTCTGCAGATGGAAACCCTGTTGAATCCCGCGGTGTGATTTATCTGTTAGAACAAGACTGATTTGCAGAAACTTCCAGAAAGTTGTGATTCAAGTCAAAAGGAATGAATTTGACGAGGAAAGAGAAAAAGAACGCAAGCAACTTCAAAAAACACTTTAACGTATGTTTTACTTAGGTAAATAATAAACAAAACCTTGACTGTGTGTATTCTTGTCTTTACAATCTTACAGGTGCTGCATATTGCTGTTTCCTTTTAGACAAATAATGAAGCCAGCGGTACTTAATGTTTAAGAAAATGTCTCCCTCTTCAGGAAGCGAGATGAACTCACCAAAATTAAAATATCTGCTGCCATCAGAGTGCGGAAACTGCTTTTGTCAACATCTTCTTATCTGAGCACGTGAAACCTCATTTCCATTTTTGTTTGTTTTTTAAAAAATTATATTTGACTGTATTTTAAAGCTAATTTCATTCAAATGACCAGTTGACAATATTTTTTAGACAAGAGAGCTCAAACTACTCCCACATGAAGCTCCACATTCTCAACTCTCACTCCACCAAACGTTTTACATTAAACATTTAAATTAAATTATAATGTAAAATATAGAAGCCCTGAAATGAGCAAAACAACAGTTTTTGGGCAACTGTAGCCACAAGATGGCACTATAAGTTTATGTATAACTTGTGCCATGAACCACTCTTAGATTTTAAGCTGCGTGTGGTGAGTATCATCGGTGCCCCTCAAGGAAATGTGCGACCACACGTGTCAAACTCAAGGCCCGGGGCCTAATTCGGCCCACTATACGATTTTATGTGGCCCTCTTTGACTTTAGAAAGCCATATAAATAGAACTTTTAGGATAAAAGTTGTGTGCTTAAATATTATTTTATCAATTAAATCAATGCAGTTTTTATCTGTATACTGCCAAATAACATCATTGTAAAACGATATTTGATATTATTTAATTTTAAGAAGTACTTATCGAATGCAGAGACAGCTGTTTATTAATATTTTTAACAGTATGTTAATGGGTAGTTTTAGCAATACATTCCGCAACAACTGGCCCTTTGAGGACATTTATGATCTTGACATGGCCAAAAATGAAAATGAGTTTGACACCCTTGTGCTACCACCTTTGCTGTTTCCAATTTCTTTACCAGATTTTATCCACAATTTAAAGTCATTTGTCGAAATATTCTTTTGACAATGCTATTGCTGGTTGTATTAAAGAGGGAAACAAGGATGAGTACTAGGATCTGTTGTACCATTTTGTGAGACGTTATGGGGAGATTTATTTGCTTTTGAATGTGGCTAAATCAAAAGAGATGGTGGTGGGCTATAGGAGAACAAAAAACACCTCCAACTTTAGTCTACATCAGTGATTGTGATATAGAGATCATAAACCCTTACAAATGACTTGTCCAAAACCACTGAAATTTTGTATGAGAAAGGCCAGCTTTACAGCCTGAGGAGGCTCAGGTCCCATAACATCTGGGGGAAAAAATGAGTCAATGTTTTACCAATCAGGAGATTTGGAATGCACAGGTGCAGTCACCAAGTCTAACAACATCAAGAAACCACACAAACGTATAAAGAGACATGGCCTTGGCACAAAGCTCACCAGTTGGAAGAGGTGGTTGAGGATGTCAAAGCAGTTAAAATTTTGTGGAAATAACTCCCATTATCTCCAGGAAATGCTTAACAAACAGAAAAATCCACAGAAGGTTGATCTAGCCATACATTTTCTCTGAAAAAGGCAGAAGGTCATTCTTGCCAGCTGCAGGTAGACTCTGCAAACACCACCGTTTGTAGGTCTGGGCTCTCAAACAAGAATCGAACCTGATCTCTGTATGCTGTAATTCTCAACATGTTGTTTGAAGACATTTTTTTGTAACATTTTACCCATTTTAACAGTTTGAAATATTTCTTTACATATCATTTAAGTCATTTGTCTTACTTGTGCTTTTTGCATGAAAATGTTTTTTTTTCTTTTACTTCTTTCATTTTTGCATTTTTATGTGACTGGATGTTTCAATCTTAATTTCACTTTTTTAGTTTAGTATATTCTATTCTATTCTATTCTATTCTATTCTATTCTATTCTATTATATAGGTCATGTGCAGCCCAAACAAGGAAAAAAGCATGTGTTTACTTGTATGGAGGTGATTTTCTTTCTATCAAACATCTCCTTCAGTTGGCTAACATTCTATAAGCAATAGTAAAAAGGTTAACTCCCAGATTGTTCACAACCAAGTCTGAGAAACCTAAAAAAAAAATAGGATATAAAGGTTATAAAAAATGTGGGTCAGGAGTTTAATTAGAGCTATAAAGAATTTGGACTCAACTTTGGTATGAGGAGGGTTAGGACTTTAAACTTCACCTAGCTATATGATATAATTGAGTTTTCAGCTTTTAGAGGTTATTTGTCCTAATTTGTGTTCTCCTCTCTTAAAGCAACATTTTGACTGAATCCTAACAAATGCCTCTAGAACCCACACTGATTAATTAAAAAATACATAACAAAAAATTGCTTTGACTTATTAACTTTGCATTTGCTAAGGGACTTTTATTGTGTTATCTCTGTGCAATTGATGGGCAGACAGAAAAGCAACGAGGAGATAATGACTTCTTTTCTCAGAATGTTACTTTCATTACCTCGTTTCTGATTTTCAGCTGTGTGCAGCCACAGACACAGATAAATTGCACTGCAGCTCACCGAAATAATGCATGAGTCAGCACAAAGCGTAATGCATTTTTAAACTGAAAACTCTCATTGAAGCAGATGGTTGTCTTGTGGTTTCTCTGCAAAGCAGCAAAAAGTGCCAAGACCTTCTTACAGCTTCACTCAAACAGGCTGAGTGAAGACCTGCATTCCTCCAGCGGTAACGCTTCAGCTAGCTCAATATACAGGTTGCAAAGGGCTCTAACTTGTTACACACATGCTTGAGGCTGTTTGTGACATGTCCTCCTGGTTGCCCTAAGTGAAAAGGTAAGATGCTGATAACAAAAGCCATCTCCATTGATTTATATGGTGACTGTCTGGAAGGTTTACACAAGTAGGCATTTAAGCAGAGTGAGTGCTCCAGTTCTATCAACATTTTATTTAATATGTTTTTTGTTTTTAAATTTGCTTCACTTGGATGTCAAGAAAATAATTAGTTAACATATTTTCTATTTGAGAGCATAGTTTTACTGTTTGTTGTGTTTTTAGAGAGAAATCAAGTAACGAATGCCTTGTCTGGTGTTGTTTCGCCTTTTGGTATGTCCAGTTCTCATAGTTATACAATTCTAGTAGATTATTATTTGTGACTTGGAGGGCTGCAGTTAGTATTTTATTCATTTGTGTTCATTTTTTTGTGGCTCACGACACTCATTATTTAATGATCCAGACCAAAAAAATTCCTAATTCTTAATAAATACAGTAAAATGCTCTAAAACAATCTTTTTGCAAAAACACCAGTGTACAGGTAAGTTGAGTGGAAGGAAAAAGTGTAGTTGAAAAAAGTACTCAAAAAAAAAGGGATAACAACAGCCCTTAGAGAAGAGTGAAGCAAAACCAAATCAAGTTTGAAAAAAGATTCACAAGGCATGGACTGGTGCTGGAGTCAGTGCTTCACCACACACAGATATATCCAAGACATGGGTTAAAACTGTTGCATTATTTATGATAACCCTCTCCTGAGGCAAAGGCAATGTCAGAAGCATCTTACCTGGGCTAAAGAGAAAAAGGACTGGACTGTTAGTCAGTTGTTTTAAATCCAAAGAATGTTGCATTTAATTTGTAAATCAAGGTCACAGAGCTTCCAGGAAGAGTGGAGAGCCACAGAATCTAATTACCTTGAGGTCCAGTATGACCTTTCCACAGTTAGTGAAGATTGGTGGAGCCATGTCATCTGCTGGTGTTAGCCCACTGTGTTTAATCAAATTCAGAGTCAGTGCAGCCATCTACTAAAGTATTTTGGAGAACTTATACAAGTGTTTGTTCTTTTTACATTTCCTCATCTCCTCTTTTTACTTTACCATCTGCATTTCTGCCTCATTATGTAAATGAGGAGGACTCCCTTTTTGGTCTAGCTCCTCTACTATTGGTCAGCTGAAAACTTACCACCTTCCAACTCCTCCAGTCCATTTGCAGCTTCCCTTAACAACTCAGACACAGACTGCTCCCTTCATAACTATACTTTGGTTGCTAAACTGAAGCCAAAGGCACAGGCATGCACAATCGATCTATACATGGATCCTGCTCCTTCCTGTTTATTGACCAATAGTAGAGGAGCTGGACCAAGAAGGCAGCCTTCCTCATTTGCATAATGAGGCAGAAATGCATATGGGAACGTAAAGGGGAGACAAGGAAATGTAAAAAGGACAAATGCTTGTATAAGGAAAAGGAAAAACAATATATATAAATTTCTGCTTTTATTTTTAATTATGTCAGTTTCGGTCCTCAGATTTCTTGACGAAAATGCATGCGTGAGGAAAAGGAAAAACTATATATATATATATATATATATATATATATATATATATATATATATATATATATATATATATATATATATATATATATATATTTTTTTTTTTTTTTTTTTTTTCTTTTCTGTTTTTATTTTTAATTATGTCAGTTTCTGGCTTCAATAAAGAGGTACCAGACCTAAAAATATAGATGAGTTCAAGGCCACTATTATGGCAACCAGAGCTTCCTCAGCAGAGCCGCAGGCTGGTCATTTCTACTAACTGATGCATTCATTTATGAAAGAGCCCTGACAAGTATTTAATACATATCCTGTGCAGTACATACACTAATGTTACTGTTGGTCACAATGCCTGTTTTAAAAAAATCCTTCTTTATTGATGTAGTGCAATATTGAACTTACCTGAGACACTGAATTTTGTGTTTTTAGTATCTGAAATCCATACTTATAAAAATTAACATCAGTTATCACCTGAAATATGCCACTCTATGTATAATACATTTATATAACATGTTTCACTTTTTAGAAAGGACATGAGATAAGATCATTAAAATGACATAAGGACATAACTTCTACCTTCCAGTTCAACAGTTCATCAATATGGAAAAACAGTGTCAGGAATCTTAGCAATTCTATTGATTTCACCCAGATGTTTCTGGACTTGATTATGCAGCTTATTCCTAGATGACCCATGTTATCCACAATGACTGGTATTACACAATTCTTTGTTAATTGTACCAGGCCTGTTGCCAAGGAAATGACAGGGTGGTGAACCAGCCCTTTCAGGATGTTCTTGTCTTTGCTTTATGCCTATCAAAAGATAGGGGACAAAAGTCAGTTTGACACTGCCTGAAAAACAGAGGTGCAGTGCTCTACAAAGAAACAACATTTGGGAATAATATTTTCATTTCTTACCTTTAATTATGTTTTTTAATTTTTTTTTTTCATTGTGGCCAGTTTTTCATTACCTGCAAGTTAAGGTTGCTGAGCCTTTGTTTTTAAATGTCAAAGACCATGAAAATATTTTTGACAGATCCTTTTAGAGTAATGAATCCTTTTATAGTAGTAAGTTGAACATTTTCAAAACCAGTTTTTCTTTTCACTTTTAAGACTTTAAAAAAAACGTTATTTGTTTTTTATGACAACATGGTCTGATTATTGTAAATCCTTTTTTCTATCAAGATCAGCTATTTTTTCATTTTCTGTAAAAAAAAATGTTGCTGCATATTGTGCAGTAGACACACACACACACACACACACACACACACACACACACACACACACACACACACACACACACACACACACACACACACACAAAAGGTGGTTGGCCAATCTCTACAGGCTCCCTTTTCATTGTGGGAATGCTTGCAGGATTTTTTATTTGATTCAGTGATTGGATTTAAGGCTTTCTTAAAGGTCTTGTCTTATCTTATTTATCATGTCATTATACTTCACCTAGAATGCCAAGATCAATGGTCAAGATGTTGTTAATTGTTCAAAGATCGAAACACAAAAGTAGAAGTGTTTGCACCTTTCTAGTTGCTGCTTCTAATTTATGAAAAAATGTACAAGAAAGGCGTCCTATTCCCTCCCAGCTGTTCATTATCTGTTCATTTGCTGACCTATGAAGCATTCCACAATCAGGTCTTAAAGTTTCTTTTTTTCTTTTTAAAGTTTCTACACCTTTGAAACTTGTCAGATATGTTTGAAGAGAAAAAGTAATTTGAGTGTCTAATAACAAAAGAAACTTTAAGACTTTATTGCATATGGACACAATGAGTTATTGGAATGTTCTGTAATCAGACTCTTCAGTATAAATACTTCTTGGTTCAGTTAATCCTTTGTCAGATCCCCTGCTGTCATCCCTATGCTCGTCTTCGCATTTGGGTCCCCAATCACACCAGTATGTGACAGATGTGTTACTCTAAGTGATGTGGAGCTAAAGAATAAGAAGAACCCACTAGCTGGTGTGCAATATGAGCAGAATGGCTATTAACATCATTTCTTTTACCTACAGCATGTAGCATGATGTCAAAACTTTTGTTTTATATATTCAAGGGAGTGGGTGGAAGTGCAAACCTACTTATATTCCCAATCCTTATCCATTTAAACTCATATCACCTACATAATCTTAAATATATTTATTATTTAAATTTAATTACAGTGGCAAGCATAATCATTATTCTTTTAATTGACAAAACCCAAAAAACTAGCAGCAAAGCAATAATAAAAACACCAATAATAATAGTGGTAACAATATTATATATCAATAATCATATGTTTGTATGATGATTTGAACTGTTTTATGCTTGGACATTGCTTAAGTTCAATATCCAAATTATTCCACAGTTTAACTCCACATAATGATACACAGATGTTTTTTCTAGTAGTTCTGAAATTGCATATTTTAAACTGTGATTCCCCTATTAACTTATACATTTATTTTTGGCTTTGCAAGAATTAGAGCTGTCTGTAGTTTCACTATGTCAATGAATTTTAATAATTTAGATTTTACAAATAGTCTGTTTGTATTATCTAGATATCCCAGCTTATGAATTATTCTTATTGGTCTTTTTGTAGTATTGTAAATGCCTGCAGTGTGGTTTATTAATTGTTGCCCCAAATTTCTACACAGTAACTTAAATAGGGTAAGATTAGAGAACAGTAAAGTATATTTCATGCTTTTTGTTCTATGGCCAACTTGGCGTTATTTAATAGAAATATATTTTTTGAGGCTTTACTTAGAACATATCTAATGTGTGGCTTTCAGTTAAGTTTATCATCAATAATGACACTTGGCACTTTAGTTTCATGAACTATTTCAACATTCACTCCATGTATTTATATTTGAATTTCTGTTTGTGATAGACAGTTCCCAAATAACATTATTTTTATTTTGTTAAAGTTTAAAGACAGCTGTTCCACATCATCGACAACAAACACACAAAAAATTATCATCAGCAAAGTAGTACACTTCTCATTATCTTGGGTACAATGCATAGGTCATTTACATAAACTATGAACAGTTTGGGACTCAGCACTGACTCTTGAGGAACCCCACACATAATGTCCAAATATTAAGAAAAAAACATCTACCAACTTCACACACTGCAGTCTGCCTTTCAGATAACTTGGAACCCAGTCTAGTACTACTCTCCTTATCCCATGTTGCTCAGTTTTTTTAAATCTAACCACTGAGATGAAGTGTTAAGATAAGTTCATCAGGAAGACCAGCTCTGTGCTAGGATGCCCTCTCAACCCAGTGCAGGTGGTGGGAAATAGAAGGACTCTGGCTAAAATAACATCACTGATGGACAAAGTCTCCCACCCCATGCATGAACCTGTTTCTGAGCTGGAGAGCTTCTTCAGTGAGAAACTGCTGCATCCTGGGTGCACTCAGGAGCATTATAGGAGATCCTTCCTCCCAGCAGCTGTTAGACTTTATAACCATCATTGCTCCCAATAAAATCAACAAGTGTTTATACTCATGCTAGTATCTGTATAACTTTACCATTTTTCTATTGTCACTAACTGTAAATAGTTTGTATTTTCAATGCTCAGAGACATGCAGATCATGTACATTTTTAATTAACCAACTCAGTTGCACATTCCTCTGGACTGGAGTATTTTTTTTATAATTACACAGTATTTATGTTGAAATTTTGTCTTGTTGTACAGTATTTTTTATTCTTTAATCTGTTTTATATATATTGTGTATTCTTTGTGTGAGTCTGTTTTCTGTTGCCTGTCACTGTCACTTTGCTGCTGTTGCTGTAAGGACTCATTGGGAGGACCCGGAAATTCAACCACACACAGAAGTACGTAAAGGAAAAACAAGTTTATTTAGAATCAGGAACTGGTAGCAGCTCAGGAAGAATCGATGAAGGTCTCCACAAGGGAATCCAACGCAGTACCAGGGGCTAGACGATAATCAGGCAGAGGTTATACACGGAGAGGCAGAGAGAGCAAACTTAACTAGAGGGTCAGGCAATACTCGGTGGTCGTGAAGCGGAGCTTGAGTCAGGGTCCAGAAATCCAGAACCAAAGGAATCCGTAACGGGCTTGGCAGGAGGGGAAGATCCGTGGACGGAAATGGGTCGAAGAAACACAAGAAGGCAAGGCATGAAACGCTGGATTTCTACTGGCTCGTGGCTGTCGATAATCTGGCAGGGAGGCAGGGGCTGAGAGGAGTTAAGTAGAGCAGGGCCCAGGTGGCACAGATCAGCAATCAGGTGACACAGGTGAGTAGAATGAAAACTAATTACAGCATGGGCAGGACCAAACATGAATCATAACAGTTGCACATAAATTTCCCCATCATGGGACAATAAAGGATATTTCTATTCTATTCTATTCTATTCTATTCTATTCTATTCTATTCTATTCTATAATTAATAAATTATAATCGACTGTGTCAAATGCCTTTTTGATGTCCCCAAACACTCAAACAGCAACTTTCTTGTTATCAGTCGCAATAGTTATGGCCGCTACAGTTTCTAAAATGGGTTTTCTGTAAAATTTAAGGTCAGCTATAAACATTTTAGGACATCCTCTTACCTATCAAACAATAAAATGGGTTGTTCTTTCTCCTGTTACAGCATCTAGTCACTCAGTTCATCAATCTTTAGCTTCATCCAGGTGTTTGAATATGTAGTTTTTAAGACATTTGAAACTTTTAGCAGTCTGATGGTTGTTTCATCTGACATATGTGGGCTCCAGTCAGGCTCCTGTCAGAACAGCAGCTGCCCATTAGCCAGAGAAGGACCTTATTCTTCTGACCTCTGATATTCTCCTAACTCACTTATAGACACATACATGGGGCAAACAGAGTTGCCTGGCAACTGTAATGTTAAGGAACATATATTGAATCCTGCAGTGCCTGGATAATCTTGGATACAGGACAAAACCTTGCTTACTTGCATAATTATACTTATTCTAACAGCCATCAAACCTCTTCACAATCTTCTGTAGTTGGACAAAAGATCAAAAAGTATTTCTTCCTTGTTCCCTTTTGAACTTAGATTTAAGGTTCTGTGTAGGCTAAGCAAAGTTTTGGTAAACAAGACAGTGAGTCAAAAAATATCCTATTATTTAGTCATATAGTTACAGTCATATAAAACAAAGAGTATCAATTATTTTCTGCTGAATTCCTTGCTCTTCTTTTAAACCCTGCAATTAGGAGCATCAGAATCCTCCTGCTGGAAGTAAAGCCCACCCCCGCCCTTCCTGCGCTTCGACCAGCGTAAAATCAAGCTGCAGCTCGGAAATGAGCAACAGACCCAGCAGCCAGGGAGCATGCACGGAGTTCGGACAAAATGTTAACTGGAGCCTGAGATTGAGTTAGTTTTATCTTCTTTATCTGTCTTATATAAATGCCCATGGTGCGAGAGAGAGGATTGTTTTTTGGGCAGAGCGCATCCAGAGCCGAACAGAGACTCTCATTAAATCAGTGGTTGCACCAATTCGGTTCAAGTTTTATCTGCGCGGAGTAAAAATTTACTCCCCCCCGGCCAAAACGCACTGATGATGTCTCTGGTGGTTCACCTGAAGACGGTGGCTCACCTTCGGGGGAAAAGTGACAGGATCGCGAAAGTTACATTCAGAGGTAAGAGCAACGTTTATGTATATTGAAGCGGGTGTTTACAATCTATTGCGTCCTAGTTTAAGTACTGGTACATAGTGTATTGGGGCTTAATAAACGTAAAACGTGTTTTCTGTTTGGTGGTGTTGAGATTCTTGGCATAACTCAGAAAACTCGACCCAACTTGAACATTTTCACATTCTAAAAAAAAAAATAAATAAAAATATTTATTTATTTTCACAAAGATTCTGTATGATAGAACTACACAAAGTAGTGCATAATTATTAAATGGAAGTAAAAAAAAAAAAAAAGGTTTTAAGAAATTATTTTACAGAAAGGGGAAAAAAAAATCAGAAAAATGTGTTTTTCAGCTTCCCGTGAGTCAATGTTTGGTGTTGTTGTCCTGCAGGAGATTGAATCTCTGCCCCAGTCATTTGCACCGTCTAACAGGTTATCTTCTAAGTTTGCCCTGTATTGTGCTCCTTCCATCTAATCAGCTCTGACCAGCTTCCCTGTTACTGCTGAGCAAAATCCTTCCCTCAGCATGATACCACCACCACCTTGTTTCACTGTGGAGACCATGTGTCCAAAGTGATGTGCAGTGTCAGTCTTCTGCCACATGGTGTTTTGCATGTTGGGCAAAAAGTTCAGTTTTGGCATCCTCAACAGTGTGCCTTATTCCACATGTTTGCTCTTTCCCACTCATGGCTTGTGCCAAGCTACAAGTCGGACTTCTTAGGGCTTTCTGAATGGCTTTCAAATTTATGAATTACAAATTTGCTGATTAGGGTAATCCTGAGCACAATTTGATTTTATTTATAAGAATAAAGAGGGGTGAAAAGATATGTACACCATGTTTTCTGAAGTTTTACTTGTAAAACATTTGAAAACCGTGTATTATTTTTCTGCCACCTCACAGATTTGTCCTGTTTTGTCTTGGTCTACCACATTAAATTGCAGTGAAATAAATAGAAGTCTATGGTTGTAACAAGACATTATA
The DNA here is from genome assembly GCA_014839685.1 of Anableps anableps. Classification (NCBI taxonomy): domain Eukaryota; kingdom Metazoa; phylum Chordata; class Actinopteri; order Cyprinodontiformes; family Anablepidae; genus Anableps; species Anableps anableps. The sequence continues at coordinate 19,356,434 of CM026086.1, read as the reverse complement.
TGAAACTGTTCAAGGGTTTGTGAGGCGTCATATTCTGTTGTCAGTGCAAAAAATGTATCTAAGATAGAAGCTACAATATTATATATGAGACAATGTGAAATTATGTGAAAACATATTATGAAACCAAAGATAACTTTACTGTTGTATAATGGTTTTTCTTTGTCATTATTATGCAGAAAACACAGGCTCTTTCACATTTCTCACTTTATACAGTGCACATGTACAATACCTAGGCTCTAGTGCATAAGAAAAGGAAGGTAAACTAACAAAAAAATCTGTGTATTAATTCACTCTTCAGTGTGTTTTAATGTTTGGGAGATAAGGAGACAGAAACAGTTGGAGTGCATCTTTCAGCACCTTGGACAGTGATCAGTGCTCGCTGACAGGTGCTTAGTTCCTCCTCATCTCTGATTTAAAAATCCTGGTGTCATCATATTGAGTGTGGAGGATGGTACAAAACCCACATCCAGTTCTTGTCCTTTCTTCTGCTCTACTCATACAGCCGTGTGTGTACCATGGAGAAAAGGATGCCTCTCAGTGTAAGGCTCTGTGCTGCAGTGATTTAGCTTGGGTACGGATATTACATGAACCATGTCATCCTTGTCAGAAATTAGACTCTGTGCTCTTTTCTCCATGGTTCAACTGTCAGTTTAGTAGCTTCAATTCATCTCTTTATAATTTCAAATAACATCACCAATGTTGTGTGTGTGTAAGAGTCTTAGTATTATCCAGGTAGCAATTTTCTTCCTTTTTTCAAAACCTAAAAAATGGTGCACTGTGAGAAGGAAAAGTCCCATAAATATTTAGACTACTAAGTTTTTCATATTTTCTCACAATACAACTTCAAACAGAAATGTATATTTTTTTTAGGATTTTATTTTACCAACATAAAGTAGCATATGTAGTATGTTATTTTGCATTAACTGTATGTACATCATTGTGAAGTGGTAGGAAAAGGATACAGAGTTTACAAAGTGTTTTAAAAATAAAGACCTGTAAAGTGTTGTATGCATTTTATCCAGAACCCTTTGCTCTGACAACCCCAAATAAAAGGCCTTCAGAAGTTCTCTAATTGGTAAATAGACCACTTGTGCAAAATTTAATGTCAGTGTGAATACAGCTGTTTTGTGAAGATTTCTAAAGAATTGCTTGTGAACATACAACATCATGAAAACCAAGGAGGCAGGTTAGGGATAAAGCTGTGGCGAACGTAACAGCATGATTTGGTTATGGAATAATATCCCAAGCTTTGCACATCCCAAGGAGCATAATTTAATCCATCTTCTGTACAGGAAAAAACTGTAATAGATGCAAACTACTAAGACTTGGTTGACCACCTAAAATGAAACACTGGGGTAGGAAAGTATTAATCAGAGAAGCAGGCTATGGTCTGCGGTACCTCTGGAGGTGCTGCAGAGATCCTAGGTGCAGGTGGGATAATCTGTTGACAAGGCAACCTTTAGCTGTGCAAATCTGGCTTTTAGAAATAACAAGAAGAAAGCCATTAGGCACTCTAAAGACCCATTCAATAAATAAGGATATTGAAAAGTCCATTTATTTTATAAACTTCATCACTTAGTGAGACACATTATATCAATTAATTACACACAGATGGATGTTTGAAAGCCTATATTTCTGTTAATTATGATGATTTTCTACTTACAGTTAATGAAAATATTAAATTTAACATTAACATATTACAATAGACCAATAAAAAACATTTTTAATACAGAAACGTAGCCTTCATGAAAAGTATGTTTAATACCTATTTAAGAGTTGTCAATTTTCAAAAGGTACTTTTAATCTAACAAATGAGCCTCATCGGAATGCACATTCCAATTTACTGAATGTGACTGCACTTAGTTTGCCACAAGTCATGTAGGAGACATGGCAAACATGTTGAAGATTATGCTTTTGGTCAGAGAAGACCAAAGTTAAACATTTTGTCCTACATGCAAAGTGTGGCAGAAGACAAACAACACACATCACCATGAACACACACCATCCTGACCATGAGCATCATACTGTATGGATGCTGTTATTGAAATTGGAATACATTTAAGTTTGTCACTCTGAAATTATAAAATGTCTTTGACTACTTTTACAAGGCTCCATAAGAAAATGTTCTGACTGAAGACAATGCTTAAATTTAGGTTTGTGTACATCATTTCAAAATTTGTGTAATATGATAAAATATGAAGAAAGGACTTTATTGTGGGTGGATGTGGTTTTTTTTTTTGTTTTTTTTTTTTTTTTTTACCTTTCAATGATTTAATCTGTTTTTTCTGTTCTTTTATGCACTGCTTTTCACAAGTTTTCAAGTTAAAATTGACTAAAAACATATTGATGGCACAGACATTAAACAGCTGCATTTTGAATAATAATAAATGTAGAAATGCTTTAGATACATTCTGTATAATCAGAGTCCAGTCTCTCTGAAACTAATGATTTTAAAGGATACACCAATCAGGTATTGAATGGCTGATTCCAGTTGTTGGGGTTTCTCCAAGGTACACTTTGATTTTTTGGAACAATGTTACTGCTTTTGTGTATTCATTGTTATCACTGGACTTGTATCATGCTGTTTTTAGAAGTGTTGAAAATTGTTTTATTGTCTAAACAGTGTTTTGACAATAAATCCACAAGTTTGCACAAAAAAGTAGCATTATATCCAAACAAGACATTTGATTGCTTAATTTTTTTTTAATTTTTTTTTTGCTTGTTAGACTACAACGTGTCCCAGACTTTAATAACTTTGATTGTGGTTGGTGTTGTTTAATCAGTATCCCCTGGATTGTTTGGTTTTATCTTGGTTTTATTATGGTTGTGTTTTACTACTCCTGCTCTTTATTCAGTTGGCTTTACCCTCCTCTGTGTCTTTCTGTATTTTGGTCATCCTACTTCCTGTTTTCTTTTCTTTTCTTTTTTTTGCGTTATCTGTTTACAGTGCCTATAGTAGTGCTGGGTGATATGAAAAAATCTTATCACAATAATTTCTTTCATATCAGATGATATTGATATATATCACAACATAAAACACAGACCTTGTTGTCAGTCTTTAATGTTCCCTGATATTATTAAGTGAAATTTGAAGATATCAGAAGGTTATTTCTGATTTTGAAGATTCATTTTTAAAAGTTGAATGTCATCAAACATAATATAACTGCTTTGAATAAATAAGAAGAGGCATATTTTAAACTAAAATCTTCAAGCATTACAGGACAACAGAACAAATTTGAATATATTTTTTGCTGATGTCAAATAAATAAAATAGGCACTGAAATATAAATTCAGAAAATGTCTCCTTTGTATCGTTCATTTTACATATCACATTTTTAAAGAAAATGCAATGAAAAAAGACATTTGAAAAGACAAACAGAAACAATTGTTTATATTCTCAATGCAAACTTCAGCAACTCTTAAGGAAAAAAATGAAAACAATAAAATCGACATTCCTGCTATGGTGTAGAGAGAGATTTATAGGTAGCTATTGGTGTGCCTGCATAGTGGTACAGTTGTTAACACTTTTACCTTGCAGCAATAAGGTCCTGGGTTCGAATCCTGAGTTTGCATGTGCTCCTTGTGAATCTCAGGGTGCACCATCTTCCTAACATTTCAAAAACATGACTGTTTGGTTAATTGGTTGCTCTAAATTCCACTTAGATGTGTGTATGTATGTGTGCATAGTTGATTGCCCTGTGTGTCTCTGAATGGATTGGCTACCTGTCCTTGACAACCTTATTTAGTAAATAGAAATAAGATTGGTAATCCCATCTGATCTAAACCAGGAATGGTTGAGTCTAAATAAATTTCAGACCATGAGAACAAAAAAAGGATTTGTTTCTCTTTATACAGTTTAAATACAAGTTTATTTTCAACTGTATAGTTGTTGGAATACTGTGACAATGGTTCTGTTCGGTGTATGTTTGTGTCAATCTCTTGCTGCTGAGGGATTATTTTGAGTCATGCCTTTCCCTAAAACCTGTCAGTGGAGTTTCCTTAGTGCTTTCAGCTCTGAAAACTTTCTGTCTGGACAGGAAGGTGTCTGTCAAGAAGAAAAATCTCTATTTTTTTCTTGTGTGTAAGATTGTTGAGAGGGGGCAAAATGTACCAGAGCCTTTGAAGGTGCAAAATAAATTGTCACAACAAAGACAATATTCTTAAGCTAATAACACAGTCTTACATCTTTACACCCTTATAAATAAAACATCAGATCCAAACACTGCTCTGAACTCCTTAGAAAGCAATAACCTTAAATGGCTCAACTTTATCTATGGTGGGGTGCAAAGAGCTCCCTTAAGGTCACTCCTCCATGTCTTTATAAGGTTAAGGTGTAGAGTCCATTTAATTGAGGGATTTTCTTCTATCTTTTGATGACATTCAGATCAAAATGTGCTTTAATATCTAATATAATTCACAGGTAGATTGTGCATCATCTAAACCAGATTGCAAGTTGTACTGTTGAGTCAATAAACTCAATATAAGCAGTTATTCAACACTCTGCAGATAATTTTCCATCAGGCACTTTTACACAACAACACAAGATTCAGGCCTTACTTTGGAGGTGTTTTAGCTCACAGCTGCATGATTATGTGTTTGAAGTTGCTTTGGCTACTACCTGTTTTTTCTTTTTTTTTTTTTTTTTTTTTTTTTTTTTTTTTTTTTTTTTTTATATTCTGGGCTTTAATTTGACAGGAAAAGAAAGAAATGCAGTAAATGGCTTTTAGCTAGGAGTTGAGCCTTTGACAGCTGCACTGAGGATTGACAGCCTCAGTATATGGTGCACTTGTTCTACTCACCGTGTAACATGATGGCCAGCTGCTGCCCATTTTAAGAGGACAAGTTGCCAAAGAATTACTATTTAAAGCTCCGGGCCTGAAGGTTATAGGTGTTTTCCTGCTTCAGCTCACCTTAAATTAAATGAACGGTTCGTTAACAGTCTCTGGAAAACTTTATGGCAAGCTCAGGAGTCTATTCAACCATTTAAAATAGCTGTGTTGTGTTGGGAATCATTGGACTGTCAGATAATTTTCAGTGTGTCTCTAAATCCTGCTGTAGTTTGTCTGAGATTATGTGAAATTTCTTCCCCTTCTTCTTTTTATTTACCTAATATCATCATGACCTAAAAGATTTAGATACTTTTTTCAACAATGTTAAGCTAAGTTTGTTTGCAACCTTTTAGTTATATCAAAATTGCATCATGTTAGTGTTATTTTAATCTTAAGATGATCAATGGATGAATAGATGTGCAAAGATGCTTGATGTCCTTTCTTTTATGGTCTGGTTGTGATATTAATTTGGGGCTTTTAATAACGCATTTGAACTGCTGTTTTTCTAGAGTGGAATGATCATACAAAAAAATTACAATTAATTCTAAAATACCCAATAAAGTACTGAACCTAGATATTGGCCTGCTTTATCCTTTCAAAGACCAGTGTTTGTGTTTGGGGTTATTGTCCTATTGGAGCATCCACATCTGAGCAATTCACATGAACAAGCCAAACCATAGACAAAACAAAAAATATGTTGAGAGGAGACAAAGACTAAACTAAAACTGTCCACCATACCAAAAAAACAGTATGTCTGGAGGAGTCAAGTTGAGGCATTTAAATCTAAGAGCACTGTACCAACACTGTTAAGCATGGGGGTGGTAGAATTATGCTGAGGATCTGTGCTGGAGGCGATGGTATATTGTTAACCTGGTAAAAACCAGCCCCTTGTTTTACACTTTACTTCGTACAGAGAGTCTGGACCTTCTGCTATTAAGAAATGGTTGCTTGCTGGAGGTATGGGCTCTGTTGAAGTTTTAAATGATTGGATCTGATTTTACCCATTCATTAATGTTTGACATTTGAGTTATGTAATGCTTGACCGTGAAGGAAGCTACACTATGAAGCTTATTGGAAATTGTGTGTGCTGTAAATAAACATCCCTGACTGCTAAGAGAGAAGTGCCTAGATGAATGGCATCTTTGCCAGCAATAAAATGTTTTGAACATTCCTCTTGCTCCGACTTTAATTGCTCAGTATTTGAAAGCTTGGCCAACATGGACTAAATGGCTTTGTTCACTTCCTCCGCTGCTATTGCCAAACTGCAACCATAGGCAGACTACAATTCTAAAACAGAGCAGAAAATCGACGTTGTTGTTCACAACTCCTCCTTGTGTTAGCTGATTGGCCCAGTTGAAATTCTACCAGAGAAATCGAGAAATCTCAGACAGAGCACTGAAGGGAGATAAGAATCGAGCAGAATTGTATAGGAAGACAATGGCCAGGCTAGTATATTGTAGAACATAGTATAAATAATGAAGAAGGATGACTACTTCTGAAATATTTTACTTCACCACAAACTAACGGCTAAAAAGTAGAAACTTCAAAACAATTAGGTATTTCATCAGTACAAAGATTTAAGCACACATAAAAACTTGTATTGGAGTGGATGAAGCAGGCTAAAGTTAAGCTTCAGGAATGGCTTTGACCTCAGACCGATTAAAAATGTTTGGACTGTGCTTAAAAGAAGTCTGCTCTCTTTGCAATATGGGAAGTGACATTTAACCCAAAATCAGTAGGGGTATATCTATGTATCAGGGGTCTTCAACCTGTGGCTCTCTGGACCATCAACAATAACGCTTAATAACTTTGGCGATAAATAGTAAAGAATCAAGTAATGTTTTTAATTATAAATACAATAACAAATCAGCAGGTTTAAATTTTTTTTTAATAGAATAATTGCATTGAATTTCCACAATAGAATGGCACTGAAAGTACCAGTAATTTTTTTTAGATGTACCAGTGCATCTCAGTAAATTGGAATATTTTTTTTTATTTACTCCAGTAACTTAATTCACTATATATATATATATATATATATATATATACACACACACACACACACACATATTACATACAGACTGCAGATTGATATCTTCAAGTGTTTATTGGTATTAATTATGATGATTTTCCCCTTACAGTTAATGAAGACATAGCATTTGACAGTAGACTATTATATCAGACCAATAAAAGAACAGAAATGTGGTCTTAATGAAAAGTATGTTTAATACCTGCTTAAATTATTATTATTATTGTTTTTAAAATGTACTTTTAATCTGACAAACAAACCCCATCGGAGTGCACATCTCAATTTACTGAGATGTACCTTTTGTATATGTTTTGTATAGTTTTGTGTATTGATTGTGTAAATGCAACGATTTACTCAAGTTTTCGTTTAGTTATAGTTGAATCCACAGTTTAGTCTGTCATGAAAAACTCTAAAGCCTACATTCAAAAATCAGGAGATTAAAAAACTGTAATTATTGCAAAGATGGGTTAATTATAAACCCTCTCCAGCGTTCTTGCTCCAGTGACCAGTTCATTTTTTTTTAAAGCAGATATAATCAGCGAACTGAGGTTGCCTTGAAAGAAGAGACGTCAAAAATTAATTGATTGCCTGACAAGTCTTTAATGAATTCTCACTGTTATCTGTTGCTCTGGGGTTTTTTTTTTTTTTTTTTTTTTTTTTTTTTTTAAAAGAACAGCACTCCTGTATCCGTGCTCATTGGTTGAAACTGTAGCCTGCAGATCCTTTACTTAAGTGTTTAATATTCTTAATGAAAAAATATAGAAAAGTCTCTTTGCCTAGAGATATTTGAAAACTTTCATCTTTGCTCTTGTCTTGTACTGATCAAGTCTTGTCTTAACATTCAGCCAACAGAAGGTTTTTTACGCCTTGAAATCACTTTTTCACTTTGTAGCAACCTTTACTATTTCTCTTATGCTTGTATAGATATTTGATTCATATTAGAGGCACTTATTTTGAACCTAAATCACTTTCAGTTATCCGCAATAAAACAGAACATACAGACAAGAAAAATAGCACATCTTAACCTTTTTCCTTTATTCATTGTTTGATTTCTTTCTCACTTCATAAAATAAAATATGTAGTTCTTACTCTAGGAAAGTTTCCTCTTTATTTATGTTCACTCAGCTTTGTGAGTCTTTATATCTCCCCCTTTGGTCAATGCCAACAACTTGAACTGATTGGCAAAGAGTTGTCTTTAATTTGAAGCACCTTATATAAGCCTCACATTATCTATTTTTTCTGTTGCTGGTTGAAACCACTCTTGTGAGAGGCGACTGTTATCAATAATGTAGGAGGAATGTTGTCTCTTCTCCCACTTTGAGTGTGAAGCGCTATTTACTTTGCTAAAAACTGCTTCAGAGGGACGTGGGTTTTCATGAGGTGGTGCAGAGTCTCTGAGATGTGACAGAGACGGGGAAAAAATGAAAAGCAGCTTGTTTAGATGAAACATAAAAAGGAAGATAAAACAGGTTCAATATGTTTTCAGCTGTGTTTCCCGATGTGTGTTTTTATTTACACCTAACCTCAGAAGTGTGTTTGCTTTATAGATTAATGAAAAGACATTGTCAAGCTTTGTTCTTCACAATATTATTAGAGCTTGGCAGCATCCAGGTTTTCTATTCAAAGTTGTTAACAAAGCTAAAAGGACAGGGTACTTTATTAATTTTTGTGTGTTTAAGTTTGTATGACTCTCCACATGTGCCCACATTAAGCTTTACTTATTCAAAGCAAATACATTCAACAAAGCAGAGTGGGACAATTCATAAGCGCCACAAAGCAGCCAGGTGAGCGCATGCGGCAGCAGGCATGAGAGAGTTGGGTAGTTGTGCAGTGGTTTAATAAACACTTCAGCAACAGAAAATTAAGTTATTAACAGAAATTAAGTGTGACTTCTGGTTGTATTTCATATTCTTTCAAATTTATTACCTTCTCTTGGTTAAAGAATAAATCAGGGAATTTGCTATGTGTCTTTACGTTTTTTGTAGCTTTTCTTGTAATTTTATGAGGCAATTGGGTTTTAAAATATCCCTTTGTTGGTTTAATCAAATACATGAGCATATTTTTGATTTCCCAGTGACTTGGTTCATCTGTCACAAGAACCAGGCTCAAGTTCAGCCAAGACTGATTAATTTGAATGAACTAATTTACATAGTTCGCCACTTTGCCATAATTTGTCCTATTATAGACAAATTTTCTATAAATTAAGGAAAGCCAAAATTCATGGAAAGGAGGCATTACAGATTAAGACTATATTTTTAAATATAGACACTTATCAGTGTAGTAGTTTTCTTGTTTTCATCCATTTTGAAGAGTGCCAAAAAATGGGGCGTCTATGTCAAGTCAACTGCCATAAAATATTAACAAATTTTAAGACTTATTAGATATCTTTACTAGTTGTACCAACAAGTGTGAGGGGCGCCATGTCTGAGTGTAACGGCCTAATCATGCAGCATGTACAGCATGCACAACCACATTTAGTTCTTGATTGGAAATAAAAGCAAATATTTTATGTATGAACTGGCGAGTCTTGGTCTTGCATGTCTGTAGGTTCTGCAGCAGCCATTCACTCCCAAATAGAACAATGTTTAAATGTGTCTGATTTGGCAGTGATGGGAGGACAATTACAGCTGAAATAATGTAAGAATGTTATGCATGACTTTATCAGAAGAAAACTTTTTTTAAGAAACCTAAACAAGTTCAATCCTGTAGCTCTTCTAGCTTTAAAGATCAAAGTATAAGTTAAGCACCCCAAGCCCATATATGTGAATGGGCTTGGGGTGCTTAACAAGCTAGAAAAACAGATTTTGCACCCAAAAGTCATACATTTTAATTACCTGAACTGTCAGAAATGTTATTCTCTGGGGTTATAACTGTAAATTTAAATTGAGCCAAAGGAAAATATGAAGTTAATTATTCCTCTGCTGAAAACAGACAACAAGCTCAGGAAGTTTCATATACTTGGACAGGAGCAATGTTATCCATCCTAAATTCTCTCTATATAACTGTATTTTTAAGTTACTGCTCCTAAAATATGAATCTAAATTGCCTTGTAATGCAAGTGTATGGAACCCTCTGACTGCTGTTTTTTGTGCTGTGTAATCCTCCCCGCTGCGAATCTACCCACTCAATCTCAGCTATCATGATGCCATTAAGTCAACTGCCTTTTAATCTCTGAACCCCTCTCCATCTTTCAGGTCTTCCCCTCTACAGCCGCGTAGCAGAGAACTGTGGGGAGGTTGCTCACTTTAATGAGGTTGGTGTCTTTGTTTCATTCTGCTGTTATCAGAAAGCATCATGCTGATTTCACACACTGAAAGTTTTCTTAATGTGCTGAGGTAGAAATTCAATAACTGGCAGAAACAATAGAGACTGAGGGATTGATTTTACGTAGGATTTAGCACGATGATTTGTTTCAAGGCATGATTATTGTAACAGAACCACATAGGTTCTTTGAGTTGGAGCAGTTGACACAAGAGTTTGATCAAACAAAACTTCTGCTTTCAAATTAAAATGTCTGGTGCTTAATATTTTTTTTGTAATAAAAAACGGGAGAAAGTGATTGTATGGTGTGTGTTTGAGGCATTAATCTCTGAACTAAGGTCTGTTTCATGTGAAAAGGAAACACTCACGTACTGCAGGCTGAATTGTGAGAACTTAATTAGCTTATCTGGTGTTTCCACAGGCTACAATTGAATTTTGAGCCAACAGCAGGAAGTACAAAGTGATTCACCTTTTTTTCAACCACAGAACTTGTAACAGTTTTGTAAATGTACCTAAGGTTTTTTTTTTTAACAAAAAAATCTGATCTTTTAGAAGAATTTTGCAAATGAATAAGCTAAATATATGTGGTCAAATTGTGTTTATATACTTTATCTTGGCCTTTGAACCCTTAAAGCTACTGAATTATATATAGCAGTGTAACTATAAGTCTGATTTATTTTTTCTCTACTAAAGTTATGATTTGAAAAAGGCTAAAATTTTTCTAAATGTCTTCAAATCCTCCTCATGTGTGCTTATTGCCAGCTAGGGCCTTAGATTTCCACCAGTGCTCCTGTAGGTACTCTAAGTAAGGCTTTTCATTTCTTCCTACTGTTGTGAAAAAAGCTTGAGGGTTTAAGTACTGCTTCTGCCAGATGTGAAAGCTGAGTTTTTAAGCAAAGGTTGGATGATTTGAACTACTGTAAATGAGAATATTCTAGACAACAGCACACTTCTCTGTATTCCTTTGAGTCCTTCTAGTTATGGTTGGCCTGTCTTTATTTACCCTGGCTGCTGTGAGACTATGGAACACATTCCCAGTCAAATTCCTACAAACTCCTAAAACACCGAACATAAACATGAAGGCTTGTCAAAAAAGGCAGATGGAAGAAACAAGAATGAGATGAAAGTTGAGGATCAAGAAAGAAGGGCTGCTGGAAAATCTGCAAAAGCAGAAGAGACAGAGCAGAGCTATGAATAAACTCAGAAAATAAAATCCAGAAAATAAAAGGCCAAGGACCTCAAACACAACCAAAACATTCTCAGAGGATATGACTACTGCTTTTGCAAAGAAAAGGATTTTTTTCTTTGATCGGCTAATGAGCAGAGTGCTGCTTCCTTTTCTGATAACCGGCTCTCTTGTTTTGGTTCTAATTAGGAAATTTCCGCACACTCGAACTCACCATAGAACTCAAATGGTTATACAATCCCACCACAGATGGCATTGTTTTTGTAGAATATATTTTAAATATATTTTATTGTGGAGTATTTTAAAATACTAAAATGGTAGCAATGAGTGGCTCCTCTGAAGTCAAAATCAATTCTTGCACCTCCCTTCTGTTGTACCCGGGAAGTCATTAACATCACTCAGCATCAATTTAGCGTCCTGTTTTCCCTTGGAATAACTTGTTCTTCCTGTACTTTGAAGAATTGTGTAATAAGTGCATGCAATTGTGCAGGTGTCTTTACTACTGCTGGTGTCCAATTGTTGTGCTTTCTTGGCTCTTCCAAACATTCCTGATCTCTTCCTTTTCACCACTGTCTTCATTTTTATCCCTGGAACATTTGCCTGTCTCATTGAGCTCAGTCGAGTCCCTGAGGTTGAGGGCCATTAGCATATAGCTGTGTGTCTTTTTTGCTTTATGCATGGACTAGCAGAACGCCTTTGAACTAGTGTGTAGATAGGCTGGATGGGGAATCTGTATTCATTATTCAGTGGATGGTGAAGCTTTTAGCTGCAGAATGACAGGGCTTCCCCCTCAAAAGTTCGACATAACTGGAGCAGAGAACAGAGAGTCCTGCCCTGTATGTAGCCGGCAGTGTTAGTTTAAGCTTGTTCTGCACATGTTAACATTCTTGATCAAAGAGAAAATTTGTGTTATTTGGAGGTAAGGGGAAGAAAATTAAACTATGCATACTGAGGTTTGGGAATAATAACTGAATGTCAGCATAATGAATATGGCCAATGTAGTCTTCCAGTTTGTGAGTCTGATTTAGGAATCAGAATCTTGGGGCTATGAAGCTCCAAAGACTAAATCATAAGTTTTAACGCATTTATGGGATGTCATACACCTGAGTGGTGGACAGTTCATGGAGAATATGTTGCAAACTGTAAAATGTAACAATATCATAACAGGTAGAAATGAAGCAACAACGCTGTTTTGTCCCAAAAATGACGTTTTCACTCTCCAATCTATGCTAGTTTTTTCTGAAACATTATAATATATAGGAGTTTTAATTACAAGTTGTTGAAAGATTTAATCACCTGGAAAAATCTATACAATTTGACAATTTGTTGAAATAGCTGATTTTTCTATTTTTCTCAGTTTGCATTGCTGCTGAAAACTTCATAAGCCTGATGGGCTCCTAGAGCTCCAGGGCATGTCGTGGCTTACTGGAGAGAGTGGTGAAGAGACCTCAATGAGCTCATTTCCAAAACACTTCCTGGACTGTCTAGTTAATCACATTTAGAGCAAAGTGAACAGATTAGAGCAAGACATAAGTTATATGAACCCTCACTGAATCATTATCAAAGGGGAGTTTGAAACCTATAGACTCTTTATACCATAAGAGTGGTTGACTTCTAAGATTTCAGCTGATGTTTCTCTGGCCAGGGGGACTATCAGTAAAGAGGAGAAAAGTAACAGTTGCCTCAGGGTGGAGCACAAGCTTGAATGTTGCCAGTTCTGAAAATAGTTTTTAAAGTTCTCTAACTGCTCAGGGACAATCCAGGAATGTGCTCTTCTAGCTCCTCAGGATTATGAATAAATGATGACTTGTGCAGAATATTTAATTTACAAACATACAGTTGGATGGAATCTTAGCATAGGAATGTGTGCCATAAACATTTATAAAAACAAGAATATAAAGGGATTCTAACTAATGTGACAAACCGAGTTTTTGGAATGTTTTTAAATAATATTATCTGAATTTCAGTGTGTGAAGTGTTGAAACTAGTTTTGGGCAAATAAATGCAGGAAATAAATACTGACAAAAAAATTAAGTAAATTCAGATATATGCACACAACCTTATTTAACAAATAAGCATGGTGTTTTAGAAAATGAACAGGAATCCTGATTAATGTGGATTGAAAATCTGAGCTTGTGAGAGATAGTACATTAAATAACATAAACTTAATTAGGCCTCAAACTGAATAGTTACAAAACCTACGGACCATGGAAAATCATTGTTTATGCAGTTTCTTATAGAGATAATGCAGTGCTTACATGCAGATACATAACTTTCCATAAAAAAAAGAAAAAATGTTGTTGTTTTTTTTTTGTTCCGCACTATGAATTTGTACAAAATTAGAAATGGATTTCTCTTTGTTTATCTGTCAACGTGTGCCCATGTGCATCAGCTTGCAACAAATCTCTTTCTCAGGCGAACCACTGGGACAGAAAACATCAGCCCAGAAATAATGATGAACAAACTATTACTCTTTAGCAAGGATAGTCTGAACAATAAAAACAACAAAATAAACACAAAAAGTGGGAAGCAGAAAGTCTAAGCAAGTGATGGATGAGTATAAAAACAATTTTATAAAAACCTAGGTATCTCTTGTAGTATGTTTTTCTGGTTTTTTGTTTAAAGGTAGAAAACTTGCACTTTTTTTCTTAGTTCAATTCATTATTTATATTGTGCTAAAGATAAAGCCTAAGATAGAAGTAAACAGGTCCAAACAAATCAAATTGCATAAAGCTAATGTCTTTGTAAATGATAATCCTAATTTTGCCAGTGTTATGTAAAGGGAGACAGTGGTCCTTGAATATAGAGATTAAATAACCAAGATAACTTTCCTCACATTGGGTCTTGAAGCTAACATAATACTATTCAGGGGAAAAAATATTTAAAAGGATTTTTGTGAGATAATTAAAACGTTTTGAGAACAAAGACTCCTCTAACTTTTATTTTATGGAAGTGTTACCAGTCAGAAACATGAAAAAGCTGTCCTATTTAGTAACTAAAAGATAAACTGATTTTGTAGATTAACAGGGTTTTGATTGCAAGGTTTGCAAAGTTACTTTTTGTTTGTCCTTTTAGCAGAAATCAACAAAAAAATGCATTGTTGTTTTTCTAAAGGACGTCCAGGAAACATTAGACATTTATATTAAACAAATGTATGTCAGTTCAACTTGGTTCCAGCATATTTAAATAAAAACAGAAAAAACTGACTGCTCTGCACCTGGTTGTTTAAATGTGTGAGAAACTAAGAATGAGATGTAGGCCATCTTGAGTCTAAATGGGGCTTTAATTACTTAGGGTGCATTCACACCAGCCCTGTTTATCAATCAATTTAATCAAACTCTACTTCATATGCCTAGAAAGTCCGGTTTGTTTGGGGAGGTGTGAATGCATGATTGAACTCTTATACGGCCCAAAAAAGTTAACTCTGGTCCACCCACAAACCTGAGTCTCAGCTCGGCTGAAGTGAACTCTGGTGTTTCGAATGCATACGTGAATGCCAAGTGGACCGGAGACTGCTCCAAAAGCAGGAAGTGGACTACAGCACAGGGAATTCTTGGTAAATACAACCAAAACAAATGCACATATCTAGCACTATTGGGAGAAACTGCTTGTGGCCAGACTTGGAGTGAAGAGGAGGTAAAAGCCTTCATACAAATATGGTCAGAAGAAAATATATCACTAAAATCTGACACCACTCCATTTTTGTTTACATTTCGTGAAGAAGGAAGTTGCACTCAGTGTCTTATTCAGAAGTTGTCATGTTGTTTCCTTTAGAGATTCTTGGTGTAGCGCCATCACAGCCGGGTGGGAAAACGAATTGTTTAAAGCAGGGGTGCCCAAGTCCAGTCCTTGAGAGCTACCATCCTGCAACTTTTAGATGCATCCCTCCTCCAACATGCCTGAGTCAAAAAGCTGAATTTCTGCACCAGCAGTTACTCAGCTCTGCAGAGGCCTGGTAATGAGCCATTCATTTGATGAATGAATGAATGGTGTGTTAGAGAAGGGATGCATCTAAAAGTTGCAGGGTGGTATATCTCTATGACTGGACTTGGGCACCCCTGGTTTAAAGGGTTTGGTTCATGTGACACTGCAGTGTGAAAGTGAACCGCACCAACTGAAAATGTAACAAACTCTGGTCCCCAGCTGAACTGAGTCTACCAGACTTTCGGGTGTGAAAACACCTTTAGCTTAGCAAATTTATTGAACTTCTCTGCTCAGGTTTAAGATTATAAAGAAAATAATTTTAACTGCAGTTATTCAATGGGGAAAAGTTCATGTCCTGTAATATTAATACTGGTTCAAAGAAATTATTCAATTTACTATAAATTAGACATAAATTAGTTGGAAAGTGTTGGAGTGACACTTGAAAAACAGTGGAGACTGAAAAGAACGGAGCCAAACAGTTGAAATGGAAAAACTAGATTGAACCTGAATTGCTGGGGTGAACAGTTACGCTGTGCTGTCAGTAAATGCAACAACACTGCAGACCCAGCTTATTGGTGATGCTGCTTGATCTTTGCTGTCACACACACACACACACACACACACACACACACACACACACACACACACACACACAAATACTGTGCATAGTGTGGGATACAATCCAAGGAAGACAACACTGGGCTCTGGAAGTTATCTAAAATACTAAAATGTACCAGTTTAAGTAAAGGAAAAAGGCAAAAAAAAACCCAACAAAAAACTGTCTTTCCGAAGCAGTTCTGTGGGAGGTTCAGAAGTGCAGAATGTCAAGCTCACTATTACCTTAGGAACGTCTACACGAAGAATCAGAGCTGTGTTTGCATATACAGCATTAATAGAATCATGTTTAAAGTATTATTGGGAGATCGCTTCTTTGCTTTTATAGGCAATGTTGTCATTCTGATTACATCAGAAGGTATGCGTATATTATCCAGTGATGCAGGAACTTCACTGCATCTCCATGGTGAAAGACGAGCTGGATCACAAAATAAAGCATAAAAAGTGATGAGTGATGTCCCTGCCGTTAACCATGTCCATCATCTTTGAGTGCAATAAAAACTACCAGAGGTGCAAATGGAGGAAGCTGAAGGAGTTTTCTTTATGGAGGAGATTAGATGGAAAATCAAGGGGCCTATCTCGGTTGATCACTGGAGGAGGGGTGGGCCTGTCAGAGGTTCTAAGTCTACCTTTAGTTATGATTTTGAGATAATCTTGTTCACAATGCAGGTCTTAATTCCCATATGCATTCTGAGAGCTATTTGTTTTTTTCTTATATGGTTGTTCATATTATCACATTCACAACTTCAATATGACAGATATCCTCCTTGAAGTAACTCAAATGCACAGAATGTGTGATATGCAGCACGTTGTGTTTATGGAAGTACATCATGGATGCTACACACGTCAGCATATGTGTATCGATTCCAAAGCTGTGCAATTGGAGCACAAAGAAATTATGAATAGCTCCATTATCAATGTAAGTAGCGTTGTTCTGCACAGAGCAAGAATAACGAGACACAGCTGAAACCTGCTTCGGTGTGCGCATGTGATTATTAAATAGAGCAGCAGTAACAACATCTGCCATGCTTGTTTCATCCATGATAGATTTGATTTTGCCACTTTCTGCCTCCTTGTGCAAAATGGTAAGTCTGTCAGATGCAATCACATAAAAGTCAGGTAAAATGCTACATGACTGCTCAGAATGAGGTCACTATAAAAATCATCAGTTAGATATCCAGTTTGGGATCACATTTAAAAGTTGCCTGTGATAAAAAAAAAAAAAAAAAAAAAAAAAGATTTGTGCCATGCAGGCTGTTGTAAACAAGCTAGACAGTTGTTTTTGTGCAATCATACAATTAGGGAAATAAAACACAGCAACATAAAATAAGTAGAGAAAATGAAAGCAGCTCTATTTGGAATTTAGCAACATTAAATGACGATATATATATAAGCGTATAATTCGATCTCTAACAGAATAATAATTTAGAAAAACATGATTGATGAATATAAACAAGTTTATACTAAAGGTATCAGTTTAGTTTTGGTCAAGTGGGGAACTATGAGCATGAATTTATTTAGTTTTTTGTGTGAACTACACTTTTAGCTTTTAAACTGGCATTTGACCTTGATCTTTGTTCATTTTTTTTTATCAAGCTAACTGACAGCAGCACTGAGAAGAAGTTAACTTGCACAGTTATTGCTCTTATCCTTTGAGGATACATTTAAACCTTGAGGATCAAGGAGCAGAACGTTGCATCATAAGATTATAACAAGCTTGAAATACCAAACACTGTGAGCTTCTTGGAAGACTCCTGTAAATGTGTTACATTCCCCCTATCATTATCATTATCATGTTAGAGAGTGAATGAAAAAATAGAAGAAAACATGTTCATAATTAATCATGGAGGAGTTTTTTCCACATCTGGATCTATGGCAAAAGTCATAAAATATCAAGGAGCGATGAGTTGGGGAATTTGGGATGACCCGGTTTTCCATCTGATCTCCACAATGTTACAGTGTGGGATCGCAGAAGTAATGTTTTCTCCTCATCTGGTCATGAGTGTTTAGCCCCTGGGGCAGGGCCAATAGGCCTTGAGGCTTTCAAGAGAGAGATCATTCCTGTCAGTTTTAATGAGCCGTCTTGCTTTACCAATTAAGCTTCATACAATACTAAAAGCTAGAGAAAAGGAATCCGAGAACAGTTATCAGAATGATTCAGACAAGCCAAAAAAAACGAGTGATGATTTCTTTTTCACAGCAGAGCAGTGATGACTGCTTTACAGATTATCATCTGAGACGATTTCTAACCTACATATTATGTGATCAAGTCTGACTGAATGCCAGAGTCAGAGTATTGCTTCAGTTTTTCATCATTCAAGGTTTGAGGCAATTTACAGCTTTAAACCTGTGTTGTACAGAGCATCAAGGAACAGAGCACACTGTAATTTAATATCCATGCTTGTTCATGTTTCTGGACTTGCAGCAATGTGTCATGATAGGGATAAAAAGGATGCTTAGCTCTGCTTGCACCACTGAACAGGATGGAGTATGCATGCGAAATTAATGAATTAATGTTTGAATGTAAATAGATCTAAAATTAAATTTGTTAGAGGTTACAGCCCTCAGAATGAAAACAGAAAACAAATTTAGCAACTAACAACTTCAAACTACCGAATAAAACCCAACTCACTGTAAAAGGGATTTAACTTAAGCTGAAACCCTGCTTCACTTGTGTTAACAAACAGAAAGGAAGCTATAAACTCCAAGGCCAAAACAACAAACAAAAATACCCTGTTCTGACTGAAAATGAAAACAGTTCCTATCTAAAAACAACAAAAGTAAAATGCCTGAGCTCCCTTGCTGGCCACAAAACTGGATAGAACTAGCAAAAAGAAAACGAACACCTACCAAACATCCTATCTAAATCAAGATATCTTGAATTAAAACAGTTCACCAAACAAGAAGATCTAGTCACAGAATTGCTCTCAGTGCACAGGATTATGTTTAAGAACCAAACAAATCACAGATGCTCAAGAGGAAAGGGTGTGGTTCTGGATGACTGAAGCTTTTCTGTAGTCCATTGACGAGGAGGAAGGGATTTCAGCTGTGCATCAAGGTGTGACAGCAGGCCTGTAAACAAACAGAAGAAATAAGCTCTCTTTTTGTAAGAGAGCCCAGAGAGGTCAGTAGACATAACATCAGATTGTACACACGATTGTCAAACTTAGGACTAGTCACAAGTTATGTTTGTTGCAAAAACTTAAAGTCTAAAGCTGTATATCCTTAGCTGGATGCATTAAGTTTAATCCAGTGTTGAATTAGGGCATGTCATACAGTAACTGTGTTTGGTACATCCTCACTCATTGTTTGCTGACACAGTGTTTCTTTCTTGGCTTGAACATGTCACAGTCTTTTCCTATTTGCACACTTTTTACCATATAAATGGTGCAAAGGTTCCAAAGGTCAATAGAATGTCATTTATAACACTGATTCCATGAAAGGGCATATGTCATAACTTTAACAACTTTTCTTTTGCAGTTGTATACAGGGTTTTAGGTCATTATAGCTATTTTCATTTTGAAAATTGAGAAATATGTTAAAAGAGTGGAAGAAAAAAAGCAATAAACCCAAGCACATGCCTGAACTTGGGCATCAATGCACAATGGCCAAAAAGTGAAATATTGATGACAAAGTCTGAGGCTTCAATTTGACTTCATAGGGCTAATATATACATTGGAATTTGTCCAGTGATTAGGAGGAAGTCAGGGAAAATATCACCAGAGAGCAGTAAATTAAGACCTAATTGACCAGCACCCCACCCAGAGTTTTAAAAGCTCTTTGTGGCTTGACAAGTCTATAATTATAAGTAAGTCTATAAGTTCCAAATGGCTACTTGTAATAAAACTCTAATTTGAACTATTCCAATTCTATCAGCCTTAAGGTCAGATGTTGCAATTTCTGCTCCGGTTCTGACCTGCATTGCTATTGTGATTCATTTCTCCAGACAGCTGTGTCACAACAAATGGCTACATTATATTCAAAAGTTTCACTTTTCTCCACATATTCAGTCTGTGCCACATATTCATACTCAGAATAGTTCAATTGCACTGTACAGATGTAAAACATTATTACGAGGACACCATTTCTCACCACTCAAACTCTTCAGTGGAAGGTTGTTCTTTAGAATTACGTATCTGATTTGCAGCAGACTGATTGATTTGATTCATCTATTCATGTTTCATACTTTTCAGGTTTTCTGGCGGTGAAATGATTTCCTTACTTTAAACTACAGTGTTAATGGCATCATATCATTGCTTTTAATGGTAATAATGGTGTTTATTACCCCATTAGACTCCTGTGTTGTATATACTAAAAATGAAATATTTGAAGAGGTCATAGTTTTGAATGTATTTAGCATCCAAAGAACAACAAGAATATGTTAATCAATAAGAGTTTTCCTATGGCTCAGACCAGAACAAGAATAACCACTGTTTTATGCAATAATAAATTTTCTAAGGCCTCCTTAAAGATAGCTGTTTACTTTCAAGCAACAAACCCATTTTTCATTTGTGGTAATTGTGATCAAAGTAGAATGTAAAATAAAATATGAACTGTTTGTAATTACCTTCTTACTAGGAGACATGAAAGAAGCTCAGTTATCTCCACTTTCTTGCAACATATCCCTGTGATCTGATTTTTATCTCACGCCATTTGTTAAAAGCAACTAGTGCTTGAAAACTTCTGTATTGTTTCAACATATCTGTTGTATCAAATATACTTTATTTAAGAATCATATGCAATATCAGTTTTATTTTTTTTCTGTAGCTTTATGTTTTATTCCTAATCATTGTTGCCTTGAGCACCCTTAAGGAACTTTAAATCTTTTGTTTAATGGTGATTTGAGAGAACATTACTAAGGTAACCTATTTAAATGCATCCATCCATTGTATATATGAGCTACAGAGGTTATTGGGCGAGAGGTGGTGTATTAACATTTCATAAGACCCTTAAAAAAATCTAAATCAGTACATAAATGTTGGCTGGATTCCAGAGCCCAACCTGTTTTAATGACAGTAGTTTTACTGTATTTAGTTAGCCAGCAAACTCATCTGACTCGAACTTCATATGGTGTATCATCAAGAAAAAGAAGAGAGAGACCATGCCTAACAAAACAGACAAGCTAAAAACAACTTGGGCCTCCATAACACCTGCGCATTGCCAACTTGGGTTGGTCACCTCCATACCTCATTGATGCAGTAATTCATGCAAAAAAAAAACCTCCCCCCAAAAAAACAGGCAAATATTTAGTGCATATTCTGTACAAAACATTCAGCAGGACTACATTTGTGTATTTAAAAAAATTTTTTTTACTGATCTTTGTGTTTCATTTATCACTTTGAGTTTGTATTTGGATCATTTTGGGTAGTTCGATGAGTTATATCTTGTGTTCTGTTCTGTAGTGGTTTAGATTCTGTTTTCAGTGTTACTTTTAGCTCCTTGACTAACAGGATCCTTTTGTGTCCTGTTCATATCCCCTCAGCTCCTCAGTTTGGTCACTCACTCAGCTGCATTGCATTCCATGGATTGGTCTCACTTATTTCGCTATGTCATTCAGTCACCTCTCCAGCAGTTATAAGCTCCTCTTCAGATCTTTCTGTTACTCATTGTTTTCCATGCCAGTTGTGTTTTTGTCATTGTTGCTCTCTTTTTGGAATAAGATGGTTTGTAGCTTTCTGTAAGTCTTATTCAACAAATCTACATCTTCTGTTATGATTCATGTTTGGTCCTGCCCATGCTGTAATTAGTTTTCATTCTACTCACCTGTGTCACCTGATTGCTGATCTGTGCCACCTGGGCCCTGCTCTACTTAACTCCTCTCAGCCCCTGCCTCCCTGCCAGATTATCGACAGCCACGAGCCAGTAGAAATCCAGCGTTTCATGCCTTGCCTTCTTGTGTTTCTTCGACCCATTTCCGTCCACGGATCTTCCCCTCCTGCCAAGACCGTTACGGATTCCTTTGGTTCTGGATTTCTGGACCCTGACTCAAGCTCCGCTTCACGACCACCGAGTATTGCCTGACCCTCTAGTTAAGTTTGCTCTCTCTGCCTCTCCGTGTATAACCTCTGCCTGATTATCGTCTAGCCCCTGGTACTGCGTCGATTCTTCCTGAGCTGCTACCAGTTCCTGATTCTAAATAAACTTGTTTTTCCTTTACGTACTTCTGTGTGTGGTTGAATTTCCGGGTCCTCCCAGTGAGTCCTTACATCTTCAATATAAAACTGCTGTTCTCTGCTCTGCATTTGGGTCCCTCTCAACCCCAATACATGACATCCTCCCTGGTTTCCAGCTTTGGAATATATTCTGGCCCAACGTTTTTGTGTGTGCAAAGCAGCTGTTTGCCAGACATTTCGTGGCAACCATATTTGAATTCATTGCCAACTTGGGGATAAATTGTCCTTACTTTGACAACCCCATAATTGAAAGCAGCTTCTATGATCTACTTCTAGTCTATTGTAACAAAATGTCATGTGACCACAATAAATATCTACCAATATAAAGTCACTCATTGCTGGGGTTCAGTGTTTATGCAAACTGTTTTTAGAAAAATCATCCTTTTAATTCCCCAAGTAAGAAAAAAACTTGAAAGTTTATGTTCTTAAGGTTAAGTTTCGTATCTTCTTGCTGTTTTGCTACAATTTACCAATGAATAAAAAACACCTCGTGTCTATCGCCCTGGAATTTCATCTCTGTATTGTTCACTTTACTAGAGGCATTGTGTCAGTTGTGGTGTTTCTTCAGGTTGAACTACGGAGATATGTTTTTGGATGCAATAAAAGAGAAAAAGGACTAGCATAGTTCATAATAAAAACTTAATAGACTTCACATACTATGTATAGCATAAACCTAAAGTTGAAACGTCTTATTATAGGCAGAAAAAAAAGGTAAAACTGGGATTTTTATTACTTAAATATTTAAAAATAAGCGTTGTCTATTGTGAAAACACAGATTAAAATCAGTGGTTCTCAGGGGAAATTAACATGCTTACCCTTTTTTCCTGGAGTTGAATAAACCAAACATAATCTCATTATGGTGTGCAACATTTGAGTTTATGTGTGCTGTTATAATCTTGATCCCTTCACTAGATGTGTGTGCTGTCAACATTAACACCATGCTGGGGGCTTACTTTTCAGTAGCTAAATCACACAGGAGGAGATTTTGTTATAAAGTAGATGCAATGCAGTTGATTTAGTTTATATATTCTGACAAGGACTAACACTATGGAGCTGTTAGCAGCTTCTAAGTGTTTAAGTGGAGTGGGTGAAGGCTCAGAAAGTTGCGATAGTTCTGGCCTCAGTTGGTTAGAGCTTGGAAAAAGAAACCACAGATTGCAGATCCCCAGGGTAGAAAGCACAGACTCAAAGCTAAATGCAGTGCACACATACATACACAGATCCTTTAAGGCAGATCTAACGGTAGCAGGTGGGAACTCCAGGATTCAGTAATAGGACAGTCCTGATGGATGTGTTGCCTGCCCTGCAATGTTTTCCACACTGAGAGGCTAAAAACAGTGGGAAGTCAATGAGTTTTAAATCAGCTGCACAACCTTTATGCATCTGTCGTCACACATTCATTTCATCACAATACTGTAATTAAAAGCTGTTTGCTGAATGTTATCCAAAAGGCTAATTTATCATCTTTTGAACTTTTACAGCACTAGCTTCTTTTGTTCTTCTATTTAATTATGTAGCCATGTACTTGTTATTGAACACAGAAAAGCAGAGTGTTGTATGGTGTCAGAGTTCAACACTGTTGGAGAACATTAGCGAACAAACAGCAGCATGGAGACCAAGAAACACAGTAGACAGTTCTGGCATAAAGTAGGAGAGAAGTGTAAAGCAGGGATGAGTTATTAAACAATATCAAAAGCTTTGAAGATCTTACAGAATACTGTTCATTGCCTTATCCAAAAATGGAGAGAGTAAGGTACAACTTCAAAACTTTCATAGCATGGTTGTCAACCTTAACTGACAAGCAAGGTTGACAAGGAGAGCATTTATCAAAGAAGCAGCCAAGAGATAACTCCGGTGGGGATGAAAATATCCATCGCTAAGGTGACAGGAAAATGATTAGATATACACCTCACAAATTTGCTCTTTATGAAAGCATATGCAAAATGGAAGCCGTTGTTAAAAGAAAGCCACAAAAGGTGCTGAATGCATTTAGCCACAATCCAAACAACACGTGTAAGAAGATGAACTGGTTAGATGAGACCATGATTACACTTTTTGACCTACATGCAAACCCATATGTGTGGAGCAAAATTAAAACTGCACATTAGTCTGAACACACCATACCCACCATCACACATTATTGTGGCACCATCATGCTGTGGAGATGTTTTTCATACAATGGGGTAGTTTTGAACAAAGCGTGTTTAGGTGTCAAAATTGGCCGTATACAGTACCGACCTAAGTGAAAACCTGTGAAAATACTTGAAAATTGATGTTCATAGACAGCCTTCAGTCTGAGCTTGACATGTTTTGCAAAACATATAAGATAAATGTAATTATGTAATTATTTACCAGATCTGGAAAGCTTGTGTAAAAATAGACTAAAGGACTTGGAGCTATAATTTAAGCAAAACGTCTCATTTCCATACATTTTTACAGTTATGTATCAAAATGTGAGAAAAGTAATGAATTGTTTTCCAAGGAACTGTTATAATCATGGAAAACAAGAAAAGACTACAAAAAACTCCTAATTAATTTGGCTTTCATACATGAATGTACAATCAATATCTACTGGTAAACTAGACATTTCTGAAAAATATGCTTCTCATTTAATTAGGGACTTGAATGTGTTTGTCAAATACACAGTGATGTAACACATCATTTAATCCCATTGGATCCATTTTATTGCCTCAGAACATTAAGACTGAACTGTTCAGAAACATACTGTAGATTACAAACGGAACACTTTTGCCAACTTTTGTATGCTTTACAATGCTTTTTTACAATGACGATGTGTGCTGTAAAAAGTTAAAATCTGAAAAAAGTTAAAATGTGCATTGCTATAATATTCTTATATGAATAGCTGCAACATTTTTAGATTTTCTAGTCAGTGATAACATTCTTCAGAGTAATATTTATAATTTAATTAAAGTGAGAAACCATTTATTCTCCCACTAATCATAGCCAGGGCTTCACTCAAGAATAGTTAACACATACAGTAGAGTTTCTTGTTTTATCTTACAAGAAAAAAAGCCTAAGAATATCCTCAGTTGGTTCAACTTAACCTGAGAGATGTTTAAAGTGATGAATAAAACATTGCAATATTTTGGTCCCTTCAGAACATCAGATCTGCCTTTAGCAGAAATATACACACACTCAAGGACTCTGCAGGGTAACAGATTTATGCTGACAGTAGGCCTTGAATCACCTACTCAAATCAACTTCGGGGGAAAAAAAAAGATTTACAGTGATTTATCTTTTTGTCTGGCTAAACAACATGGAAGAAGATTAATTCTTCTGTTGTGTCTGTAATTATGAGGGTTCTTTTTAGCATCACAGTGGATATATGAATAGGTAGCACAAATTCTGTTACATTTATTAAAATGTAAACTACAAGCTTTTTTACTTCTTAGTGCTATTCTATAAAATATCAAATGTATTTAGAGCTGATCATATAAATTTACTTTCCTTGGATGCCTGAATATTTGAACAAGGGTTATTTTTATTGCATTAATGGAATGCAATAAAAATAATAAAGGACCTAACACATGGTCCTTTATTACATGGGCTAGAAATGAAACACAGAAAATGTTTCCTAAAGAAAAAGGATGCATGTGGAGTTCACATAACATTTAATCAAATTGCTATACTGCTGATCGGTGATTCAGGGCTTGTATTCCTCGGAAAAACCCTTAAAAACTTGAATAAAAATGCAAACATGCATACCTATGCCAGGAATGGCATTGCATCAGTGATAAAAATAATTAAAATGCTTGCACAAGCAGGAATTTACTTGTTGCCATTTTTTGTACCAATATATTGAGAACTGAATATATTGGTTGGTTTGTTACCAACCAAAGTAGCTTTATGACGTACCAGCTTAAAACTAATATAAGGTATCTGTGATAATGTGGCTTTTTGCCACTGGATTTACAGTGGAGATGAAGACTGAGGCAGAGTATGGTGGAAACAGCAGGTGTTTATTTGTCCACATTTGGAAAAACTTGACTGATTTATTGAGTAAATCTGTGCTGATTAATTTCTAGTTAAATCTGCTCTGTGTCTATAGATCCATTTTCATTTGATATAAACAGCTACTTTGACTTCTTCCATGATGAGTCAAATGCTGCTTCTGCTCATTCACCCAGCTACCCTCATCTTAAACTTATTGTAGAAAAAGATATCTGTTGAGAGCTATTTTTAAGCTAGTGCAATAAATTTTTTTGTTGTGTATCTGTACCATGACCAAAGGACTCTTGATCTTGAATGTCTTTGATGGAAACATATACCTTGGATTCAGCTGAACATGTAACTGTGCAAACAAGAGTCAGGTCCAGGAAAATGTATTCAGCAGCAGAGCTGATCAATGTCTGCGTTTCTGATGATTTTTCTTACAATACTTTCTTTGGTTACCAACAAGAGTGAGCCGGATATGTTTCCACGGGTTCTGACTTGCTTTGTCAACTTTTGTCAGCTTTAGTCTGGGTCTTCAAAATGCCTCTAAGCAATGCTTTTGTCTTTTTGACTTATGAGAGTTACATAACATGCATTTTACACTTCTGGCATCATCTCACTTTTTAAGTGGTCAAATATCACTATTTACGTAAGCTGCTGCTGTACAAAATTTTATACCTACTTATGGAGATTAAAAATAATTTGTATTGATTTTTGACCCAAATAAGTATTTTAAATTATTTTTAGGTCTGATTTGGACTGGTGATGGAAAAGCATGTAATTGTAATACTACTGCAAAATTGTGATAACATCAAATACTGTACCAGTAACTTGCGTTTTCCTGACTAATTTCTTTCAGAAAGTCAAATGCCTGAATTCCTTGATGAACATATCATTCAGCCTGGTAACGAGCCATTCATTTGATTCAGGTGTGTTGGAGCACTGACGCTTCCAAAAGTTACAGGATAAGAGCTCTTGAGGACTAGACTTGGGTACCCCTGTCTTATTTACCTCAATTAACCCCAGTTTTAAAGCTGAAGGCATGTTTTTGTGTTTTGATAAAGGTTTTTGGAGTGTTTTGGAATGTTCGTTTAGAAATAAATGGTTTATCACTAATATATCAGGCAAGGTAATAGCTACAATAGTTTTGACACTAAAAAAACATTCTTTGATATTTTACCTTTGCACAGGTGCCAAAAGTTTGCATTTTGATCTAATAATTGTGGAGCTATTCTTGATTTATTTTGTGATGTATTTTCAGGTGGGAATTACTTCTAAAACCCCTTAGAGCTAAAGAGGTTTAAGCTTTGGATGATACTTGTGTCACTTACAATTAGTTACGAATATGATTCATTCTTATTTCTGTCAAAATAATGTGGAGTCTTTGACTCTACAAATATATTCTTCAATAAACTAATATCTTGATACTGCTGATGTTTTCAAAAGCTTGCAAAAGTGATAGACTATTGCTAGCATAATATGCTTAAATTCTTTTTTGATTTGACTTCTTGATAATTTAGCTTGTTTTTAGAGAGCACAGCACTTAGAGGAGGTAAATGACACAAACAAGTGCAGTTTACTCTGAACTTCACTGTAAAGGTTCCATTCCACTTTTTCATGAGAAAAAAAACATATATATATATATATATATATATATATATATATATATATATATATATATATATAGAGAGAGAGAGAGAGAGAGAGAGAGAGAGAGAGAGAGAGAGAGAGTAAACGCTGGAAACTTACTACACCATTCATCATAGTGACTAACAGAACTTAAAGTTATACACTTCAGGCTTCGATATTGACCATTTAAAAATGCCTAGATCATATACTTGGAATTATATCAAAACACTGCAGAAAAAGTTAATAAATTAAAAATACATGATAATACATGATTTCAACAAGTGAAATCTCCTAATCGGGGCATACTGACAACTAACTGTCAGTGCTAAGTTACTGAGTTGGCTGAACAGCTCAAGTCTGTTGAAAATGTTAGTGTGAAGCTGTTTTAAATGACATATGTCTCAGCTTGTCCTGACTCTGTCTGCATTGAACTGAGAATTTAAGTTGGAGAAGATCATGCCTAAGAGTAAAGGAAAGAATTCACTGTGACAAACCCTGAAGGCCACAATGTCTTGGTTCCTCTGCATTTTAAGTGTTGCTGGAGTTTTGACCTCACCAGATCTTTGTCTCACTCCATGCACATTAGAAGCAGGTGGCGTTGTGAAGTTGTTAAGTTGAAGTATGCAATATTGCCATCAATCACAACTACTCAGAAATCCCAGATTCAACTTGTCTCCCAGTATAAATATCTTGGGTTTTTAATTGATGACTCCCTCTCCTTCAAGTCTCACATTCATTTGTTAGTTAAAAGACTAAAGTTAAAATTGGGTTGGTTTTTTTTAGAATCTGGTTCTGCTTGTAATTTCACACCAAAAAGAGACTGGTTGAGGCCACTTTCATGTCTGTGTTGGATTATGGTGATGTTATTTATATGCATGCTTCATCACAATGCTTTAAAATGTTGGACTCGGTTTACCATGGAGCTTTAAGATTTATTTCAAATCTTAAAGGGCTAACTCACCATTGCTAACTGTATTCAGCTGTCAGATGGTCTGACTTGTCTTCTCGGAGACTGCAGCACTGGTGGATTTTAATCTATAAAGGGATCTTAGCCCAATTGCCTCCTTATCTTCAGATTTATATCCAAAGGAAAAATTCAAATGGTTACAGTCTATGTTGCCAGGATGTTATTTCTCTGTGTGAACCAAGGACCAGGATAGAACTGGGAAGGAAAGCTTTTAAATATGCTGCTCCTCATTACTGGAACCAATTACAGAAGGATCTAAAGACTGAAGAGATGGTCCCATTGAACAATTTTAAACATCTTTTGAATGACAGGAGACAGAAACCTTTGACTGTAGATGTTTTAAGTGATTTGTTTTTTTGAGTCAAATGTTGTGTTTAAAATATTTTAAAGGTTGAAATTGTCTTGCTGTATAGCCCAGGACACTCTTGTAAAAGAGATTTTTAACTTTAATGGGTTCTATTTCCTGGTTAAATAAAGGTTACATACATACATACATACATATATTTTGGAGCTTTTCTCTTTAATTTTGATGTCAGTGTCAACGTTATTACCACCTGCTGGCACAGCATAGGTATTACATTGCTTTTTAATGAAATCTCACAGTGTAAACACCAATTTTTCCAGAAAACAAAGTGTGGAATAATAAAAAATTAAGTTATGTTTCATATTTTTCTGCTACACTTTTGTAACCCTTGATATTCTTTCTCTGTACCAGACTTTTCGATGGCCCATTGCCAGCAGACTCAATGAAAACGAGATGTTGGAGATCCAAGTGTATAATTACAGCAAAGTCTTCACAAATAGGTGAGTTACAAGCTCCAGCTCTATGCTTTTCTTTTTTTAAAACTGCATTCAACGCACGGCATCTTTTAGTCTGATCATTCTATGCACAGTACAGCAGGGTTTGTTTTTGTTTGTTTTGTTTTTTTTTACCACCTTTTGGTGTCTGATATCAGTATAGATTGTTGCCTTTGGTTACCTTTGCTTTTTCCTAAATGAGAAAGTAAATACAGTGAAAGTCTGTTGCTGTGCTGACATTATGATGAAATAATATTAATTCTGAACAATTTTTCACAAAACCTCTTGGCAGGTTGGTGAATAAATTCTGTAATGCTCAGATATTTTTAAAATGGAAGAGGTGCCAGAAACCATTGGACTCTGAATGAGCTGCGTCCCATCCAACAGCATTTCAGAGTAAATCCATTTGTAGTTTTGGCACCTTGCTTGTCTTTCATTGTCAGCCTGTGACCAGCTCAGACTGACACCTGACACATTGTGAGTGTCTCTGAACTAAGGGGGAGAATGAGCCTGAATTCCCGGAGATCTTGACTTAAATGCATTAAATTGGCTGTGTAAAACATTGCAAACGACTAAGCTGGACATGAGTCACTTTCACATCAACAGTTCTTGAAGTAATGAAACTGCAATTCAACCTCTGTAATTAGCTCATTTGTCATGTCACACTGTCCAAACAGTCAGCTCATGAAAAACACAGTATGATGTAGTAGAGTTCAATGCTTATGTTCTGGACTTGTTGACATATAAAAATGTATTACACTCTTCATTTATCCATGCAGGCTTTTTTGAACACAGCCACACATTTACCCTCTACATTTGACCCACATATGAGTGTAAACACACACTGCAAACAAGGAGCTATTAAAGGCAGACCAGAGGCTGTGTTTAATACAGAAATAATTAAAGCTGCCTGGTACTCACTGACACCAGTTGTGGAAATAATAAAAATAATCTAAGCTATTATTTCAATAATGTAGAATCACATTGAAACAGAAATTATGTGTTTGCTTAATTAAAAAAGTTAATATTTGCTGTGAGTTCTCGTTTGTGCAGTCCGCAATTTCGCGTCATCAGTTAGAATGATGAACTGCATTACTGTGGAGGCAAATCAATTACTTTCTATTTCTGAATTAATTGCAGACACATAGTTTATATTCAAAATAATAACCATCCTACAGCACTAACCAGAGTGATCACTATTTTGGGGGAATTTTAAAAGATTTACCAGTAAATGTAGTAGAATAACAGAACACCAAAAGAAGCTGTGTAATTGAATAATTAATTGAAGGGTGCATATGTGAAATAATATTAAGGTGGTGTTCAATCAATAAGGTAATTTATTCTGTAAAAAGACAGGTGGCCCTTGTTTAAGGAAAAAGACAGCAAATGTTGTACATGCTGGTTATACAGCACTCCTCCCTGAAAATCTGGGCTTGGCCTGACAGACAAGAATAAGAAAGAATAAGAACCGGGTACTTTGAATAAAAAGTTGATTGATATTAAGAAGTGCAGGAAATGATATGCTATGTAGCTAAAATGATCAAGGAAAGCTTGACCAATGCAAAACAAATGCCAGAAACATTTATATGGATAGAACAGCCAAAACAACAATGACTTTCAGCTGAAAGAAGGTCTAAAGGTATACACAAGTGACCAATAAAAGACACCTACATAAATCCCAGTTAACAGCAAAAACTCCCCACAAAAATTCAACATTTGCTGAAGATGTTACAAAAACACAAAGGATGCCTTAACCCTTAAACAGGCAACGTGCACCAGGACATACATACTCTTCAACAGCCTGTAGGAGGTGTGCAAGAAGGTTTTCACTAATCAAGCTGGCATTTATCAAAAGCTTTGTCTGGTATTAGCATCTAGATCACATGATTTGGTTCAGCCTATATTTTATTGTTTCGTCAGCCTGATCAGAAAGCATCAAGGCTGCCATTGGTGGAGAACCTGCTCTCTGGTGTGTAATCATATATTATTCATATTTATTTTCAATAAAACAACCATATAAATTCCTAAAATTAATTAGTATATTTTTTAAACAATCTGATAAAGAAAAATAGTTCCAATTGTGTTTGTGGTTTTACTTAGCAGCTTTTGAAATTTTTGTATCCCCTGAGATATGTTGCCAGCTTAGAGGTAGAAATTTGGATAATGTGTTTATTATTCAAAATTTTGTTTGTTTTTGGATCTGGGAGCCAAATACACTTTGCCGCATACAACAGTTTATGGCATATTAGGGATCATGGATCAGTTTGAATACATATACAGTACTTGACAAAATCCTGTTGCCTTATGTCAGTAACATAACAGTAGTTATACAACTAACTATTAGTTCAGTAATTCAGTGGAAACCTAACCAAGTACTTTCAGTTCATACACAAATGTTGTCATTTGTAATGAAAATGCAACTAAGATTAACTTTCCTCACCTTCTATAGGCTGATAAGAAATGTAGTCAGTGTTTCTTCATGTTTTGCTTTGGAAAAGAAAGTGAGTCGAGCAGATTTGCATGACTGAAAATAAAAACATATAAAGAATTTTGGAAAAAAACCCAACTATAAAATAAAAGCCAAACATTCCTCATAATTCTTGATGGTGATAGTGTACAGCTACACTGCTGGTTTTATATGGTTTCAGACAGAAATAACACTGGAGAAACTGATGTTTTCTTGCATTTATGTGTGTGTTTGGAGGTTTTAGGAACAGAAAAAACATTCTTTAGTGGACAGGCCAAAGCAGAACAAATGTAAAAAGTGTTTTTAAAAAGTGAATGATTTTATTTCACAAATTCAAATTTTTGGATTTCAAGCTGTTAAATTTACTTTCAATCACTTTCTAATCTGGGGTCGGCATGCTGTTCTACCTTTGTGTCCGGTCTTTGTTTTGTAAGAACTTGGTCCCAAAACCACTTGGTTGGGTTTAGGCAACTTCAAAATTTGTGTCACCAATGTTTGACACCAAATTCTTGTCATCCTTTTTTTAAAAAAATTATTAAACAAACAAAAAAAACTGCACAGTGTTTTGGAATATAATGTATTGGACAAGAAATGTTGAGGCACCAATTATTTTCAGCTTGACAACTTTAGATCAGCCATTTTGGAGGAAATTTCCAACCTTTTATGCCTTGCTCAGAAGTTTGTTGAAAACTAGTCATTGGTTCATCAGTCAGTGTTGTAGATGGCATTTTAACTTGGATAAAATCCACTGATACTGATTTTATCAACTTGTCTTCCTCTATAATGAACATTGACTTTGCATTATCTTTGAAGGAAGTGTCTTGCTAGTCCTTAACTATGATTGTTGTTGTTTTTTTTACATATGCCATCTAATCAATCCAAACACTCAGAAACAGCAGAGATAAACACCAATATGCTCGACCATCCTGCTGTTTCTTTCCAGTAAGACCGCTGTGTACAAATACATGGTACACTAATGCATAATCTTTTCAATAGCATTTGTGAAATCTACTTCACTATGGAAGATATGTACTACTGGAACTCTGAAGAACTGTTACACAGTTGTTATTTCACACTGGAAAGTTTCCTGTCAGGGTTTTCTACCTCCTCTACAAATAAAGAGGCAGTTTGTCTTCTTCTAAACACTGACAGCAGGTCCATCTCCTGTGTTTGAAACAGATCCAGTCAGGTTTCACACTGAGTTAATTGATGCTTTTTTGTAAGCAGTTAAGGGGCCAAACTGAAGAAAGATCACATAGCCCTGGGTTCAATCAAACTTTATTTGCTTGTCACTCTGTGCATATGTTAGTACTACTGTCTTGGTATTTTATTTGTGTGACCTTACAGTCAGATGGTGACTTACTTCTTATACAAGCAGAGAGATGACTGAGATCTAAAAAGCTGGTGACAGGTGTGCAGACAGATGTTGTATTAGTTCTCCATCAAGACAGGGCTAACCTGCCAACAAGATTTTTGTGGTGCTATTGTGAGGTGAAGTGAAGCAGACACAAACAGGAATGCTGTTTCATAACTCAACATAAACAGGTGCAGGTTGTCACATAGTCTTGGAAACCTCACAGTTTGAAAAGCAACTCTTCTGATACTGTGACAAAGCTAGTATTCCCATGAAAATTGAATTTGGCACTGCAACATAAGGCAGTATGAGCAATTTTCAATGGATCTTACAAGATGTCAGTGTTGGTATGTCTGGTGCTTTGTGTTATTCTTTTGTTTTTGTCTTTTCTCCATATTCTCCACAAATTGTGGAATTAGTTTCTTATAAATTTAAAGCAATAATGTTAGACAACAGCTGATGTTTTCTTCTGACTTTTCTTGAAATAAGATCTATATTTATAATTTTTAGAAAACTATCCTTAGAACCTTACAACTGATTACCACCAAACAAGAAGACCCGGTCTCAGACAAAAGAAATTGTAACTACTACAGAATTTCTTTGTTGTTAATTTATTCCAGAAAAAGATCCTGTGAAATCACTTTCATTATTTTGCAAAGTCTGTTTAATTTTTTCTCCATTTACACTTTTAACGTTTTATTTTTCTAAATTCAGCTTTTTCTATTCGAACCATATTCATTAACCCAAAAAGTGTGTAATTATGGAGTGAATGAAAAATAATTCAACAAATCAATAGCCAAATAATTCCACATTTATTGTAAAATTAAACTTTACCATGTGAAAACAGAAATTCTATGAGCAGTTTACTACATATTTATAGTGATTGTAACCCTGGCACAGAGAAGTTGGTAAATAATTCAGAGTGAACAATAGTTGCTGTTGTTCTCACACCTGCTCCATATGTCCACAGGCTACACGACTAAAATGATGACCGAACTACTTCATCTCTTTAAGTACCAACACACTGTGAGGCCAGGATGTTACACCCTATAACAATAAGGGTGATCACATTACCATAAGACAACGGTGGTGGTGATGCATGAGGGTCACTGTATGCCAACGGCATATACAACATGTTTAATTAGCAGTTTTCTCCCCTGGCTGATGGATATGCTTTCATAATATGCTCTTTGTGAGTGCACTGTGTGTATGTGTGTGTGTGGGCACGAGTGTGTATGACATAGATAGAAGGTCAGAGGTTTGGATAGTCTTAAGTTTTCAACTTCCATTGGAAACTATCGAAAACTCTGTTTAAAAAAGCATCTGATGACAATTATACAATATATTTATAGTGGCTTTGATAGTCAAAGCTAATTATCACTGGAACAAATACAATATTTTTTTCACCAAAATTCATCTTTTTGCCCTACATGTGTGGTGGAAAACTGGTGATAATGAAAAAAATTGAAAATGTATGGGAAAAGGAGTTTCCCCTTATTACTGGTCACTTGTAGGCTATATTAACACTGCAGGTCTTAATGCACAATTCTGATTTTTGTGAAATCCAATTTTTTTCACGTCGTCGTTCACATTTCCAAATATTTGCGACTTGTATGTGATCTCCTGTGTGAACTGCAAACAACCTGAAAGAGTCCCACATGTGCAGTAGAGGATGTAATAACATCACATGTAGTGAGCGTGCTCAGTGTTTGCACAAGCGAACAATTGATGGTAATGGTGGAACATATCTTGTGATTTTAAAGTTGTTGTCCAACCGGAGCCAGCACATTAACATCTCTCTCCATTGACTTCTCTCTGTATTATCGTCCGCCATGGTTGTTATTTTTCTTCCTGTTTCCACCTATCAAAGCGCAGAATAGATGCTTGTCGAGTATAAATGACACACAGATCGGATGGATGTGACCTGGCTGTACAGATACAGCTCACATTTGAAAAGATCAGATACGTATTGGATTTACGACCACATATCCAAGTGGCCTGGGTCACATTTGTAAAAATTGGA
Organism: Anableps anableps; assembly: GCA_014839685.1. Classification (NCBI taxonomy): domain Eukaryota; kingdom Metazoa; phylum Chordata; class Actinopteri; order Cyprinodontiformes; family Anablepidae; genus Anableps; species Anableps anableps. Next base: position 19,321,225 of record CM026086.1, on the reverse strand, counting down.
TCTGTGTTGTTCAGACTGTCATGAAAAGATCAGATACAGGTCACATAAGGGAGAAAAAAAAAAAAAAAAAAAAAAAAAAAAAAAAAATCCGATTTGGGTCACTTCAGGCTGCAGTGTGAACATAGTTTTAGTTACCAAGCAGAGATCTGTGATTTTCACTCAAACAGCACTCAAACGAAAACAGGAAGCAGACACATCACTCACACTCAGTGTCTCTTCAGTCTGTTCAGCCTGTTTTAACTAAACAACAGCAGTTAATATCTCTTATACTAGATAAAACTGGGAGTTGTCATGTGCAGTTCTTTGCCAGAGATCTGGGAACCAACATTTCTGGTTCAGATCAGCAGCATTGTAGCTCTTCAATTAGGATGTTGACAAACACCAAACTTTGAACCAAGAGGAGGACTCCACTCTTATCTGTACCTCCTGGCATCGCTGAATCCTCCTTAAGGTCCAGTTGGGTGAAAATAGAAAGAGCATCACATAAATCTAAAAGCAGCTGCAAAAGACGAAGTGAATACATTTTTCAGGTTATGCAAACAATTAAAGAGAAACTACTTTCTAAAATTGCGCTAACACTAGCATAGCACAACACTGAATATAGCATCCCCTTGATCAAACATGGTGTTTTCAGCATTAAGCTGTGGGAATGGTTTTCTTCAGCAGGGTCACTGAAGCTGTTCAGAGTTGATGGGAAGATGGATGGAGCTAAATACTAGTCAGTCCTGGAAGACAATCTGTTAGAGACTGGAAAAGATTGGAGACTGAGGTGGAGGTTCTCCTTCAAACACCATAAATTATCCTAAAAATACAACCTGGGCAACATCAGGGGTGACCAACCTAAGTCCTAAAGAATTACCGTCCTGCAACTGTCAATGAATCCCTTCTCCAGCACACCTGAATCAAATGACTGAATTCCCTCACGAGCAGTCACAGTGCTGCAGAGGCCTAGTAACGAGCCTCTCATTTGATTCAGGTGTGTTGGAGAAGGAATAACTCTAGGTTGCAGGATAGTTGCTCTCTAGGACAGGACTTGGGAAACCATGGTTTACATCAAAGCATTATTGTGTTAGAAATGGGCCATTCAAAGTCCAGAACTAAAATGAAAATTTGTGACAAGATTTGACTCTTAAGTTGTCTTTAGCAATATGACATACAGTAGTGTCTTAGAGATTGAGCAAATGAAATATCTTTTTGCAAAGCTAAACACAGTACTTGTCTTTTTCTTTTGAAACAGCACAAAGTATCTTCAGTTATGATGTGCTAATAAGAAATATACTTTAGTAAACACTCCTTTATCAGCATTCATTCTCAGATTATTTGAATTTTAATTGACTTCATTATAACTGATGTTAAAGTGTACTGGAATAGAGAATTTTATTTACATTTTGCATGCACTGTTACATCTTACCATCTACAGCTTGAATGCAATAACAGCCATAAGTGCTAAAACATCTTTAATGTCCTTCTATTAGATGGCTTTTGAAAGCACCCATGTTCTTTTCCTGCAGTTTCCTTATTTCTATTAAAAAGAATCTGAGTGAAAGAAATCTGGGTCATACTCTGTTTATGTTTGATTCTTTTTGAATCTCTGCTGTGATGGTACTTGGCTCTTGTGAAGCTGGAGCTGTACTCTGCCCACAGGCATCACTGCAGTAATAATGGCTGAACTGGGCCATACTGGAAAACATATTTTTTGGAAGCTCACACATTAAAAACAGTTTAATAGCATTTTTGTGTGTGTTTTGCAAGACCAGAAACATTCTGTTGTTATTTGCAAACCTTGTCGGCTGATAGGTACGTATCTTTGAACACAAAGTGTAAGTTGTGATTATTGTTTCTTTACTTTGAATATTGAAAAATCTTTAAAATTATCCCACTTCTCAAGCATTTTTTATCATGATCCATTGCTTGTCTGAGACTCACAAAGAATAAAAATACAAAATGAAAGGAAGGTGAGCTTTGAATTATAGAGCAGAGGGAAGTAAATTGTTGGTCAATAATGAATGGCACCCTTTGAAATGGTAAAAAGTGAGGCAGAACATGATAGGCCCCACTTAATTCAATTATTCACCACTTGTACACTTGTCACAATGGTTGAAAGGAAACGACAGAGCAGGCCTGAATGTATTGATCAGCCCTCTCTGATGAAGCAAGTAGTTGATTATACTGCAGTGGGTTAGCACTTACCGTGACGGGGATCAAAGCTGAACTTCAAGAAAAAGTTTTTTTCCACAAGCTATTAGTATCCTCTCTAACTTCACCTTTAGTCGCATCACCCAAGTCTGTAAATTTATGCATTGGGGAGCCTGACAGTAACTCACCTTCACAGTAAGAGCACCTGTCTATACCTGAGGGGAATCACTTACTTACAAGAAAACTTGGACTCAAAGTAAAGTCAAGTTCCAGAATAAAATGTAGCTCATTATTGAGTTTTGAACTTCTGTTAACTCAAGTACAGCCTCACTCCTTAATGTAAAAGCAATTCATATCCACTGGCTTCAGAGAAAACAAAGTGCCTGTAATGACAGCAGAAGTAGAGAGGGATTAAATTAGGGAGAAGACTAGAATATTAACAGCCTTATTTACCCTGATAAGATGTTGCCTGCCTTTGTTGTGTTAGTCTTTGCTTATAAATTTAATTAGAAAGTATTTTGTGTTTTCATGTTTAACTAAAACTGTTCTAGTGTGCCTTTATTCCACTCTTCACCTGGCTGTCAGTTTCTTTTGCCCAGCTGAAGCAATCATTACCCTAACGCATCAGTGTACGTTTATGTTTGGCTCCTGCATGAATACCCTTGTTTAACAATTTTAGAGTTCCCTGTGAACTGCATGCTAAACATCTGTGACACTTCCTTGTAATGGTTCCATTGCTGAATCATTTGAATACATGGTATGAATGCTATGAAATATAAAACAGCTTAATTTTCTGTTTCTTTTCATACGTAAGAGTAGGTGTAAACAACAGCACTGTGGGAAATGATATATGGTGTGGTTTTGCTATACACGTGTGACTTATAGCTCTGCAAACAATGCACTGTTATGAAGGAAACTCTTTGAATTATTCACTAGCTCTAATTGGCTGTTTGAAAGGGACCTGGGACAGAGTTTCTCTCTGCTGTTATGTTTTGTGAAGGGTCCTTGGGCAGCAGTGACCTGCATTCAATAGTATCCCGTTCTGTTATATTTCTTTGTATTTTTGAGTAACAGAATAGCACCCAATGTCAATATCCCCACAAAATATTTATTGGTACGGCCAATTGTGATTACCCTGTCAAAATGTCATGATACAGTGCCTTCCAAAAGTGTTCATTTTCAAATGTGAAAATATGGGATTTACTCTCGCACCCCTAAATATTATCAAATGCAACCGATTGCCTTCAGAAGTCACTCTGGAGGAGCTGCAAAGCTCTGGTAGAAGAATCTGTTGACAAGGTACACAGCAAAGATGTGGAAGAAGGTACTTTGATAATATGAGAACAAATTTGAAATTTTTGGCTTCCAGGCAAAACACTGTCAGAAAACTAACAGTGCATATCACCCTGAATGCACCATCTCTAACATGAAACGTGGTGATGGCAGCATAATGCCGTGCTGATGCTTTTCTTCACGAGGGGGAGAGTTATTGGCAACATGGATTTAGCTAAGGACAGATCACTAGAAGAAATCCTGCATAAGGCGCCAAAAGACTTGAGATTGAGGTGGAAGTTCACCTTCCAGCAGGATAATTTCCCTAAATGGCCAGAGCTACAATTTAATGGTTTAGATCAGCAGTGTGCAATGTCGATCTTGTCCTGCATTGGTTCTCTACTTCAACAAACCTGGATCAAATGGATATTACCAGGCTACTGCAGAACTTAATGGCACACTGAATATGTCTTTCAGCCATTTGAATAAGCTGTGTAGGACCAGGGAATCATCTACAACATACAGGACATCAGCCCTTATGGACTGGAGTTAGACACCTATGATTTAGAACTAAGCAAATCTCTGAGTTAGAAAGGAATTGAAGAAGTTCAGGAGGTATTAATACTTTTTGGAAGGCACTAAGTCTTTCACACTTTAGATGTTATTTAAAATGTTCACTATTTCCACTTATAATATTTTCTGCTTTTTAGGGAATGCTGAGAAAAATAATGAAAACGATTACAATAAAAAGTTGTTTGTTTTTATTTGTATATCTATTTTTTTTAGGAGACACAGTTTTAAGTTATGGGCCTGGTTAAATGTTCTTTTTTGCTTCTGAAGTTATGCAGTTGAAAGAAATTACCTGGTAGAATCTAAGTGAAGCCATGATAAGGGCAGGTAAAAAGAAAATCTGAATTGGAGCTTCAATGCTTTCTTTACTATCTCTAATATGGCCAGACTATTAATTCTGAAAAGGCAGAAAATCTTTTCTTTCTCACTTTCTTATCTTCCCTACATCATTAACTCACTTGAACACACCTACACACTGATATCAAAACTACTATACTTTGTCATTTTGCTGAAGGAAAATGAGCTTTATGGTTACTATCTTATCTATAAATCCTTAGAGAAACTTTCACCCTTATTTATTTATTTATGGGGTATCATAATCTTTCCATTATATGTTTTAAGTATGTTTTTGGAAAAAGCTTCAGCATCATATGCATTGTTTTATCTAACCCTTTTGTATATTTATATATTTTCACTTAAGGGGATTATATATAATGCTTCTAATATACTTTATCAGGTGACCTGCGTATCTAGGCTATGGTTAAATTTTTTACATTATGGAGCATAATCCATGCTTTTGAAAACATTTAAAGGAGCGGTATTATGTATTTTCCAGGCACATAGTGCCATTTTATAGCACAATCAAGCAACTACCTTACCTTCAGATGTTATAAGAACGGTGTACATATCACACATAACTTAAGACATTTGACTTCACAATTTGAGGCCTTGAAATTGGGCCTCTGTCTCTTTAAGAAGCTGCTGCTCTTCTGACACTCCACCTTCAGCACGTCATCACAACAACATTTCTCCATTAAGCAATTTACAACTAGTCTTAGGCGCGTTGGACTGAGAAGTAGTTCCTTTTTTTAAGCTCAGCAGACTGGCAGTTCCACCAGATATTTTTTAATTGCTGCTGCCACTGGTCTGGAGGAGCTGAGTGGGGAAGGAATGGGGGAGAGGTACTCTGTGAGGCAGAAGCTTGGTTTGGGGACTGAAGCTCTGAGGAGGAGCTTTGTGGAAACAGGCGACACTTTGTGAGAGCAAGCGTTTAGGCACCACCGAATGCAGTGATGTCCAAAGTTGGCCCTCAAGGGATCCTGCATGTTTTAGTTCTCTCACTGGTTCAACACATCTGGATCAAATGATGGCTCATTAGCAGGCCTCTGCAGAACACTGACATGCTGAGGAGAGAGAGAACTAAAACATGCAGGATGCTGGCCCTTGAGGACCGACTTTGGACACCACTGCCCTAATGGCTGCCATGGGAAATTCAAGTATTTCTCAGATATGTATGAAAGATCCAAAGCAACACTCCAGATATGTTTTTGATTATGGAATAACATTATAACATGATATAAAGCTCAAAAACATCAATTTTACATAATACCCCTCCTTTAAGTCACTAAAAGACATTAAATTATCTTGTTTTTTAAAATATCTTCACAATGTCAGTCCCCTTAGAGGCCAACTCAGAGGCAAACAAAATACATATTTGGAAAATTCTTTTTTAATACAACTTTCTATGTTTTATTTTTAAAAACTGTATAAATGCACAGTTTCTACAAGCTCAATGTACTGCCAAAATATAAACCTCCGAAACCTACCTAAACCTCCGAAAGTTTAGGTAGTGTTTGAGCTTCTTCGACATTTCCTTTAGGTGTGAGAATTCTGTGTGTGAGGTGGTGACAGCGTAGCACTTTCTCAGTGTGTCTCATCTCACATTCACCTCCATACTGTGAGGAAGGAAACACAGTGGAGAACAGATGCCTCTGGTGAGCAAGCAGGAAATATAATTAGCCATTTTATTTCTGTATGTGAAAAGGCAGAAGTGATTTTGCAAAAACTCAGTTAGGTTACATAGGTGAACAAATGGGCAGCAGAGTAGATCAAAAGAACAAAAAAAAAAAAAAAAAAAAACCAAAAAAAAAAAAAAAAAAAAAAAAAAAACAAAAAACATGTCACATGTTGCTTCATTTTAAATGGTGTGACTTTCTCTTTCCCTGCAGAGTGGTCGGGACTTTCTGTATGGTGCTTCAGAAAGTAGCTGAAGAGGGACATCTAGAGCTGACCGATACCCTCATTGATGACAACAACATATCAATAAAGGTAAGATCCTCCTTTTGAGTTGGTGGCGCATTGTATGAGCAGTCGCTAAGGCACCCCCAAATAGCCAGATTCAAGGATTTCTCAAACATGTGTGAATGAGTCAAAGCAACACTCCAGGTATTTGTTTGATGAAGGGATGACATTATTACATGACATAAAGCTAAAAAAAAAAGTTGATTTTGCATAACAGCGCCAACTAAAAATCTGAAAAGTTTGAATACAGCTGTTCTGCATCAATACCAGAGACTGTAACTAACAGGTTTTCTTTTAGGATTGCCTTATATTTAGTACCTTGCATATAGCCATCAACTATGATCTTAAACTTCTCTGTCTTGATGAAGAAAAGAATTATGCTGGTTTAACAATGGGGATGATGTGTTAAAGGTGAGGTACAGAGCATTTTTGCAGAATAAGTTAAAATTTTTAAATTGTCTGACCAGAACACGTTTTTCCTAAGGTTTGCTGTGCAAACCACAACAGGTCTTCCCATCATTTCTTTTAAAAATGGCTTTCCTATTGCAACCCTCCCACAAAGGCCGGGTTTGGGGAGTGTATAGTTGTCCTATCAGTAGATAATTCCACCTGAGTTGTACATCTCTGCAGCTCATTAAAGTTAGCATGGTCTTCTTGGCTGGTTCTCTGATTAAACCTGTCCTTTCCCATCCTTCAGTTTAGGTGGACAACTATGTACTAGTAGGTTTGAAGTTAACCAAAACTCATTTCATTTTTGGATGATGAACTGAACAGTGTTCTTTTAAATGTTCTGAACTTGTTTCATACATTATTTTATAACTTAACCATGCTTTAAGCCTCTCTACAATTCTGTCTTTGACCTGGCTGGTATGTTCCTTGGTATTCATGGTACAATTTGTTCATTAATTTTCTCCTATAAACATCTGAAGCCTTCACAGAATATCTTAAATGTGATTAAATGCCACACAGATGGACTCGATAAATTGGTGACTTCTGAAGGCATTTGGTTGCACTGTATTTAATTTTCAGGTATCCTAGTACAGGGGGCTGAATTCAAATGGAAATAACACTTTTTCAGATCTTATAAAAAAAATTTTAAAAACAATGACTGCACAATTATGCGTGATTTTATGTTGGTCTGTCACATAAAATCTCAAGAAATTACACTGAGGTATGTGGTTGTAACATAAAACATTCAAGGGTTATAGATGCTTTTTCAACACATGACAAGGTGATGGGAAATGTTTCATCTCTTTCTAAATTGTTAATTCAGGGGTAATGTATAAGGTCCTACCACTCTGTTATTGGCTAAATTATTTATTCTTTTTATAAATAAGCATATCTTTTGAGCAATGGGCTTAAAATGCAAAAAGGAAAACCTCATGAGAAACATGAAATAGAGAAATCAAATCTACTTTGGATTGCCAGTAGAAGATGTAAAAAAAACTTAATTTGTCAAGAGAGACCTTATCATTAAAGAGCTCCACATCAACAAGAATCTGATTTAAACTCTATTCTGAAAGCAATATCAGCACATTCTGTTCTATTGATTTTAAATTATACTCAGAGAAGCTTGGTGGAGAGAACTGTGTGCTTGATTCTGAAAATAATGTAGGAGTGTATAAGGATGGGAGGAAGAGGATTGCATGACGAAATGCATTGAGGAAAACAAACAGTATAAAATCTGAAATGACTGCAGGGTGCAGGATCATGTTGGTGGGTTGGAGAGCGCTGGTGTGTTTTTTCTGAGATGATATAACACTGCATGAGAGCGCTCCTGGGTGTACATGCAAGCTCATATTCACACCCATGCAGTGTGTTCATGAGGATTTCTGTGAACATACACACACTGGGAGGAGAATTTCACTGCTTAGCATCCCTGTAGCAAGAGAGTGGTAAAACTAAACCTGACATTACCTGGGAGCACTATGATTGTTGTTGCCATAGCAACAAATCTAACTCCTGGTGGACCACACAGATTGCCTGGTGAGGATGTTGTAAGGAAAAGGCCATGAAGCAGAGAAGGATAGAGGAAAGGGAGGGAGTTTCTCGTATATTTTTCCGTCATCTGTCTTTGTCAGTGGAATAAATTGGACACTCTGTAATAAAGTTTAGGTCATTGTCAGGAGGATAATATTTGTCCAAACATGTCTCCCAAGAAGACACTAAAGACAAACTGCAGGGCCAGCCATGTTTCTGGCCTGCATTAAAATGTCTGTCACAATTTTTGCAGCACATAAGGAGCAGAGTTGATTTATTGTCATGCCAAGTTGGTTGCCAATGTTGAGACCTTGTTGATGCACCGGTAAATAGCAAAATTCTTATGGAGAATACAGTGTTATTACCAAGTTTTCATATTTTTCACAGTATGAGTCTTAAATGTAAAGGTTAAGTCAAAGAGTTTACTGCCATGCTAGTAATACTCCACGGTATTTTGATCAGTATAAGCTAATTATATAAAATTATTACATTTATTTATAAAGAAAAAAGAAATTTATATTAAATGTAAGAAAATGTTTTTATATATATATATATATATATATATATATATATATATATATATATATATATATATATATATATATATATATATAAATTCATTATTTTAGGGACACTCAGCACATTCACAACAATCAGAACACATGTGGCACATGCCAGTTTTAAAGCTAAATACTGTGTCATAATTTAGCCTCAGTGTTTTAATCTCTCCATTCATTTTCAGACCAGTGTCACCATAGATATCAGATACCAGCCAATGGATGGGACAGGGGGAATATGGAGTGATGGAGAGTTCCTGGATGTTCCTGATGACCGTGATGGGATGTTTGCCTTTGAAACAGACAGCTTGCTTTCAGGACAGAGCCACGGGTCAGGGACATCCCCGGGACGGTCGTTACAGGGGTCCATACCAACCTTCAGGAAGTAAGTTAAACCCTGTCCTGATTAACAATTGAATTACTTCATTACTTCAAACATGTGGATTTAAAGTTGATCATTAAGTTTCTGGATACACAACAAGATTTATTATCCACTTAAACCTTTAGGAAATTTTGCTTTAGCAGGACAGAGACAGAAATAAAATAGATCATGGTATTATATAGTGTTAATAGAGGAAGATTAATCTTTGAGCAAAGTTTCAATCACAGCCACATTATTCTTATTCTTCTTATTATTATTATTGTTATTATTATTATTATTATTATTATTATACTTTAGTTCCAAAGATTCAGTGCCGATATTAGATTTATAATCACCTCTGCTCTTGAAAGATTCTTTTAGAAATGTTTTATGATTTTCTTTAAAGTCAAAGGTTTACATAATCTATTATTATTATGTCTTTGAACAATTTGGGAAAGGTCAGAAAATGTTCTCATGGCTTTGAGTTAGTTTGAAGCACACCTTAGGACGTCCGTTAAGGCAAACATACTACTTTCTTGTGTGACATCATGGAAAACTTCTAAGAAATACCAGGAAGAGAACTATAGACTGCATAAGCCTGGTTCATAGAAGGGGAGGTTCCAGCTGTGTGAAGGTACCACGTCTCTCTGTTCAAACAATTGTACACAAATATAAATACAATGAGAATGTCCAGCTATGATACTGTTCAGGAAAAAGATAGGTTTTGTGTCCTTGACATGAATTTGTTTTATTAAGAAGTGTGTTTATCAACAAAAGGCTGGACGAAACTGGTAAAAGAATATCATTATCTATGATGAAATGAGTGCTATACTAATATGGGCTGTAAGGCCACCCTGTAAGCAAGAGGCTATTACTCCAAAAGCAACATAAAAAGCCAGATTATAGTTTATAAGTGGACTCAGGGACAAAGATCTTAATTTTGGAAACATGTTCTTTGGTTTGATGACATTAAATGTACATGTTTGGCCATAATGACCATTGTTAGATGTAGGATTCTGATTATTATGTTGAAATATTGATGCAGCAAAACATCACCAGGAAGTTAAAGTTTGGATGCAAGTGGGTCTTCGAAATTAACAATAACCCTAAGGATAACATCAAAGTAGTTACAAAGAGGCTTGAGGACAAAAAAACTCAATGTTTTAGAGTGGTGACTACAAAGCCCTGTTCTCAGTCTCACTAGAAATTTGTGTATAACACTAAATTGTTGTGAGTGAAAAGGTAAAAAGGTACAGGTGAGCAAACTACGAGTCCGACTCATTAACACCTGTTCTGCCTAAAGGAAATGGCCAAAATTCCAGCAAACTACTGTGAGAAAATGATTGAAGGATTTAGTGAGATTTGACTCAAGTCATACAGTTGGTAATCCTAACTGACCTAAAACAAGGCAAGCTTTTTGGTGTGATTTAATGTCAGACTTTAATGTGAGAACATATTTTTATTTATTTTTATACAGCATATGTAAATATCTGGTTTCATCTGTAGATCAAAGACTTTCAGAATGACTTTAAATTTAGATAAAATATATCAAAGAAATAGGTGAAAGTTATAATTACAACAAACTAACAAAAACAGGATACTAACATCATATGTCTGTCTAAATATTGATGACTGTGTGAATCTATGTCTACATTAGCAATGCTTCTAAGGGCTTATAGTGCAATAGTGTGAATATCCCTAAGTGGAATGCAAGTGCAGAGGTTGTCTATGTATTCATGTCTTCAATGGAAATCTTTGAAAAAAGTAAAACACTGATTAACTACATTACTTAAAAAAGACAAAAAAGCATGATTTTTTTTTAGCAAGCTTTATGACTCCCTTTGGGAAATTCTTCAATGTCTTTTCTTGGTATTTTAAAAATGCCAAACAACAAGAAAGCAGCATGATAAAAAAAAAAAAAAAAAAAAAAAAAAAAAAAAAAAAAAAAAAAAAAAAAAAAAAACCTGATGAAACATTCTGTAATTTTTTATTGAAATCAGAATATTTTTTATTCTACTTTTCATAATAAAAGACAAGTAATGTGCAAGGTCATAAAACATTTGTCTAGAAAATTGCAAAATCTATTCACTTTATGCTTTTCTTTTTTCTCTTCATATCTCTCTTTTGATTTTGTCCACAGCCAATATATGCATGACAGGTAATTCTCATGCTTTTACTGAATAGTACATGAAACCATCTGTAGGCGGTATTGATTTTCACTGAGACTATCTGCTCAGCCAGACCCATAAACACATCATTATGCTCCAGATTGAATAGGTGCTTGGAAAATTTTTTAGTCTTGTCTAAATAACATCATGCACATGTATTTCTTCCTGTTCAGAAACACAGCATGGAATAAAAGAAATACATTTGTAGTCTTAGAAAAATAGTAGAAGTGAAGGTAAAGACTATCCCAAGGCTCCTATATGACCAAAAAGAGATTAGAATGTGAGACTTTAAAGAGTTACTTAAAATGGTTCAAGGACAGTGGGAAGAAAGCTGCTGAATTAAGCTTACTTTTATATTCAACACGTGATCCTGTTAAAGATCCATCAAATACAAGCTCTGTTCCTTTGTTGCTCGTTGCAAAGATGTTGCAGGGTCTTGTCCTGAGAAACATAACTGAATGTTCAATAGTATGGTGAAAGAATAAGAAACAAGAAAAACATTCAGTCGATAAATCCAGAGCTAATCTCTTATTTTAATTACCTTCCCACTTTTCTTTCTCACCCTTCCCATCCCTAATTATTAGCCGTACAGTTTTCCTTTGGTTGAGATATTTTCAGAATTAAACTATCTAAAACTATTTCACCGTCTCATCAACTCCAATGGTCCACAGCCAGTTCTAATTTCCCTTCTTCTGGTAATTGGATGTGAGTGTGGAGAAGGTGATAACTTGGAAAGACTCTCCTGTTCCTTAAGGGGAAAGAGTAGGAAAAAAAGAGAAGTTGAAGTTGTTTGCCTTAAGTTATATCCTTATATACACAGCTGCTGTTTTTTCTATCTATAAAATGTTTGGTTTTGTGTATTTGATCATTCACTGGAAATATATCATACCAGTATTACCTTGGGGGACATGTTATGAAAAATATATTTTTGTTGTTTTCCTTCTGTGCTATTTGGCATGTATTATGGCTGCCCGAAGTTATACTTAACTCAGAAACTCAGAAAAACACAACGTTCCCATCTTATATTCCCCTTGAGGTTTGACAAAAAACCCCATCTGTTTGTGTTCTTCAAAATTGTAGAAGTAAAGTACTTCCATTATCCAGTTCAGAGAAGAGGAAATGCTACTAACCCATCTTTATTTCCCCACAAATCAAGTTGTGTTTTGGTTTTTGTGAGTTTATCAAGTGCAAAATGTTTTAAATAACAATACACAGTTTCAGTGAAAAGTATGCATGCACTCCCCATGGACATGAATCTCCAATCCAATTTGAGCTTCTAATGATGCATTTCAACCATTCTTTTTTCTGGTTGACACAAGAATGTAGTTCACAAGTTTGAATTTACTATATATTTTCAAGAATCCATTCAGATTCAAAACTACACACACACACAGGCTGAAATATACTCTATTATTTGTGTGTGTTTGGGATCATTGCGCTGCTGTAACAGCCAGTTTTGGCCAAGTTTTGCTGATCTAACCTAAATGTTCCTCTTTGAAAGAAAAGAAACTGGTTACAACCATTATGCACTTGAAGCATCATCATCTACAGTAAAGCTATTTTACGACTTCATGCACTAAGTGGAAGCCAACCAAGAATGAAGCCCCTGCCCCAAAGCAATACATTTATGCTGAACTGAAAGCTGCACCAACTCAGTATAATTCAGTATCATTTGTAGAAAGAACAGTTCAAATACATCAATGTAATTTCAAAATTTAGATCATATTCCTGCACACTCACATTCCTTAGAGTGTATCTAAACCTTTTACTGTATCTTCAAAAAGAAATGAGAGTAATATTTAAGTAATTAATATAGAACACCTATTTCTTCTTTGACCAAAATCTGAATTGTTTCATATTTGCACAATTAATGCTAATCAACTTATTTAAATTAAAAGTGACGTTTTTAAGAAATTAGCCCCTGGATGCAAAGTATGGCTGAAATTACTCTTGAAAATTTTACATCGAAGATCTGGGAGCCAAAAAGAAAAAGAAAGACATCTATGTCACTGAAGCGCATCACATTACAATCCCACCACTTCTGGCTTAGACTTCCCTACAGAAATTACAGTCAATACTCCACAAAAGGCCTATTAGTTGTGCTTTCTTCGTATTACCTTCTTTCATGTTGTCATGATCTTCTGATGATACTGTCGGCTCCATTGCTGAATAAACTTTAAAGTCGATCCATAAATGGCTCCATCCATTATTACTTCTGTAAACAGTGTGCTGCTTTGTGAAGTCAACATTCTTCCTCTGCGCATGCAGGTTGCTTTGGGGACGTAAATGGTTCAGACAGAAGTCTCATTGCGGTCGGGTTTAATTAGTAGTATGAACAATCACGCAAAAAAATGGATTTTAGCAAAAAAATCGAAATTGAGCATCAAGACCACCCTGAGATGGATCATGACCCATTACCCTCAACTGCAAAAGAAAATGTGTTTCTAACAGTTTGCTGATAACTGGTCTGAGCTCACTTTGCTCTGAGTTGAGAATTGTAAAATGTCGTTTTCAATTTAAGATCCTCTCTTCAATCATGGATAATTTGTGTGAACTGAACAACTTGTGAAGCGTTCAAGTGTGGAGTCACGTTTCTCATTTCATCTTCAAATCGAGCTGGAAAGAAACATTTTGAAAGGAAAAATTCTTGACTTAAAAACCTGGTACCAGCTTAAATAAATGAGGTATAAAATGTCATTTTTAAAGGAAATCAGAATTTAGATGAATCAATACTAGTTTCTAAAAACCTTTTTCAGGCTTTGAGTGTAATAGTTTGTAACAAGAGTTACATTTTATATTTGTTTAATCTTAGATCACCCTAGAAGGAGACCTGGAAGTTAGTTTAATCACCAATTAATGTAAGAACAAAAATACAACTTCACCCACTGCTAACTATTTTTGTTCTGTCCGCTGCAGCCCAAAGGTCATTTACATTTCTTGACAAAGTGTTTCCTCATTATTTTTTTTCAGCCATCAAATCTGATTCACACTGTGGTGTTGCATCAGAGACAAATGGCTTTATAAGCAGAACTTAATTTTCCTCATTGCTATTAATATTGCAGACCATTGCCCTTCCACCAGCCCTCTTCCATCTCCACCTCCAACATTGTATCTGTCCCTGCAGAATGATTTATGGTAACAACCATAAAGCATCTTGTGTTATCAGCAACACCACAATAAGCCAGCTTAGCAGGAGTTTGCTTATTACTAGCTAATAAATCCCCTCATATGTGATTTTACTGCTGGAAAAGCAGGAGTGGTGAATAGTGCCCGAAGAGAACCACATGTGTTAGACATAAAGGGAATGGATTTTAAGGTTCAGCTGTCATTTGACCTCCAGACATGAAATTCTGGAAATGCTATGGCTTTAAACTGTGGTGCACATTGGAATAACTCTGGTGCAAGTGGTTAAAAGAATACTTAATAAAGCCATAGTGCATAAATAATCATCTTGTATTTGTGCAAAATCAAATCAGCTTCATTCTGTGTGGTACTGTTTTACAACAATAATATTCTACAACAACTATTGGTTCTGTGTTTTTTTGTTGTTTTTTTTTTTTTTTTTTACTATGACTATATCTCAAATTGTTCTCTTGTTCGTAAGTCCTCATTGACAGCCCTGATTTTATATTATAATGATGCATCTCACAGTACTTTGATCCAGGTGTTCTGTGCTCTTTTATCTCAGCAGTTTTTCCCACCCTGGGTCTGCTCATTGCTGCACCGACTCCCAGTGGAACAATCTCAATGGCAAATACAGCACATCAACTGAAGCAGAAATATGGCCCAGATACTAAACATGAAAATTAATCTTAATTATAGATGTTGTGCTCTTTAATTATTTGTCTTGGTTGTTGAGCACTAAGCTAGTAAGGCAGCTAGTATGTCTGGCATAGCATTCTGGTTTAAGTTGTGTTGTAGTTGATGTCAGACTAGCCAAAGGTGTTGTTTACTTTATATAACTGACAACTATTCTGCCTTATTTATTTTGTCATTATTACATAGTTCCTCAAGTTACTGTTTTTAATGGGTCATTTGCTGGGAAGATTATTGTCGAAGAAAGAATAACATGGCATAAAATACTTTAAAGTCGTGCAATATTTGAAGGGATAACTGAGTTTGAATCAGCAAGATAACAAACACCTTTTTACAGAATCTATTTTGCATTAAAGGAAGCTGTTAAACAGGCTTCAAAATTGGGAATACTACAGATAATCAAGTTAATTTCGATACAAGATGAAGATAACCTGAGCAAAACCAAAATTCACTTTTCAAATTATGATTATTTATTAAAGGACAAAACACATTCAAATCAACCTGTGAAAAGTAATTACCTCTTAAATCTAGCAACTCTAATCCTAACAACTGCCACCCTTGGTAGAAATCACTGATGTGAGACATTTGTGATAGCTGGATATCAGTGTTTACATCGATGTGGGGAAAGTTTGACCCGCTCTTCTTTGCAGAGTTGGTTTAATTCAGCCACACTTGAGGATTTTTGAGCGCGAACAGTCTGTTTAAGATCATGCAACAGCATCTCAATCAGAATGAAGTTCAGGCTTTGACTTGGCCATTAGTTAAGGCCACACTAATGAAAACCTTTTTGTTTTGGAGGATTTTTTTAAACATTCTTTAGAGTCATAGGATTTTGCTCTACAAAGCAGAATTCATGGTTCCATAAATATCAGAGAGGTGTCCTGCTTCTGGAGTGCCATTCCAGCCCTAGACCATCATGTTCACCATGTTTGGCTCTTGGTATGATGATCTTATTCTGAAATGCTGTGTTAGTTTTAAATCAGAACCTTAGAAATGGTTTTGTTGTCCTTTCCAGACTGATAGATGTTAATGACTTGTTTCTTAATGGTTCTTGGGCTTCATTAGATTGGGGCGTGATGTGTAGCTTTTTAAAAAAAATTAACCCACTTTGTGTTTTCAAACATGTTCTTTCTAGTGATTTATTGCTGTTGAGAATCAGGAGGCTAGTTTATGTTCTTTATGCAGGACTGCACTGCCTTTATCCCACCCCAGAATCTCAGATAATTTCTTGCATCTTAAGTGATTGGGTGGTGCCAGAAGGAGGGGCTTGCCCAGGGACCCACTCATGCAAGAACCACCACTGCACACATATAGTCATATACAATAGGTGAATCCTGTACATTGTGATGTTTCAAATGCACAGCCACCTATAATAAACAGAAATCTACAGATCAGTGATTCAGAACATTGCTGGCGTCCTCTTAATAACAGATAAGATTCCACACAGTCCCTCCCTGAAAACTGATAAAATGTAGAGTTAATTAACATTTAAAAAAAAAATAATTTAAATAAAGCAATTTTGAGTCCCTCAATTGTCAAAGAAAAAGATTTAAAGCAGTCTTACTTTTATTTACCAAAGCTTTCTCTTACAACTGAGTGGTTCCACAACAAGTTTAAAAAGTACAAGAGAGCTTTCAGTGCTTAATAAAAAATTTAAAATCATGCCTTTTATAGAAAATTTCTGATGCATAACATAAATTCTCTTGACTCATCTCTCACCACATCTCTTTTTTTCCATCCCTTTACATCATATTAAGTTTTAAAAACTTAGTATTTGGTCTGTGAAAGAATACAGTAATCCCTTCATTAACATAAAATATGCCCTTGTATTAAAACAAAACTGTTGTGTTGTTCCTGTAGCTGTTTGCAGTATCTAGGCCAGGAAAACTCAGGGGACTTTTGTTTGTGAACACATTAAAGTTGCAGAAGGGTTGAACTGTACACTACTAATTGGAGTAAATTTATAAGAGAACACATGTTGGATCACAGGAGAGGAGCATCAGTTCCTGAATCAATCAAAAATCCTATAAGCTAATGAAGCTCAGCTCTGCTGCACTTTAGAAAAATATGTCAATATCAGATGGATAATAAATTGTATTGATGTTTCTTTCTTTAATCTGCATGAGATCCTGCTATTACAGAGAAAAGTTGAGAAACAGTTAAGACTGGGACAAAAAGTGAAGCCAGGAAAGCATTCAGTAGGATTTCATCTGCATTCATAGGAGTTTTCATCCTAAAGCTAAGTCATCAGGTAGAGCTGATCTCTTTCTGGCTCATTTCAATGAAAACTTTGAAGCACTAGAATGTCTACTTCTACATGTGAGAGAGAGAACAGGTGTGATGGGGTATTTCACTGAGCTCCATTCAGTGAGACCCTTGGAGCAGAACATTTGGTATATGTCAATAAAATATTAATCACTGCTGGGTTTTTTTCTTCACTTTGTTAATTTATTTTTATTTACTCTGAGGTATAGACCAATGGTAAAGTCCTGCAAATTGGGTTTTCTCTGTGCCTTTCTGGATTTTCAAGGACACAGCAACTTATGTGTATGATTTGCATGTTTTTGGTTGCTTTTTATTTAAGTGATGTTCCTAAAATCCTATTCTGATGTCAGCTCAGATAAATTCCTTCTTCCCTGTACAGGATGAAATGAGATTTAAAAAACTCCAGATATATAAAACAGAACTAAGTATGAGACTACAAAGAAAACAAATTAATTTGAAATTGGTTATGCTCTCAATATTTGGGAGGAATCTATAACATTATTAACTGAGCTAGACACCTGAGACTTTAGGTCAGTTTAAGTACATTAGTAAATATACAAAAAGGAAAAGTGACAATCCTTTCAGTGCATACAGCTTAGTACAGTAAAATCAAGGTCCTATTGAGGGAAGACGGAGCAGCCGTTTTTAAGACTCTCATACTTGACAAATTAGGCTTTGAGGGAATGATGAAGTCACAGTCGTCTTCGCATGTTTCCCCTGCTGTTTTGTGTAATTACATCACAACATCCATCCACCCAAATTACTTCTTTATTCTGCTCAGCCTCTAGAGGGGCTGGTGCCTATCTCCAGTGCTCAACATGCGAGGAATGGTATGCTGTGGACAGGTTCATTACATGGCAACATGGAGAAAATGAGACAAAAATATATATAACTTACTGCACATAACTTTGGATGTTAGAGAGAGAGCCTACACATGCATGAGGAGCAAATGCGTCACAGCAATGTTATCTCTATAGAAACAGGTTTTTTTTCTAGATCTGTCTTACTCATTCTCGTATTGCCAGGAATGTTGGCATATCTAAAGAAGGCTTTTTACATTCAACAATAAGAAAATTAATTTCTTTTTGTGCAACTTTAAATACAATTATGTCTTTAAAGCACGTATTGTTGTATAACCTTGTTTTAACAGTTTTAGTTGGGTCTTAGGAACGCATTGTTGCTAAGGTGGAACATCAGCAATGTGAGATAAAACAAGATCAGGATGTTTTCCTATATATTTTGGAGTGTTGAGGAAATCATTTTAATGAGCCTGGACAAGAAACTGCAATATTTAAAAATTTTATTGTGCTTGCTCCAACAGCAACTCCAACGTACTGATGGTCTAAATTTTAAAAATGAGTCTGGATAAAGAGAGAAAAGTGGGAGGTCAACAAGTTTCTATAAAACAGGACCTGCTATGTTCATGAACAGGAAAGTCAAAGCTAAAACATGTCTGATATGTGATGCCAGATTTAGTAATTTTTTTAGTTTTAGTTAACCATTGTTCCTTCTTTGTCGTCCTTATTTCATCATTTATTTAGTGCAGATGGATGATTTCTGTCAATAAAAGGGAAAAATAACTTCGCTTTTCATTTCACACCCATGGCCTCCTGCTGAACACCCTTGTCTTTGATATTTCCTCTTGCATTTACCCTTACTTAGCTTTGCAGTACAAAAAAATGAGAGCTCTATTGGTTTTTCTTTGTTTACTTAAAATGTCCCTTTTTTTCTTTAGACTTCTGGTCTCTTTATTTGCTCCGATACACTTAGAGTCGTCCTCTGAAAAGGTCAGCATTGAAAATTTGATGTTAGTTTTCCTCACATGGGAAATCTTTTGTAGCCATACAAATAATGATTCAGAAGCACAGGAATGGGTAGTATTGCATTTACCATTATCAGTCAAAGTGTGTCTTTAAACTTTTGTCCTTTTTTGCTTATTTACGAACAGTCACTTTAAAATCCTGTTTGTTTTGTGCAAGATATAAATTAAAACTGTGGCAATTTAATGAAATAACTGATACCAGTTTTGCTGCAAAAAATAATAAAATGTTGACAGAAGTCCTTTTTTCCTGAACTTTTTGTCAGTAAGATGTGGGATAAATTATGACTCAAGTACAGATGTTGTGGATTACACTGCATTATGATGCATATGCCCTTTAAATTTACTTAAAATCAATGCAGAATAGAAAAGCACATTAAAAAATATGCTGGATTGAGCACTGGTTCAAAAATTTGCATACAAGGGAAACAAAGAGATCTGCTCCCACAATTGAATAAAGCATTGGTTGGATGGGTCCGGTAAATATGTGAATCAGTGAAATATATATTCATTATGAAGCACTTTGTTGAACCTAAAGCTAAAATGCAATGTATAAAGATGGTCAGTTTCCCTTTTAATGCTTCCAGTCGGTAAAAACAGCTGTAATTTTAAATATGTTGCAGCAAAAGTACAAAATGAAGTAGACTGTTTGAAAGTGTGTCATCAGTTCTGGATTGCATTTGGTCTGGATTAAACAAAATTCTTTTTTAAAAGTAAATCCAATACCCCTTATCTCCTTGCACCTCCCACCATCCCCTTTTTCCTCTCAGCCCCCCCCTCCTCCCAGCGCTGCAGCATTCACCGATATCTGCAACTCTTACTGCATCCAGCAGCCTTGTCTCTAACTATTGCACCAGTCTTTTTTTGTACATTCCTGTAAAGAAACCCAGTTCAAAGTAAACCTTGGGGTGGATTTACTGTGATCTAACCTGTTTGTGGAGTTGAATGGGATCAGTGTTGTCTTTGATGTGGTATGTATGAAAACCAATGTTTGCCTCATTTCTACTTGTATTTTATCTAAACAAAGGTTAGGTTAAATTACTTAAATTCTAAATATTATTTCACTAAAATTTTCATGCAGCAAATTATGGGGGTCTGAGTTTTTAAATGTAATGTTAAATTTTAGCTGTATGCGGGAAGCAACAAACACATTTAAGTGTTTGCAAATAGTTTTGCTTACTTTATAAACTTCATCAAGCAAGTATTTGTTGTTTTACTTTTTTAAGTTTCTGTTTTAACTGAATAATTGGCAACTTTTGTATGTCATATAATTTAAATTAACAATCTTTTTCGCAGTCATCTGTCTAAATTACAGTAGATTTTAAACTGAAAACATGCAATTCATCTTTTCCTTTACAAAATGATTTTATGTGAGAAGCCTGTGAAATGTAATAGAAAGTGATTTTCTATATTATAATAAACATAAAAATAATCTGGATATATTAAATAGAGATTTTTTTACTTCTATTCTCTGGTCTAAAGCTATGTAAGCACTTTCTCTTGAAACTACTCACTTAAATTTTACTGCAATTTAGTTTTTTTTGTAAAATACTATAAAACACCATGTAATAATTTAAGAGTTTCTTTGGAATCATGTCTGAAGTATCTTAACTGAACTCTGATACACTTGACTCGGAAAGCCTGAATGAAACAAATGGAAAACCTGTTCATTAATTTCCTGACATGTATCCATATCCGAAGCAAACTGGATGGTCACCCACATTTTTAATTATTAAAGCCCCTCATTTGTCACCCTCCCAATGACATCACATGCTCTTTGTTGCTGTAGCGATATATGATCCAGATGATATCAATGTGGGGACACCAGATACTCTTGTTTTGTGATTGAGGGTTTGAAGTATTTGTTTGATCTGCTGAATTATTGCAACCTGACCATAATGTCCAACCACATTTCATAGATGTAAAAAAAGGAACTATGAAATATTTAAAGAAGTTAATTTTCTTAATTTTTTTATGTTTATTCTTTAAATGTCCCAACCAACTGATAGGATGTGATGTGAAGTAGATTTATCTGAGGATAGATCAGCTGTGACCGATCATTTTCATGACTGATTGACTTTCATTTCATGACTTTTCTTTGATTCTCTTCAACAGAGCAGGGAGAGGAGTTTTCTCAGCCATGAAACTTGGCAAGACAAAAAGCTCAAAAGACGACCATAAGAGAGGAGGTAAGACATTGTCTGTTACACACACAGTTATTACCAATGTGAATTAAAATCTCTCTAAAATATTCTTCTGTTTTATTGTTTATTTATTTATTGCACTACATGACGTAAGCAGATGAACCAGCCGTCCTGGAAATGGAAGATCTGGATAAGAAAGCCATGCGTCTTGCTGGAATTCTGGAGCCGGACACAATATCTTTGGCCTCAGTGACTGCTGTTACAACTAATGTTTCCAATAAAAGGTCTGAAACAGTCCCACACACATATGCTTAGATAAATGTACTCCAAAGAAGTCATTAAACATGGCTTTTTTTTGTTGTGCACCATTGCAATTATGTCCAAGACTGGGTGTTTTAAAAGAAAGCAGCTTTATTGAAAAGAGAAAAACCTGAAAAAAAGAGAATCCTTTGCAATGTGTTACTTCAAAGGCAGCCTTCTTCTTGTGAAAAGCTCCAACAAATGCTTCTCTGAAGACAGAGCAGTGAAAAACAATCAATTATGGTATGCATTAGTTGTTTTTTCCATATGTTTTTTGTTCCTTGACGTAAAGCCTACTGCGTTCAGAAAATGTTTTCAAATGAAGTCATTTTGCATATGAATGAACAAAGAGATGCTACTGAAAAAAGCAGAGAGATAAAATTTGTTATATATCTACATCCAATTTTGTGATAACTGGAAACTCAATCATTTTTTTGCCGTTTCTACACATTTCTGGTCAATGAAATGATGCTGACTGCACAGTACATTAATCTCCCAAATTTTATATCTATTTCCTGTATGATGAAATATCCACCAATTGGAGGGAAGGAAAATATAATTCATTTAAATGTTAAAAACTTCTTTTTCAGGTCAAAGCCAGATATCAAGATGGAACCAAGCTCTGGAAGGCCCATTGATTATCAGGTGTGTTTGTTTGCACCATCTTGTTTTTGTCGAGTTAATTTTCTTAGACTGCATCTGTATTTCTGTTAGTTTCTATGCTCAAATTAATCTTTATAAAATGGGGGTTAATGTTGCAGTATAGTTTTAGGTACTTTCTAAGGAAAAAATATAAATCAGGTTAAACAGTCATTTTTTGAAAAGGACATCATGGGATGTTTGTATTTTTATGCAGGAGATGATAAATAGACCCCAGAAATAAATAACTTAGCATTAGTTATCTTCACTCATCAGTGTGAAGTATGGGCTCATTAAGGGTGAAGATTATTTATAGCACATCTACATTAACAGATTGAGTTCTTCACTTATTTATAATAGCATTTATAATATACACCCATCAGGCATAACATGCAAACCACCTACCTAGTAGTTCCTCTTTCGCTGCCAAAACAGCCTTGACTGGTCGAGGCATGGACTCCACTTACTGTGGTATCTGGTACTAAGATCGAAATAGTAGATCTTTTAAGGTCTATAAAGTCCTAGGTGGGGCCTCCATAGATCACACTTGTTTGTCACACATCCTATAGATGCTTGATTGAACTGATTGATTTGCTCCAGAAATCATTTCAGAACCGGTCTGTTGTACGGTACATTATTGTGCTTAAAGAGGCTGTAGCTTTCAGGGAATCCTGTTTCCATGATAGGGTGTACAGTCTTACATATGCAGCATGTGTCAAAGTAACAACTACATGGATTTTAGGACACCAGGTTTCCCAGCAGTACATTACCCAAAACATCATGCTGTCTCTTTTGGATTGTCTTCTTCCCATAGTAAATCAGCACCTGACCATCCACATAATGTAAATTGATGGTCACCTTTTTCCATTGCTCTTCATCCAGTTCTTATGCTCATGTTACCATTGTTTCTTTCTACAGTACACAGGGGTTAGCGTAGGCACCCTGACTGATCTGCAGCTTTGGACACCAATATATAACAAATTGCAATGCACTGTAGCGACAGTAGTTTGTCTGTTGGATCACATGGTCAACATTAAGACTTGACTGCCAATGACCCGGTTCACCACTTGTTGTTTCTTTGGACCACTTACCACTAACCACTGGACTCCAGGTGCAGGTGCACACAAACTGCAGGTTTGGACATATCTGAAGTTCTTGTATAGCTCACTCAAATCCTTATGAGGAAGGGCAAAAAATGTCATTACCTGCCCAATATGTCCCATCCATAAAAAGATTTCATGAGGAAAAGTTAAACAGTGTTATTATTTTCACTTGTCAGTGGTCATGATGTCATACATGATTGTTGTGTGCGTGCGTGTGTGTATCCACTTTCTTTCTTAAAAAAAGAAAGTAAAGCTTTTTACTGAATGCAGCTTTCCTCACTGTGAGTTCCTTTGAGAATTTCTCTGTTTCTTCACACATCAAAAGTCAAATAAGGTCACACTAAAGAAAAAAGCACAACAATTACAAAGACAACCGTGAATACAAATCAGAAGAATGTACTGAATGTGTGCTGATTCGTTTTAATTTATTTCTAAAAGACAAGACAATAGACGAATGGATCTGGTCAGGATCGAGTGAAAACTCATTTGCCAAGAAAAGTTTAGTGAGCAAGCAGAAACAAGCACCACTTAAAAGACAGGTGTTTATAAGTTTTAGTCCTTACACACACAAATAGCCATGAAAGGAAATGCACTGAGTTGTTTCTATGACATTTGTCAGCACAAAGCATCACTTATTTTTGTAAAGCTCCAGAGGTTTTTGATTTATAATTGTATCAAACACTTGACTGAATTGCAAACGGCTTCAGTAGGACCAACTGAAGATACATTTTGGACCCAATTCTTATAATTGAATTGTACCAAATAATCTGATTTAGTAGATCAGTTGGATTGTTAAGGAAAACAGTGCCGTTTAGGTAGTCAGATCTGATAAATGAATCTCTCCCATCAGATCAGTATCACAGTGATCGAGGCTCGACAGCTAATAGGCCTAAACATGGATCCTGTGGTGTGTGTGGAGGTCGGAGATGACAAGAAATATACATCCATGAAGGAGTCCACCAATTGTCCGTACTATAATGAGGTGAGAACTTGTTTGTTGTCCTGTTTATTCTTCTTCATGAAAAAATATGTTTTCTCTTACGTCCATATAAACATTCTTACTTTACATTATATTAAAACTGAGGAGCATAAGGGATTAGTTTAATTTTCAGCTTGAGACTGAACTAAAAAAAAAAAAGACACAATATTGATTAGGCTGAAATGTAGAATAGTCAAACCCCTATGATGCAGGAGAATCTCTGCTGGATCTGGGAGGAATTAGTCAGGGTACAGAAGAATGTTTCAGAGCTCAGACTCTTTGTTGTGCCCTGCAGGGAGTGAAAGTGACAGTTTGTCTGTTATTGATTTCCTAAGTCTGACTGAAAATCCCCTGCTGAGAGAAAAACTTGTAGCCAGAGTTGAGATGACGGCCTCTCATTCTTCCTGGGCTCACTATCAGATTGCTTTGACTTCTGCTTTTTTCAGATATGTGGTACTTTTTTACCTTTCTTGGCAAAAAAAAAATGTAAAATTGGTTGACATTGTTGTCTGATCTCCAGCGGTCAATGATTACATCAAAAACTACATGTTTTAGGAAAATAACACCTCAAATTGATTGTTTCATGTTGGATTAGAGAGAGATGCTTTTAAAAAATTAAGTTAATAGTCCTTATAATTAAGAGCTACTTTAGTATATAGTGTAGGCTAACTAATGTTATCACAACTCAATATGTTTTCAAGGGAATGTTTTGTAGTTTTCTTTATTATTTTGAGCAAAGTTAAATGATTTTACTTAGATAATTGTTTGGTTGTGTGTGAGCATAAAGCCTTTCTTTAGAATTTCCATTAGAAATAATTGTTGTACTTTTCAGGTATCTTTTCCAGAAAAAGCTTTAGGGGTCTGTTAAAGTTGGGATTTCAATTATCCAAGATTTGATTTTTATACTAAAATACAGAGTTTCTTTTACTGTCATTCTTTCTTTCAATCAATGAAATCCTACCTCAAAATTAATGTGTGCAATATCAAGCATCTTTTGATGCTATATTATTAGAGAAACATATGTGCTGACTGCTGCATATGCAAAGCAGCATCCCCACAGTTTTTATGCACCTCCTTATCTTCATTATCTTCTAACACTGGAAGCTTATGTAAACTAATACATAGTAAAATCCAAAGTTTCTCATGTCTCACTATAAACATATGTTGCAATATATGTTGCTGCATATTTTACAAGGCTGTGTTCAGCATTTCCCTGCACACTGATCTCTGTACTTCAAACAAGCTCATCTCCTGTGAAGCTGACATACCCTTAAGTTCCTTTGTGAAAAGTTCTGTTTTGATACTTGTTTTGAATTCTATAGCTTTTCTGTGAACAATCACTGTCTGCACTCAGAACTATCAATCATCTGTTTCCTGTATTCGCTCCTGCACCTACTCAGGATTACAGGGGGGCTTTGAGCCCATTCCTGTCTGAGTGGAGACAAAAATAAATATATTGTACTGTTGATTTTAGAGGCAGGAGTAAATACATTGAAATTTAATGGAAACCCCTGTTTCTCTATTCCCTGCAGTATTTCGTCTTCGATTTCCACGTCCCTCCAGATGTCATGTTTGACAAGATCATCAAGCTCTCGGTTAGTAATCCATAGTATTTAAGGAAGCACTTTTTCTTCCAGTGTTTATGCACTTATTAAAAATTAAATGGCTCCCATCAGAGCGATCTGTGACCACTCTGAGGTTTCCAGGATTTCCAAGACTGCCAATGTTGCTGGTTTGTGGTAAAATTGGAAAACCTCACTTCTATACGGGGGCAATAATGGCCCTATTGCACTATTAGCTCCTTGCTTCTTTCTTGGCCCTCCTACGATAATTCTGCTGCCATGTGTATCACATCTGCTGTAAAATGCTATCTCAATAACTGCAGAGTGTGGAAGGTTTCTATCCCTACTCTATCAGTTTCAGCCATGTTGTGAATGAAGAAAGAGAGACTGTAGGTGAGGGGGTTTTCTGTTGCAGCACTATGTTTGTAGACCCTGCCAAGTGCAAGATGCAGACAAAAATCCAAATTCTCTGTTTGTTTGTTGACCTGTCTGAGCTGTTTGCACTTAGGTTCTGGAGCAGAGGTGTCAAAATTGCGGTCGGGTGCCATTTTTCGACCTCATTTAGACAGGGCAACCAACTCCAATGGAAAAATGATACTAATGTGGCCTGCCAGCACAAGTGGTTGATGCATGTGGAGACTCTTTTAATTATTTGGGCAAAATTATTATGACAACATAAAATTTTCCTATAATCAGAATGTTACATATAACATGAAGTATTTGTCTTTTATTAACAAATATTTTTGTATTGTCTTTAATTTCATAGTAAATATGACCACATGTATCCAGTGACTTTTACTCAAAAGCAGACTTTGGTGACCCAAATCTGCTTTTAATCATTTTTTTAATCTTTGCTAAACACAGTAAATGTTTTCAAAGGAAGAGTAACCCAAAACCTTGTTGTTGAGAATAGAATAAATTTGTTTTCTATTTTTTTCCCAATTGAGCCCAAAAGAATTTGCGAACTAGGTGGCTATTCTTTCAATAAGGTAAACATGCAAAACCCTTTTTAAGCCATGGATCTACAATGACTTACTTTCCTACAAATATTCTGTCTACATTATTTGATTTTCATTAAAAATACTGCATGCTTAGTTTATTGCTGAAGAGTTTAAAAAAAATGACAGGATCATTTTTGTGATTTTTGGTTGCAAGTACTTTTGACTTGATGATTTTTGGCCAAAAGTTTATACACCACTGCTTTGGGTCCTAAAAGTTGTTGGTTTTATTGTATTTTTTAGTCCTCTTGCCTCATGGATAAGCTGCCACTCTTGCTACCAGCCCTGGTGTGATCTTAATTTGGTGTGAAGGGGTCTCAAAGTTTTTTGAACAGGCATTATATTATATATTAAGTACATACTTATATTAATAGTAAAAATGTTACAGATATACTTTTAAACAATCAACATTGCTATTTTTGTAGATAAGTGATGTATGAAAAAACCCAATTTTGCTGAATGTAAAATAGAAGATATTGTGCAGCCCTTGTATTAATATTAAGTAACCAGATAATTTGTCTTCCTTGTACTCTAAGTCTGTGTATTTATGAAAATCAGCTCTATAATATTGTTTTTAGTTCATTTTCTTTTGTGTCTACTTAGGTTATTCATTCTAAAAACCTTTTAAGAAGTGGGACATTGGTGGGAACCTTTAAGATGGATGTTGGAACGGTTTACTCTCAGCCCGGTAAACTACCTTTTATAATTCCAGAGGGAAGTAGCTGATGACTCTTGCTTTCAGTATACAAAAGAGTTTACTAAGCATTTGTTTGGCAAGAAGAATTCACTGCTTTAAAATCAATATTTTGCCTTTTTGATGGTTATAAAATGGATCTATTGATATCTGTCACAGAACACCAGTTCTACCACAAATGGGCCATCCTATCCGATCCTGATGACATCACAGCAGGGTGCAAAGGATACGTAAAGTGTGACATTGCCGTTGTTGGGAAAGGTGATAACATCAAGACCCCACATAAAGCCAATGAGATAGATGAGGATGACATAGAGGGGTATGTTGTTTCTTTCTCATAAAACTAGATTTATTAATAAGATTAAAACTTCTGCTTGCTGCAGTAAGCTGCATATGCAAATTGTTTCATTTATAGGATTATATTGTATATCTGTGTATCATTTCCCCTCAAAAAGAAACAGTGTCCTGAAATAAATTTTTTCTAACAAATTGATATTCTGTACAAGAAATACAGTCATAAACTCAGTAGCTAGAGTAGATGCTGCATTTATACTTATGTTAATATTTCATAAGAAGGAATATGATTGAAAAATTGCCTTCCAAGTTCAAATAGAATCTGTCTTATCAATAATCACCCCATATCTGCGAATGCCGTAAGTTTATAAGTTTCAGATTTCTGAGTGAAAACTAGATGGAATCGCCCTTCATGGTCTAGTCTCTGAATATGTTTTTCTGCTTTTCCTTGTGCATCAGAAATCTGCTTCTCCCAGAAGGCATCCCAGCAGAGAGGCAATGGGCGAGATTTTATGTGAAGATCCACCGTGCTGAGGGGCTTCCTAAAATGAACACTAGTATCATGGCGAATGTGAAAAAGGCCTTTATTGGAGAGAACAGAGACCTTGTTGACCCCTATGTTCAAGTGCAGTTTTCTGGGCAAAAGGTTTTTCTTTTCTCACTCTTTTAAGTGCTTTATTTCTTTCTTTGCCTGTTATGACTCTATAGGGAACATTTTCAGTGGGAAATACTGTAAGTCCAACAAAGCATACGGAGGTGGATTTGGTTTAGATTTACAAAAACTTAAGTAATGTACTTAGTATGGTTGACCACAAAATGATTTAATCCTATATTAGGGATATTTTATATTCCGCTCACCTTATTGTGAAGCAGTAAAATTTTTTAAAACCTTTTTTTCATTCATCTTTCATAATTCTCAGTCTCAGCAAACCAGTCTGCAATATTTTCACATTACCAGGCACCAGTAGTTTTCCTTTCTGGAAAGCTCAGATGTGTGTGTGTGTGTGTGTATATATATATATATATATATATATATATATATATATATATATATATATATATATATATATATATACACATTTCAAGCTTACAAAGTTAAGCATAGTGATTAATTGTGATTAATCTGATTACGTTTTTTAATCAACTGACAGCACTGACAGCATACATACATACATATATATATATATATATATATATATATATATATATATATATATATATATATATATATGTGTTCAGATTTAGACAACACACAACAATGGCTGCTCCTATGTATGTGACCAGTCCAGCAATGTGTATATTTTGTGAGTCTGTGAGTCGAACATTAAAATGCTTCTATATGCCTCCAGGGAAAGACTTCGGTCCAGAAGAGCAGCTACGAACCAATCTGGAATGAGCAAGTCATCTTCACAGAGCTGTTTCCTCCTCTTTGTAAGAGGATCAAGGTACAGATTAGAGACTCGGATAAGGTCAATGACGTTGCCATAGGAACCCACTTCATCGATCTACGGAAGATCTCAAATGATGGTGATAAAGGTATCAGTCAAGACACAATAGGCAGCATGGAAGTCGATTGTCTTATTAGAAATCAAGCATGATCAAGCATGTTTATTATTTTTCAACAAGTTTACAGAGTGTGGTGGTTTGTAGGTCAAACACTGTTCTGCCAGACTGTTTTCTAATTTTCAATTTCCAACTGATTTTAAAGGCATCCAAACTTCTATACATTTGTACATTCACTGCCTTGCAAAAGTGAAAGTAGAAGGAAAAGAATGCATGTGTTTTCAATTTATTTTACCACTAAAATCGTAATATTGTTGTGCTAGGCATTTGTATTCAGCCCCCTTTATCTTGATACCCTTAAATAAAATCCAGTCCTACCACAAGCATTTTAGAGGTACCTATCATATGGTTCGACTTTGACTTGATTTTTTTTCCTGGAACTTATTTTCTTTGAACTGTCTTTTATCCTGGGTGTTTTTGCAAACATTTGCACTGTGAAGAACAAAACAGGGCTGAGAAGTTAGTTCTTTGCACTGCAGCTGTGTCAACTGATCCCCACAGTGAAACAGGGTGGGGGTAGCATCACGTTGTGGGGTCTGTAACATGATAAAATGTGAATTCAAGGGGTATGAAAAGTTTTGCATGGCACAGAATACTGTACTTTTATATAGTCAGAATATAAGAGTTAAAACATGTTAAATGTCAATGTGATTCACCTATAACATTATTTCTACTGTTGAATTGAACTGAACTTGAATTAACTTTCTAAGAAATATCAGTAATTCCAGTCAAATAATTGTTAATTAATCAAAACAAACTAATAATAATTCATTACTTAAATTAGTTGCAGTAAGAATTTATACATAAAAATTTCAAAAGAGCTCTAATTTTCCTGCAAAACACTTATTTATGTGATGCCTTTTTATAATTTTACATTAGTTTGGGTAATAGAATTTCAAATTTTGAAATCACAGTAGGTATTTGACACTTCTCAGTGTAGACCTTTGAAATTAATTACAGAAACTATGTTAACTCAAACCATCACAA
Organism: Anableps anableps; assembly: GCA_014839685.1. Lineage (NCBI taxonomy): Eukaryota > Metazoa > Chordata > Actinopteri > Cyprinodontiformes > Anablepidae > Anableps > Anableps anableps. Next base: position 19,290,717 of record CM026086.1, on the reverse strand, counting down.
ATCTTTTTATTTTCATGTAAACTCTTTCAGGCTTTTTGCCCACCCTGGGTCCAGCCTGGGTCAACATGTACGGCTCCACTCGTCAGTACACACTGATGGATGAGCACCAGGACCTAAATGATGGGCTTGGCGAAGGTGTGTCTTTCAGAGCACGCCTCCTTATCTCTGTAGCTGTGGAGATCCTGGACACTACGTCACCTGAAATCATCAGCTCAACTGAGGTTCAAGTGGAGCCTGTCTCCAACATCTCAGAGGTGAAAAGACTCCCTTGGTTTTCAGTGAATATACTTGTAAGGGTGCTAAGCAACCAGCGTCATTGTTTTCTTCACCTCACTCTGAAATGGAAATGCTTATTAACCTTATTTTTCCATAAGAGTGCCACAGGGAAAATGGAAGAGTTCTTCCTGTTTGGCTCATTTCTGGAGGCTACTATGATCGACAGGAAGATTGGTGACAAACCAATAAGTTTTGAAATCACAATAGGTATTTGACACTTTTCTTGATACAAACCTCAAGTTCTCCACACAAAAATCAATAGCTACTGTAACGACATGCAATCTCTTGAAACACTCGGCCAACAGGAAATTATGGCAACCACATAGATGGTGTAAGCAAATCTTCCTCTGTGAAGAAGAAAAAGAAAGAAGGAGAGAATGAAGAGGAGGAAAATGAGCTGATCCAAAACTCCAGTGAGGATGAGGCTGACGAGGATGTGGACCTCACCTCAGTCTCCTCAACTCCTCCTATGAAGCCTTTCATCACAGACAGGTCTGTTGTTACTACAGCAGAAAGAAACTAAAAGAAAATAACAAAATTGTTTATTATAACTGTAAACTAATATTAATTTTCCAAACTTTACAGAAACTACTTCCATCTGCCCTATTTTGAAAAAAAGCCATGTGTCTACATCAAAAGTTGGTGGCAGGATCAGAGGAGACGGCTTTATAATTCAAACATGATGGATAAGATTGCAGACAAGTTGGTGAGTGGAACTCTTGCTATGTGGCTGATTTACACTTGTAGTCCTCATGGCCATTAATCCCATAATAATCTTGCCTTTTAATGATGCATTTGAATCTTTATTTTTTCATACAGCTTCATTTATTTCTAAAAACTAGAACTGGATGTCCAACTTTGAATTTATTGTTGATTTTCTATAATATTATATATATATATATATATATATATATATATATATATATATATATATATATATATATATATATATATATATATATATATATATATATATATAGACACTAAGCAAGTCACAAAGAAATCACGTGTTTTGTAGTTGCCAGCTTGATTCTGACTGGCTATTTGACCACTCCTCTTGGAAGAATTGGTAGTTTATTTAAAATGCCTGGTTTCCATGCAAGGGCACGACATTAAGGTTCAGGTCAGGGCTTTGGGGATACTATTACAGAAACAAATTTAAGTCTTCCAAAGTTTGTTTCTTATATCTGTTTAAGATCATTGCTCTTTTAAGACCAGTTTTAAGATGAAAGGCATTTGGTTAGTATGCACACAAACAACCAAAAAAACACCCTCATTTAGGAATGTCATGAGGCAAGTTAACATCAACATGGACGGAGGGGTTCAGACCAAGAATGAAGATGGTCCCTATCAAGTAAGGTGGTGGTAAGGTCACACTGAGAGACTGTTTTACTATAAGTGGTATAGAGGTAGAATAGAATAGAATAGAAAAATCCTTTATTCTCCCACAATGGAGAAATATCTGTGCAACAGCAGCAAAGTGGCAGTGGCAGGCAATAACAGAAAAACAGACTCACACAAAGAATATAAAATAAAATATATATAATAAATATAATAAAGAATAAAAAATACTGTACAGTAAGGCAAAATGTCAACATGAATACTGTATAGTTGTAAAAAATACTCCAGTCCAGAGGAATGTGCAACTGAGTTGGTTAATTAAAAATGTACAAGATGTACAAGTACTGGCACTGGTGCATTGCACAAAGTGGGTGAAATAATGACGATAACATGTAGACGCTCTGATTCCAAATTCTTCAATGTCAGCTCAAATCAACAACTAGATGGTTGAGACTTCCAAAACTGGTTTTAAAAGGGATGCAGCAATCTTCAGTAAAAGTAAACCTCTGAAATTGCCTTTAAAACAAATATATTGAAAGTCAAATAAACTTTGTCATTTTCGCTAAGAAGAGTGGTTAAATATCCGATCAGAATTTTGCCAGAACTTGGCAGATAAATGCTGGTGGTTAAAGGGCAACTTGCTGAGGAATATTAACTAAACCTTAGTGAGGGTGTATGTATATATTTGAGCCAATGTATATAAATGTGACCCTGTTTGGATATGGTTATTATATGTTCACTGTTTACTGTAACAATCCAAGTTAATTACATGTGGTATATGTATTGTATAAAGTAGCCATGAGGTCGTTTTAGTTGTAGTTGTTTGACTATTTCCTTGTGTGCTCCACCAGGAAGAGGGCTTAAATGATGTTCAAGAGATTATTAAGACAGAGAAGGCCTTTCCAGAGCGCAGACTCAGGGGAGTTCTGGAGGAGCTCAGTCTTGGCTGCAGGTAATCAGTTCTGTAACAAAAATGTTTCATTGTCTTGAATCAGAAGTAGAATTGTAAATAGTAACAAGCCCCTATAGAAAGTTTCTCCTACCAGTGATCGCAGAAAAACTGCTATAATTGTTTTAGGCTTCAACAAAGGGGCTAGTTTGGTTTTGATGGAATCTTAAAAAATATCTTCCCATAAAAAGGCAGTTAGCTACCTCTGGAGAATCTTCCTCCAGCAGACAAACACATTCATTAAGGGTTTCACGCTGAAAACAGGCTGTAGAGTTCACCAGTGCTTTTTTTCTTCCTCTTAATGATATCATTGTAATTTTTTAAATTCAGTTGGAGTACTACAATGCTCTCATTGAGAATCAGCATGTCACTGACACCAGTATGTTATTAATTTACTTTTCTGTGTGTGTGTGTGTGTGTGTGTGTGTGTGTGTGTGTGTGTGTGTGTGTGTGTGTGTGTGTGTGTGTGTGTGTGTGTGTGTGTTTTGGGGTTTTGTTTGTTTGTTTGTTTGTTTTTGCAGTCGGTATGTGACACTTGCCAACAAAGATGTGAACCTGGCAGGCAGAACCAAGCTTGATCGAGAACGTCTTAAGTCTTGCATGAGAGAGATAGTAAGATTTATTCCTCTTGAGCACAGAAGGAAGCTTCAGTGAATTAATGCATTGGTAGCTTCTAAACTTACTCTTGTAATAAGTAAATAAAATAAAACTTTATTTCCATATTAATTATCACTTGTAGGACATTTACATGCAATTGCTGAATCCCAATGAATTTTTTAAGGTGTATTATACTTAAAATGTGGGAGCAAAAATTCAGACTATTACATAAAGAGGTCAGGTTTTGTTATCATTAAGCACTACTATTATGTTTTACTCCTGCAGGACAGCATGGGACAGCAGGCCAAGCAGATTCGCACACAGGTGAAGAAAAACACAGTCAAAGAAAAACTCAAGCTGGCACAGAACTTCTTGCAGAGGCTCCGTTTCCTTGCTGATGAGGTAAAAACTCAGTTCTCTGTAATGCTTATCTGAACTCTGTAAAGCTCCTGAGTAAGAAAATAACTCAAGACAGTTTAAAGCTTCCTTTCTTTAAATTATCCCCAGCCTCAGCACAGCATCCCAGATGTTTTCATCTGGATGATGAGTAACAACAAGCGCATCGCCTATGCCCGAATTCCTTCTAAAGATATTCTGTACTCTGTGGTGGATGAAGAAACTGGCAAAGACTGTGGGAAAGTCAAAGCGGTCTTCCTCAAGGTACCATCCATTCATACCTTCTTCTCTATTACTCCTCCTTTCTTGACTCTATAAATTTCTGGTCAGAAGTTAACATAACATTACGGCTATAAATGTTTGATTATTTGGGCTTTTTGATGCATTTTAAATCTTCTTTTTCCAGAGAACAATAGCTATACAACAAATAACATTAGTGATTATAAAAAGCTAAAAAAAATAAATAAATGCAAAAGTTAGTATTTTCTGTGGATTATCTCTGATTCATAAAATTAGACATACGGGCTCAAATGTGTACACTCCCACTGATGTTCAGTTAAATGTTCCTTAGCAAGCCAGAACTCAACCACCTGCTTTCTGTAGCCATAAATAAAGGCATTCTGGCTAGCTATTAAGTTACTCTTCTTAGCAGAATTGGGAGAGATTATTTAAAATGTTTGGTTTTCTGGAATTGACCTGGCTTTTAAGCATAATTGAAATCTGAAATTCATATTTGAAATTTGCAGTGGCCCATAAATGCATGCTAAATACCTTCTGGTAGAAAGGTTTTACAGTCAGATTAGGAAAAAGAAAGACCTGTTTAGCAACACTACCAAGCAGTTCTTTGGAGGAGTCAAAGCAGGGCTTTCAAATCTTAGAACACTGTACAAACTGTCAAGCATGGTGGTGGTAGCATTATGCTAAGGGACTTTCCTCTACCAGTACTACTGGTGCATTGCACAAAGTGGATGGAGTAAAAAAAAATACTATCTCCAAATTTTCCAAATTCACTCTTAAATTAAGAAGTACACTTTCAAATTTGGACAATGATCCCAAACACACATCAGAATGTTTTGGAATGAAAAGCAGCCTAATATTAAGTCTCTAGAATGGCCCTTACCGCAACCCTATCAAAAATAGATGAACTAGCAGGGTTCATTTTTGGCATCCAGCCAAACTGAATGAAGTGTAACAAATTTTCTCAAGAAGAATGGTGAAATCAAATAAATAACAAAAGAGACCAAATATGTTGCAAAATATATTGCAAAAATGAAGGTGAATTCATGACAGCTTACAAAAATAGGACATTAAAATAACTCCAAAATAAATAAATTATTTGAAAATAGAGCACATTTGGAACTATTCTAAATGCTGAGCTGCTCTTTGGTTACCAACAGCAGTAGTTCTCTTGTGGGAGCTTTAGGTTTCAGTGACTTCATATTAATACCATTCATTGTAACCTCTGTCCACAGCTGCCTGGTAAAAAGGGATTTGGCCCTGCTGGGTGGACAGTTCAGGCTAAGCTGGAGTTATATCTTTGGCTCAGCCTCAGCAAGAGCCGGAAGGACTTCCTAAATGGTCTCCCAAATGGTTTTGAAGAGATTAAAGCCACCAAAACAGGCCCTGGGCTTCAGTCTGTTCCTCCAGTTACCCTCGTTTACAACAGTAAGCAGTGTGTAATGAGTAAAAATGGAAAACTATAAGCTCTTCTATGTTGTTTTTAAACTTTCACCACGTCTGTTGTCTTTGAACAGTTTAGGAACCAACATTAAAAAAAAAGAGGATCATTTATTGCCTAATATGTGTTCAAATAAAAAGTAAAAGCTCTGTATGTGTTTATCAATTTTCATCAGTGAAGCAAGTGTTTCAGCTGAGAGCTCACATGTACCAGGCTCGCAGTCTGTTTGCTGCTGACAGCAGTGGGCTTTCAGACCCCTTCGCTCGGGTCTTCTTCTCTGCGCAAAGCCAGGTTACTGAGGTAACAGTAGTCTTCCTGTACATGTCCCACTTCTGTGTGAGTTTTTGTATTGATTCACGTGTAAACTGACCTTGTGTGTGTGCGCCCCAGGTTCTAAATGAGACGCTCTGCCCCACGTGGGACCAGCTGCTGGTGTTTGATGATGTTGAGCTGTTCGGAGAGGCTGCTGAGCTGAGAGACGACCCTCCAATCATTGTTGTTGAATTCTATGACCAAGACACTGTGGTAGGATCCAATGATGTGATGCTGAACTTGAAAAAATATCAGTGAAACAATGAAAATAGCTGAAGATTGTGGCATTTTAAACTAAAATCTTTGCACTTTTCCATCCCTCATGTTCCTTCTGTCTATCCACCCTCGTTTTTCTAAATCCTGCATATTTTTTATTTATGTTCTCACTTATTTTTGCCAGAGTATGGAAGCATTGAAAAGTTAGAAGACTTGCATGTATTATGTTAACCTTTGCAGGAGCAATAATTTTTCTTTCTTTTAGTTTTAACACAAGCAGTGAAGGTTGAAAGCTTTTGAACGATCACTTATATTGTAAATATCTTATCATAATTATGGGAATTTTTCTTTTACAAGCTGTACTATCATTAATTGAAAATGTTATGTTCCATCACCTTGGCTAATAGTGACACCAAGTGGCTGTTATTGGTAACTGCACCTCCCGGACCTGTGTCTAATCCCCTTTCCCTATCCTTTCACTCTTTTGCTTCGGTGTTATCTCACACAATGCGGTGCACAGGGTAAGGCAGAGTTTATAGGTCGGACGTTTGCAAAGCCCACCATTAAGATGTGTGATGAGCCTTATGGGCCCCCAAGGTTCCCCCCACAGCTGGAGTATTACCAGATATACAGAGGGAACAGCATTGCAGGAGAGCTGCTGGCTGCCTTTGAGCTACTACAGGTAACAGAGGGAACACAGTTAACTCACAGATTTTTCATTTTAGCATTTAGGTATGATACCTTTTCCATTTTTGTTGTAAAAATCCTTCCTTCATCTTCCTTCTATCCCCTTCACTGGGGTTATTCTCCCCTGAAATCTATTTTATATCCCCATCTTTTCTCTTTTCTCCTGTCTTTTGACTCCTACTCTTTACAGATACCCTTTGATGCAGAGGAGATCAGGCGAGCTCTAATCGCTGTCCATGATTTTGCTGTTCCTCAAATAAAGGTCTTCTTTAAACTCTTTTTCTCATTTCACTTTGTCTTACTGACCTAATTGTTTTCTGTGTTCATCAGTATTGTTTATTCTTTCCCATTCACTTCTCTTTTCCTGACTGTTTTTAAGATAGAATACAGTTCTGGTACAAAAACTTTACCTGCTCTCATCACTTTCATGAGTGTTATATTAATGTAGGACTTCTAACTCTGCATTGGGGGGGTGGGAGTAGACTAGTATAATGAGACATACACATACAATGAATTTTAAAAATAAGAATTGGGTGCACAAGTTTGAATTTGTTGTGGATTTTCTCTAATCCACACAGTTAAATATACAATTATACATACAGTCTCAAACAAATCTAACACCCCCATTAATTTTGAGATAAATTAGCAAGTTGCAGAAAAATGACATGTTGGGACAAAGTCTGACTGAATATTTGAACACTTCTTATCAAAAATAATAGAACATTTTCAAATATGTTGGTTTTCTAGTATTGACCTGTCTTTTAAGCATGGTCCATAAGATTTCAATAGAGTTGGGGGGTGGGGGGCTTAGTTTGAAAGTTCACTAAGACTTCTCCAAAAGATACTTCTTGTCATAGACGGCAGCTAGCTCAAGCTTCCTGTCTGACCAGAAAACATTTCTGTAAAAGGTGTTTTCTGTCTTAATAACCGCACATTTCACTCAAGCTTGAGGATGTGTATTTTGGAACAGAAGCTGGCTCTGCTGGTGTTGATTAGATAGAAAATTTCTTAAACTAATTTGAATAATGAACAGAACTTATCGCATTGTTTGATATCTATAGGATCAATTGGAATGTATGTGTGATTGAATTGAAATGACTTGTTTATAAATGCCTTGAGACATTTGCTGTGAATTGGCACTATATAAATAAACTGAATTGAATTGAAGCTTTTTCCCCTTGTTCAGCACCCTCTCAGTCCATCTTGACGTTAAGGTTGACTCACTGTCAAGAGTCATACTGGTGTTGCACCATCTTTTAGTTAATGATAGGCTTGAACTTTGGTGGTTCCAGGGTTGTTTTTTGATATCTTAACTGATTTCCTTTCATTTGAGAGTAATAGTTTGACATTAAAAGTTTATCAATTAAGTTTAAAAGTCAGACTCATGCCAAGAAATCGACCAATTTAAATCTGCTTTATAAATTTTGCCAAGATGAGTGGTCATATATTTACACCAGGATCTTGTTGATGGCTTGCAAGAGGTGGGATTTCCCATCAACTTGCTAAGGAACATTTAGACAAATATTAGCAGGGAATAGTTGATAGTGTGTGTGTGTGTGTATATATATATATATATATATATATATATATATATATATATATATATATATATATATATATATATATATATATATATATAAAACTATGCAAATTAGACCACCACCACCCCCAAAATTAAAACTTAAGCTCCATTAAAGCTAAAGATCCAAATTCTTGTTTTTCAAAATCTCTTAAGTTGTTGTATAATCATTAAACCATGGACAAAGAACAGCTCAAATGCATCAGTAAATGCTCTAAATAAATATAATTCCATGATGAGTATATGTAAACTTCTGCCAATACTGTTACTGATTAAAGCCATCCACTGGGACTGTTGGAAATATATCTGATTATATGCCTGACCATGTGCCTGACCTTTCAACTCACATTAGGTTGGTCAAGGAGGCAGAGCTGACCTTCCTCCCCTTGAAGGGCCGACAGACTCAGAGCGTGGACCCATCCTTCCTGTTCCGCTGGGCATACGTCCCGTCCTGAGTCGCTATCGCATAGAGGTGAACTATTTCTGCTGGTATGATTTGTGCTTTGAGCCATACAGATTACTTCCATCTCACTCTCTTTTTCCTGATTTAGGTGTTATTCTGGGGATTGAGGGACCTGAAAAGGATCAATTTGGCCCAAGTTGATCGACCCCGAGTGGACATCGAGTGTGCAGGTCGAGGAGTTCAATCTGCCCTCATTCAGAACTACAAGAAGAATCCTAACTTCAGCACCCTGGTTAAATGGTTTGAGGTGGTAAGTTTGTTTTATTTAAGCTGATATACGCTATATTTAAAATATCTTACCTACATGTACATTTAAATTTTTAAAGTCTGTTTTTCTTTTTTAATTTTACATGTGAAGTTCTACAGGGCTCAGTTTTAGGCTGTATGTTGTTGTCTTTACTGATCTATCTGTTGCTACTGCGTTCTGTATTTTCAAGAAATTGTATCCAGTTCTATTGTTTTATTGATGATATTCAGATATATTTACCAATAAAATTAAAAACAAGTGACTGAAACACATTACTTTTTTATAATGATGTCAAATCATGGCAAGATTAAAATATCCTTCATCTGAATAAAAACTTAAAAATAAAAACATCTAAAAAAAATTCATCATGTTCATCAGTAGTTTTAGATAACCCAGACAATATTCTAAGAACCTTTTAGCTTCTTGTAACTGATAATTTGAGAAGAACCTGGGGGGTCATTTTAGGCAGTGCTTTTACATTTCATAAGCAAATAAATTCAGTTGTCTTGATAAGTTATTTTTGAATTATCTGTTCCAGCAAAGATAAAGCGTTCACTCCTTGATCACAGTTTAGACCATTATAGTTTTATGTATAAGGGTCTTTGAAAGGATCGTTCATCCCTTCATTCTCTGCAGTTATTGCAGAATGCTGCTGAAACAGTTCTTACATGAAGCAGGAAACTGAAGCATTTAACTCAAGTGTTGGACTCCCTCCACTTGTTTCATATCAGTTACAGGATTTATTTCAAGATTTTATTGTTGGCTTTTAAGGTTCATCATGTACTGTCCCTATTTTATCGGCAGGATCTTCTACATGGTCATGTTTCATCTAGAACACATCTAAAAGCATTCAGTCAAACAACTGGATGCTTTTAGACATTCCGTGATCTAAACTGAAATGTAGAAGTGACAACACATTATTTTTGTGAAACTGCGTGAGAGCTTAGAGACTTTTAACCCATTTTCAAAGACTTACTTTTGCTTGGGTAGAGCAAGACATCACAATTTCATTTTTATACCTGTTTATACCTTATTTCTGTTTTAGTGTATTAGAATGTGTTTTCTGAAAATATTTTACTACTTTATTTTATTAATTCCTGTTGCCTCTCACTTTCACCTCTCATCTCTCATGACCTTTATTGTTTTATAAAGTACTATTCATTGCTTTTTTTTTTTGCTCTTAATTGTGTTTAACAATTGACATTGATATTGACACAGGACCTGCCAGAAAATGAGCTTCTCCATCCTCCTCTTAACATCCGGGTGGTGGACTGCAGAGCATTTGGACGCTATATCCTGGTGGGGTCCCATGCTGTTTCCACCCTGAGACATTTTATCTACAGTCCTCCAGACAAAAGCTGCAACAACTGGGCCTCTGCAGGTAGCCTAAAGGATCATTTGCATTCATTAGTTATGAAGAGTTTTGTCAGTTCCTCTGTTGCATTTCCAAGATGACATACTGTATCTGTATTTTTTTTACTCAATAAAACAATAAGTAATAACATACTTTGATTCACCTTCCTATTTCTTTTGTAATGACTTTTTCTTCTTACTTTCGTTCCTTAAAATTCCTCATGTGGACATCTTACCTCTATTTTCTTATCTTGTTCCTCTCTTGCATGCCCCCTCCTGTCTTGTCCTTTCCTCCTGCCCACTGCTGCTGCTGTCTTTCATCATCGGCTTCCCTCCAGCTAAGCTAATGAATGGCTACATGGTTCTAACCAATGGCTGCTCCCAAGCTCGCTCCTCACCCAGCCTTTCTTCCCGCACCTTCTCTCGCCCTGCAGGTGACATCGCCGTCAACCTAGAAGCTGAACCTGCAATACGAAAGATGGACACAGTTGTCAAGTTGGATGCTGTAAGGATCTCTGTCTTCAAGCTGAATATATATATATATCTGTACTGTATTTACTTCTTTAGATACCAGAAGTATTACCCTTACATCTTGTCCTATGCTTTTTACCTGCCGTTGCATTTGTGGTGCTCATTCCTGTACCATCCATTGTGTTGTAACCTTTGTGCTGTTTTATGTAATGCCCAGATGTCTGATGCTGTTGTAAAAGTTGATATGGTAAGTAGTTCTCCTGTAGATATTTAGCAACTAATAAAGTTCATAAATGCATGTAGTAAACCGTTGCAAAGCCTTGAATAAAAACCACCAATGACCTACAATGACTTTAGTTTCTGTGACTATTGTAAGAATGAAGAAGAGAGTGACAAAGAAAAAAAGAAGAAGAAAAAGAAGAAGAAGGGCGGAGCGGAGGAGGAGGAAGAGACAGATGAGAGAGTACTGGACTGGTGGTCCAAATATTTTGCCTCCATTGAGACACTGAAGGAGGTTGTATATTCTGTTCTGTCCAGCTCTGTTCACTCATTTTTTAGGCTTAGGTTAATCTTGCTCTGTATTTTTCGCCGGTCTGTTAGAACCTCAGAGCCCAGGAAGCAGCTCAAGCAGAGGCAGAGGAGAGAGAAGACCTTGAGATAGCAGCTGAGGCAGCAGGTATTTACTGATATTCGTGACATTTTTAAAAATGTATTGATTTTAGTTATCTCTGCGATGAACTCTGTGCATAAAGTTGAAAATCTCTGAGTCAAGTGGTCAGGTGTGTGTAATTTGTCAAAATGATGGATGGCCTACAGATATTTCCATTTAAAAAACATGTCAGAGATGGAAAATATTTGGATAATGCGACCCCTGGATTAGAATCAGATACTGTCACAAATACTATCTGGGGAAGTTGTTGCCATAGTGTGGAAGTGCTCAATATAGGAAATGATAACTTTTTTTTTTTTTTTTTTTTTGTCAGAACCTAAAACATGGATTACATTACATTAACATTAGGTTATGGTGTTATGAGGGGATTTGTATATATTCTGTTTGATATCCAACTTAGTGTTATTTTATCTTGCCATATAGTTACAATTTGTAGCAGGTGTTACAGCGTTTAGTTATTATTATCATATATTAGTGAAACATTGTTTTGCCAAAATGGATGATAAACATCGGTAACCAGAGAAATAACACTAGTAAAGTTCTCTGTTTTTCATACTTTAAGGAACCAGTTTGATGAGGACCTCTTTATTTTACATGGATATATGGTCTCACTGTGGGCATATTTATGTTTTTGTATAAAGAGTATATTCCAGAAAACATTGAGAAGACATCTCTAGCAGAGTTTCTCTGACATCCACTTTCACTTCAAGATGGGAATTGTGATACTGCAGCCATCTCTCCCAAGATGAAAAGAGTGGTGAAAGAACATGTCAATTTTTTAACTTGGTTACTCTCCTCCTTGTGAGCTGCTGTGCTTTATTTTAACTTTTGAAGCAACAAAACGTGCAAATATATCCTCTGGTACGTCTTGTCCCTTCACATATTGTATAAATAATTATGGCGAGCCACCAGGGCCAAAAATTCCAGGGCCGTTTTTTGGTCCCAGTCCAGTCCTATATGGAGGTTATCCTCTGGTTTTATGTTATAGCAGGTAATATGTTTAGTCCTGCTGGAAGGCAAAGCTCTGTCTTTTGCAACCAGTAGCAGGTTTTTGTTCCATGATTGTGCTGTATTTAGCTCCATCCTTGTTCCCATCAACTCCCGCCTGCTTCCCTGTACCTACATACTACACAAGACTATGGTGCACTGAACATATCACTTCAAGGGAAGTGCTTTCCATAGCGTGAGAATAAATACTATCAAATTCATTGTATGAGTTTGGGTTTGTAATCTGTGGTAAGATAAGTCAGGGATAGCTTAGTTTCCATTAACAATAAACTTAAAGTAACATAAATCTAATTGCATAATATATATTATTTTACTAATATATTTAGTAAAATATATAATTTCCATTTTTTCAGTTTAAAAAAATTGCTTCATTTGGACTCCTGCAGCAACACTGTGCAAGATTAACTCCATATCTGATGTTGTACCAGTTTGTGATGATCAGAACATGTAACGATTGCAGAGTTTTTTGGCAAACACACTCTTGTGATAAAAAGACTTATAGACTCTATTGCAGCATGTTTTGTACTTGTGCACACAATCTACTTCACGACTCCATCTGAGCCTTGTCTATTCCTCCTTCTGAGCAGATATCCAACCTGACGACCACCATCTAAAAGGCTCCAAAATGAAAGAAAGGTTCAAAGAAAAGAAGAGCTCCAAGGACAAGAAGAAAAGTCATGCTGCGGACAGCTTGGAGAAACGGCCCCCTAAAGCAAGAGTGGATGAGCTAGTGGTAAGTTTCTCAGGCAGCTAGCCAGGAAACAGTTATATCCAGGTACATTTGAAATTTTATGTTGGCTGGCTTATACAGGTGTACAACAAAGAGCTGGAGAGTGAGTATGGCAACTTTGAGGATTGGCTTCACACATTCAACTTGTACAGAGGAAAAGCTGGAGATGATGACGAACATGCCCTGGATGATGACAGGATTGTGGGCAGATTCAAGGTAGGAACACAGAGTGGAAATGTCTGCGACTCAACCAACTCGAGGACTACTGCCATAATGATCAAACCCAGATAGATGTCAAAGATTTACATAAAGAAGACAGTCATTTAACATGCCTACAAACCAAGCATACAGTAGCACACCTTGATTCAATCAGCCACTGGCTGATTAACTTGTATTTTATAAAATAAGGTTGCAGTGATAGTGTATTCTCTTATAGGATAAAAACTGATTTGGAGTCTGTTCAGTTCTTCAAAATAGCCGGGCTGAACAGGCTTCAGTTAATTTATGCATGTCTTATAGCCGTAGTTAGGCATGAATAGGAGTTTGAATTTGAGGCACTCAAAATATTTAAAGAACTTTTTTCTGTCACTTACTATGGCAACATTCTTGAAGGATTTCTGGTAAATAAATGTTTTATATGCATAAATTGCCTGTGAACCACACAAGATGTAATGCTAGTGTTTAAAGTTGTCTCTCTGAATGGAAATGTCTGTGACTCTGTCGACATAGGTAATTGTCCTTACATGTTCAATTTGTCTCTTTCGGTGATCCAGGGCTCCTTATGTATGTACAAAGTACCTCTTTCTCAGGAGATCACAAGAGAAGCAGGCTATGATCCCAATATGGGGATGTTCCAGAGCATTCCACATAATGACCCCATCCACGTTCTTGTTCGTGTCTATGTGGTCAGGGTGGGTGACATTCTTGATGTTAGAAACAATGCAAGAGTCATTTCAAAATTCCTAAGACATTTTAAATGACTATTCTTTATGCTTTCTTCTCAGGCCACAGACCTTCATCCTGCTGATATCAATGGGAAGGCTGATCCATACATTGTCATTAAACTGGGGAAATCAGAAATCAAAGACAAAGAGAACTACATTTCCAAGCAGCTCAACCCTGTATTTGGCAAGTGAGTGGACAAAAAGCTACCGTTAGCTCATCATAGTTACTGAATTAAAATGCTAGAAGTGAGATATGGTGAAATTATATTCCCAACTTGGGTACGTTTTTTAATGCATCAGTATTTTTGAAAGTGTCTGAATCTAATCAATTCTGAATTATCTGCTTCTCCACATTCAGATCCTTTGACATTGAGGCCACCTTCCCCATGGAGTCAATGTTAACAGTGTCTGTGTACGACTGGGATTTGGTCGGCACAGACGACCTGATAGGGGAAACAAAGATCGACCTGGAGAATCGGTTTTACAGCAAGTTCAGAGCCACATGTGGCATTGCATCAAACTACTCTATGTGAGTAACTTTACTGTATGCTTTATTCTATGAGTTAAGCTGTGTTAACAAGAAGTTAGAAATGTTGCTCTTTAAATCTCCTATATGTAATTATTTCAAGAGGGGTGGGATTTTTTTGATGATCTAGAAATCCATATGGATTTTCTCTCTGCATGCTTGTTTGCAATTCCTTTATCTGAAATCTAACATCTTACAGTTTGAAAAATCTCTCTGTTATCTGTTGACATTAGGCATGGTTACAACATTTGGCGTGACCCTATGAAACCCAGCCAGATCCTAGCTAAACTTTGTAAGGAAGGAAAGATTGATGGACCTCATTATGGGCCAGGAGGCAAAGTCAAAGTTGCGAATCGAATCTTTACTGGACCAACAGAAATAGAGGATGAAAATGGTATGAATGTTTTTTTGTTTTTTTTTAATGGTGAGATCAATTAAACTACTTCTATAACTGCTTGTTACAATATTAAAGATTACTATTTAAACATTATTTACTGTTATTTTCAAATTGTGTACATCTTCAAGCTTTTAGTGTTTTCCCACTTCAATTTCTGCTTGTGTATTTATATTGATTCTGCAGGTCTGAAGAAGCAGACAGAGGAGCATTTAGCCCTGAGCGTGTTGAACCACTGGGAGGAGATCCCACGAGTCGGCTGCAAGCTCGTTTCTGAACATGTGGAGACCAGACGCCTTCTGAACCCAGACAAACCTGGAATTGAACAGGTAGGATTAAATCGATTGATCAAGAGCTGTGAAGGAGAACAGTTTGGTCATTACGAGATCTTTTTTCTCTTCCATAAAAGGGGCGTCTTGAGATGTGGGTGGACATGTTTCCAATGGACATGCCTGCTCCTGGACCTGCACTTGACATATCACCACGTAAACCAAAGAGGTAGGTACTGATGAAAACAATAAACAAGTGTTGCCTTGAATTTTTATCCTTTTTACTTCTACTTATAATCCTGACGACCATTCAGTCAAAAAGAGCTTTATTCAGGGCTTTCAAAGTATTTAACAGCAAAATATTTATTACAGCTAAAATTGTGGTAAGTTTTTATTATTATTATTATTATTATTATTATTATTATTATTATTATTATTATTATTTGACTAGTTTTGTTGTTAAATGCAGCGTTTTATGTAAATTTTAATGTTATCCATAAGTGCAACTACATGTGTATGTGTTCCTCCTCCTCTTACTAGATATGAGCTCAGGGTGATTATTTGGAATACTGATGAAGTAATACTGGAAGACGATGATTACTTCACTGGGGAAAAGTCCAGTGACATATTTGTCAGGGGGTAGGTACGGCGGGACAAGGCAGTCTAGCCTCGTCCCGTGGGTGTGAGCTGTATGTGTTTTTGACTGTTAACCATTATTTCTTTTTGTTTTGTTTCCATTTTTTTCCTGTGTGCGTGGTTGTGTCACGTCTCTGTGTATGTGGTGTGTCTCCTGTCTGTTGTCTTTTCTCTCCTCTCCGGTTAAAACTCTGCTGGTGTCTAGTTTTGAGCTTCGTGTTATTATTTGGAACACTGATGACGTAATTCTAGAGGACGATGCTTTCTTGACAGGAGAGAAGATGTCTGACATCTATGTCAGGGGGTAAACACACCTTTCCATCGCATGGCTCGCAGAAATTCCTTGCTTCCCTGCTCCCAAATCCCTTGATTAAGTTCTCTGTGACTCTTCCTCTTGTAAAGCTTCACGGAGCACGCAAAATTGCTTGTTGCAACCACCTTTTCCAACACAAAAACCAATGCCTACTGAATAACTACTGCAGTAAGGACCAAACCTAGATAGGTGTTGACATTTTACATAAAGAAGACAATAATTTAACGTACATCAAACCAAACCTACAGTAACACACCAAGATTAATTTCCAAAATCTGAGACCATTAGCTGACTAACTTGTATTTTGTCAACTAAGGAGGCAATTATAATGTTCTCTCCTCTTAGACGATAAAAAATTATTTGGAGTCTATTCTGTTCTTCAGAATAGCCAGGCTATTGCATCTATTTGATTGTGTGGGAAGCAAGATAATATCATGAGCAATAAAAACAAAATCAATAACCAAATTCCATCCATCCATTGTCTATTCCCACTAATTCTTGCAAAGCCAAGAGGGGGGCTCATTGGGCAAAAGGCGGAGTACACTGTGAACAGGTCAGTCTATCACAGGGAAGTAGCCAAAATATGCTAAACATTACAAATAACATGTACAGATTATGTGTTATTGCAATTTTTTAAAAACTTGATATAAGTGAAATCAAAAAATCAATTAACATTTTCTGGTTTCAATTAATTAATCAACATAAGCTTAATAATTTATAGTGTCATGCAGGAGCAGTCAGTAGGTGGATAAGAATGTACACCATGGACAGGTCACCAGTGCATCTCGGGGCCATCTTAGACACATACAACCTTTGACACACACACACTCCCGAGAGCAGTTCAGATTTTCCAGTTATCTAACATGTATTAAAGTAGTGTATTATCTTTGCCCTTTGCTGTCTGAGAAAAGTTATCTTTAGCTTAATTTTAAAAATTTAGAGCTTCAGAACTCTTGCGGCAAAATCTCAGAAGTTGAAGCAGAATAAAGTAATCTTTTACCCTGGTATATTGTTAAATTTCCCTTCAGAGTGCATCTACCACAACAACTGGCTGAAAGTCTGAACTCAAGTCAAGCTACAGAGGAGCTGTGTGAAAGGTTCTAGCCCAGCCTGAATTTCACTCCAGGATCAAGTAGGGATACATCTGCTCTATATTTTTCCTAAAGGGGTTTGGTCCTCTACTGCATCTACAATTGGATGGGTTTTTTTTTAAATTTTCAGATTTGAAAAAGAAAAAAATGTCTTGCATGGAAGCATACTTTCTTGTACACTCACCAAGCACTTTATTTTAAGCAACATAGTAACACTGGACAGCTCTTTTTTTTTTTTTTTCACTTAAAAAGACTCCTAGTAAGAAGACTAAAGAGCCAAAAATACAACCTATTCTGATGGACATGAAGGAGGTTGGATCTATTACTTTTGCATTGCATTGTACCTCAAGTGTCCTCATATAGCCATGCTGTTTTTTTAAGAATTGCTGTCTTGATTAACAAATCTAATTATTTCCATTAATCACTCTAGCCACTTTTCCCATTACCCAAGTATTTCCATCCCCAGAACTGCTTCTCACAATGCAGTTAGAAACCACCAATAATTGATTGTAGAAATTAGTACCTTTGCTCAATCCAAGTGGCACCAGCAGTCAAAGTCCCTAAAAGTTTTCTTCCTTTTCATATTTAAGGTAAACAGTAACATTTCTTTGAGATATATTGATCATTTACATGTGTCCCTGATAAAGTGCTTGGTCATTGTATGCATGCTTGAATGATGTCATTTCTGCAGCCTGGATTTGAATTATTTAAAAAAAAAAAAAAAAAAAAAAAATATTGATATAATTTTTGCTGCCTCTTCACTCCTGCCACTCTTCACAATAGTCAGTTTTTCCACAGCAGATGGGATGTCATCTCTTGATCTGTTGCCCTTTGACTTTACCCTAGCACACAGGGTAACATCTTAAAACAATTCAGCAGCTGACCAAACTAAATCATTGTTGATATAACAAAAGCACATCTTGTGATGTTTAGGGTTCCCACACAGGGTTAAAAAATAAAAAAAATGTTATCACAACAAAAAACAAGCTTTTATTATCTTGAGATAATAAGAAAATGTAACTGTAACGAACCAGTTTAAAACCTTATTTAGAGAAAATTATATAGATATAAATAAACAATTAGCATGTCAAATAAAGTCTAAAATCAAAGTCTAATCATAGCAAAATGAGCTTGAGATGTTGTTATTTGAAGACAGGGAGCTAGCAAGGGTGTTATCACAACAAAAGTTGGTTTTGGATCTTGACATCCTGACATAACAAGATAATCACATTTTATTACATAGAGATACAGAGACAATGACTTGTTTTGAAGATAATGAAATTGTTACCTTGGTAGAACAAACTCAAACTCTAGTTCTAAAGATGATACAGTAGACAACCGAAACCTGCAAATTTTCTTAAAACAAATTTTAATGCATTTAGATATTTCAAATAACTGACTAAAAACCCACCAACAGGGGCATGTTTATATAGCTTAATGTCTTAATGTTTAATGATGGGGGGGGCTGCAGCTCAATCCATAAGATGGGGCTTTTGATACTTAGAACCCACTAATAATTCTTCCTTACTTCTAACCCCACATACTACAATAAAAAAAAAAAAGAAATCTAAATAAATGTTTACAGTTACACATTAAAAACAGTGAGAAAATGTAATGACATATGAAAATTTGAGTCTGGAGAAGTCTTGAATCTTGAAACAGAAAATGTGTCAGAACCCTGAATGTTTCAGATGTCAGCAAGGTTGCTTCCCCCTGTGTGCAAAATAACATTTCCTGATGCTGTTTTTTGCCTCCACCTATAACCTAGCCCGTTATAAGCATCTCAGTCACCAAATCAAACCACTTTGTTTTATCAAGAGTCTTCAAAGATGGCAGACATTTCATCTACTTATTGGTGTTTTTGAGAACTGAGAGAGAAGCTCTTCTTCTGTCCCCCCTGACTCATGAAGCCAGTCTCACTCAACTGTTAATGAAAACAGATACTTTGCTGCTCATATTTGAAGCTTTAACTTCATCAAACAATATTTTAGATCAATTTTACAATTAGATCTTGATGTATCTGTTGCTTTTTGAGCAATGGGAAATTAAATTCTTAAATCAAAATTTTTATGAACGTTAGGAAGACATTGTTTTGACCTTATGATGAAGATGTTAAATCTGATTTATCTTTTAGGAGCCACACTACCTGCTGTGATTTTAATCTACTAAATTGATCTTTCTTGGTATTAGACTGGGTTCATTTAACATGACCAGTGCAGCAATAATTTTATCCAAACCCCTAAGTTGATATACTAACCTGCTGTTGCAAGTTTTCATTTGCATGATCTTTATAATCAAAGAGCAAAATCTGCTTATATATTATATTGCTTTGGAGATCTGCCTCACTTCCTACCCTTTCACTATTTCCAAAGATGGCTGAAAGGGCAGCAGGAAGACAAACAGGACACAGATGTGCATTACCACTCCCTGACTGGTGAGGGCAATTTCAACTGGCGCTTTGTCTTCCCCTTTGATTACCTTGTGGCTGAGGAGAAGATCGTCATCTCTAAGAAAGAGTCCATGTTCTCCTGGGACGAGACTGAATACAAAATCCCTCCTCGTCTCACGCTCCAGGTCTGGGATGCCGACCATTTTTCTGCTGATGACTTTCTAGGTAAGAACTGGTGATTCTTCTCTTTTATCAGAGTAGGTTTTGGAATACTGAGTCATACTTTTGCTTTTTAGATTGAAATGTTGTTGGGAATTGTCTTAGTCTTGTTGTTTGAGGACTGGGTTAGCTTTTAGTCATAACACTCTGGATCTACTCGAGAGATGCTCCCAAGTATCTTACTCATTCTGAAGGGGTGTTCCCCCGGGAGTCTGTCCTGGGGCTTCTCTTTTTCATCATCTAATTTTTCCTTCTTGACAATATATTCAGCATTATATATGGTGAATATATAATTGCATCTAATTCCACTGCTAGGCAAATGACACCCCATTCTATCTATCTACTAAGCCCACCACCACACTCTCTCCCCCTTCTCTCTTTGGCTGTCTACATTTGGTTTTCTCAATGAAAATAAAACAAGATTTCTTCTTCTTGGTATCAAGTCTACTTTTTCCAGATATGGCAGTTTTTCTTTACCCATCAATACATCCTTTATCCTTCCTTCCTCTCAAGTTAGGAGTCTGGATGTTGTTCTTGATAAGACTCTCTCCTTCACTGCCCACAAAAATTACATCTCACAGTCGACTTACTTCAACCTCCATAGTATCAACCGCCTCCAGCCATTACTCCCCCCTCCCCTATCAAATCTGCTACCTTGGTTAATGCTCTTGTCACATCCCGTCTTGATTACAGTAAAAGTCTTTTATATGGCTTATCCAACAAATATATCCATAATGTTCAATTGGTGCAGAATTCTGCTTTCCGTATTATATCCAGAATTCCCTCCACATAGCATATTTTACTTTGAATGAAAAATCTTCATTGGTTCCCAGTATATTTCTATATCAAATTTAAAACTTTTAACATTCAATGCCCTCTATAACACTGAATACCCCCCCCATATCTCACTCAACCTATTGAAATCTATGCACCGACCAATATGCCAATGTATTTCTGTGCCGCACTTCTATCCACTCCTCCTGACCAGTTTTCCACCTCTTTATTTTCACAATAAGTTCTGTCTTGCTCCTCAACTCTGGATTGCATGCTTTCTGGACCTTCGCACAGTTACAACACTAACCACATTCAAGATTGTTTCAAAGCTCCTTGTTTCGATTTGCCTTATCCCACATGATCACTACATCCCGACAGCCACCTCTCTATTTTCACAGTATTTTATGTGTATTGTTCTATCCAGTGGTTTTACAGTATTTTAATAATGATATTGATTTAGTAGTAAACATAGAAACACAGCGCCAAGAGTGCTTTTCATTGGAAAGAAAAATGAAGAGAGTAAACAAAGTTAAAGGAATTGAAAAATTATTGCTTCCATTCTGGAGGAAAGAACTATGCTTAAATATAGAAGCCCTGAGCTATTGTGTACCTTCTATGTGAAAGAAATACAAAGTGAGGATGCATAGTTATTGAGAGCATTATATCTGCCAATAACTTCCCCCTGGAGGGACACAGAATTAAAAGCAGCAGCACTGAGCCAGAAGTATCTTCTGAAAAAACAGAAAGAAAAGTAGCTATTAACTATTTTTAGTAAAGTTCCCAATTATCCCTAGATTTCATGAGACCATTTTTTCCTGCTATTTGCATTTTACATTTTATCGAACTCTCTTTTATCATTTGACCTGCCGTTTGAATTACCTTAATGCATGTGGAGATAAGTTCAGCTTTACAATATCAGTTTTCAGACCAAAGAGGAAACCTCATAAAATAGCACTGTTAGGTTTTATTAATCATAAATTCACTTGGCTGCCTCTTCACTTGACTCAAGGGGGGCTGAATGTTTATTAAAGTGACTGCTCGCTTTTTGTGCAGTCATAGCTGCAGATTTTCCCTTCACCTCCTCTCAAATTATTTTGTGTTAAGCAAAAAAAACATAAGTGTTATAGGAGAGCAAGAGTATTTGTTGCTTTCCAAATGTTTTATAGATGTGGGATAAAATCACTTGAAATTTTTGGGTTGTTGGTCATACTGCAAACTTGTTTCTCTGAGAGTCTGACTGCTGTTTATATCACCATTTTCCAGGGGCTATTGAGTTGGACCTGAACAGATTCCCCCGCGGCGCAAAGACAGCCAAGCAGTGCAATCTCGACATGATCCGAAATGAGCAAGAGCTTCCCACCATTTCTATCTTCAAGCAGAAAAGGGTCAAAGGCTGGTGGCCTTTCGTGGCACGTGATGAGAACGACGAAATGGAGCTCACAGTAAGACAATCATCATCTTCAGAAAAGAGAAAGACTTCATAAAATTATAGCCAGAAATAGCCACAATCAGAGAAGTACAATGAGACATGCAAGGCAAAAAGACAGAATCAAATAACTATGAAAGTGAATAAATAGTTTGTGACAAAAGAAGTGTTGAGCATTTATCCAGTTTTTCAAAATGTTTTTTGTCATTTTTCAGCTTTTTTGGTGAAACACTTTAAATTATAATTCAGGTTTGTAAAAGAAAACATTTTTGTTGTGATTACAGGGTAAAGTTGAGGCTGAGCTTCACCTTGTGACTGCAGAGGAAGCAGAAAAAAGTCCAGTGGGACTGGGGAGAAATGAGCCAGACCCACTGGAGAAACCAAAGTAAGACTTTAAATTCATTGGAATCCAATTTTTACAAATGTAGACTCTAGTTTTTCCAGTTACAAAGTGTGTGGACCCTTTTCTGCAACTAGGCAAGACACAAAGCGCTCTTTAAATTTCTTTTTTTGGACATTCATTCCTGCAGTGCAATAAGCAGTGTATCATAAATCAATTTCCAGATGATTTTTTTTAACAACACTGCTTTTTGCACTGTTGAAAGGCCACTGTTACACACTCGTTTCTCCTCCTACCATATCTTCAACTGTGTCCCTGTCTCTTCCTCTCCCCTCGTCCCTTCCTCTCTTTTTTTTGTGCACACAACTCACCCTTTGCTCCCACTCTCTGCCTCATCGGCACTCCTTTCTTTCCTCCTCCCCTGCTTTCTTTTGAAAAGCCGTCCGGATACGAGTCTAATGTGGTTTCTGGGCCCTCTGAAGTCACTTCGTTACTTCATCTGGCACAACTACCGCTGGCTGATCCTCAAGGCTCTGGGGCTGATACTGCTGCTGCTCATGCTGGGCCTCTTCCTCTACTCCATCCCTGGCTACCTTGTCAAGAAGATCCTGGGGGCCTGACGCGCCGGTAGCCTCTGCCCCCTCTTCACTGTCTCTGATGGATTCAGCTGTCTTTACTATCTTCTCTTGTTTTGTTTTCTCTACTGTCTCCTACTTTTCTCTCCCTCCATCTTAGAATTAGATTAATCTACATTCACATTGTCTCTTGTGTCGAGTTTCAGTGTCCTTTGTCAACAAGTGCCATTGTACATCTCATATGTAGCCACCTGACTGATGTAGAACAGATGCTTTTAGTAAAGTGTTACTGGAGTGTTGGATAAATGGTTATGAAAAGGAGTGTTTCAGGATTACAAAAGAGTTTGGTTTATAAGGATACTCCTCAGCAAAATACAAATTTTCTTGGGTTACAAAATAGTATTAACATAGCAAGCATGGGAAAAGAAAGTACACCCTCTTGTAATTCAGTGTTTTGCCATGTGTTAAAAGCTAAGTAAGCCCCATGATTTGATAACTTTCAGAACCACCTTAAGAAACAACAGCTTCAAGATGATTTTATTAGTTTCTTATGTTGTTGTGAAGGGATTTTGTCCCACTCTTCTCTTTGGATCACTTTCCTGCTTGCATGACCAAATTTCAGCCATATTTTCATTATTGGACAGATACAAGGTGCCCGTGTTCTGTGGCAGCAAAACAAGCTCAAATCACCAACCCTCCACCACCATGCTTTACAGTTGGAGTATGGAATTGGTGTTGCTTTCTGTGTTTGCTGCCATACATTATGGCCAAACATCTCTACTTTAGTCTCATTTTAGTATTGGGGTTCATTCAAATCCAGCTTTGCAAACCTAAGCCTCTTCTCTTTAAAAAGAGTAGAGGCTTTCTCCTGAGAACCCTTACAAACTTGCTATGTTGTTGGGTATTTTCCCAACTGTACTGTCCTGAATCTAATATTTTCCATGTTAACTGGGGATATGTAGACTATGGAATGGAGTTTCTGCATTTTTTTCAATTTATCTAAGCCATGGACGTCTGATTTGGGGTATATTCACTGGGATGTCCACTTCTTGTACGATTGTCACTTTTATGAAATGTTTAAACCTTGCTCACTGCAGGTTGACAGTCTTGAAGTACTTTTAAATAACCTTTCAAAGATTAATGGGCAACTACAGTTGCATCAATAAGATCACTGATTATGTAATTCCTCTTTTGCATTTGATTTTATAGCTGCTCAGAAGTCCTTTGACTGAATGGTTTTGTAGATGATCACATTTTAAACCAATCCAGTGATGAATAAGCACTTGTCACTTAAGATCAATGAGTTGAACAGCTTTTTATGTTGATTATGATATACAGTTTAAAAAATGAACTATTTAGACTGAATCAGCTCTCTTTTGGGTATGTTAGTTTGTGGAGGCTAAAAGCTACCAGAGAGGACTGTAGAAACAATGCCAGCTGTTGGAGCTGTTGGTCAGTCATCGTGCAATTTCCATCCATCTACACATCCATTTTTACCAACCATTATATTGTAAAGCTTCAACTGTGATTTGTTCTTTTGCTCCTCTGAATCATTAGATTGATATGAATGTAATTTGTGAGTAAGCTGTATGACTCACAACTGCAACATTGTTTTCAATACACTAATACAGCTTTCATTTTCTCTCGTTTCTGCCCCTATGCTTCATTGTTTTTCATTATCCCTTTCCTAAACCCCCACCCCCACCCCACCCCTCCAATGATTCCACCTGCATGTCATTACCCACGTTCCCATTTCCATCCCTTCAAACCTTCATGGGCGTCATCCAGTCGCCCAGACACCACCTTCCTATGGTTCCTGAGCCCGCTGAAAGCCATCCGCTACCTGGTGTGCAATCGCTACAAGTGGCTGATCATCAAGATTGTGCTGGCCCTGCTGCTACTCATCATGATCGGCCTCTTCCTCTACAGCATGCCGGGCTACCTTGTCAAGAAGCTGCTGGGAGCTTAGAGCAATCCTGGGAGGAAGGGGTGGATAATGGGGGGTTTGGATTACTAGGTGATCAACTACTAGTAGGGAGAAAGACTCCTCTCCTCAAATCCATTCTGGTTTTTATAACACTACCTACCGCTTTAGCACTAAGCAGAAATTTAAACAGAAATCTAATAATAAGCATCCTTGAACTGACTACACAGCAATCTTAAACCACAAAATAACCCCTGATTTATGCTTCTGTAACAATATTTAGAATGAATTATTATTTACCTGTTTGCACAGTGTTTTATTCATTAATATGGAAAACTGTCAGGGTGGTGGCCAGACGATTGCATGGAGATTCATTTCAAGTGATGCTACATGATCCACATATACTGTCTGACTGATGACTGAGATTAATAGGGAATAAATGAAAGGGACTCTTGATAACACTTTGCTTTCCTTTTGTTTGAGCATTTATAAGAAATTCATAAACATTCAGGAAATAGCTTCATATTTCATAACATAGCTGCAAAAACACATAGCACACTTAAAGTAAAACTGATGTTTTTATTTTATACTTGTATAACTCTTCATATTCTACCCTCTTTCTCTCTCTCTTAATAGAACAAAGCAAAATACAGTGCTGTTAAGAAGTTTTTGCCCACTTACAGATTTTTTCTGGACACATTTTAGGTCATCAAGCAAATGTTGATGTACAAAGATACCTGAGTGAACTGAATAAATCCAAACAGCCGTTTTTAAATAATGATTTCTTTTATAAAACGAAAAAAGCTATCAAAGCCAACCTAGCTTTGTATGAAAAAGTAACCACTTTCGTAGTGTAAACTTGAATTAACTGTGATCAATCAAATTGTTTGTATGCTAGGTTTGATTTCAGGCTGAATTCTGCCTGACCTTTAGAACCTTGAAACCACTGACATGAAACCTTACTGACAGCCTGAAGTTGGAAAGAGTGGAAAATGTTCCAAAGCCATTTCTAAGGCTTTAGGGCTCAAGTGAACCACAGTGAGAAGCATTATCTATGAATGGAACGATGGGGAACCCACTCAGGTGAGGCCTGAGAACCAAAATTACTCCAAGAGAGCACTGATGACTCATCCAGGAGGTCATCAAAGAACTCAGAACATCTAAAGAATCTAAAGCTCATTTGTCTCTGTTAAGGTCAGAGGTCATGAATTAACAATAAGAAAGAGACTGAGGGAAAAATGGCACAAAGGTCCATCTCACTTTTCCCATCAAAACAGAATTTAATGATCCCCAAAACTTTTGGGAAATATTCTGGACTAACCAAACAAAACTGAATTTTTTTTTCTAAAATACTGTAATGTGTGTCCAATTAGAGCTTGTGTAAACTAAATAAGCATTTCAGAAAATGAAGATCATGTTGGCAGAGTAAAACAAGCTGGTGGTACTATGATGCTGTGGGGCTTTTTTGCTGCTTTGAGAACTGGATGACTTATTATAATTCATGGAACCATGAACTCTGTTTTCTCTGTTTTGGGGTGACAGTGGTAGGAGTTTGTCTCGTAATTGATGGGTTGCCAGTTTGAGCCCCCACTCCATCTGTCTCTGATGTTGCATCCTTGGGCAAGGCACTTCACCCGCCTTGCCTGCTGGTGGTCATCAGAGAGCCCCGTGGCACCAGTTCATGGCAGTCTCACCTCTGTCACTTCTCCAGGCCAGCTGTAGCTGCAATCCAGTAACTTGCCAACATCAGAGTGTGAATGTGTGCATGAATGGGTGAATGACTGAATGTAGTGTGAAGCGCTTTGGGGTCTCTTGGACTTGATAAAGCGCTATACAAGTACAGGCCATTTACCATTTTCTACCAGCAAACCCTGAGGCAGAATGTCCAGCCGTCAGTTTGTGACCTTAAGCTTAACTATAACGGGGTTATACAGCAGGCAAATGATCCAAAGCACAACAGTAAGTCCATCCCTGAATGGTTCAAAGAAAGAAGGTTTTGGAATGGCCTGGTCAAGGTTCGAACTTAAATCTGCTTGAGATGCTGGGGCATATCCTTAAATAGCCCATCAATGCTTGAACACTCTAAAGCAGTGGTCTCAAACTTTAGTCCTCAAGGGCCAGTGGCCTGCAACGTTTAGATATCTCTGCTTCAGCACACCTGGCTCCAATATTAGCTCATTAGCAGAGCTCTGTAGAGCTTGATTGCATGCTAGTGAGAAAGCTTAGCCATTTAATTCAAGTGTGGAGGACAAGGGAGACATCTAAAACTTCCTGGACAGTGGCCCTCGAGGACTGGAGTTTGAGACCACTGATCTAAAGGGTGACTGAATTTAAACAATTCTAAATGTGACATGAAATAAAAGCAGAAGAAACCTGTAAGGGGGCAGCACTCTATATCTGCATTAACATCAAAATCTTTCTAACCTATCTTATAAATGTTTATTGTTTATAAATGCTACAAATAGGTATACAGTAAAGTGTTACCATTTTTTAACTGGTTTAGCTCTTGCAGTTTTTGCACACTTAAATGAGGATAATAATAACAATAAAGAAAGAGACAGAAGTTTATTTTGCTACTAAATTCAATGAGACAAAGAACAAAATTACTTCAAAATGATCCAGGGAAGTAATAAAGACTTTCTTAGTTCCGATGCAGTGTTAAATGTTTATTCAATATACAGGGCTGCAGCTTGTTCAGATTGGGTCAAACAGTGTTTGTCAAATAATTTGACTTTTTATTTCAGTTTTTATACCTGTTATTTTGGAGCACACTTTATATATATATATATATATATATATATATATATATAGATATATATATATATATATATATATCTATATATATATATATATAAAATTTTTTTTTTTTTTTTTCTGATCATGCTTAATCCTCATTTTCATTGTAATTGTGTACAGGTTGTTCAAGCCCCTGATTTGTCCTATGCTAATATACTCATGTTAACAGTAATACTTACATAACTTCACAATACGACCTACTGAGTAGAAGGAAACAAATTCTTTGCAAATATAGTTTGACCAGATCTGATTTAAAAGTTTTCAGAATAAGAAACAAATACTTCAGTTTTCACTATTGTCTAGTAGAGACTTATGTGTTAATCTGCATGCATCGTCGTGAAAACTGACCGGAGAGGTCATGTGTGTTGGCATGACTTGTCTTTCCAGCTCGATGCAAACCAAATCATCCACTTTGTTGTCTTTCATGTTACAAATAATGCAAAGATAAGTTCATGGTATGATAGAAGAGCATTTGGATAGAGTTATAGAAAGTAAAAATTTTGAGCCTGTCCATCAGATGGCATTGTGTGTAATGTCCTCTTTGAACTTTATGTGTGATTGACCTCATTTGTGTTGCAATCCTGTGTACTACCAATTACAATTATGGTTTGCACTAAACTTGCCTGTTTTTATGATGAATTTGTGTATTTATATGTGTGAAAATGTGTGCAATATTTTTGTTTGTTTTGAAAATTTGAAATAAACTGAATTCCATGGACAACATATTGTAAAGTCATTAAAATACTAATTTGTATCTTCTGTGTAACACATGACTACATATGAGAAAATACAAATGCACACACACACACACACACACACACACACACACACACACACATATATATATATATATATATATATATATATATATATATATATATATATATATAGATATAACAAAATCTATTTGATATATATATATATATATATATATATATATATATATATATATATATATATATATATATATATATATATAATATAAGATTTTTTTTTTGTTCAGCCTCAGAGCTTTTCTACAGTGATATTCAAATCTTAAATGTCATGTTTTCATGGTCTGTAAGCAAAAAATAATTTACAAAAAATAAAGGTCAGAAACATCAGTCTCTGCAATAAATAAGAGGCGATGCTGCAAGAAAGGAGATGCTGTAAAAAGGTGTCACTCATTTAAAACAGAAAAGGATTTGCTGACATTTTAAACTGACTTATGTATCAGAGATTAGTACAGTAGTTGGCTCAGCTAAAATTACTAAAATTGTCTGTATTTGATAAACTATGTAGATCCTATGTACCTGTGAAATTTCTGAATTTTTGCCATCATTTTTAAATTTAAGATGTTTGATGACAGTAGATAGTTTAAAACAAAAGGCTAAAACAGAGCAACATTGCTGTACTCTGTTCAGCCCTCCTATTATCTGAGTCAAGTCTCGCTCTACCTTACTCTTTTACATCCTAATTGAAACACAGACAATAACATGTTGAGAAATAGCTTTCTTTTACTGCTACTTACAGAGAGAGGGTGGGTTGAGGATATTAATTTAACAACTTCTTCAACATTATTTACTTTCAGTGTTAACCCTCCTTCACTGTAACATGCTTTGGATAACAGTATTATTCAGTTTAATTAGTCTGTTACAAGTGGGGCAGAAGCTATATTATAAAAAGCTTTGAAATACCATACAGACAACTATGAAGATAGAAGACAGGTGATCTTGCATAGATCGTTGCTGCCATCTAGTGGAACTTTTTATTTTAAAATCTACTGCTCGCTCTTTACTTGGTTCATTTTGTTCATAAAATGTATTTTGTATCATAAATTATAACTCTATTTATCTAATCATTTAGAAAAACGTCCAAAAAATGCCCGATTTCTTAATGAAATACTTTAATATTTAATACTTTAATAAAAATAACAATAATAAAAATAAAAATATTTTGTGTAATTGTTAAATAGTCCAACCTTTATTGTAAGAAGTGATACAATGAATTAAGTAAAACAGACAGTTACTTACAGGCATATTATATATTTACAGATATTCAAATTAAAAGACTTTAGCTATAGGCAAAATAGTATGAAAAGCCAGTCAGCTGATTTAGTGTGTTTCACACAGATTTCTTAAATATCAGTATGCCATAATATCACATTGTGTTGTATGGGGTTCCTGTTGGTCACTTTTAAAGCAGTTTACACATTACAAGTATTACACATTACAGTCAGAAAAGATGATGATTTGCATCCGAGTAACATCATAAATGGATTTATCAGTGCTACTGAACTTTAGGTGGCACTACAGTTCTTTCAACAACAAACCAACCTCACTGAAGGGTTTTACTTTCAACAGCAGCGTGTTTGGAGCACATGTTGGAGCACAAGCCACATAATCACAAACAGAGCTCCTAAGACTCACATGCACACCCATTTTGCAGCTAATAAATGTCTCCTCAAGCTGATGGCAAGATGGGTTCTGTCTGGTTGCAGACACAAATAAACCTCCGCCCGGGTCAGATGTTCTTGCCCTGAAGAGTGACCCCCTCCCACTTTTCCCCGCTCTTATCCCCTCAGGGAATCTCAGCGCTCTTTCTCTCTTCAAGTGGTCTTGGCCGCTGCTGAGCCACAAGGGATGCAAGTCAGCAGGCAAAGGTTTCTGACATATGATCCAGCATCTGTGATGTCACCAACAGCTGACTTGTCTTAAGACCTGTGAGAAAGGGGGCTCTTATTGCCAACAGACCCTTAGTTGGAACTGTTGGTGCTTATGCATCAAGCTGCTGCGATTACAAACTGAATGACTGCTATTAGAGAGTGATTCTATAATCTATCTAATACCATAAGCTAGGGCTTGACAGACTTTGACCCAGCTCACAGGTGTATAATACGTCTTATTCAATCTGGATATGCTCTAAAGGAGTGTGTGTTCAACTTGTTAATTCCTCCTCGGAGCAAAATGTTTTTGCCTTGTTCAACAAAGCATTTTATTCTTTGCTTGGGGGTTGAGAGGTGTATAATCTAAGCCTGACCTTTAGCCAGTTAACTAACTGACAGCTTAGAGTGTTGTTGGTGGATGAGGTTGCATAACATTGTAAATCCTAACTAACTTAATATTGGCATAATGAAAGACAGACTGGCTGCCTCAGAACATTGGATGTACTTTGCAGAATATGGTAGAGTGGAGGATGACTGCAGTAGAAAACACAGAGGCATTTAGTCTAGAAGAGGCCATGACCTCGCCAAGAAAACAGCAAAACATGGAATTTAATAATTAAGGTTTAATAAAGGAAAACAGGAGGGTAGGATCAGCAACAGCATGACAAGTTTCTCTTTGCTACTTCAAATATGGCCTTGTCTCAAGGTAACATGTGGAAAGCAAAGTATGTTCTCTGCCATCTGCAAAAAGGAGCTCAGTATAACTGTTGTCTCTGAATTTTCTAACTACAGAACTTCAACTTTAAATATTAGAAGGGATGGAATGGGATTCTAATTGAAATGTATTCACTTTGTAAATTAAATTGATGCACAATGTCTGTGCAGATGAGACCACTTATCCTGCCTTACAATCATATTTTTTTTTTAGCCATTTACATCTTTTAGGTTTGAGTCATGTTAAACATCAACATTCCTCAGTTCAGCTTTCGTGCTCACACTTCAGAGTTTTCTCCTGAGCTTTGAGTGAATTACCAGGTTAACACATTCTCTAAGCTGAGAGCTAAAGACAAAGGAATGAATGAATTAGTCAGAAAGAGCATTTCACCACCTGTGAGTGAGCATTCAGCCATTTGTATATTCTAATACAGTGCTTTGCAAAAGTATTAATTAATGCCAAGTTGCAGCCACAAATTCAAAGAATTTTATTGGGATTTCCTGTGATAGACTAACACAAACAAGAGCAAAATTGGGGAGTGGAAGAAAATAGATAGATGTTTTACAAATTTTACTACAAATACAAATTTGAGAGAGGTTGTAGATTAGATGGACCACATCTGTAAACCTAAGTTTATAAGTTTAGCCACAGATTCTCAATTGCCTTCAGGCCTGAACTTAGACTGAGCTACTCTAACACATTTGATTAAGCTTTGATCTAAACCAGTGTTTCTCAGTTCCAGTCCTCAGGGACCACTGCCCTGCATACTTTAGATGTGTATCTGTTCCAGAACACCTGATTCAAATGGTTGCACGACCTCCTCTGTATGGCATCAAGTGCTACAGAAACCTGTTAATCACCCACTTTTTAAAATCAGGTGTGGGGCAGAAGGAAAACACCTAAAACATGCAGGGCAGTGGTCCCTGAGGACCAGAACTGAGAAACACTCATCTAAACCCTTCCACTGTAGCTGTTGTTTGGAGTTGTTGCCCTGGTGGAAGTTGAACCTCTGTCCCATTCTCAAGTTTTCTGAAACCTCTAACAAGATTCCCTGTATTGAGTTCCATCCATCTTTCCATCAACTCTGACCAGCATTACTCTCCCTGCTGAAGAACAGCATTCCCACAGCATGATGCTGCCACTATGGGGCTGTTGTTTGCAGGTTGATTTTAGTTCTCCATCATATATCTAGGGTGGAAGCAACAAATGGGTTTATACATGAGAGTAAAACTAAAAATGTCCATATCTTAATTATCTTCATTTATATGCACAAATAAGGAATAACTTAGTTTTCCTTCAAGGTGAAGCAACAAAGTTTAGGAGGAATTAGCATGCCCAGGGTTTTATACAGTGTTATGCTATGACTTTGTACTAATTATACGTTCACCTGATAATGATGTGTAAAAAGCCTGAAAAATGCATCTTTTATTTCAGTTGTGTACAATTTAGAAACATTTAACCTTTAATTTGACTACAGCCAATCAAGGGGAAAAAAAACCCATTAAGAAACGATTATTTTTACCAAAAATGCTAGTGTGCAAAATATGATGAGGCGCCACTTTGCAAAGGTCTGGAGAAAGAACAGTCATCTTCAGAGGAATGTAAACTGCTAAGGATGTTCAAGAACCACAGAGGCTCAAGCCTGACATTATCTGGAAACTTCTAGAACACCAGTGTCACTGTCCAACATGAGGCAAGTTTTACATCATCATGGACAGAGAGGTAACCAAGAGGCTCCTGATCCAAAATTAACACCCACTTCCAGCTCTCTGCCTTCTTCAAAAAAGTTTTACAGTCAGACAAAACAAAAACTGATCTATTTGGCTACAAGAAGTATGTTTGGAGGACCCAACCAATAGACATCCAACCAGCTGTCAAGCTTGGTTGTGGTATCGGCATGCCGTGAGGCTGTTTTGCTGACAGTGACCAATGTAGATTGAATAAGGAACCCCTTCTTAAAACTTCACCTCAAATGCCTTGATGGTGGAATTTTTTAAACAGCTGGTTGTTGCAAGAATGTTATGTTCCCAAACATACATCAAAACAGATTTTGAATAGATAAAACCGCCACATTAAGCTGTTTAAAAGGCCTTTCCAAAACCCCAACCCCGTGAAAAATATGTAGACTTTGCTTAAAAGCTGAGGCCATACCAGGAAACCAGCCTCAGTAAAACAAACCCACCAGTTCTGCCAGAAACCGTGGCTAATAAAGAGGTTGTTGTTGCCAATGAAATGCATGTGCAAGGTGTAGCTTGCGAAGGGACAAAACATCAAATGTAAGTGGGGATGTATGAACATATTAGAACAGCCCAGTTCCAATTTGTAAAATTCATTTAAGCTCTATGTTATTCATTCTACTCTACAAATACCATTACAAGCTCAACAGTAGGCAATTATGGACAAATTCATGTCCATAATGGGTGATTACACCCTTCCGACTAAAACGGCATGTAAAGCAGGTATAGTCAGAAAACTTTTTTTTAAAATAAAGTTTCATATATATACCAAGGGGAACATCATGGCGAAAGCCGTAACGTTGCGCTTGTAAAAGCAAATCTGTTGAGCCTTACCTTGACACTCAGATGACAATTCTGAGTGCCATGCTGCCAGACAGAACACATAAAAAATAAAAAAAGAAAATTGTGCACACTTGTCTAGAATTGAAACAAAACTCATATCTGTCAGTCTCAGTAATAGTAAGAATAACAAGATATGTCTCACTTTATTCTGTATTCGATTCCAGTTCTATGTGCATAGTTTTTGCATACATACAGAGAGATTTTGGCTACTTTCCCACTTCAATTAAAATGTAAAGGATCTAAATACTTCCTCCACCACTAAAGGGCTGCTTTTCTGAGTCCCCCAGCTTTTCCACTGCTTCCCTCAATCACGTGTTGGCCTCTGAGTTTTTCTTGACTTTCACCCCTGCTTACAGAGCCGGTGTGCCTCTGGGAAGCAGTGAGGCTTAACAGGAATCAAAGCTGTCATTCTTGAGCGCACACGAGCTGCTCAACGCATTTCTGTTCTGGAGCGCAAATGAGAAAAAGCTTGTGGTTTCCAGGCTCTCCGTTTGGCTGCAGCAAGATCATATGACCAGGCATGTTGATAATGCGTGGTAAGCTGCTGATGGCCAACCGTGGCTGCACTCCAGAAGACCAAGAAGCCAAAGGAGTTTAACGGGTGTGTTGTTGCGATTATTCGGCCAAAGTATCTTTATCCCACATTTAGATTAGCTGCAAATGGGGGGGAAGGAGTTCGTTGCAAGACACAGGAGAACACGGGTTGTTCCTGTACAAAGAAACAGCTCTGGGTCCTTTACAATAAGGCCTGATTAGTCATATACTGACACAGGAACTACTGCAGTATTCCCTCTAATATGAGCTAAATAAAATAAGGTGTGTCAACTTCAGGGTTAATGGGTAAAATATAATGCATATGTGCTTTAATTGTTATTTAGAAGTAAATTCCTAATTTCTTGAAATTTGTTCATTCATCAAGTTCATTCAGTTGTATTTGTATATAGCTCTATTTACTTTGCTATCCTTAAATAAAATCCAGTGCCCACAATTGTTTTTAGAAGTCACCTCAATAGTAAACTTAAACCATAGCCCATCAGAGTGCAACCAAATCCCAGGATAAGTATGGCTGTGAAGGACTCGGATGTTTGTCTGAGAACATTAGTGATCAAATGGCACCATGAAGACAAAGGAGCAGCAGATCAGGAATAAAATTGTAGAGAAGTAGCTTTGAACATCTCACAGGGGATGTGAAAAAAAAAAAAAAAAAAAAAAAAAAAAAAAAAAAAAAAAAACGTGGCACAACATCAAACCTACCAGCACATTGTCATCCACCTAAACTGACAAGCCAGGAAAGGGGAGCATTAAACAGAGAAGCAAGCAACCATGGTAACCCTAGAGGAGATGCAGAGACCCACAGCTCAGGTGGAAGAATCTGTTGACTGCATGCAAAACACCAACACCACATATTAATATGAACCTGGTGGTGACAGCATCATGCTACTGAGATGCCTTTATTAGCAGAGACAGGAAAGTTGTTCAAAAATGACAAGAAGATGGATGAAGCTAAGTGCAGGGCAAATCCATCATAAAACTGCAAATGATTTGAAACTGGAGCAGAGGTTCACCTTCCAGCAGCACAACAACCTTAAACATACAAACAGAGCTACAACATAATTGTTTACATGTGTGCATACCCCAAAAATGATCTAGCTGTAACTGCAGCAAAAAGTGGTTCTATGAGGTTTCGAGTCAGGGGGGCTAATTACAAATGCACTTAATGCTTTTTAGATTTTTCTTTTGAAAATCATTTATCATTTTCCTTACACTTTACAAATATGTGCCACCTTGAGTTATTGTATTACACAAAAGTTGTAAAATAAAAAAAAAAAAAAAAAAAAAAAAAAAACCCAACCAGGTTGAGGTTTGTGTTTGTAATGCAACAAAATGTAAAAAGGTTAAGTGGGGAATGAACACTTTTGCAAGTCAATCAAAACTGAATTTTACAAAAACTTGGAATACTGCAGCACAGCTTTTATTTAATCCTACAAACCAGTGAACTGGATCATTAACATATATCTTTTTTAAGAACCACTCATTGTTTGTTTGATGACACAAACCATTTAATGTAGCTTTAAAAGTAAAATACCCTCTATTATTGCTGTTTAACAAATAAGATCTCTCCGTTGTTGTCTTTTTAATCATGGAACACAAAATGTTATAAATTAGTAACAAGTCAGGATTGCAGGTAGACCAAATTTAACTCTCCTCTTGTAAATTATGATTAGTACAAGGAGAAAAGCTTTTCGTTCTAATTCTACTTAAAAAAAAAAAAAAGATGTTTGCTGCTCTGTTTTCAAATATGTGCACAATCCACTACAAGTCCACTAACGCATTTCCAAACACACAGCATTTTAAATATAGTGCCTACAAAGCTTTTTAGGTGTTACTAAACTATTCTAATCATCTGTTGCTCCTGTTCAGCTTTTTAAAAACATCTAGGAAAAAGTTTGGCTATAAACTATTTTTTTAAATATTTCAATATTTATTTTTTTACAATTTTAATTACTTCTAAAGCCTAAAAATGGTTCAGATCAGTCAGCAAAAGGTGTTTGTTTTCAAATTAGACTACAAATACCTCTACCATGTTTGTGACAAAATGGATTTATTTGCATTCAAAAATTAAGGTTTGCATTACTTCAGAGCATATTTATCAATTGAACATCCAACCATCCTGAAGATGATTTTATGCAGAAATCCTTAACAAATTAAATTAAATATCAGTGCAAAACAACAACAGTGCACATTAAAAGCTTTATGCAACCTCAAAAAAAAGAAGCTGACTAGAAAACAGGTAACATCAGTGTGGTACTTTGGAGTGCTCTTACATTGTGTCTAATGTCTTTATTTACTCCCCAGCCAACCAATGTGCACCCCCAGCCCTCACCCCTCCTTCTTACAGCAGTTACATGTCACCACTAATGGACATCAAGTGCTTCCTTTTTGCAGCTCTCTTCTGGACATACATTAGGAGACAGAAAACCCATTTCTCCATCCATAAAAAGAGCACACACAGCCACACACACACATACAATATTCAGGCCACTCACTTTCTACAGTGACAGCAGGATGCACTTAACAACCCAAAGACTGTTAACAAGTTAAAACTTAAGGAATGGCGAAATGAGGATTAAAAGGATATTGTGCAGATAGGTTATTAACCATCTGATTAAAGTTTTCAATGTTAGAAGTTAAGGTGATTCAAACGCCAAACCTGCATTAAAGATATTAATCGTGTAATTTATAACTAAGCAGAGTTGTTGCACATTTATAAGAATGTTAATAACATTCAAATTCTGCATGATTCACATGATTAATTCAGATTTGCTTCGCTAATTCCTGTGGTAAAACTGTAAAGTGCTACATTATAGATCCCAAAAGTAATCATTTAAATGCTTCCATAATAAATATTAATATTTTTACTCATGGATCTAGTATGGAGCAGTATAAATATACAAAATTACCTCCAGGACAATATAATTTAAGAAAAGCCCTTGACAGGATGTGAAAGCAAACATTTAATGAACCCAAACCTGTTTAGACATTATACAACGAGTGCATTCAACTTCATCCTAATTATGCCTTCCTCCATCCACTCTTGTGAATACTTTTCTTGGTAAAAAACAAACAAACAAAAAATTAGCTCTTTAGGCTTTTACGTTTATGGAAGCCAAAAAAATTGCCTCAGGAATTGGGCAGGATAAGGACGCCGGTTCTCCCAGTCCAAAAAAGTCCTTTCAGCTCTGTTTGTCCTGAATGTTCATCATGCTGGTGTATGACTTTGCTCGTTTGGCTGTTTAAAGACAAAAGCAGATAAAAAAAAAAAAAGCAGAAATGATCAAAAGTTAAGTTTATTACACATTATAAAAACAAACTTTTTTTCAGTGTCTGATATTAAGTCAGACTAAATGTTTCCTGGAATTCTGTAATTATTCATTTTGGAGGAAAAAAAGTTATTGTTTGAGGTTGGAAAACATTTTCATTTCATGTCACATGGTTACTATTAAACGGCCCCACCTTTTACCCAGCTGCAGCCCTCGTTCTGTATACATCCCGGCTTCACTCAACCACCCATTTAAATAGCTTAACTGAATTTTAAACATGATTTTTTATAATTTGCCTGAAGAAACAACTTGCCTTTTCACCACAAAATGAGTGGAAGCCTGAATTTTCCCTCTTCACATGGCAGAAAGACTGCATTTATTCAGGAGATACCACTCGTTTCTATGACACTGATTATTGTATTAGTTTTTGTATAGGTGGAAATATTGTTACATTTCGATCACGAGAATTTGTACTGCACCTGCACTGCTTTCCCGCTCTTTTTGCCCTCTTTAGATGGCAAAAAGGCACACATACTGACCAGGTGGCAATATTGTTACATTTTGATCATGAGATTCTATATGTTCCTGCATTTAAATCCTGTGTACAGGCAGTGCACAGAATCTGTGATTGTGATTTCAATGCACTATGACTGTCTTTGGGTCAAAATAACAGTACTTGTAACTTTTTTGTACATCTTACATGGGAATATAAATAAAGGTAATATTTTACTTTTTCTAATGCTGGGATCAATCGAGGAAAAGTAATCAAATTTCAAGTTGAAAAAATATCATTTAGGTTTTTTTCTGCTTTTAAACTTGGTTTTGGGTCATTATGACCCGAAGGCAAAAGGAGGGTTAAGCCGTAGCAATGTTTGGAGTTTTTTGTTTTTTTTTTTTAAACCAGGATTTGACTCCTTTAAACTACACTTAGATCTTTAGGTTAGAGTATGTGGTCAACAAAAGGAACATTTAACCTTCTCGTTTTTATTTCCTCTTTACAAAGATTTTGAGAATCCAATAAACAATTTATAGCAGATGGTGATTGGAAACAAGGTTAATCCAACATTTACCACACATCAGAGGGGGAGGGGGAGCAGATGCAGCCGAGAGCATGGATGAGACAGAGATGGAGCTAATCTCCACAGGTGTGTGGGTATTAGGTTTGGGCCAATAGGAGATACTTATAGTCTGATAATTGAGCAGAGAAATAACAGTTTTAAAAGTGTCTTGGTATTTACACCAATTTAAAACAAAAATGTAGAACATGATCAGCTTGTGAGCAACGAAAGTGCAGGAGCTGGTTTTTTAGCCAGCTGATGGGAAGTGCTCAGCAAGACGGAGCACTTTATCTTTACATGTATTTAGTTCGTCTTTAATGGAGAAAAAAAACAAACACTTGATTTCACATATTTTACAATTAGAATGCATCATCTTCATCTGTAGTGGTGTTATGGTTACCTCTACTTTTTTTTTTTATTTGGAACATTACAGATGTCTATATTTTTTAGGTATGCAAAAATATGCAAAAGTAACCGAGGCGAGCACCATCTACCCACACAAACTCAAACAAACAAAACTTAAACCTCTTCTATAATCCATAATCAAATCCACAATATCACAGTCAGTCAAGCCCCCAAAACCCTAAACCAAAAAGACCCCAAATCCCCCCAAAAAAACCCTGTCAAAAAATCTCCCTGCGTGTGACAATGGATGAATTAAGCTGGTTACTCACGGTGTATGAGCTTGCGTTTCTTTTGTTCCGAGTGAAGGAAGCTGCTCAAGTAGAAGATGATGGGCAGAAAGAGCATAAAGCTGGACACAGCAATGACAGGAACTGTCTCCTCGCGAGGGAGGGAGCAGGCGAAGTTCTTGCTCCAGAGTTTGCGGGTCACATTCATCTGAAACAAGTCAGCGAGTTCAGTCTCAGTGAACTTCAGCAAACCACAGTCCCAGAGCACCATTAACTCAACCTGATTAGACCTTTCCCTCAATGGAACAACTATTTTCTGCTGCTCTTAAAGCCTTCTAACAGTCTGAAAACGTATTTCTTTCTAAACTTATGTTTGATGAAACTTTCCCTTTGTATGAAATTACATGTTTTATAGCATAAAAATCAATTTAGTGAACCTTCTGGTCATATCACTGAATCAATAATCCAGATTCTTTTATTTTTCTCACACCTGACTAACAGTAAGCAATTCAGAAAGCGCAAAAGACAGTAGTTTAGGCATCTTCCTCTAGGAGGTGCAGTTTTCCCTCCTCACAATAAAGACTTTTTTCCACACATCATGCATAAATACATACCGCATCCTCCAAGTCAATACACAGGGTGCTATTCTTCTCCATTCCGCTGTACAGATCATTCAACCCCTTGTAGGAATTTTTACAGTTTTTGCACAGCTCTGTATGATTACCCTGTAGAAGAAAGTTATCAGAGTTTATGGAACAAAATATGAAAAAAAAAAAAAAGACTGACAGACGTCAACCAGATCATGCCATACCTCTTTATACTTCTCAAAACAAGTGATGGTTTGATTGAGAAGAGTCAGGTAGTACACCGTGTCATTGCTCAGGCCCTTTAAATCCTTAGTGACACATTCTGCACAACAGTAATTTAAAAAAAAAAAAAAAAAAAAAAAAAAAAAAAAAAACACTCATTAGTTAAACTGCTGTAAGATGCATTACATCATGTGTGGAGGCATTTTATAAGATGTCTTATTAATGTTAAGGTTCTCAAATGTCAATGAAAAGTGGGATGACGATACAATTAGTCCATAATTAGAACAGGTCAGCTACCAAATCTCTGACTATAAACTTCCCTGACATTAGGAGCAGAACTTTTAGCTTTTTAATCTCATAACTGTGAAGTGTAGTCCGGCTTGTTTTAGACAGACAGTTATTTGTCATTTTAACATCATAATTCACAATGTGAAGCTTTCCACGCATTTCCAGCAAACGTTTCGTCTGCTTTAGCAACACAATCGTCTCTTAACCCTTCTCATGTATACTACGTTTGGTCACACTCAAACTGCTACTGAGGATGGGAACTAATGTTATTGGAGT
Source organism: Anableps anableps (assembly GCA_014839685.1). Taxonomy (NCBI): domain Eukaryota; kingdom Metazoa; phylum Chordata; class Actinopteri; order Cyprinodontiformes; family Anablepidae; genus Anableps; species Anableps anableps. The sequence continues at coordinate 19,250,306 of CM026086.1, read as the reverse complement.
TGAAATCAACGGTCTACAATGTTCTGCAAGAGGATTCACACGCTTTAAAGGTTTTTCATGTTACAGCCACAAACTTTAGTGTGTTTAATGGAATCTTATGTAATAGACCAGCAAATAATTGTGTCGAATTATTAAGAGAAACAAGAAAAGGTTTCAGTTTTTTTTCTTTACAAATAAAAAAAAAACATCTGAAAAGTGTGGTGAGCATTTTACTGTGATAGCCCAACATAGAATCCAGTGCAAGAGATGATTTTAATAAATAGAGTCCAGCAGTGTGTAATTTACTTGTAATCTGTGAAGGCCACAGAGGTTCGTTAGAAACCATCAGCAAACAAACAGCAATATGAAGACCTCGGACCACAACAGACAGGTCAGGGATGAAGTTGTGGAGAAGTTTAAAACAGGGTTGAATTATCACACAATATCTCAACATCTGAGCATCTCATGCAGGACTCTTTAATTCATCCTGTGAACACAACAAGAGCTTTGCAAAACTGCAAACCTTCTAAAACAACTCAACAAACAGGCAGAGCATTAATCAGAAGCGGGGTAACTCTGGGGGAGCTGTAGAGTTCCCAAGCTCAGGTGGGAAAGTCTGTTGAAAGGATAACTATTAGTTCTACAGAGAAGGCCTTTATTAAAAGTAGAAAGCCATAACAAGTTTTGTTTGCAGTTTGCCACAAGCTATGTCTGGGACACAGCAGATAAGTGGAAGAACCTTTTCTGGTCAGAAAACCCAAAATTGAACATTTTGGCCTAGATGCAAAACACTATGTGTGAACTAGAACTAACCCTGCACATCTCACTGACATCACCATCCCCACTATCAGCAGCAGGGACAGGGGACAGCGAAGCTGGTCAGAGTTGATGAAAAGACGGATGGAGCGAAATAAAAACACAGAACTAGAAGAAGAACACCCATTAGTGGATTCAAAAGACTTGGAAGTCCCAGCAGAATAACAACCACAAACATACAGCCAGAGCTACAATAGAATGGTTTAGCCCAAAGCTTATTCGTGTGTTAGAAGGGCCCAGTCAAAGACCAAAACTAAATCCAATTAAAAAAAAAAAAAAAAAAAAAAACAATGGCAAGGCTTGAAAATTTATATTCACAGATGCTCTACATTAAATTTGACTGAGGATTAGCTATTTTGAATCTTTGTACGTGGAAAGCTGGTAAAGATTTACCCTAAAGATTTAGAGCTGTAATTGCAACAAAAGCCGGTTCTAAGTGGTGACCCAGAAGGGCTAAATACAAATTCTTGCCACACTATCATATTTTTATTTTTAAAAAATAAAGAAAATCATTATGATTTTCCTTCCACTACACAATTATGCACTACTCTGATTGGGTCTATCACATTAAATCACAAAACACAATTATGTTTTTGATGTTGCAAAGGATCAACTACTGAAAGGTTAAAAGTGTGTGCATATTTCTGGAAGGCTGTGTATACATGTCCACCGAGAGGAGAGAAAAGCACTCAGCTGCCAAGACTATTACACTTTTAATAAACCAGTAGGTTATGTCAAATGTCATTCTGTTCAATTACAGAGCAAAACTTTTTTTAATTAGGTAGTAAGGTGGTTTATTTTTACTCTAAAACTGGATTTTATAACCTCAACAATCTACTCAAAAGGACTGAATTTCTGCATAATTTCCATTTTGTTATGAGACATTAATGAGCACGCTCACACTATTTTCTAAAAGATACTCAAACAGAGCTTTTGATTGTAGCAACAGTAATGTGTAAATAACAAATGCACTCTGAAACAATGCCTTATATTCTGCTGCTGGCATAAAAAAAAAAAAAAAAAAAAAAAAAAAAAAAAAAAAAAAAAAAAAAAATTGTAAGCAAATCTACCATATCTGATGCAAATACAATCACTGAATTTTCTCCCAGGCTATGAATGAGGACAGCTGGAAATTCCAGTCATTACAATCCGGGTCACATGTTTGAAGGGCGTGTGCAGTTCACGATAGTTTATTGTTTTTAATCCTGTAAATCTGCTGCTTAAGAACTTACGTTTGCAGTTAGATTTTTCCCAAATGGTATCCAGGCCGCTGTACAGCAGGAAAACGAGCATCAGTCGGTCACTGCGCAGAATGCTGTCCCTGCAGCTCACATTACCGGGACCCATCTGAAAACACACATACAGTCATGCATTCAATTTCATGATATACGCAAAAATGTTCTTTTTTAGATTTATAATACGTTTTTATTAACTGTACACTAAAATAATGATTTCATATTAATATATTTGAAAGGGCAACACAACAACACAACAGGGGAAAAGTGGCTTCCTCAAATTTGACAGTCACATCACCAGTCTCGTGACTGAGTCGACAGCGCATGAGCAAATTCAATTGAGAACCTTAAAATTCAAACAGAGAAGAGACATTTGTGTTTTATTTTATACCTGGTCTGATGAGATGTTCAGGAAGACTTCGGAGAGGCTGTTATACCTTGGGGAGCAGTTCAGACACACTTTGACGGGTCGAGCGGCCGGAACCAAGCAGTTCACATACGCTACATACCGCTGACCGAACAGCTGGAGCAGCTCTGTGCAATACTCGCTGATCTCCAGGTCCTCAGGGAAGGAGGACAGCAGACCGATGGAAAACGACGAGTCCACAGCAGGCTTGAAAACAGGAGAGCTGACCACATAACTGGGAGCTTGTTGTTGGTTTGCAGCTGAATCCGAAGCGGTGACGTTCACGGTGTCAATAACTCCGAAAGCATAAATAGGTATAATTATAAGTACAAAAAGGAAATCATATCTGTACAGCGACATGGCTGGAAAAAAAACAACTTTGTTTTGTCCCGTCACTGCAAACAACCCATGACTTCCTCGTTTTCAACCAGCTCGGTCATGTGACTGTGATGTGAAATCTCGCGAGAGAAACGAAAGTCAAGAGTCTCGAACCACAACACAATTTTTTCCCAATTTCAACTTCTCCCGAATGACAGTTTGAGCATATGAATGAAACAGCTCTCCATATGAGCATTGATGGCCAAAAGTGAAAAATTTGGTAAATGAATAAGTAGTTGATTAAACCTATTAAAAATGTGATAATTTTACTAACATTTGAAATGCATACATTAAATAAACTCATTTAATATCCCTGTCATTATTTCAAATAATATTCCTGCTGTTCATTGCAGTTTAATTTCTTGTAAATAGTCTGTTGTTTTTATATGCACAAATACACATGCACATTTTGATAACTGTACAGTATTATTTTTCTTATGTTGTAAATTTATCATTTTTGTTCAGTCTCTTATTGTTCTGTTTTTAATTTTCTTACCGTAGTTTGAATATGCATGCTGCTATTTACCTTTAACCTGCCCCTGGAACAGCTGAATTTTCCCACAGTGGGACAATAAAGGATTTTTCTATTCTGTTTTAATACATTTTGTATATGGTGATAAATTATCAAATATATGATGAAATTATTAAATGTGGAAATCATGAATAAAATGTAAAAGGATTATTCCAGCTACTATAATTATTCTGTGATACAAATAAAAAATAATGGAGAAAAAAATATTCTTAACACATATAGAAGTATATACATTTATTTTTCACTGAGGACAATTTCCAAATGTGATCTGTGTGTAACACACCTGGCTGATAGAGGATAATGTTTTAAGTAGAGTTAGGACATAAAACAATATCACAAGCTTTGAATATTTCATAGAGCACTGACAAGTTAGTCATCTGAAATTGGAAAAATTTGGCACAACTCAACACAACGCTTTTCATCTAAACTGAGCATAGAAAACATCAATCAGAGAAGCAGCCAAGAGGTCTTTATTAACTCTGGAGAAGCTCCAGAGATCTACAGCTCAGACTGGAGAATATGTCAAGGGGACAACTATTAGCTGCACAATCAGAAATCTCGAGTTACAAACAGAAAGCCATTACCAAACAAAGCCACTCAGTCTTAGTTAAAGTTCGCAACAAGCCATAAGGAGGACACAGAGAATTTAATAAAGCAAGGTACTCCGATTTAGATGAGACCACAATGGAACTTTTTAGCATTCATGAAAAATTTGATGTGTAGTGGAAAACTAACACTGTAAATTGCAATGAAAATACCATCCCCACTTTGAAACATGGTATTGTCAGCATTATTCTGTAAGTATACCTTTCTTCATTAAGGGCAGGAATGCTGTTCATATGTGAAGATTGACTGAGCTAAATACAGGACAGTCCTGGAAGAAAACCTGGTGGAGGCTGCAAAAGACTTAATACTTTGCCAGGGGTTGACTTTCTAACTGGATGCTCCCTATCCAGTGTAACAGAGATTGAACTATTTGGCAAAAATGTGCAAACATGGTAGAAGCATAACCCAAAAGACTGACTATCTATCTATCTATCTACTCTGTGGGGTTGGTCACGACAGTTTCAGTGAGGGAGAAGTGTAATTGTGTCTGTTGGAAAGAAATAGTCCTTCCTCCTGCTCTCCTCATTATTTGCGGGTTCTTGACACCACACATTTTCGCGATGCGCAGCAAATAATCACGGAGTCAAGGTATAAACGATCTGGGCTCCAATCCTGATTGAGATAATTGTCAAAACCCCCGTCGAAATCAAGCGACTGCAGTCAATGGTCGTTAATGCGAAATTAGCGGCTCTTGATAACTTGAGGCCGTATCAATTCCGCAGTCATCAGAGCCTAATGAAAATAAGCAGGGAGAGAATGTGGCGCTGCGTTCATGGCCCACTCTGATGCCTCCTCTGATAATTCTGGCCCCTGATGCTGCTCCTGCTGCACATGGCACCGGCAGCTCATTAACTCTTCTTCTCCTGACCAGAGTTCACTATAATTGTTCTGATGGCCCTCACTCCTTTATTATTTTTCCAGTGTGGCAGATTAAAAAAAGGAAATGATTACAGCATAAACTTTGAATGATCTTGCTGGGTTTTGTACAGTTTCATAAATATCTTTAACTTTCTCGAGCCTAACCTCAGTATCAGCAGTAGTGGTAGTGGTTTATGTATAAAAGAAAATACATATGTTAATTTTTACCTACGTTTTCCATGTCTTTCTTAATAATCAGCAGATCCTCAAGTAGGTTTTCTTCACTACAGAGATGACCAAGGAATGCCTTCATTAGCATCTAATAGATAGAAAACCAGAGAGGACAAAAATCACAAAATCACTAATTGGGTCCATAAATTAGAGGATGTGATGATGAGAGCTCTTCAGAAGCTAGGTATAAGAAGCCCCTCATGATTTAGAGCACAATAGCCATATTCTACAATTATACTGTGCAGGGAAGCTGCTGAGAACAGGAAGTGATGTGGTGTATAAGGGCAACTTAGACCTTTATAGCTAATATTACAAGGAAATAATTCAATAAGTATGACAAAGAAAAGTTAGACATGCACCTACTTTTGCAGAAACAGAACAATTATCCACTATCTGATGTTAAATCATGCATAAATAGCCCATGAGGATACTTAGATCTATCTTAAGAATATTCCAAAATAAATATGGCTAGAAATACAGGACTTGCCTTCATTGGTAACTCTAAACATGTTTAAAAAGCAGGATAATAAGGGAAGCAAACAAAAATCACAAAAGCTGTGTGTTTTGATTAGATTAGACTAAAAATGAGCTTTTCTGCAGATCTCTTTCTTTGTTTTCTCATTTAACCCTGTGAAATGTTAAAGGAGAATATTAAAGGGACAGCATTATGTAAAATCAACTTTTTTGAGCTTTACATCATATTAAAATGTTATTCCCTCATCACTAAAGATAAACGCATGGATGGGTTTCTCTAGATCTTGTTGGGACTTTATTTTATAATTGTCTTTATGTGTTTCTGAAAGTTCAGGTCTGAGTCCATCACTACACCCAGATTTCGGGCCTGATCACTAGTTTCTAGCTGTAATAGCTGAAGCTGCATGCTGACTCTAGATCTTTCCTCTTTAGGTCCAAAGATGATAACTTCAGGTTTTTTTCTGTTCAGCTGAAGATAGTTATGGCACATCCACGCATTGATTTGTTCTTAGCATCTGTTCAGTGCTTGGATGGGTTCAAGCATTGAACAAGAAACAAGTTACCATTCCAGGAAAACTGTTTATCTGTTGTCATCAGTGGCCATGCTAACTAACCTTAGCCTTAGCGTTCGTGTCGGGCTTTGTTGTGGTGAACCAGCTGTAACGTAGAAGAGAACAAGGGGTAGTGAGTGAGCTATGCATGCATGAGGGTGATTGACAGAGCTAAGACTCTCCCCCTGGCTCTGATTGGTTGTTTCTAACTGAGTGGTGCATTTCTGCAGTTAGTACTGGGAGCACTAGGAGAAGGCAGAGGAGCTTGATTTTTTTCATAGATTACCTATGTACAGTATAATATCTATTCATAGATATTATACTGTCACAACATAATGATCATTTTAACAAATATTTAAAAAACATATTTTTCATAAAAGTTACATACTACAGCTTTAAAGGTGGTTAATGCACTCTAAAACCTCCAAACATTATTGAACCAGTCTGCACCATCTCTCCCTTATTCAAGTTATTCAAATGGAAATCTAAGAAAGTTTGAGATATAAATGTTAAAATGTCCAAAACTAAAAAGACAGACATTATTATCTTGGAGGAACTGCAGGTTTCATTTTCAGAAATTAATGAGGGACAGAACAAAAAGGTTCTAAGGTTTTGACACATCTCTGACGTATCTCTGATCTATTAAGCACCTGAATAAAGCAGATGATAAAAGGCCTTTCTTAACCACAGTTATACCTGTAATTTGCAGTTAAGATCAAAGATCTGCTTGCAGGCTGTTTCTTGATAGCTGATTTTGATATGACCTCTCGAACTCAGGCAAGAACAGAAGGGTTAACTACACCAGTTTTAAACTTGGCTCTTGCACGGGGAGAGAAAATAGCTCTAAAGTTATGCAGAAGTTATTCTTCATCCTTTGGGCCATCCCTAATCCGCCAAAAACCTCATTCATTCATCGGAGAACTGTGCCTCCTTTCTAGTTCCCCCTTCTCTATACAGCATAAAGTCAGACTGCATTTAATGGTTATGTCGGGATGGGAGAGAGGCTTTCTTCTTCCCCTTTTTCTCCAGAATATTGCCCTTTTCGTCCTGTGAGTCTCGCAACCCGCAGGGACCCCCATATTCTTCCCTTCTGCATCTGACTTGCATCTCAAACTAACCCCGATTTTCACCACTTTGCTGGGAATCGTGGTGAGTGATAATAGAGATTTCGCTTTCATTTTATACGCTTGACTTGGTTATTGTTGCTTTTCTCCTCTCCCGTGATTCTCCTCTTTTCCAGGGATTAGCCCTGACTTCGCCTGCTACACTGGCCCGCCGAAGTGCCCCTGAGCCCCAGGATGACAATTGACAGAGATCAAGGCAGGCCTATTCTGTGCCTGTTTGAAAGGAGCTGAGCTGAAAACTGGGTTCAAATGGAGGAGTTTTAACTGAAGTAGACTAACAGATGCTCTTTAGTTTAACATCCTCCCAGAAAAACAAATTTTATTCCATCTTTAGGTATTTGACTCAAATGTGCCGATACAGTTTAGCATGATTATGCCATTGCTGTAAGAACACAAATGATGAAGAATTTGATGGTGAACATATGAAAGGAGTAGCCAGTTGAGGTAAAGACATGTCTTTATATGAGGTAATATAAACAAATAAAGTGATTGTGATAGTAAAATGCTATACAAATTATTATTATTTGATTCTAAAACTGGAGTTTTACAAGAAATATGATCATTTAAACTCATAATCCAAACATTTTGAGAATGACGGAAGATAATTTTCAAAATAGCATCTGCTGTATTTTTTGCAATTGCAAATAGTTTTTTGGCTTGGGTGCATTTTAAAGCCCTTTTGTTAAGCATGTCCTTGTTCAGTCTATTTCACTTTAGTTGCTCTTGTATTGAAGAGCCTTGTATTTAACTAATTGTCTGCCTGCCGTTTCTTGTGTGCCTGCGTTTGGGTCCTTCAACCAACATCACCCTCAATTTCACATCAAGAAAGTAGAAATCTGATAATAACAAAAAATGATGATAAGGTTTTAAAACAACCCAGGTCAAGTAAATTATTCCCTTTGATTAATGGGATGGTACTGTAGCATTAAAAAGTGTCAGATTAGAATCAGAATGTTTTTACAACAAGGCAGTTTGACCTTAGTTTCCAGTCACAGTCAGTACATTTAAACACAATTCAGAGATACGTTACAGACAATCAGATATTAACTGTGATAGCCAGTATACTACAAGATAAATCATGGATTTGGTGATAAATTGCACATGTTGTTGGCTATGTCAGTATTGTAATGATGGTAATGTTGCGTGACCATGGGGGTCTATTGTTTTGTTGCAAACTCTCCATCCTACAAGATATTCAGACTGTAAGTCCTGCCAAAACAGACAAAAGACAAACCTGACAAATTGACCTATGTTGCTGTTATTATTATTATTATTATTATTATTATTATTATTATTATTATTATTATTATTATTATTATAGCAGTTAAATAATCCACCACTGAAATGTTTAGAAAAATCCAAACATTAATTTTCAGTAAGGAGAAAAAAATGTGACTTATACTCAATCTCCCTTGAAACACTGTTTACTATCCTCAACTAATGCTATTAAATAAAACTGGCATTTTTTCTTACTTGTGCATTTTTTGCTTTGATTTGCCTAGTTAATTAGTATCCATTGGTCAATGTTTCATTAGGATATAAATCTGATCTGACACAGAAGCCCCTCTTCAAAATCGGATATAAAAGAGAACAAGACTTTCAAGTAGGTAGCTGTGTGCTGATGTTAAAAAGTCAAGAAAATAGCTACTTCCCAAATCTTTACATTTTCTACAGTCAGAGGAATACTTGAAAACAACTAAAGCTGTGACCAAGAAAAGGTACACAGTAAGTAGAAATGGTAAAGGAGGTTAAAAAAAAAGTCCAAACCTCTAGATGACTATAACAAGTTGCATATTTAGTTTCCCAGGTCTCCATAACAGCTATTAGATGCTACCTATTTACATGCTTACTACTGGTTGTGTTGAAGACATGCCAAGAAAAACTTTTATTTTCATACCACCACAAACTTTCATAATTTTTAGGACTTTTGTGATCAGCTTTATGTTGGTATATGACATTTTTTGTTTTTTTTCCTATTCAGTTCATTCCTTAGTTTTAGGATTCCTCATGGTTTTGTTCTGTGCTTGTATTTACTTTCCACTCTGAGCTGCAATCTGCTGTTCTCTGAGATCTTAGTTACTGTTTTTTAAAACAAACAAACAAACAAACAAAGGAAAAAAAAACCTTTCCGCAAGCTCTTTGTATTTAAAACATGTTTCCTGTTGCTGTCATGATCCTGGGGTATTTGCGTTTAGGTTTTGTTCTGTGTTGGTATTTTGAATATTTCCTGGGTTATTTATGTCAGCTTAGGTCCTGCCATATTCTGTTCCGTCCCCTGTATTCATTCTCATTCTGAAGGTCTTGCCAAATAAATTCATTCATTTGTATTTAGTTTCTTAGTTTATTCTTACATTTTGTTCTCTGTGCATTTTTTCCTTATATTAGTGTTAGCCTTATCCCTGTGATTTATTATTTATTTGTGTCCTCTTCAGCTTCCCCGGAGGATGATTTGCCTTTTCTCACAGCTGCACCCTGTTTCCAATCAACCACCTATCTTTCATCAGTAATCAAAGTCCCCGCTATTTATGCCTCTCATTTTTGGCCATTCCCTGCTGGATTCTTCTGTTGCCTCCTGTCCCATGGTCTTTTGCATTCGTGCTGGTTCCTTGTTCTTATCCCTTTGTTCCACTTTGTAATTTGTCATTATTAAAGAACATTCATTTCACCCTCTGTCTCTGTTCTCAGTACATTTGGGTCTGTGTCTTTGCTTCCCCTGGTTCCCTCTGGACTCTGTCATTTTCTCCTATATCCTCAGTGTTACCTCAGTTATCTTGGCATGTTCCCTCACAGCTGATATTCATTCTGCTAATTAGACCCATCTGTGTTCACTCCAGTAATTACACTCACTAGTATTTAAGTCTCTCAGTTTCTGTCATTCTCTGTGGGATTGTAGTATTGCCCTGGTTTGGCTCCTCAGGTGCTGTAAGGGTCTTCCCCCTCCAATAAACCACCACCCAGTCATTCACACCTTATGGTCCTGCTGTCAGTTTGGTCCTCAACAAACATGACAGATAAACATGGAGTCACTTACTGTACTGGGAGTTTACAAAGAAAGGATGACTGTTCAGGAAAGCACCTCAAGTCTACAATTAAGTAAGGTGGGTGACCTGTAATGCTGTGTTTCTCCTCTAAAGGTTGTAAGAATATTACTGCTGTACCTGCTATTAAATTGGCATAAACCTAGAGCTGGCTCTGAACCTGTAAAAAAAAAAAAAAAAAAAAAAAAAAAAAAAAAAAAAAAAAAAAAAAAAAAAAAACACAGAGCTGAAAATGATTCATTTTAAACATTCTTGACTTCTTCTGATCTTTTAAGTTGTGAAATGTGTGGAGGGAAACGAAGCTCATACACTAATTTCCATCAGTTCATTAAGGCCAAAATATTGCTTCCTCCTTTGATAGAGCTCACAAAATAGACTTAGCTGAGGAAACAGATAGCGGCTGTCTTTGGGCTGCAGTCTAAAAGCTTTCCAGATGTCACTATACAAAGGCCGCAGCTCTATTTATCAAACATATTTGCTGTATCTTCCTCAGTCATTCATTGTGGAGGCTCTTTAAGAAGTTAATCTTTGTTGACAGTGCGTTGTGCACTCATGTGAGCCAGTTAAGTTAGTATATTTTCTGGAAAAGTCCAGTCTGTACTCACATAGAGTAGAGGGATGGGGGGGGGTGTAATTACCAAACATGAAGCCGACAGCAGCAACACAAAAGCTGCATTGACTTCCTCACTGCTGGTCGTCTCCAGGGGACGGTCCCACTCCCTGCTTACCCAGCTCAGCCAGACCGTCACTCCAGAGAGGCAGGACGACTTGTTCCATAACAAGACGCGAAACTGACTTCTTTCAGCTCCAGTGAACTGGACATAAACCCCGACTGACAACCTCCAGTGCCCAAACAGAACAGGGAGGACGGGTGGGCTGGGACACAGGGGAAGAGAGGTGGGGGCAGCACTGGGCTCCCTAAATAAAGTTGTTTTGCACGTTTAATCTCACAGAAAAAACACAAAGGAACTTACTTTTTACTGCTGTCAGAAATGTGCATGTAGAAAATCTCTCACAGATGTTCACTAGTTTGTTTATTTATTTATTTTTTTTTGTCTATTTTCATAAATTATGATTTCTCTCACACCCCCCTCAGTGCCACCCACCCCTCCACTCTCCACCTCTCTCAGACCTCAGTGTGTTACAGAAATGAAAGCGCGACGTGCTGTAAATGTAATGGGCCGGGGGTGATTGTTTCTGACAAGCAACAAAACACATCGTCCCTCCCCTCAAATTAGTCCCTCAGGAGGGGGTGGGGTAAGGGGTTCACGTCCCAGGAGACACATGAATACGACAGCATGCCAGCATATATCATGAGCACCTATGATACTTAATTTCAGTTTTAACTAAGAAAATCAATATAAACAGGCAATAAAAACAAAAGAAGTGATCTTCTTAACACTTTGAGTAAAATGTGGTCTTAAAAAGCACATTTTTGGTGAGGAAAAAATTAGGACAACCCCCACATTTATTCCCACTTAAAACAGCTAAACTCACACAGGCAGGTTACATTAGGTGGACATGGAGGTTTGCACTGTTTAAGCCTCAGACATTTAGTCTGGTGTTCTACCAACTGCTGAAGTGAGAGTGAGCATCAACATTGTTGATATAAAAGTACATGTCCTCAAAACAAAAAGAGGCTACGCAAGTTCAACTTAAATGGAAGGTAAATAAGAAGAAAACTTTTGCTCTCTAAGAAAAATGTGAAGGTTTGCCAGAGGAAATGTAGACAAAGATCAGGACTTTTGGAATAACATTCTTTAGGCAGATGAGTCCAAAAATGAATTATCTGGACAACAGAGGACATATTTGACTAAATAAATACAGCATTCCAAGAAAAGACCCTTAAACCAACTGTGTGGCATGGAAATGGAAGTGTCATGGTTTGCGAATGATTTGCTGCAGCAGGTCCTGGCTAGCTCACTATCATAGAAATCCCAATGAGTTCTGACATACATCAGAGGGTGCCCTAGGAAAACATAAAACCATCTGTTAAAAAACAACGTAAGCTAAAGCAGAACATGACAATGACCAAAAACATGCTATTGGATCAAGAGGAGTCTGACTGAAAATGAAGAAATGGAAAGTCAAAGCATATACCTTATTAGTATGATTTCATCAGAATGCTGTGAGGTGAGTTTAAATGGTCTAAATGCAAAAAACCCCTCAAATATCTCACAGCTGAAAATGAGGAGTAAGGCAAAATGTTTCCAAAATCTGATGTCTGAAGCTTGTAGTTGATGGCTAGAAGTATATACAATTGAAACCAGATATTTACATACACTGAATAAAAAGACACATACACATTTTTTCTCACTGCTTGAAGTTAAATCAGACCAAACTTCTCTTGTTTTAGGTCAGTTAGAATTACCAAAATTATTTTGATTTGCTAAATGTCGGAAAACATTTTGTAGAGATTTTTTTTGTAACCTTCTTTGAAATAAAAGTTTACATACATTTGGTTAGTATCAGGGATAATTGTCCTTTGATCTGTATGACTTAGGTCAAACCTTTTGGGGTTGCTTCCACAAGTTCTCACAATAGTTTGCTGGAGGTCTGGCCCATTCCTCCTGGCAGAACTGGTGTAACTGAGTCAGATCTGTAGGTCGCCTCACTTTCACATGCTTTTTCAAATCTACTCACAACGTCTCTATTGGACTGAGATCAAGGCTTTGTGATGGCCACACCAAAATATTTACTTTGTTGTCCTTAAGCCACTTTATAACCATTTTGGCTGTATGCTTAGGGTCATTGTCCATTGAGAAGATCAATCTGCGCCCAAGCTTTAACTTCCTGGCTGATGCCTTTAGATGTTGCTTCAATATTTCTGCATAATGTTATTTCCTCATAATGCCACCTATTTTATGAAGTGCACCACTTCCTCCTGCAGAAAAACAGCCCCACAACATGATGCTGCCACCCCACATGCTTCACAGTTAGGATGGTACAACCATCCCCCTTTTTCCCCCAAATGTAACGATGGTCATTATGTCCAAACAGTTCCACTTTACTTTCATCAGACTACATGACATATCTCCAGAAATGAAGATCTTTGTCCCTGTGTACATTTGCAAACTGCAGTCTGGCTTTTTATGTTTCTTTTGAAGTAAAGGCTTCTTCTTCGCTGAGTGGCCTTTCAGCCCATGTCGGTACAGGACACGTTTCACTGTGGATAACAACACTGTCATACCAGCTTCAGACAGCATCCTCACAAGGTCTTTGGCTTTTGTTCTGGGGTTGATCTGCACATTTTGGACCAAAGTCCGTTCATTCCTGGGACACAGAACCTGTCTCCCTCCTGAACAGTATGATGGTTGGACATTCCTATCATGGCTATACTTGCTATAATTGTTTAAACAGATGAACACAGCATCTTCAAGCATCTGAAAATTGTTCCTAAGGATGAACCAGACTTGTGAAGCTCCACAGTTCTCTTTCTGATATTTTGGCTGATTTCTTTTGAATCTGAAATCATGTCAAACAAGAAAGCCGTGTGCTCCAGGTGTGGCCTTCAAATATCCACAGGTGTGACTGTTGATGTTCACATAAAGAGATTGACTTGACCAACCAGTAAAACCAACCAGTAAAACACAAAAAAACATTTCATCCTATGTAATATCTTGCCTACAATATTGGAATCAAATCAGGTCCAAATCTCTAATTTCAAGGAAAAAATAAAATTGTTAAAAGTGGGAGCTAAAGTCATTCAATTTTTAGAAAACACATGCTGAGAATATATTTTTCCTATAAAAGCTCTCAAGCCACTGATCTGTGGTTTTTTTGTTGGTTTGTATGTTTTATTGCAAAATTTGTGAAGAAGCAGAAGACAAGTGTGTCCACAGCATGACACTGCCACCACCATGTTTCACAGTGGGATAGTGTATTCAGTGACCATTAGCATTTTTATTTGCAATAATTAATTTATGGTGATTGTGAAGTGTCCAACATCTCCCAACATTTTGAATGTCTAAATGTGAAGTTTGACTAAGAAAAATTCGTACTCCACATTAAGTTGCATTATATTGATGGACATGTAAACATGTTGTCATGCAACTTCTTTCCATTTGGGTTGAAATGCACATTATTACTTAAACTAAAAGAAATCAGATTTTGAAGGTGCTAATTTCTAATTATGCAGGACCTTCCCTTCTGTTATTTTAATTCACAGAGAGCTTGAATTGAATAGGCAGTTAGCTCGTCAGTTTAGCTTTAAAGTAAGCCTTGATTTGTGAACGGGGGGGATTTGGGGAGGTGGTGGAGGGCTCGATGTGCAGGGAAGCCTCTCCTGGGCCAAAAGAAAAGGATTTGGCCCAGATGCAGGCAGCGATGTTAACTTTGAGTGGCCCCTGTGGCTCAAGCTTGGCACCCCTCCTTCTTACTTCCCAAGCCCCCAGGTTGCCTTTGCATGACATCATCCCCAAACTATGCCCCCCATACCCATGTGAATCTGAGCTGTCACAATCGGCAGCCACCCCCCCATTAAACTGTACTGCTCTGCAAACCCATACGTTTCTTTTTCTCCCCCTTTCCCTCCTCCTCTACCACCAATCTCCTCCCTTCTTCTTCTTTCTTAACCCCCAGAAAGGCATTGTTTGAGTCAAGGCTTGATCAAAAAACTGTTGCCCGCCAACCACAGGGCTTTCTGTAAATTCAATAAGGCCACCTTAAAGATTTTCCTAATTAATGGATGACATCTTTGGCTGGAGGAGAGGCGAGGCATTCTGCTCCGGCTCGCTCTTTGTTCGCCTCCTAATTAACTTTCCTAGGTCACTCAGGTCCCCGCAACCTGAGAGTGAAGAGCCCCCATTGAGGAGGGAGTTGTAAACTTACTTTTTTTGCCTCGGCACTTAAAAGGGGAAAGCAACTATAGGGAACAGAAAATATCCTATTTAAGTCCTTTGTGAGTGAACTGCTTGCACATGTTCCAATAAAGGAAGTCTTCTAAATAAGCTGCCGTGTTGCTCTCCACTCCCCCTCTCTCTCCCTTATCCAACCTCTTTCACTCCCAGCTCCACAGAAAGGTTATGAATGATAGCTCTGGGTTGAGGGAGGGGGTAAAGGGCCAAAGGATAGCATCTGGGTATTGTGAAATGGTGAGTATATGAAACTTTGAGGGAATTTGTGGATGGGAAAGCGTCGAGGTGTTGGGTGGATGATAGAGAAAATTTGAATATGAGAAAAATAAGTGCCTCTTTGCCCTTGTTATTGTTTGGGTGTTTCTAAAGGACCCCCATGTTGCCCAGCTGCTTTCTTCACTCCAACTCTTTATATTCCAACAAATACAAAAAAAACCTGAAAGACGTAAGAAAAGCCTTTACGTGATGTGCAATGTGTTTCTAACATGTTCACAGATTGTCATTTTTAGTTTGAGGACACATACCCTTTGGAGCTATGTTAACATTGCATTTAAATTGTGAAGATTTTCTCTAAGATCTTAACCATAAATGTAATTTTTTTTTTTTTTTTTATATTTGTCAGTCAATTTGACTCATCTTAAAACAGAATATCCCAGAACAGATTACTGGAATAGATGCAAAAAGATGTGCAAAGAAAGTCTTGAAATTAATTCATCTTGAGCATAAATCTACTCTGAAAAATGTGGTGGATTTATTTAGTGGAGGGGAAAAAAATCCCATATTAGAAAAATATTTGCAGGTAAAAGGTTGGAACATGGAGAGAGAAGGATCTTAGAATATTCTTCTTTGCAAAATTTGTGTTGCGTAGCCATTTTTATTATAACTGTTCTGCTGAATGACCTGATGATGATCTATTTTCAGTTGTTTGGTAAAGGCCAGCAAATCTTTATGAGAAATGCCCTGGTATCTCAGAAAGTCAATGATGCCATGCACTGTAACATGATTTATAAGACCTTTGGAGGAGAGAAACATGCCCCAAGCATCACAGGTCCTCCCCCATGCCTAGTAGTGAGCATGAGGTGCTTTTTCACATACTGTATCTAACTAGAATGATTGTTGCAAAAAAGCTCAATCTTAGTCTCATCTGACCAAAGCACATTTTGTAGAAATGTTGTCCAAGTCGGACTGAAGAAGTGAACCTGCTTCTAATAAGAGTAAACATTTGATCTCAGCTTTCTGATTTATGTTTGATATTTTTTGACTTGTTTAAGTAAAGATTTCTGCTTTCATATAACATTGTCAAAGTTATGTTTTGAAATCTAGAAAGCTGCTTCTACAAGCACAGACATTATGCCCAATTTGTGTCATGATTTGAATTTTGCTGTTAGAATTACTGAAAATTTATGGAGGACCAAAACTGACATAATTAAAAAAAATAAAATATATATAAATAAATAATCAAGAAATGTATATATATTTTGTTTTTCCATTTCCTTATTCATCCGTTTTCATCAAGAAATGTGTATATATTTTCTTTTTCCTTTTCCTTATACATGCATTTTCGTCAAGAAATGTTTTTTTTTTTTTTTTTTTTTTTTAACGTTTTCCTTATACAAGCATTTATTCTTTCTACATTTCCTCATCTCCTCTTTTTACTTTGCCATGTGCATTTCTGCCTCATTATGCAAATGAGGAGGGCTACCTTCTTGGTCCAACTCCTCTGGACCTCTCCTCTCCTAACAAAATATATATACATTTCTTGATGAAAATGCATGTGTAAGGAAAAGGAAAAATAAAATATATACATTTCTTGATGAAAATGCATGTGCAAGGAAAAAATAAATAAATAAATATATATATATATATATATATATATATATATATATATATATATATATATATATATATATATATATATATATATATATATATATATATATATATGCTTTTATTTTTAATTGTGTCAGTTTTGGTCCTCCATAAAAATTATCTTCTTACTTTTATTAAATAAAAAAACTGTTTACATTTTTATTACGTTTCTTGAGTGAGAACTGACTTTATGTACTAAATATTATAACGTCTTGCATGCATAGCCATAAAACTCAACATGCAACACACACATTCATCAACTTAAATTGCTTTCCAAAAACTGAAAACTACCACTGCTTTAAGCCGTAATCCCATCAATGAACCTCCAGTTCCTATCCTGTCTGGATGTCTGTTTATGTATCAGCAGCTTTGAGGTGGATGTGAAGCGCCTGTTGACAGGGCATGTCCTGCAGGGTTAATGAGGAGAGGAAGCGGTGACCTCAGATCAGAACCGTTGAACCTGACCTGTGGAGTCAGCAGCGAAACATTGGGAGAAGCAGGGCAGAGGAAAGACTGATGGCTGAACAGAACTCGATGAACAGCAGAGTGACCGCCAGAGTGACTCCAGGTGAACAGCTGCAAGACGACCACTTTCAGGTTAACCTGTGTTAAATACTGTCTTAGTGTCCACACAGTGTTTATATGTGTGTGTTGTTTTCATATTTGCTCTCAAATTCTCTATTGTTAATAAAAATCGTACATTCTACTGATCACAATTTAAAATCAAGTTCAGTTCAGTTTCAGTAAAAATTTTGCTGCAACATTCAAGAAGGCAGTGAAATTATTGGAGTCAGGTTTCTCAATATTCCACAAAAAATATATAGAAAGGTAAAAGGCAATCAGTTTTTGAAATAAGCAATTAAAAATCAAACATTTGAAAGTTAATATAAAAAAAATATTTTCTCATAATAAACTTTAAAATTGTGTAAATAACATTATTACATTATGGTAAAGTGGCTCCAGCCCATGCAAAACTCTTCAGTCAAGTCAGACTTCAGCTTGCTAATTATTATTGATCTCTCTCTCTCTCTCTCTCTCTCTCTCTCTCTCTCTCTCTCTCTGTCTCTCTCTCTCTCTGTCTGTCTATCTCTTGTCATGCACTTGAGTGTGCTCTCTTCCTTGCAGTTAACTTTGAGCTTTTGTTGTTGAGCAGCAGGTTTTTGTCCCAACACCATGATAACTGGACTCTTATCTTGTTAGACAGAAGGAGTCGCTACCATCTAATGTGTACCCAAAGATGGAGGGTTGGTATGCAAATGTTATTATGTTTATGTTTCACGGTACCATAGTTGAGTGAACAGGATGTACAGCAGGAGGTTTAGTATGACTGTAGAGTTGAGGTCATGTTTGGACAAACTGGCAACTTTCATACATGCTGCCTGTGCTCTGAATATTAAGAAATTGGGTTTCAGTTGAATAGGGAGGTAGTGGCTCAAGATGAGAATGAATGGAATGGTGACATCAAAAACTGAGCTATAGTTAGTGAACAATATCCATACAGATTAGTTGTTCTTGTCCAAGTGGGAGTGTTGTAGCTCAAAAGCTATCCTGACAACTGCAAACATGTTTCTCCTCTAAACAAACTGCAGCCGCTCAAGAACAGGTAGAAAGGATGTATTGTGGGTTTGATCATATTACAGGTTTGATGGTAATGGGGGTGAAAAGGGAAATATTCCTTTAGGCAACTTATTTAAGGTGTATTGGGATAGGGATGATGGGATCTTCCAAAGGCTTCAACCAGTGCAGAGAATATATATCAAGTGTTTGGAGTTTAAAGCACAACCAAAATGCAGAACAGAGCTAGGAACTAGAATGATAGAAGGGGGATTTAATGATACAGAAAACAGCAAATTTACAGATAGGGTGCAAGTATAACAGGACATGGAGCATAGGTAGCAGAAGAAACCAATGTAGGTGGACCAACAAAAACCAGGGAGCATTAATACAGAAGAGATCTGAGGAGGTTAACTTAGACACAAAAGGATCTATAAATCAAAAAGGGGAAACCCTGAAACTACCATAAGAGTACAAACCAAAATATACAGAGGAAAGAAACTCAATTAAGAAACTTAACACAAAGTAATTTTACCAAGCCTGAATTACTGTGTAGCAGTGTGGGGTAACACCTACAAGACATCACTCAAACTGCTATGCACGCTCCAGAAAAGAGCCATTAGGATAGTTCATAAAGCTGATTATCAAGACCTTATCAGTCCATTATTTAATCATTCTGGCTTCCTATAAATTCTCAGATCTGACAAAATTTCAAACAGCACAATTACTGTATAAAGCCAGAAATAAACAACTGCCTAAGAGCACCCAAAAGTTTTTTTTGACAAGAGGGAGGGGAGGTATAATCACAGGGATAATCTACATTTTTAAATCTTATGTGCTCGAACAAACATGAAAAGAATGTGCATTTCAGTCAGTGGTGTAAAGTTCTGGAATAAACTCAGCACTGAATTAAAGCAATGTCCAAGCATGAGACTGTTTAAGAAAAGGCTCAAACTCAGTTTCTTCAGTTTCTTAAAGAGATATGGGATGGAGGGAGGGAGATGAACATAATGTGGTACATAGTGTATAATATATATTGGTACAAGGGAGTTGGTCATGTGGCTGTAATCTGCAGGAATGTGTATTCGAATATTTGTGTGGAGGAACATGTGAATGTGTATATGCATGTTTATATGTATATTGATTTATTTGTTTAGAAATTGATCTTGGAGTACTATTAACACCTAAGTAAAGTAGGAACCAGGAAGATTATAAATTAGCATCAAGGATGATAGGGAGGGGTATGATTAAATGAGTTTTATTTCTTCACAACCCTTTTCAGACATATTCAGAAATTACACATATACGTAATTATTTATTGCATGCATATGTAATAAATGATATCACAACACAATCATTGTATATAGGTATATGTGTGTGTGTATATGTATATACGTATGTCTTATTTGTGTTGTATTCGTGTTAAGTGTCTGTCTCAAATAAATTATTATTATAAAGGAACAAACTGTATTTGGAAAGCAGTGGTGTCCAGAGTCTGTCCTCGGGGCCGGCATCCTGCGTGTTTTCGTTCTTTCCCTGGTGGCAGTAACTACCTCCTCAGTATGTCAATGTTCTGCTGAGTCCTGCCAACAAGCCATCATTTGATCCAGGTGTGTTGAACAAGGGAGAGAACTAACACATGCAGGTATGCTGGCCCTTGAGGACCAACTTTGGACACTGCTGCCCTAAAGCATAATAAACAACTCAGAAATGATCAAAACAAAAGTAAATGAAATGAAAATCACAACACAAACACTCAGGGATCATGACAATAGGAAGATGTCATGAAATATATTTGTCAGCTCACAAACACGTGTTTGACCTGGACCCTACAGCCAGTCTTTTAGTCTGCTAACGTTACTGAACTATTTGTACATGCCTGTCTGATGTACGTCAATAAAATCCTCATATGAAAACTTTTTTCTATTTTCAGGTTATCTTTGTCTGATATTAACAATTGTTTGATGATCTGAAACATTTCAGTGTGAAAATAAAAGCAAAAACAAAACATCTGTAAGCACTGTAGATAAACAAATGCTAAGTTGAGTTGAGTTTAAAAGTCTAAAAATACAAAAAATTTAAATGAAATTATATAAAATGATATCAAAACACTTTTACTATCTTTTCCTTGGTTTTCCTCTGTGCTCAAGATCTCAGCCCAAGACTTCAGTGTGTGTGTGTGAGTGGGGTTGCGGAAGGGGAGTTTTGACATTTTACAGACTCCAGTCATCTCTGCATGACTGAAACTTTTCAGCTGTGGCAAATCCTAACACTTTCACACACCACAGGCAGAATATTAAATGAACTGTAGATACACTGATCACATAGTGGACTCCTTGGCTCTCACATGTTTGTCTTTGCTGCCTAAGCCCCTCTACTCAGCTGTCATAATTTGTTAACGAGTCTTTTCAGAGAGAGGGAAAAGAAAGAGAGAAGACAGAAGCAAGAAAAGAAAGCTCTTCACCAGGCGCTGAAAGCCATGGTCCATCCAGAGAGGGAACCCAGGGGCGACATCAGACCGATTTCAGACCAGCTCGTGATGGCATCTCTGTATATTTTAATATTAATGACTGCAGCCGTAAAGCCGGCCCTAAGCCTCCAACAGGTGCCCCCAGCCCCACTCTAGTCCACATTCAACACATCCCAGCTATTCTCCATCACCACCACCACTGGTCATTGGAGACAAATGGAGAGGATGAAGGCAGAGAGCAGAATAAAGCCACATGAAAAGTGGAAGAGGAGTTAGAGAGTCAGCGGTCTCTCACAAACAAGTTTTTGAGTCACTTTCCCCTGTAGAAACACGGGTCGATATTCAGCACCCCCATTCTCCCCTCCACCCCCCTCCCTTGAGAAAGAGATTGACTTTTGTTTGGAGTTTGTGAGAAGTGGGAATCAGAAGTGGGACAATGGGACTCCCCACAGCGAGAGGCTGAGAGGAGCCATCTCAAATCAGTCAGCCAGGGGACTGACTAATCCGTCCATTGTCCCTCCCCAGCCACCGGCCGCACATCAACACATTCGCCCCCCATTGTCCCCCCCACCCTCATGCAGCAGGATTTGCTCTCTCCAACAGCCAGTTTTGTCCAAGGCAGTTCGAGCGGAAGTTTCTCACTGACAATTTGCCCCAAATAGACTTGTCAGAACATCCAGCAACAGCACTGCACCAACCTGTGGGTTTCTGGGTTTGGGTTCTGGCGCTGGGTTTGTTGGGGGTGAGTAATGTGCTGGTCAGTGTGAGTGCATGGACAGACGAAACAAGAACTGGACTGCACTGCTGAGGATGACAGATGATTTCCTGCAATGGATTGATGATAATGAGGGAATGTGTGTTTAGATTGAAAATTTAGGATGTTTCTAACAGTACAAAGACACACAACATAAACTGTGTGTGTGAGTAAAGCACCTAGAAAAGTTAATGAAATATCACTTGTTGGTCCAAAAGAAAAGCCATGCTAACTGATAAGCAGTTGATTTCAAAGAACAAATAATTAGTTTTCCAGTGTTTC
The DNA here is from genome assembly GCA_014839685.1 of Anableps anableps. NCBI lineage: Eukaryota > Metazoa > Chordata > Actinopteri > Cyprinodontiformes > Anablepidae > Anableps > Anableps anableps. The sequence continues at coordinate 19,228,293 of CM026086.1, read as the reverse complement.
TTATTGAGGCTGCTTTACTAAACTGACTAAACTCTCAGTAAGGTTTTGATACAGAGCTATTAACTGCAGAACAAACACACTCAAAAACAGCATCTTCATCTGGTTTATCAGACTGTTAAGTACCTGGCTAAATCAGATTTTATTATACATTTTAAATGCTCTTAGCTCCTGCTTCTCTCTCACACTTTCATCCCATGCTTGTTATACAGTGACACAAATAACTTTTTAATTTCCTTTATCAGCTGACTGTAGTAGGTTAGCTAAAATGATTTAGATGTAGTTCATAATGATATGAATACAGAATATATGAATATATGAAAACAAAATAACCAGTAAATAGGCTCCAAAACATCCACTTACTCAAATAAGGTCAATGTTAGAATTAATGATGCTAAAATTATATTTTGATTGCTTGATACTGTGTTTATGTGTCCATAAGCAGACTCATTAAACACATAAAATATTGAAACTAAATACTACATGTGTGGATAAAAACGTAATTCATTGTTGTCAAAAACTGCGGAAAAAAATCCAGTCTTTAGACTTATCACACATAAAGACATAAGTATAATTTGACCCACTCTGTGCCCAAGTGCAGCTTATTATTTCATTTATTATGAAATATTCAGATTAAAAGATGAAGGTCCTGACATGTAACTTTATGAATAAGTAAAAAAAAAAAAAAAAAAAAAAAAAAAAAAAAATTCCATTGGATTTGACTGCTGAGATAAAAAAGCAGAGGTGGAGGTGTCGCATGGGGCAGTGGTTTGAGCAGCCACCCCGTATACAGAGGCTACAGGCCTTAACATGACTGTCCTGAGTTTGAGTCCCGTCCTCTGTTCATGTTTTTCCTCCTTCTCTCTGCCCCCTTCCCGTCAGATTACTGTTGCATTAAGGCCACTAGTGCTGAAAAAATTCTCAAAGCCCAGATGAGTTTATAATAGCACTCAGCACTAAACTTAGCCAATAGATAGATAGATCGATAGATAGATATACTGTGTGTGTGTGTGTGTGTGTGTGTGTGTGTGTGTGTGTGTGTGTGTGTGTGTGCTTGTACATCATTTGGCACGCTCAGCTTGAAACAGTCAAACTTTAGCTGAAAAATAGTTGAAAAACGAGACAAAAACTTTATTCAAACATTATTCAGAAACTTTATTCAAAGGGTTGTCTGTCAGACAAATCCACACAACCAGAAGCAGTTGTATGTTGTTGTATGGAAGCAGGTGGGAAGAGTTCATTTGCAAATCACATACATGATTATTTATAGCTGCAAATATCTAATGAAATAAAGGCCACACATCAAACAATGCATTATCAGATCTTATTTTGGTTTTTTGTTCGTTTGTTTGTATTGTTTATTTTATAAGTTGGCTATTTCAGTAGCAACAGGTAATCTCTATCCATTTAATGACTCCTTTTTTGTAGAACTGTCCATGGTGCTGAAATAAGGCCAGATTATTTTCTTCTCATTCAAAAAGGAAAACATATTTAAGACCATCTAATTTCAGGGAGGTCTTTAAGCATAGCTTTCATTATTATGTGTACAGTTACATGTGCAAAAACCTCTCAGTCTGTTACTCAAACTAGAGGTTGCAGAGTCTGATAGGTGACCACTCTGAAAAGATGCAGGGCTGCATAAGCCTTTGGTGGGCTTTAATTCTCCCTATTATTTGTCCTCTGGAGCTTAGTGACTTCTCCTTAAAGCCAATTGGTTCACGTCTGGTTGGTTAGGGGCCTGGCAAGTGATAGCAGTGCCTAAAAGGCGGTTAAACCACAGTCGCTGGGTGGTGATTTCAATAGTCAGAAATGATCAAAAATAGAAAGTAAAGTTCATTTATATAGAACATTTCACAGGTAAAAACTCAGTGCAATAACAAAAGCAAACAAAAGGCAAATACACAAAAGAAATTTTTGAAAAGCATGAAAGATGGTTTAAAACAAAACCATTCCTAACATAATATAAATTATGAAATTAAGTTTTTACTAATTGAAGGCCTGTTGAAAAGTCTGTTGCTGTATCTTAAAAGCTTCATGTGGATCAAAGCAAGACATTTCATAGCCTGGGGGCCACAACTTTAAAAAATACATGTCCTCTGGTCTGAAAATGCATCTGTGGCACTACTACCAACTTCTGACCAGATAAGCTCAACAACAGCTGCACTGAGGTACAGCTTGATTGCAGATTGTTAATATTCACTGACAGTAATAAGAGTTTCATTCTTGTCTGAATTCAACTGTAAGTAGTTATTATATTGCCATTGTTTGGTACTGGTTGGGGAAAGACAGTTTGTCGTATTCTGTGGACTCAAATGAACAGTACAGGTGAATATCACCAGCATAAAGACTATCTATGAGTTACAGGAAGAAAGATGAATAGATCTGAGAGCTGAATCCTGTGGCACCGAAAACAAAATGGTAAAAACAAAGTAGCTTGTGTCAGAAAGGTATGAGTGAAACCACCAGAACCTGGACATACGGATCGACCATATCATATAGGCTGTGAATAAAAATACTGTTATCAGCAGCATCAAATAAAGAGATTAGATCAACCCAGGCCTGAACTGTGAAACGAGGTAATGATGTCACAGGAGACCTTCAATAAGACTGTTTCCATGGAGTATTGTTTTTAGATAGTTGCAAAATACAGTATATTGAAACGTTCATCAAAAAAAATCAGTGTTCTAATATTACAATCTCAAAGGACTGCTTGGATCCAATATGTGGTTGGTTATTATATTTCAAAACATATTCACCAATGCTTTGCATGCAAATAACATATTTGGCCCATTTGATGGGTTTTCACTACCCTCCATGCAGATTTCTGTCAACAAAATGCTTAAGCTTGCAGAAAGAGGAGGGGGAAATTGTGATGATGGAATGAGGAGGAGTCAGAAAAATGTGGAATAATCAAAATCTGTATAGTCATTGCACTTTTCAGCAAACTACATTACAATTGTTATTTTTTTAAAAATATACAGTTGCCTTATTTTTAGAGAAACTACACTGAAAACTTATCCTAAATGTTTTAAAAGAGATCATTGGTTTTAATGTAAGATTGATCGTTTTGTTGTTTTCAAAGTATGTACAGTAAGTTAAAAAAACAATCTGAACAGAAAAAAGGGATTTATTATCTCTAATATTCTCTTATTCCCAATAAATAGATGACTTTTATAAGGTCTTAAAACTTTTTTCTCATGGTTCAAACTCATTCGCCTAATGAACACACACGTGTGGTCTCTCTGCTTTACTCCGCGCTGACTTCTGCTAGACTCTTACTCGTTGTTAAAGTCCATCCTATAGTATGTCAAGTATCTACCCGCATACTGATGCAGAGCTCCAGAGAGAAAACAGATACACAATCCAGTCGGGCCTTTGTTTGTACCGTTTTCATTGACTGCTTGAGGAGAAGGGAGTCACTAATACAAGGAGAGTGAAAGAGGGAAGCCCCGGCAACCATGATGTTGGTTATATTTGTGTAAAGGCTATCAGTGAATGACGAGGATTAGGACGAGTTAAGGAGATTATGTCACACATTCAGCATTCACACACCCCCGACAGCAACCCACCCGCGCGCGCACACACACGCGCGCGCCAAATATCTGATAGCCACACATTTAGGAATACCTTTAAAAAAATCTAATTATTAATTAATAAGGTAGTTTTTGAATAATTCAGTGATTAATTAAATAGATGCTTGCGATAATGAATACGATTTCTTTTGCAGCTTTTGTAAAAGACATAATATGTGGCTTTTAAATGTCGCATATCAGACCTAAAGCTCTCCTTGGGGCAAATCAAAGGAATATCAGGGTGATTCCATGTCGGCCTTGTTAGGCTCCAGCAGTACAGCCGTTCAGCTGAAAGGCAGGTTGGAGGACGCAACAATGGCTAATTGCAATTAACTACGCTTCTCCGCCTCACCCCTGTCCGCTTAAATCGACACTTTGTGCGTCCATATGGCCCTGGGTGCACCGTGGGAATGGACACAATTAAAAAACGGAATATGGATTTCCAGAGTTACCCGGCGAAAGCGCAGCAAGCTGTCAAGGTCGAGGCCCTCCGTGCGGGCCCGTTGACTGACCCCCAAACCTTGTCCGGAAGGCCTCGGGGCGCAGACAGGATTTCAGGGGTTAGAAACGCATCAGGGGCTGTAGGGGGTACTGAGAGTGGAGGACTGTAAACTCATCTAAAACCAGTTTGAATTTCCATGCAACTAAAGGAATGTATGTCTATTTGAAAGCACAAAAGGCATTAAGCATTATTTATTAGTACATTTAAAAAGTAATGCAAGCATGTCTGTATTCTTGTTGTTGCTAAAAAGATGGATAAGAAATTTTAACTATAGTAAAAACTTTTCTTTTGGCTGAACTTATTGAAAGATGACCTAAAAAAGAGTCAAATTAAGAGCGGAGTCTTTGAATGATGTCTCATATTGATAAATTAATAATAATAATAATAATAATAATAATAATAATAATAATAATAATAATAATAATAATAAATTATATTAAAGTGTTTCTGTAAAGCATTATGAAAGAAAAAAATGTTTATCTGAATAACTGATTTCATTTTGTTTTAAACAAATCAAATTAATATAACAGGATTTAAACTTTTGACAAAATTCTCTATCTTTTAATTTCAATAAGTTGCTTTATTGTTTTTGACAATATATTTTTTTATGTCGGCCTTTTGAATTTTAACTTCAGACTGTCAATCTACTGGTAGCCTATAGTAAATTGCAAATCCTTCAAATAAGAAAAGAAATAAAACAGTAAAAAAAAAAACAAACTCCCGCTTAAACACCTTCAACAGACTGAAAATCCCTGTAGGCAGAGAAGCTCACAATGGCTTTAAAACAAGTAATGAACGGGAGAAAAGCGGCGCATACATGGACACCCGCCCTCTCTCTGAGGAATACCCCTGAGAGACACAGAAGGGGAGAGAGGGGGTGGAAAAGGAGGTGTGGATGCATTTTTAATTTTTTTGATTGGATCATTTCTTTACTATTAAACAAGTTTTATTTCCGTTTCCGTGGTCTGAACTTTTTCTAAATGGTTATATGCTATTCTCCTTCAACACTGATTCTCTGCGAATCTCTGAGTTTCACCAACTCACACACATAAAGCTGTTTGTTGGACAGCATACCTCAGCATCCCTGAAAATATAGAAAGTATTCAGAAGTGAAGCTCCAAATACTGTCTCTGCTGACTTTGATGACGCACTTTGACTCCCACCCCGCGTTTTTACCCAGAATGCATGAAGAAATATAGCAGTTATTTCGAAAAGGTTAATTATCGAATTAATTTAGAAATTTAAAAGGAAAAATACTCAAATATTATTTTAAATGTGTAAAAAAAAAAAAAAAAAAAAAAAAAAAAAAAAAAAAAAAAAACCCAGTAACTTTGCATCCCTATCCCTGAAACACACACACGCACACACGCGCGCGCATTCAAATATATACAAACACACACACACACACACACCCTCACACTCCCGGTGACGTCAGGTTGGAGTTTGGTGTAGAAAGCCAAGTGGATGAAGGAAGTGGAGCTCTCCACCCTCCAGCCTCCCAATGACACTTCTCATAAATATTACTGACGCTTATTCGGGGGGAACTCGCAACACAAAGTCACCTCGCGTCCCGGTGTGTTTAACACATTTTCACCTGTAATTTTAGCCCAAGTTTCGCCTTTTTTCCTGTTTCTGCAGAGGCTTCAGCGCCCTCTCGGATCCTCCGCAAGCAGTGGTATCTCTCCGCACACGTCCAACTTTACGCGCCGGTTGATGCGCACAGACCTGCCGGAGCGCTGCTGTCACCGACTCCCGGTTGTGTCTCTCCTGCATGCCGGAGCTCCAGTCCGGCTGTGATGAAGGCAAAGAGTGCTGCGATAAAGCTCAGGCGCTGAGTTTTCATTTGGAGCTCTCTAACGAAGCCTGCGACTCTGTCAAATTGGTAATTGGACTTTTTCGCTGCTGAAGAACAAAACACGCCGCTTCTGCTTCAACTGTTTTCTTGTTCTACTCATAAAAATAGAAGATAAAACGGAGACCTTTCTTTGAGAAACTGTAAAAAGACCTGAAGATCCATGATGAGCAAACCCGCCGGTTCAACAAGTGGCTGTTTGGATATTCTGAACGTCAAATCAAGTAAGTTTCCCTCATCCATACCCCGATGTTCCTTAACTATATTCAGCCGTCTAAGCAAGGTCTTTCTCTGACCTGATTTAAAAAAAAAAATGAAAATAAGCATTAAACTTTCTGCAGGTATAGTTTCATTTTCAATACAGCTTGTATGCAAAAATTCTGTCTATTTCAAATTAGGATAAAAATGTGTGATGTATTTGATTCAGATGTGTTTGTCCACGTAAAGTGTCCTGTTTTTCAAAAAGAAATAAAGACCAAATTAGAAAGAATTACAAGAAGATCTATGCATCCCACTTGATACCACTTGTTGCCTGCAATTACATTTCATGTAAGCTCTTTCAAAGGAAAAAAGAAAACAAAAACCGTAACAAACTAAGGTAACTTTATTTTTGTTCAACATTTAATTTTGACCAAAAATCTTCTGATTTAACTTTGTTTTAAGAAATTCTTTATGTTCTTTAAATAATCAATTTAAAATCTGCTCAAATTACTTTATTATTCTGCGATTAGTTAACCTTAAATACCGTGTTTGTATTAGAGTTGTATATTAATGTTTATCTGTCTCATTTTTTTAAGTTTGGTAACTTTTGTAAACATCACTGCACAAGGCCTATGAAATAAAGTTCATATATTAAACATCTGATCGTTAAAAGGAATATGAATTATACCTCTACAACAAATTCTAACATATTTCCGTCAAATTTACATGTAAATGTTTTTTTTTTATTTTTATTTAGCTGTTTCTAGTTTTTATCATGTTACTTAGAAATAAGTGATGCCAAGCTGCTGCTTCGGCGTGTCCTTTTTTTCCCTAAGGAACTCATATGAATCTCAACTTGGTGCAGCTACTCAACATGTTTTTAAATCAGTGTTTAAATATGATTTGGAATCACCTCCTCCTCCCTGTATCAAATGTTATATTCTCTCGAAACAGTCACCTTTTTTTTTTAGCAGCTTTCGGCCTTGATGGTGATTACGTTAATAGAATATGCCATATATTTTCAAGCAATTACAGCACACAATGGAAACGCACTGGACCCCCACGGTGGGAAGTTAAATACAGTTCTCTTTCCACAACAAAAAAAAAAATCGCTGCCGAGTTATTTAAATTGGCAGTCAGAATCCGTGGTTTATTATTTGTCTTTGGTTTTTAAAGTTGACATTTTCAGTCCTTTTTTTTAAAAGAAAAATTAAAATCTAATTAAACCTAACATTTAAGTTCATTTTTCTTCCAATGCAAACAAACAACAACATTTTCATTAGCGCTTTTTTCTTTTATATATTTTTTCTGTTATAAAAAGAACATAGAGGATAAGTAAGGCTCAATTAGCAATTCGGTTTTTAAAATAGCTTTTTAAAAAGATAAACTTTTTAAGGTAATATTTAAAATCGCTATCCTATAGGCTATAAGGTAGACGGTTGTGGCCTGTAGACCAATATTCCCCACGGCCTTCTGATTCTGAATAAACAGCCAATTGAAGTCGTATAACTCTCCCCTGAAGTCATTGTCTTTGCTACCGAGTAGTTATTCCCATGCTACCCTTTTTGACGGGTCACTGGTGAATCAATGAGCAGGTGGCAAAACGTCAGTGTAATTACATAGACGGCTTTTCCCTCCAGAGCAAGAAAAAAAGCCCCCTCATATGCATACAAATATAGTTCTTTTTCAACAGATTTGAATACAAAATCTTCACAAAAAAAATCACATTTTTTTCATCTACACTGAGCTCGATTTACATACACTTCATTTGAGTTGGTGAAACGAGTTGGTGCGCATTATTCTCGCAGTGCAGTGTCACTCCCTAATCCTGGGGCCTATAGACCTGCGGGATAAAGCAGCTGTCGAGTCCCATTATGAAGTGGAGTTGGCAGCTTGTCGAGATCCAGGCAGTCAGACGAGGTTCAATGGGGGAAAATCATTAAGTTAACACTTTCCCCTAATGTCTCCATTGTGCGCCCTCGGGCTATTGTCTTAGGGAGTTCAGATATGACGCTTCCCACCGGACTTTATTCCCGAAATATGCCCCAGTGAATTCCCATGGTCATGGTTGGGTGAAGAAAGGGGCGTGCGTTCATGTGTGCCCAAAAAATAAGTCATTCGTTGGACACTTTATCTATTGCATCAGTCTCTTTTAAAAAGTTAATTTCACCGCAGATCATCAAAGTTTGAGTTATATTACTGTGCAAACTCAAAAATCATGGATAGATCCCCAAGATTATCCATCATATTGTATTACTGTACTGTGGACTTGGTTGAATCTGTATTTTGAATGCTTTCCGAATTACATTTTGGCATCTCCAAGGTCGGATTCTAGACATCCCCTGCAAAGTGTGCGGCGACCGCAGCTCAGGGAAACATTACGGTGTTTACGCATGCGACGGCTGTTCGGGATTCTTCAAGAGGAGCATCCGGAGGAACCGAACCTATGTGTGCAAGTCGGGCTCACAGGTGAGGGGGTGCTCTCAGAACTGTTTAGTTTCTAATTCAAATAGTTTGTGTTATTCAAACTGGCCGAAACGGGATTTTGAAGGAAAAATACGGACACGCTAAGCCTGCAGCATCAGTTGTCCATATTTTTCAATTTTAATCAATTGTTAAGCAGCTATTTTTGCATTTGCACTCTCTTCTAATATAAATAAATACTCGTTTCTATACAGAAAACTCGTTTTACCTTTACGCACAGAATGCGCATTTACGCACAGAGCTTTCTGCGTCTCTCTCCCTTTTTTGGTCGCTGTGTTAAATCTTCCTTGATGAGCCTAATTGTGTCATGCCTGCACCATTAAGTACCGGCCTAAACACAGCGCAGCTCTAATATATCAGGTGTAATCCAATCTAATGTGATGATTCCCAGGCGAGGATTTAAGGCGGCAGAGGGCGGGATCGAGTACTTATCCATGTGGGATGATGCCGCACTAGAGCCGCAGGGGAGCGGGGTCCATAACTGCAAGATAATAGCACGATCTTTTACCTGGAGATTTGCCTCCCAGGAGGATAATAGCAGGAGGATTTCGTTTTAACCCTCTTTTTTTCTTGTTTTCTCCCTTCCTCCCCCTCCCCCGCCCCCCCTTTTTCCTTGTTGTCTCTGTGCAGGGTGGCTGTCCCGTTGACAAAACTCACAGGAACCAATGCCGAGCGTGTCGTTTGAAAAAGTGTCTGGAAGTGAACATGAATAAAGACGGTAAATGGGCTTGATTTAATTATGGCTCCGACTATAGACACGCCATGCTGTGGCGTTTGGTTCCGAGGTGAAAAAGTTTATTAAGGCTGTTAATGAAAGCTGCAAAGAAGCTGATAATTACCTGCTATTTGCTTGTTTTGAAGGGAACGTTGGTTGCAGCGTGGTGCTGCTTTCAATATAAGTTAATTGCTTGGACTTGTTTGTTGCACTGGCGCCTCCGAAGGGGGGGGATAAGGGGGACTGTGGCCCTCAAAGTGTATTTGACAGTCTTAAAATATTCTTTATTAAAAGAAATGCAAAAATATTATTTATGCATTTATACACAATCTTTTATGTCCTTCCTCACTTATAGATTATGTTTGGAGAATAGCTTTGTTTTTGATTTTAAGATCTCAAATGACATAAAATTAAAATTTATCTTATATTTTAAAGTTTATTTCTCTGTTAAGATTTTTCATTGTTGTTAATGTTACCAGTTTAAACTTTTCTGCTGCTTGTGTCTGAGCTGGGGTCACATTCAATTCACTACAACTGTGTGCTAATAAAAGCTAAACAAATTATTGCGCACTTCCAAACAAACCTGGAGCTGCCTTCCTGACTCCACCAAATCTGTACTGAAACTCCGTTGATGGGGTCTGTTGGGTCATTGGGATTTACGGAAAGTGGGCTCCATAGAAAATTCTGCTTAAAGCCACATACAACCTTAGACCAGGTTCTGACCCACAAGTGAGATCTGATTATTTGTTTTGTTTTAGTTCTTAACTTTACACGTAAATAAAACAAGCCACTTTTTACAGGCACTATTCAATGAATCCAGATTAGATTTATTTAAAAGAAGGGAATTCACTCTTTCAGAAACTATTCCTTGAACTTTGTGCATTCGCTGTCCCACTTCACAGCCGTCCAGCATGAAAGGGGGCCCCGGACGTCCACCATCCGCAAACAAGTCGCCCTTTATTTCCGGGGCCACAAAGAGGTGAACGGCTCCTCGACCCACTTCCCGGGATCCACGCTGCCCGGGCCTCCCTTCTTCACCACAGTCACACAGCTGGAGCCCCACAACCTGGAGATGAGCTCAGTAGCCACAACGCCAGAAAGACAGGCCATCGTGGGTTTAGCACAACCCACTCCCAAGGTATGATGTTCTGAAATGTACTCTATAGACTACGATTCTTTTTCTTTACGGAAACTTTAATGCTTCTTTATTTAAGCTTTCATGCTCCTGGATATGGACTGAAATATTGAGTATTAATAGATTTAAAAGCTGTCAGCAATGATGTCATCAAAAGGGGGTGGGGCAGTGGCAGTCTCTACTACTACTACTTTTAACCAGGACTCTCCCATTTGGGCATAATATCTCTGCTACCAGGAAGTCCTGGTCAAGACAATAATTAAACTCCCAAAATGATGACCTGGCTTTTGGTTTTGTTGTGCCATTCCAAGATTATCAGTGGTCACTCCTTTAAAAAACTTTCTGTTTGCACCCATGGTTTTTAATTTGCTTAAAATTCATTATAAAAATTGCAATACCATCAGTCATTACTTTTTATTTAGTTCACTATTATTTAAAAGGCACAATAGACATTAATTAACATAGTAATTCAGTCCATCATGCAAATTCAATCATTTAGGCCAATTTCCATTTGCAGTTCCTGGCAGGTTGATGGTGCAAATCAATAATAAAACATTAAATAGGATTTATTAAATTTTGTAATGATAAACAGTAAAAATTATATAAGACAAAATGAAAACAACATGGTTCTTATGGAAAAGATCCCCAGTCTTCATAGAACCACAGAGAAATATTTGCACCAGTTTTATAGACTTAAAGAATAAAATGTAATCTTATTTAGTTCCAACTATGAGCTGCCCTATAAGATAACTAGAATAAATTAATCTGAGATAAATAATTAAGTTTAGTTTAAACTCTACAGTATCTGTGTGAGCTTGACTTTTTACACAGCATTTTGATGACATATTTCATTAGCTCTATTCCTTCCCGTTTGTGTCTAACTAGTCAGATAGTAGTACATATGTAACCATATCATTTGTTTAAATTGTTTGTGTCAAAAATCTGAATTATCACCACAGCCTTTTTTTTTCTATCAAGCTTTAAAAGTAAGTTGTGACTCCAATAGTAAGCCTAAACACTTAGAAACCTGCACTGATGACAGTCTTTTCTTAAAATTCTGGATGTCTATTGGCAGACCTTGAAAAGAACATATACTGACGTATGATGATGCCATTTTAGCTGCTCTAAACAAGATTTAATTTTTTTTTCTCCTTCAGAGGTTAGAAGCTGAAATTCTTGTCCCGATTTAGCATCCTATAAGAAGCACAAATCTGCCAATTAGATTTTTCTCTCCCAGTTCAGCACAAGAAACACTAATGATATAAAATCAGGTGCTGGAGTTTGAAATTTGATCTTTGTAGCTCACTGTTCTGTAAACTGTGATTCACTAAGACCTGTGACACATGTTTGTTTTTATTTCTCACATTCTGCAGTATCCTCATGAGGTCAGCGGTACCCCTATGTACTTGTACGAGGTGGCCACAGAGTCTGTGTGTGAGTCTGCAGCACGCCTCCTCTTCATGAGCATCAAGTGGGCCAAAAGTGTTCCTGCGTTCTCCACCCTGCCTCTATCTGATCAGGTAAACTTAAAATTTATGGGCTGTATCAGACATTATTTCTCTAAACCTAAAATCTAAATAAGTATGTCAAAAGGTTAAGGATTTAATATTTAAAGTCTTTTATAAAACTACATCTCATTTTTAAATATCGATTTGGCTATTTAAAGCCCATATCTCACCACACACCCTTTATAATCTATTGTCTTTTTGGTGAAGTTGTTACCAAATAATATTATATTTGTAATAATTCTATAACCAATTCGACTGGTAATAATTCTATCACCAAAAACTTTAGTCGACCATTTGGTGTAAAATGTTAAAAAGAAAAAAATAAATAACTGAGGGACTAAGTCAGGAAGGCAGCAAGGGAAGGCTGGAGAAAGCAACCAGTGAGCAAAGACTGGAACAGATAGAAACAAACAGCACAACAGCATATGGAGACACAAGCAAATATATAAATTACACACAGACTAATGTTGTCAAGCCTTTCTTTCTGTTAATTATGATGATTTTATGCTTACAGCAAATGAAAACACATAATTTAATGTTAGAATAATACAGCAGACCAGTTAAAATAATTTTAAATACCAAAATGTGCACTTGACGATGGATGGATAGATGGATGGATGGATAGATGGATGGATAGATAGATGATGGTTCTGGTTTTCTCTGAGCCCTCAGGTGTTTTACTCTGGTGTAGCTCTTACAGTTAATCTCTTCAGTGTCTGTGCACTGACATTGTGCTCTGCCGAATCACTCATCATTTATTAATTTACTTCAATCATATCACAATTTTCCAGCTACATAATTAAGCCCACAGTGTTTTGAAGCCAAAATAACTTCACAAAAAGGGGATTGAATGTATTAAAAAAAAAAAAAAAAAAAAAATTCTTCTTACATGTCATGAATGCTCATATATTCCTGCTGGCTTAAACAAACCAATGTCTTTCCAGCTAATTCTGTTGGAAGACGCCTGGAGGGAGTTGTTTGTTCTGGGTATTGCTCAGTGGGCAATTCCTGTGGATTCCACTACTCTTCTTGCTGTCTCTGGTATGTAAAATCCTTGCATATGCAGACTGTGTGACTGTTTTGTGCTGCAGTCTTTTCCTAAATGGTGACACTTTTCTCTCATTTCCATCAATAGGGATGAACACAGAAAACACAGAGTCTCAGCGGATGAACAAGATCATGTCTGAGATCCAGGCACTTCAAGAGGTGGTCACTAGATTCCGACAAATGCGTCTCGACGCGACAGAGTTCGCCTGTTTAAAATGCATTGTAACATTCAAAGCAGGTGTGTATGTTGTCAGCTTCCTAAAAAAAGAAAAAAAAAAAAAAAAAAAAATCTTACAAGTTGTTACCCGAACCTATTTGACAAAGTTCCATCTTGAGCCAACTTAAGTTAATCTGTTCCATAAACCTAAACAGCCTCTTGTTTTACAGTTCCTACCCAAGGCAGCACTGAATTAAGAAGTTTCCGCAATGCCAGCGCCATTGCTGCACTACAAGATGAAGCACAGCTCACACTCAACAGCTACATCCACACCAGGTATGTGACAAAGAAACATACAGTACTTTGCAAAATTATTTTCTTCTAATGGATGTTGATATTTGTGGAAGATGATGTAATTAGTTTGGAAACTGTTTGACTTTACAAGAAAAATTGATCTAAAAAAATATTACTGGTACTTTTAGTGTCACTCAATTGCATTGAATTCACAAAATAATTTAATCAAAAGCCTGAAAAGCTGCTTAAATTTACATTATTATATCTATGTTTGAAAACATTAGTGTGTGGGTTTTTTTTTTTTTTAAAGCAAAGGTTTTTGAAAGCCATAGCAGAAAGTCCAAAGAGTCACTTGTGGCTCTGGAGCCGCAGTTTGTAGACTCCTGACATAGAGACTCAAGCTCAGTCAATTTGGATGGCAAGCCATTGTAAAATTAATTTAAGTTTTTCAACAAATTCTCATTTAGATCTGAACTTTGACTGGGCTATTCTAATATATAAATATGCTTTGATCTCAACCATTCCCTTGAAGCTTTGGCTGTATGTTCAGGATTATTGTCCTGATGGAAAGTGATCCCCGACCTCAGTGTGAAGTCACCTGCAGCGTCAAACAGTTTTGTTTTAAAAATGTGGATTGGTATGTATCTGGATCCACCCAGGTTGCTTCTTTTTGCTGAAGGACAGGATTTCCACATTATGATGCTAGCACTTGCTGTGTCTAGAATAATTTGCAGTATAATAGCACCATAAAAGCATTTTGCATGTTGACCGAAATGGTCTGTTGACCGCAGCACCTTTATCCACATATTAGCTTTGTCCCCTTGCTATCCTTTGGCAGGTGGGGCTTTTATAGCTCTCTTGTTTCTGGTCTTCCATAAAAGCCACATTTGTGGAGTACGGGACTAATATTTCTATTGTCTGATCTGTACACTTGAGCTGTGAATCTCTGCAGAATCTCCAGAGTCACTATGGGGCTTGACAGATAAATGCTCTCGTTGTCTCACCTTTCTCAACACTCAACAGTGAACTATTAGATTTTCCAAACTTGGGACATTGTTTTATAAAGTAATTCTGCTTCAGACTTTTTCACAACTTTATTTTTCACCTTTCTGCTGTGGTCCTTGGTCTTTATGATGCTGTTTGTTCATCAATTATCTTTAACAAAACACTTGAGGCCTTCACAGATCAGCTGTATTTATGCTTTATGCCACTACAGGATAGAATCTAATCCATCTAGGTCTATCCATCACTGCTTGGAGACTTAACTTCAGCCTGATGGATCCTGGCACTTGTTCAACTGCTGTATCTTGGTTGCAATTGGCTGATCTTTGTTAATGTTAGATTAAACAGAACATGTATAAGAGGTTATTTTAGAACCCTCTTCTCTGTTTCAGGTACCCAACTCAGCCCTGCCGCTTCGGGAAGTTGCTGTTGCTCCTCCCAGCACTCCGTTCCGTCAGCCCCTCCACCATAGAGGAAGTGTTCTTCAAAAAGACCATTGGGAACGTTCCTATCACCAGGCTTCTCTCCGACATGTACAAATCAAGTGATATATGAACTATCTAACTGTCCAGAGGCGTGGAAAAAGACTAAGAGAACCACCCAGGTCTGGACAGAAGGACATATCAACGTAGGTGCAGCAGATGCGGGCTGAAGTTTTCACGGAGCACAGAATCTTTTAGGCTGATTTAGACTATGTGCTGTAAGCCTGGAGGCTCCACACTTAAATAAAGACTCCAACACAGCCGGATCGCCTATTAACAGTTGCACTAGTTAAGGATTAGGTTCTGAAAACTGCAGTTTACAGTATTTAAATGTCACCTTAAGACTCTGAAAGAGCACCTGCCAAGTCAATTTTAAACAGAAATGCTGTACATTACGATGTCTTTCGAGTGTCTTTGAGACCAATGAGCTTGACGACCAATTTAATCTTGTAATTGCTGTGTTCAATCCCAGTGGAGGAAACCAAAAAGATGCCCCAACAGTGAGAGGGCCCTGAGTCGCTGTTCCTCAATCCAGTGCTGAAACCAAATGCACAAAATGGGCAACAACGAAGAAAATAGACTTTGAGATGAAAAATGTCGCTGTAAAATTATTCAAGGAAGTCATTTCAGAGGCTGCTGTCCTGTTTGTCAGTGTGTCCTGTTTTCAGATGCAGCAGCATTTTAAAAAATGTGTTTAGGTCAAGTTTGTGAAGACACACTAACATTGGATAAAATAATTTTCAGCACTTGGAAATGTTCTTTTGTGGCCTGTGTTGTTTTTAGTTTGTAAATATCTTGAGTTATAACTATTTAGAGTTGTGACAAAGAGAATAAAAGAGATGAAGCTTGAACTCAGCTGTTTTCATAAATCAGATACCAGAATACAGCAGCAGTTGAAGCTTTTTCAGCTGGCAGACTAATGTTGCTCCTCCTACACTCAATCATTTCGTCCCTGCAAACTTCCAAGATACAAAACATCCAACAATGCATGACATATCCATTTAATGACATGACACATCTTCCTTTGTCACAACTTATCATCTCAATAGACTGCTTTACATACCAGTGGATCAATGAAATTAATCTACTTCCATAATCTGTTACACATCTGAATACTTATGCAAAAAAATCTTCTGGAGGTAATTATAAGTGCAGATAAATTTAATACAATATTTATCTAATACACCCCACAGGCCTAAATATTTATAAGCCTCACTAATATTTGGATAAATGTGCCTTAACAAATTGCAGAGAAACCACATGGCATCTGGAATAATTCTGGATACATATTTGACCTCTCTTCTCATTGGAAATGACTCATTTAAACTAGCGATCCTCCCAGACGGAACACGCGGCTGTGTCCAAGTTTAAGTCACTCAAACACCCTTAGTTAAGAAGAAATTCATCACGATGTTCATGAACAATTAAGGCCAGGCCTGTGGTTAACTGCTGGCACACATGTATTGAAAAGGATGCTGACCAAGACAGAAGTCCCTGCTTCGAAATACTCGCCTTCAGGCATCAGCAAAATTTGTAGCTGCTCAAATGGAAAGGCCAAATGCCTTCTAGAGAAAAGTTTTATGGTGAAATGAAACAAAGGTTACGTTATTCGACCACAATCAAGTGTTTGGTGCAGACAACGTGAGCCTTTCAAGCCAAATAATGTTGTGAACTGTCAAGCTTGGTTGTGGTAGCATCATGCTGAAGACTTGTATTGATGGCAGTGGTACTGGTGCATTTCACTGGGAGAAATAATGAAGATAATTCTTCAACAATTAGAAAGACAAAACTTGGGTTTTAGAAAGAGATAAGGTTCTTTAACATTAAGCTTCTTGAATGTCTGAGACCTAAACTTCTATTAAAGTCATTAGATTATTAAATCACAGGTGACACCAGGAAACGCTATTTCAGAAAGGAGCAGTCTTATATGTAGCCAGAATTAATTCAGAATGTTATTGATGGCTAACAAAAACATTTGGTTTCTCTGCAACTTGCCATGGGAGAATTACTCTAGTATTAAGGCTGTAAGTTTACATTTTGACTGTGCAGATTAGAAAAAAAATCCATAATTCTTCCAATATGTACAGCACTTATTTTTAGCAATGACTGAAATTGTTTAGTCTAAATAAAATAGTTAATAAGAAAATCAATAAAAGTAGACATGAGTATAATGCTCATGTAACAACTTGAATGCCATTGAGTCTCGATTCCAGCCAAACTAGTGGCAACCATGAACAAATATTGGATTTAACGGTGATTTTACCTTCATACTGAAATCATTTGAGAATGAAAAGTCTTACAACAGTTGTGCATCATTTAAGCAGATGATAAAAATGCTTATTAGACAATCCTGACAAAAACCCAGGACTAAGTTCTTTGAACAGCCATCACTTAACATCTCTGTAATAACAAGGTCGATTTATTTATTAAATGCTAAATACAATTGGACCACCTTGACAGTTAGTGCAACTGCATGCATGCAAAATGTGGCTAGGATGACAAATGCACTTTGGCGTGGAGACATTTCACCCGTTTTATTGGAAAAATTTTTCAAAATAAACAAAAATGGCACAGCAGTATACAAATCTCAAAATGCGTATTGCCAGTAGAAATACTGCAGTTCCCTCTGCATAAACTGCATGCTAGAAAAACATGGTGATCATCGGGAAGGTGCTGGTGGACACCATGCGCAGAGACACACACATGCATCCTTTTTAAGACAACAACTAAGTGTGGCTTGAAAGTCGAGGTCCATCGAAAGTGTGTTTGAGTGCTGGTTATGGAGAGCAATGTGCCAGTCGTTGATGGAGGATGGGGTGGGAAATTACACAAGCTTTGCATACAAAGAAATTTCATTCAAAAGTAACATATGAAGGAATATATTTAGGATATGGCTAAATGATAAATATATATTTTGTTAGTGGTATTTTTAAACATGAAGAAAAATATCTGTAAATCACTTTAGACCACAGCTGTGTATAGAACATTCTTGACTTCAATTGGAAGGTCAAAACAATCAGAGTGATTAGCAATTAAACTTACATAGCCAAGAAATAATATTTTAGACAGCATAGGAAAGAACAAAGTATGACTAAAAAGTTTATTGAGAGAAATTTGGAGCAGTGAAGAGAGCTTTGGGTTGTGGAGCCAAGCTAGACTGAGCAGGGCCAAGCCAGACCGGGCCAAGCAGAGCCATGCTTTGTTTTGTTTTTTTTTCAGGCTTGTCTGATTTTGGATGGGGTGTAGTTCTTGTCCACAAACTCGTCCTGTAGAAACATGTGTAAGCAGCGTTCGTTCTGAGCTAGAGGGTGTCCGGCCACTCTGAAAAGAATCACATAAGAGAACAAGAGAGATTTTACACTCATGGAGACAACGGTACATTTAGATTAAATTGCAATGGGCAAAAATTAAAATAATTAAACATTTCAATGGTATTTGTAAAAAGTTTGAACAATGATTTAAACTTTCCATTTTCTTTGTCATTTGTGCAAAGTGAACAAACTGAACCACTAAGAAACAGCCAGGCAAACATGTTCAAGGTGAAATAATGAACGAGGCAGATAAATTCCATGTGATGAACTATAAATCTTAATGTCCAAATACACATTATGATTTATGTAGCTGATGCAGAATTTAAGCAAGAAATATATGATACATATACACCAGGTTATAATCAGTACCATTTCATTTTTTTTTGCAATGAACATTATTTTAAAGACGAAACAACTTTCTATGAAGACACCACTTGTTAAAACCAAAAGAATAATTTCTCCAATGCCTTCTGTTTATAAAACCCAACATCTATCAGAAAATACAGCTTTGATGGATTCGGTCACTGGAAATGAACTAAGTCAAAGATCTTGAGCGAGCTTCATTACATCCTAAAAGGACATGGTTCCTACTGTAAACAACGTGCTGTTCTCGCAGGACGTATTCATTCAGTTGTGGTTCCTATAAAATCTTAAAGCAAAATAAGAGGCAAAGCGTTCGGTTATCAGGCTCCTATTGAACTCATCCAGGTCACAGCTCTAGTTCAGAATCTGGATTTTTAAAGCCTAAATCTAAAGCTGGCTTTAACAATCCAAGTTATTCCTTCAGTTGCCTTACACTATATTAAATAAAGTATTTGCTTTCAGGAGGTCAGTGAGTTAAAGTGAGTCAAGTTGGGAAATTTACTTATAATTAAAATCCTAGTCAGTAGTTTGTCTGCATATATCAGACAAAATAGGACTGTATTGGATTATAAGGTTTTAAACAACTAAGGCTCAAAAAGGTACCGTATCCATTTATTTTTTAAAAATGTAATCAATCTGCAGACAACATATTTATGTATCACTTACAACTCTTTGATGTGTGAATGCTTGTGTTTATGAGTGTGAATGTGTAAATATGACTTGCAGAGTATAAGTGCTTTGACTGGTTTGTACCAATTTAAACTAAAAAAAAAAAAAAAACACTGTAAATGCACCTCGAACAGGTGAATCACAAATTAGAATATCACTAGAAGGGTATTTATTTCACTAATTCCATTTAAAAAGTCAAACTCATTAGATTCATTATACACACTGTGATATACTTCAAGTGCTTATTTCTGTTAATTTTGATAGTGGGTTACAGCAAATGAAAATTCTGCATTCAGAAAATGTTATTTTTAATACAGAAATGTTAAGCAATGGCCCACCCAACCATGGAGAACTCTGCCGGGGTAACGGTTCTCCACCAGACAGTCACTGGAAGCCTTCACAAGTAAGCGAAGCCACAAAAAGTCTTTGCTAAAGAAGCTGACTGTTGACACAGTGCTGGATGCAAGAAGATGAAGTTGAGTGGAAAGAAAACGTATATAGGAATGATGTACCAAGGACATGGGCTGCAACTGTTGCATTTCTTGTTTTAAGTCATTACTGAACCTGAGACGTCAGAGCTTCTAACCTGGGCTAAGAAAAAAAAAGAACTTGACTGTTACTTAGTGATCTAAAAATCATCTTTTCAGAGGAGATTAAATGCTTCACATTTAATGTGGCTTCTTTAGCTGTATTAAGACATTTCACTCTGAACAGAATCATGAAAGTGCCAAAGAAACCAAATCTCTAATACTTGGAAAAAATGAAATCATCTCTAATATCTCCACTCTGATTTTAATCCAATGCAAAGCTGCAGCCAAACAAATTAACGTGAAAGCTAATGAGAGGCAGAAACTTCCCATCAGTGTCAACAATTACAGCTGGTTTGTTATAATTTCTTGTTTTTAATGCCGTTTCCTCTTTATAAGCCATTTTGACATCGGGTTTTCCTGAAGGTCTGTTGAGATGACGCACGGGAGCAAACGAGTATGAACCTGTGCACCTGAGACCCTTAAACAGGACATTCTCTAAAATGCTAAATCACTCGAAGCAGATCAACACGATAACATTGCACAGATGGACGCATCTTAACCTCTGATAGGAAATATTTGCAGAGAAATGAAACAGCGCAGAATGATTTGCAGGTCAAGTACCAGAGAAATGACTGGAAAGGAATAAAAATAAATAAATAACAATCGACCTTGCCTGAACGGATTCTGCTTAACAAATATGGAAACGTTGGCCCAGAGGACAAGAGACACAAGGAGGGAATGTTAAATGTAAAAGCCTTTTCAAGCAGGAGATTCGAGCTCTTCTCTCTTACCTGAAGTATAAATTATGTTTAACTGGCGTAATCAAAAAGTGATCATTCTCTCCTCTCCTCCCTTTTACTTGTTTCACAGCAACAACCATCTTTAGCATTTCAAAAGAATTACTCTTCACAATGCTCTCAATCACAGACTGAACAATGTTAGCCAGTAATACGTCTGAACAATAATATGATCAACAGCAGTGCTTCGTTTACAGGAAGCAAAGACTGGGGGATGGGGGTATAAATCTTAATTACCGAATCATCTTCCTCTACTTTAACATATTTGTGGTTTTTAATTTTCTCGGCTGTCTTTAGGCGCTTAATATTCCAACAGGAAACATTGGTGCATTTGCACATGAAACAAAGATAATGGCCAAGTCTGCTATAACAGCAAATGATTACAATCACACTGTAACTTTTATTGTTCGGCGTCTGAAAACGAGGACATGCTGGATCAAAAATAAGCAGAGGTGTACACACCATCCCGGGGAACCACGCGCTGTAATTTGAGTAGCAATTAACATAAATTACACATCAACAACAAAACAAATGTGGGAAAAATGATGTTGTGGGGGTGCACGCTTGAATCCTCTTTTGGTTTTCTTGTCCTTTGCAAGATAATTATAAGAGAATTAAGAAGGATAGCGGGAAAAAGGCCAACCTGTCTCCAAGGGTTCAGTTTGTTAACAATATGAAGAGAAGTGAAAAAGTTGAATGTCGTTATCACACAAAGTGTTTCATTGTTCTGCAAAGCCCGAGTACCACCTAGCTCAGGAAGGAGCTGCAAATAACTGCAGCTGCACTGAACAACTTGTAAAGAATAAATCATTTTAACTTCACAGTGAAAACAAAACAAGATGACGACTTGGAGGTGTGGACTGGCTTACTTGTTGAGAAACTGCTCCAGACCCTGCCTCCGCTCCTCAATGAAAGAGTCATCAAATATGCCATCGTCTCCTCTGAACGGAAGCTGCCTGAAAAGAGCTTTTCCTGGGAGAGGTGGTACGACCACCTAAGAAAACAAACCAAATCAGAATTAAAGCTATTACACAAGCCTGCATCAGTTATTAAACGCTTCAAATGAATACATCCAAGACAGGGTGATCTGACTCAATATGCTTAAAGGTACATATCTGAGACGTCAAACTAAAACCTTTATCATTAAACCCACTCACAAGTTTCTTAAACATCATTCCAATACGTTTCTTTCTTAATCTACTCCATGGCATGTATGGTCAACATTAAAGGTTGAGTGCTCTACAGCCTTCATGCTGAACTCATGAAAATTTCACCTTGCTTTCCCTCTCCAGCTCCGCTCTGAGCCACTCAAAGTCGCTGTACCGCCTCCGTACACAGGACTCCTTTAGCTTGAAGATGGGTAGGTTGGTCTGAGGACAAACACAGGACGCACAACTGTCACATTCTGATGTACATTACCTTAGAATAGCTCTGAATATTATTGGAAGAAAAAAACAGGTTCTGAAAAAAAAAAAAAAAAAAAAAAAGTGTATAGTTTGAAGGGTTCAAAATGAAGTTCAAGTTGAGTCTGCTCAAGTTTCTCCTGCATGACATTTAGTTACAAATGGAGAAATTTAGAAATATAGCTTCAAACCCACTAAAATGTTTCATCATACCGTTGCTGTGGTTTAAAGTTATTTTAGGGAGATGCCAGAGAAAGAGCTGAATTGTCTGCAGTTTTGGAGAAACAAAGCTCCGTCCCTTCCTCATCTGTTGCTGCGCACTGCTAGTCAGCTGCCTGAAAAAAAGCCTCCCTTTTTCTTTGCCTTTGAAGGAAAACAACTTTGGTGATCTGGAAATGTTTCCACTCATGAGGGAGTCGAGGTGTGAAAACTGTAGTTACAACTTTAAATCTTCTAAAATGTCCTAAAATGTCCCAGTCACACAATTCTTATACTTGAAAGTCCCGTTAAGAGACCCTTGAGAAAGTTCTGGAGTTTTCTGGTCAGAAAACAAAACAAAACAAAAAAAACAAGAAGCGCCAGACAAAGCACTACTATTAAGGTAATGCCATTTTAAAATCACATCTGTTTGGCAGCCAACTCAAGCCTGCCACATGGGATATCAACCTGACTAATAATTCAGCTGGTTTTATTTGTTACACACTACAAACAGTGGCAGAGCAAAAAAAAGTGGAACATTCTGTACACTTATCACCTAAAGTACAAAATTAAGTTGGAGTTTATGCCATTATTTTTAATTAAGTGACAACAAACACAGCAAATTGGAAAAAAATTATAAAAGCACCAAAACAACCATCTTTTTTTTTTTTTTTTTTTTTTTTTTTTTTTGCCATAATAGCAAAAAAATGTATTTTACTTAAAGACCATTGGATGAGAATCTCATACCAAATGTCTACTTTATATACAAAATTATACAATTATTGGCGAGAGTTGTAAAAGCAGCTTCTTACAATTAGCAATAGAACATCTACAAACTTAATATTTTGTCTTATGAATAGAATACACCCCAAATACATGTTATTTAAAGCCAATTTAACAAAGAAAAGACTGCAAATATGAAAATGTAAAGAGTGGAATATCTAATACTTTTTCATAATAATATCCAAAATGACAATATCCTATTCGAACTGTAAAAAAAACAAACAAACAAAAAAAAAAAAACATTATTGTTTCCCATTAAATTAAACCACTAAATCAGGAGAACATGATTGGCACCACTGGTCTCACAGATTAACGAATCGATAGACTATATGAAAAAAGTAAGAGTAATCAATGAATTATAACTCAGTTGTATACATGTGGACACTAGTGTGTTCAATTTGTAAACACAAATTTTCACGTAATGAAACCCAAAAAAATTGAACTGGAAGGCTTTCTGAAGTAGGAATTCAAACTTTAAAAGGTGGGAAGTTTCTCGCCGACTCAACCTCAAAATCCAAAATGGCTACCCTACCATAAAGAAAGCTGCAAAAGTAGCATTTGTTTGGACCACTAATAGTTTCTGCCTTGTTAAATCAGCAGCTGAATGTGTTGCTACATTGTATGACTGTAAAAAAAGGATAATACATTTTCATTAGTGGCTTGTTTAGCTAATTGTAAAGATGCAGGTCATTTAGTACAACTCCTACTTACTTTTCAACTTGCAACTGGAACGTCTTTAAATTGGCATCATTTACAGATGAAGATTTTAAAATACAAAGAGGTGAATGGGATACAGCTTAATCCATAGTTGTGAACATACAGGGACAGCAAGATGTCCTTCATTGATTTAAATATAATTAGCAAAAATAATTGAAGGTAAAAGCCATTAACACGATTGGTCTGGGGAGAACACACTAGACAAGACAAAAACACAATAAAAATGTTGGGTTGAACTTTGGCAATGACATGCTTAGGAGAAAATTATGGCTTGGTAAGGTTTGTTCCAAAGAGGGAAAACTAAGGACAAAAATAAGTGAAAAAAAAAAAAGAATTCAACCAAATTTAAACTGGCCTCAAGGAAACAGAAAACAAAAGTTCAACTTACATTTCCAACAATCTTTTGCTCACCAAGGTCTTTTTCCACTCAGAAAGCATACCAGGTTTTTGTGTGTGTGTTCATGTATGTGAATCCACACGTGTGCATAATTCAAAGTTGCTGTTGACAAGCACTTGAGAGTGAATTTCGAATTAAAAGAGGGAGATGTTTCGACATTGACAGGAACAGTGAAGCAAACAGCAAATTACAGCACAATGCCAAACCTCTTCACTCGTCCTGGCGGTACATGGCCGTCCTGTGACAATGTACAAACAAGAAGGGAGTGAATGAGCATTTCATGGGCAGGCCATGTTCACAGAAGGTCAGAATTCAGGGAAAAGGGGAGCATCACAAAAGCAAAGCAACTGAGCAAGTAGGTGCAGAATGAATAAAGCGGGAGCCGCAGCCTGATCGATGGGCAGACGACTGTGACTGTGTGCAGCAAGCGAGATGGAGAGTTAACGGTTGAACAAAAGAGAAAAGAGGGTATATGTGGTCATAAAGGAAGAGCGAGAAAGCTGGAGAGGTTGGGAGCTGCATCTGCTCAGTGGAAGACTAATTGAGGAGGAGGCAGAGCAGAAGTGGTCTTTTCACACTCATGGTTTCTCCTCAGTACTCTACCTCTTCATTGTCCTTGATCTGCAAAAATAAGTCACATTTACTTCCCTTAAAACTCCTCAGTTTTAATTTAAAAAAAAAAAAAAACAAAACAAAAAAAATCTTTTGTCTCCCCCCCTCACATTTTCTCTTCTTCTATGCTCTAAAAGTTTCATACAAAAAACTAATGACACACAGATGTTAAATCCTGTTCAACATTTTGCAAAGTAGTCATTTTTAATTTCTAGTCCAAACTAACAGAGCAGGACAAGAGAACAAGTGAAGCTTTGCTTGTACTGTGGTTACTGTATTTCCCCAATAAAAGTTGTTGCACTTAAAATCTTTTGTTTGCAGTGCAGCCTTGTTTTAAAATCTCTTGTTTGGCATAGTTATTCAGACCTTAAACTCATGAACTGCCACTGAAAACAAATTATTACCTAATTTTTTAAAAGAAACTACTGTATAAAACTGTTTCGTGACTGTTGTAACTGCGCAATAAAAATCTATACAGAACCTTGCAAGATTAGAAGAACACAGACAATTAGAGGTTTTTTTGTCCTAGTGCACATTTAGTTTGAAATATCAGTAGAAGAGCACCAATGACTTCATCCAATGGCCTGTTTTGCAGGTTAAGGACCTTCAAGATCTTTTTTTTGTCTGTAGATGCAATACATTGCATGATACATGGGCTGGTAACTTGCATTTTACTTTTTTCTCTTCACCAGGGACAGGGATGCTAGTCAGGGGAGATGGGAAGCTAGCTGGAGCAAAATATAGAAAAATACAGAGAAAGGGATGTTGGGGGGCACAAAAGAATAGACTGGGGTGGAGAACAACCCTAAACGTGCTGCCAAAGTTACAATAATCAAAAGGATATTCATATGTTACAATGGCCCAGTCAAAGTTTAGACAGGAATCCAATTTAGGATCTTTAGCAAGACATAAAAATGTTTACAGGTGCTCCAATCCATTCTGACTAAGCTTGAGTTATTTTGCAAAGAGGATGGGGCAAGAATTTCTCTCAGGATGTACCAAATGGGTTTAGACATCAACTGAATGGGGTTAAATACTTATACACACACTGCACCTTTCAGATATTTTTTTGTATTTGTAACATCAATAAATGTATCTTTTTTCCATTTCTCGTTTATGCCCCACTTTGTGTTGGTCCATCAGAAGAAAAAAAAAAATCTTAATTTGCAACATAGTAAAATGTGAAAAAGCTCCATGGCTATGATCACTTGCAATCTACTGTATGCACCTCAGCACTATGCCCAAGTCTTGGGCCCCTTCTCATTTATTTACACACGCAAAAAACAATAAATAACATCCTTTACAGTAATACAGGGCAGAAGGTTTCATGCTTTCTTTGGGTTTTTCAGGCATTAAACAAAAAAAAAAAAAAGGACAAATTCTTGAGTTTCCACTGGAAATGAACTAGTGTCCTCAGTGTCTCCAGAGGGTTTCTAAAAGTACAGTACAGTAACCAGGTTAAAGTGACAGTTGCATAAAGCAGAGTATTTCTACATGCTGATTAAAAGCTCTGCCACTCCCACTTTCCCACAGAGTTTTTCTAAAACTCCCCACGCCTCAAAAACCATTGCCTCTTACTTCAAGTTCTCTCCAGGTAAAGCCATCAATGAAGCCCTCACTCCTCCTCCTTCTCAGGTCACAGGAGAAGTGGATTATCATAGCTTTATCGCCCCAGTGCTCTAGCATTAACTCTGCACTGCTCTCACCGTGGTCTGTCCCTGCTGCGTCATGTTACTTCACAGCGTGGAGCGCCACAAAGTTAATCCCCTCCACAACAGATCACAGTTACAGGTAATCTGCCACCGCCGTGACTCTAATCCCATCATGTGCACACAGGAAAACACTTGACCAAACACAAGCACACACTGACATTTGCAAAGTATGCATGAGATGATGTGCATGATTTGACTAGTTGCTTTGTTAACAACGTAAATATAAAGGTTTAAATCACTGAAACCTATTTGTGAGGAAGCTGAAACCAACCCATGTCAAGACAATGGTGGCAGCTGTGAAAGTGGAAGTTATGGAAGTCACCTGGACTTTCAGTTCCCTCATCCTCTCAAACCCAGTGATTAAGAGATTGGCCTTTCAGCACAAGGGGAGGGATGAAAATGACAGACCTGAAATCTGAGAGATCTCACTCTCTTTTTCTCTGCTTTGCACAAAACACCCAGAAAGAGGCGGTGCGTGAGAGTGCCGAGAGTCAAAGATCAGGTTTCCCTGGCCTCTGTTCTCTTCGCGGCTGGTTAGAGGTTAGAGCGCGGGTGTCTCAACTTACTGGCCCCTGTACTGATTGGAACAGGGAACCAGCCCACCGCCAGTCAGATCTCAGCCTTTCAGTGATCGTGTAAACATCACACTCGGCCTCTTCTGGTTGCAACGGAAGGAGAAAAAAGTGAACGATGAAAACCAGCCATTTCCAAAGAGAGAAACACAAGAGGTCATATTTAAAAGCAAAATATATAAGAGGAGCATGTTCTAAAAAAAGAAGCAGAAAGCTAGCTGTATCTCTGTCAAAGTAGATCTCCTAGCTTCACTTTCAATTATGGGCGTACAAGGTGCAATCTGTGCTCCATAGGAAGAGCATGTGAATCATAATGTGTGGGACACAATGCCCTGGGCCCATTGAAACTGGCCTGAAAAGAAGCAGAACCCTTAAAAAACAGTGCAACGCTGAAAGAAAGGGGGAGAGTGGACAAAGATCACTCATCTCCAGAGAGAACAGTTCAAGGCCACCATGCATTAGCTTTTAGCAGGATGGATTAAGTCAAGTTTGAAAGTGCGCATCCTAAACCTCCCTTGTGCACCCCCCTCCTTACCCCTCCCATATAGTCCCCTTTCAGAATAATGGCATTAAAAATGGCAACATAATACCATCTCATTGCATCATATTCCAAAATGGGGAAAAAAGGCTGTGAATAAAAGCGTTGGGGCAATGGGTCTTTTGCTCTCGTCTCTACGTGTACTCTCTCACTCGTTCCCTCGCTTGCCGGCCCCTGTGGCCTGACAGCCTACCCTCTCTCCGACTCGCCTATCTGGCAAAAAGCTGCTTTGTTGCCATAGTATCAACTCCCACTTTTGATACTGTCATTTCAAGTAGGATATGGTAGCCTTGATACAATATGTTCCCTATTTCCATTAAAATAGTTGTCGAAGAGGATGCTGTAGACTTTGGATTACACTTGACTGTGCCTGACAAGCCCCCCCCACCTCACCCCCTCTGCACACACACTCCCTGTCTCTCCCCATTTTATTAATGACCAAAGGCCCCCACCCCAGAACTCAAATGAAAAAGAGGAGAAAAAAAAAAAAAAGAGGAGAGAGAGAGAAGCTATGGGAGAAGAGGAGGGGTAAAAGACCGAGTGAGAGACAGAGCCATAAGAGCTCTTTTATGTACTCTTATCCATAAACAAAGTGAGATCCCAAAGTCCGCTTCCCTGAATGTGCTTTCTGGATGAGATGGGAACCAACTAGGAGAGAGAAAAAAAAAAAAAAAACAACAAGAAATTTTGATAATACCCATCACACTTTCCTCCGCTTCATACACCCACATCACAGCTCCAACCCGCTGTTTGCTGTGGGTCCAAACAAAAATACACTTTGTTGCTTGGGAAGCTCCTCCAGAGATCCAGCAACCAAAAGACACCATTAACATTGAAGAATATGGCAGAATTCAGCAGAGTAACTCTGTCCATTAGAGGATATGAAGAATATGGAGAGATTTGGGGCCAAAAAAAAAAAAAAAAAAAAAAAAAAAAAAAAAAAAAAAAAAGCCATTATGGCTGATGAACAGTTACGAACAGTTCACTTAAAATTATGGGATGTAAAACGGATGAGACTGGGGTAATAGTTTAGGTTCAATGCTATAGCACCAACATTGGCTATACCATGGCAGGAGGATATTACACATTTAATAATTGGATAAATAATGACTTAAAATACATTTTACAAAACAGTTTTTACAAAATATTTTTTAAAATAAATAAAAACATCCAGGTGTATTATAACCATATTAAAAACACTTTCCTAACAAACTGAACTCAATCTGTTGATGAGACTGAAAATTTTTGGTTTAAAAGGATTTGAAAAGCTTAGGAAAAACAGGCCATTTTCTAGAAATAACTTAGCTTTCCCTGACAAATCTGAAAAACAAAGAACTCAAACCTGTTGGTTTAAACCACCAGTTCAAAATCAGTAAACAAGTGGCTGAACTACATCCCTCAATGTTATCGGAAATATTTGTGTAATCACATGAAAACCCAAGCCAAACGCAATCTGTTTTACCGTTATGTTTGCAAGCAACCATACACCAGCACTGAGATATAAGCCAAAAGGATAAACTGACAATATTTTACCCAGACGCAAAACAAACTTGACAGCTTAATGATAGTTATTTTCAGACATGGGTCAGTCACTAGTATTACAGATTACCAAGCTTTTAAAATGCTTCAAAACCAATAAGATGTTGAGTATTATTGTTCCTACAGTTTAAAATCCTTTTAATTAGATGCCAGAGAAAGTACCAGCAAGAGTTTTCGCCAGCTGCCCCTTAACACCTGTTGCTGTCTACACCAGTCAGCCTGCTGAAAGGTGACTACTACAAGATTTCTTTACTTAAAAAGAAATAAATCGGTTTGGAAATATTTTTAGTCACAAAAAAGACAGAGTCATGGGGTCAAAGCAAAAAGGGCACAAGTACAGTTGGTAAGCTACAACTGGCTGCTTGTTAAGCAGCCCGCTGCAGGCTAGCTAACCGAGAAAATATAATTTAAGCTTGCTATATTTGTGTTACTCTATCAAGAGCACAACAGGAAGACTATTCTGCACAATAACCACTAGAAAAATGATGTATTTAGCAAGTGCTTCTTTTTTTTAAATTAATGTTTGTTATAATATATTTTAGTTTTACATTACTGAGTAATTACCACAATACTATAGTACTTTTATTCAACCGTATACCGTGAGAAACTCGTACATGTCTAATTATTTTGATGTTTACATTATCACTCCAAACAACAGTACCCACACAATTAAATAGGCAAATGACTGTACACAGCTGGGAGAGAAATGGGATAAGAACGGGTGAGATGAAGGCTGGTGAAGAGGGGTGGCTTTCTGCCCTCCCATGGGTAGGAGGTGAGGATGAGAAGTAAATGCTCCATTCCCCCCCCAACCCCACACACACACACCCTGGCCCATTTCATTCTTCTCTTTTCTCAATGAGGGGATTAAGCAAGACTCTCAGTGCGGCCACAAGGACTCTCTCAATTTCGGGGTGGATATCAGGAGAGTTGTGAGGATAGGAAAAACGGTTAAGAGAAGAAACTGTGTGTGTGTGTGTGTGTGTGTGTGTGTGTGTGTGTGTGTATAGAAGAGGATGATACTGTGGTAGTCTAAAAGAAATCAGACTAAAAATGGAAAAAAGTAAAGAAGCAAACAAGAACAAAAGAAATACTATGCATTCCTGGCTAAGGCATTGTGGCTAACGCTCTTAAAATGCTGGAGATGGAGTGAAAGTGTCTCCAAAGAAAGCTAAAGAAAGGAGAAAGAGAGAAGCAAAGCTAAGTTGACACCACGTTTATTGAAAAGTGAGAGATGCACCGCTTCTTCTGTGGTTTTATGCAAAGCAGGGTCACAGAGGGCTATGAGGTGCACAATAATGCTGATTACACGCATATGCTAATTATAACACGCTAATCAAGTACAGTAGCCTTATATTCAAGGCTAATGCCTGGAGACAGCTTCCATCCCCTTAAATTCATTTCTTTAAGAAACAGGGGAAGCTATAAAACAGTTGAAGGCTGGTAGCCAATCTAAATGCTTCAGGTCACTAACTACAGGGGTGTCAGTCAACTGAAATGACAAGTTAGAGATAAAAGATGAGGCAATCAGTTGAGCCTTGTGAAAGCCAAACAGTTTTACACTCTCAGTCAAGATAAACATCTGTGAAACCATAAAGATTAAACACAAATCAGCTATAAGGAACGTCTTTCATTTGTAGAAAAATGTTTTATTAACCGATTCAAGCTCTGGTGTTTTGTCTGACGGACAAGATATAAATATTTGTCTTTGTAAACATTAATGAGCCCTGTAGCTATGTCTAAATTAAGAAAGACCATTTAATTTTAACTTCTGGAAAAGCAGTTGGAAAAGAAAGCTTTTTCAGAGTTGCTTCTTCTGGAGATTTTAACAAAGCCACAATGCCTGAGTCAACACATGGGATTCCTCTCATTAGACCAGGGCTGAAAATTTTTGGATATGTTGTTTCAATCTCAGTGTAGAGTACCCTGTGTAGAGTGGCCATACCACTCTGCATAAGGTTCTGAACCTCTGTCACCAAAACCCATCAATCAGGCCACTGAAGGCTCCCACATAGGTGTACTTCACTCAGCAGATGTCCGCGCGGACCGTCAATTTGTATGACAGCGTACGTGTACTTGGTGTTGAACAGTAGACTGCTCGTCAGGAAACAGTGTTCACATTGAACTGTTTGTATGCGACACCGAGCTGATAAGGATGAGAGTCGGTGCCATCTTTGAGTCAAACTTTGAAGCGCTTTTGTCAAAAGTGATTAGAACATAGGAACTTGTGTGACACATCAGTGAGGGAATAAGGAATTTCAGAGAAGGAAAAATATGTAGGAGGAAAATGCTCATACTCTGGGTAAGTATGAGGCACTGTGTCGAGCTAAGTGGAATGGTGGGAAATTAAGGAATTTGTCACGAGAAATGTAAGAAATCGGTACACTCAACTATGAAATCTCAACTGTCCACGGGCAGCACACGGCTCGCTGAATAAGCACAGTATGTCTGAGTATGTGGGAGTCTTAGGAGTTCAGACAAAAACACTCACCAGTCAATTATTTTAGTACTAAGGTTGGGTGATATGCAACATTTTCCAAACCAATATTCGGCACTCCAACAAATGAAGATGGGCAATATATTAGCGCAGGAGACATTTGTTCTTGTTGAGTGGACAGAACAATGTCATTACTTGTTCACCATTTGGGTGACTGCGCGACCCAATCACCAGGTGCTGCAGCTCCATCAACAAGCTCTGAAAAAGCTTTTCATCAGCAGAAATACAAAATATGGTTAAACATGAAAAGGACAGCCCAGATGGACATAGTGCAACTTAGCTGTAAATATCTCTCAAAGGAAAATAGATGAAAAACGTTTCCCAATAATGTCAAAATTCCCAGAAAATATACATACTGCCTATAAGCAGACCTTCGGAACTCGTCTTCAGGACCGCTGGTAAAATTGTTAACCACCTGCGCACACTGAGATTGAGACATGGTATGCTGTGGTATTGGAGCTGCTTTTGCTTTTATTTCATCTCAAACCACTCTGTTCACTCCTCTGAGTTTTATCATTAACACTGCATTTTTATCTATACAACTACCACTCACTCAACACTCTTTTCCTAGTAGATCAGCAGTTTTTGAACCTCCCAGTATTGCAAAGTCTCTTAAATACTCTTCCAAATTCTGATGCTCACTTTGAACTTCAGCAGGTCATCTTCACCACATCTAGATGCCCAAATGTGTTTAGAAGTTACCATGTGATTGGCTGATCTTTTAGTGTAAAGCAATTGAAGATGTGTACATATGCAACAACCACTGCGCTTCAATATATTGTGCCTTTCTATATTAAACTGTATATATAGACATTATTTTAACCATCTCGAATATTTATTATTCTATTATCTTTAGAAATGGCATGATGCTCACAGCAAGTTCGCTCCGCCCACGCAGAAGTGTAACTCAGGTAGAGTGAACCTCTGACAAATAGTGTTACAATGGTGAAGATAGTGAAGCTCACATCGTTTCCTGAGACATTTGGTGAAGCATTTAGGGCATAGAAGATTCAAATGAGTCATACATCAGGTTCGGGAAGTTATTTGCAGAAAACTGCAGAGAAATTGACATCAAAGCGGGAGATATGTACTTGCATTTACCTTCAAACTGACAAACGTTATACCACCAATCACTGTTGAATTCAGCTGCTCATGAGGTCAGTCTCAGGCATTTATCCATCTTTTACATTTTTCCAGACTCCATTTGGGTTTTGAAAAGGAAATAAACTCTATTTTGCCATCTAAATGCACTAAACATGTTATTGCTTTTTCAAATTCTCACCATGTCACATTTATTTATTTTACCTGTGCTTTAGTTGTAGGGATTTGGAACTATGGGTGGGTTATCTGTTTCAAGGTATACTGAGATTCCGTTACTACAGTTTAAAAAGTCCTTTTTAATAAAATGCCTCAAAAATTTGTTACACTTTAGCAATACTTAATACACTTTAACAATATTTAATATTATAAAAAAGGGTCCAATCATAGTGTGTAAACTAAAGGAGCATTACTCATAATCCTTAATAATATAACACTCATATTTTAAGCAGTATATCTGGTAAACAGCGAATTGCTGCTAATTTAAATTGCTCGACTACGAATATTGCTCTACAAAGAGCAGAAATTGCATGCATATCAATATTATAACTGTAATAATGAACATGTTCATTTATTTTAGCTGCAGTTGGTATAATTCTTGCTTTTTAGTTTTAAATAAAAAGGATTAAATTGCTAGGCATCTTTATTAAAAATATTTGTGTAAATACAGTGATATTGTGAAACTGAGGTATTTTTACATATTTTTATTACACATTGATGTGTTGCATTAGGTTATTCCAAACTACAAGGATTTCAAAATGGTATTAGTTTTTTAAGACTGATTTGTCCTAAACTATAAAGCTGCGTGACTATGGGAAAGAAGTTTAAACGCATTAAATTAGCTTTCTATTATTAACAAGCTAACTTTCCTGTGTAGTCTTTTCCTTACAGCAGTAGGCTACCATGAAATTTCTGAATATTTTGCATATACTACAAATAAAGAGAGTATTTTATAAATGGACAGAAAGAATTTGTCTGTAAGTTTGAGAACGAAGGAAGGAAATGTGTTGTAGGAGGGATGGAAAAAAATG
The DNA here is from genome assembly GCA_014839685.1 of Anableps anableps. Classification (NCBI taxonomy): domain Eukaryota; kingdom Metazoa; phylum Chordata; class Actinopteri; order Cyprinodontiformes; family Anablepidae; genus Anableps; species Anableps anableps. The sequence continues at coordinate 19,194,578 of CM026086.1, read as the reverse complement.
GAGAATCTGTCAGCAAGCTGCATCCTGTCTGTAGCTCTAGAGGAACTGACCTCACCAATCAGAGCCTCCTATATTTCGACAGTTTATGCTGTCAAGCATAAACATAAACGTTTCTGTCAAGCTTGACAGAAACGTTTCTGTCCAGGACTCCTACTTTACGAGACTCTTGGTAATCCTTAATAAATCTGAACTGGGCAGTGAAGTGATGTGCTGATGTTAAGCAGGAAGAACCACAGCTTTTGCTTCGGATATTTAAACTGAACATTAGTCACGTAGCTCATTTGGTGCGTCTAAAACTTATCTATGTATTGCAGTCATCATGGGGTGTGGCTTGAGTTCTACTTGGGAACAAGTCTAGTTTGTGGAGAGATTTTCTGGCTCTTTTTTCGGATTAAAACAGATTATATTACTGCTACTTATTTACTGTCATGGACCTTGTGTTGATAAATAATAGAGCCGAACATTAGAATAACTAAACAAAAGCAGAGCGAATGCACACTTCGTTTGCTTATACTGGACAGAAATAATGTTTTCTTAACTAAAGACGGTGTTGTCCATTGTTTTGTTTTTTAAAATTTTTGGAAAAGAAATAAAACCTTTCGCATGTACGCTAACACTAGCTAACAGTGCCTAGCATTGCGTAATTAAGGTAATGTCTGATCAATCCTGCAACCACACAAGTGCTGCTAACAAGCAAACTTTTAATTCAAAAATAATACCCAAGTACGCAGTTAGTTGTGAACTTTGTGTCAATATCTATGATTTTTCCCTCGATGACAACAGTGATGCCAACAATTTATAACTTTGACAAAAAGGAAGAGCCAGTTTAGCTCGCTCTGGCAGCTAGCTAACAAGCTAACGTCATTAGCTATTGTAAACGCAGACTCACCTTCAGTCTGACTTCGTAAGTCGTATATCTGCCTCTGCCAACCCCGACAGTCTCAGGATTGCTCACGTCAATCTCTAGAAAATTACTCGGGGGTCCATATGCGTCATTTAGGTTTTGGGGCTTCGTGTACAGCCTTCTCGTATCAGCTATAGCATCAGCCATTTCTCCCTGTCCTCCCAAGTAACTAGGGATGCTGTCAAGGCAGCCGCAACACGGATATGTAACTAATGCTTTGGTTCTTCAAAATAAAATACGTGGAACACAGCACTTCGTTCTATTTAAAGAGTTTGAGAAAAAACCTATTTGGAAAAACTTTATTATATATATATATATATATATATATATATATATATATATATATATATATATATATATATATATATATAGTATAAGCAGTCGTTGAGATTTTTGATATTATTTACAAGAAAATAATATTATAGCATGTTAAATATCTGCTATGTGCTTTTATGTTGAAGGTACGTTACGTAAATTCTGTTGCACACTAACAGGGTTGTACTTCCGATCAGCTGAGGTTCAGCTGACGGCTACTTGTTTGAATCTCAGCTTGTTTACGACTGTTTACGACTCGCCAGCTGGAATGTTGGTGTAATTAATTATCGTCATCATTAGTAGGAAGAAGACAGAAATGTCCAGTTTATTTTTTATGCAACTGTAATATTAAACTTTTTGTTTGAATACTATAAATGTACTATTATGTATAAACGCCATTGCACATATTGTATTTTGAGATGACTCATGTCAATGTTTTGGTACTACTCACTCCAGCGATAGACCGATGCATTACTCAGTACTTAAAGATGCAGTATGTAACTTTTATGAAAATATATGTTTTACATATTTGTTAAAATTATCATTATATCGTGACAGTATAATATTAGACAGATAATCTGTGGAAAAAATCAATCTCCTCTACCTTTTCCCAGTGCTCCCAGTACTAACTGCAGATATACACCACTCCGTCAGAAACAACCAAATCAGAGCTAGAAGGAGGGTCTTAGCGCTGTCAATCACCCTAGTGTACGCGCAGATTATACCATCCCCCTTGCTCTCTGCTACTTTACATCTGGTTCACCACAACATAGTCTGCCAGGAATGCATAATGCTAGTTAGCATGGCTACCACTGACGGCAGATAAACAGTTTTGCTGGAACGGTAAGTCGTTTCTTCACAATTATCACTTTTAGCATTGCATACATGAGGGTGATTGACAGCGCTAAGACCTTCCTCCTGGATCTGATTGGTTGTTTTAGGTCGGGAGTGGTGCATTTCTTTAGACGGCAATATTGGCTCAGGGAGGAGGTGGAGGAGCTCGGTCTTTTCACAGATTATTTGTCTCATACCATAGTGTCACAACATCGTGACAGTTTTAATCAATATGCCAATAACAATTTTTTTTTTTAAAGTTACATACTGCAGCTTTAAGTAGTCTTTTTTTTTGCTAAATACGTTTTTTTTTACTCTTCCTTGAGTAATTCCTTGGATGGCTACTTTTTACTTGAGTTAAAATGCTGAGTGCTACTCTTTCTTGAGTACATTTATGGGGACTCTACCCAATTCTGATTATACATAATATTTAATTATACTAATAACGTCAAGATTAAGACATTCATCATTATTGGAAAGATCCTCTTAACTAAAAACAGTCGTCTAAAAGCTCAAACTTCTATTCATTATTCTAACTCTCCTAACTTTTCACTATGCCAACATATTTTTCACTTGGCTTTCTAAAAACGTACAATATTTTTGAGCTTTATAATTTAATATAGGTACTTAAACTTGCTGCAAAACAGTAAAGCTCCAGTTAGTCTATTTTCTTATTATTATTTTAGGGGCACTACAAGATTTATACGGGGAACCCGGATGTGGGCCACGAATAATAGTGTTGGGCTCCATACTAACATCAAAAGTCATAAAAGAATTTCAGGAGTTGCTATGGTGGAACATGGAATTTAGGTCAGAATAAAAAAAGAAGCATTTGTGTAAACAACCTAGCAGTCTAATAGTTTATTTTTCATGCACCTATTTCCAAACATAAGATTTTTTTTATGTTAAAACTTTCTTTTTTAGTTCACCACAAAATTTTGTGTCCATAATTTTGATATAGTTTAACTTTTTGGTCTACAAATGTGAAAGAGGTAGTTGAGGGTGGGGCCAAGAGTTTGTGACAGACATTCAGAAAGGGGCACTATGATAGACAAAAGTAAGAAAGATTATGAATCTAAAATCTTGCAACGCATCAGACCTCGTCTTCTTTTAAATTCCCGTATAAACATAAAATAATTTATTAGGTGGCCATTGACCCCCACCCAAGACCCCCCAGGTCTTCCCTTTGTAACGCCAATGTCTTTTTTTTTTTTTTTTTTTTTTTTTTTTTTTTTTTTAATGAATGTATGTAGTAGTAATTTTAATTTACTAAATTCGTTTTTATAATGTTATTATTTACTTTTTGGATTTTGATGGGTTTACCTGTTTTATTTATTTAGCTATTGACAGTGTTTCTAGGTACAGTATTTTGTGTCTCAATAAAGTTGCAGCGCTTTGAAACATCATGGCGTCCTACATGGTTCCTGTTGCCGTCAGGTCCTCTGCGATGTTTTTGTTGACAAAACGAGCTCAGACTGTAAAGAAAGTCTGCCTTCTGACACAGAGTTGTACCGCAGAATGTAAGAGCTCTGTTGTTCTTAGTTTCTAAATGATTTATTAGGCTGTAACAATGCTTGTTTTAGCTGTCTGTACAAACTTAAAAACATTGTAAAGTGATTAACGCAATAATTTAAGATGCGTTGTCCTTTGAAGGTTCCAGCTGTTGGAGGTTATTCAGCCCCTCCGTGTCATCCCGTTCCTCCTCCTCGGATTCCGCTGCTGCAGATCTCTGTGGCTCCGGTGACATTGTGGGTCACTTTGAGCGGCTTGTGCAACGTGGCTCCCTAACGACAGACGTTCAACAGAGATATGTTCTCCAGCGGCTAGCTTTGCTTCAGCAGAGCCTAAAGACCTACACTAACAACACGTACCTGAACCTACCACCAACACAACACTGCAAAGATCACAGCATGCAGCCTCAAACAGATGATTCTGCAACAACCAAAACGGTAATTGAGTTAATATATTGCTGTGATGTGTCAGATTTACAGCTGGGCAAGTACTTAATGATTGTATTGTATACGGTTAATGGTCATTTTGTTAACACAATGTGTACAGGCATAATATTTCTTGCAATATTCTGTGTATAATAGTGTTTATTTCAGAACTGGTGTTCTGACCTTCTTAATTTAAATGTCAGTTGTTAGTTAGGATACACCTCATGAAGTCATAAATGACTACTAAAAATATTCAAAAAAATAATCATTTACTTTGATTTAGCAAGACAAATAACCAGCAACTTATTAGCATTATATATATATATATATATATATATATATATATATATATATATATATATATATATATATATATAATCAAAAATCATCAGATAAAATAAATTGTAAATATCCCTTTAAGCCTCTTGTCTGCAAGTTCTCTCCTTGTGCAGATGCTATTCATGAAGTAGTATATTCACAACGAGATCCCTGAAAAGTCAGTGTAACTCTCTGATTAGCATCATACATCCACCATTCGCTGTTCAGTTTCTATAGTAACCAAGTGTTGAATTGGCTGGTCAGTGGAGGTAGTCTCCAGTACTTCTGTAACTTCTTCAGGATTCAACTCAGAGATGCATCACAGTCTCAGGATATCTTGAAGCAGACACCGTTAGGCACCAGGCCAACAGGTTGGATTCAGATGTGTTGCTATGGAGACGGTCATAAGATGTACAGTGTGTGTGTCTTTGAAGCTGTTCACAATCAGTCCTGTTGTCCAGGGGACAAACATTACAAGTCTCAAACTTTGGTAGATCCTGAACACCACAGGACAGGATATAAGATGTACAACCATCCTCACCCACTCACAATTCATTGCCTTTTCAAACTGTGGGATTATATAGAGAAAACCCATACTACCATAGAAAAGACTTACAAAGTTTGTTTTTTTTTCACAGATGTTACATATATCCTGTACAAACTACTTGAAAACCAAATGAACTGAAACAAATAAAAAGGTATAACAACCTGGTTGAATAACTGTGTACACCCTTTAACTAATAGTGTATTGAAACCTTTTTTTAAAATTTAATCCCAGTATTCATTTTTTAGTAGGAGTCTGTCAACATCCCACATCTTGACTTGACTGCATTTACTCTACCTCGTGAGGCTATATCTTATTCACAGCCCTCATCAAGTGACCCCACATTTTATCTAGTTTATTTCTGGATGTTCAGGATGTATGCTTGGACTCACTGTAATGAATAAAATCCCCATCTTGAGCTTTCTAGCAAAAACTTCAAGGTTTTACGCCAGAGTTGACAGGTATTTGAAACTCTAAAGTAACCCTAATCATGATGCTGCCACTACCATGGTTCCCTATAAGGATATTACTTCCAAAAAATTTTAATTTCGATATATACATACTTATACAAGGAAGATATGGGTCCTTTTTCGTTTTTTACATTTCTTCAACCTACAGATTTTTATTTTTCAGTTGAATTAAACTGGGAATATGTCACGTTAAAGATGGAAATGTTTCTGGAATTATTTATCATGGTCTCTCTCTCTCTCTCTCTCTCTCTCTCTTTCTCTTTTTTTTAACATTATTTGAACCTTGTAATTTCAGCAGGGCCCTGTAGACTTTTGAGAGCCATCTTAAAAGTCTTCCGTTTTCCTTGTTCAATAATCCTTCATATAAGCGAAATGATTTTCTTCTTTCATGTTTCTTCTAGTCTAGAATGTTTTACTGCCACAGTCATCATTAAACATGTATTGATTTTCCTGCGTTTTCAAACAGATGAATTTGGAGGCATGCTAAGGAGTTGTTATGAAAAAACATCTTAGTTTCTTGAAACTAAGATGGGATGTTGCTAAAAACTCAAAAGGCTTGTGAGGTTTTTTTTTTTTTTTTTTTCTTTAACAGCAAGAAAAGGTCCAAATTAGGCCCTTTTTTTATTTATTGCTGCATTTTTCCCATTGGTGCATTCTTTCCAGAGCAGCCTTAGGTCATTTGGTGATTTTATATTCATCACAATGTGTACCAATCTGTCCGTCTCTATGCAAGCAAAGTGAAAGGCTTCTGAAATGTCCTCGAAATCAGTTCAAATGAATCTGAGCTTCGTTGAATTTCAGCATAGATTAGGTAAACTACAAAAGGGACAACGAAAACTGTTGAATTTAATGTGTAGTTTGGTGCCCTCTAGGAATTCTTCTGTGCATTAAACTATAAAAAGGTATCATGTCTGTGCTTTCTAGGAAATAAAACTCTAAAGCAAACTGTTCTTAAAGAAAATCAAAGAGGGATTCTGGATGTTAAAGGATGGAAAAGCAGGACAGATTTCTGTTGAGAACTTCATCTTAAGTGGCTGATGTTTTAAAAGTTGGGGGAACTGCAGTTGACTGCACTGTATTCCAGTTGCATCAGTGATGGTGGCCATGGGGTTCAGGTCAAAGGGAGGGTAGGGGTCTGGGAAGTTTATTGTGCGTGTGAGTTATGAACAGCATAATGCAGGGGGCTGTTGTTGTTTTTAGGTCAGAGGAGCTGACTGTCTCCTATTTGGTGCTGGGAGTTTCTTTTCTTTCTTTTTTTTTTTTTTTTTAATGTTTTTGTTGGTGGGCTGGCACAGACACACAGGGTTAGGCAGAGATTTTGGAAGGCAGCAGGGCAGGCCTCCTGCTGGGCCCGTCCCAGCACCCCTCTCGCTCTCTCACCGTCCCCACACAGTAATGAGGGGATCCCTATTGTTTGGGCCATTCTTGTCTTTTTTTGCTTTTGATTTGGGCTACTGACAAATGCTTTGGTGTTAGGCTATCAACACCAGTGTAGACCGCCCCGCCCGCCCCCCCCTCTTTTTGCACCTTATTTCTTGCTCTGTCTGTCACACACACATTCTCACTGACTGGAGTACTTATGCAATTATTCCAGTTTAAATCAGGTCATACCACAGTCCTTCGGTGTCCGTTCTCTGTGAGAGTGCCGCCATTGTCCCCACTAACTGACCGAGTCCGTGAGGAGAGTACACTTGACTTAATATTGACCCAATGTGGCGTGGTTTTGCGGATGGTTGACTGACAATGGACTATTGTGTAGTCTGAGCCGCCCTCTTTAAGTTGAACATACACTGTAGAGGCTACTGCATTAAAGTTAAACCTAACTTGGACTCCTACAATCTCCTCTTTGAGGACTCTGGTGTAGGATGCAACATCTTTGACAAAAAAAAAAAAAAAAAAAAAAAAAAAAAAAAAAAAAAAAAAAAAAAAAAAAAAAAAAAAGGTAGAGTGATTTAAAAGCCAAAAAGGGCCATGTCCTGCATGTGAACTTTTCACTCCTGTGCTGGTTTGTATCGTCCACCAGGAGGCTAGACCGGCCCACAGAGCTCAGCTAGACAAAGTCGCTGAGGGAGAGCCTTGTCCTTCTCCACTCTGCCGTGGCAGAATGGCTACCAGCCACCACTGACAATTACCCCACCATGCCGGAGGGCAGCTTGGGAAGTCAAAGAGAAGTCGCACGCTGTTACGCCAGAGCAGACTGGAACAGCCTGTTGTTCTTTCGGTTTTTCGTGACCAGTTTAGGAGAAGCTATAGGGAGGGGAAAGGAGGTGGCAATCGAAGGAGGAAGGAAAAAGCAACAAGTTTGGGCTAATAATTTAGGTTTCCATCTGCAATTGCTGCCATTTATCAGAGTCAAGTGCTCCTTGTGCAGTGGGGACGTAGTACATCTGGGCTCCAAGTACCATCCTCATGAAATGGTCGCTAAATTAAATATTAAGAGGACAATTTTTTCCATTTAGAAAGAAGGATTTAATCCCAAAGCAGTTTGTCATTTTCCGGTCACAGTGCTGGAGATACCCCAATGGCAGCATTCCTAAAGCCTATAATTTAGCCATCTACAGATCAATATAAGCTTCAAGTAATTTTTTTATGAACAAACTGATGGCAAGTACATTTACACGCTTCGTTCTCCTTTGTGATAGTTGGCTTTCTCCTGTAGTCTCAGCCCGGTCACACAGAAGATGGGTTTTTTTGAAGCAAAGACCTTTTTGATAAAAAGAGGCAGGCAGCACAATGACTTCCAGCAGCACCTCAATGCTACAGTACCGTATCACAATTAGCAGCGCTAAACGGGCTGCACACACAAGTCCACTCCATCTCGTATGGAGCCTCATCCAGACCCCTCCGTTTTGTCTGACAAATCCCCCTATTGTTCCTCTGATGATGCTTTTCTTTCGTGGGAACCCTGGCTTGTCTTGTTGATTAGATTCCCTTTGTCTTCGTCTCCTGCATTGGGCCAGTCTGGATCATATAAAACCTCACACTGCAGTGCTGGCTTTATGCCTTGGGGTACCTTGTTTATTAGACGATGCTTTGGTTATATTGGGTAATAGGGAGTTTGTTACTGTCTGGGGCAGTATGAGATGGTATGTGAGGCAAAAACCTAAACATCTCAGTACTTTTAGTCATAACAGATAGTTGATGATATCTAAGGCTATCCTTTAAATTTATTTTATTATATACATTTTTTATACATAAATCTAAGTAGAAATATAGGAAAAAAATATATAAAAATTTAATAGTTTTCACTTTCCTGCAGAAAATATTTTACATAAGTAAGGAAAAAGTTAAGTTGCTTTCTTGTCAGCCAGCTGACTGGCAGTTCGCAGCAACAGGTGGGAGAGAACACAGAACTACTCACTCTGACATTTGCTCTGACATCTTATTAAAACTGTGTTCCACTAAGATGGAATATTTTAGAGGTTTTGAAGGGAAAAAAAATTGAGATGCTATATCTTGATAACATGTCTACTTTTTTCAGCTTCAAAGTTTTTTGGAGGGGGAGAATCCCTAATCTACCTAATCAAAACATGGGTTTCATACACGTCTGAAATTGTGGGGGATTTTGAGTTACCACAAGAGATTGAACACTTAAAAAAAGGGCCATTTCACTCTTCTTCGCCTGAAGAGCCTTTTATATCAGAATTTTAAACTCGATCTGTGGTTGTTTACCTGGAAATGATTTAGATGTCAAACATAGACTATTATACAGGATATTTTTGTAAGTTAAGAATCCGTATTTAACGATCCAGTCTTGACTTGATTTGAACTGTTCTAGATCTTGAAATGCAGTTAGTCTGACTCAGTCCAGATGGCAAAAAACATCCCACACTGCTGAATTAGAAGCCAACTTTGTCATTGGGTTTTTACAGGATTGGTAGGTGATGTGGATGATAAAAACAAAATTAAGTTAAATGTTTGATACTCAGATGGTGAGAAAGTTGTAGAAAAATGTCGGTAAAATTGAAAGAAATCTGAGTCTAGAACAGTTTTGTTATTAGATAATGCAGAAACCGTGTATGAATAGATATAGATTTATCAGTTTGGTTTTTCTTTTCTGATAGTAATTTCTGGTTTACTTCTAAGGCGATTTTGTCAGATTTTCTGGACTATAGTTCATAAAAGAGAAAAAACTGTGCTATAGGTTCTTTTGATAGAGGTAGTAATTTTAAGTCCTAAAGAAGAGATTATAAGATTATTTCAATGTGTACATCAAAGCATACATCCTAAACCTCTGTCTGATTTTGTTTTTAACTCAAAAACTGCATCAATGTACATGCTGTTGTTTACAGAGGAAACATGGTGGGAGCTTTTAGTTTTGATGCATCTAATAAACAGGTAAAAAAAAAAAAAAAAAGCCAGTTATTCAGTCCCACCAATTAAGTCCAATTTAAGAGAAAATTGACTGATTTTGATCAAGGCATCCGAAATTAAATCTGATTTGTTGTTAATACTTAATTCAAACAGGATAATAGCTGAATGTTTTGAAACCTATTAGTGTTCAAAAACTTGGAATACCTGTATCTCATTGTAGCTGCTTGGACCAGACAACATTGGCCAGGACCTTCTTAGCAAGTAGATTTTACATCTCAGAATGTTCACTGGTTAAAAATAAGACAATTGTTATAAAAGCTGATAATTTGTTTTTTTTTATTCTTCTTATCCCCTAAAAAGGAACCTCATCCACAACAACCACCACCGCCACCTAAAGGTCTCTATATATATGGAAATGTTGGTAAGAAGTTGCATCTGTATTATGCCTTAATCATCTTCGTAGCTTTTTCACTTTATAACTGAAAAAGTCTGGTACTTTTACTAAGTCATTATAAACTCCTGCTTTCTCCAATTTTGTGAACCTTTCAGGCACCGGGAAGACTATGCTCATGGATTTGTTTTACTCCCATGTGGAAAACAGTCACAAAAAGAGGGTCCACTTCAACAGCTTCATGTTGGATATCCATAAAAGTAGGCATCGGCTTCCCGTTCCTCATTACATTTTGACTTTTTTTTTTTTTTTTTTTTTTTTTTTTTACTTCTTTAACTTATCGTGCATTCACGAGCCTATATTTATCCATCTGTTTGTCCCCGTGCTAATTGTCTGCCATTATCCATCCAGGTGAAATTACAGCTTTATTCAGCGCCGTCAGTAGTTTCGGCTGTCGATGCAGGTGCGCTTTTAAGATTTTCCTGACATTTGTGTGCTGCTTAAAGGGATCCACCGCAGGAAACAAAGCCTGCCGAAACGAAGGCTAGGGGAAATGTTCACCTATGACCCCATATCCCCGGTTGCCATGGAGATCAGCAGTGAGATCTGCCTGTTGTGTTTTGATGAGTTTCAGGTGAGCAAGTGCATTACAGACATTGTTTTAAAGTGTGTTGAGAGAGAATGTGTTTGTTCTGAAAAGCTGCATAAGAAGTTAACCAGACAATAACAACTTTAAACAGTAATGCCCTGCATTGAGTCATTATAATATAAAATAAATAGCTATGATACAAATGATTATTCTGCATGAGAATTATGATATACACTGGAGGGATAATGTACAGTACCTTGAAGAAGTATTCCTACTCCTTTGTAACATAATAACCACAAACTTCAATGTATTTTATTGGGATTTCATCTTTTAGACCAATACAAAAGAGAATATTAATTGTAAAGCAAAAGGAAAAGAATACAGGGAGCACTGGTGAACAAACAGAATCATGAAGATCAGTGAACACATCAGACAGGTCAGGAATGAAGTTGAGAAGCTTTAAAGCAGGGTTAGTTTATAAAACAATATCCCAAGCTTTGAATATCTCTGAGAGCTCTGTTCAGTTCATTATCCTAAAATGTGAAGAGTATGGCATGACTGGCATCCCACATGGCCATCCATTTAAACTGACCGGTTGAGCAAAGGGAGCATTATCAGAGAAGCAGCCAAGAGGCCCATGGTAACACTTAAAGAGATCCACAGTCCTGCCTACAACAGGACAACTATTAATGGTGCCCTCCACAAATCTGGTTGTCATGGAAAAGTGGAAATAAAAATGACTGAAATAAGAAGTCTTATTTGCGGTTTACAAGCCAAATGAGACCAAAATTTAACTTTTTGGTTCACGTGTGGCAAAAAACTAACACAGTGATTGTCACACTGAACACACGATCCATGGTGACACATTTTGGTGGCAGCATGTGCTGTGGGGATGCTTTTCTTCAGAAAGGATAGGAAACTTGTCAAACCTGATTTGAAGATAGAGCTAAATGCAGGGGAATCTAGAAAATAAACCTGTTAGAGGCTGCATATGACTTGAGACTGATCCAGAGGGTCACCTTCTAGCAGATCAACAACTTTAAACACACAACCAAGGCTACAAGGGAAATGTGTGGATCAAAGCATATTTATTTGTTAGAAAGGCCTAGTCAAAGTCTAGACTTAAATCCAGTTGAATACACATGCATCCCACAATGTTCAGACTTCTTTTTGTAAAAAAAAAAATGGAAAACTATGCACACTTCTCCTTTCTCTTCACAATTATGCATTACTTCACAATGAAATGCATTGAAATGTGTTTGGTAATGGCAAAATGTGAAAAGGAACAAATGAACTGAAGGGTATCAGAAATTACAGCTTTTACTAATTAGAACCAAGTAAATAGTGTTTTGAACTGTTGTCAGTATATGTTTAGTCTTGAGGGAAGTGTGATTAACTATCTGTGTTTTCTCTGTATAAGCAACTTTGTGATTGTGACAAACAAAAAAGGTAGAACTGGGGACACCTAGTGGCTGCCCTTTAACATAGCAGAAATTTACAAAGTTTGTATGAAAGTTCTTCACAGTACATTCACCACACCTATGTATTTCCACATGTATCTTGATATAACATTTATATATGCTTCTTTATGTGCTTCACTGTTGGCTTGCATAATTTCTTAGTTTCCCCTCTGGGCATAGAGTAAAGAGCACTTTCAGTCATTAGTGATGCAGAAATTCTCATTATTCTGTCCTTTGGTGTCACATGAGAGCGCCTCGACTGAAGCTCTCCCTATTCTGTATGAGGTTGGTTAGTCATCCTGCTGCAGCAAATAAGAATGCGTATTTCTGTGTTTTTCATCAGCCGAGCCCAAAACACATCCTGCTCATCTCAGTGATATCATTACAGTTAATATGAGGGTAGGTCAGAGGTCACACAAGGTGCAGTTGCTCTTTCTAATAACTCTTTATGCATCTGCGAGGATCAAGAGTGGCTCCTTTTCATGCACTTTGCAAGCCACAGCGCTGTTTGTGCGCTCTCATTGATTTGTTTTGTTCGCCTTTGCCTGGCTTTGCAGTTTTCAGTTTGTCAACTGTTGCTACCAGTGAATGGAGGGGAAACAAGCAGGCATGCGTTGTTTGAGATGCATAAACAAGAGGTTGAGAGAGTGTGGGTGTGTGTGTATACTTGTATGTGGGTTCGGGGCCCGTACCAATCAGCATCCTCCTCCACTCAGCCATGCAAATGAGGCTCTGGGTATCAGTCGCACTCTCCTACTTCTTTAAGTGAGTGGAGCTAGAAAGCGACTGGCGGTGGCGGGTCAGATGGATCTTATCCTCTTAAATGCTAATGACATTTCTCCATTCTCTTCATTAGCTCTGTGCCATTATCAGTAATTTGTAGCCCCCCCTCCCTCCTTTCTCTCGGTTTCTCCTAATGAATACTCGCCGTCGAGAGGTCCGAGATGGAAAGACTGGAAGACAGCGAGAGAAGAAGAGGAAGACGGCGCTTGAGCATCATTGTCTTATGGGCTCTGTCACAGTGCAGCCTCAGTTTGTAAAATTACTCATAGGTTGTGTACATAAAGAGGTGTAACATCAAAAGAGGCTTCATTTGGCACCCATGTGCCTCGCTGCAAACTGACACACTTGAGTAATTGGCTGCTCATTTAAATTTCGCCAACAACTAACAGAGATTGCACCATTATTTTTGTGCTCCACAAGTGCCACATCGTTCCCCCTCCACCCTTCTCATTCTGTGGGGATCCATTCTTTCTCCCCTTTCTCTCTCTACTCACCCAGCAATCAATATTGCCCCTCATACCGTGACCATGTTGAGGGCACATGAATAAACAAATCCATGCTGTATAAAAGGTCATTTTAAAATGATTCTTTTGAAATGAAAATAAAATCCTGCGGTCGCAGCAAACACAGGGGCCCCTTCAGAGAGACACAGAGCCTTGGCTTTCTGTTGATTCTCATTACGCTCACTCACAATCACTGGCTCGCGTGTGCACGCTCTAATTTGATGCCCTTAGCCACCTCTTCTCAGCAAAATCAAGGCTTTAACACAAATGTTAATCAAGTATTGGCAAGGGCAGTGGAGCTAATATGCAAAAGCAGAAGACTCTTCAGAGTATGAAAGGAGGCATATGCTGTGGGTATGGCAATCAGAAGTGCCTGTTATTTACAGGAAAAGTAGGTAAGAGGACAGGGCGGTATAACGGACACCTGCTTGCTCATGTCGCAGGCCAGAATATGGATTCAGTAACGTGACAAGCAGGAGTCTCCTCAGAGTTACAAAAACAGAACTTCAACCCAAGGTGTGTCCGAAGTCTCCCCAAAGGGCACAGCAAACATGTTCTGACCTGTCTGGTTGCACAGACACAATCAAAATTGATAGGCTTCATGCAAAACGCTATGTGTTACAGAAAACTAACACTGTGCATCACTCTGATCACACAATCCCTGCCACAAAATGTGGTGATGACTGCATTATAATGCGCACATTTTAATGCAGTCGCTTTTCTTTAACAGAGAAACGGAATTTGGTTAGAATTTATGGGAAGATGGATTGAGCTAAAGAGGGCAAGGCTGGAAGTAAATCTTTTGGAGGCTGCAAAATTCTTGAGACTTGGGTAAAGGTTCAACTGTTAGCAGGACAACAACTCTAAACATACTGCCAAAGTCGCAGTGAAATATTTTAGATCAAATTCTATTCATGTGATAAAGTGTGGCAGTCAAAATTTAAAAATGATGAAAATTGATGCTGAGATATTCTACATCCAATCCTGAGCTTAAGCTATGTTGTAAAGAGGAATGTGCAAACACTTGGCAAGTGTTATTGCAATAAAAGTGGTTCTACAAGAAATTTACTCAGGAGGGGCTGAACACAGATTTCTGCAACATTTTAAGAAAATCATGTATCCTTCTGTCCCACCTCATAATTATGCACAATTTTGAGTTGGTCTCATATAAATTCCCAGTGACATACTTTGACGTTTGCAGTTGTAATGTGACAAAATGTGAAAAAGCTCAAAAAGTATGAAAACTTTTCATAATTCAGTATCTTAAAGGTTGTAAAACCTACTGCAAAAAGCTTTGTCCATTTCGAAGAACGGACAATCGTACCTTGTTTCAGTGTGTCTGAGATAAGTTCTTGTTCATAAGCAGCAAAGTTTCTGAATCCTGTTTTGTTTGAGATTCGTTTTCTTTAAATGTTGAAATTAACATGAGCCTCAGATAGTTGTATCATTTCAGAGTATTTAACCTCGCTCCCTTTACTTTTGACAAATCAAAGCCCTTACCCAACTTTTTTTAGATGCTTTTCCTGAGATGAGAATAAGTCTACAGTTATCCTTCTTACTGAAATACTGTATTTACACAATTACTTATTTTGTAAAGGTTGCTTTGATATTTTTATAAGTGGAAATGTAGCATTTGAATTGTTTTTAATCAGTACTGCCAAAAGACAAATCTAACTTAATTAATTTTATTCCATTCTGAACTCTCCTCATCAGTCAGTCATCATGTTTAATCAGATGAGTTCAATACATGCTGCTTTGACGACTGGCCATCACACAGTACCATGATTTCTCCCTTTATGGATGTTCAAAAGAGTAACATAGGTGGAAGAGGGAGAGATGAGAGAATAAGAACAAAAGTGAGAGCACTGGATTACTAATAGAAAGGTCAGAGCTCTTCATTTAACAGCCAGCGACTCATAAATGTCCTTGCGTCAGTGTTTTTCATCGACCTTTGTTCATTGAGGATTCATGGAAATGATGTAGATGAAAAAGGCAGCAGACAGTTGAATTGGGTTTATGTATTGTAACTTTGTGTGACCTTGTGTGTGTGTGTAGCTCGCCCAGCACACAGAGACACACGTTTCATATGCCTTTTATAAGCCCCCCTCTTTGATAGAGGCTTTGTTTGCAATCATGACCCCTGCTCTGACTAATATTGCTCTGTTTTCATGCTTCTTTTCTTCTCCTCGTGTTTTCACTCTTGCATCCTGTCGCTCTCCTGTCTGCTCACTTGATCAGCTCAGATCTGCTGCCTTGCCTCAGCTATTTGTCATCTGCAGAAAACTGCTCCTGACCATTTTGCAGTCAGTTCAAGTGGGTTAGGGGTGTGTGTGCGTGCAAGTCTAAACGGCCTTGATCGGATAAAAAGGACTGAATGAGAGCACCTGAGAGAGACTAATAAATATGAAGTGTTGACAGCTTGATTTGGCCTCAGACACATGCAAACACAAACATGTACACATGAATGTGTGTGTGGCATAAAAAGGCAGACTATACTGAACCTGAACACTGCTCTTCTCCTCTGCTTCTCTTCTCTCAGGTAACTGATGTTGCTGATGCTATGATCCTGAAGCAGCTGTTTGAGACACTGTTCAAAACCGGAGTTGTGGTGGTGGCCACCTCTAACCGACCCCCTGATGGTATGATAAAGTACATTTTATATGAGCTTTTAGATGTTTTTTTAACTATATGTTTAGCATTATTCATTAATAAGTGGTCATGGTATGAATTAATTTTTTTTTGTTCAGTTTTTAATCTTATTCAAGTTGAACTTAAGGTCTTTAATCAAAGTTTTTCACGCCAAGTCTATTGGAAGAAGATGGAGGAAATTTCATTTATAAATGGGTTTATGTTTCTTGTACCATGTATGCATAATCCCATGCAAGGTGCTTTAAAGAGGCAAAGAATACATTCAAAAAGAAAGGTAATGATGCACCAAGCAATCAGCCAGTGATGTATAAACAGCACTCCAACTTCGCCTTACTATGTGTTCTCCAACTAAACCAGGCTTTGTCTTGGTGGGCATATTAGAAATATTTTGTGGCAAGAGCATCGCAACTGAAGACACCATATATACTACACATATCCACCACTGCTACTTAATTGATGTATAAGCAAATGTTGCCGTAATAACCTTAATAGAGCAGTACTTAGTCTCTTGCTACATTATGCAGACTCTCTGTCATACTGAATGAAAATGAAGTGGCTTCAGCAGCATTTATTAATTTATATCCAATTAAGGCATTTATAGACTGTGTACGGAGATTAGAATTTTCCAAAAATTGTTGGGCAATTCTATTGAACAAGAAAATTACGAAAATGGTGACACCATGGAAAAAATTACCTTACTCTGTTCTGTCAAAGTGACTCATTGTGAAATTTGCACCCTTTATAACAAATGCAAACAATACTCTTTTCAATATATATATGCTATATATGGAATTTCGGTACCTAAAAAACTATGCACGTCATATACTTTATAAATGTGACATGAATGCCCTTCATTTCTTCACATTTAGTCCATCTTAAAAAGGATTTCCATACACGCCAGCATATATGGCAAGATAATGGTGCAACAGCAGCTTTAGGGAGTTCTTTGACACATAAATGGGAGAATCATGCAAAAATTAACAAATTTTAAAGAAAACCAACAATCTGTATTGGCCAGTAAACCCCTGATCAGTACATCTCTATAGAAAAAACTATACAATAAAAAAGGTTGCATTAAAATTTATACTTGGAAATGGATAATGACTAAAATGTAAATTCAAAACAATAACTTAGAGTGGATTAATTGAGCTTTGGCTTTTAAAGGAAAGCTGCAGCCAACACTAATGTTTTTAGCCCAATTTAAAGCAACCAACAGTTTGTACATATCTCAGATTTTAGAAAACCGAGTAGCTGCTTTCCCTTGTTTATTTCTGGTTCTTGGAACTATGATGCTCTGCCCACGCTAATTTGCATATTTTGCACAACAGGTCCAGTTACACTTTTTGGTGACAGACAAGATATTATTTTAAAAAACGATTTTCTAAGTGGAGATTGGTTAAACTTCTGTTTGTGTTGTATATGTGTGGACTGAATATTAAGAGATTATTAAAAGTGATGACGTATACAAGTACGTCTCAGAAAATTTTAAAAAGTACAAGAATTTTTGTCACTCACTTCAGAAAGTGAAAATCATGTTATATAGAATCATTCCACATAGAGTTGAAATTTCTTGTCTTTTAAATGATTATGCTTACAGATAATGAAAATCCAAAATTCAGTATGTCAGAAAATTAGATTACATAAGATAAATTAAACAAAAGGATATTTTAAAAGTAATGTCAGGCTTTTGAAAACTATGTTCATCTTTATCCTCTCAGTAATTGGTTGGGCCTCCTTTTACATGAATTACTGCATTAGTGCAGCATGGCATGAAAGTCGTAAGCCTGTGGTTTTACTGAAATTTAATGGAAGCCTAGATTGCTTTGATGTTGGCCTTCAGGTCTTCTGTATTCCTGGTTATGGTGTCTCTACTCTTCCTCTTGACAACAGCCCATAGATTCTCTGGCCAATCAAAGACAGTAACATCACTGAACCAGCTTTTGGTGCCTTTGGAAGTGTGACCTGATACCAAGTCCTGTTGGAAAATGAAACCAGCATCTCCATAAAGCTCTTTAGCAGAAGGAAGAATCAGTTGCTCTAAAATGTCCTGGTGGATGGCTGTGTTTATTGTGGACAGAATACACAGTGGACCATTACGTTCAGATGACATGGCACCCCAAATGATCACTGACTTCACACCAGACTTCAAGCAAAGTGGATTCTATACCTGTATACTCTTCCTCCGATTTTGGAGCTAAAGTTAAAGTTAGACTGTTTTCTACTGCAGGTAAAATACTAAGTGCTGATAGCAACTCTATAATAGCTCACTTCAGACAATGCAAACTATCCCTTTAACTGCTTATGCTTCTAAAATAAACATTTGCAGCAATTATATTCCATACTCTGTTGCTGAACTTTATAGTACATGATGGTGAAGGGCCAAGCTCAGATCCATAACGGTTATTAATCCTTTATTGTCTTAGAGGTCAGTTTTTGATATTTTCGAATAATGTAGTTTTTCTGTGATCCATGTCCCTCTAGTATGACAATTAAGCCTTATTCCATGCCAGCAGGTTTTGCTCCACGACTTTACAGAAGTGCCAAATACTCCTAATGCATTCAAGTATGAACATTTCTCTCTTTGAATATTGTTTCACCTGCAGTCACCCACTTGTAGGGAATCCCGCAAAAGATTACTTATTTTATCATATTTTTTCCCCAACATTTTTAACAGTGGTAGTTAATTATTCCAATGTCTCGAACCTAACATTTGCATTTTCCCTGAAGTTTATGCACTGCCTGACTTTTCATATTCAGAAAATGATTGTATTGTGACTTTTTTCATTACCTCTCATAGATCCTAATGCAGATGTCCCTTTAGTCACAGTTTCTATTGAAACACCAGCCATCTGAGCAGTGACTGAGTCTGTGCCATCTGGGCCCGTAAACACAAAAGGCACTCAGATCTTTTCTTCCTACCATTTTAAAACAAAACCAGCATCAGCTGGCCATGTTGAGTATTTTTTTAGACATGCCACAGAACATGATTGGAAGTTAATTGCTGAATTATGCCATGCTTTGCACCTGTGTCGATGCATTGTGTTTCTCCACTAATTTATTCAGGTCATATATTTAATTTGTCACCTCCATTTATGATCCACAATTTGAATTTATATTATAGCAGTTCAAATAATGTTCAGAAAAACAATTGTGCTTGTACTGAAGCAATCCCAGATCTGCACCATTCTCAGATAGTATCTTCAAAATTAGCATGTACTATATGTTGTTTATATAGGCTCTGTCATTCAGAGGCATTTTTTGGATTTGCAGGAAAAAGCAAAGGCATTATTAATATAGAAAGCTTACTGTAATTTGTTGTTAAGTTTTGTTATATTTAAGGCTGGGGCTGTTGAACAGATAAACGTGCTAAACCAGTGGTTTTCATTCTTTTCTTCAAGGATGAATGCTACCTAAGGCCGTTGTTTTCATTCTTGTAAGGTGCTAAAGTCTCAGAAAGGTATGTTGAGAAGATGGGGGAATTAGGAGTACTTTCCATGGGGAAAAAACAGACTAGAAATTGTTTTTGGCAGCAATAGTTCCAAAAAGCTAAGAGTATGCAACGCTAATGTCAGTAAAGACTCAGTCAGTCCAACAAATAGAATACATATACAGCTAATAGACAAGAATTGAGTTAGGGGTACTTTCTACAAGAAAGAAGAACAAACCGTACGTGTAACTAATGGCAGCCATAGCTCCATTATTGGTTGGAACGAAAACAAGTCTTGTGAAAGAGAATCCCTTCTGAGCAGTGTTGCATATTACAGTAGCGTAAGTTGAAGAAGCAATGAATCAAAAGGTTTTACCTCGGATTAGTTTCATACTTGATGTATTAAATAAATAATCTCACCTAACAAATACTCCAACAAAAATCAATTACTAATACATGACCACACCAGCTTCTTCGTCCTTTACAGCAATTAACCACAAATCTATGGGAGGGACAGCTGATGCATCTGGAAGCCTTGCAGTCTTTTAACAGCCTTTGAAGTTGCATTTACAGCCAGTTCCAGGAAGAATTAGCAAGACGGTGATCAAGGTGGAGATAAATGAATGATGTGTCGTCTGACGCCTCTCTTTTGGAAGATGTTGATGTCTCAGAGCCCCTAAGTGAAGTGGATGGCAGCAAGATGGGTCTCTTATACAAAGGCGCACATCTCTGATATTTGCCAGCTATTAAGAACAAAGCGCCAAAGCAGGCAAACTTGAGAGAGAGCCTACTTGGTATTAATTACAAGGTTAATGGAGCACTAAAAGCCGAGAGAAACAACTAGGCTTGAAAGGCATACATTTTCTAGCTTTATTGATGTGGAGATGCAGGTATCAAAAAACCCCTAAATGTGTTCAGGAGGGGAATTTGGTGAATTTTTTCTTTTGTTTTTGGTTCGATGAAGTTCAGTGGGATACAAGAGTTGGATGCATAAGTTAAATCTTCCTTTGCTATCATCATCATTGCTAATGAAAACAATCTAATTGAAATATTGTTTGCACAAGGAAATTGGTTAAAAAGATTCACCTGTTGCACATATTAAAATTTAGTGGAAAAATATATTTTTTTTTAAAACCTAAAAATCTTGATAGTATTAAACAGAATTTTAAAAAAAATGTTTATTATTTTTCACAGCAGATATTTCCTGTTAAAACACAGTTTTCTGACAAAAAAAAAGAGCCTATTGAATCATGGCCTTTGTGATGTGAATCACATAGTGAGCACTTCATCTACCAAGGTCATCTATGCAGCAGACGTAGGTAGGCTGTAAAAAAATGTCAAATTTCTCCTCGCCTCACAAAAAGCCTTTTTGTTGGAAACACTTTTTGATCTATTTAAGTAGTGGAAACTAGGACTTAGGGTTTAGAACAACCAAAATCCTAAGCATAAGAACTCATTACTTATACAACAGCTAAAATTTATAGATTGAGAGAGAGTCAACAGCCAAACCAAGACGGTGACCTAAAATGTTGTTCGTAAGCATAAAGTTTCAGTAAAGCAAATATTTCTTTTTCTGTGGTTTTTAATTTTCATGTCCACTGTCATTACAAAACAACTAATGAGGTCTGCAGATCACATTAAATCAAAAAACCCTTTCCTCCTACATGTTTATCCACAATTACTTCTAGTAGTAGATATTTTCTTTGTGCCTGAGCTAAATGAACAAGCAAACATTTGTCATCTGCTACCATCTGAGTTCCCATCCATCCTCCATGTGTGTAGCATGAGTGTTAAGTGACTTTTAGGTGGAGAACTCCCTGCATATGGACAGCTAGAGTTTGAGTAGTGTGACAAGTGGTGTTTTAGTAATGAGTTTTTGACAGCTACAGTAGTGTAATGCAGGTTAATGCACGTAAATAATGAACCAAAACATAATTTCATTACTCTGCAACAACTTTCGGCTCCATTCTTGGCTGCAGTGTGGTCACTTTATTCTTTCACTTTTTTTTGTCTTTACATATTTCATAATTTTGGAACTGAAAACATGTCCATCATGAACTAGAAACCTAAACACGATAAAACGCTGGAAAAATGATAATGTATTTCCGTTTAATAAAAGATGTTTTATATTAAATTACAGATATGTAAGGCTAGAACCAAATGACTTCTTGTGTGCTGCTTGCTTTCTAAATCTTACATTTTGAATGGTTTGATGTTTTATTAAGAGGACATTACCTTTCTTGCTGACAGGCATCAGAAAATCAATACCAACAACAAACCTCTTAAAATCTCACTAATTAACACATCATACACTGTTTAATTAATCAATACGGCAGAAGTCATATTTACTGCACAGACAGTAGAGTTGTATTGATCTTTGATTTTTTTTTTTTTTTTTCAATTAACTTTGTTAAAGCAAATTAATTGATGCTCAAAATATTGATCTCTATTCTTTTAACCCTAATAGTCGTCTCTCATTCACAGCATCGATTCATCAGTGCAGGAGTTACAAAGTGAGGTTTATTTATCATGCGATGTTAGACTGTAGCCCAACATCAGTGTTTGTTTGCATTTGTTAAGACTCACTGTGTGCGCCTCACTCTGTGCGTCTTTGTGCCTGTTTGTTGTGCACATCCCTATCTGTTTTATCTGTCTATCCAGGATGCTACTTCAGATCTAATTTGTTCCAGCCGAGCTAATTGAAACCTCTATTCAGCCAGCCGCTGTGGACATTGTCCGCGCTGAAAAGGCGACAGTCCTTTCTCTCGCCACCATTGTTTGGGAATGTAATGAATTTTATGTTGCTGCCGCTGCCGGTGCAGAAATCCATTTTTCTCCCCCCTGTCCCCCCCGTCCCTTTTGTCGCACCTCCCCACCCATCCTTCAGTTCATCAATAGCCAATTTATCTGCCAATCTGTATTGGGGGAATGACATTATTAGGAGGCTAAACAGCAGCTCTCATGCAAGCCCTTCCCTCCTCTTTCAGATCTGTACAAAAACGGACTTCAGAGGGACACCTTTCTACCTTTCATCGACGTGCTAAAGGTAGAGACAAAGTCACCTCTCTCTCCCTCTTGTCTTTTTAATTTATTCATTTGTTTATCACACACCCCTACACACACTTTACACATGTGTCTCTGTTCCCGCTGTGCATGTCCTTATGTAAGTTGTGGTTTGATGTTCTCTGCTTCCTGGATGCCTTGCACGGTGTCACAAAGCTGTCTTTGATCATGCCAGGGCACACTGAAACACTCTATGGGAGAGGAGAGAGAGAGAAAGAGAGAGAGAGAGAGAGAGTGTGATGGGACAGGTAATGTGAATGGGTGAACGAGCTCAGTGACTGACTCACACTCCTTGCATTTCAAAAGTAGGGGGATAAGAGAGAGGACAAAAAAAGGAGAGAGTGAGGCAACAGCTAGCCATTTCTATTTAAAAAAAATCTACTTTGCAATTTAAGCAGGTCGCATCATTATCCTGCCTGCATATGAAATGATCATTGATGTGTTTGGAGTGATCATGATCATAAATAATTGCATAATAATTTGTTGTCATGCATTTTGCAACAGAAGAGGGTAGCATTCTTACACTTTTTATTGGTATTTTGTCTAAAGTGTTATTACCAGTGAAGGGATGGCTTTAAAATGTTAAAATGAGTAGAGATGCATCAGACAGAGCTTTTGGAGCGATTTCCAAATGTTGTAAAAGTTTGACCTTCTGATTCTTATTTCCTTTTCAGAAATACATAAAATTAAAAACATTCAAAATATTTTTATTACAGACTTTCTGCCATGAGCAGTCGTCATTTTGATATTTTGAATTCAATTCAATTGAGAAATACCCTTTTTTTTGTTTGTTTTTTGTTTTATCCCAAAGGGAAATGAAATTTAAAAAATTAAATTTTAGGAACAAAGGTGATGTCATACCATGTGTGAGAGCAGATCTTGTTTGTTTACTAATGTTTTAAAACAAAAATATATAGTTCAAAGAAATTTCCTACTTCAGCTTGTTTCATGACATAGGCTTAGAGCAGCTTTGCTCTAATCTGTTCAACCTTCCTGTTATCTGCTCACAGCGTTAATGAACTCCAGACATATCTCAACCCCTTGTAGCAAATACAGTTTCCAGATTTTACATCTCTGGGCTCCCACTGATTTCATTTTGAACACCTCATTGATGTTGATTATAACAAAAGATTGAGTCTTCCTGAGTCCGTGGTAGACATGTTAGCACTTAGGTATGGTGCATTCATTAAACAAAATGCACAAGGACTGATCAAACTGAAAATCCGACGATTCCTGTCATCACCTGATTTCACAGTACATCTCTCGACCCATGACAGCAGGAGAAGCAACACTCAACATCTGAAACTGATGGAAACATGTAATTAAATATAAAGCATGTTTTTGGAAGTAAGAAATTTGTATACTTTTCACTTGACTTTAAAATAGTTTGGGTTTAGGAATCATTTGTAGCCCTGCAACATTTTGAGTTACAGTGCTTTGCAAAAGTGTCCATACCCTTTTTATCTTTTCACATTTTGTCACATTACAAGCACAAATGTCAATGTAATTTATTGGGATGTCATTACTGGCCAACATTAAGTAGTGAATAAATGTGAAATGGAAGGAAAATAAACATTTTTTAATGTTTCACAATGAAAATTTTGAAAAGTGTGGCATCCATTTTAATTCACTTTCTCCTGAGTCAGTAAATTGTGGAAAGACTTTGCTATAAAACAACTGCAGTTCTTTTGGCAAATACCTTTTCATCAGCTTTTCCCCATTATGCTTGGCAAAATAGTTCAAGCTTAGTCAGATTGGATGGATTTTGCACCTTCTTCCACATGTTTTCTGTCTCCCCTACATGGCTTGTGTGCAAACAGAACTTCATATGGCTTTCTTTTAACAATGACTTTCTTCTTGCCACTCTTCCCTGAAAATCAGATGTTGGTCTGCTACATAAATTGGAAATAAATTACATTGAAGTTTGTTGTTAGTGTAATGTCACAAATTATGAATAGCTGCAAGGGGCATTAATATTTTTGCAAAGCAATGCAGAAGCAGGTTTTGACCATGGATTTGATAAAAATTGATCTTGCTAGCCAGCTACTAAAGTATTATTTTGTAATGTGTTTAAAGCAAGCAATTTGCAGCTTAAAAATTTCTATTTTGAAACCGGTTTTCCCACAGAAAATCATTCAAAATTAAAACAATTTTTTTTAAAACCACAACTATCCAAAGTCTAAACAACACTTATTACAATAATTTTGAGCATAAAAGTCATTAATTTTATGTAATAACATTGCTAGAAGCGTTGTATAGTGACATAAAAAAATAAATATTAATAATTTCTTCTTTATTTATTGAAGGACAAACAACTCCTATTATGACTTTGGGGTAGACATTATGGAGAGTTCTCCATCTAGACTATTCTGCATTGGTGGCATAGCCTTAAAATCAACCACAGATATTCGGAATACTGGCATCTTTTTACATACATTGTTGTAGTTTTTAAAAATCGATCTGGAGTCTCTTGCCTCTGCCTGTGCACCAGGAAAAATGTTTCACAACATTATTGTATGTAGTTATGCTGTGTGAAGTGAAAGCTTTGTTCTGGGTGTCCTCCATACAGAAACTTTGCACTCATTCCCCACATTGCTCACAGCTCTTTGATGGATCTGGAAGTGAGCTCCTCTACTTTCGGCTGCTCTGCGTGGTAGGCAAAGAAGCATCTAAAACAACCAAGAAGAAAGAGAGCACGTGTAGCAGGGAGCATATGCTGATCACGAGACCGATTTGTGAAGCTTTTCTATTAGGCAAACATTCAGATGCGTTTGTATTTCGAGGTTCCACAGGACATTTTAGTTCAATTTATTTTATGGAAGCTGGCACCAGTGATTTTTCCAAAGCCACTTTTTGATTTTTTTTTTTTGTTGTTTTTTTTTGTTACCGTTTTCTGTGGCAAATTATGGAAATCAACACACATCTGCTTTACTTGAATATCTTGTTTCTTGTCTTTCCAGTTTTTAAGGGTGGCTTTGAGAGGGTGGCCTTTGTGAGACATATTCACTCTACAGAGAAACAGGAAGTCATGGCTGCGGTTTAGAAATTCCATCATTCTCTGATCAACTTAAAAAATTAAAATATATAATTTAGAAAATTGTTTTGTTTACATTCATTCTACAGGATTTGTTAGTAATTGTGACACCAGTCATTTTGTTTACAATATAATTTTTTTCTTTATTATTACTTATTTCTCCACTGAATTCAAAGGTTTGATTTTTTTTTTTTCTGCTGCAATAAAAGAGTAATTTGTTTTAAGTCTTTTTACACATCTCTAGCTGAGGTTCCTAAAATTGTGGAGATAAAATAAAGTTGGACTAGTGTATTTGGTATTAATACTGAGGTCTAGTTCTGAAGATGAACTGAGTTCAATAAATTCAGCAGGATTAGTATCTCACAACATGTAAATTGCAGAATCATAAAGCTCAACGTGAGCGCCTAAACACAGATGTTTTATGCATCAGCATCAGTAGGGTTAATCAGCTGCTTCACCAGACGTTTATTCAACACAATAAAAAACCTTTAACTTAAAACACACAAATGTAAGCACTCAACATGGGAAGTCTCAGAGTTACCCTGCTCCCCGCCCAGCAGCACCCTTGCCCTCTCTAATCCACCCTCATCAAGGTCCTGAATGCCTGTTGTCCCTCCCTGCCCCAGAATACCTCCTTTCTTTCTGGGTACCATGTCCCCCCTTTGTCAAACCATCTGGTTTTTGGGGGGGGGGTCGTGTTTTTTTTTTTGTTTTTTTTTTTTTTTTTTTTTTTTTTTTTTTTTTTTTTCTTTTCATTCAGTGGCGGCCTGCTCTGCAAAGTTAAAGCGTGCTTTTGCAAGGTGACGTTGCTAACTAGCTGACCCTTAATAGATTAAATTAATGGTTGCAGGGTGCAGAAGTCTGCAGATCACGATTGGGTGTACGGGCTGCAGCATCATTTCTATAACGAGTGGAAGAAAGAATGAGGGCGTTAAGACGTGAAAAATAGCCTCTGACCTCTGATCCTCATCACCTGAGCCACGGTGGTAAAGGTTAATCCAGCACCTCCTTCCGCCTGAGTCGATGTCTTTATTTAACCATTGACTTCTGATTAGTTAAGACCCCATTTCTTTCCTCCACAAACATCCAGTTGCCTCATCTGAAAGCAACAAAAACATTAGATCAAGCATAGTTGACACAGTTCTATCTGTCGCACGTGGAAAGTATAAAGTTTTGTTGGTTTGAAACATCTTTGGATGGGTTTTACAGATGTGTGTTGACAGCTTCAAGTCCCTTGTCAGCACCATTAAAAAATCTATTTCAGGCCTTCCTTTTTCTTTGTAGCCATGGTAAAGCTCAGGTTTATGTAAAATACAAGGTTTAGGGGCTCTTCTTTAATGGACACTGCCAGTATTGTAACTAAGACACCCTTTTTTTTCTCTCTCTCATGAGCCGTCCTCCCTTTCCACTTCACTTTTCATCGCCCATCCAGTCTCTGCACCCTCCTATCCTCTCTCTTTATTCCATTACCATCCCGTTCCGCTCGCAGGCTTTACTCACCCAAGGTCAGGTCTCTGCATTTTGGTAGCAGAATAGTGACTTTATTCTCCCCTCCGCTTGTTCGATTACAGCCGCACACAAAGCTACCGAAGGGAGAGGGAAAAAACATGACGACAACCCTGAGCCAACTTGGAGTATCTGTGGGTTTCCTGCTCTTGTTAACCCTTCTTTTGATCTGCTCTCCTTTTCCATTATTTGTGTGTGGCATTGTTAATAATTGCAATGTGCAGTTAGTGATAATTGAGAGGGGAAAGAAAAAAAAAAGTGTATGTATGTATGTATGTATGTATATATATATATATATATATATATATATATATATATATATATATATATATATATATATATATACACACACACACACAAAAACAAAATGACAGAGAGACTATTTGAAGAAAGGGAGCAATGTGGTCCTCCCACGAAGACCTTGGTGAGAAAGAGCAGGAAGGCCTACAAGTTCAAATAGAAGTAAATTCAATATTTGATGGCAGTCATTGTCTTGCAGAACCTTTTAAGGTCAGAATTAGAGCGTGCCTCGGGGTGGAAGCTCATTACTTTTATATATTTGTTCTTTGAAATCTGATCAGTCAATAAGAGACAAATTGATTTTTTTTTTTTTTTTTTTTTTTTTTTTTTTTTTTTTTTTTTTCCCCATTAAACTCATAAAAAATGAAATATGGGGCTCAAATTGCAGATAATTTTCAGTCGATTAAGTTATGACAGTTTGGTTTTGTCTTTTTTCTTTTTCAGATGTGATCAAGCACACAACTGTTTTGGTTATTTAAACCTCATACCATTATGGATACAGTGGGTCATCATAGCTCAAGGCAGCACCTATGTGAGAAACTTAGGTCTTTAAAAGTGCTGCTAAATTGTGGAAGCTGAATTTCTTCACTCTTTTTTTTTTATCTGTTCCGCAAATGTATAAAAAGAACATCTTTCTGAATGCACTCATCTTATTGATCTGTGACATGGAGAAACATCTTTATTTTTTGGGAAGCAGTCTATTGCTTTCATGTGTGTATCCAGAACTAAAATGTGTCTCATTTGGCCTATAGATTCTCTTGAATGTTTCCATTTTGCTGTTTTGAATACAATCAATCCAAGCATTAAGTTATTGTTTTTACCTTCTTTTTAGCAAATCAAGAACAACAGTTTATCTTGTTCTGTAATTGTTTTTTGTTGTTGTTTATAACAATCTTTTCAAATCACTGAGATGATGATTAAGTTACAATGTTGCGAAGAAGTGTTTCCCCTCTTACAGATTTCTTAAACCATTTCATTTATTAAGGAAAAAATCTATATAGACCAACCTGTTTATGTAAAAAAATATAACAATTGCAGCTCTTGTTAAATCTTGAATTAACTGTGATTATGCACACTTTTTTGTTCAGTTTTGTTAGTCACACCCAGGCCTGATGACTACCTGACTTGTAGAATCAATCACTTAAACTGAATCTGTATGACAACATTAAGTAGGCTAAAATATTTCAAAAAGTGACAATTTATGCCTCAATCTAAAAAGAAATTAAATAATGGAAAATAAACAAATTATGGTCATCTAACAGTCTGGAAAGGGTTATAAAGCCTTTCAAAGGCTTTGTTTCTCCATGAATCACCATGAGAGGCATTATCCACAAATGGAGAAAAAAATTGAACTGTGGTCAAACAAAAGTACCCCTACCACACTTCAACTACCCTTCCAGGAGGTCAAAAAATAAATGAAAGAATAAAATTTAGTGCATTCAGGCCATACTTGCCTAACTTAAGGTCAGTGTAATTGACTGAACAAAAAAAGAGAGCAGGAATCCATGGGACAGTTGCATGGTAAAATCCACTGCTGACCAAAAAAAAAAACAAAAACACAAAGATGTTACGTGTGGTGTAAAAGTTTGTAAATCTAACACAGTATTTCATATATTATATTTGTGACCTTAACCCCAAGTACTTATGAGTTATGCAGTGGGACAATGATATGAAGTACACCAGCAAGTTCACCTTTGAATAGAAATGGCTTATAAAGGATGAAGTTAAAAGGCACAGAAGTTGCACTGAAGTGATCGGTTGTCTGGTCAGCTCTGACTTGCAGTGGTAGGCT
The DNA here is from genome assembly GCA_014839685.1 of Anableps anableps. Taxonomy (NCBI): domain Eukaryota; kingdom Metazoa; phylum Chordata; class Actinopteri; order Cyprinodontiformes; family Anablepidae; genus Anableps; species Anableps anableps. The sequence goes on along the minus strand of CM026086.1, from coordinate 19,165,445 downwards.
TTTCCACGGATTAAGGCCCACCTGTAAAAAGGCTTTGTTTTATTTAGCTTTTAGAGGATGGGGAAACCAAGTTGCTGACAAACAGTTGCTGGAATTTACAAAGTATAGACTGTAGCACAACTTTATATATTATTTTTGTCTTTATAAAACAATTAGTGTGGAAACATGGTCAGATGATAATGTAACTGAGAACCCCTTCTTTGTTTCTTATACCCCTAGTAAAAATATGCATAAAACTTTAAATACATCTTTTACTACAGTAACATGAGTTCAAACTGACAAATGTAAAATTATTTAACCTTTTAATTTGAGTTAATTTATTCAACCTAGAAATAACTGCTTTTGACAAAAACACTGGTGGCACCTTTAGTGGAACCCTTAACAATTCCTGTTAACTGAGTTTAAAAGAAGTCTTTTTATATTCTAGCTTTTTAAACTTGATTAGAGTTTTGGAGAACCTCTAATTATTAATTAAATGAAATGACTTCAGACTTATATAGCGCTTTTTCAGAACCCTTAAAGACGCCTTACAATGAAATCAGTCATTCCCATTCACGCACGCATTCACACACTGATTAACTCATGACTTCCTGTTTTCCAGAACGGTAATTTGTAATTTTCACACAGAAGCCTATTTCTCTTAGCTACTCTTTAAAACAGGAAAGACAAGAGAACATAATATTTAAGGCAGATGTGTCTTAATTTTCATAAGTCAACATAGGAATTGGCTGTTAAAAAAAGCTACAGTCAGAGAAATTATTTTAAAGTTTAAAAATTAAACTGTGACAACACTGGACAAGGACCTAACCTTATAGTTCCCTCTTACTGAATGTTATATTTATTTTTATCCTTCTTAAAGCTGCAATATGTAACTTTTATGACAAATATGTTTTTTATGTTTGTTAAAATTATCATTATGTCATGACAGTATAATATAAAACAGATAATCTATGAAAAAAACAAGCTCCTCTGCTTTCTCTCAGTGCTCCCAGTACTAACTGAAGAGGTACACCACTCAGTCTGAAACAACCAATCAGAGCCAGGAGGAGGGTCTTAGCGCTGTCAATCACCCTCATGTATGCACCTCTCACACACTCCCCCTTGCTCTCTGCAACGTTACAACTAGTTAACCACAATATAGCCTGCCATTAATGCTAAGCCTAGTTAGCATGGCCACCGATGATGGCGGATAAACAGTTGTCATTATCACATGTGTCATTATCACATTTAGCAGAGCTACACAACGGTGATTGACAGCGCTAAAACCTTCCTCCTGTCTCTGATTGGTTGTACTTTGTGTAATAGCCGTCCAGCTTTTTGTAGGTTTCCACTGGTACTTTTGATGACTCATCTTTTAGAATGAGCTCCATGTCTTTGAGTTTAAAAGGCCTTATTCCTATCGCCATAATCTTTAGCTCATTCCACTAACTTTTTATCAGATTTAAGTCTGCACTTTTGCTGAACCACTCCAAAACATTCTTCTGACTGGAGGTAATATGAAACTTTAAGGTAAAATCTAACGATTACTTTAAGTCTAAATCTCACAGGCATTTGAAGACATCTGGACTCAAACCTACTTTCAGAATGGAAAACAAAAAATATTAATGAAAACTGTAAGACTGAAATTATATACAATAATGATATAGGATAGATTATTGCATCAAACAACAAATCAAAATGACTTTAATGTCATTATTGAGGAACAGAAGTGCTACCTGACCTTTTAAAGTTTGGGTGAGCTTTAAAGGTCTGAAAATCTAAAGAACAGAACAAGTGGAATACATAAACATAAAGCCCATTTGTTCTTGTTGGCTGTTGTTTAACATTTCCAGCCTCTGTTGGCCAGGTGCAAGAACCACAGCCCATCCTGGCATTTTGGGTTGGTTCGGTTTTGGGCCAACAGAACTCAAGAGGGGTTGAGGTCAGTGGAGTCCAGTGGAGTCCCGGATCACAAAACATGAGGCCTGAAACTCAAAGGATGTTTCCCCAAGAGGAGCAACCGAGGCAAGGGGAGGTTGTGAGAACGGCCCAGCTGAACAATCCATCACCGGCCGAAGGCAGTCACACTTTAAGGGAACAGATCATTAGGTGTAATTAGGGTGTTCACATTGTCACATACCCCCTCCCAGACTGCTGAGGAATGAATAAAATCACCAGATACACCCCCAGCTTGTCCACTCACACACACACAGAAGCTCCCCAGTTAGTGAAAGCACTTTGATGTCAGAAGAGTCGTGCAGAATTTGCCAGCATAAAGGCAGTGTTTTAAGCTTTCTCTCTTTTTTCCCCCGTCTCTCTGTCTCTCGACCCCTCTGTCCCTGCCCCCTCCCACTTTCCTTCTGTGCCCCCTCCACAGAAGGCTGTAAGACACACACGGCTGAATGGACTACAACCTTTCCCCCTCATCTCTCTTGCCCCCCCCACCCACCATCTCTTTTTCAGCCTTCCCACCCTGCATTTCTTTGAGGCTTGGTCAATTCTCTAGGCCAAACAAAAAAAAAAGAAAAAGCATCAAATGTTTTTTGCTGCTGGGTAATGAGGGAGTGGACCTCATCAGGGCCCAATAGTCAGCTATCCTTGGCTTTTGTTGCGGCTCAATGGCACCGCGTTCTTTGAAAAACTCAAAAGCAACTTTTTGAGGAGTGAAGGTTTGAGAGAGATATGTCGGACAGGGAAGGAGAGCCAATAAAAGAAAGAGAGAAGCCACTCTGTTTTTATGCTAAACGGCTGTCGTGTTAGAGCGGTGGACAGCTCTGACAATGACTTGATCAGAGCTACATGTGTTTGGATGACTTTCTTCTAAAGAGTCTGTTTCTCATGTCTGGTGTCTGAGTGGTGAAACTTTTACATTACCTCTCCAACATTCTGGTCATGTCCATAATGTCCACCTAATGACTTCTAGTCATTAAGTTGTTTAAATCCAAAGTTCCAAAAATAAGTGAACATGTATATCATATTAAACTTGCAAACCCTGCATGTGGATGTCTTCATATGTTGCGTTCAATATGTTTTGGGCCTTGGGTCTGAGCATGTCATTACACTTCAATTGAGCTCCTACAAGTTGAAACTCGGACAGCAAGTCGGATTTGCTAAATGTTTTGCTAAATGCTGTTACTGTCAGTTAGACCATGTGGGTAAGTAGACAGTTGAAAGGATGTAAGCAGTTCACTGAAGCTTCTTGCTGAGAATTAACAGAGAAAAAAACTCAAAAGGTACTGGTCATTCAGGTCAAATTATATATGGATTTAGTAAATCCTAACTTTAATCCAGTACAGTTAGATTAAGTTGAGAGTTTACTGCCAGTTTGAAGCGAACTCTGGTCCGCCTACAAACCAAGCTCTCTGCTCGTTTGAAGTGAATTCTGGCACGGTTCGAATGCATATGTGAATGCCAAGCAAACTGGAGACCACTCCAAAAGTAGAAAACGGGCTATAGCACAGGGTGCACTATAGTCCACTTCCTGCTTTATTGGTCCATATCCAAGTTCAATTACACATTCACACCTCCGCAAATGAACTGGACTTTTTAGGCAAACGAACTAGAGTTTGATTAAACAGGGCTGGTGTGAATGCACCACAAGGAATCCCAGCTGGTTGCATAGAGTTGCTGGCTTTGCAGAAATCTCTTATTTGAGCTTTTTTTGACAAGTTGTCAGAATTCCTGATGAACAAAAGACTCAATTTTAGGTACGTCGATTGACTTGTCTAGGGAAAAAAAAACACTTTTGCTCAGTAAAATCTTTAAAATTTTGAGGGAAGAAAACTAGGTCAAAAAAGAGAGCAGAGCACCTTTTGGTACGATAAGAGGTGGTGTTCTGTCAGCATTGAAATGACGGACAGAAACCAATGAGTTCCTGTGAAGAAGCTGAATTTTAAAACTGTTTCAGGCACCTCGTATCTGCTAACAAAATTTGACCCAAATACATATAGTAACTACCCTGTCTTTCACATTGCAAAGACTTAACATATACATATCATGCATGCAAAATCTGCACTTGTATATAAGGTGTTGTGAAACTTTCTGCTTCAGGCTGATTGTAACTTTGACCAAACTTTCAAAAACTGCAAAGTCGGTTCATGTTATACAAATGCTACATGTTTATATGTTTGTGTTTCTTAGCAACAAGGCAATTGAGAGTTACATGTAGCTAATGACTATAACATCAACGTTGTAATGTAACATTGTAATTATAGTGACTCTAACTAATAGTTCAATTGCTAATTAGTGACAATCACTAGCAATTTGTTAATGATTACTCCTTATACTCAGTTATGAAATGTAAGTAGGTTTGGATGAAATCTCTGAATATCCGTTGATCAGTGACGTCAGAGCACAAAGGGTTGCTTTTGCATTTATTGTCTGGTCAAAACACTAAATTACTAGCCAGATTTACAAATGTCATGTTCTTATTAATGCCCAACTAATGGTTTTAAAAGTTGATAAACCTGTTGTATCTGGTCTGTGTTTTCTCACAGCACAGTAGGGTTAAAGAATCAAATAAACAGACAGTTTAAGACGAGATTGTAAGATGCAAAGTAGACTCAAAGTGAAATCTGACTGTCAGAGGAGTATGATGAAAGGTGGTGGTGAGGGTGGTGTTTGGAGGGGGGAGGTGGTGAAAGACCGCAATGTGTAGGCGGAGGAAATCTTGAAGGAGTGGGATCTTGACAATCCCCTTAAGATGGATAATCAAGTAATGACCCGCAAGGCTTCAGCCTCATCTGATTATAAATAACCAATGGAATCATCATCTCTGATTGTGTTTCCATTCCTCCTTCTTCTTTCCCTTTCTCTTATTTATACCTCCGTCAGCCGTCTTTACTGTAGGTAGACATAGTTCACAAAGAGAGAGAGGAGGGTGGGGGGGGTGGAAGATGGCAGGAGAAAAGCCGAACTGAGATTCTAATGATGTGGCGGCAATTGTGACAAGTTTTTCTCTTTTTTTGCTTTTCGGAGCGACTATTTACCGGTTGGCGGGGTCACCGAAGGTTGATGAAATGACACCTCCCTTTTGTGTGCGAGGGAGGGCGAGTTTGTCAGGTTGTTATTAAGCCTGATTCAGCCAATTGGCTCAGAGTGGGAACCCCGTTTGTGTGAGCGGACACGGAGATAAAAAGTTGACAGCGGAGAAGAATAGAGTATTTCCGTCCCCATGCTTTGTGATGATTACTAATTATCCTGCAGCTTAAGGAGGCCAGTGGCAGAAATTCACTGATTTCATAATTTAATGGAGCTGTCGCAGGATACTCAGTCAGCCGTTGATGGCTTGCCTGGAATGATATGCAATTCCTCTCTTTTCTTTGATAGAATAGTGGCAATGATGATTATAGTTTGCGCTGCACTCCCTGACATGAATCCTGTTGACGTTTTACACCATTTTAAAAAGTTTCACAGGTTCATCTCAGCTGGAGTGCTGCTGAACAATAGTTCGGCTCAAAAAACCATAAAGCAGTAGCACAAAATCTGAGAGCTGTCAGTAGATGGGTGCATGTCACCCTTTCGCCTTCTATAGTCCTGTCATTTTCATTTGTTCACGGTATTTGCTGTTTATTCCCAAAGAAAGCACTGACTCAAAGCTTTTTTATTGACTGTGGAAATGGTACAGCTGGGCAATAATCACAATATGTGATGAAAAAAGAAATTTATGTAGTCCTCAGTAACAACACATATTAAATTCTTCACAAACACTCATTACTACATTATCTTAATGCAAACATTACATCAAACACAGGATCTGCATTTTCTGTGTATTTGTGAATATTTTAAGCTAAGTTTTATGTTCTTTATTGACAAATCATTAAAACTGAAGTCAAGTGTGGAGAAAATTAATTTATTACTTTTTGCCACAGACCTCAATGTTGTCCAGAATCAACCATCACAACATAGCAACACTACCAATCTGCCATAAATCACCTTTTTCCTCTTACTTAAAAAATAACTTGTAATATTTTAGCAAATGAATAGGCCACATTTGTTATGTATAATAAACATTTGAAGCTGTAAGAAATTGAAAAGAAGACGACTGACAAAATTAATTTGTATTTTACAACAAAATCTTTTAATTTTTTTAATTTTTATTTTATTAAAATATTTTACAACAAAATCTTTTAATTTTTTTTATTTTATTTTTCTGTAAATTTTTCTCAGTCAGCCTGTCATGCACTTCTCAAATGCAACAGTATTGTTGCTCCTTTTAGAAGTTGTGATGAGGAAGATTTCGAGAGAGATGGATTGTTGAATTTCTATTTTCATTTCTGTTTTAAAAATGTTTTTCTTTTGCTTCCTACACAATTTTTAGACTGTTCTGTTTATTCATATGCAAATTGTATACCCAGATTTAATTTTTTAATACTGAGGAGAGCTACCCTAGCTTTCTCTTTATTTTTAATGTATACTCTAAAATCTTTACATTTTTGTGACATTTTTATTGCAAACCCCATTGAGCACAATTTTAAAAAAACTGTTTTGATGTGTCTGTGGGCAGGAATATTGCCACACCGTCTGTCTGGACTCTGAGATTGACTACAGGAGGCTGGACAGGCCTGCAGCTGGAAAACTCTACTACCTGTAAGACTCACATGTTGCATCATTTTACCTAATGTTAATGGTCCGGCTCAGTTCAGAGATGGTGTAGAGGTCTGATAGTGAGTCAACATTAACCTCCACACAAACATTCACGCACAGGAAATGTTTGCGCACACAGTGTGGTTAGATTTTTTTTTTTTTTTTTTTTTTTTTTTTTTTTTTTTTTTTATCAAAGATTGAAAGAGAAGCCAAACAGACGTATAAATGGGCAGAAGCAGGCAGGGAGGTTTATAAAGACCTGCATTACCTTGAAAGAGCCATGAAAAGAATGAAAAGAATCAATAGAACATGAGAAAATGGCAGAGCTTTAAAAGCTACTTTTTTATTTTCCTCATTACATATCCGGTGTTAGGAGCATGCACACACACACACACACACACACACACACACACACACACACACACACACACACACACACACACACCGCCAAACAAGTTTGGGCCATTCAAGTTCATGTAAAATAGAGAGCATCACACCCTTTTACCTGGAGTTAAAACACAAGCAAACAAACACACACATACACCTTCCACAGTCTCACTTTAACAGGCATTCACAGGCTGACGCTCCTGTTTAGAGCCTAACATCCTCACTTTTTTTCTGCTGATGGAGTGAAAAGCTAAGTATTCAACACCAATGTTCTGCTTGCTGCTAGCGTTTGATATAGCCACTTCAGCGTTATTAATTTTATATCCAATTGTTTCCCCTGTGGTTTTGTTTTGTGTGTGTGTTTTTGGTGTGCAGCACAGGAGAGCCTGGAGCAGAGGCTTACCTGGATACACTGTTTGAGGAGCTGGCATTAAGACAGAAGAGTGGTGAGGAAGTTAAACTCTCTCCAGTTTTTAACTGGGTTTGGTACTAAAAAAGACATTTCTACATTTTCATCTCCCCAAATTTCAGCTATTGTGAATCAACTTAACAATGTTCTCCCAGCTGTTTTTTTTCACAAAACATATAAATGCAGGGAAATAGAAAGTGAACACATATCTGAAATTCTGATGAGTTTGGACAAAGATAAATAGGTCAAAAACACCTTTTTCCAATTGCATTTTAAATGCTCTATACTTACTGGCTAACTGCTATGTTAACGAGAAAATGTGTTTACAGTCACTTCATCCAGTCAGATTATAATCAACAACGAAAGACAACAATCATTCTCAGTCAATTCCTGTTAGATTTTTAGTCAAATGAGCTAAGTTAAGGAGCACATTGTAAATACCACCACTGTTATATGTTTACATTAGCATGCATCAATAAAGAAATTATCTATTTAAGTTATAATGAAATCTCTAAACATAAAGACGCAACAGAAAATGATTTTTTTCTGCTAAACACCTCAAAAACTCTCATTTTATCTTTTATCTTTATTGTGTTGAGGTCAATTATCACTGTGCTTTGGTTTCTCTAGTTACAGGTCCACGTGTGCTGACTGTCCTGGGCAGAGACGTAACTCTACAGAAGACCTGTGGCTCCATTGCTGATTGTACTTTTGATGAGCTGTGTGGTAAGGTGAGTAGTGTCTGGAGTTGATTTGCATGTAAAACAACAGATCTTCTTCTGACTCTGTAGGACAGAAAATGACTGTGAGTGTGAGAAGCTAAGTATACCTTATAATTCACTGCCTTATATCAATTCTATTAGTCTGTCACTTTGCTTTGTAGCAGTGGTTTCTAACTCCAGTCCTCAATAGCTGATGTTAGTTAACTTAAAATAGCTCCCTGGTCTAACACACCAGAATCAAATGAATGCCTCATTATCAGGCCCCTGCAGAACATGATGACTTCCGAGGAAGGTTAATTCAGCCGTTTAATTTAGGTGTGTTGGAGAAGGGAAGGCATCTAAAGGTTGCAGGACTGTAGCTCTTGAAGACTGTCGCAGCATTTGTTTCTGCACAGCCCCACCAAGGATCCTCCTAAACATTTCAGTCACATTAAGGTCTGCACTTTGACTGGGCCATTGCAGTGCTATTTCGTTGTAGATTTTGTGCTGTGTTGGGATGATTGGTTGATCTTGGGTCTAGCATGTACTTGTTGAATCAGTTTTAACATTCAACATACTCCTATTGGTACATCCTGCTTACCATTTAGGTACAATATAAGACTTCAAGCACAGTAAATCATTTCATCTCCTGTTATCTGAATTACAAAGCTGGTTATTATTCAACAGGTCTAAAAGGGAAACAGAAGCCCCAAATTGTCTATCCAAATCCTCCGCTCTGTTCAGCCATCACTCATGAACTCAACTCCTTCACTTGAAGCAGAGACTGACACTCTGACCAGGAGATCCCTGTACCTTATTTTATGTGTTATACATGATTTTAGCTATTTGTATGTTTTTAAATGTGATTCCCTGAGCCTTTTCTCTTTGGGAGAACACGCAGGATATCTATCAAATGTGATGTTGCATGATATAATTACAGCCCTGCCTCAGCTGTTTCAGGTGGCCTCACATTTGACTCTAGAATATTTTGGAATAAACAAAAGTTTATGGTTGAGTCAATCACTGCAAGATCCAAAAAAGAAAGCCCAAATCATCCATCCTCCATCTTGCATGGCTATTTTTCTGAGGTGTTTGTGCTGCTATTCTGTGATTAGTTTTCTCCAAACATGATGCTGAGCATTATACCCATACTTCTCCTCTATGGTTTTGTCTGTCTAAAGGATATTGCTCCAGAAATGTTGCAGTTCATTTAGATGCAACATTGGAAACCCAAGTCATGCCACCAATTTATTTTTAGAGACCTTTCCAACAAGCCACCTCTTGAGAGTTTTACTGTCATAAACTTGAATATTTACAGTGATTACTGAACCATGTAGAGTCTAGGATAAGATCTCGGATTTTCTGCAATTTATTAGCCTGCACAGTCTGACACAATGGTAAAGTAGTGGTGACATTCTCTCCTGGGAAATTTGAACATATTTGTTTTCCATTTGTAAATAAGCTTTATTACTGTAAAATGATTAACTTAAAAGGGTTTGAAAATGCCTTTCCAATCCTTCATGAATTGATGAGTAGCAACAATTGGACACCATCAGTCCTTATATTTAATTTGTAGCACCAGACAGCTAATTTTCCTCTTTATACTGCTGGAAGCAACAAGAGTGTGCTTAGTTTTTGCAATTAAAAAGTTCAAAAACTTTAGCCAGTTTTTCCATTTTGAGCATGTATTCTCAACTAAAATGGCATATAGGTTATTAGCCATTATGTCGCATATTGCTCTCTTGAGAATCCAAATCCAGTCACCTCTAATAAAAACTGTTTAGATTAAAGCCCTTCAGTTGTGTCATTATTACCTCTAGGCCTGGTCTCAGTCCTCCGGTGCACTGGTATTGTCCAAACCTTTCTCCCCATCTAGGTCCTATTGGTCCGTTCAATGTCAAAAAGCAGGTCTACTGATGAGTTTATGATTAGCTGAGTCCTTTATACCCTTTTGCAACAGTAATCTGCAGTGTCTGTGTAAAGTCTCAACCCTGATGGAGAGTGGGGAGTTTTTGAAGGCATCTGAGCTTCAAGGCTTCCTCTGACATTTGTTGCCACGCTGTCATTAATTTTAAGAGCAATCAAATTGAATAGCAGGCCGCCCAAGGACATTACATCATCAAGGATATTTTGCACAATATGCTCTTATTGTAAACTTGCCTCGTTTTTTTTCCTCCTCTCAGCAGGAGCATGCAGAGTAAACAGCTTACATAGATGTAAACGTGTGGCCCCTGCTTTCAGCATGTTTCCTTGTCACCTCTTCTTCAGCCAACAGGTGCCAGTGATTATCTGGAGATGGCACAGATCTTTGACACTGTATTCATCCGCCATGTTCCCAAATTGACGCTGACGCTGAAGGACCAGGCCAGGCGCTTCACCACCCTCATAGATAATTTCTATAACCACAAGGTAAAAAGTTTAGATAAAAATGAGTATAAGAGACTCAATACTCTCCTTTTAATCATGAATCCTATGTTTTGAAATTATGATCCATGAAGGTTTTTTACAACATTTCTTCCTTGGAGAACAATAGTGAGGTCAAGCTGATTCTCATTGATTTCTGAATAATGGGATTTTGAAACATAGCCTTGCATTTAGATTCATTCCAAAGACAAGATAGCATTGAGAAAAATAAAGACTTACACTAAGCATGTGGTAATAGGATAGGACCTTCGATGCACTTTGAAAACAAAATCTATAATAAAAATGTCTTTTTGTGCTTTCTCTATGCTCTCTGGTTGCACCTGAGTTTTCCGCATGCTGCATCAGGGAACAGATTTAATTTGATGAACAATGGCAGTGCAGCTTTTTATTTCCTGCAGCTTTTAACTAGCACTTCCTCCAAGTTCAGTTCACATAGGTTAAGCTAAATTAATTCATGTTTTTGTTTAGCCTCCTAAACATTGTAAACTAAATAAACAATCATAGATATTTCTAGTTTTTTTTTTTTATTTATAGGTTTGTGTGTTACCATATGGATTAAGTCATTGCATCACCTTAGCAAACTTGCCTTTTCCAGGTTATTTACCTCTGTTCACAGTTGCAATCAGAAATCCTGAACCTTATTGACAACATCCACATTTTTTTAGGGATTTGCATTCAGCAAGTTACACAAACAGTTCAAATCATTGAATAAAACCAATATTGAAAGGGTTTATTCAAATTAAGCCCTACTTTCAGTAAATACTGCACTGTTAATCTCCTGAATAGAAATTTTCATAAAGGCACACTTTTGCAAATCAGGTGGTCTCAATCAAGGGCTTTATTTGTTGCATGAATTGTTCCTGAAAAAAATCCTTCAAATATGTAGACTGTTGACTGTAAGGATGCATTGCATGTTAGAAAAATGGCTCAGAAGAATTGTCTAAAAAGCTCAAAGAAGAGGGACAAAGAAGAAAGTGATTTAAAAAGGGAGCAAACATCCTGAATGTGGTTTTAGATTCCACAGAAAGATGCATAATAAAAGCTGAAGGGCTCCAGGCCTGAACTCCAAGACATACACCACTACTGACCCAAAAGCACAAGAAAAGTCAGCTCCAATTTGGTCCCAGCTTTATAAATAAACTAGAATGGTTTCAGGATTCTGTTATGTGAGAATGGCAAATCAAAACAAGGGTATTTTTTTGGTCTTTGGATCAGCAGTATGATTGGAGGAGGAGGAATAAAGCATATGGAGAACGGAGCATCATGTCTATAAGTATGAAGAAATATGCTATGAGAATATGTCATGTCCTCTTTGAAGAAGCTGAAGCTTGATTATTGCAAGATATCCTGGAAGATACTACAGTGACCATTATAGTCACCTGGAATTCTCTGGTGGGATTTGAAAAAGCTAGTTGCACCAAGAAAACTCAAGATTATTAAACCAGAGACCTTTGCCCCCAGAGAGTGGGCTAACATTCCTCTGGTGACAGACTATGCATCACTTTTACAGAAGGTCCTAATATCAAATGCTCTAAAGATGTTTATCATGAAGTAAGGGCAAAGTGAGAAATGCCAGGATGCTGTGGGTTCATTCCTCTGGTTGTCTCTTATGTATTTGCAAACTCCTCTGAAAAGGCCCCAGTCACAACAAAACAGGGGTCCAAAGATTAAAGCACAGAGGAAGAATTAGACATTTAAAGTGAGCAGAGAGGCATATATTATTATTAGCAGGCTCTCACAGAGGTGGATACTTGCATGCCTTAGCAGGCTATCCCCTTGTGCAAACATGGCAGTCATCAACATGGCAGTCATCAAATTTTCACCTCTGCATGGAATATTGTGGTTCTTTTCAGCATAAAATGGCTGAAAAAAAAAAAAACACTTTACACCTTTTGTTTCTTCCCAAATAAAGCAGTGTTTAATGACTGGGATGAGCTGCTCTCACTTTAAGTTTGTCATGTAAAAAAAACAGGCATCATTGAGTCCATCTCTAAAAGGTTAACACTACTCATGAACATGCTCATTTATTCACATTCCTGTGCACCTCTGAAACAAACCAGGAAGAGTGATCTTGGGAAAGACATCCTGATGTTTCACAAAGACTTTTTGCTGTCTCTTGTCTCTGATCCATTTTGTCTCCTCGTCATATTCCCATAGCTGTAGATGTATCCCTGCAGAGACTGTAGAGGGATTGTCTGCATAACCTTCTGCGACAAAATCTTGATTTGTAGAACACAACAGTTTTTTTTTTTTTACTTCCTTCAGGGGCCTTAATATGTTACATTTAAAACTGTTAAAATGTAAAAAGCATTATTTGTAGCTTTATACAGAAAGGCAAATGCTAAGTGCTTACAATTCTACATATGGGAAATAATCATATCACTTCTTATCTAGTATCAGTTCTTTATTTTTACAAAGAAAGAATAAAACAAACCTCAATATACACTTTGTTCTGTTCTGTTTGTTGGACAGAAGGTCCAAAACATCCAGTCAGAAATCTAAAAATTGTAGTTGTAAGGTAGTGAATGAGTATTTCAGCTTTGTCTAACTTTTAATTCCAGAAAACATTAATCAATGATAAGAGAAGTCACATCTATTAAAACTCTGGACATTCCCAGGTCTAATCCCTCTTTCCTTTTTTTCCCAGGTGAGAGTGGTGCTTCTGGCGGCGGCTCCATTAGAGCGGCTCTTCGTCCACACTGGAGGAGAAGATGAGAGAGATCGACAGCTGCTGGATGACTTGGGCCTCAGCGATGTAAGATCTCATCTGCAGCACAAATATGTGTTAACTTTTCTGGACAAAAGTTTAAATAGATCATTCGTTAATTAAAAACACAGCATTCCTCTAATGTCTGTGAATTTGACTGGACCTAAGAACCTAGTCGAGCCGCGCTGAGTAGGCACGAGTAGAAAAGGGAAAAAAAGTATATGAACTGCTAACTGCTATGTTCCACTTTTCTTAGGAGGCAGCAGAGAGACTCACTCTGTTCACAGCTGAGGAGGAGATCTTTGCCTTTCAAAGGACCGTCTCTCGACTGAGGGAGATGCAAACTGAGGCCTACTGGATGGAGGGAGATCGCAGTTACAGCAGGAGACACATGAACAGCTAACACCTGTAGCTGATAGCTTTGATAAGAAACTACCTCCAAACAGCATGATGCCTCACCACCCAACTTCACTCCTTATGGGAGGAAATTTCCTTCTTCAAGCAACTGAATCAAAATGTTTTAAAGTAGTGTTGTTCAAAGCCAGTCTTTAAGGGTCGATGTCCCGCATGTTTTGGATGTTTCCCTGACTCAGCACACCTGAATCAAATGAAGGGCCATTTAGCAGGTCGTGCAGAACTTGATGTGATGCCGAGGAGCTTATTCAGCTATTTAAATCAGCTATGTTGAAATAGGGTCACATCTTAAACATGCAGGACTTTGGCAGTGTTTCAGAGTAAGCAACACTTTGCTCCAAACAGTATAACAAACTAAAACTGCTTCCCATTTCATCTGATGTCATCTTTCATTTTAGTTTGCATCTCTCTGTGGAATCATCTTTTATATGAGTTGAATATGTCCTGCAAGGACTGCTCTCTTCCTCGTGGACTGGTGATTTAAAGGATTGACAGCTTTACATGGACTGTACAGTGAGAAGGTGACAAAAAAAAATAATCCTTCCTTTGCAGGTGGTTGGTGCCCTCTAGTGGTGAAATATTGATAAAATAATTTTAAACCAGGTTTTTCAAATCTGAATTTTGCTCAAGATAATAAACAAACTTTATATTCCTATGTAATGAGGAGGTTAAGTAAAGTGGCCTGTAGAAGTATTCATACCCCTTTAAGACACTACACATTTTGTCTCATTACAACCACAAACTTCATGGTATTTTATTTGGTGTTTAAGTGATGGACAAACATGAAGAAATGCATGATTGTGAAGTGAAAGGGAAATGATGCTTGGTTTTCTTTTTTTTTTTCACAAACAAAAATCAGGAAAACATCACAGGTATTTGTATTAAGCCCCCCATAAAGCAATACTTTGTAAAACCACTTTTTACCATAGAAACAGCTGCGAGTTTTTGTCACCTGTTTTTCATACCTAGCGACTCAAATGTTTAAAAGAATTGCATTAATTAAATATTACAGAATTACCTGGCAAAGTGTTTTTCTATATTTCACTGTTACTCTATTTTCATATGAATAAATTAGTTGTTATTGTATGTCATAAATGTCCAATATCTGTGAATGAATGAAAAAAAAACTTATCCCCTATTATCTGGTTTATTTATTTATTTATTTATTTATTTATTTAATCATTCTGTCACAATTATGGGACAGCAGTTATTTTTAGTTTCTCCCTTTTTGCCTGTAGGTGGCAGCAGACATCAACAAGTTCCTCAGGTGATATTATTGTCCGTCCAAGGATGAGGTCATCCTAGTGCACCACTCCAGCCTGGCCCTACAAGCTTTGATAACATCTACTTGATCTAGACTAAGAGCCTTATATAAGAACAGAGCAAGCAGACTAACCAGCCAGAGTCATGGACCAAGCACTAACATACCAGTCAGTATGTGTGATCTTATTAGATTCAAGGTTTGCTGTGGGTGTGCACAAATACACTCTTTTAGGTGTGTTTGAATCAGATCTGAGTTTACCCCAGACCATACCTTTCAGTTAAAGGAAAATCCATCACATCCTATGCTGTGGACCCCTTTTATCCATTCAGAGCATCACACTGTTCAGAGGAGAGATGGATGCTGTTCTTCACCATTGTTTTAAATGGATGATCCTCCCTGTTTTACAAGAGTGCTCATCGTCTTGATCCACACATCCTCTGAGGATCACAGATTCCCAGCAGGAAAATATTACCTTGTTTTATTATCTAAACTACGCTCTATATGGATGTGACTCAGTCCTGATAGCTGTTCAGTCAGATTTTTGTTGGATTATTTTGTTGGATCGAGTGGCTTTGAACTGGAAGAGGTTTTAATTTAATTTTCATTGGATTTTTTTTGTTCTTTCATCCAATCTAATCAGATTCATAGATTTATTGGATACTACAACCTGCAGCCTCCTGCAATAGTATCTATGCGTTGAGAATACAAAGTAATAAATTCTTTAAGTAAAAATCGTAAATGTTTCATGCATTTGTATTCAGCCCCTTTGTACTCTGAAACCCCTAAATAAAAAAATCCAGTGCAACAAATTGCCTTCAGAAGTTAATGTTTTTAATCTCTGTAAAACCAGCTGTTCTGTGGAGGCTTAGGTTTTGTTAGAGAACAAATAGCATCCAAAAAAAACTCACAGCATCACAAGTAGTGACAAGTGTTCAGTCTAGTATATAAAAATGGAAAGATAATCCATAAAGACATTGTTCTACTTGCAGAGGCTTATGGTACCCCAGAGGAGCTTTAGAAATCCAGTCCTCAGGTGCAAGAATCTGTTGACATGACAACAATTAGTCGTGCACTTCACAAATCGAATTATGAAAGAAAACCAATTCTGAAATAAAGCAACAAGAAACCCCCTTTGCAGGTTGCATATTTTTCACTAGCAAAAAGTGGGATCCTATGTAAATGTATTGGCCAGCATAACAGAAAATTAAAACTGCATTTACCCTGAACACGTCATCCCTATTTTATAACATGGTGGTGGCAGCATCATGCTATGAGGAAGTCTTTCTTCTGTGGGGACAAGGAAGCTGAATAGGGCTAAAGGCAGGGAAACCACTGAAGATTAGCTTGGATAACAGTTCAATGGTTGAATATGGACATTTACAGCACAGCTTTTACTCACTTGGGAGTTTGTGAAAGTTCAGGTGGAAAACGTTTGTCAGTGTTTAATAATTCTGATTTGTGCAGAAGCCTTTGTCAGTTTTTCTCCTTGATGTGAGCAAGAACCATCTCTCAGTATCTCTGCATGGAGTATCTCCTACAATCCTGCACAGTAATGACTCTTCACCACCAATGTTGAATGATTAAAGAAAAACAGTAGTGTAAACCCTTTTTTAAATATGCAGCTAGTTTGAAATTTGATTTAAGTATATATAAATATTGTGCAAGATTTGTCAGAATAGTCGTGATCAGCAGCGCATTCCTGCACAAGCACGGCGAGAACGCGCATCGTGCACAGCATTTAAGCTCAAAGAGGAGACAAAGAGGACGTGGACGGAGGATGTTATGATTCAGTCAAGGTGGAGAAAAGAGGTGGGAAAAGCGGGTGAGGAGAAGAGCTGATCATCACCTAACCCATCCTGAGTTTTCCCTGTTTATGTCAGATTAACAATTGGGATGACGTAATTATTTTTGGACTCCAGCAGGGGGCGTGGTCAGATCATCGTGACAGGCATGATTGACAATGTGGATCTCCCATTAAAAGCAACATACACTAAATCTTGAGCACCGAATAGTCTTGAATGTTTTCCCAGAAGATTTTAAAAGTATTCTGTATTTATTTAAAAATCCTGCTCGACATTTCTTAGAGAATTTGTTATAATATTCCTTCAGAAATGTTGTTTGTTAAGCTAGCGAAAAAATTCATACTCCTAGAACTTTTTTACAATTTGTCATGTATAATTACAAACTTGCATTTATTGTTATTGACCACCACTACGTAGTGCATAATCATTGAGTGGAAAGGAAATAGGGTGGTTTTTAAAACATTTCTACAAATAATAAACTAAAAAGCAGTGACATTTGTATTCAGTTCCCTTTACTCTGACACCCCTAAATATTATCATTCCAATCAGCTGCCTTATGAAGTCACCTGTCTGAAAATTAGATTTTACCTGTGTGCAATTTGTTCTCAGAATGAATACAGTGAAGGTCTCAGAGGTTTGTTAGAGAACAGAAGAGAACAACCAGCATCATAAAGACCAAATAACAGCCAGGTCAAGAATAACGTTGTGGAAACATTTAAACCAGGTTTAGGTTATTAAACAGTATTCCAAGCTTTAAACATACAGAGCACTATTCAGTCCATGATCTGAAAACAGAACAAAGTACATCTACAAATCTACAAAGAATAAATGGCAGGCCAGGCAGCTAGAGTAGCAATCAGTGAGATAGCTAAGTGGTACATGGTAACTCTGGAGTAGCTGCAGAGACCCACAGCTCAGGTGGTGGAACCTCTTGACAAGACATCTATTAGTCCAGCACTCAAAAAATCTGACAAGATTAGTGTCATTGTTGAAAGAAATCCATAAGATATCCAATATATGCGTTGCTGCAAGTCATGCATAGGACAGCAAACATGTAGAACACAAAGGTATTCTGGTCATCTGAAGAAAAACATAACGTTTTTGCCTACCTGGAAAGCTCTATGAGCTGCAGAAAATTAACTGCTCATTACACCCTGGCCTCCCCATATACACAGTGGGGAAGCCTCATGCTATGAGGATGCTTTTCTTCACCAAGTACAATGAGTCAGTCAGAGTCAATGGGAAGAAAGCTTGAGCTAAAAGTAGGCAAGACCTAGAAGGAAAAACTGTTAGAGGCTGAACAAGGACAATAAATATTCCACTAGATCTACAATGAAATTGTTTGTATCAAAGCCTTTGGATGTCTTATGCCTCATTTCCACTGAGCAGTACAGCATGGGTCAGTGCGATTCAATATGCTATTTTATGGTCTGGTGTATTCAGCATTTCCAGCACCAGTTGGACTGGGCAGGTGGGGTTAAACCCAACGCCTAACATGGTGTCATACTAGTGCAACAACAAATGTCACATTTTTCTGTTCCCCAATCAGTGGACTGTGTTGTGTGATGCCAGTAGCTCCACCCCAATCGTACTATATCATTGTCCTGTGGACCTACAACTGAAGGGGACCCAGGAATGGTGCAATATGGGTCGGTTGTATGGGCCGCTTTTATAATGGAAAAAGACTAAATACCCTACAGAACCACACTGACCCCTGCCGTACAGCTCAGTAGAAACGAGGTATTAGAGTACCACGATCAAAGTCCAGATTTAAATTCAGTTAAAGATCTGTGGGAAAGCTTAAAAATTGCTGCTGACTTAAGTTGTCCATCCGATCTAACTAATCATCTTGCTGATAAAAAAAAGTCTTCCTATTCTCATTAGCAAACAAGGGGCACCAACTTTCCATTGTTTGCACATGCATATAAACAGCAAAAAAACTTGTGGAAGGTGCAACTGACTATTTATCTGTTGTTTGTGCACCCCTTTCTAATGTTGTCCTGGGAGACTGCCCATATCCAAAGCCCCAGTCTGGACATTTTTTCAATTTTCATGATAAAAAAAATCTGAAAAGCATCCATCATTTTTATCCAACTTGCTATTTATCTGCTAGTTTGTATTCTTTTCCTAAAATAT
The DNA here is from genome assembly GCA_014839685.1 of Anableps anableps. Lineage (NCBI taxonomy): Eukaryota > Metazoa > Chordata > Actinopteri > Cyprinodontiformes > Anablepidae > Anableps > Anableps anableps. Next base: position 19,146,637 of record CM026086.1, on the reverse strand, counting down.
GTCCATTTGAGTTTTCCAATGTCATTTAAGATCTTGGAAACGGTTATCATTTTCAAGCTGTATCACTTCGTTGACCAAATAATTAATTGATTCGAAAAATACGGTATCTTTCAAATCACATACCATTTACAACCATAAACATTTTGTATTAGTCAGTAATGAAATTAGCAACCAGAATAACATTATATCAGTGATCGTTTCAGAATTACACAAGTCCAACCCGTCACTGTAACTATCTCTAAAAATAGCTCTTTGGCAGGGTTTTTTTTTTCTCTTTATATTTCACTGCTGTTGTGACTCCGTTTATGTCTTAACATATCTCCAACAAGTCAGGACATATTCCAGCCCCCCACCTGCGCGCAGAATAGAGCTCAGCAGGGCTGTAATGTCTCTTTAAAAGGCCGATCCCCCATGCGCAAGATCCAGGGGGCTGGTCCTTGATCGACTTGCATGCATGTGTGTGAGCGTATGTAAAAGTGTGTGTATGTGTGTACGGCTGCGTGAGGAGCAAATCGAGATACAGTAGTAACCCAGAGTGAGGTGGCAGTCGTATTCCACATCGACTTGCCCATACACACATCTTTATCTGAGTTCATATCTGTTCAGAGTTGACGTGAAACGGCTGGGCATGGCTTCGGAACGTGGCTGTGGACAATCTGGGATCTGATTTGATCTGGTCTGTTCTTCTTTGTGTGGAGACTGGCTGCACAAGGTAATTCATAGAAGGTGTTTGAAGGGGGATTATTATCCGGAGTATATTTCTGCACTTGTGACCGTCTGTAGGTTGATTCTGATATAGCAGCAGTCTTACAAGACTTCAAGCAGTAAGTCTCTCGGAGCTCTGACTACATTTAAACCCTGTTGGTTATTTATAAGAAGCCATTTATTTGCAGATATGAGTCTTTCGATGTTTATTGTGTTTCATCTGACAACTAATCTGAGTCTGTTTCTTTATATCTTCAACAGGCGTTCATAACTGAGTGTATATCTGCTCTGCTGGGACTTCGCTGGGGTTGAATAGCAACAAAGGACGGGAGCGCGCATTCATGGGACGCGACTTTGACAGCTCTCCGTCTGTTCTCGTATAACTTTATCAGCAGTCACCAGGGGCCAGATTGTGTCTGGAGCCGGAGATAATGGCCGAGGCTCCGCTCCCCGGCACGCTCCCGGACTTAGACGTGGTCATTGATCCGGACTTTGAGCCCCAGAAGCGGCCCCGGTCTTGCACCTGGCCGCTGCCGCGACCGGACTCCAGCGCAGTGAAACCGGAGAGCACCGAGGCGGATATCATACCCGAGGAGGAGGACGACGAGGAGGACAGCGCAACCCCCACGGCCATCACTGTCAATGGCTCCGCTGCGGCGACGGAGGACCAGAGCAGTAACAGCCCCATTACCGATGGTCCGTTCCCCTCCCCGGGCCATGACAGCGGAGGCTCCCCACTCTCCACGCACTCACCGACGGCCACCTCCGGTGCCCTGACTCCCAGCGGCTTGGCTGCAGCACAGACCCCGAGGAAGGCTTCATCCCGCCGCAACGCCTGGGGGAACCTCTCCTACGCCGACTTGATCACCAAAGCCATCGAGAGCTCACCAGAGAAGAGACTGACCCTGTCTCAGATTTATGACTGGATGGTGAGATCCATCCCCTACTTTAAGGACAAAGGCGACAGCAACAGTTCTGCGGGATGGAAGGTAAGAGCAATTCCTGCGCCCACCCGGTACCCCTCCTTCCTCCATCAAAACAAAAACAAAAAGCATGTGGTTTGTTGTGAGCCCACTGATGTGCTGACGCACAAGCAGACAGTCACACGCATCCAATTATGCCATCCCTGTTCAGGTTTTACGCGCGTTTGGGAAAAGAATGTCAGTCATTTGCAATTACTATCAATTACTACAACTCAACTAATATTCCCATTATATCCTCCATACTCTGATATTTATTCGTTAGGTTCATCCACACGAATTACAATATCATGGAAAATGTTAACTATTTAGTAATTCATTCGAAATGATAAACGTGTATTTTATAAAGCTCCATTACACCAAATTATGTTTCAGGCATTTGGGTTTTTTTAAAATTCGGGTTTACAGCCCATGATACTCAAAATTTATTTTCCCAGAAAATTATATTACATAAGATCAATAAAAATGATTTTCTCATCTTCCTCTTGATAATACTCCATTGAGTCTCTATGAGGTTTAGGTTTAGGTCAGGCAAATTTGCTGGCCAGTTTATCACAGTGATACCATGGCCCTTAAATCTGTTATTGGCACTTTTATCAGTGTGGACAGGTGTCCAGACCTGCTGGAAAATGAAATCAGTATCTCTTTAAAGATTGTCAGTATTAAGTGTGCTGTAATTTTCCACTCAAGACTGTGAATAGTAGTTTTTCCTTCCGCTCAACATTCCACTTATATGTATAGCTGCAGGACTCTGTGTCCAGCCAACTTTTTAAGCAATGACCTGCTGTGACTTAACCTCAGTGTGACAAGTGTCAGTGACTGTCTGGTGGACAACTAGCAAGTCAGCAGTGTGCCATATGATTGTGTAGATCATAGTCTGATCATAATAATACATTTCTGCACTAATATCCCTTTTCATTGGTCCTACATAATATTCAAGTTTTCTGAGGAGCAGAATTTTTGGTTTTCATAAGCTGAAAGCTAGAATAATAAAAATTAATAAAAATAAACACTGGAAATATTCACTTTGTGCGCAGATTGTGCATATATATATATAACAATATATTTTGCTGGTTTCAGTTTTTATATTGAATTACTGAAATAAAATCTCTTTTTTTGTTGTTGATATTGTAATTTTTGATACAAACCCATATCATTTGTACAAACAGATCTTATGGCTTGTACTGGCTCTGATTATACATCATTATCAAACTAAATACAAAAAAAATAATAATAATAATCAGAAATCAAGAAGTCAAATCAATTGCTAAAACTACATCAAGATTTAAGTTAGGATCATTAATCACCCCTAAATGAAAATTCTTATCTCATAATTTGGATAACTTGTGCAGAAATCAAGAGACATTTAAAAGATGTTTCTAGATGGCTCTTTTAATCCTTTAGCTGCATGCTGTCATTTTATGACGGGGGTTTATAACGCCTGATGTTGCTTTAAGTGCTACAACTGGAGCGAACAAACGTTATAACCGGTTTGTCTGGAAACATGGTGGCCTATTTTGAGTGTTGCAATCTGGTTTTAAGATGCTCACAGAATGATACAGTTACATAAGTTTGCTCCTGAACAGCAGCTAATCTATTAATGGTTCAAGAAAGCTGACTGTAAACAAAATGATTTAGCAGGAAAAGCTGTGTGGAAAAAATGTGAACTCTAAAAGCCCCCTTTCTTTATGTGTGGTTCAGTATGTGGCTTATTTAATTGTTTTTTGTTGGAATCGCTTTATAGTTCTGTTGTTTATGTTATAAAAGTTAACTTTCCATCATGCATCTGTAAGGACACACACTTTAGTTTGTTTCCCATTTGTTATGTAAACCTTGGCAGTAAGCTATTGGTCTCTTAGGCCAGGTAGGTGACTGCCAAGCTCGCTGATACCAGCATGAGGAAGTTGCATAACTACAGGGTGGCCCTGGGTTTTACTTAAAGGAGTTGAGCTGATCAGCTAACAACATTTGAACCTGCAAAAAAACCAAAATAATAATAATAAAATAAGTATAAGTATAAGCACAAAAGACCAGAGAGCAGAGATTAACACCCATCAGAAGTGGAAAGTGTCGCCCCATGGCATTGTGGGGGCCCTTCAGCCATATTTTGTAAAGGCTTCTCAGGTTTGGTTATGTGATACGCTTCAGCAAAAAGCAAAGAAGGTTACGGGTGTAGCCCCCACCTCCATGTCAAGGCCGGGTTCACTGTCAACATGCAGGCTTGTTACTCCAGGAATTTGGGGCATGAAGGCCAAGCTGTCAGTGGTATAGTGTTACTCGTGGGCTGTCTGTAAATCATAGCTGGAGATTGCATCTTGGGAACTTTTCTAGGACTCTTTTCAGGACAGGCTGTCTTTAACCCAGAGCAAAAGTGAAATACATAAAGCAAAGACAGAAAGACAGGCTTTAAAGCCTTTATTTCACTTTTGGTGACTCTGAAGTCTCACCGCTGTGCAGACCTGGGTTTGAACGCCTACAGTTTCACACACCCAGGATACCTTTGTTGAAGAGATTTGCTGAACAAATCCTGGTAATCCCCCTGGGTTCTCTGCAGCAGGATCACAGCCACGTCATCCTCCTTCATATCAGTCAGTTAGCCATCAGTCCGGGCACAAGTAGTTTAAGACTGACAGCCGTAACACTTTTATCACCTAACATAGATATGTTTCAAATAAGGGCATGTAGTTTGGTCACTCCCTTGTTGTCACACAATAGGGAACAAAGTGTGCTGGACAAGATGAGTACTGTATAATTTTTATTAACTTTGTAATGAGCTTTTCCAATTGCAGGGTTTGCAGTTTTTATTGTTGGTTTTGTTCTTGTTTGACTGCTTTGTGTTTTAACAGGTAAGCGCTCTGATTTGAGCTAGACTTTAGAAAGGGCTTACAGCGGCAGCAGCCCAGGGCCCCAATTTTTGAGGGGCCCCCCAAATTTTTCTTATTTTTTTTTTTTTTTTTTTTTTTTTTTTTGATGAATGTTTGTTTTGCAAACATTGCACTTTTTATATAAAACTCATAGGCCCATATTAGGTGAGTTGTATTAATATTTTTGGATTTTTTTAAGAAAACAGACAATACTTAAGTATTTGAAAATTATAACGTTATAATACGGTTTTTGGGAAACAACATAGAGCTACTGACCAGGGGACATATTAATCCTACCATGCCATACCTGGAGAGGTGCTGGAGTGGTGCACAAAAGTCTGGAATTTCACTGAAATTGAAAGAAGAAGAAAAATAACTTAAATATAGAAAAATATTTTTATTTACAGACTTTATTCATTGTGATTTAAAGTTCCATCCATCCATTCATCCATCAATCAATCCATTCTTAAACTCTGAGCACTGTGGAACTGTCTGTCATTAATTTATAGTGAACTTTTGTATGTATCCTTAAAAACAGACAAATTATTGGAATACTGTGACATATGATTCCCTCTCAGAAAACAACTTAGTTAGCTAGAAAGTTTTAAAAAGAAAGTCACTGTAGAGCCAAGAGTTTTGATCTGCTGAACTGCTTTATTGGAGAAGCTGCAGAATCCTTTTACAGGCTGCACAATAAACTAACACATAAAACACCAAGTGCTTTCATAAAAAGAGATTAGGTGCACCTGTCTAGATGTGTGTGCAGTGGTTGGTGCATTCGTCCATGTGGGAGCGTGGGATTCCTCCTGACTGCAGCAGACCTCGTGCTTTAGTGTTACTTAATCCTGCTTTAACAGGCTCTCTGTGGCCAACCACTGCAGGCCAAGACCAAGTTATGTCATACTTAAGGTAAACAGTTTTCAACACAAATGGTACATATAGTACAGTTTTGTGTGTGTGTGTGTGTGTGTGTGTGTGTGTGTGTGTGTGTGTGTGTGTGTGTGTGTATTTAACCCTGGAGTACAGTCAATATGTTCCTGCTCAGGCATGCCTGTTCTGTTTATAGCTCTTCTGTCTGGTCATGTTCAATCTTATCATCAAGTTCATGATTGTTAAAGTCTGGTGGGGTCTGAAAATAGTTGCACTCAGATTTTTTCCATTAGATAGCAGATATCCTTAAGAACCTTTAAGCTGGAAGAGGTAGATTTTGTTTTGTTTTTGCTGCAACTGTAAAAGCTCTCAGATAAAAGAAAAAAGAAATCAACCTACTCTTCACACTCTCGCCCCCTTCTGACTGTTTCTGGAGGAGTATGAAAAACAAGATTCTGCAGGAACATGATATTCATCAGATATCATGCTAAAAATGTTATTTTCTTTTTTTCTTATACAGAAATTATAAAAGAAGGGTAAAATTAGTCAATTTTATTTAACTGAAATGATCCCTGGGTAATACACTGCAATGCATGGCTGGTAGAGAATACAACTTAAATGTAACCACTGTGATCAACATGAGATGATTGGTTAGTGAGGAAATTCCTTTAGTACTAAAAAAAAAAAAAAATCCAAAAAAGATTAGCCTGGGGACAGAGAAAAGGAAAAGTGGGGGTTGTCTATATGCATCTGCAGGTGTGCGTGTCAAACGCAATCAGAAACCCTTTCAGATCTGGCCCAGAGCCAAGTTGGAGGAGCTCAACCAAAAAGGCAATAAAAATGTGGAGAGAAAGGAGTTGAAGAGGGGATGGTGCATGAAGACTGTAAAAGGAGGAGACTGGAGCAGGGGGGATGAGGACTGAAGGGTAGGGTGGGGGAGGGGTTGTTGGGGTAAATTAACAAACTCTGCTCCAAATTGGTGTCTTACAACCTCCCTCTGGCTGTGATTCCCAGCAGAGGAGTTTTTCAGGGGCAATGATTTGTACAAGCCCACCTGCTCCAGGTGGGTCCTGTTCTAGTTCTATTTTAAGTCAAAGGTTTGTTTTTCTTTTCATGTTTGAGGGAAACTTTGTTCTAGTAAGATTTACAGGGGGATATTACTTCTGTATTACAATATTATACCTGAACAGCATTACTTTTTAAGTGTTTACTGGGTACATTGTGGCATTTAAGTTCTGGAACTTATTGTAATAAAAGCATTGTCTTAACTTAGTACGTAGTTTAAAACTACACCTTGGGTAAAAGAAGCCATTGTAAATTTCAGCAGCTGTTCTGAGTTCAAAAGTTCAACAAAATCTCACAGATAAAAACTGACTAAAATATGTCCAGTGTGAATGATAGTGATACATGAGAGCAGAGTTACATTACTTTTGTTTCCACTCCTAAAATGTTTTCCTGTACAACGCTGAAATTAGTTTTTGTTCTTCCAAGTAAAAAATAATTGTCAAAGCTCAACAAAAAAAGAAGGAAAAACATGAATATCCTGTATTTTCTTTTTCTCTTTTTTTTTTTGGGCTCTCTTCCAGCAACATCACCCTCTGCAAGATCTCTTCTCCTCACAGACTCTCCTTAATTATTCAGCGCTTTCGGGATGAATTCAGATCACTGTATTAATGTTTAAGAGCCCGTTTCTTGGCCGAAGGCGTACCCTCACTCACCCTTGCCGAGTCTGTCTCTCCTTCATTTTCACCACTGCCTTGTTTTTCTCTGTTTCTCTCACGCCATCCCTCATTATTTTCCTGCCAGCTCCCTCATTTGTCTGGATGTAAAATACTGTTGTGGGCAAAAAACAGGCTGTTCCCTTGCAGCTCGCCTTTGCACAACTCTTAAAACCTCTTCTGGGCTCTAATGAAAGGAGATAAATCTCAGGCTTTTTGACTCATTACAAAGAATGACAACTCGGGAGTATCCCTCAAATGCTTCTCTTTTTGCAACCATCACTGCACTATATTTTGAAGTATCCATAATGCTTTGAAATAAATTAAATAGTTTGCAGAAACTGACTTCACTTCAGTAGTTTGGTGCAGACAGGATTTACTGTATAATGTGTTTCCTGTGGAGGTCTGTGTTTGTTAAAGGAGCCGCTTGCACATGCTTCATCCTTGATAACATCTAAATACAAATATTTGTGTCAAACTCACTGATTGCATCTTGTACCCACAATGGGGGTTGAGTTTTATTTAGTTTGCGTTGCATGCATTAACTGGAAATGTGACAAAGTCGAATTAGACAAATATGGGTAAGTCAGGGCCTTTAAAAAACCACATATAAGTTTGAAACTTATAGAAGTTATTTTTAATCATATCTATAAAATAAAATGACAATTTTGCAAGATGATGTTTGATTTACTTATTGCTGTAATTGAATGAATATTCATGTTTCTGTGGTTTTTCCACAACATGTTGAATCAACATCTTTTTTTCATGTTGCTATCAAAGCACCATCAGCATGTTTGTGCATCATCCGATTACACCCTTCTCCTCCAGCTGTTGCTGCACAGACAGGTTGTTCCACTCATATAACTGAGGCAAAGTACACAACTGAAAGTGCAAAACCTTTATCAGGAGATGAAACCAAATGGAGTTTCAACAAATATAGGCTGAAGGGCATGAGCATACAATATATATTTAACATGTTGCGAAAAGGAGAGCAGTGGTTTGCCTGTGGCTTAGTGACTGGGATTAGATGTCCTGTTGTTTCCTTGAAAGCATAGCTTGCATTCCTTTCTGCTGCAAGCTTGCTGTGGAGGTGACCCTAAACTTTGACCTTCCTAGAAAAAAGATAGATAGATGTTTTTTTCTTTAACAAAGCAAATAATTTAGAATGAGCAATAACTCTGGTTAAATGGAGGCCCATGCTGTAGACATATTGTTCTAAGACCTAATGTCTGTGTGACTGTTGTAGTAAATTAAAATGAAACCAGTAATTATATGTCTCCTCCAAAGCCAAGTTTGCACAGTTAAAATAGAATAATTTGGAACAGGTTTAACCCTTAGGGGTTCCTTCAATTTGTGCTTCACCACAAAAAAAAAAAACGTTCATATAAAGTTATCACAATTATTTTTGATCAACATAGAATATTCTTTAAGTGAAAAAAGTTTATTTTTTATATCAGAGAAACACAAAATATTGGCTTAAAAATAGGCAGCTACATTGATTACGGTCTCTTTTTTGGGGGCATTAGTGAGAGAAGTGAGGGAGGGGAGACACGCAGCAAAGGCCTTAAGGTCAGGAATCGAACCCGGAACCTGCGTTGAGGACTATACCCTCTATATGGGGCTATACCACGCAATGCCTCATGACAACATTTTTAAAGAAATTTTTATATCTGGGTCCCTTGGATAAAAGAAGGCCTTTTAAAGACTGCCTTACAAATCATGTCTATTGGTGCATTTTTCCTATTTCTTTTTTGAATGTCATTATTAAATGCATTCCTCACCATATGTAATTTGATTTTTTTTATTTTAACCCTTTAAATGTCCGTTTTAGCAATTAAAGTCTCTTTGATTTTATAGAAAAAAAAACAGCAACAAAGTTCATTTTCTTAATTCCCATCACATCACAAAAACTGTCATTTTTGGGGAAAATAGTGACAAAATATTTTTAAAAGGATTTCAATCCTCAGGTAACTAGAAAATATTGTGGAGGTGGCACAAAAACTGCAAAAGGGAAACAGATTGCTCTGTTTAGTTTAAAAGGTTAAAAGGCTGAAGAAAAACTTGCATAAAAAAACATGAGAAATTAAAATTTACCCCAAATACAGAACCTTGCTAAATTGTATGGCATTTGTGTCAAAACACCAAATATATGCAAAAATAAAGTGTAAAAATGTATTCAATACTCAGATTTTTTAACCTATATAACAAAACATTACTGAGTGTGAATGACGTGAAAGAGAAACTCTGGAAAAAGGAGCAGTAAAGTTCAACTGGGCAGCAACAGAAAGTCTGGTTAGTGATTAAATAGATATGTACTTGAGTCCATACGTAGATGTGAATACCTGTGTAGTCAGGATAAGGTGGTGTTTTCTAAAAAGTCTTTTTTGTCTGATAAGTCGTCGGCCAGGTTGGGGGATAGGCAGCGGTTTGGTCGACAGCTGATAACAGAGTGACCCAGTGAACTCGTCTTGCTTTGCGTATCCACAGTCCAGCCTGTACATACCTCCCATTCTGGCCCTGCTTCTTAGTTTCCCTGATAACCACATTGCTGAAGTGGGGCCCTGTCGCCTCTGCCTTCTCTTCCATAGTCATCACCTCCAAAGCGAGAGCCACTGCTTACTGTATTTTTATAGGTTGCTGTAAGTTTAGTAGGTAACTTAGTTATTTGCAGTTCTGATCTTGGAACTGGCTTTAAGCTTCAATTTGTCCACTTCTTCAGTCAGGCCTCATGAGTCTTCAAAGCACTTACTCTGCAGCTATTCCCATTTAACATTTATTTGACCATGATCAAAGATTTCTGTCTGAAGAGAAATGGTAGTTAAAGTAATGTGTTGCTCACATGAAAGAGAAATCACTCTCATAACCTCTTTTTATGATGCTCTCTCTTATAGATATGACATTAGTTGCTTTCTCTGCACTGTTCATCCCCATCCTCCATTTTCAGCCATCACCTCCCTCTCAATGCACTCATGGCCTCTCTTTCTCATTCAGAGGTGGTCCAGATTCATGATAGCAGATTAAAACCAGATTATTTTAGATTAATCATTTTGGAAGCAGCAGTTGCAGCTAAACTGAGCTAAACCCACCTTTGTATGTGTTTAAAAAAGAAAAAAAACTCTCATTACCCATTTGTGACTGATATGAGTCTTCTTATAAGTGACTATGATAGATAGCTATGAGAAGTTGTGTTTATGATGGTGACATTATTGGCATTTATTTTCACAATCGCACACAGAAATAGAATAGGTACTTCCTAATATGAGGCTTATTTCAATAAGTAAATCTCTTATAGATTACAACTTTTTGTCTGTGTGTGAAAAAAAGTTTCTATACAGTGCCTTTTTTAAGTGTAAAAAAAAAATGAAAGAAAAAAGGCAAACCATCTGCTGGCATAGCTAGCCTGCAGTCAGCTTCTTGATAGCAATGCTGCTGGCAGCTTGATATTGACAGATTAAAAACAGTTACCTCAATAACCTGATAAGAGTGATGTGCGGTGCTCTTTCAGTTTCCACACCGTGACTGCCATTGCTTTCAACCACAAATATTTCCAAACAGCAGAATTAGAACTCTGTATTCCATAAAGCTGAAGAAACACACCAACCTTTTCCTTGGGATGTACTAAACTGTAGGAACGGTTGCGAAAAATTGCTTTGCCTTTCTAAAACCAGAAGGTTTCAAAACCTTAGGAGACCTTGATTCCAGTAATCGGCCAGTCTTTCAAAGTTTGTCTTTGAACTTGACCATGATAGCACCACTTGAAAAGACTGAAAGAAAGTGTGACTCTTTGGAAGAAAATACTTTTTAAGAAAAAAGGAATAATTTAAAACTTTGGCAAAAAAAACAGTATGTAGTTTCAAAACAGTAAAGAAAACAAGCGGTATGATCATCTTTAGTGTTACTACACAAAGTATTGTTAGATTTTAATTAAGGAATCATATAAAATCATCTTGTGTTACTCATCTTTTCGCCTCATTATATTACTTGCTTCAGAAGGTTTTGTAAGTATGAGTCAAAATTAATATCTATACATTTTCGTCCACTTTGGATGTGTTGTCAGCTTGAATCTAGGAGTGGAAACTCTCTAACCACAGAAACGGCACTCCCAGATTTGCTAAGCAAAGACTGAGAGCCATCGAAAAGTCATCCCGCCAGCCACCTGTTCAGCTCTCAGGGTTTCTGAGTGGACACACAGGATTCTCTTGTCTCTGTGAAACCCTATAGGTCAGAGTCACACATGAAAAGTGCGTTGGTGTCTGGTATGAATTTGCACAGCTTCAGATTCAGATGTGTTGCCTTTCTCACACACACTCCAGTGTCCCATGTTGTCCATGCGTCATTAAAATATGAGAATTCTGTTTTTGATTCTTTCTAGACATCAGCTAATAGTTCCCATAATGTTCCTACAACAATTAGTCTCAGCATGACTATGTGCGCTTGAGCCTCAGATGAAAGTAGCGCCTTGAAGTCCAACTCCCATCAACCTTCCAGGACTAATCCCTCTCTTCATGAAGTCCCGGTTAAAGCCCATGACTACAGAGGTTTTTGTTTGTGTGTGTTTGTTTGTGAGGAGGCAAGTCACTGTGGGATGAAGGCAAACCATTGTTCGGCCATGAAAAAGAAAAGACCAGGGCTGATGACAGCAGTTGAGGTTGTGTGCTCATGTGGTGATTGCATCTGAACCTGTTAAAACATTTTTGCACCAACACTGAAAGGGAAAAGTTCATTTTGTTTGTTTTGTATAATTTATAGTTTTTATGAGCATGAAACGTCTTTTTTGTCATCGCCTGCTTGCGTGTGAGGTTGACTGAGAGGGTAGAGGGAAACACACGCAATGGATAGAATTTCAATTACACCCCCCCCCAAGTCCCTCTGTAAAAGCCTGAATCCATCTGTTTTGAGGCACTGCAAGTTAAAAATGGTGGTTGGTTTAGTCATGGTTATTTTCATATGGTTTCCTGCAGTTTCCATGTTTCACGTCTGATTTCTCTGAATTTATTGAGGAGATTATTTGTTTTACAGTCCTGTGCTTAGTCCCCAGTCAAACATGGCTGTTTTATGTTTCCAGAAAACCTCAAACACTAGCAATTTTGATGTTTTTGTGCAGTCTCTCAAACTTCATAGCCTTCTGTTCTTTATGAGAGCAAACAACAGCACATGTGGAGGTTGGAGGGTGGTTGGTGGGATAAATCTGCATACAGTTATAGAGTGCCTTGCAAAGCTCTACAAAACACGACAACCACAAACTTCAGTGTATTTTATTGGGATTTGATGCAATAGATAAACATAAAGTATTATTGAATTAATTGTAAAATAAATTGAAAAGCATTTATTCTGTTTTTTCAACTTCACAATTATGAACTGCTTTGTGTTGGTCTATCACATAATATCCTAATAAAATACATTATAGTTTGTGATTTAATCCTGGTTCAAACAAAACACGTGAAGGTCCAAGAAATATGAATAGTTTGCAAGGCACTGTTCTATTTTATACATTTAGAGTTTGCCTGGTAGTTTATTTGCATATTTGTGCAGAATTAGTTCCAGCCTCCATTTATCTTGAGCATTTCCAGTAACTCCACCAGCTGCATTTTAATGAACAGCAACTGACATTCACATCACGGATTTAGCTTCAAAAGGTAAACACTGTTGCACCAGTGTGGCCATGCTCTGTTTTTTAATTACACAAGGAGAGCAAAAAAAAAACTTCTAACATTTTGTGGTGGAAAATGGCATAGGGGCTAAAATAACTAAAATACCTGGAACTGACTTTGCCAAACTTGGAAGAATAGCCTCAGAAGCCTTGGAGTTGGTATTCATGTCATGTGTGTGCAGGGTCTTTGTCCAAAAGCCAAATCAAAATGATGTCTGGCAAAGGTTACTGTAGAATTCCTTTGCTTTTTTTCTGAGATGACAAGTTACTGACATTAGGAGGTCGCTGTGACTCTGAGAAGCCTTCTTTCATCTTTTGTCTGCTATCATTTATGAGGCCTCGGTAAACTTTTGTGTTTGTACAGCTGGATTTTATTAGGGAGAGTGGACAACGCACTGGTTTGATAAGGCACAGCAGATATACACAACTCGCCTGTTAAAGATATGGGTCGATCTAATAAAAAGGCACCTACGTGCTGATGGTGCACAAACTTGACGTGGCTGTTGGCCAAGTTTTTTTGAATGACTTCATTTGTTTGGGAAATGGGTGAAAAGTGTAAAGACTGACTGAAGAATCTTGTAAAAAAAATAAAAACTCTTTGAAGGCTCACCTTCAGCCTTAAAAATGAAATTTGTGGAGTCAGTGAAATGGGATGCGGGAGTTGTGGGTAGGGATATATCTACATTTAGCTGACAGTGGGAAAGATCAGAACTTAACAAATGGACCGAGAGGCAATGGTTTCTGTGGCATCTTAGCTACTGACCTAATTGCAGTGAACCTCTTCCATCTTAAATGTTCTGCTCAGCTGAAATAGTGTTGCATTTGATGCAAAACTCTTAAGACATTGATGGTACGCTGGAGATATAAGACATAATTATATGTGGAAACAAGGCCAGGCAGCACACTAAGCTGTGCCAAGGCTGTTGTCCTTGAGTTGTTTGAAAACTTAGGTTGGGTCATGAACCTAAGTCATAGGTCATGAGATAATGTAATGTACACCCTGTACTTTCATTGTAGAAGTCTGTGATGTTCATTTGGCAGAAATTTACCTCATGAACATAAACTTGCACACATGCAGAATCTAAATGTGGTTGAACCAAATAATATACATCTCCTGCTGATGTTTGTGTTTAAATGCATCTACCTCGGGAGACCTGCATTTTTTCAACTGACCTTTTAAGATATGCAACTTCTGTAGGGACTTTGTTTTCTTTGAGAAGAATAATACATGCAATTTAAATCTTTCTTGGGTGTGGCCTCTTTCAAGTAAGATTGAATTGTGGATGGTTTACAAAACATCAAGAGTTGGCATGAGCAGGTAGAGATTATAACAGCTTGATAACTAGCCTTGTCTCAGCCAGCTGTCCAACAGTGTGTAGCAACAGGTGGGTAAGGGGAGTGCTAAGGGTCCTAAACCATTATGAAGGCTATGGGGAAAAATGTTAATTTTGAAACTAACATTTTTTAAACCTTGGTTAATGGTTTCAAGGTATACCTTGGTGATGCTCTCTCTCTCTCTCTCTCTCTCTCTCTCTCTCTCTCTCTCTCTCTCTCTCTCTCTCTCTCTCTCTCTCTCTCTCACTCACTATCTGATTTTGGTATCTCGGCAGGAGTAATATTCAGACCTATGAGCTTCATTGCTTACAGGGGCATGAAATTACTCCAAAGTCCCAATCAACATTGGACACTGCTCTTTATTCAAACTCTTTGCTTTTCTCTCTGTCTAACATAGATCGGACTTTCCCTCAGCATTACAGTATTAGAGGTATTTTTTAGGCAACTGTAGATTCATGTATTTGCCTTCCCTAACATTTGCCCATCAATGGTTAAGGCTTCAAGCTGGCTCCTTAGCAAGAAAAGAAAGAAACATTCATGAAAAACAGCATTCATCATTTATTATACACATGCAAACACAGAAAACCCCATTGCAGGCAGCACCCATTCTGTTAGAAATTCACTGCTGTACTTTTCTAATTTCCATGTTCTACCCCAAGCTGGTGAATGTGTAGGAGGCCTCATAAAGTGGGCTTTGTGCTCCATCTGAGCATACAACCACGTGAATGTGTACTACTGTACGGCGAGCAAATTGGCTGGGGGAATGCAGAGGGAAGTCCTTGCCTCAGCTGTTGTTGTACACCTCCCGGCCCCACCCGAGAGTTCCTCTCATTTCTTGCGCACACACACTTTTTCTTTTTGTTGGAGGCCTTCAGGCCACTGTGATGAGTTACAGCAAAGAGAGCAAGAGTCACAAAGAAGAAATTGGGCCCCTCGCCTTCTGCATTTCTCCTCCTCGATCTCTCTCTTCTTGTTCTTTCATTCTTCTGGGGGATGGGTATGTACAGTGTTGGAGCTCGTGATCTGGCTGAAGTCGAGGGAGTTAAACAGTATGTGCAGACCCGCCCTGTAAGACTGTTGCTATCTGAGGGATGGCAGTGATGTAGATCTCTGACTTGGATTCATTTGAGGGTTGTGGTTGTTTCCATTTTTGTTGTTGAAGAAACAAGCCATAACTAAGCAAGATGAATCACATTAACTCTTGTTGATCTTCTTCAACCCTTTTAGTAAATAGTGTTGTCTTTTTACACCAAGGTAGCTGTCACAAGCCTCAGGAGTATACTAAATGCCTTTCATCCTTGTCTTTTTAGTACATGTAGTACATTTTCCCTTTCTAGCTATATGTGGGATGTATCAGTACAGGGGACCAGTCTGACTTGAAATCACAGCTAGAGAATAATGACAGATGACTAAATGACTAAATCAGTGTCAATCCCACATTCTCCTCTTATTTGTCATCTTCATCTGCCCAAAACAAATGACATATTTTGTAACAGCATGACTAAGAAGAGTGAATAAAGTCAATAACCTACTGTCTGCTGTAGATGAGGCCCATGTTCATTTTTTGAAACCATCAAGCCTTCCTAAAAGTGATCATGGAATACAGCAGTACGGTCTGCCCTGATAGGCCTTTGATATTATTATTACAGTGATTTAAGGTGTTTTAAGGCTTTTTAATTGATTTTTAACTGTACTTTCTGAAGGTAAAAATAAAGCTATTGTTTTTTCACTCAAATCACATCACAAAGCAATGTGCTTTAAGCAATGGGTAAATCAACAGGATAAGCTCTGAAACAAGAAATTTTTAGCACTGCAGTAAAGTTACAGAATCAACCTGCAGCCTTTAAAGGTTGTCTTTGTTAGAAATCAGGCTACCAGTATGTTGGTGTCTTCAGGTCTGAATGAGTGGACACAGTAGGCTTCAAACATTCCACATTAAAGGGATAGTTCAGGATTTAAATAGCTATAGGCATTAAATGTGTTACCTGGAATATAGTCTGATTTTGTCATTTACTAGAAATCCAGAAATTTTACGACTGGTCAGAGAGGGGTTGACACTAAAGCAGACTTTTACCACCTTAAAACAAGTTCAGTTTCAGTAACATCACAGCGATTTGTGTGACCATTTTATGAACTTTTACACCATTTTCGCATTACCATTGGATGGTCATTTTCAGAGAAGGCAAATATTGTTTTCACAGGAAATGGAGGTTGGAGGTGGTGCACCTCCAATGATCTTCCTGCTTGAAACGTACTGTGAATGAAACATGTTCAGACTAATGGATTAATAGAAAAAACTGTGTAAATTCAAACAGCTATAATATTTTACTTTTTCCACTTCACATCAGAGAAACTGACTGCTTCACAGTATGTTTCACACAGGAAGATCATCTCCTCCTGCTTCCATTTCCCATGGCTTCTGTGTAAATAACCACCAAAGGCAACAATGATTTAAAAGTTCAGAAACTATCATTTGCCTAAGATGCTATAAAGCTTTTAATATTGGAGTCATTGAAGACTATAGAAGTCCATTTTGGCCTCGGCCTCTCTTTGACTAGCGATTAATATCC
This sequence comes from Anableps anableps, assembly GCA_014839685.1. Classification (NCBI taxonomy): domain Eukaryota; kingdom Metazoa; phylum Chordata; class Actinopteri; order Cyprinodontiformes; family Anablepidae; genus Anableps; species Anableps anableps. The sequence goes on along the minus strand of CM026086.1, from coordinate 19,129,945 downwards.
ACCACCACAACCAACTAATATGAATTGGCACTTGGACTTTTTATGCTCTTGACTATCAGAAAGGATTGTTTAGTTTTACTTAAGCTACAAGTGAAATCAGGAAAGCTTTCAAGTCCAATATGTTCTCTGACAATTCAACACCTTAGAGTGAAAGTATTCTAACTATAATTCAGTTACATTTCTTTTTAAATGTCATGAGAAAACATAAATGGTGGAACATTTTATGGAGAGTTGAAATAAATTAAATCTAACAGAAAGCATGAAGCAGATAATACAGTACCAGTGTACAGCAAACCTCTTTCTCCCCATATGAGCTCCATAATATTGTGGCAATCAGACAGTACAGTTGCTCGATCAACTACTTTTACAGTATAGTATAAGTCTCTTAGCTCCCCTCTCTCGAAAGACCTTAATAGGTTGAGTGGAGATTATGTTTTTCTTTTGCAGAATACATTGGACAGAAATCCATTTTTATACGACCACTTCAGTAAAAATGTGTATAATTAAGTTTTATCTTTGCTGATTGGCTCAACTGTCCAGTTTAAAAAAGAACAATATCAAATAACTATTTCCAAAGTGTTTTCTTCCTTTGTGGGAGCTGTAAAATGCTTCATCTCTGGAATATGGGTTAGTGTGCCTCATGGTGTCTTGCTGCATCTTCCTACTTCCCCTTCATTTTTTTCTTTTTTTCTTTGGCTTTTCTGAGCTTTTTTTTATTTTCTTGCCCATGGCACAGTTTTCTTCCCTTTATTTCTGCTACCACAGCAAAACAATGTCACACAGACTACAACAATATTTAGAAGAAGAATAGAAATAGAAAGGGATTATCTACTGTGTGCTGCAGAACCTTAAATGCTTACATAAGCCCTTTTTAGTGCCTGGTGTCAGTTGGCTGCAGGTTGAACTTTCCATTTTGCTTGTTGCCAGGGATGCCCTCATCCTCCCTGTGGTGGTGTCAAGCATTTAAAGTGTGTGTGCGTACTTTAGTTATCGCTGTATCTCTGCAGGCCACATTTATATATGTACAGTGTGCCGGTTGGCAAATATCAACAGAAAATCTTGCACAAAGTATTCACTGATATGCATTTTTTAGGGAAATTTCAGCTTAAAAGAGCCGATCTAATACAGCTAAATTAATGTCGTTAAGAGAGTTTGCTCCTAATCTAATAGTGAGGTGCGTAACTGCTAAAAATTGGAAATACAGGTTCATACATGATTTTGTGAAATTTATTATTTTTAGAAGGTATCTTTAGGGATTTGGTCTCAGGTAGAGATTATTGCAAAGACAAATTTGGATCTTTAATCCACTCTTTAGCATTAAGCAGCATTAGCATGTATTTTTCCAAGTCGCAACACCACAAGATAGAGAGCTCATCAGTTTTCTTCTCTCAGACTCATCTTCTCTTCATCCGTCTCCTTCTTTTGCTCATTTTCAGTCTCTCATCTGTGAAGCTCAACCTTCCTCTATCTTTCTCTTCACATGCCCTCTCTGCTGCTGTATGATTACTGAAAACTGTATGGAGACAGCAAAAGACCAGCTGAAGAGCAGCTGACGCCATTGGCTGGCTCGTACTCCACCCTCACTCATGATTGGCCGCAGGCCTCGACATAGGACTCAATCAGCTGGGTGGAAGTGTATGTAGGTCAGTGTGTAGCGATGTGAGCTGTCTTTCTTGTTCTGCTCCCCTCCTCCACTGACTTGGTTTTGGCGAACCGGCTGTTGTGTTAATTGGCTATGTTCCAAATTTCAAATCCAGACTTGAGGGCAGAAACGAGAGGCAGAGTGAGCTTAAAAACGAGGAGGGGAAGTTGAAGAAGCAACGAAAAGGAAGAGGGCACAGATGGGGGAAGGGGATGGGTAAAGATTTGTGCACCCTGTTGCACTCAGCATTGCAATACTACAATGCCTTTGCAAAACATAAACACTCATGAAGTAGTCATTGATAAACCATCTGATAAATATTGAAGCACACCTTATATTCCTTTGGTTTAAATAATGCTAGAGATGGAATAAAGGGAAACAATGAGCATCTGGGATATATTCATAGCTCATGAGCTTTTCCTAGTAACATTACAACCATAAGCTCGAAGTATTCTATTTGCATTTTATGATAAAATAAACCCAAAGTAGTGTATAATTGTGAAGTTAAAGGAAATGCATACATAGTTTTCAATTTATTTTGAAAATAAAAATCTGAAAGGGTTTCAGCCCTCCCTGAGTCAATACTTTACAGAGCCACCTTCCACTGTAATTACAGCTGAATATCTGTAGGCATATGGTACTACTAGCTTTGCAAATCTATAGAATGAAACGTTTGCCTTTTTTCTGTCCAAGACAGCTAAACCTCAGTCAGATTGGTCCGATTTATACAACCCCATTGCAGCTCTGGCTGTTAAGGGTCATACTTTTGCTGCAATGTGCAATTCAATCCCAGTTTTCCCTTGTATTTAGCTCAAACTATCTTCATAAAAAGTGTAAACATTATTTCTTATGGCATTCCTCTTACCACTCTCCCATAAAACTAGATAAGTGGAGTGCATATCTAACAGTTGGCCTGTTGACAAGTTCTTCAACCTCCTCCAGAGTTAACATTTTATTTTTAGGATTAGTACAATTTTTTTTAGAAAAAAAAAATGTAAACCTACACAGAATTTTCCATTTACCTCACAACACTTTTGTGTTGATCTATGACATAAAACCTAACTAAAATACATTGAATTTTTTGGTTGTAACATGACAAAATATCTGGTATTGTACAGACTACAACAGATTTTCTTCTGTTTTTTCATGTTGGTTTGTCAAAACTCCCATTTTTTTTGCTAAGCCTCACTGTCTGGCAAACGCTTTAGATCGGAGATGGTTTAGTGATTTCATCTGTCAACTGTGTGACTGTGTGGGCACAGCGAAGCCATTCATATGCATGGAAGTCCTACCACAGCTGCCTCACGTGTCCTATTCGAGCTTTTAAAGTGAGTGCATTGCCCAAGGAAAAGCCAGCCCGGTGTTTCTGTGCTCGGCTCAACCAGTGAATAATTCACGATAACCCAGATTCTTCTACAGTGTTTACTCTACCCCCAAGTACTCCCACAGACACCCAGCAATACACACATTTGTGCACCCACTGTAAATGGTGTTCCCTAGGCGTTGCCCTCAGCAGACTAACCCAGACTAGCAGACTGTGAAAAGCAGACAAAATAAAGTCTACACTTCACTTTACTACTCCCTCTGCACCCATGTCTGTCTGCATACTTCACATTAAAAGTGCCTTGCAGCAGTCTGTGTTCTCTGCAGTCTTCCCTCCTCTTGTCTGTCTGTCTCTATCTAACACATCTTACCCCTTTTCTAAATTAAAGTTGTTGTTATTTTAGGAACCCACCATAGAGTACACTAGAACCCAATGCAGTTTGAACGCAGCTCAGTCCACATCTTATAAATCTTGTTTGGTCGTTTGTGTCTTCTTCTCACCCTGCCCTGGCTTTGAACTTATTATACTGGATTCAAGCTACTCTAACCCATCCACATGCACACACACACTCATACACACACACACAGATAGGGAATGACTGACTTTAGCCTGACTTTACCCCTCTTACTCATCGAGACGCTGACCCACTTACAGCACAGTGGTACACCAGACGGGATTTTCACTCTCCGGCACTCTGGGAAAAATAAGCTACAAACAACTGATTCTGCATATGCATAAACATGTACTCATACAGAGACTTGCTTACTCAGGGACAATTAATGCAGATGTTGGTACACAGTTTGCTTTGGTGGCATTAAATAACCAGTACATGTTTTTCAGTGATGAAAGAAAAGCAAAAAATATCCTATTTACTAAATTTTAAGGCCCTTTTCTGACACTATTGATAATTACCACAAGAATATGCATAATCACATTTGATTAAGTCCATTCCTGCAGAAAGGTCCCTCCATCCCCCATCTTCTGCTTATCAAAGACAGGGTCGAAGATGAGGAAGGAAACTCAGACCTTCCTCTCTCAAGTCACAATCCAACCCATATGGAATCTCGAGGTGTTCAGAAGAGATCTGTGATATCCCATTGAGTTCCGGGTCTGCCCTGAGCTCTTTCTCTAGTCAGAATTATGTTGAATACCTTCAAGAAGAAGGTTCCCAGAAAGCACGTGAATCAGATGCTCAAACTATCTGAACAACTTGATGACAAGGAGCACCAAACTTTATTTCATGGTCTCTCTAGTCCAAGGTAGAGCCTTAGCACCTAATCAAAGACGCTCATTTTAGTCACTTGTATGTCATCTTTCAGTCATGATTCTTATATTATGACCAGACGGTAAGATCATCATCTACATCGTTGAACCAATGAATTGATAGCTTTGTCTTTTTCATGAAAGCATATTGCCATCAGTGTTACAACTAATAAAGTCTTGATATCTCTCTTTCTTGCACCAAGATACTTCAAGTCTTGTTGGACTTACCATCGATCCAGAGGGAGCATTTGACCTTTTTCAGTTGTGAACCATTGTTTCAGGCTAAGAGAGGCAGACTGTCATCCAGGCTGCTTTCCCCCTTTCATATCTCTACAACTACACCTTGAGACTAAGACCTCAAAGACAGATAACATTAATAACACACTTATCACTGTACATTCAGTATAAAATCATGGATAATAGGTGGCTAGCCGAGCTCATCTTAGTGTACTTTAGCTAATGTTAAAACAAGGCTAGTAGTTATAAGACAGCTAACAGAGAAAATCTGTTTGAAACTTTAGTCCAGTATTAGTCTAGTACTACATTGATTCAGGTTCTTGGGAAAAATGGATTGGGCAATTAAAGGGGTGGCCTTATGTATTTTCCAGGCACATAGTGCCATTTTATAGCACAGTCAAGTAACTATGTTACCTTCAGTTCTTATAAAAATCCTGTATATATCAAGCATAACTTAAAAGAAATTTGACTTCGCAATTAGATGCCTTGAATGTGACCTCTGTCTCTTTAAGAAGCTCCTACTCTTTCCGACAGTCCACCTTCAGCATATCATCACAACAATACTCCATTAAGCCGTTTACAACTGTTCTTAAGAGCATTGGACTGAGAAGTAGTTCGTATGAGAAGGTCAGCAGATGCACAGCTCCCCCAGGTGTTTCCTAATTGCTGCTGCTGCTCATTTGGTGGAGCTGAGTGGGGAAGGCACAGGGGAGTAGATGCTCTATGAGGTGGAAGCTTGGCTGGAGATTGCAGTTCTGAGGAGGAGCTTTGGGTAAATAGGCTGCGCTTTCTGGGAGCAAGCGTTTAGGCACCCCCATATGGCTACCATGGAAGATTCAAGGATTCCTCAAACATGCATGAAAAAGTTAAAGCAACACTCCAGGTATGTTTTTGATGAGGGAATAACATAATAACATGATATAAAGCTCAAAAAAGTCGATTTTACATATTACTGCCCCTTTAACACATAAATGTTGGTTCATTTAATATGAACAAAAAAGCTGGTTAGCCTAACTTACCTTAACTTAGTTAGCTTGACTTAGCATGAAATATTGTTGATTTATTCAATACAAAACTATAAATGTGTGTATTGCTAAACATTTTTGGTTCATTTTTGGTCAAAGTAAATATGTTGCAGATATTAAGTTTTCAAATGACTGAGATGTGTTTTGTTGTTTCTCCCTCCTTTAAAATTAAACAGATTTGAAGTCCTGATCTGTGTTTCAAAGCAAAAGATTCTGTCTGTGCTTTTGCTTTATTTGGTACACTTTTCATTGGCAGCTTAAAACTAGACAGAATATATGGAAAAGTATACAGCAACATACAGGGAAAGACACCGCCTAAGCATGTAATACTGTACATTTAGTGTGACCACGCTTTGATATGATAGAATGATAGAAATTACTCAAGACATTTTAGCAGAGAGAAAGACACATACATTACAATGCATTTATTAACTGTTTATGTTTTCTTAAGTTACAACACTGACAGGCTAGAAAGAGCCAGCTCAGTTCTTTTTCTCTACTAGATCCTATGACCAAGCAGGGCAGCAACCAACCAATGCAACACCAACACTTCCCCTTTTTATTGCTTATTTCAGGCAGTTGGACAGCACGTGTCACACCATATAGGGTCTAGAGGGAGGTTAGTATGTTAGTTAGGTAGGGTAAAAGTCACAGCTTTGATTTTGTTAAAATGTCACACATCAGGCACCTAATGCTACTTGCACAAGCTGATTATTTTTTTTAGTTTTGTTTTTTTGAGAAATTTACTATTGCCCTCATTGTCTATGCATCGTTTTACTTTGTAATGTGCCCTTTAATTGTTTCCGAATCTACGTGGATATGTTGCATGACTAGGATTCAGCAGCAAGGCTTTCAAAACCAAAAACATTTGTGTCAAAGCTCTATAGGTCAGTGTTAAAGACTTTTTTAGCACTTTTTTGGGAGGATTTCGGATTCACACACAGATCAATGTGACGTGTAGGTTTCTTTTTAACAGCATGTAGAAGGTGTTAAAGAAGTGTCGATCCTTTCAGAAAAGGCCTGTACAGCTCAAAAGCTATTCTCGCATATTATTTCTGTCTCGTTTCTCTTTTTCTTCCATTTTCTTTCCTCTATATTCTACAAGGCCATATCTCATGAACTCAAAAGACACTCCCCTTTCAAAAGTACTCAGCCCTGTCAACCTGCAGTGCGTACATGTTCTTGTTTGTGTGAAAGCAGACATTTGAGCACTTTCTAGCCTTTCTGCCTCCACAGAGAAAGGAACATGTAGGAGGAATAACATAAAAAGATGGAAGGAGAAGAGTTGGGAGAAGGAGGGGCAGATTGAGTGATTGCTGCTCTACAGTACAAACAGGGAGAAGAAACCAAAGAGTAGAGTTCTGGCCTGCAGCCAGTTAGTGCCACTATGCAGCTTTTGTGTCAGGTTTGACTTAGAAAGGACCTTTCAGAGAGAGGAGAAAAAGAAGTGGAAGATGACAAAAAAATATAGAAACTGGGTATGAAAGACTCTTCGAAAGCAGGACAGAACAAACCTTGGGGGGGGGGGGTACAAGGATTTAAATTAAAGCTTATCCCTCTCTTGTCACATCCATCTTTAAACTATCCTATTTATTCTACTACAAGTCAGGCATAATGTCAGCTTACTTTCATGTGCACATACGTTAAGTGGACTGACCGTGCAGTTGTACCTGATACAATGTTCTCTGATGTGCATCAATTTCAAATTATTTTCACATTACAACCTCAAACTTTGATGTGCTTTATTGGGATTTTGTGATATCATGATTTCAATAAGTGGTGCATAGTTTTGGAGCTGAAAGCAAAAATGAGAAAAGGTTTTAAGTCACACATTGTATTCCAGTGTGCAACTTATCTTTAAAATTGTGAACAATACCGCTCCTCCACCACTGAAAAACTTTGTCCAGCTCTGCTCTGAACTGGCAACCAGGAGTTCCAGGTCCACGAGCTATAATGACTGCAGAAAACTCAAACATAGCTCAGACAGCCTTCTCATTCGAAGACATTAAATAATGGAACAAACTCCATGAAAGTCTTAAACTTTCCACCTGAAGGAAGGACTTTTCTTGTAATGTCAGGAAATTGTTATTAGAAAATCAGCCGTGTCAGCACTGAAAATTGAAACTGTAATTATGTTGTTGACAAGACAACTATTCATCTAAATGGCAAGAAGAAAGCCATTAGGAAGTCAAAACAGTTCTCACTTTGTCATATCCCATGAAGGAGACAGTAACATATGGAAGAGGGCGCTCTGATTGATCAGATGCCACCAAAATGTAATTTTAATGATTTGCTGAAACATCCTAAGTGCACAGTTTAAGTCAAAACGAATCCGGGTTTTTTTTTAGCTGGAGAGACAACTTTCCTGTAAGTTTTTTAGTGCATTTCAACACATAAGACTACATGTGAAGCCAACTAACACTGAATCCTGGAAGAAAACCTGTTAAAGGCTGTAAATGACTTGAATCTGGGATGAACATTTGTGTTGGTCACATAAAATCCCAATAAATACACTGAAATTTGTGATTTTAATGTGCTAGAATGGTGAGAAAGTTCAAGCTGTAGTAAGCAAGGCACTAATTCAGCCTCTCAAATGACCCTGTTCACCTCGATTTTTGTGTCATTTTGGATGCGAATAACATGGCAGTGGATGTAAGAATTTCCAGCCTGATCTTTGAGCCACACTAAGTGTTAGTGTGTGTATTGTCATATATGAAGTGTAGAGTTTAAACTTTGAGAGCCTCAGAAAGCCAGGACAGAGATGGATGAAGGGCCTCTGGTGAACCCATTGAACCTTCTCTGTTTCAGGATAACTGGGTGCAAAGACGCCAATATTTGCATCCCCCAGTAACCCCTCCATAGGAATGGGATATTTAAGTTCATGTCCCTCAAAATGAACACTGAGACTTATAACAATATAACAATATACAGTATGCTCAGACAGTGCTAATGAAATTCCTCCAGAGTCACCGTGGCAATGAAGTTCACATCAAAGAGTGTGGTAGTTAGATGAAGCCAGGCGTTGTAAAAATAACAAACCTGTCCAGAGTATGAAGATAAATTATGAGTTTAATTCCATTCATGAAAGGAACAACTTACTTGTTGGTAATGATTTATTGGGGTTGCATTCCTCATAGCAAAGAATGGAATAGTACAAAACACTGGGGGAAAATTGGTGGGTCCTTTTGCAAAAAAAACCCAAAACAAAACATATTTTCATGCTTCTTAGCATGTTACTAAAATACTGGCAACATTTAGGTTTTAAACCAGACAAAATGCATAAAAGTGTATATTTGATCTTAACTACAAAAAACACTTAAAAGGCATACAGATTTAAAGAAAATGGGTCAAGACAAGGAAACAAAGCCATCACAAAAAAATTCTGGTATGTACTGCTCAGCACACTTTGCAGCAGCTGTGGGTTATAGTCTCTGTTTAGAGTTCATGTCCTGTTTCAGCAAACCACAAACAGATAACAGCAGGGGTTTAGTTTCAGTCACTGCAGCTGATTTAATATTTTACGGTTTTGTTTTATTTTCTTTTGTATTGTTTAATAAATGTAAAATCCTGTAACTGAACCCTTACAAATAAAATCAATTACCATAAGGAAATCGAAACTCAAACTTTGAGTAGGCATTAATGAAAGAAATTTGCGTCTTTAAATGCATTTTACAAGGAGTGAGTTGGATATGCAGGTTTGAGCTGACGGAGCAGCATCGGGTTTGGCATCATCATCTCCTTCAGCAGTGATTAATGAGCTTAACAGAAGCATGCTTCTCTCACATAAATAGACCTGGTTGAACCTAATGTTTGCTTGTCACGTACACACGTCCAAACCCATACAATGTACACGCAGTATGTATCCAGATATAATTGTGTTGGACACACTCATACATGAACTTAAACAATCCAGCAAAGTGGGTCAGGGGGTCATGGAACAAAAGCTGGGCTCCAGACACCAGGATTTCAAAGGACCCTTTGACTGTGGGTTTAAAGGAAGTGAGGCAATCACAAGAGAAGGGGGGGTGGGGGTCTGTATGAGGGTTGCAAAGTTTACAGCTGAGAAAATGCTTTTTTGTCTTGATAATTTTTATGCTGAAATCTTTTTTTGTGTGTTTGCATAGTTTTTAAGTTTACTGCCTAAATTAAAGCCCTGCATTTGCAGAGATGGTCACATCCAGGGCAAAATTAGAGAAGAACATATAAAGCTGAGCCAAGCTACTGCTTTCCTTCCTTTGGTCTTGAAACAGGAAGTCACGTGTTTCCTCATGAGGGTTCAGCCTTTAGGGGCTTAAGAGAAGTTCACTGCTGCTGGTAGGGACTCTTACATGAGCTGTTGGTGTATTTGCAAAGGTTAGGATCTCCCCTTTGTCCTAAAACACACATGGAACGCTTACTCAAAACAAAGGACAACGTGCATGAGCAAATGCATGTCAAAGAACCTTCAGTGTATTTATCCTTCCTTTTCTCCAGCTGCTCAGCTGGTGTGCAGGCAGATAGAGAGCCAGCAGGCCTGCAAGTGCTGACATCAGCAAAGGCTGAGAGACAAAAACAGGAGCATAAAGAGAGAAATACAATGCATTCAGACAGAAAAGCATTTTAGTCCTGGGATGATGAGTAGTTTAGGTTGATTAAGACGGCTAACATAATATACATCACTTCATAATCAGTATTAGTATAAATTTACTCACTTTATTAAACTATTTTTTCTACATTGCCTGAACAGTAAAGAAACTGTTAAGGAGACACGGGTCAAACATTCAACCTGATAATGATGACGTTGATGCATTCTGAGATCACCAAATTAATAGTTTATGTCATTCTAACCAGTTTATCATTTCAGTTTCCTTTCCATTGCACCTTGTCCTCGGTCCTGGTAAAGAATTCTCATCTTGCTTCATACCATAACTGTGCACAAAGTGGAAATTAATATTTATAAGAAATTCATTTTTAGGACAGTCAATAAGTCAGTTTTAAAAGGTGATCAGACCAAATGAGATAAAGGGTGAACTATTTGGACTACACAGGAAACACCACATCCATGGTAAAACATGGCAGCATCATGTTATGGGTATGCTTTTCATTAGCAGTAGCAGGGCGGCTGGTCCAGGTTTTGGGGGAGATGGAAGGAGCTAAATACAGGACAATCCTTGTAGAAAACCTCTTAGACGCTGTAAAAGATTTAAGGCTGGAGCTGTGGTCCACCTCCCAACAGAATAATGAGCCTAAGCACACAACCAGAGCTACAATAGAATAGCAAAACTCCAGGCCTAAATCTAATTGAGAATTTGTGGCAAGAAATGTGATTGAAAGTAAACTATTTGCTAAAGAGAACTGGCAAAAAAAGTTTGACAAAATGTAAAAAAGTTCAATAGGTCTTAATACTTTTGCAAGGTGATGTACCTTCATTAGCTTTTATAGCAACAACCTGTTATTTTCATAAGAATCTTAATCTCAATAAACTACAGCATAAATAGTCCTTTTACAGTTTTAAAACCAGTATCTATAACCTGTAAAACCTGTGTGGTGATGGCGTGTGATCTGGTGAGTACACTGTATCTGTTTTTAGCATCATAAGCGTCAAGAGCCCCCTGAATTGCAGTGGTGCCCCAACACTAATTTGAACCAGATGTGAACTTCACTGTTACACAAGAATTCGACACACATGCGAGCAGAAATTGGCTTCCGACCAGATCCGAGCGACTGGACTCACTCTTTTAGTTGTTCATGTGAAATGCTCCTATTGCCATAATCTATCTCCAGGAGATTGCAGCTCACTTTCAGAGGAGTGAATAGAAGGTTTTAGAGGTTATTAAACTGCAAACGTCAACAGATAGGAAGCAACCCAAACTAAATCCCATGGGCATGACTGCAGTAAAGCCCTGAGGTGTTATGAGCAGAGTGTGTTGTGGAAACACTGGTTCAAAGACACAGCAGATGTCAGTGTCAAAAACACCCGCGCACACAAAGCAGAAGGAGTATTGGAGACTTGGAAAAAACAAGAATCTCCTGAAATTTTGATCCCAAAAAGAATCAAGTTCATGTCATCCACATGGTCTGTGCACATTCACCAAAAAGGCTTCATTACAACAAGCACTCGTCGCTTTGGGACGGCGCAGGACATCCCTGCTGGGTTTTATCAGTCCCAGTTCCAGGACACCATGTCCTCAGGCTACGGAGCAATAGAGCCTGCCAAGAACATACGCAGACACACATAAAAACACATACACAAGCACACAAGCAACAGAAACCACTCAGTAAAGACAAAGGCAACTTATCTACCGAGAGGGAAAAGCAGCTTGGCAAGGGAGTCAAAAAGCAGCAAGCTTCAAGAATCCTGTCATTTTTGTGAATTTAAAGAGTTCGAGCTGCACCACACCCAAACGCTGTCCATTCAGATAAACTTGCACATGGGTTGGTCAGGCCATTTGGCACAGAATATTTAAGATTTGAAGAATCTAACTTAGAAACACATTCTGAGAAGCAAAACAATAGTTATTTTACATTACACTGTAATTTTCATAAAAAAGGGGTTTAGCTTTATTTTACAGAATGAATGAAGGATAAATACTCTGTTCACAAAGTGACTGCAGTAAAAGCTCGTTGTTAAGCAGATAGTTTAATCTATGATTAAAATGTAAACGTGATTTGGAAGTCAGCAGGTGACCTTATTTTGCAGGTATACCATCAGTTTTGATAGAGATTTATTATTATTTGAAGCATATTATAGAAGACAACCCGCATGCTCAACTGCTATGGAGGCAGCCTGTTGACCGAGAGGGGATGCAAGGAATGTTGTGTTCTAGGACATAGAGGCTGGGCAGCCAAGCCATTAGACAGTAATGACTTAGAGCTGATCTGCATGGAGCAACTACACAGCTGTTATGCATGCAGGGTTTTTTGTTAGTTTGTTTTACCATTTCCATATTACCGTCTATGGGCCTGTACAAAACCTGGCTACCATGGAGACTGAACACAAGCCAGAGAAGATACAGTGCTGACCAAGGAGAGGAAAAATGATTATATCTAAAATGAAAGTAGGTTATTTAAAAGTTATTTTGGATTGATCTGGGTTTCTATTCTGTTGTATTTAATCAAAGTCAAGTAGTTCAAATGGAAATCAGGGCCAAAATAAACAGAAATATGATGTAATACAAAGCTTTCAGTGTAAATTTTTACAAGTCAATAAATTTATATGTGAGATTTGTGCAAATCCTGAAAACTGGTTTGTTTACAGTTACTAAATAGAACTATTAAGTGACAAAAAGGCTGGAATGGGGAGTACCTGTTGGCAAATGGGCAATTTAACCCATTGTCATCAAAGACATGGTGGAGTCCTGGAAATTAGGGTCCAAAGAAAAAAAAACAAGGTGAAAAATGAGGCCCTCAAATTAAACTCCATATGGCAAAAAAGATAAAGATTGAAGGTGACAGAGAAGGACAAGGTGTAGAGAAAAAGAGAGTACTCAGAATATTAGGATTAGCGGGGTGCCTACATGATTAATTACATCTCTGTATGATAGAAGCAGCATGGAGGAGTGACAGGGAGACGTGGGGATGACAGAATCATTTATGATTATGGGTTAGCAACTGTTGCTATTCCTCTAGGACAGTTTCCTGCAGGTAACATGATGCATTTGGGAAATGAGCCTAATATCTATCTGAAGACTCCCAGACAGATTTTGATTACTTTGTTTATCTTTTTTTGAATTTCTTTAGATAGGGGCATACTTTTTAAAATCTTTTAGCCTACTTCATGTTGTCTGACAGGTTCTCTTTATGGAGTTTTAGTAACCCAGGGTGGGATGTGGTTGATGACGTTTAATTCAGCTGTACAAAACTTGGGGTTTATTAGAGTTACTTTTGATTTAATGGGGCAGATTATATTGTTACAGTCAGGTTGGTTAGGATAGCTATTTGTCCTTCATGAATAAAATCATAATTTGAAAGATGCTTTTTCTATTTACTCAGTCTGATATCAAAATTTGTTTGATGATCTGAAAACTTCTTGTGTGACAAAAAAGCAGAAACAGCAGGAATCTGTAACAGGACACAACACTGCTTTTGCAATGATAATTTTGAAAATACAACATAAACACACCTTTGCACTTGATGTTTGTTGACTCTGTGTACAGTCTCCAGCTCTGATTAAAGCACACTGACCTAGTGAAGCTACATGAGGGTAACATGACTAGCAGGCTTTTTCAATGACCTGCAACGATTGGCTGTTAGATGTGGGATGGGTCAGCCAACTCCCCCCACATCGAGCCAGCCTATTGGAGAAAATACAGGAGCGTACAAGGCGTTCTTTGAACATGTGGCCTTACACAACAGTGTCCACACAAAATACAGGAACAGGCAGAGAGAAGAGGGAGAAAGGTGGAAGAGGCAGTAGATTCTGTTCTGTAAGAGGTTCCTTTAAGATCTGAATTTGTTTACAAAAATTAAGCCGCATGAATATAAAAAGATGAAGGTGTAACCGAAGTCCTTCTGGCAACTTCCAGATCCCCACTCAACCCATGCACATAAACACAAGTTAGAGGGAGAGCGAGAGAGAAAGAAACCAATCTGCTGGCTGGGAAAAGGCGCTCATGATTGAAGAGAATGGAATGTTCTGTCTGCAGTCCAGAGCTTCAAGCAGCTGGAACCTGGACCAAGAGTGTGTGTTTGTGTGACTTTCTGAGTGTGTGTGTATGCAGGGTCACAGTAGAAATAACCTTCCCCTCTCTGCAGCGTTAGCACAGACTTGTGAGGCAGTTTATTTATAAAACCGGCTTATACGTGTCAAAGACCTGCGTGTTGTCTACACCTCTGCCCCAGGCCATAATTATGCTAACTTCTAGGCTTGCTCATGGGTGACTGCAGATACAAGGAAATTTAACATGTAAATTTGAAGTCTACCACTTTTTCAAATGCTGGACAATTTATCACTATTTCGCACGGTAAATGAGATGACATGGACCCACAATGGTTCCTTTCTCTTGAAAACACCAACCATTTTCACTCAGGTTTATCTTGGTGAGGCCATTTAATGGACTTTGGAGAGCAAAATCCAACCTCAGATCTGGGAATGATGTCACATGAGTTGAGCACATTCTAGTTGTATGGCTGAAAACCACTAGGATTTGGTAATTGTTGTGGTACTAAATACTTTCAGCAATGAATTTATCTGCATTTAAACATAAAAGGAGCATGCTCATAAATAGATATTGCCCAGTACTATATGGGCTTCTGGTATAGTAAAATACAAACCTTCAGAGGTGCCGATAAATCATTTATGCTGGCCACTGAAATTCCCCTGGAGGTTTCTTTCTGTTTGATGGGAGCTGTTCCTTTCCACAATCGCCACATGCTTGTTCAGCAGGTAGTATTGCTGGAAAGTCAGTGACTTTATCCAATTGGCTAGGCTTCCTTAAAGCTGCAAAATGTAACTTTTATAAAAATATGTGTTTTCCATATTTGTTAAAACTGTCACCATGTCGTGACAGTATAATACGAGACAGATAATCTGTGAAAAGATTGAGCTCCTCCACCTCTTCCCAGTACTACTATAGCCATCTGCAGAAATGTACTGCTCCCGGTCAAAAACAACCAGTAAGAGCCAGGAGGAGTGTCTTAGTACTGTCAGTCACCCTCATGTACCCGCTGCTCTATGTGCTAATGACAGAGAAACAACTTATCATTCCAGGAAAACTGTTTATCCGCCGTCATTGGTGGCAATGCTAACAAGCCAGAGCATTCACGTTCTGGCTCGTTAGCATTGCCAGCTGTCATGTAGCAAACAGAAAAGGGAAGGGTGTGAGCAGTGCATACACCAGGGTGATTGACAGTGCTAAGACCCTCCTCCTGGCTCTGATTGGTTGTTTCTGACTGAGCAGTGTATTTCTGCAGATAGCACTGAGAGTACTGGGAGAAAGCAGAGGAGCTTGTTTTTTTCATAGATTATCTGTTTTATATACTGTCACAACATAATGATAATTTTAACAAACATATAAAAAACATACTTGTCATAAAACTTACATACTGCAGCTTTAAACACATATCCTTTTACCAAATGGCATTAAAGGCTGAAGTTGACTGTTTAGTATTAAAACTAAGATCGAATTGGAATGTTTGTAATAATAAAAGAAAATAACATAAAATCTTCTCACATATTGTATATTTTTATATTTTACTGTGTTTAATCCTTTTACTGCAAATGTAATGAACCAGATAAAGGACTTTCTGAACCACACGAGGAGCATATAACCTATTAGTTATACTAATACTAGTAGTTTGTTATTAGATGTCTGTCACAAAAACACTTTATTCCTATTTCTTTAGCTGTATCTATGAAAAACGAACAATTGAAAACTTGACATACAGTAGATGATCAACCAAAGCACGGTGCATGATTTAGGATTCTGGGTTGTATTATTGTTTTCCTATATTGTAGATAGCTTTTTTGGCATGACATGTCTTTTTTGGAAATGAGAGGAAAGGTTGTCAGTCTAAAGAAACAAACTTAGAAAGACTTTCTAGAAAGCTCAAATATTACATGAGATATTTCAGCATAATGTTTGTCTCTCTTTTTAATACTTCTGAGAAACCTTATTTTTAATCGCAGTCATTTGTATCCCCCCCACACACACACATGCACACACCCATGTTAAATCATGACTGACATTGACAAATGTCCGCTTGACCCCAGCAGCAAGCAGTCACTGTTGACATTAGACTCAGATTAGTGCTGGTTTACATAATGACTGAAAAAGTGGGGTTATGTTTGGCCAAGAATCAAGCACAGACACATGCACAGTGTGCATGTGGGTGGTTATGTACACCACAGGGCTCAGGCCACAGAGTTTGTCCTTTAACAGCAGTGAAAACAGAATTAAAAGAGGTTAGGGTGCAATGTAAAAGATTGGTTCTGCAAGATTAGAGCACTTTAACCTTTCACCTGGTCCTATTTTAGGCTTTATCACACTGATTAATATAAATAAATGAATAGATGTATTTTCATCAGTTTATTCCAGTAACTTTGGACCATCAAGTAAAGGTGGGTGCACATTTTACACAGAGAACATAGAACCTTGTAAAGTGAAACTGACCTAGTTCATATATGTGAGTTCAGATATGTGCTGTAGCTGGGTGATGAAATACACATGCAACACCACGGACACCCGCCCTTTTCTGTACTGCCTGGCTACATCAGCCAATTTCACTCCACCAATCACTACTGCTTGAGCTTGGATGGATACAACCAATTAGAAAGAGCACTTAGAATCATCTGGACCAATCAGAGAATGTTGCTTGAGAATTACCTTTAGGAGGTTCATTACATTTACAGATCAAGCTTTCCTAAGACATGGGTTTAAGTCTCCAGAAAGTCTTACGATCCATTTTAAATGGTTTATTGAAGACTTCCAAAGAAAGATTTACATAATTGGAGCTATGAGTTTACTACACACCCTAATAAATATCAGAGGACACAGAAAAAGGGACGGAAAGGGATTCCTTGCGTGGTTAGACAGTGATTAATTGTTCCCACATGTTGCTGACTGACAAAAAGTCCTCTGTTCCCCTGAGCTTAGCCTGCAGCTGGTGAACACACATACAGGCACACATTGCCATCTCACAAAGCAAGTTCAGCTTTATCAGGATACTTTGAGCTCTCAGGTTTTAAAAATGTTAGATAATATAAGTGAAGTTCATAAGTAAAACGTCACATTAGCAAAAACTTATATAGAATAAAACAAACAAGTAACAGCTGATTACTGCAGTACAAACATTGCAGTAAAGATATGCATAGGGGATATTTAATACTAGTATGTACTGTGTAAAATATTATTTCATTGCTTTCCTAAACCCGTTCCAGTAGGTTTCTACTGTAAACTGGGTTTGTGTGTTATTTAGCTCCTGTGGTTGCTTAGTAGGACTTATGAATCAGAGCTGCTGTCTCAGTGTGCTGTTTTTATTAATGGGCTTTGGGAATACCCAGGAGGAGCTACAGTAATAAAAATACTGTACCCTGTTCACACTGTGATGTACCATGAGCACACCAAACCTCATTCAGTGTTTTATTCAGGAGGAAAAAGGAAAATAAACATTTTTGTTCATTAAAAGACAAAATAAATTCATAAAATATGTCATGTGTATTTTTGAGTTGTATATCAGGGGTAATGAGCCTAAGGTTTGTGCTATATGTATCTAGGAGGATATGCAGCTATCAGTGTTATGTTCTTATTTCTGATATTGCTCACACATTTTCCATCTTTTCATCTTGCAGTCATCATCTTCTCACCTCCTCTTTCACAATCAGTCACTCTTGCTCCCACTTGGCACCAGATCCCCAGTTTTATACCATCACCATTGATGTTGGTATAAATCTCCTGTTTTTTTATTGCCACTCCATCACACTCTGTCCTGAAATATGCTGTTGGACATTTCAAAGAAATAAATGACATCAAAAGGAGAAACATAAGACCAACGTCTTTGTTGGACAGAGACAGTGAGAAGGAATAAGAGGATGCAGAATGAAGCCAACTCTAAGAATTGATGAGCTGTCAGACATTGGCAGGTGAAAGCTTGAAACATCGCTCCATTTATCCATCATTTTTCATCTTACATAATCTGTTTAGATCTTCCTGGTGGCTGGAAACATTTAGTCACAATCTGTGTCAATGCATGTGAGTGTTTTAAAAAAGCTTGGTAATGAAGCAGCTTTGCGTCACTTCTCCAGAGATTCTGTCAGAGGACAAACACTAGTCCCCCTGGTATTTCTTTCTTTGCTTACCTCATTGCACAAAATAGACACCCACACACTTGGGAAATGTGCATTCAAGCACACAAGCCATTCATGATTTCATGCACAAGTTTAATGATTTGACAATACTCAATAATGTTCACAAAGATGTCCTGCATGAATGAAATGCATTAGAGTTACAGAACATTGGACACAACTACTCTACAAAAAGTCAAAAGTTCAGTTTCTTCTGCCAGCGCAGCATTCAGAAATGCAACCCAAACCTAAACCCTCTACACTCTGAATAAACTGCTTTTGACCGGAATAACAGTCCAGACCATCGTTCATAAACTCTTGCCTAGAAAGTTGGGCTCACTTTATGGAAAACAACATCGGTATTCCCACAAAAGCTTGAAAACAGCTCAGGCTTTTGCTGGTTTGAGCCCAGAAATCTGCTCTCTGTTCGGGAATAAAAATATACATAAGAAGCAAACCAAAGAGGAAAAAAGACTGGCTTGCATGTTGTGGATGGTGGTTAGGTTGTTTATATGGGAGGATACAGCATAGCCCCAGAATCCCTTTGGGCCTATAAGAGCTATGTGTTTGTGAAGCAACAGAAATTGAGGAAGAAGGAGAGGGAATGGAAAGAAAAGGATATGGGGTTCAAAGAAAGGAATTCAACGAGGCTTGGAGTTTATTGTGATATTTAAGAAAAGCAAGTAAAAACACATCTACAAACACTTATGAAACTCTGAGTTGAAATTTGAGTGCATGGCTATGCAGTCATATTTTTGTTTCATAATTTTACTGTCCTATACACGCTATTAGTTTCTTCTCAGAAACCAGATGGCTGCAAGTGTTTGTGTGGGAGTTTGCATGTGAGTGAAGGGCTGTCCAGATGGACCAGTGCTTGGGTGTAATAGATCTGATCAAGTGTAGCTAGAATGTCAAATCTTAAATAACTGCCTGACTGGGGCTAAACATTGATACACCCCTTAATTTGCTTTGAACCTAAAACTACTGAAAGCTTCATGGGATGTAAATGTGTTTTATAAAGGGTTCTTACATGGTTTGGAAAAGTCTGGACTTTGATTAAAGCATTTTCCAGGTCTGGATAAGCATGGAGAAATATAATAGAGTGTTGTATTTCCAAACTTTATTACCTGTCCCATCCATCTATCCACCCAGCTATGTGTTCATTCATCTTCTTCTCCATCTATCCATTCTTCTTCTTCTGGCAACATCCATCCATTGAGCCATTGATCTGTCATGCATTCATTCCTCAGTTTTTTTCATCCATCCATTTTTGATTTTTGCAGCTTTTGTACATAGAGGCAGATAATTTGGACATTAGAAATCTGCAGGAAGTCCTGTGCACTAATGGAAACCCTAAGATAAAATACCATTAGAAATACAAATGACTAAGATACATAAAAGAGCCAAAACATGTGATATGATTTTTGGAAAAAAGTCATGTTAATAGTTTTTATTATTTTTTAATCATTTTTTTAAATGCCCTACCATGAGCTGATCAGCACTCAACACAGCAACTGATGAAAATTTTATTAGAAATGTTGGAGAAGTGCTAATAGTAACACTGGCAGAAATGCTGAAGACAGCTTTACCACTAATACAGAAAGAAATATGGCCATTTACAACAGTAACAATGAGTATGAACAAGTGTCCAACTGAACACTGTGTGTGTATAAACATTGTCAACAGTCGAAGCATTTTATGTATCCATACATCTGTACCTTATGAATGAAACTGTTGATCATTAATGAGGTCTGTCATGTGCACCAAATCCTTCACAATGGGGCTTTTGGGCTTTCGCAAGAAATCATAGTTTATCAGCACACACCAGCTGAAATTCACACCCAAACACCCATGATATTACAAACAGAAGCTCTTTGTATGTCTCATTCATAATCCAAGAGACACTCAATTATTGTCTCTCTTTTCTGTTATATCAACAGTACAATGCTACTACAGGAACAATGCTGCCAGCAGCACTGTGAATCGCTCCACATTAATGTGAGCTTGTCTATATTTGACGAGCAACTGATACAATAAGCTTTTGGATTTGCTTGTATGTCTAGTCATGCCGAGGAACTTTTTACACTCATAAATTGGGGGCATGGGAAATAATTTAGGTATTGGAGACAGAAGTTTTCTCAACTAGCCTGACAAGAAGTCTTTATTTGTCAACTCTTTCAACACAGCAGGGCAACAATCCAAGAACTACTTCCATTTAGACCTCAAAATCAGAGTCTCAAATATAGGCACAGGCTGTCAAGCCTAAAGCACTCACCTTTAATCCAAGGCTCATAATAGCTAATGTTTATTTTGCCAGATGGTCATAGTCTGATTATTTGTTTTATAAAAAGTTGCCCCACTTTGCTTAATAAAATCTCTTTCTTTGTTTTTTTTTTCAGAACTCTATCCGGCACAACCTCTCCCTCCACAGTCGTTTCATCCGTGTCCAGAATGAGGGAACAGGAAAGAGTTCGTGGTGGATGATCAACCCAGAGGGAGGAAAGGGAGGCAAGGCTCCACGGCGCCGGGCAGTCTCCATGGACAACAGCAACAAGTACACCAAGTCTGCCCGTGGCCGTGCTACTGCTAAGAAGAAGGCAGCCCTGCAGGCTGCGGCTGCTGCGGCTGGGGAAGGTGGTGGAGACAGTCCATCAGGTCCCTCTAAGTGGCCGGGAAGCCCAACATCACGCAGCAGTGAGGAGCTGGATGCTTGGACAGACTTCCGCTCCCGAACCAACTCTAATGCCAGCACGCTTAGCGGCCGCCTCTCACCAATCTTAGCGAACCCTGAGCTAGACGAGGTGCCTGACGATGAGCCTCCTCTCTCACCAATGATCTACTCCAGTCCTGGCAGGGCCTTGTCTCCCGGAAACACCGTTACTAATGGTAAGCCTGTGCCTACTGAGCTGCCTCGTCTGGCGGATCTGGCAAATACAATGAACCTAAATGATGGAATCACACAAGATCTGATGGATGATTTGCTAGATAACATCAAGCTTGTTCCAACCACCTGCAGCCAAGTCATGCAGAATGGTTCCTCAGGGTTTAGTTTTGGGTCCAAACCCAATGGGATAGGGTCACCTTCTTCCACTTCATCTCCATCCTCCAACAACTCCTCTAATGGAGGAGGTAATAGTTACAGTAACTCCATCTTTAGCCCTTACACAGCAGGCTCCTCTCTACGTCCATCCCCCATGCAGACCATCCAGGAGAATAAGCAAACTTCATTTTCCACCACTGGCATGTCTCGCTTTGGCAGCCAAACACTACAAGACCTTCTTAATTCTGACAGCCACAATCATAGTGATGTCATGATGACCCAGTCTGACCCATTGATGTCACAGGCCAGTGCTGCTGCCATCATTTCCCAGAACTCCCGTCGAAATGTTATGGTCCGTAATGATCCTGTTATGACTTTTGGGACCACTGGTGGACTTCAGAGTAGCCATAGGGAGATGCTCCAAACTAACAACCACAACCAGAGCACCATGAGGTCTTTGAACGGAGACCTGAACCTCGTCAATGAGGCAAACACTTTGGCTAACGCCAAACAACAGCTTCTACTGTCACCAATTGGTGGAAATGGAACTTCCTCCATGCAGATTGACACCTCAATCTTTCTAAATGGCACAGTTAGCAGCAGCGGAGGGTGTCAGGACCGCTTCCCAACAGACCTGGACCTGGACATGTTCAATGGTGGCAGCTTGGAGTGTGACATGGAGTCCATCATTAGGAATGATCTGATGGATGCTGATGGTCTGGATTTTAATTTTGAGTCACTGGCCAACATGAATGGAGTCAGCAACTTCACAAGCACGAAGCAGACATCCCAGAGCTGGGTGCCTGGCTGAGACAGAAGAAGAAGAGCAGGTGAGTGTATCTCAGGTTTGGTTTGTATGAAAATAAACCATGTTTGCTTGTAAGAAAGACATTGCTGAAGCATAAAACACACTCTTAAGCCTTTTTGTTTTTTAAGTTTAAAGCAATGTAGAGTGAACTGCACTGACTATTTTTTTTTTCATAAGAAAATTACAATAGGCCAGCCTTCACAAAGTAATTTGTCATTGAGGAAAGTAATTCTGTCAGAGGGCTTTTTCATGTAAAAAAAAATATTTAATATATTTCTAATTCTGTAATAATTTGACGCTGCACCTGTGTTGTGTCAACAGCTTGCTAATGTTTCTGTGCAGAGCAAACTTTAGCAAACAGGAAAGCTAGCTTTTACAGTGTTAGAGCTTCAGCTCCACTATAATTTTCAGCTGCAACTGTGGCTCACCACAAGTGTTGTGAAGGGGAGCTTAGCAAACAGGTGCTTCATCAAGTTTGAAGTTGGGTTTGTTGCAGCTGTTTGACATTTTTTGTATCCCGAACACAAAATGCATCCCTTTTAGGGGTGCAACTAACAATTATTTTAATAATCGATTAATCGGTTAATTATTATGTTTGTTTTTTTTTTTTTTTGATTAATTGATGAATCGGGGGAAAAAACCTAATATATTTAATAGCTATTGAAGAAGTACTTAAAAATGTCTTGAATATGCCTACATATTCAACAGAAAATGTTCTCTATTCACCTTCCGTGAACTGTATTTATACATCTCTTAAATAAATGTGTTTATCTACTGTATGTTTCTCTCTCTCCCTCCAACTGTCATGTATGTTTTCCTTACCAAGCTCAGTCATATACAGCCAGAGGGTGGGGAAGTATTTCCCCTCAGACAATCAAGCCAGGTCAATGCCTTTTATTCAGTGATGAGTGGACTTTTGCTGCGTGTCAGGGGCAGGGCGTGAAGAACTCATGCTATTTCTAATTGTACCTTCGCCATTTGTACCATGCGACTGTTTCTCTGTGCGCTCTCTCTCTGCTGGCGGGAGCGTGTGTTCACCCTCCTGCGAGCGCACCTGACTCAGCGCATGAGAGCGTCGGTGACAGAGAGTAGAAGCGCATGTTTAGCGTGCCCAGCATGTTTCCATGCCATTTCAAATCACTTTGGCAAAGATTGCATATTGCATTTTTATGTTTGTTTTTGTTTTGTTTTTTTAGCTTCGTGAAGTGCTTTCACACTTTTGAGGACTTGAGTCCAACCGTTTTCTTTGCACTGGTCATTTCTAGAATTTACCTAATTACCTTTGAAAATTCGTTCCGTTCAACTCCCTCTTTGAGTTTTTTGGTTTTGTTTTGTTTTTGGATTTTTTTGTTTGTTTGTTTGTTTGTTTTGTTTTGTTTTGTTTTTAACTTTATTTCAGTCAGCCAGCATTGACAAAGCTCTGCTGGTGAAGAAAACGGCCCCGCGACATGGTGAGTGAGGCATTATTTGCGCGACACAACGAATCGATAATGAAATTCGTTGCCAGCTATTTTAATAGCTGATTTTTATCGCTTATCAATTCATTGTTGCAGCTTTAAAATTGCGTTTTTGTGCTTTGCACCCATTGAGGTCAGTCTTTTTAAAGTGGTTATCAGCTGTCCATAGCTAACCTGCAGTCCACGGCAGTCATTCACAAGACATTCTCAGTCTGGAGAATTTTGAAGATGTGAACCTCACAGCTAGAGTGGTTCAACTAGGCAGAAATAGATTATTTTTCAAAGTTCAAAAATGTCCTTTGAAACATTATTTTCTAAATCTATAAACCAGTGTCATATTTTCAGACAAAATGTTATTTATAAGGGTGCCTTTATCCAAGTATCTGATCAGGGTCCTGATCAAGGGAATTGTAAATAATGGATATTAATCCCTAACTCTAATACACATCTGTTGCTGTATTCTCAAGTCTGTTATATCTTTAATAAGGGTGTCCTGCAGAAACCTCTGGAACAGAAAAAGCAAGAAGATGATCACGCAAGCTTACCTGTGTTGGGTTATTTGCCCTCTAATGAACATGCAGTCTTTCCAGACTTTACACTTTACACTTTACAAACAATATTTTGTAAAGTGGAAAAGGAAAATTTAATGGATGAATTAACTTCAGTGTTAGTGGTAAAATATTCCAAAATTACCCAACAACTTATATTAACATCAGAACCATTCAGTAGTTTTAAATGCATTAGTTTGCAGGTGCAATTTTCTATAAATGATCAGATATACTAAGTTTTATTTTTTAAAATTTTTTTTTTTTGGATTGGTCTTTTTCTAACTGAAATGTTTGACTTCATGCAACAATATTGAATCTATAATGATTTTGTTCTTTTTATCTCTGCAGGTCTGACTTATGTGGTGCAAGAGGAGATCAGACAGAACCTCCCTTTTTTGCCAAACCAGCCATCAGCACAATGTTAAATACAAACCCTGTGTTTACAGAAGCAGACTTCCTCTCACGAGCTTTACCTTCGCTCCCACACTGGTGAACCATGAACGACCTGACAGACTTTAAAGATGCTGCACATCAGCTCACAAAGCCTCCTGTGAAAGAAAAAAAACTTTGTAGAAAACAATTACAACAAGCTTATTAAAAAACTTAGAGATATGCAAATTTTCTTTGACGCCCAGTCAGGAGACACTGCTTATCAGAAATATCTTCAGGTCGAATTAAAGGACTAAAGGTTAGGTAAAGACATAAGAGATCATGGTGCAATTGTTCCCACTAAAGACAAAAAATAAATTAAAAAGTAAAGACAGGATGTGGGATGTTTTACGTACAAAAAAAAAATCCATCTGCTCATTATTTTACCTGTTAACTGTTTTTTTGTTGTTGTTTTTTTTTTTGTTTTTTTTGTGGCGTTATTCTGTTTTATCAAAAATGTTTCTGGATCGATCATGTCTGTTAAAAAAAATAAAAACACGATTGGTGTTGGTGAAATGAAGAGAATCTTGCTGAGTGGTTGTGCATAAAATTTTTGCAGGCACTCATACAGACAAACTGACACTTTGCAAAAACCTCAGAAACCTTAGAAGTTCAAATTCCTAAAGTTTATGCCATGCACTTACTGTTTTGCTTGAATATAAATAACTGCAGCATACTAATCAGCTACAAACTGCATCATGCGATTCATCCTTGTGTACACCAAAGTGTGCATGAAGAAGGAGGAGAAAAGATCTAAAATGTATTTTTTGTTGTTGTAATAGCTTCTGGAGAGCTCTGTTGAGCTTGTTTATTGCAGCCCAAGATGTAGCCAAAATTAATACCTGTATCCTAGCATTGTGAACATTTCCACACCACTACAGGTGCTATATCAACAGTGTTGAATCCTGTCCTGAGAGCAAGCCGCACCTGTTGTTTTACCTGCTTTTTGTTTGGTTCTGTTTTACTTTCGACTGGCAGGATCCCAGAGCTGCAGCCACATGTAGCCCAGCCAGAGCGAAAATCACAGCAAGTTTTTTTTTTTAGCCTCATTCCTCTAGAAACCAATTTTTCTTGAGTAAAAAAACAATAAGCTATTTCTGTATATTGCCAAATTCACTTGAAACAAACAGTAGGGTATGCTGGCAGCCAAATCGCACGTGCACACAAACATACACACACACATATTTTACATATACAGAAAAATCTATAAGCAGGGATCTGTGTTAAAGCTCTTCTCATCAAACAGATTGCGGGGCTTGTTATGCATATACACAATCACTCAGGGGGAAAGGGAGGCTTTCCAGTCACATTCTAATGGTATTACATTAAAATTTCTTGATAATAAAAACTAATACTCTGTGCTTGTGAACTTGTAACCTGTGAACTTTTGGTCGTTGAGATGAAGCGTAGAAAGGAGGATAAATGTCAGGATTATTAAGTCACGCATGTCTTGTTATTTTATTCTTTCTTTTTGTTTGTTTTTTGCAGTTTTTCTCCTCATGTTGAACTCATGATAGACACACACACACACACACACACACACACACACACACACCTCCTCATGGACACGCCTGGTGCTCCTGCAGGTGATTTCTTGTATCTCCCGACTTACGTGTCGATTCGTGTGTGCATTTATTTACCGTGTCGATTTCAGTTGGATTATTCTCACAAGGATGTGTAATATCTTGTGGTGCATACAGCACTGTTGACTGTATGCATGTACGTCTTTATGCATCATGAATTGTGTGACAAATGCATATAATATTCGCTGTTTTGTCCTTATATACTCATTTTAGTACTTGATCCTTGGGTTTTTGTGATACCTCTGTAGTTGAAGAAACATGGAACAACGTTACGCGCCGGATAAGTGGGAACACTGTTACCAGCGATTTAACTGTTGAACCTTTTTCTTTTTCTTTCTTTAAATGGTCGGAAGCACCATTGTTGTAGCATTTGGAAACCGTGATACCCCTTTCCTGTTCGGGGTAGTGACATGAAGTGTATTCCTTGCTTTGTATAATAGTGTACAGATTTGTGTATATCATTTTGAAGCAGATGTGTCAGTGTGCATGGTTGGCTAAAAAAGCAGCTGTGCGATCTGAGGTTTTAGTGCATGATTTAGCTCAACCCTTCCAGATGTTCCGTCCCTTTAAGAATCATAGTCCACTGTGGAATCCTCTGTTTTTTAGCACCCAAACTCTCTACGGCATAAAAATCAAGACTTGCATAGGAACTCTTACACCGTCTTATCATTTAATAGGTTTATAACTAAAGTTGCTCTCTAAAGTGTACACTTCCCTGTTAGACTGGCAGGTTTGGTGATGTAAAAAATGACACCATGATAAATAATTTCTAAACTTTTTCCACATATAATGTGATATTCATTCAGCTTAAAAATTACAATAATCTAGTGGCATAAAGTAATATTTTGATAAAACACTTGCATCTTGATTCCACAACACTTGCCCACTCTATTCTGAAAAAGTTCTCTAAATCTCTCTGGTCTCCTGTCCACGGCCCTTTTCAAGTGACCTCAGAGTTTTTTTGTCAGATGTAGCTCTGAACTCGTTTATTTAAAAAAAATTAAGCAACTAAGGACAGATGAACTTTATTTCAGTAATAAATTAGTTTTTCATCTAAATTGCACAGAAAATATGGAACATTGTATGTGGAAATAAGTTACATGAGTTTTAAAAATCTAGTTTTATTTATATTATGGAAAGCTGATATGTTACATCACTTTTGAAAGCCACTGCACATGCATATTCACATACATCCAAGTCCAGGATGAGCCTCCTTGAATATTTCTTGTTGACATCCTACCTGGTGCTCTCATTGACCAGCTATTTAGAGCTTTAATGTACTTAAAGATGGAATACCCAAAACCTCCTTTTATCCAATGTTTCAATAACACTACCATTTGTTTTTGCAGGGAGAATCTAGATAACCTGCTAATCATTTAAAATTCATCTGCACAGATTAACACTGACAAGGTGAATCAAGGGAACGCTCTAATCCTTTCTTGTGTAAAGATAGGTTATTGATCCCAGATTAACTGCAACTCTTAATCCAGAATAGGTGTTCCTGACATTTTTTACAGTGGAGCTTTCCTTTCAACACAACCACTCAGTCGTCTGCTTCATTCAAGCACAATGTTCAGTTTGTATAAATATGTCACTTTACTTCATCACTTCATGTGATGAAGTAAAGCTAATAACAAAATGATACCACTCGATACCTTAATGACCTCTGAGACATCACCTTTTTCTTTATTTTCTCTGATTAAGAAACCTAGGACAGCTTCTTCTTTTCACACACACCTCTGAACTTTGCCCTTTATTAATCTTGCTTCTTCTCAGCTCAATGTTAATGGCTATTTTACCTGTGTATTCCCTTTTTTTGAATTGTAATCTAGTTTGTATAAGAAATGGTGCGCATGTAAATAAAGCTTAGTGAGGCTCCACATGTGTTCTTGTCCTGACTTATTTTTATAAAATTGCACCTTCCGGTTTCAATGCACGTATCATGGACATGGATGTAGTATAAACTTTGGAGATTTTCATTATTTATGTAAAATATTCTTTCTTCAATTAAAGTATCTGTCATAATTTTTTTTTTTTGCCCAAAAGGTATATAGCTTTAATGATCTTTTTAAAAAGATCAATTGGTGTACACATTTGAATGTTGCATATTTTTACAGCTAATTTATGTAATATATATTTATACATTTCATCATTATAGATATGTAATAAACCCAACTGAATAAACATTCAGTATTATTACTATTCCACTGATTCAAATGAATATCCAGACTTCATCAGACTTTCATGAAGCTTTAAAAAGAAAAGATCTCTTAATTTGATCACTATATACAGTAAAAGGAGAAAGGTTCTTTGTTCCACATTTGTTCTAATTCCAGAGCCTTTAGGATCACCCTGAGTTACTTTTAGGGAGGAGGATGAGTTCAGTCCAGATAGGAGTTTTCATTAGCATAACAGCAGGTAAAAGAAAAGGGTTACCTGCCGAGTCCAGTTGCATTATGTTCTCATTAGAAGACATGCAATTTTACAATTGCAAATGCAACTGAATCAGTTTCTCAGGAATTTGCACAGAAACATGTCTTCTTGGGAATGGTTGCAGCCACAGAAACATGCAATGCTGATGAAAACAAAATGAAGGATTTTCAAAGAGTCTCATTTAGCCCATGTGATCAGGTTGTTCCTGAGGAGATGGTTGTAATCAAAGCTTCACTCTCAACTCACATCCCTCATCTGACATGTCTCTTAAGGTGGTCAGTTTCAAAGGTTTCTCTTACTTTAGGAAAATGTAGTCAGAAATGTTGACCCTGTGAGGAGAAGACATCAGAGATAATGGGCTCAGATTAACTCTCAAATGCCATCACTCTCTAAACTTTAACAAGGAAGCTTCAGAAAGTCCTATGAGGTCTTTAACCACAGATATTGTATTTAAAAATACATTTAAGAATGATAACAATAAGGATAATAAAAGCCTCTTCCTCTTCTTTATCATTATGATAAAGCATAAGAATTTTTAATCATCAAAGGACACCTTTGCTTGGTTTAGTCTGTCTGCTCTTCTAAACTAGAAAAAAACATACACAAACTCTCACTGCAGGTTCATCAAAACTCAAACTCTCCAGGCTCTACACAACCTGAATTATGATAAAAGAATTAAAATATAAAATAATAATAATAATAATAATAATAATAATAATAATAATAATAATAATAAGAAGAAGAAGAAGAAGAAGAAGAAGAAGAAGAATAAAATCATTCTGAGTCACACTAAAATTGGAGATGACGGTCTGACCCATCTACCAGTCTCTGAGATGGATCTGAGAAACATTTTGCCCTGACTTTCAGCTGTGAGGTTTGTTTTTGTTTGTTTATTTGTTTGTTTGGGGGGGGGGTGTTTGGGGGGTGCTTTTGCATGTACATCCCACTTCATTTCATCCCACAGCATCCCAAAAGTATAAAGATTAACTCTGTATTAGTACTCTCCTTTTCTTAGTTGTCTGTGAGTCCATGGCTTCCTAACTGATATGTTTTGTATCGTTAATATGTTTTAAGTTCCAGTTTTGCTTCATTTATAACCTCCTCAAGCAGCTTCTGATGTACTGCAGAATTCATAGTGGATTCTTCGATAATTAGAAGCCGGCTGCTGTATCATAGGATCCCCAACCCACACTTTCATCTTCTTGCTTTAGAGTTGGTAAGATTTTTTTCCCCTCACAACCTTTAATTGTTGAATGCCAAATATGTCTTCTATTCTAGTATCTTAATAATTCAATTTGATTTTTCTGTTCAAAGTGATTATTATAGAATTGCATGTTTTTGTCTATGTTCTATATGGAGAAGTTCTGTGTGGCTTTTGTGCCTTCTTACACACCTCCCATGAAAGTTAAACTTGCTCAGTCCCTTACTGGTTGTACAGGCATGAACTTTGATATCAGCTGTAGCAAAAGCCTGGCATACATCCCCTGATAACATTCTAGGGTTTTTGGAAACTTCTTTTGGCATCTTGTAGTCTGCTCTCAGGGTGAACATGTTTGCCAGACCTGTGCATGTTAACAATTATTTTGATGTCCTTCACTTGTAGACTATGTTTATAGAGGACTGGCTTATGTGAAGTTGTCTTGATTTTTTACTAAGGTGTTCACTCTCAGTAAAACAGTCAGGAGTACACCAAACTAAATGTCTAAGGTTTAAATAAGGAAAAATCTCTTAAAAATCAGAAAACTATGCTCTAATCACATGCATCTCATATATGCCTGTGTATAATTCTTGCCATTTTACGTGGAAATAATATGGGGATATTCAAATTTATTCCTCCATAGAAACTCAGTTTATCTTTTTCACTTACATTACCTCAGTCTTTAAACATTGTTAAAATTGATATTGTATATCCATTTGTTCCCATATGGTAGAAAAATACATAGACCTTTCTCCTAATTTCCTTAAAGCTGTACAAATTTAAGCAACTCAGTTTGGACAATAAAGATTCAAAATAAATTAAAACCAATGAACTCAGTTGTTTGTTGAATATTACCCTAAAAAAGCACTGATTAAAAATCATAAAATGATTAGATCTATATGGGATTCATGCCCCTAACGAGCGCATGTAAACTTCTAGAAAGCTCTGGTATAAGAAGTACTGACATTTCACAAGTGCCACAGGATAAAAATATTCCCCTGTCATTTTTTTAACATCTTGGATGCCTTACGTGAGGAACATAAATCCCCTCACTGTGTCAGTATGGGGAGATCAACACAACTAAAGAACTTCATGTTCTCCACAAGTTCCTGAAGTCTTCTTGCACAATGTTTGTTTTGTGTGAGGCTGCCTTAAGTGAGAGCAGACGCACAGCAATCTTCTGATACCTGACACTGGGCTGGGTACTTTTCCTGCTTTATTGCAAAACATACAAGAAAAGCGAGGGGGAGGGAAGGCGGCCAGAGACGGAGTGTTGCATGTCTGAAATGTCCCTCCATGCTTCCACACCAGATATCAACACAGATCACATGCTCTGACAGTCTTATCCCAGCAACCCCCCTTCTCCTTCTCGCTTTTCATCCAAAAGGTCAATAGGCCATATTTACCCACAATCAGAGATCAAGCTTTGTATCAGAAACAGATCATGATAGATTACCAGCTAAATGTAAGCATTTAAATATGTATTAAGAAGTTTTTCAGGAGATTTTATGAGAACAAAAATGACTTTCATCCTGAAAAAAGTCTATTTTCGATCAAAATATGCTGCAGATCGATGCCTATCATAAGATATCAATCTCAGGAGTGTTAAATTGAGCTCTGGCTTTGGTGTAGGGGATATCCACCAGTGTGACTAACTAAATGCTAAAACATAGATATTTCTCAAAGGTATTTACTTAGAAAACTTTGAAAACTACTCTGCTTATTTTGAATTACTAGAATTATATAAACCATAAAAAGCCATAGTAATACAAATAAACCAAAAATGATAAACAGGTATACCTACAGAGTAAAGTGGTATCATTTTAAATTCAAATTTTACATCTTATCAATATTAGATATATATTTTCAGATTTGAATTTTACAACAGAAAGTTGATGTCCAAAAACCATTAGTGAAGGCTAATGTGCAAAAGTATAACCACCTTGGTTTTGTGTTTCCAGATGGGTGAAGCTCTTTATTATTGCACTGCCAGTGCAAAGCGAGTAGGATTGTATATCGGCACAGACATTTTACTGAGGTGCTCCAGGACTATTTATAACAATTGGATTCATAACACAAGTATTTATGCTGTCCAAACGCCAACTAAAACCATCTTAGAAGAACATTTGGCCACAGTGGAGGCATTATGTCAACCTGTGAATAATTAGACACTCTTGGCATTCCTTTATTCCCTTTTTGTTTTTGGCGCCAACAATCATGTCCAACTGGTCTAGTGAACTGCTATTTTAAGATTTCTGGAGAAACACTTACCTTTGTTCAGTTTTTCACCGTAACTGATTTCACCAGGACTTACTCAGAAATTTAAAAAAATCAAATTCCGCATTTTTCAGACATCTTTCCGTTTGTTGTCTTGATCATGCTATGTTGTCATGTAGTTAGTTTTACATATATCTTTTTCTTTTCAGAATAATCAAGTAATTCTCATCCAGAGAAATTATTCCCAAGGAACTTGTAGCCATCATCACCATTGTAATTTATGATCCTATAAATCAATCAATCATTAGGTGTAATACAAAGTCCTTCAAAGAGGTTAAAACAGGACAGACTTTTAACCACTACAGACACACAATAAATGATCACAATTTTTAAATCAAGTAAAGAGACAGATAAGAAAAAACAAATGTTGATGATAAAACTATAAAGATTTAGAAATGAGAGAAATCTATCAGTTATAGAGGATGTTTGACTGGCTTCATACCAGAGTTTCAAAGTCCTGATGAATAAAATGGCCAGGTTGGCAATTAAAATTGTTCCATGCAGGCAAAAAGCAGTGGCTCTATGTTTGCTGTGGCAAATGTCTCAAATAAGACCAAAAACAATAACATGGTGGGGTCCACTGCCACTGACTGACAACTTTAGTACCTGTTTATAAGTGAAAGGTGATATTGTGACATTTATTGATGTCTAAATGTCATTAAAAGATGTTTGGGGTTGACCAAATCCACTTCATCAATAACCTGCAGACAAGAGAAACACAGCTTTGTTTTATTTCTAAAATGAAATACCAAATAAATTACGTTACTTTTTATAGTGTGAAAAGAAAATACAACTCTACTAGTTGCAATGCGGAAACCAGTCGATCTCAATGTTCTGTATCCTTATTAAGATTTGAGTTTTGAAGCTTCACAGATCTGTGTTCAGTCCGCTTGACCTCGTCCTGTGTTCGATTTCTCTCTGACATACAGCATCAACGGTGATGCTTTACAGGCAGACAGGAATTCAATCAGACACTGTGACAGAAGCATCTTAAAGACAAAAGAAAGTCCACTACACCCACTCAATATGTTGAAATCCATTGACTACATTTTTTATGGGGTTTTTTCTCTTTGCCACTGTAAAACCTAAGCTCTGTACTAATGTACAATACATTCTGTTCATTTCTAAACCACAAGACATAGGTAGGACTCTTTAATTAATCAATGTGGCCTTTTTTCCTTTATTCTCAAATATGCAGAAATAATTGATAAATTATGAATAAATTATGAATAAATTATGATAAATTCCGAATTTTCTGTTCTCATGGTTTCTTCAACAATTCCTTCAGGGAGCAAAGGCCTTTCTTCAACTGGGCAAATAAATAAGGTTGATGATGGTTGACTCAAAATACTTCAAAATGCTTTACAACTGAGAGAGGGAGATGTACGAAAGTTCAAAGAGTAAAGCCACATTTCAGTGGCAGCACCCAGTCAGCTGATAATCTGACTCATATCTGGTTTGGCTGGTTTTTGCATTAGGTCAGCAAGGTTACTCCATGGCTGGAAACTCCCTCGCACTTATCTATTTTTTTCTTGCTTGCTTGCTTTTTCTTTTCTTTGACAGCACCTCATCTAGAAGTATAACCCTGACATTTTTAGCAAAATGATGTGCATTATTCATATCCAAATAAAGATTAAATTTGGCTTTACATGTTCATACCTAGTTCAAATTTAGAGTAGTTATCTAAAGTTAGAGCATATATTTGTCCTGTTTCTTGGCCACGTTGTTGTCTGACTAGTTGGTTTCATGGCAGGTCATAAATAAATGACTACTTCTCTTTGTTTGTGTTCCATCTTTACCTCCACCCACATAGCCAGGATTTTTATTTGCCTCCGCCTTGCTTCATGTCAGTAGGTTTATATTTGACAAAGGTTCTCTTTGTTTTAATTCAGGAAGCAGAAACCTGCACACAGATTTAGCAAATGAGAAATCCAATTTAGTTTTTTCATGTGAACAGGTTATTTAATCCACATACTGACAGAAAAACGTAATGTATGCATCATGTTACAGTTTGTGTACACTGAGATGGCATCTAAAGGTGGCGCCTTTAAACAAATGTGTGGTTAAAGTACCTGAAGTGTAACATTAGGGTTTAATACTACCTGTGCTCATTATTATCCATACGAGACCATACGAGAATTGCCATCCTCATGTGCATCTCTGTTCATCTTTTATGATTCATAATGTACATAACTGAGTTACTTTGATACCCCTAAAAAAATCCAGTGCTACTAACCACCTTCAAAAATCATCTTCATAGTAAATTAAAACTCACCTGTGTGTAGCTTAGTCTCAGGATGAATATGCTGGAACCCTAAGGATCTGTCAGAGTACCTTAGTGAACAAACAGCATCATGAAGACCAAGGAACACACAAACTCTGTAGTTTAAAGCAAGGTTAGGTTATAAAAATGTAGAATATGGCTGTACAGAATGTTTAGCAAGACATGGTTGTTCACCTAAACACACCTGATTGGCAAGGAGACATTGGAGGAGCTTTCTATAGATGTACGGCTCAGGTGGGAGAATTTGTTTACATTGCAACTCCCAGTATTACACTTCACAAACTTGGACCATATAGAGTGAAAACAAGAAAGCCATTTCTAGAGTCAAGTCATAGGAAATTCTATTTGTGGTTTGACACAAATTATGTCGGGGGCACAGCAAACATCTGGAGGAAGGTTTTTTTTTTCAATCAAATGACATCAAAATGGAACTTTTATATTTTTACAGCTTTTAAAGGTAAATCTTGACTAACCAACCTTGGCACCTTATTTTCTATTTTTCAAATTTTAGTCACATACGAATCAAACTAACATAAATCTTGAACTGTATGGAGAAAAACCTCATGATTTAGAGTCTTTAAAGCCATTTTCAAGTCTGTGATAGTACTGCATCAACTAGCTGTTGTCTTTCAGCAAGTACATCCTGAGTTCAAATCCAGATCCTTTGTGCATGTTGTTTGTATATCTATATATATCTGTACCATGGACCCCCCAATGTTCATGATGATTAGGAACTACAGTGGGCTGCAATAGCTAAAAACCACAAATACTTGAGACCCCCTCTAAAAACACTTATAACTGCCTATTTTAATAGTTCAAATAATGGTGCAAAATAAAACAAATAAATGTCGCTCCTGGATTGGCTGCTTTGCAAATGCCAGCCAATAATTTGTCAAGTAGCATTGCACCTACGAGTTTTAGTGTCCCAAAATGCATTTTCTTTCAAATATTTTGGAGATGTTTCTTGAAAAAAAATCTGTGAATAGATAGATTGTCCATGAATAATTTGGAGTCATGTTCCACAGAAAAATCCATGAATACTGAACAGCGAATAGGTGGAGTTCCATACTACAAGTTTTCTCCCACAGTCCAAAGTTACAACATTTAGGTTATTTTGTCTTAGGTGTGATTTTGTACAAGTTTGATTGTAGGTCATGTTTTTGTGTTCCTCTGTGATGGACTGGTGACCTGCCCTGGGTATACCCTGGCTCTCACACAGTAAGAGAGGCACCAACTCCTTGCCATTCTGCAATGATTAGGTAGGTTGAGAAAATGGATGGATTATAGTACCCTACGCATAGGAGCAGCATGGCCAGTCCCCTTTCAAATTCTTCAAGCAACACTGGTATGCTTATGTTCCACGACATGGATGCACTGCTGCAGCAGCTTCCACGTTCCAGAGGGAAGCTCTGGAACCCTCTGTTTATCTGCAAAACAGAGAGTACTCTCTGTTTAGCAGATCAGTACTGCAGATCTACTGTCCCTGTGGAACATTAAGTTCAAGAGATATTGAACCAAATCTACCAGGATTATGACTTGACTTGACTGGACTATGTACTTGTCATACTCCAGGAAGAGCCTGTTTAAGATGTTGAATTATAGCAAGAGGTTTAGAGCATAATGGCCAAGCCTGAGCGACTTAGGAAGAGTATATATCCTCAGGCCAACATATTTCATAATAAATCATATACCAAGCACAAACAAATGACCACAGTTTAATGGAGTTTTTTGCACCACCTGTACTGAAGGTGTATGAGGACATATTTCAGTGTGTGTTGAACTTGTATGCACATGTGACAACAAAGTCTCTCTTAAATATCTCATTCAATGAATAACAATTCAAGACCTATTCTAATTTTGAATATATTTCAAGAACCCTAGTCTAAGGCTGCACAATACATTGCAAATATATCATCATCACAATATCAATGTGTGCAATTTCCATATAGCAAAGGACTGTTTACAGTGCAGTAATTGTTGGCTAATATATTCCAACTGTTATAAACCTGCATTTTCATGTTAATGTAATATAGCGAGTTGGTCAGTGTTTGATGCCAGCAGATGTTCACACTGGATGCAAAAAACATTTCCCAAAAAGTTAAGGTCACAGAGTGATGGAAGCACTGATGACAGAGAGGAAGGAAGAAAATATCATAACAGAAATTGTCATTGCAATATTTACCAATATTATTGTCATCACAAAACTTTCTAGTCTCATGCAGCCCTACCCTAGACCCTATGGACCAGTGGTCTCCAAAGTCAGTCCTCAAGGGCCAGTGTCCTGTTTATTTTACTACTTTCCCTGGTTCAATATGTCAGAATTAAATGATGTTTCATTAGTAGGCCTCCGCAGAACATTATGACATGCTGAGGAGGTAGTTGGCCCATTTGAATTAGTTGTATTAGAGTAGAGACACATCTGAAACTGGCAGGACACTGGCCCTTGAGGGCCGGATTGGGACTCCCATGCTTTAGACAGTCACCATCACAGCCTCCCTGAGGAAGTTTTGTACATGCCATCCCTTAAATGCACCAGAAAACCTTGCCAAGAACTGTAAAACTATGTAATTTTTTTTACATTGTGCAGGATCCTCAACCAATGGGAAGATACTCTTTATGTATGGCTTTAATTACAAAGATTGTATTTACAGTCAAACTCTGTACACAATATTCAAGCAGACTACAATTTTCTGCTGCCTAGTTGTGCAAAACAGAAGAAAATTTCATCAAACTGTTCAAATTTCAGAGGAATGTTATGGAAACCACCACAAAAAGGGGAAATACCATTTCCATTCCAGTGTAAATTTAAGCTATAGTAAATGCAATCCTGAATGCTCAAGAAATACCACATTTTTCAGCGCCATGTAAACTACTAAGTTTTAATCCATTGCACACTGGGTTAGAAGAGGGCAAGCAGTAAAAAAGAATAAAAAAAGATGTATTACACTTTTTACAAACTTCAGTGCCTGAGCTGTAACATGCAGAATGTTTTTATGAGTTACGTTAGACATTTGAATAATTGTTTCGTTCATCTTTTAGAATTTGTAATATGTCCCACCCATAAAAACAAGATGTTTAGAGTTAAGTTGCTTTGCAGAAGAGAAATCAGCTATTCTAAGAAACTTAAGCTAACTGCTCGTCATGCTGCCACCAGCACTACAGTGGATTTCTACATCTTTAAAACAAATCCAATAAAGAAAGTCAGAAACATACATGTAAATTAACTGTCAGTGGTTGTTTACACTGAATGCCTTTGCAGTTTGCACATCATTCCAGTATTACTTCTGTTAAAATATATATTGCAACATTGTATGTATTAAGCAGCACAGAGCAAATAAACTTTCCAATTAAGATGTAATGGAATGGGGAAAAAATTACATGGTTTAAATTTTTCTTTATTATTGTTCTACGATATGGGAGGATCACACATATAGAAAACCTGCACTCACCACCATGGAGGCATCACATTTAATTTAAATAGAACAAATTTGTGTTTAAAATTCAATATGTCTTCTGAAAGCCAAAGACTCCAAGTTTGCTGTGACAGTGAGTAAAACACATTTTTGCTGTTTTGTATCATTTATCTTTGTCCTTGAACATAGTAAAATGAAACCAGATTTTAGAACACAGTATATGAAAAGACACACAACCCTTTTTTTTGTTTCACATTTAATCAGATAAAGATTTTCCTGTTTTAGGTCAGTTAAAATTACCAACATAAATTATATTTGTCAAATGACAGAATACAGAGAATTATTTATGAGATTTCTTTTTTGTAGTATATTTCCTTAGTATTTGGTAGAATTACCTTTTAAACTCTATAACTTGGGTCAGACATTTTCTGTATCCTTCCACAAGTTTCTCAAAATAGTTTGCTGGAATTTTGATTGATTCCCTTTAACTGGTGTCACTGAGTCAGATTTGTAGGCCACCTTGTTCACACACACCTATCCAGCTCTGCCCATCAATTTCCTATGAGACTGAGATCAGTAATTTGTGATGGCCACCCCAGAACATTGAATTTGTTGTCCTTTAGCCTCTCAGTAACTAACTTGGTGGGATGATGATCAGGGTCATTGTCTATGTTGAGGACCTATTTGGGCAAAAGCTTTGACTTCCTGGCTAATGTTTTGAGATGTTGCTTCATTATTTCTGTTCTCATATGTTCTTATCTCACAATGCCATGTTTTTTTGTGAAGTGGACCAGTCCTTCCTGCAGCAAAACACCCTCAACACATAATGCTGTCACACCCCTGTACTTCATAGTTGGGATAATATTCTCATTTAACATCAATAATTGGCCAGGTTCTTCAGTTTTAGTTTCATTAGCCCCCAGGACTTGTCTCCAAAACTTAAGGTTTTTGTCCCTGAGCATCTTTGCAAACTTTAACTTGGCTTTTTATTTTGTTTTTGGAGTAATGGTTTCTTTCTCTCTGAGTGGCATCAGAGCCTGTGCTGCTACAGGACTTGTTGCACTGTGGATTTTTCATTTTTGTTCTAATTTAATCTAAATCTGGTTATACATTTGGATTGTGCTGGAATAAACTGAAATGATTTTTACCAAACTGGATTCTAAATAACTGGATTTGAATTAGAACTATTTGTCTTGTAAAGTGCCCTTAGAGTATATTTGCTATGAACTAGTGCTATACAAATAAACTTGATTTAATCTGTTTTGCTTGACTTAAACTGAGGCGTCA
Source organism: Anableps anableps (assembly GCA_014839685.1). Lineage (NCBI taxonomy): Eukaryota > Metazoa > Chordata > Actinopteri > Cyprinodontiformes > Anablepidae > Anableps > Anableps anableps. The sequence continues at coordinate 19,090,937 of CM026086.1, read as the reverse complement.
GCGGTGATTCAGAGGTCAAGCCCCATTGTTTCTTTATCATGTATTACATAAAAGTATGATACAGTCTCCTTGTTTGTAAAACCAATACTGTGAGTCATAGTTTCAACTTTTGTGGCATCTGCCAGATCACAAGATCACAAGACCTGTAATCACCTCACAAAAGAACAAATCAATTTACATCTTCTAAAATGAGTCAGTCAAAGGATTAGAATAATGCTTCTGAAACTACAACACTGTTCACACCTCACACCAGTGTAATATGTGGGTATAAAAAGGAAATATGCTGCAGATAATCATAGCCTTCCACACACGCATTGGTATCATCGCTAAATATTTTGAAAGGTGATAAACCTGAATTCATGTAAAGAAATTTTCTCTTTTTTTGCTGTCTTTACTCTTAATTTTAACAGTAAATGCTAAAATCAAGTTTTTTGTTTGGGAAAATGTGGAACAGTCAACATCACCGTTGTCATGTATTTTAGGAGAATGTTTATAGTTAACAGGTTTTTAGAAAGAAATAAGATGAAAAAAATTTGAGTGGAAATTTTGGCTGTTTTCAGATTGCTAACATAGGAGAAAAGACTATTTTTTTTGGATGAAATCTCAATAGTGTCTTTTAAAGAAGCCACAACAAGTAAATGGACTGACATGGAGCCACCACTTTGTCATAAATGGATTTCACATTATTAGAGAAATGCATAACGTGGAGAAACTGACACTTATAATGAGACTACTAGAAACTCAAATGAAAAAATGAGAGAAAAAGAGGTACAGGTTCAAAGTCAGCAACCCTGGCCACTGTGGAAAGAAGCTTTTGAACATTTAAAAACACCAAAGGACAATTTATGCTCCCCAGCCTGCTCAACCATTTATTTAACTATAGGGTTCCGCATTTTTGTAACTGCATTGACTTTGCATGGTAAAATTCCCATTCAAGTGGTGCCGCTAAACACACAGAGACAAAGAAGTGGCTAAAAAGACAAAAAAGACACTTGGACAACTTATATATCAACGACGAGGGAATAAAAACTGTGTATAGTCTCTTGTAAGAAACCCTGCTAAGTTACTTTCTTCTTCTCTTTTGAATAGGCTGTTGAGAATCCTGTGTTATCTGTTAGCTTTCTGTTAGACTTCTGTCAGGCTTTGTTGAAAACTAGGCCAGTGCTTTAATCTAACTGGTCTGGAAATGTGTTTTGCCCAACTTGTCTCTTGCAGATTTTACCACACTTTTTATGTGCAGCAGCCATATTGCGACTAAACACACCGTTGGTTAGCTTTGCTAGCATCCTTGTTGGTCATGTTGCATTCTTCTTGCCATTGGAAGTCAGTAGCTGAAGTTTCCAGTTGGAAGGACAATAAGAACCCCTCAGAGGTCTTTGACCAACCTTGATTCTAATCTTCTATATGGCTATAGAACATTAACAAACATATTCAAACTTGAAGGTATGATCTAATAATACTTCTAGTATTTTCTTATTTATCTTATCAAACCAGAGGCACTTATGGTACTACACAATCTGTATATGTGAGCATGTTCCTTCAATGTTTGAATTTATAAAAGTGTGGAAAATATAGTGTTATTGACTCGTAAAGCTACTAGCAGTTGGTACCACAGCAATTAGCTTTCTGGCTTGCAACTAGAACACACCTACCTCGGGTGTATCAACATTTTCATATTCAAGCGCTGACTTTCGAGGCATTGGATAAGACTGTTTGTGCCTATGGAGCCTTAATTCAGCAAACTCCCCCTGCAAGATGTACTAATGCCACTTGTTACATCGTATGCGGCAAGAATATTAATCATATTGCCAGAGGGACAAATAAACTTTAAATATAATACAGTGTATGAAAAAGTCCTAAGAAATAGGTGTTAGTAGGATTTTGCAAAATTACCCAAAATTTGGGGGAGAAAAAAACTGGAAAAGGCACATTCATGTTCAAAAAACATATTTGAACCATGTGACAGCTCACCTCTCAATACCTTACAACAAACAAAGCAGAGACAGCAACCAGACTGAAGGGTAAGAAACTGCTCTGGCTTTAGGCTTTAACTGTTCTTATTCATAATTATAGGTTGGTGGCTAGTTTGTCCTAACACAAAGAAAGAGAAGGCACGCATCCTATTCCTTCACATTTTGTTTGTCTGTCTAACTCCCTCCTTAATAGCACGCCTGGTAAAGATGTGTTAAATAAGTTTACATTTTTCTATCAAACTAAAAAATAAATAAATAAAAAATCAAACCTTTCAATTTGAGTATTTTTGCTTCATGGCAGAGAATTTGAACATGTTTGGGTGGAATCCTCCATTAACAAATAATTGCATTTTTAGTCTCATTTGACCAAAGCACAGTTCCAGTTCAAGTTACAGTGGGATTTAACAATTTGTACACGTTTGTACACAGGTAGCAAGATAAACATGGGTCCTTGTCCAGAGTTGTTTCTCATATTTCCAGTTGCTTTAAGCACAATAAATATAATTGGTCTTACTAGAGATATTTCCTGACTTACAAAGATAAACACAGATTTGCCTACTTGAATGATTTTCTCTTGTCTTTCCTATTTTGAAGAGTGGCTAAGAGAAAAACTTCATATTTATTATTCATATTCATATTTACTGTATACTGCAGGGAAAAAGGATGTCTATCTATCTATCTATCTATCTATCTATCTATCTATCTATCTATCTATCTATCTATCTATCTATCTATCTATCTATCTATCAGTATTTCTGTCCATCCATCGGTCCGTTTGTTGCCATCCAAGACCCACAGTCCCAACCATGCTCTGACTTGCTAATAAGGAGTGAGTCATCATGTAGGGTGGGGGTTCGGCGTATAAGGAGGATCAAGATATGATGGATATGTTGTGATATGGTCATTAGTGGGCTTCTTATCCCCCTGCTCTGACACTCCCCTCTCTGATGGATGAGGTAGATCTCCTAATCTTCATCTCTCCACTTTTCCAAATAAACATGAACAAACACACATGCTAATGACGAGAGGGGGGTTTAACCTGAGACTAAAGCAGTTGTAAATGATACCTCTGGGTGTGTGTGTGAGAGAGCACGTAGCATAAGAGAGATCGTGCATGTGCGCACTAAGTGCTGCAGAGGAATGATGTCATCCCTGTAATGGCACACTGGCACAGAGCTGTTGAGCGTTATTGTCCCGCAGCACCTCCATTCACAGGCTGTGATCAGCGTCATCAGGGCAGATTATAGCTCAGAGTCACAGCCTGTGGTGGGAAGACAGATCTGTTCACACTGTGCCGCCCTTTTGTAATTGCAGTCACAAAAAGATGAGCAAAAATAAACAGAAACAAAGAAACAATCATTAACTTGGTCTGGCATATTCTGATGTTTTGACAAAATAATACGGTCAGTCAGGATAACCCTTCTCTTTTTTGTTGTTTTTCCTAAACACCATGTAATCAATGTGGGAACATCATAAGTAAAAAGCTGAGAGGGTCTGAAAACTATCTGGTAAAGGTGAAGAGCAAAGCACTGACAGAAACAGACCTCTGGGTGGAAGTAATAAAAACTGTTCAGGTTTAGCAGAGAAGAGAATATGAGGTGGCAAGGTTTCAAACCTGGCAAACTGTACTTTGACATCCTCTGCAGTGGAAATGTTGCCTTTAAATATGTACAATATCATGAAGGCACAGCAGAGTCATGTTTCCTTCAGTTACACAAAGAAACAAAGTATAGTCACAGAGAAAAGACACAAGGAAACCTTACATAGCGTGTGGCGTAAGCCCTGCCTTCTCCTCTCACCTTCATTAATTTTAATTACAATATTCTAACTTGTGTTCATGTCTGGAGATTTAAGCAGATCTCACGAGTTATAAATCCTCCTTAGTATGTCGACACTTAAACATGTGACCTTACCATCTTATGTTGCCTCTTAAACTAGAGTTAAATTACAGACATTTGACTTGTTCTTCGACATGTCAGCTATAAAAGAGCAGATGCACCAGCAAAGACAGACCTGTGAAAAGCTTTTTATTTTTTGGTTTTGTTCATGTGTCAAGTGACTTTAAAATCTTTAAATTAAATGTCATTAGTGTAAGCTTTGAAGTGACAAGTTATGTCTAAACCATGATTATGTCAGACTGAGGGTCATGTGCAAATTAAGATTAAGTTTGCAAAACAGTGATTGTTTTTCACAGAAGAATTTGTGAAAGTTGTACTACAAAATGAAACATGCAGAGAGGCTAAAGTCAGCCTTTTTCTTGGAATAAATATTACTATCACCAATGGTAGTAGTTTCAGCATCCTATTGTCCTGACAGTTTTCTCAGTTGCTTTAGTGCAATTTTTGAATCATTCTCAACATTTCCAAAACAGTAAGTGCATTTCTCAAAACAATTTGTGTACTCTGATGTTCTGAATTTATCAATTCAGGACAAATTTAGAAAGTCTAATGGAAATATATAGAAATATGCTTGACAAATTATAATAACTTCTTCAAGCATTTTTCATGTAAAAACTTATACAATAAACTTATGCTTAAATGTTGTGGAAGTCAAGACAACAGAGACCCATATAATTCATTTTGATCAACATGACATAGCCAATTGCAAATGTAGGAAAAAGCATTTGCAACTTCCTCAAAGGAATCAGAAATTGCTTTTTTGATGTGCACAAGTGACACAATGATTTGAAGATTGAACAAGTAGTTTTGAGAATTTCAATTCTGCTCTGAGAAATGCACCAAAGCGAATGAGAAAAACTGTAAGATTGTGGAGTGTCCCAGGCAGAGTCACAGAACCTGATAGAGAATCTGTGGAGAGAGAAAATCATTATTGTGATGACAAGGATGCCTCCCAACCTCAAAGATCTGAAGCTCATCACCAAAGAAAAATCGTCAAAATACCAGTGGAAAGCTTGTCAGTGATTATAAAAAGGGTTTGATTGCTGCAGTGCCTATATGGTTCATTGATAAGGACATAAGTAATTGTGGACATGTCACTTTTTTAATTGATACATCTTTGACATTCTAAGTTTTTAAACATGGCAGTCTAATTTCCTATCAGAAACAAAGTGCTTGGTTGAGTAAAAGTAATCTTGAATTACAGTAACATCTGAAATCACCATCTGAAGTTTGAGAAATGTGCTTAATGAGAGACTAAATGATCCAGAACCGAAGGATGATAGATCCTCCCTCTGCATGCTCGTTATCTGCCCTGCTGAAGCATCGCTGGGGTTTCCAAATTATTTCTGTTCTCCTCCCAATAACTAATGGTACTGAATGAAATAACCTCACACATGAGCAGTGCACAAAAGAGGTGTTATTATTGTACTGATAGATACTTTTCATTTGTAAAACTGATTTGTTTTCATACATATGGTTAATTTTAAAAACTGATACAGTCTTGGGTTTAAAATAATAAATCAGCCATTTCATTTGATAAGATCTCATAACTAATTTGTGAGATGGTAATTTCCTCAACTTGTTTTCAATCTGCTTTTCTATTTCCTACTTTAAATGCTCTTTACCGTATCGTTTCAGTGCATATTTTTCTCTCGTTTCTCCTCTGTCAACCTCGCTTTCCTTCAAAAACGACCCCACACAGAGACGCAGAGAGGGATGCTGTGCCGGATGCGGAGAGGGAGATGAGGTGGAAGAATTCGAGGAGCTGCCCTCATCTCCTCTTTTATAGCAGCAGACCCTTCACAGAAATTATATCTTCATCTTCCTCATGTACACATACACACACAAGCACACCTGACCTGTTTTACTTTCCCATTTCAGGGGGCATCATGCTCAGCTTGTGCTCAATCCTGTTAATGCATAAACTCACTGACCCTCATCACTTTTCCATCCCCCACCTCCCTCTGGGTCAGGAGTATTAACTCCTGATGTAACATGTGCCTGCAAGTGTCTGTATTATCTGAACACAGTTGGTCATTGGGTGCAACATGATTCACTCTACTCTACTAAGGTGTGTACCAGTGAAGTGAATATTCAATAAATATTCACCGTATGAAATGACTTAAGAGTCTGAGTATGAAGAGACAATTAGAAATGTTATGTTGTGATGTTGTTATGTTGTGACTGACAGCACTAAGATCTTGCTCCTGGCTCTGATTGGTTGTTTTTGGTCAGGAGCAGTGCATTTCTTTAAATGGCAATAGTAGTTCTGGGAGGAGGTGGAGGAGCTCGATCTTTTCACAGATTATCTGTCTCATACCACGACATGGTGATAGTTTTAATACATATGAAAAAAAGGTGTAAAAGTTACATTCTACAGCTTTAAAGCAAGCTAAATACAAATGCACACACATGTTTTGCTGACATTTATTTGTCAAAACTGCTGCTGTTCTGTATAGGTATAACACAAATATCTAAAAAACACTGGTTTATTGTTGTGATGTGACAAAATGTGAAAAGATTCAAGGGACATTAATATTTTTAGAAGGCATTGTGATACAATAATCAGTGCTACAATTTTATGTGTGAAATTAGGTAAAAATTAGGTTGAAAATATCTAACTTTGCCTCTGTATGTCACTAAATCCTCAACACAGCTAAACAAAATAAATCTCCAAGCACCAAATATCCATCTAAATCATCTAATTTTTTTAACTATTTTTTTAAATAAGCTTTAGTTATTGTTTTATGTATATTTTTGAAATGGGTGTCAGTGTTACTTCTCATACTCCCCCATTCCACCCACATATCCAGAATGTCAAGGTTACTCAGCCTCACACATCCATATATCTTCACTGCAGTGGCCTAAATGCAGGGCGGGACACACAAAATGACACAAAGAAAGAGAGACAGCAGCATTCCTTTGCGTGTATCTGCAAAGAGGCCCGTATGAATGCAGCCATTTGTACCTATGTGTGCTGAAGTGAATAATGGCCTGTGCTGACAGTGAAACCATCAAGGGAGGCATATACCGAGCGTCATTACTCCCTTTCTTCACGACACTCTTCCATCATCTGTTCTTCCTGCTTTCTTCTCGTGTTAAGGGATCGTGTCAGCGGTGTTAAAGACAAAGAGGAGTTAATCTACCTTAAAGAATAAGATTATAAAGAGTTGACACTTCTCATTTTGAAGGTTTTCTAGTATATCAAACATTTATTGAGCTGTATGCTAATGTAGAGCACATTTCCAAATGACATCCTGTCTGACTTTCATTGGTCTGGTCAAAGGTGAGAAAAAAAAAGATACATCGAGAACTGATTCCATAAACAAATATTTCAATCTTCCTTTTTTTTTTTTTTTTTTTTTACATAAATTTTACGTGTGGTCATCATGAGTACATGTTTGTGTGGCCTTGTGTTTATGCTGTGACACAGAATTATTTCATCTGGAGAACTTCTTTCTCATCTGCATTACATATGTGTTTATTAATCTGAGAGCAAGCCTTCACATGAACATCCGGGTGTTTATAGGTTTATCTGTGCATGTGTATTTTTTAATCCTTACACTGGAAATTTCATTGCTTGGACTGTGCAAGCTCACACGCAACATGTCAAGATAAGTACACAATTTATGTCTTGCTGCAAATGTGGCGGAAAGTATTTCATTATTTGAATAGCTGAGATTTCTTCATGATATGCTTAAAAGTTGATAAAATGCCTGATTCTGTGTATGCTTGCATGAAAGCATGTAAGAGCTAAACAAGTCCAGACAGTGCTGCATCACAACTATTCAGGAAAAAAAGAAGAATGTTGTTTTAAAAGAAAGTCGCCGATGATAATGTGGCCATTTAACTGGCTTGACATCACCAGTCAGGGATGGATGAAAGTGGAACAAAGGATCAGGGGGAGGGGGGTTGACATCAGGAATAGAACATGTAACTCCTGCAGATCTTATGTGGTTGTTAATAGTAAAGCTCTCCAAATATCTTCAAAATATTTTAAATATAATAATATAAAAACTAGTTTCTATTTATGGTTGTTTTTGTTTTTTCAGTGATTCCTGTTTTGTTGTTTGAATTAATACTTTTTTCATGGTTTAGGGCAGTTACATAAGCAACACCTTCCTGTGTTTTTTCCTGTTTTATTTTCCACTGAGATCAGCTTCTCTGGAAAAATCTGCGAGTGCTGTCGGAAAAAGAAAGAGTGGATGATTCTCCATCTGATAAGCAGAGAATAATCCAAAACCAAACACCACAGTAAGAATAAACTAACATACTTCACTAAAACTTGTGGTAAAAATTAGACATACAGCATAAACAGAGGTATAATCATTTCTTTCATAAAGATTTTCATTTCTTTTCATTTCTGTCAAACATTAAATATGACAAAACTCTTTCTGTTGTAGATCAGTAGGATTACTATAATTATCTTTGCAAAATGCCAGAATAATGAAAACTTTCTTCAAATTCAGAAGTTTAACTACGGTACATTTTATTAATATTTGCTAGAATTGTCATTTAAACTATTTAACTTGGATCAAATGTTTTAGGTTTCCTTCCACAAGTTTCTCACAGTGGTTTGCTGGGCCACTTCATCCTGACTGAACAGTTGTACTTGAGTCAGTTTTGTAGGTAATATACTTTCAGCTCTGCCTAAATATTTTCTATGGGACTGAGACCATGGATTTGTGATGGCCTCTTTGTTTCTCTCAAGCAACTTTTTAACTAATTTGGTGGTATAGTTCCAGATATTGTCCATTTGTTAGACCTATTTATGCTCAACCTTTAACTTCCTGACTGTCTTGAGATATTGGTTGAATATTTCCACATAATCTCCTCACGATGCCATCTATTTTGTGCACCAAGTCTTCTCAGTGGCACAACACAGAGACATTATGCTGCCACGCCTGCACTTTACAGTTGGGATGGTGTTATCCTTCTGGTGAGCTTCTCCCTGTTTGCTAAAAATGGAATGATTGCTGTTATGGCCAAACACTTCCGTTTTAGTTTCATCAGACCACAAGCCATGTCTCCAAAAATTAAAGTCTTCCTTGCTAAGTGGCCTTTCAGCCCATGTTGGTACAGGAGCCTCACTGTGGATAATGACATTTTCTTACCAGCCTCCGCCAGCATCTTCACAAGGTCTTTTGCTTTCTGTCTAGGATTGATACTCACAATTTGTGTGTATCAACCACTTGTTGGCACTTTTATAATCCAATTTTTGTGAATACCACAGCACTTCTATGCATTTGTACAAAGTTGGAGCATGCAGGATCTTTGTTTATTTCTCTTGGCGCAATGAAGATAAAGCTCCATCTGCTTATGGCGTGGTGTTTTGTTTTTTCCAATTTTTAAGAATGGCTTAATGAAAGTTGGCCTCTGTTTTACATCATATCATATGCCAGGGAAACATGATATCATGAATTAATAATTTATTGTTTCTAGGCGCACTGATAAACTACAAAATTAAGTTATGAATAAAAAAAATACTTCAGTTCTATTTGTTTTAATAGGAATTTTCCATAGTGTGAAAACGGCAATTATTTCTTCAGTTCACTAACTGATAAGACTCAAGTTGAAGGTTGAATTTTTCTACATATTTCTGTACGAGGATATATTTTACAGCTTTTTTGCACATCTGTACTGGTGGCTTCAATAAACAGTGGTAGGTTTTTTTTAATTCTTTGTTTTCCTCCATTAATTGAATGTTGAAATTGAGGAGAGCTGGTTCATTCAGTAACATTAAAAAACAAACTGTAAGTTGTAATACTAGAAAGTTATTTTGGCACACTGTAAAATACAGTTGAAACCAGAGGTTTACCTACACCAAATAAAAAGACATGCACCTTTTTATTTATTGCTGCCTAAAGTTAAATGAGACCATTCTTCTCTTGTTATAGGTCTGTTAGAATTACCAAAATTATTTATATTTGCTACATTGCCACAATGATGAGAGAAAGAATATGTTCTCATATTGATCTTACTTGGGTAACATCTACAAAGGCCTGTCTGGCTCCTCAGCATTCAAGATCACAATCATTGTAAACCACAGGGTTATCTCATGTTAAAGTGTTCTGCTTGAAGACAGCAGTTCATCTTTCTCCGCACAAAGGAAGCAGGAAAATAGAGGGTAATGCGGTATTTTCTTGTATTTTTTTTTTATTTTCCTTACTACTAAAAAGGAGGAGGATGACACCATTAGTTTTGTAACATGAGTTAGCACAGAACATGTGTTTAAAAAGAGAAGATTAGGTTTTGTAATGCATTCAAAAGAATACACACTGTACCCTACAGTCTAAAAAAGCCCAAAGCAGGCACCAGTGTCCTTCACCAGCCCTCATGTGTGCTTGAAAAGCCTTTTAAGAGGATGCCAAATACAGACCTTGATGCTCAATTTTTAAAGCAAATCTTTCTTTACGCATTATTTTTCTCTCCATAATTAACATGGAAAGAAAAATAATGGGGTGGGAGAACGAGACATCACTCAGAGAGAGTCAGTGAATGTGTTTGTTAATGCCTTATGTGTGATCAGATGGCCTTGGTGAAATTTACAGTGAGGACCAATGTGAGGGAGGAACACTGTAAACCACACAGACAGGTCAGCACTCACGCCCAAACATCTATTCACAGAAACAAACATGGCCATCAAGGAAAAGCTGAGCCACCTACTTTCAAATTAGCTAATAAAATTATATGAAAATGCCTTAGTAAGACTTGTTTACATGATTGTAATCTACAGGGAAACTTTATGGACTAGATGAAGGTATTACTAAACACCCCCATTAAATATAACACAATGGTTACAGTTTTAATGTGTATATTAAAAACAGGGGGGAGGGAGTGATTGTGTAAAATCAACTTTTTTGACCTTTATTTCATGTAATAATGTTATTCCCTCATCAAAAACGTACCTGGAGTGCTGCTTTTATTCTTTCATGCAAGAAATCCTTCAATCTCCTGGTGGCAGCAATTAGGGGGTGCCTAAATGCTTGCTCTCACAAAGTGGTGTCTATTTACACAAAACTCCTCCCTAGAGCTGCAGTCTCCAAGCTGAGCTTCTTCCTCACAGAGCACCCCTCCCCTGCTCCTTCCTCATTCAACTCCTCCAGACTAGTGACAGCAGCAATTAGTAAACACCTGGTGGAACTGCATGTCAGCTGTGCTTATCATACAAACTACTTCTCAGTGCAACACCCCTAAGAGTGGTTGTAAACGGCGTAATGGAGAAACATTGCTGTGATGACATGCTGAAGGCGGAGTGTTGGAAAAACAAGGAGCTTCTTAAAGGGACAGAGACCACATTTAAAGGCGTTAAATTGCAAAGTCAAATTTCTTTTAAGTTATGTTTGATATATACAGCATTTTTATAACAACTAAAGGTAACATAGTTACTAGATTGCACTATAAAATGGCACTATGTGCCTGGAAAATACATAATACTGCCCCTTTAAAAGAATATTTCAACTCTAATACCCCAAAATAAAATTTAAATACACTCCTAAGTAAAATTTATTCCCATTCTGACGTCATCAAATTATACCTCTGTGAAATTTAATTTCTACATAATTAAGGATAAGCTTTAAAGGCCTCAAAGATGTGTTAGAGAACATTAGTCAAGAATCAGCATCAGAAGACCAAGGAATTCAACAGATCAGTCAAATATAAAGATGTGGAGAAATTTAAGCAAGTTTACATTATATAGCAAAGCTTTTGTCCATACAAACAGAGCATTAATGAGAGAAGCAGCCAAGATCTCTATGGTAAATTTAGAGGTGGTGAAGAGATCCACGTCTCAGGCGGGAAAATCTTTTTGTTTTTTGTTTTTTTTTCTTTTGATATGACAGCAACCCAAAAACATACAGCTAGAGTTGAAGTGGATTGGTGAGTTTGAATGGCCCAGTCAAAGTCCAGTCACAAAACCAAGCAAGAATCTGTGACTAGACTTCAAAATTGTTTACAGACTCTCTTCATCCAATGCTTTTTAAATAGATATTTTAAATTATAATATTAGTGGTCCTTGACCAGTGAAGGGTACTGTATAAATAAAGGTTTTACTTATTTACTTACTTACAGTGTGATTTAGATGGAGTTAGTTTCCCAAAAGAATGGGTAAAAATGTCTGTTGTCTCTGGAATTGCAATCCATTTCCTTGCAGTTCACAGTACTCCACTTTATATTTGTATTGTCACATAAAATCTCAATAAAAGACAGTGAAGTTAGTGATTTGTGACTTGAAAAAATGTGAAAAAGTTTGAGTCGTATGAATACTTTTGCAAGGAACAATATAAAATTGCTGTTGCGTCTGCAAGAAGTCAGTATTTGTCTCTTTTTATTTAAGTTGGCAGCTTGGGTAACAAGTGTCCTCACTCTGAATGACTCTAATAAATAATAAGGTACCTATGAATATCTTTGAGGAAAATGGAAGATTTTGTTACACTTAAGATAAAATTCAAGTGTGTGTTTTAAGGAACCCTAAATGGGAACATACTCATTTGTATTTTTCCAAAAGTTACTTTATTTCATGGGTATAAATAAACATTTTTACCTTGCGGGTGGGTGTGCAGCACAGGTGTGTATTTGTTTATGAGTATGAGAGTGTGGGAGACATATTTTATTTTCCATACCTACAAAGAGAGATGAGTGATAAGCCAGCAACCGTCTGCCCAGGTTGTCTGCTTTATTTGAATGTCTGTGCACAGAGTTGGTTCCCTCATGGTCCAGACAAAGTGTCTGGCTTTTCACCCACTTCTGCTTCTCACTACAAAGTGTGGAAACACTCATGACACAAGTGTGAACTGCCTGGCTGATGAAAATAGATAAATCTGCCAAGGTAGGTATTGCATATAAATAGTGTTAATTATGCAAAAAAAAAAATGCTTGCTGTTCTGTAAGATACGTTTATTAAGCATTTTTTCTCTCTTTAAACAATGTAGAATATGCTGTTCTGTTTAATCTTGCCTGTCTGAGACTACTCCCTTTTGAACAACTCATTTCACTGCAGATTTTCTAAAAAGCTGAATCTGTAATCTTGTGCAGGCAATAGTGCATAAAAAGCTAGAAATTTGATTTATTGTGTCAGGGTCAGTCAGCAGAAAGAAAGCTGCTGACTTTGCTGTGTTTCTCTCCTAGATGAACCCACTAAAGGATCTACTACTTCCAATTACTTTTTACTTTTCTTTAACATAGAAAGTACTCCTGGATCAGCGCTTCTGTGTTTTGTGTGTGTGTGTGTGTGTGTGTGTGTGTGTGTGTGTGTGTGTGTGTGTGTGTGTGTGTGTGTGTGTGTGTGTGTGTGTGTGTGTGAATGCTCTGTTTTCACAAACCCCAAGTCAGTAATGGCAGATGGCTGTTCACTCTGAGTCAGGTTCTGGTTTTGCTGGAGGTTTCTTCCTTTTAAAGGGGATTTTTTTCTTTCCGCTGTCACTACATGCATGCTCAGTGTGAGATTTGGCAAAAAAGTCAACGACACAATGCAAGCGACTTTTCACTGTTGCTACGTGCTTGTCCAGGATGAATGAATGCTGCAAGTCATTGACTTGATGCAATTTTCTGGGTTTCGTTGGACAGAAAACTTTTTAAATCAATTTTGTTTATAAACAGCACTTGACTGCACTGTTTGATAACTAGGATCAGTTGGAATGTTTGTGTTGACTTGGAATTTGTCTGTGTGATTGGATTGAACTGACTTTTTTAGCAAAGTGCCTTGAGACAATATGTGTTGTGAATAAATAAATAAATAATAAATAAAATAATAAATAAAATTAACTTAATAAATTAATAAGATTAATAAGTTTATTAATTTATTAATTTTATTTATTTATTTTTTTTCTCTCTTTAAACAATGCAGAATATGCTGTTCTGTTTAGTCTTGCCTGTCTGAGACTACTCCCTTTTGAACAACTCATTTCACTTTGTAAATCATTTCATTGTAAATTAGCTTAATAAATAAAATTAACTGAATTAAATTGAATGCAACTCACTAGTAATTTCTGTCATGGTCATACAGCAACCTGCTGGCTGATAAAAACTTCGCTCTGATTGTTAGATTGGGCATTTTCATGAAAAAGAGTACCAGAATGTTGCAGAAAAAGAAGCTCAGATTTTAGAAAGAGATGGATAATATAAAACATAAGGAACATGAGACATTTATTACATTTTGCATCTTGAGGTGAAAAGGTTGATGGAACAAAGTTAAAAACAGATGTAAGCTCTTTGGGGGTCAAACAGGGTTTGAATGGGAATGTGAAGATGGAAGGAGCCCTATAAAAGATGTGCTTTAGGTCAGTCTGAGCCAAGACACAACACCTTCTAGTAAGCCGACTGCTCTCACACATCAAATCATTCGCTCCTCTGACGTGAGCATCTCTGACATCAGTGTTGTGGGAGTGCTATGAACTCATTTGCATGGGACTGTGTTGCTTTATCTTTACTTTTGCTCTCCTTCATCTGGCTCCACAGGTTATCTCAAACATAAACACTCTCAGTATAGCAGACTTCACTGCTTAATATGTTGGTACCAACTGTCCTGGCAGTGCCTTTTCCCCTCCCTTAGTGACAATGAAATCACAGAGAACATCTTCATCCTCCCATTGGCTGTTGAGCTCTACAGTGAGGCCCTGTGATTGGGCATGGCCAGCGTGCACTCTGGACCAATCAGGCTCACTGTATCCAAGAGACTGAAGCATGTAAGGCTATTTAAATCCAACCAGAGACTTGCAAGATTGTTCAGATGTATATTTCAGAGTATAAAAAATAAAAAGGCAGGGTGCTAAAAGGTTTACAAGTGGATAAATGTGAAAATCCAGACAGACCTGATTGTTTTTCAAAGAGGTCAGCCCATCAAGACGGGGTTGAAGATTCAGAAAATATAGCTCAAGTTAGGCGAATGAACTTCGGTGTCCTGTACTCTCGGTAATTCTGAATTTACCTTTGAATTTTGACCAAATCTTGCTTCCTCTCTTCATCGCTGATTCAGTTGCAGTAAATGGAGCTTGAAGAATGTGAGGATGGCTTGGTGAAACTACAGTCAGCCATCTGTATTTAATGGTGCACATGGAAGCAGGATTGCCACACTGAAGACTAGCTTGCAATTGGACCACGACTACAGAATTAAAACCTAGAGCATAAGTCTGCGGCCATTTTGGATCATATCCCTTTTTTAAATCGTCACAGTAAGTAGTAACTCCAAAATGGTGGACGAATGGAAATGATGATGGCTATTAAGTAAACTATGTTCACTTCAATTAAATTTATATTATTTCAAAATACTTTTTTAAAGTAATATTCATCAGATTTTATGACTAGACAATGACTGTTTCTGATATCTTTATCAGATTTGCAGTTTATTGACAGATCAAGATGTTTGCCTATGGAATTAAAATGTGTAATCTGTGTTAATGTGTTACAGTAGGTGAAAGCTGATAAGGACGATTTAAAAAATAAAACTAAACAGACTAGAGAGAATAGAAGAGTTCTTTGTCTCTGCTTCAACTTGTATTTTTTTTTTTTTTTTTTAATGAAACATCTTTGTTTTGTTTTACATTTTTTACATAAAAAAAGAACCTGAATTGTAGCATAATTGTCAACTACCTAAAATGTGATTAAGCTTAAAATAATTGTCCAGCTAGTTTTCTTTTCCTTCGTTGGTTTGTGACATTTTCCACCAAGCAGTTGTACTTTACCACACACACAGCATCTGCCATAAACTGCGTAAATGCTTGTGACGAAAACAGAGAAAATCACTCAGTTTTAAAATACTTCTTTTTTGTTATGACATCAAAATGAAAAGCCTACACTTGTGTTTGTGACTTATAACGTCTCTATACAGCTTATTCTTCTGAATAAAGGAAAGCCTGTCTAATTTATTTGATAAAATGTATTTTCAGTGTGTGGCTAAATGTCTGTGTAAGTATTGTACTCCACTGAATGTACAGAGTAGTTATTTTACACTGTATATGAGGCCTACATGTCATATACAGCGTAAGTGAAAGAGTTTATCCCCCTTATAGATTTCTTCTGTTTCTGATTGTTTTGTCACATGTCAATGTTTCAAATGATCGACCCTAAAATTAAAAGTAATCGATTCCTAAACCTAATAACTGACTGTGCCCCCCTTGGTGCTGATAATGAGTCTTTTTACATCATTGGGAAGGAATTGGGTCCCAGTATTTCCATAATTGTTTTAATTTAGCAACAGTGAAGTGTTGTCAAGCACGAACACCCTGTTTAATCTCATGTCACAGCATCTTAGTCAGATTTAAGACCAGACACTGAGTGAGGTGCTCCAAAATCTTGACTTCTTTTGTGAGCCAGTCAAAGGCAGACTTGCTGGTGTGCTTTGTAGTATTATCCTCCAGCGTGACTCAAGTGCATTTGGACTTAAGGTCACAAACTGATGCCCAAACAATCTCCTGCAGCATTTTCCAGCAGATATCAGAATGCAAAACTCTTAAGCAGACCCAGACCATCATACTACCCCCTCCACCATGTCTGGGAGTTAGTATGATGTTCTTTTTTAGAAATTGCTGTGTTAATTTTAAGCTAAATGTGAAGGGATGCACACCTTCCAAAAAGTTTCATCTTTGTCTCGTCACTCAAATGTGAGACAGACCTTTGTATTCTTATTAGTCAGCAGTGGTTTTTATCTTATCTCTCCTGAAGATAAGAGTTTGGCCCAGTCTTTTTCATGTTGTTCAACCATGAAAAAAAGTGCTTAATTTTTTTTTTAGGATTCTTTTTTAACCTCCCAGATCAGTCAGCAATACACTTTTGGCCACTCCTTTGTGTTTTTGTTTAATGTTTTTTCATTTGTGGAAAATATCTTTCACTGTGGTTTACCATCATACCACTTCAGAAATGACATTGTAACCCTTTCCAGACTATTACATTTCAGTGACCTTGTTTTCTCATCTGTTCTTGAATTTCTTTAGATTAGGGAAAGATATGCTGCCTTATGAGACCTTTTTGTCTACTTCATGATGTCAGATTGGTTCTATTTAAGGGATTTCTTGATTATACAGGTCCTGAAGAAAATAGGCCTGGGTGTGGGTAGTCTGCCTTCCAAAAAGTGGTTAATCAAATTAAATTTTTGATTAAACAAGGGGGAAATTTTATTTTTATATTCAATAAGGTGAGTTTGGATCACTTTGTCCACTTGACAAATGATTAATTTACTCAGGTTATCTTTGTCTGAAATTAAATGTCTGGAGTCATTCAAAACATTTAAGTATGATACATGCAGAAACAGAGGACACCTGTAAAAGGGCAAATACTTTTTCACAAAACTGTATATTTTGATTGGTAGAAGCTGAATAAAGGATGCAATTAAACTCTGTTTTTTTGGCATTTATTAATTTTGAAATATCTTGCATGATAATACTTAAACAGAGACTTGCAAAATCTAACAACTATAAACTGAAATAGCAATAAACATAGCTAAAAAAAAAAAAAAAAAAAAAAAAGGTAAGTTAGGCAATGGCATAGTAGCAATACAAAAAAAAAAAGCCTAAACTATTTTTATAATTATAACAACATAGGCCCACACTGGGGTTCTGACCCTAAATTTAAGCTACTGAAGTAATCTACCCCTTATAATGTGATATTAATTCATTAAATGAGCTGATACTTGTGCCCCTGAGGACTTTTAGCTAAACAAAATGAACTTTTGATTACGTACGTTTATTGTTAAACATACAGTGAGTTTATTTTAAAGTTAGATGGCAAATAAAGATAAACCAGTAATGAACCCGGATCCTTACTTTACAAGATTGAAGCTGAACTTTATGGTTTTCTTCACAGCCGGTAAAAGCGCGTCACCTCGAGTCGCGCGCCTGAAGCTCGTGCACATGAATGCTTCAGTCTTGCTTAAACGCCTGATTGAAAATTTGCAACTTTGAAACAAGTTTTTTCGTTTTTTGTTTTTGCGTTTTGGTCTGGAAGGCATGCTTTACTTCCTGACTGACATCTCTTTCGACAGTTTCAGCTTTGAGGACTGTTAACGGTGAGTGTTCCGGTTTATTTAACTGTACTAACGACAGGTTTCATTCAAACAGACTCATCGACAGCTTCCTGTGTACATGTAGTTGAGTAAAATTCTAGCTGTCCTTATAGATAAATATAACTTCCAAGTTGCTAAGATACTCATGTAGTAAACAAGCTTAGTTTACAGTCCGAAATGTTTAGTTAATTTGTCCGTCTTTTGTTGAATTTGATGTCTAAGTTTGAAAGCGACATTTTTGTCACCATGGAGACAGAGGGTGAACGCGCACAGGCTCCTTTTCAACAGCTATAACTAAGGCTTAGGACAGTAGTTGAACTTATTTAATTGCATCAGATATTAACTCACGTAATTACAATAATCTGATAATCTGGATCATAAATTATATATATATATATATATATATATATATATATATATATATATATATATATATATATATATATATATATATATAGATAGATAGATAGATAGATAGATAGATAGATAGATAGATAATGTGTGTGTATAGTGCATTGGGTGTCAGATAATATATTATTCAGATATATATTCTTACAAGAGCTTTTTGCCTTTTTGTCACCAAGCACAAACTTCAGTGTATTTATGTAGTTAATGTAACCTGTGCCTTTTGCCTTTCCCTGTCCTCATAATAGGCTGCTGTTTGTTTACATTATCTAACAAACATATAGGGCCTTTACAGAAGAGCTGTATTTATACCATGACTAAATTACACACAGTTGGACTCTGTTTACTAATCAGGTCACTTCTGAATTTAGAGTTATTAAACTAAATATATCTGCATGCAATACTTTTCAAATTTTAGTTCATAAAAATTATTGCATTTCACAAATATGGCCTACTATATCTTGGTCTGTTATATAAAATGAACACAATAAAATTTGTGGCTTTTAAATTTTGTGCTTCTAACTTGACAAACTATAAAAAAGTTCCAAGGAAACATTTTGAGCTGGAACTGTAAGTTTTAGAAAGCAATCATTATGGGATAGATGAACATAATTACCTATGAAATTTCAAATAATGAGAAAAGGTTTAGATTTTATAAAATGAGGAGCAGATGAGTCACATGATACTTAAGATTTGTTATAATTATTTGTCACAAACCAGTATGATGGTCTAGGGGACACAAATGTCGGATATGAAAGCAGAGAGGTAGGTAATATGCTCCAAGTAATCTTTTAAACAACACAAAATGGTTGCAGAAGTTATGAACGAAACTCAATAAGACAGGAAATGGCAGAAAACTGCTGTCAAGGGATAAATAGGGACATGGTAATTAGGGTCTGGCAAAGAATACAGTAAACCGGGCTTGATATATACTGAGGGAGCAATCAACAAGATGCACAATAGATGTGTGATCAAGAAACAAAGGGATGGGGGCAAGACTGACACACAAACCAAAGAACAGGCCAAGAGAGCAATACAGAATCAGCTTTACTGGGCAAGATTGTGTGCACAAACAAGGAATTTGACTTACAGCGTACAGACAGACATTAAGTATAACAACATAAACTTTAGGAAATAAAAGATAAGAAGAACATGTACATTTATGAGTATGTCAACCCATTTTTTTTTACAAAGGTAGATTGTGGTTTTCACCGAGGCCCGAATGACTAGACTCTGACTGAGCTCTATGGAGACAAAGCATGAAGTCTGCAGCCCCTTTAACCCACGACACAACAGTTTGAGGAAAACATGTGCAGAGATAATCAGAGAAGCCAGGCAGTCTCTGCGAGTTCAGTCCACACAGCGACCATTTACTCCAAGAGATGGACAGAGGCAACTTTTTGGGACAAACTTTGTTCGAGCAGATCGCGACAGCAGACCTCCATCAGCCTTTAGGTTAGTCACAAGATTCATATTTGTGAACTACAAAAATATTGTGTCTGTTGTTATAAATAATTGACTACTTTTTAAAACTTTGCAGTCTTCATGCTCAAAACTTTGATGCTGACTCCAGGCCAGGCTCCGGGACGCGCCTCACACCGCTGAGCCATGTGTGTAATTAACAATATGTATTTTGGTTTGTCTTTCCACAAACACAAAAAATTAAGATTGGAAGAGTTCTATGGGCTTAAAAGAGATGTTACAAGTAAATTCATCCTCTGATCAATTCCTCACACTATCATGTATATTATATGTTTGTCCAGAAACCAACGTTTCTAGCCCCCTGTAGTGCTGAGGTTTCATTTAAGGACTTTCCCAAGTCCCCCGCTGGGCCGGTGGAAGCAAGGAAAGGGTTGGCACGGGCTCGGACCCGCCTGCTCAAGCCTGCATCTCTTACATCGTTGCTGCCTTCAGAAGCAAGCACAGATGGTGAGTAAAGAAAAATGTTTTGTGTTGACCAACTGAGGAAAGATGCAGAAAAAAGCTACGAAAGATATTTGGTACTTGAAATATTAAATTATTTGTTACTCTTTGTGTCCCTTTACAAACATAAAATGACTCACACAAACTAAAATCTATTTTTTGTTGGATCACAGTACTTTTTTGTGCAGCTATTTATGTCCAAGCATTCTTCTCCAACATACAGTACTTAGCAAAAGTTTTCATACCTTTTAACTTTATCACGTTACAACCACAAACTTAAAAATATTTGTGTTGGATTTTATGTAACTGACAAACGCAAGGTCGGACATAATTTTTAAGTGCAGTAAAGAGACATACTTTTCAAAAACAAAAAAAAAAAAAAAGCAAAACAAAATCTGATAAGTGTGGTGTGCATTTTTATTCAATCACGACGATACTTTGTAGAGCAAAGTTTACCTTAAATTACAGTTGGAAGTTGTTTGGGGTTAGTCCCTATGCACATCTAAAGAGTGACATTTTTGTCCATTTTTCTTTGCAGAATAGCTCAAGCTCAGTCAGATTGGCTGGAGAGCATGTGTAAACATCAGATTTCAATTGGATTTAGGTCTGGACTTTGACTTGGCCATTCTAACGTGCATATGTTTTGATCTAAACCATGCTATTGTAGCTCTGGCTATATGTTCAGGATCATTGGTCTGGTTTAGGGTAAAACTCCCCGACTCAAGTCTTTTTCAGCTTCTAACAGGTTTTCTTTTGCAATTGCCCTCTTATCAGCTCCATCTCTCTTACAATCAACTCTTCTATAAATATTACATTTATAGAGTCCACAGCTAATAGCAGTCCTCTTGACAGATTCTCCCTCCTGATCTGTGGATCTCTGATGCTTCCTCAGACTTACCATGGGGCTCTTTGCTGCCACTGATTAATGCTCTTCTTGACCACCCTGTAGGTTGTAGCAGGACAGACAAGTCTTGGTAGGCTTCCAGTTGTGCGATATACTCCTTCCATTTTCTGTGGACTCTATTTATTAATTATGGGACTTTGGAAGTCATTTGTTTGCATCAGACTTTATTTATTGCTATCAGATTAAAAGGAATATAAATGCATGGCACACTTTTCATATTTTTATTTGGGAAAATAATCCTGAAAACTGTGTATCCTTTTCCTTCCATTTTTTAATTACTTTGTCTTGGCCTGTTACATAAAATCCCAGTAAAACACATGGAAGTTAATGGTTGTAAAATGACGAAATGTAAAAAAGTTCCAGGATTAAAAATGGGGTGAATAATTCTGCAAGACAAAGTATATGATCAGAGCTATTTATTTTGTTTCACCTCACTCAATCTGTTGTAGGTTGGTATGTGAACAAATCCTAAATTTCCCCTTTCTGTGAGTCAAAAACAAGCTGCCTTGTCTGATTTTATGTAAACTGAGGCTTGTGTCTTTAGGTGAGGGAAGAAGCAGAAATATGGCTGCAACACCACACAGTAACATTTAAATGACGTGTTTCATCTTTTCTTTTTCTTTTATGAAAGAGAAATTAAATCCAGGCCCGGAGCAAAAGCAACTTTCAGCCAAACAACTTTGCAGTCCAGACCTCTCCACAGATCACAGAGGTCATCTCAAACCCACTCCACGCAAAACACTTAGTAAAAGGTAAAGCCTTCAGCGGTATGTGTCCTTAACTGTCTCTCCTTCTTCTCCTGCTCCTGTTCTTTGGCCTTAATGACAGCCCGACAACCAGTTTAAGATTTACTGGCACACAAGGTTGCAGAGGAAGCCATTACTAGATGGAGTTGTCTTCTGTTTTTGGCTTTCATCAAATCCTTTTTAAGAGGTCAATAATATTCCTTGCTGTTCTGCCTCTTTGTATTTTTCCACTAAAAGTTTACTGTCTTTCTTGAAGTTGTAACACTATTCAGCAGTTAGAGTTATTACCAGTAAAAATCACAAAAAACAATATCAATGTAATTGTTGTTTTGTGTTCCTTATCCTTGAACTTGTTATTATGAGATTAAATTCATGAATATATCTTAGTCGGGTAACTCAAACCTGTCTGCACAGATTTTTTTTTCTTTTGTTATGTTACAAAGTTGGTCAATAAATATCTAATTATTTAAATATTGAGTTATTATTTCCTTGAACATGGTAAAAGAATCATTCATATTTCAAGCTACTGGAAATATGCTGAAGTCATTTAAAGTGTATTGAAATTGTATTTAGTATTAAGTATTAACTTTCTTTCTTTGTCACATTTAAATCACAAACTTTAATGTAAAACATTTTTAATTTTATATTCTTTTTTTAAAAATAAAAATCTGAAAATTGTGCCATGCATTTGTATTCAGGCCCTGAGTCATTACCCTGTAAAACCACCTTTCACTGCAGTTGCATCTCCATGTCTCTTTGTTACATCTCAACCAGTTTTGTACATCTAAACTGAAATATTTGCCTATTCTTTTTAGCAAAATCCATCAAGCTCAGTCAGATAGGTTGTATTCAAATATGGAATTAAATTGGGCACTTCTGTCCCTTAAATATGCTTTGAAGTAAATCATTCCATTGATGCTTTGGCTGTATGTTTGGTGTTGTTCCTCTGGAAGATGAACCGCCAAACCAGTTTTAAATCTTTTGTAGCCTTTAATGAGTTTTCTTCCAGGATTTAATTTTATTTAGTTATTCCATCCATGTACCCATCAAATTGGGCTTCCACTCATTTTCAGTGCTACAGCAAATTAGACCCCCACATCATGATGTTGCCAACACTGTTACACTGTGGGGATGGTATGCTTCCAGAAGATGAACAGTGTCAGTTTTCCACCACATTTGGATTTTTGAATTTTAGGCCTAAAACTTAGATTTTGGTCTCATCTCACCAAAGCACCTTCTACCATATGATTTCCTGGTCCACTCCATTGCTTGTGGTCAACAGCAAACTGAACCTCTTATGGCTATCTTTCAACAATGGGTTGAAGCAGTTCGTGACTAACACTAAACAGATTATCTCACCAGAGCTGTGAATCTCTACGTCTCCCCTCAGAGCCCACAGTCAGCACTGGTTGCTTCTTTGACAATTACTCTTCTCATCTAACCTGTAACCTTAAGTAGACACATAATCACATTTCATGATAAGATTAATTTATGCACAAGTAGACTATAAATTAGGTGACTGTTGAAGGCACTGGTTTATTTAGTGGTATTGCCATAAAGGGTCTGAACACAAATGCATTCCACACTTTTTTTGTTTTTTCTATTTTATAAAATAGAAAAAAATTATAAATAGTTTTATAAATAGTTTTCTAAACTATTTATCAAGTATGTTATACTCTGTCACATAAAATACATGTAAGTTGATGGTTGTAATGTGACAAAATGCCAAAGCATTCAAGTGGTGTAAATATATTTCCAAGTGTTTCTCTCACTATAACCACAAATTCTTCAATTTTATACGTTCAAGTTCCTTTTTAACCATCATATACTTCACTGTATGCTATATCTTGATCGCAGTTAAATCCAGTTTCTTGGCATGCTTCAAATCCAATGAATCTGCCTCCATCTGTCGATATCCTCATCTGTCAGCTTTTACACTTTCCCTGCACAGAGAGGCTAAAAGCTCTACTTTTTTGCCGACCTCATCAGCTGTGTGTCAGCTTGAGGAGCGTATAACTCTGGGCATGATGTCAGGGGGCTGTTGTTTCTATCCATCCACTTATCGATTTGGTGGGGCAGCTGGACCTGTTAAAAGAGGTGGTGGGCGAGTCAGACCATAAAACATTTTTACAGGAAATCTGGGCCACTGCCCACTGCTCATACACCTCCCTCACAAACCCTCTCAAGCCAGCTTAACATGCAATATTTTTATAACTTGTTGCTGATAAGGATAGGTCCTACTTTTAAAACTCTTGCACTGATCACACTATTAAGTCAGGTCTTTTGGAAGCACTGTCATTCAGTGTTGCACCTAATTTCACAAAATTAGCTCTGGAGAGATACAAAATGAGAGATACCAACTAAGTCAAAGCAGAATCAACCTCTCTTCAAATATGCGCAAGATTAGACAGCCCCATGGTTCTTTTTTCCTCCTATAAACCAGAGCTCTTCAGCTCCAAATGGCTCTCTATTAGATTTGGGTGCCTATCTGGGCAAGGCTGGCAGCGTTGCATATTGTGACTGCACTGCACTGGCCAGGCCTAAGACAGGGATGAGGTCATGTCTCAGAGAATGCAGATTCACACAAAGAGACCTTATTATCAGGCCCTTAATCCTATCATACAAAGGCAAAGCCCCTCTGATGGTGTAGCCTGCTGCATATCCTCTTTTATGCATCTTATACAGTTGAAATCAGATATTTAGCTATAAAAAGACACATAATCATTTTTCCTCATTTTCTGCCAATATTTCGGACCATTCCTATTACAGGTCAGTGAGGATTACCAAAATATTTCGACGCTATCAAAATCGCATTATTCTTGACCAAACTGGTGTAACAGTTCGGTTTTTAGGCCACCTTGTTTGCTCACACACACCTTTGCACATCCACTGACAAATTTGGGACTGAAATCAGGGCTTTGGAATAGCCACTCCAATATATTGACATCATGCTGCCACCCCTGTGCTTCACAGTTGGAATGGTGTACTCAAGCTTTGAACTTTGCGCTTTTTCATCCAAATGTGACATTGTTCATAATGGTCAAACACTTCAATTTTGGTTTCATTAGATGACATGACATTCTTCTCTAGAATATCATATATGTCTTTTAGTGCATGGTGCTTTAGAAGTAATGGCTTCTTGCTTGCTAAGTAGCCTTTCAGCTCTTGTTTGTACAGTTTCACTGTGAATAAGGATGCTCGCTTACCAGCTTCTGTCAGGGTCTTTATAAGATTTTCCCACCAGAATATTATAATCACTGGAACACAGAACTTTGTCTCCTTCCTGAACGGTATGATAGCTGCTGTCCCATGCTGTTTCTAGTGGTGTATAATTTTTTTGGACAGATGACCGTGGGACTTTCAGGCAACTACAAATTTTATTGAAGGAAAAACTATACCTTTAATGGCTCAAATTTTGTCTGATTTCTTTTTATTTTTCTACGATATTACATAAGGAAGCAGCATGTATGACTATCTTTAAGTACATCCACATGTGTGCTTCCATTTAACTTAAATGTTGTGAATTAAACCCTATAAAGCCATGACTGCGTGATATGAACTTGCTCAAGTAGTTTTAAGGAATAGTTATCTTAAAAATGAAACAAACAGAAACATTTTAATAATCCTAGCTGACCTAAAACATGAAATGTTCAGTCTATTTTGATGACAGATGGTGAGAAAAACATTTTACAGTGTGTGTAAACATCTGGCTTCAACTATAACAGCAACTAAACCTGAAACTTGAGTTGTGCTCCTAAGGAAAAGCAATTATTTAAATAAGTATTTAAGACATCAAACTACTGTCCTGTAAACATAGAGAAGGGTACATGAGTCAACATGTTATGTGATAATCAGTTTTTATTTATCATCACTACTTTGGATGGCTATGTTGTAATTAGTTCCATCACTCACCAACTGTTATCTTTCACAAAGTGAACTGGCAACTTGAGGCAATATTTTCCATGCAGATTGCAACATGCGCAGCAATAACATGCAAAGGGAAACCACGACACACAACATTGCATGTCAGCTGTTTGAAACCCTTTACCAGTATTGCACAGAGGTAAAGACAGTGGAGACATCTCACAGTGACAAAGCATGTACAGCTTTTACTAGCTGGCCACAGAGCTGAGATCTCAGTTCCTGTCTGTTGGCGGACTACAGTGCTTTCTGCACAACAACTGCACATTCACACAGTCAGATAAATAAAAGCAGCGATGTTCAACGGAAGGACATACACCCACATGCATCTACTTGCATGCAAATAATCTCACATATGCACACACATGCACTGGCAAAACAGGCTTATCAGCACTTTCTCATAAGTCGCACCTCTGTTGCAACAGGGACACCTAGTGGCAGGAGAAAATTTTATTTCAGCCTGCCTGGTTATTTAAAAGCAGACTTTTAATAGAAATGTCTCACAGCATTTAGCTCCTGAAAAAGTGCTTTTTAGGTTTTGTTTCTACATTTTATCTTTTATGCACAATTATCCAAAGCAACCTCAATTTTAAGAAAGTATGACAATAGTCACAAAATCTGATGTAACCTGTGTGTGTGTCTGTCTGTTTTTGTTACAGCAGTAAAAATATAAAGCCTGATGTTGACTCAGGAGTTAGACCCACAGAGTGCAAAGCAGAACACAAAACAGGTTTGTCCAGATCTCTTTATTGGACCTCACTGTTCTTATTTTTTCAACAAGCTCTGCATATTTACTAAGCAACACAAATTGAACTTTTATGACATTAACTAGAAGTATAAATGTAGTTCCAGCTTCACCTTATGCAACAAAATATGCATGCACTCAGAGTATTTATTTTCCATGAAAAGGAGCCTGTTTTGTAACAGTTATCGCCTAAATATGATGATCTCAGTAACTGTGTGACTCTTACCTTGTTAAACTTTGGCTGAGGTGTTGTTGCTAACAGCCCACGTTTTACCATATAAAACAACCAATCAGTAAGACAGAGAGAGGTGGGTTTGTGCAGCCATGGCTTCCTGTGTCACACCAATCAAGCTGTTATGCAAATACTCAGAAAACAAGCATGTATGGTATTTGAGAAAATGCAGACACGTTTTTTTGTTGCACATGCAAATGCAAACTGTTTCATATCAGTGCAGAAAGAAATAAGAGGAAGTTTAACTGTGGATGGTGACCTTTTGCTGTGGCATCAAACTTCCTGCTGTTTTATTTTAAGATGGTGAACTTGTGAACCTTGCTCACCATTTGGCAAACTGCAATTTTCTCTGCACATTTCAGAGCTGGGGTATGGAAACAGCACCACATGCATAGACGATGAGGATGCAGAGTCATTGGTGTGGAATAATGTGATTCTTCCTCTTCTTCAAGAGCTGGAGAGTGTAGCTGCAGGTAGCATACCATGTGTAAAGCAAAGTACATTGCAAACCCACTATATACCTTCTGATTCCTTTCAGCTCTGCAATACCTTTTTTTTCCTTTTTGTCCTTTGGAAAATCTCAAAGTCTTATTTTCAATTTATTTAGGAGTGGTGGAGATTCTGATTTTTCTACTAGAGCTTAGCTTTTGCTGTCATTCTCTCTTCCCTGTTTTTCCTTATTATTCTTCATTTTCAACCAGCAGGCTGAGAAATTGATTTCTCAATACTGCCAGATAGTCATGCATAAAGTCTCACAAAATGAAAAAGCACTGCCATCTCACCCGCTGAGGAAAGACAAACAGAACAGTTTGGCATCTGTACAGAATCTGTCTTTTAGCTTGAAACGACATGTCTGGCACCATGAAATGAAATCTGTGTCCTTAAATATTTTAATGCTTTACAAATTTAATGGAAATTTCATTTGAAAGATAAATATTAAATATTTATTATACTAAGGAGCTGCTGGCTCATGCATAAAACACATTCGAGATTCGGTGAGAAATTGCAGTGAAGTGTAAAGTGTGAGACAGTGTTCAGCTTTTCTTAGAAACGGCCTCTTATTTATGCAAGGAAAACATTTATTTTCCCTCAAAAAGTAGGAAAAGACACCACCCTTTTTCTTCCTTTGCGTCAGCTGCCTGTTGCTGTATTGTTCTTCTGGATTTCACCATCGAAACTGATTGCTGCCTCTCAAAGGAGGAAGACCGATTAATTTTCTGCTGACATACACAATACTGCATAAATAAAGCTCCTCTATACGATACTTTGCAAAACTATTCCTATCCCTCAATCTTTTTTCACATTTTGTCATGTTATAACCACAAACTTCAATTTCTTTCATTCAGATTCTATCTGATACACCAATAATTATGGAGCGAATACCTTTAAGTAGAAAGACAGGGATAAATGTTTGGGGGGTTTTACCTTAGCATAAATACAGCTGTTAAGTGAAGGTCCAGGGGTTTTATTAGAGAACATTAGGGAACAAACAGCATCATCAACCATCAACAGCAAGGAAGACAGCAGAGACGTCAGGGAAGCAGCTCCGTGGCCTTTTTGTAACAGTGGAGAAACTTCCACAGCTTGCACACTCTAAAAATCTGTACTTTAAGGAAAATGGTCAAGAAGAAAACCTTAAGAAGTCCTGTTTCCAGTTTGCCACAAGCCATGTGCTGACTTGCAGTTGGGGTGTGTTAGAATGCCCCAGTTAAAGTCCAGGCCGGCTGAGAATCTGCAGCAAGATCTAAATAGCTGTTCAGAGACACTCTTCCTCCAGTTCAACTGAGCTGTTTTGGAAAGAAAGATGTATAAATATTTCGATCTCTAGATGTGAAAAGCAGGTAGAAACATGCCTTGCAGCTGTAAATGCAGCAAAGGTTTACATAGACATTATTTTTACCAACACACACACAAGTGATATTGTTTCTCTCAGTTTTGTCATGTTTGATCTATACCTGACATGATTACTTTAATGTATGTGTGTTTGCTATGCCCAGGCAGCTCAGAGGGCTCGGTGGACCGCCTGTGTGATCTGTGTGACCGTCTGCACGGCACCCTGGCGGATGCGGACATGCTCGGTCGACGCTGTAAGAAGAGATCTGGGATACTGCGAACTCTGTTCCACCTTGTTGATCTCGACTCTGCCCAGCTCAACCTGCACATTGCTAAGCTCTGCCTCGCTGTGAGTGATGTGTTTGCAGATGGGTGGGTGGGTGGATGTGTTTCGTGTCAGCATGTCTGCCTTGAGTTTCAATCACAAAAACGCAGGAGGCATCTTAATGTAAAATAACAGGGTTTTTTTTTCTTTACGGTTCCAGCTTTGTGTGAGTGGAAACAACTTGCTCAACATCTGTAAGCTCATCTTCCAGATCAGTCGCAATGAAAGCAACGACATCCTCTTTGAGAAAAACTCCATCATTGGTCAGATTTTCTTGGTTAATCATTCTGTAGCTTGATGGTATCAAGTATAATTTATTACATGTTATTTGACTTTATTTTCATTTTTGAGAATCAAACATATTTTCATGATTTCTTTTTTCTAGATTCATTGTTGTTGGTGCTGAATAATGAAGATGTGGGTGTATCTGGCAAAGCTCTACTCTACTGTGTTGGCGCTTTAAAATTTCTCTCTGGAAACACCACAATCCTCAGGCTCTTGCTGGCCAAGAACTGCATTGGAGTTGTACAGGAACTCATTCAGAAACTCTGCATGGTAACAGACTGCAACGTGACTGTAGCAGGGCACATCCTCATCCAGGTTTGTCTCAAACTTCTAACTTAAGTATGTTACAGACTTTTGTTATGTTCCTCTTTAGATGTTCAGGTGAGTGAGTGAAAAAGTTGTTGCGTGTCAGTAAAGAGGAATTCAAATATTGCATGTCCTTTTTAGCTATTCTTGGGCATGTGGTGAACTATTAAGTAAAAATGTTTTTGTTTATGTCTAGTACATTGCTGCTCCGCAAGCCTGATATTCTCTGCAAACAGGGCCACTGCAGTCCAAAGCACACTGTGCTCCACTTTGCTGAACATGATTGCTTCAAACCACATAATCTGGCCCAAACAAACATCTTGAACCAGTCCGTCATTTGATATCTAACACGGCTCATTACACTGTTAGAGGGCACACTATAGTTTCCAGAGCTTTAAGTATGGCCATATGTTTGGAATTACGTTTTCCTTCTTGAGATAGGATTTATTTCCTTGCCGAACATTGTGGAACACCTTGTAGGCTACAGGCCAGCAGATACCCTTCTGATTTCTAACATATCATCCCCCTGTCTTTGCTTTTTTTTCTTTCTCTCTCTCTGTCTGTCTATCCTCTAAAGCTGACAGCCACGCTGAGGAACCTTGCAGATCATCCTGATTTCCGCACGCTCTTCGTTTCCTTCTACATAATTCCAGCCCTGTGCCTGGTGTTGCATCGTTACTGTGAGGACAAAGACATCTGCACTAACATTTCCAGAATATTTAGGTATAATTAACTTATTTTGTTATGGTTTCATGGTTTTGCCTAAAAACAGATCATTGCTCTCTTTTTTTACATCAGATTTTTTGCCTGCAAGGATCCCTTATTCTGCTAAATAGGTTCTTGTCTGAAGACCAGAATCAGTGCTGTCAGTAGATCTGAGGTTCGTTATACAACCATCTTGATCTGAAGCGGTTACACAGACACAGAAACAGTTTCTGTTTTACTTTGTCTGCACTCATCAAAGTTTCAAATCAAAAACTCTGAATGCCTTGTATTGATCTCTATCCATCTTAGTTGTCCCTGCTGAAAGAAAGCCTCCGCACAGCATGATGCTGCCACCACCTTGGAACTATGTTCCATTGGTGTCGGTGTGATCGGGATGATGGTTGGTGTTAGTTTTCACCACATACATACATACATAATACTCCGCATACAAAGTTTTACCCGATCACCTTCCAGCATATGTTTGTTGTGTCTCCTTCATGACTTGTGGTAAACAAGTCATGTAGGAGACACAACTTCTTGCTTTCTTCTTGGCCATCTTCCAAGAAGGCCAGATGTGTGACAGCACAACTGTTAAGTTCTCCCACCTGAGCTGTGAACCTCTGATGCTACTCCCGAGTTACTATGGTTCTCTTGGCTGCTTTCCTGATTAATGTTCTTTCTTTTTCGGCCTTTATGCTTAGGTGGATGGTCGTGTCTTGATAGGTTTGGAGTTGTGCCGTACTCTTTACATTTCTGGATAATGAATCTATTAAATGTTTAAAGCTTTGGATGGACCTTAATTACTGCTTAGGAAACCTGTCAAGGCAATTGGTTGCACTGTGTTTTATTTAGGAGAATCAGAGTAAAAGGGGCTGAGCATATTGCAAATATAAATTTAAAATGAAAGAAATTAGTAAAAGTTCAGGGTATAAAACCTTTCCAGTTTTTTGTCTCATGCTGTGAAAACATGGCAGATCTCAGCCTCTCTTTATTTGTTTGAACAGTTCGTCTCCATAGCAGCGTTCTCACTGGGTTGATTGGTCAGTGGTATTTATTGTCTCCTCTTTCCCTCAGTAAACTGTCCTCTTACTCCGAGTGCTGTTTCGCTTTGGCCCAGACCCCCAACTGCTACTCTCTAATTTTAGATCTGCTGAGAAAACATCACCAAAAGCAGGTGAGTCCACAAGCCCCCTCTGTCTTCTCATGTGTTCTTTGCTCTATATATAATAAGGAGTAAAAGCATGTTATTTTTAGGGTATATAGTGCTTTTTTTCCTCTGGTATGTGCAAGTCAAAAAAGCTTGAAGACAAAAAAGGATAAAAAATTAGACATAGTGAGTTGATCCATGACTAAAAGTGATATAGAGGTTGATTGTAGAGAACCTGCAGTTGGGATAATTAAAAACGTTATTCTTAACTAATTTGTCTGACACTACAATTTCAAAAATTCTTTATTTTTCCATTGTATAAATCAAACCACTTCA
Source organism: Anableps anableps (assembly GCA_014839685.1). Classification (NCBI taxonomy): domain Eukaryota; kingdom Metazoa; phylum Chordata; class Actinopteri; order Cyprinodontiformes; family Anablepidae; genus Anableps; species Anableps anableps. The sequence continues at coordinate 19,059,260 of CM026086.1, read as the reverse complement.
AGAGGTAAGTACAAACAGACGGTGCCTGAGATTTAGAAAATAACTGGGCCTAAGCCAGAGAAAGATCTGATCTAACCTCTCCATGTCTCCTCCACAGGATCTTGTTGTACGTTTTCTCTTCACCCTCGGCAACCTCACAGCCAAAAGTGACGAGCCTCGCCTGCAGCTCTTTGAGTGCAAAGACTGCATGCCTACGCTCCTCCAACTCTACAACAGCTACCAGAGGAGAAATGTGTCATCAAGTACAGCCTTGCAGAAAGAAACAACTTTCCCCAGAGAACCTGATGCTGCAGCTGCTGCTTTCACCGACGATGTGCTGGTGAAGCTGGTCAGGGTGTTGGCAAACCTGTGCATCCACCCGACTGTCGGTCCATCACTGGCTACAAACACAGCATGCATTCAGCTTTTGACGGAGACATTAGGTTAGAAGAGAAAAATATGTTTTAGTTCAATTTCTTGGGAGAAAAAATAGATTACAAACAAAAGCAGACTTTTTTTTTCTTTTGATTTATGTTACATCTAGTCGCTGCTCTTACTTGAATGGCACCCTGAGCGAGGCCCTCTTTCTTCCATCCCATAACCTATTAAATGCAGGAATTCATCTAAATTGTGGCTTGGGATAAAATGTGGCGTAGTCTGTCACAAAGCATATAAAACATCCCTTTTATTCCCAGCAACAAGCTTGAGGCTCCAACTCCACATTAACTGCACGTGCATGAAAAGCAATAGAAATAAAGTTGTTGTTTTTTTAAGTTGGTGTTTGTGTGCCCCCTTTCTATTCCTGTGCTGAGCAACAGTCCATGTGGCCCATATTAGAATCTGCCACTGGTTGCATCAAAGAAAGAAAGCATTGTAAGAAAATCAGCAATTCTGATTAGTTTAAAATTAGCTGTTCAGTGGAGTTTACGTATGCAAGGCAGCCAACCACTTCCCTAGTGCTGGGAAACCCATTCCTCATTTTGTCAGTTCTCACCATCTTGGTGCTTTCTGCTCAATAGATCACACATCCTCTTTTGGTTTACCTGTTTTTGTGATTCTGACAGAACAAAGTGCTTTGCTGCAGGAGCAGGATGTTCTGTTGCTTCTCATAGCCGACTTGGTTTGCTTGCATTAATTTCTTCCATGTGGTTAGTTTGTTTAGGACAGGTTGAGCCGATATGTAGGAGGGTGTGAAACTCTCATGTGCTGCTCGCCTCCTACATCTAACTTTGTGGCAGTTGGAGGCGAGAAATAAACAATTGGAGGTAAAAGAGTTAAAAAAAACAGCAAGTAACATGTAAACACATTCCATAAGTGAAGCATACAATGAAAGACTGACTGAGAATGTAAGATTGATATCAGCATCAAAGACAGCAAAGAAAACTTTCAGTTAAAGATGAAAAGGCAAACTTGGCAGATTGATGTCCTGTTTTGAGTTCACGCTGCACTGAGCTGCTATCTGTTGCACAGTTTCAAGGGGGGGGAAACAACAAAGCATTATTTCCAGTCAGAACCAGAAACAAAATTCTGTGAGACACAGGCGCCGACTGACAGCTCAACCGCAATATCTGCGATTTACGACCGAGCACACGACATCTGCTGCTATATCAGGAACAGACTTCATTTGATGGTTGCTCGCGGTGGCATTCTTCATTGGACTTTGTCACATTGACCTTTCTATTATCAAATCAACTGTATCAGACTGAAACTAATATGAAAGGCAGCTGTATTTGTTTTTCTCACATTCCTATTCTAAAGAGGTTTAAGGTGCAGAAAGAGCAGGTGTTTCAATGGTTTCAGTTGCTGTATTTGTCTTTGTAGAAATGTCAGCCCTCTTTATGTAATATTTGTTATAGTTGTCAGCAATTAACTAAACATTTTTAACTACGTATCTAAGCAATTCATTTGTCGCTGTTAGAAAATATAGTTTCCTACATAATGAGCTGAAATTATCGTTACCACGCTGGGATTAGTTACATGTCCGTCTCTTTTTTACATGATTGAGTAAAATAGGTTTTCTCTCAGTGAAATACAAAATCTGGTATTTGTTTCTTGATTTTTTTTTTTTTTTTGTTGTTGTCTGTGTTTGCTTATGTGACATTTGGTTGACACAGAGCTGAGGTCTGTGCAGGAGAGCGAGGAGCTGCTAGTGAACGTTGCTGCCACCATCAACAACCTCTCCTTCTACCAAGAAGAAAACTCTGAGATCAGACGCAATCAACTCAACATTGCAAAGTGTAAGACGGAAAGAGCAGATAAATTTGAACACAGAAAGATGAAGTAGGGTGATCTATATTGTGACTAATACACTTTTTATTGGTGTTACAGTGATGTTGAAATTGCTGCTTAGTTCAAGCATGGATGCCATGTTAGAAGCCACTCGTGTCTATGGAAACTTGTCACTGCATAAGGACGGGCGGGACTTTGTTATTCAAAATAATGGTATACATCCAGCAAAAGTATGAATCAACAATTAGCTGATTAGGTTTCTTAATCTTAAGCTTTGTTTTTCTTTATTGTTATTGTCCTGTGAGAGCTGGTAGAACCTCCTGCTTCAAACTCTTACCTACTTCCCTGTATGCTGCTTCACAGACCACTATGCTTTACTGATATTATCACAAAAATAATCATAAACAGCCTTGGTGGAAAAGTCCTGGACAAACATGTCTGCACATTTACCTGAACAGAAGTCATCGAGGAATTTCTTCTCGGATTTTTTTTTCTTTCGCTTTCAAAATTAAGAGGTGTCATAGTTGTGTTATTCAACACATATAGATGATTTACACAGTTTTGCACTATACTTTAATGTACATTTATATACATGAAAACAAAAAGGTAAAATCATAGGGTTTGTAATTTACCATCTCTTGAAAATGCAGAAGTGCAAATCATGGTTGAAGCCAGATATTCATATACTGTATAAAAAGGCACATAACATTTTTAGTCTCACTCTCAAAAAAATAATTAATTTCATTAGATTAAAAATTGTCATTATATTAGATTAAGCTTTTAATGTTGTGGGTCAATAGGAATTATCTTTATTTTTTCTTTTTGCTAAATGCCAGAATAATCAGGCAAAGAATCTTTTTTTTTTTTTATTTCTCCAAAAGTTAACATATATACTAAGAGTACTATGATTACTATTATCACTACCATAAGATTACCCAACATGTAGGTTAATTAGAGGCACACCTTTGGCTATACTTTAAAGCAACACCTAAAACACACTCCTTCCTTGTGTGACATCATAGAAAAATCAACAGAAATCAGTCAAGTTACCAGAAGGAGAAGTATGAATCTCCACAAGTCTGGTTCATTCTTGGGTGCAATTCCTAAATGCCTGAGGGGCCCACATTCATCTGTTTAGTAAGAACCTAGTAATAGAGTGTCATTATCCACAGTGAAATGAGTCCTGTACCGACAGACTGAAAAGCCACTCAGAAGCCATTACTCTAAAAACAGCATAATAAAAACAGATTATAGTTGGCAAATACACACAGTTAGGGAAAAAAAAGACCCTTATTTTTGGAGGCATGTTCTGTAGTCTGATCAAACTTAAGCTGAAGGGTTTAACCAAAATGACCATTGTTACACTTAGAGGAGAAAGGCAGAAGTTTGCAAGCTTAACAGCATCATCCCAGCTATGAAGTCCGGGGTGACAGCAGATGACCTCATGAGAAAAGAACATTATTGAATAAGGAAATATTGAAGCAGCCAGACCTTAAATCTGTTTTGAAGTGGCCATCACAAAGCCCAGATCTCAGTCCAATAGAAACATATCGGTAACTCTATCTGACAAAAACAGGAAAAATATTGTCGGTTTCTATGTCAGATGGCGAGAAATAGTGGTTATATGTGTGTTTATACAGCATACAGTATATACATATCTGGCTTCCAGTATAATTTACTTTTAAATCATCTTTAAAGCAAATGATCCTTGAGCTCTGACACTCAGCGCAGTGTGGAGATCTGTACGCCACTGTATCATTCTGAAGCTGGGTTTATCTGCAGGGCCAACTCCACACAATATAGACATGCCTACTGACTCTGGTGCTTGCACCTCTCTTATCTCCCGTGTTCTTTGTCCACATCCTCTCCCTCAGTGCACAAGTTTGTGGTGACTCTGCTTGACTCAAAGAGAGCCGAGATGTGTTTTGCCGCCTGTGGGGTTCTGACCAACCTCACTCTGGACCCTCCCAACAGGGTTTGTCTCGCGCTGGAGGGGACTTCTGCAAAGTAAGGACAAAAGCACTTAGAGATAAATAGCCTGTCTTTGTATCTCCTGCAAATGCTTTGGGGGGCTAATATAGTGGGAAGGCACTATCATCTGTACCTACATCAAAGCAAGCTATAACATGTGGCACTCTTGGTGTTTATTACTGTCAGCTTTTTAAAATTATAAATCATCCCATTACTGTCATAATTTGCTGCATATCACAATGATTCCCCTTAATATTCTGAACTGATAAGTAGCATTTGGCAGTTTAGCATAGAGGATTGCAGAAACGGTTAAAGTTTTGCTTAATAGCAAAACAGAGAAGACCTGGGGTTTGTTTAAAAGATAGTTCAACTCTTGAGGAAATGAGATTTCTAGCTGAGACTGAGATAAGAAAATTAAACCAATTTAAAGTTTGTGTAATAAATCTGTAGCTGAAGTCAGCAGGACAAAAAGATTTTCTTGTTCAGAAAGTTATTCAATAAAGTCCTCTTCCCAAGTGTTGTTTGTCATTTCAGAATAATTTGTTTACGTTTAACTGCTGAGAGCTGGAGCTGAAAGAAAGTCTGTGTAATTCTCTTTTGGGCGTAGTTTACTAAGTTCTGCCCCGAAAACTAAGCACTGTTGGAGCATTTAATTTTATTTCCACCTCCCACAGTCCAAATGAGTGTCCAGTGAAGTGCAGCTAATGTTCACAAAACCTGATGGTCATGTGAATTCTCCTTCCTTGAGTCACATGAAATGTGTGTGTGTGTGTGTGTGTGTGTGTGTGTGTGTGTGTGTGTGTGTGTGTGTGTGTGTGTTCAGGTTGGTGGACTGTCTGAGAGATTTCGGGCCAGCTGACTGGCAGCTGGCAGGCCAGGCCTGTCAGGCCTTGTGGAACCTGATTGGTTGCGGCTCCGACATGTTGCTGCACACAGAGGAGAGAGAGAGGCTGCTGGAGATCCTCATCGCGTACTCAGGTTTGTTTTATTACTTGTCCTTACATAACCAGGGGAGGGATGCAACCTGGAAAAGAACAAACTCCTACTAACATCTGTCACCCAATGGGGGGGGGTGACTCATTTAGTCCAACTTATAAATATATCTCTGTCATACAATGACTTGCAAAAGTAATAATACCATTCGAACTTTTTCACATTTTGACATGTTATAATCACAAACTTCAATTAGTTTAAATGGGATTTTATGTGCTGGATCGGCCCAAAATAGCGGATAAATGTAAACTGGAAAGAAAATGTTAAAGGGTTTTCAATTTTTCTTTTTTCTTTTTTTTTTTTTTTTTTTTTTTTTTACATTTGTAAATATGTTAGAGAATTTTCTTTACCAGCTTTTCACATGTAGAGACATTTTTGTCCGTTCTTTGCAAAACACTTCGAGCTCAGTCAGACTGAAAGGAGAGAGTCTGATGATCAGTTTTAAAAGTATTGCCACAGATTCTCAATTTAAGTCTGGTGTTTAACTAGGCCAGTCTAACACATAATTATGCATTGATTAAACCATTCCACGAAAGCATTGTGTGACACAATACTTTTGCAAAGAGCTGTATTTTCATGCTTTTTAGGCACAATATGTTTAAAACATACCGAAGATCTCTCACTGCTCCCTTCTGCTATTCCTTAGATGAAGAGGAGGCTCTGAAGTGGACACAAAATGAAGATGAGCAGGATTTCTCCAGAGCATGCTGGGAGTCAGAATTTCTACCTGTTGCTCAAAAATTGATAAAGGCATTACATTCTCTAGAAATGACAGCTTGACACCAACAGGTTTATGGTTTCATAGAAATGTCTATGTTCCACATGTTTCTTGAATATGCTAAGTATAGAGAGCTCCAGGAAGAAGCATCAAAAAGTCCCAGTGAAGCTTGTCATCCAATTGCTTTCGCTGTTTTGTACGACTGAAGCTTACTGAAGCTGCTGTTTTTCACAGAGGATGAGGTCACAAACATTTTACCAGCACTTTTAAGCTCACAGGTTGGGAAAATGAAACATGTGGCAGTTAATAATTAACGAGTAGGCAGAACATAAAATGTTGAATGAATCTTAAAAAAAAAAAAATGCATATATACTTTTAAAGGTGTGCATTAATGTAAAAATATATGTTGTTTTTATCTACATTGTGTAACATCTGTGAAAATGTTTTAATCAGTACTTAAGTATTTTTGGTCAATAGACATGACATCACAATCCAGGTTTTATTTTCAGTTATTTTGGACTTTGGATGAACATTTCAAACTTTTTCCACAGTGGACTTTGTTATTCTATGCTGCGAGGTACAGATACTCAACTGATAATGTAGCCTTAAAAACAATTTACTTCCCAGAATAAAAATGGTATTGTCTGGACATCGTGAAGAATTTGTGTATGAAGAAGTAGAAGTAAAACGTCTTTACTTGTTTTTTACAGCATTTATTGTTACACAGATAAGGGGCAAGGCAGTGCCTACAAGTTACACTGAATAGTCAAAGTACAGCATTTCCAAATCACATAATTATGACTTAAAGAAAAATAAAAACGGGACTTAAAGCTGTGACAGTTTCCCCAACGTTTTGCACATTAGTGACCTGTAACAAGCACAAGACAAGTCAAAATTTTTAAAGAAAAAAAACAAAAGTTTCAGAACATTGCTCTCTGATATTAAGGACAGTCTGCTGGTTGATATCAATGTCAAGAAAAAAAAGTGTTGCTATCCCATCCATAATTTGGGATTGCCAGGGGAATCTTTGGCCAGCAGAGATAAGTTTCTGCTGGTGATTCTGCATTGACAGACATACCCGTGTGGCTCTGATGGGAAATCCACAGATTATCAGCCTCGGGTGGGGAGTTAACATGATGGTCAGGAGCAACAAGAAACTTTGACCTCAACCTCAGCACAGGAAAAAGGGACCGTTAACTGATCCCCAGTGAGTCATGCAGCTTTGAAGCACGCACAGTAAAATAAAACTCACATGAAAGTCCCTGAACTGCACTGATGATAATAAACTGAACTATTCCCCTGAGCTCAGCTTACTGGTGATGAGCTCAGCTTTTTGTATTTAGAGCCTTTTCAAGTTAGCTTTAAAAGTCCACACTTCCCATTTTTTGATGGGATGAGTTACCAATAGCTCCAGTTTTTGTTCAACCAAATGTGAGCTTATAGTTATGGTAATTGTGCTTGATTCCCAAATTGTATTGGTGTATTTCAACTCTTTCGTGAAGTAGTAAAAGTATATTTTTAAGGACAAAACTACAAACAATACACAATAACTCAGTATTATAGTTTATTTTTTTAAACTTTTTCCATATTTTCATATAAAAAGTGTCAGTAACTGACATCAGTCAGGAGTTTGAAAGAAAAAGACAACTTCCACTTCCTCTCAAACCACTTTCAAATGTACCATTCCTTTATCATTGCAGCTCTGCTCCTCCTCACATCACCATTCACCTGATTTTTTCAGTCCACCCTCAGAAGAATGCAGTACTTTACTGATTTTTAGTAAACAAAAGAAATAAGCAGAGACCTTAAACCTCTGATTAAAATAAAAAAAGCTGCTTTTGCACTGGTTAGACTTTCCTCGCAGGGAAATAAGCACAGCTACAACCTTTTGACGGCAGCCCTGTGTGAGCTCTGGATCCCCGAGCAGAAGCCCAAAGAGAGTCTCTGCTCACCAAAGAGCACTTTTTACATGTTTTTAAAAACAAACAAAAAAAAAAAAACAAAAAAAAAAAAAAAAAACAGAAGAGGTATTTTACTGGTAAAATTCACAATCAAAAGCTTTGAAAGAGTTAGGTCAACCAGTCAGGCGGGATAAGCGGAAGACGAGAAATGACGGAAGCAAACCCCCTCCTGGAGAACCTGGTTTCCAACTTTCTATTCGATTTACATTGTTATGATTTTTTTTTTCCCCAATACAAGAAAAAACAAAAGACATCAATGAATACAGTTTTCTCACAATAACAGAGCTACAGCAGAAGCAAGAAGGCTTTCCTTCAAAGTGCCTCGCTTTTTTTCTTAAATGAAATTCCAAGACATACGTTTCTTTTTCTTGTCTCCACTTATTTTGTGAAGCACACACAAACACTCACACCTCAGTCATCAGATAAACATAACTCATTCACACCTGTACAGTCAAACTCAAAAAGGGCTCAGACAGTGTTCTTTTGAGTTTTTCACCCCACACGTGGAGGTTTTCACACTCCTCGGATTAGCTTACTTTGACGTTTGAGATTTGGGATGTGGTTAAGGGAAAAGAGGGTGGGGGTAATGCAATGGATGTTTAATGGACAGGGGCTTTTATAAAGGGATTAAGGGAACTGGGTAAGGGGTGATTTTGGGCATCAATATGAACCCACTAAAATACAACTGGGAGCAGCAGCATCAGCACATATGCACACTGTGCTGGATATAGTTCAGGCACACGTAGAAAACACTGAAACAAAAACAACACTAGAGTTAACACATCAAAACCATCCCCTTCTCATACAAAAAGTGAAATAAAAAGATATTAAAGAAACTAAACAAATAACAGTGACGACAGAATCCAAAGTGCAGACTGGATCTGGCTGCACAGCTTTCTTTCTGGGGAATTTCACCGGGATTCTCGATCCTAACATGAAGTAAGACAGGCAATGCTGGAATACTGAAATGTAGGCCTGGATGTCTCCAGTGTCAATGCTCTGAGCCGGTACAACCTCCCCAGCAGGGCTCGAGTTTCTCAAGGCTGACCTCTGTAGGTCAGTTTTGGCACTGCAGGCAACGTCTGATTATGTTTGTGGATCCACTTGTAGTTTGAGATGACTTTTCTCCAGTAAAAAAAAAAAAAAAAAAATCTTCTTCCCTTGATCTCCATTTGTTCCAATTTTCTCTGCAACGGCCAACCAACAAGCTTTGTAAAAACAGAGAGCACTTTTTGCTTAAATCCCCCCCCCCAAAAAAACCTCCCCCATCTATGTTTTTTTTTTTTTTTTTTCTTCCTTTAAGTGTTCCAGAAAGAGCAACGACAACAGTTAAAGGACAACAGTTAAAAACGCCAAAAGCACTTCATGTCATGTAGCGGGTGATCGCTCTCAGAGCGTATAACAGTTCTGCTTGCATCCGTGCTTCCATAAGAAGCAGATTAACGTGGACCTGCAGGAGAAAAGTGAGGGAGAGTAGAAGAGTGGCATTAACGCTCTGCAGCAGAGTTAACCACATATAAAGAGCTCAAAACAGGAAATTCAGAGCTGTACCTTCTCGGAGTGCTGAAACTGCCTCCAGAAACTCTCATACATTCGTTTGGTGGTCTTCTCAGGGCTGCACACCATGGTCTTGATATAGATCTTAAAGCTACGGTCCAGAAGCTGATTTATCTCCCCATAATCATAATCGTCATACCTGAGGAAGAAGATGGAAAAACTGTCAGGAGCGAAAATACTAAGCGAGGCAGAGCAGATTTTATTGCTAAAATAAAATCAGATTCTATCTGGTGACAGACCTGATGCCAAACATGCAGTGGATGTAGTTCCAGATGGCTCTGCGCAGCATACTGGTGTCCACATCCTTATGTGTGGCCATGGTGTTGTATGTGAGGTTGTAGGCCATCTGAAACTTCTCGTCCAGCATCTGGCCCACATCAGGATACAATCTGTTGACCAGAGAGAAGCCGTGGTCCTCCCAGCTGTAGTCCTGCAAGAAACAGACACAACATCTCAATAACATGCATCCAGACCACATCTAAAGCTGCTTCACAAGACCGTGTCTGATGTTTACCTGCGCTCTGAACGTGGGCACTTGTTCCCCCCTCCTGGAGAAGTCCTGGTAGCCGTAGCTGGTGTCCTCAAAGTGACGAGAGATGTCTCTGGAGGGGACACACTCCTCATCCTCTGACGTCACCACCAGCATGCTTTCGGTCTTCTCCCTCTCAAAGCGAGTGGCCATCTCCTCCTGGCTGGCCTCTTCATCGTCGCGGCACTCCTGCAGCTGTTTCATCCTCTCCATCAGCTCTTCCACCTCACCGCACATCTCCTGCAAAAACGAAAGCAGGAAAAAAAAAAAAAAAAACAAGGTCAACGATAATTTAGCGCTTGTTCCATTTAGCAGATTTTTCTCTTTGTAGGTGACCACCCACCTGATCGCCCAGCAAATCGTCATGATGATTGGCGTGGCCGTTGCCGTTGGCTATGTCGCACACACAGTACTGGCTAACGGAGGGGGGTCTGAACGTGTGTCCACCGTCGCAGGTAATCTCTGGCATGATGCCGCAGCCGAAGGTGAAGGAGGAGAGGGAGTGGTAGTGGGTGAGCAGGACTACAGCGTGGATGAGCTCTGCCAGGGACCAGCTGTGCTCCTCGGCCTTCAGGAGGCGCTGAATGCAACACACAGGACAAGCTGCTGAACTGAACCACAACTACAGGTCTGAGTCTCTCAGCTGCAACCCGGGATCTCACTCTGCTAACCTCGATGTGCTCCTTGGTGAGAAGCCACGGACGGTGGGCCAGGATTTTGTTGATCTCCCCGAGCTGCTGCAGCTTTTGCGGGGCTTCATTCAGACCGTTCAGCCACTTTGTATTCCCCCCGACCTGAAGGAAGTCATTCACGTGCAGGTTGACCAGGTAAGAACACTGGTGGCGAGCAGCCGCCTGTACAATCGGGTAATAAGAGATCATCAGATTGACAGAAGAAAGCTGATTCAAGAGTTCACAAAGGGAGGAGGGACGAGGACATACCATAATGCAGATGTAGTGTCTGTAGTGCAAAGGCAGGGGCCCGTCCATCTGCAGCAGGTAGTGCTGCGTCCGGAGAAAGCTCTCCAGGTACTGTGGGTGGAAGCTCATCACGAGGGAAATGTTGTCCAGCCGATGGAGGGCTGCAAATGCATCCTCAAATATTGCCTGCGTCCTGGCGTCCACTTTACTGACTTGAAGAATCTACAAAAAAAAAAAAATAATAATTCGTGTTTTTTTTTTTGTTTGTTTGTTTGTTTTGCAACAGATTTTAAAGTAGAGATTGTCTCCTACCTCTTTTTCGGGGATAAATCTGCTTGGTCCGCTTCCTAGGGGTCTTGGAATCCTTATGCCTAAATCCTAGAAGACAAGAAAAAAGGGAAGAAAAATCTTCAGTTTTAATGTGAGAGGAAGGCAGAGGAAAGGAGAAGTGGATGATGCAGTTAAATGGTGCTAGAAGCTCCCCTCGCAATTTCTGCAGCAACACCAAAAGAAAATCAGATTAAGTCAAATTTCTGCATGATATATTTAGCTACTGAAGTAAAAACAACCTGAATGACAAGCAAAAACATCCCCCTATTTACACAGAAATCTTTACATTGTCTTGTTTTGTCCAGTAACTTTCCGCGGCTTGTCGAGACATGTCCCCGAAGCACACGCTGGGAAGTCCGACAAAAGGGCATCATTTACAGGTGACACTGTGTTGAAAGCATTTTGAAATGCATCCTCTACATGCCTTAAAGATTTAAATTCAACAGATGAACCAATATGATCTCTTGCCGAGTGATTACAAATCTTCACTCCAGTAAACAAGTCTGGACAAAAGACTGCACTGCAGCCTGTCCGCTGGAAGGACAAACGTCACTTAAAATAATTCATAAAAATGTGACAGTTTTTATTTCCGCATAGCAGGATTAAGCACTGCAATAATGCAAGATTTTTTTTCCTTCATTTTATTTTTAGCATCATTTTTTACCTTTTTGGCGAGCCGTTCACAATGGGCGCATATCTTAAACAAGTCTGTCACTGCGATTGAATTATTCTCCACGTTTTCTGACGATGCGATGGCGTGCCTCATTTCGTTTCCTCCGTTTTTCCTCTGCTTCTTTCCGCGGAGCAGGGAATAAAAACAGTGTAATTTAAATGGCTCTTTTTTCCTCCTGTCTTTGTTCCTTGGGGCACTGATGGGGGAAAGTGGCTAAGCAGGAGAGCACTCAGCTGTTGTGTCCCCCTTCAGCAGAATACCGTCCTCTATAGCTCATACATTCGGTAAGTAAGTCGAGGCTCGTGTGAGTGACAACACCAGGAGCCAATCAGAACGCGAAAACAGATTTTGAACAGCCAATAGCGGTTCTGGACCCTGACGGGGCGTGGCTAAGTGTGAGGAACGATTGCGTCCTAAACGTGAGCAAAAGGGGGGTGTGACAATCCCCCTCTAAGAAAACATCATCACTTCTCTCTGCTGCTTCTTTTGTTCTCTGTTCCAATTGATCTTTATTGAATTTGGTGTTTTTCTTGCTGTCTATGTGCTAACTGCAGTCGATTGCAGCAGATTCCTCAATGATCTTTTCTCCCAAATCAGTTTAATCAATACTGATATAAAAGCATGATAATAGCCCTTGCAGTTCTTAAAATTGACCTGAGTAATGCTGTAATCTCAGTTTTAAGGAAAGATAGCATGCTATCTGTGTGCACCTTTGCAATGTGCATGAAAACAACAACTTGCTCTTGCAAGCAGCAGCAAGTCCCCCTGTTGGTTGGCTGTTGTACTGAGGGAGCAGGCAAGGGGAGGGGATATAAGTAAGCTGAGCCCCCAGCCCTCTTTGGTGAGCAGCACATACTAAGGGAAAAAAAAAAAAACAAAAAAAAACAAATAGCATAGAAGGACCAGCATCACCACACCGAAATGGATGGCTGCAGGAGCTGCTGTAACAACAACGGCCCTTCAGTTGGTGGTTTTGCACCACAGCCTATCACACCACAGATAATACCATTCCTCCACCAATCAGCCCACGCTGAAGGAGGCCTTTTTAAAGCCATGAGGAAGCAAAGATAAGAAACAGGCAGCTCAATAGCTTTGTTTATGCCAACCCTGACAATAACATGTTCAGTGGAACGGCTTTTAACTGGTTTAAACAAAGCAGAGGTTACTTGATAAATGATTTCTCAAAATTATTACATCAAGATAACACTTTATACTGCAGATTTTATTGGTAGGTTACAGTTTCTACCGTACATTAACCTCATTTTAATCTTTCCAACAAGATTATTGTAAAAAAAAAAAAAAAAAAAAAAAAAAAAAAACTACTTCCATCAACTGTAAAAGGTGCAAGTTTCTTTTGCATACAGTGACCAACATAATAAGATTTTCATCAACTCATAAATTAAAAGATTAAAGAAAATCTAATTTAAGACAGTTTCATGTACCACAATGTTGAATTCATTGTACTTTTAGGTAATAAAAATATTAAAGAGCAGAGTAGTTTTTAAAAGCCATCTGTTGTTATCTGACTATCAAGTGTACCTATAGTACATCAATTAACTGTATTGAAATTATTATTCATAGTAGCTGGTGTACAAAATAAAACTAGTTTGTATTTTGAGTAGAGTGCTATGAAAAAGTACACTTACAGATTTCTCATGTTTTTGCTTTTTTTAGGACTTAAATATTTCAGATCAAACACTCAATTTTACCCAAGACCAATTATTGCCTCACCTCTTGAATCAAAAAATCCCTAAAGTAGAACCTGTCTGACAACATTAAGCTAAAAGAGCTTAACAAGTGAAACATGACACACCTGATCTAAAGACATTCACAAATAGATGAGAAAGAAAGTCATTGATATCTATTAGTATGGGAAGAGTTACAAGTAATCCTGCTTGATTCAACAATAACAAAAAGACTAGGCAATAATGGCATCCACAGCCTCGAGAGATACATGGCCAAAACCACTGCTGACAACAAAGAACATGAAGGATCATGTCACATTTCATCTGGTGTAAAATAACCACACCACATAAATGAAAGAACATCACACTGACAGTCATACATGGAGGTGATGGTGTGATGATCTGGAGTTACTTTGCTACTGCAGACCCAGGATGACTTGCCATAATTCACAAACACACTCCTGTTGGAGAATCTCCAACCATCACTTCACACACAGTCAATGTAAAGAATTACCTTTGATTGAGGTCCTGTAGCATCTCCTTAAACAGGACATAGAAAGCTCTCCAATGTGGTTGAATTAAAACAATTCTTTAAAGAAGAAGTAAATGCTTGATTGGAGTCGTTGCCACCAAGGATGACACAACCAGTTACAAGGGATAGGAGGCAATTACTTTTTCACATAAGGCCAGGTTTGTTTGGATAACTTTATTTTCTTAATAAATGAAATCATTATTTTAAAAATCTACCTTTTTTAATTTAATCTGCTTATCTTTATGTAATGCTAAAGGTTTATGAACCGAAACATTTAGATGTGACAAAAAACAAAAACAGAAGAAATCAGTAAGGAGATAAATACTTTTTTAAAGCAATATATGTTCAAAGGACTTAAGAAGTGTTTTAATGGTATATTTAAAACTGCAGTATGTAACTTTTACAAAACTATGTTTTTTGTATATTTGTTAAAACTCTCACCATGTTGTGGCAGTATGTTATGAGACAGATAAGCTGTGAAAACATCGATCTCCTCCACCGCCTCCCTGAGTCTCTTTTGCCATCTGAAGAAATGCACCGCTCCCCACTAAAACCAACCAATCAGAGCCAGGAGGAGGGGCTTACAGCTGTCAGTCAACTTCATGTTGGCGCAGCTAAATGTGCTAATGGCAAAGAAACAACTTACCATTCAAGGAAAACCGTTTATCCATCGTCATCGGTGGCCTAGCCTTTGCAAGCTGCAAGTGTGTGTGTGGGTGTGTGGGTGATTGACAGCACCAATAGCCGTCTTCTGACTCTGATTGGTTGTTTATAAATAGCACTGGGAGAAGGAGGAGATCAATCTTTTCACAGTTTATCTCTCTCATACCATACTGTCACAGCGTAGTGACAGTTTCAACAAATATGTAGAAATTTTTTTTTTTATTTTTTTTTTTTTTTAGAAAAGTTACATACTGCAGCTTTAATGCAATAGGTGCAATAGGTACCACAGCCAAGACAACACTTATATTCAAAATTCTGGACAGGCCACAAATAAATTGCACCACACAGTGAAGTGTTTTGTTTCCCAAATGCCAGCAGGCACATTAGAAAAGCATCGTATTTTGGTGGGCACACACAAGTCCATAAATATCTGCATGTCATGGTTATTAGGGAGGTTTTAAAATAACATGTTTTTCTAGCAAACTGGTGTATAGAGGAAGAGAAGCCGTTTACCACTGAAACTGAAACATTTATTCATTAACAGTGTTGGTAGGACTATGAAAGGTGAAAAACAGATAAACAAGTTATATTTGGAAATAATGAGCTAATGAGGAAGTCAAAAGAAGGCAAGCCTGCCCAGCCTGTTTCTCAACTGCTTGCTAGTCCTTAGCACTGATAACTTTTTAGCACCATATTCAGCAGGTTCATTGTGTGTGTGGAGCCAGCCCCTGCCAGCCCCATGATGCCACAGGGTGGGGTGCAGGCCAGTGGTAAACATGTTCCCAGAACTGGAGTCAGCACTCCCAGGCTTGCTGGGAGCCCCATGGCTCAGCAAAGCTACACAAGAGGCTGGTCAGCATTAGGGCTGACGACACACCAAACCTTTTCACATAAAAGCGCTTAGGCTCAGGGGTCCAGCCTCACAGGCATGCCCAAACACTATTGTCAGAGTGCATACACTGACTAGGCAGTTAGCGTTTGCACATCAGATGTGTTTCTATATGTCTCACAGGGTTTCAGTAAATATCGTACATCATAATTTTGAGGTTTTTTGTGCATCACATTGCTTCAAAAATAAAACTACTAATACGATGCCTTGCAAAAGTATTCATGCCCCTGAACAACCCTAAATTTCAATGTTTTACTGGGATTTTATGTGATAGACCAAGACAAAGTGGTGCTGGATGGAGCAAAATATAGGATGATCTCAGAAGAAAGTTGTTAAGGCCTGCAAAAGATTTGAGGCTGGGGTGGAGGTTCACCTTCCAGCAGGACAATAACTCTAGAATGTTAGAATGGCCCAGTCAAAGTCCAGGCTGGTGTTCACAGAATCCCTCTATTCAATGTGACTGATCTTGAGCTATTTTGCAAGGAAGAATGAGCAAACATAGATGCGTATGGCATCCTACTTTCCCTTGAACCTTGTGATAAAACGTGAAATAACTCAAGAGGTATGTATACTTTTGCAGGGCACTGTAAGTTTTAGCTAGTGTGGAAAGCTCTTATGGAAAAATATTGCTCACATTAAAAAAAAAAAAAAAAAAAAATCAAGAAAGTATGACACTTGAGACACAAAAGTGATTTTAAAAAAAGTGACATTTTAAGGAGTAAGGTAAGCACACCCACCTCCAGATTCTTCAGGTGTGTATAGATAAGATTATTTCCTGCATTTCATTTTCCAGCATTGACATGATTAAAGAAAACATGTCTTTGCTGCTGTCACAGTCTGCTACACTACACATATTCTCATTACCTTTTGAAGATTGTTCAGAACACAATGTGACATATAAAACCACACTGCGGATGTCTCAGGGGAATCTGAAGACATACATCGTTAGGCGTCTCACTCATTTTGTTTGATGTCACCTGCAGTGAGCCTGAACTGTCAATCAGCTATTCTTAGAAGATAAACTGCAGCAAGGTAAAAAAGAAAAGAAAACTATCAAATCACTGGTTGAAATTAACCAGGACAAGATACTTTGAGAAGTTTCTTGCTGTTGTTGGGAATACACCTGGAATCCTTTAGATATAAAATGTCCGACAACATGAAGCGGGGAGACTCTCTGAAACAGCAGGAATCATCTCAGATTTGTTTCAGATACCCATCTGCTAGAGGAAGGGCGTGAACAATGGATACAGTTCCACTTGATTTAATGTAAATAAAAATTAACTCCAACTGCTGGAAAAGCAGGAAAAAACATTCAGATGTAAAGTTATTTTTTCACATTATAAACAAGATAAGAAGTTGTTTTGCCCCAAAATATTCAAATGCATTTTGGGTCTACTTTCTACTTTCAGGAAGTCATCACAACAGCGCTCATCTATTAACCCTTTAACAATGTCTTTAACAGCGTTGCACTGAGAAGTAGCTCGTATAATGAGCTCAGCAGATGCACAGTTCCACCAGGTGTTTGCTAATTGCTACTGGCTAGTCTAAAGGAGCTGATTGGGAAAGTCACGGGGGATGGGTGCTCTGTGAGGCGGAAGCTTAGAAACTGCAGCTCCAAGGAGGAGCTGCATCTCAAAGGCGGCGTTCGGTCCACCCAGGCGTTTTGCCCAACTGAACGACTGCCACAGGAGATTAAAGGATTTCACAAACATGCATGAAAGAATCAAAGCAACACTCCAGGTATGTTTTTGATGAGGGAATAACATTATAACATGATGTAAAGCTCAGAATAGTAGATTTGACATAATTCTGCCCCTTTAAGACACTGATATAAACTTTTGATTTGAAGAACAGGCTCAAACTGTTTTGTCAAACTCAACAGCTGTATGTTAATTGAAAGAATAACAACAGGAACATTTACATAAAGTTCACTTTTGTAATATAAAAGTTAGTTCATGAAGCTAAAGGAAAAAGAGGGAAAGAAGACCGATGCATCTATGCAAGAGCAGAGCAGCAGAAAGGGAAGAACACCACTTTCTGTCTCCTTTGGCAGATCATCAACATGTTCTAATCCTTAAAGACCAGATATAATATCACCTCTAGCACAAAGAAAATCAAAACTGAAGAAACAAAGACAGAAAATGGGCTCTAATCTCTGAGGTGACTCTATAGGTCCATGAACCTAAAAAGCACTACATGAAAGCAACCTTAGCTGTGTTCAGACTTTGTAGAGTTGGAAAACCAATACTAATGGTTTTAAAGGAGCTTATTTATTTTATAAATGTACAGTTTAAAAAACTTGACTATGAAGCAACAAGTGAAGAAGAGTGTTTTATGCTCACATTAATCTTGTCCAATCACCAACCTGTGCTCAATGAACAGCTACTAGTTGCTCAATATTAATTTATCTTCCCTTATAAAACCACAGTTTAGATGAAACCTTATGTGTGAACATCAATAAGTGCCCGTGGGAAAAACAACTTTGTGGAATATATCCATGATGTTACAGCAGTTATAACATAGACTGTGCTAAAAACTGGTAACTAAATCTGATACACGTGACAGTTTAATGAAGTGAGTCATTTTTGACAAGTTACAAACTTTGGTAGCAAGTTTCTCTTTTCCAGCTGTTTCTTTTCTTTACGAGTGCACATAAGCCTTAATGCACTAAAGAGGCTGATAAAACTTAATAAGATTCAAAAACAGGAGAGGAAGCCACGCCAGATGTAAACTCTTGCACATGTGTTTCTCAGCTCTGCGGCTGCTGTGTTTTCTCATGCAGTTAGATGCGAGAGAACCACAGAAACTGTGAGGATGTTCAACAAGTGGCACAAGTCCACAGACCAGTTTAAACCCGACCTATCAGTGAGCAGAAGAGAGGAAGCAGAAAACGCTCAAACACTGACATAAGCCTAGCAACAGGCTTCCACCAATTACAGCAAAGAACAACAGTTTCAGGAACCAATCTTCTCTGCTGTGTCTCTCTGCCTTTCTTAGAAAAAAAAGGAAAAAGAAAACAAGAAAAAAGTTGTGCCGAGGTATGAAGTTCACTGGGCAGCTTAATGTATTTGGTTTCATACAGTGTTAGGTTTGGTCTTGTGTTTGCAAAGTCATAATTTGTCTGTTGGAGATTCAGTGACAAGAAGAGGCAAAACAAAGGTCTCCTAACCTCACATCAAACACCAAACCACATGTTTCAGATTAGCCCGGAGGCTCAAAACAGCGAGTCTTGTCTGAGAAAAACAACTAGAGAACTTTTTTCCATGTAAACAGATTCCTCTGAAAGCTAAAAAAATATTAAAGGGAACAATCAATACAGTTAGATAGCAGAGGTCTGCAGGGGTTTAATCATCAAAAGTAAAAACTGACAAGGATATCCCCCAAAGCACTCTTCAAATACAGCTCTGAGTCTCTTTATTTCAGTGAGCGTTTAACAGAGAAAAATGAAAGTTTAACCCCTACCTGCCCACGCGCAGAGCAGAAACAAAGACACAGAACAGGAGATAAGTTTTTAAAACCAGTTCTCACTTCATGTACATACTTGAAGCCTGATCCATGTGGGAATTACAAACTCTGAGAAAATCTTGTTCCTTTTTCCTAATTTTTTTTCTCCTATTATCTGATTGGTGTGTATTTTGGCGAGATATAAGAGCGGAGGGGGTTCACAGAGCGTCGGTTTTCTAGAGGTGACCGACACCCCCCCACACACACACACTATACCAGCAGGTCCTGGACCTGTGCACACCAACGTTGCAAGGAGGGAATGGTCTTTGGATTCCATGAAACGGAGAGGAACTGTAAGGAGTACATGACGAATAAAAAGTAGAGCTTAGAGGCACAAGAGTGCGTTTGCAAAAATCTTTTAAGAATATATAGGTACTGTGGACAACCATTCAAGGGAAAAAGGCGTTGGCTTTGTTACCCTGCATGCACGTGTGGAAGAGTGAGTTCCCGGGGATGTTATTCTAACAGGGATATGGCAGCTGTCACAATATGGTGAGGTCCAAGAGAAAAGATCCCACAGAAAAACATAAAATACCAAACCCTCCCCTGCTATCTTTAGCCTGATATGTCACAGCCACCACAAATCACCACAAAGCTCTTCAGTTTGTTTCCCCACAAAAGGCATTCTTTTTACTTTTGTTCAAAACCAAAAACCTCCAGCTCTACTTTGACATCTTGCAGGATATTAGTGGAAATACTCATCTATGCCTAGTCATGTAATTCAGAAACACTAAAATGACAAAGATGAGCCCATATCAATTCTGAAGAACATAAAAAGGACTGCCTGCGGTCTGTTGTTGCTTTGTGCCTCCTTGCAAGCACAGCTGTTTTTCTTTTCTTCCCTGACAAGACCTCGCCTTATAGCTGACTGAGCAAAAAAAAAATTGACTCATCCCTTTTGGAGTGCAGCCAGAAAGCTGTTGGTCATTGCTCTGTCATTTAAACAGGCTGTGGTGGAGAGATTCAACCCCTTTTACCTGTCACGATAAGAAAAACACAGAGGTGTTGATTCACTGCCATAAAACAACATGTTCTTACAGGAAGATCACAGCAGACAAGAAGTCAAAGATGAGAGCTGCTTGGAATAACAGAAACCTGTTGAGCCGCTGAGTCTAAAAGTTTTATCGTTTCCTTGTTGCCTCTTTTAGAAAGCAGTTCAATGCTTCGCAGAAGAGGAAGGTGTCTCTTCTGCACAACAACAATCTCCACACACTTGTGTTGTTGATGCCGGTTTCACTTCTGTCTCTGCTTTTCCACTATCTGCTCTCGCAATCTTTAACCTTCACTGAGATCCGTTTTGATTGCAAAGTGGAAAAGATTATGTGATACTGCTGTAGTTTAAAGGGGCGAGGAAATAATCGGACCAATCTAACCACCAGAATCAGTACGAGTCATATTACTTCATCAATAGGTAATGAGCTCTGGTATTGAATAGGGGAGCAAAACGGCAGGCAGAATCAGGAAGTGATGTCACCACCGCCATCCTACTTTATCGATTAAAAAAATACTCAAAAGGTGACAACTCATTATGCTGGTCACTGTTAAATGTGCTCTCATGTTTTTTCAGTATTTTTCTTTTCAAACATAAAACACTGATAATCATGTAGTGGTGCAGCTGAAGTTTCGTAAAGAACTTTCAAACAGACTATATGCCATAAATTTACCTCATTTTGTAGCAGTCGAGCTCTCCAATAAAGCTAGATCAATAGTAGCGTTTATGTTAAAGCTGGCAGAGATGGTGCTGAAGTGACTGAAGTTTTCTCTGGCTATATGGAGCCATAGTGCAACACAGTTCCTCCCCCACCTGTTGCTGCACACTCAGGCCATCTTCTCAGGTGGTTTAACAGACAGGCAGCTTAGCTTTTCAAATGGAGATTTGAAACAATGTTACCTTAGTAAGAATAAAGGATGACCCCTCTTAGGTTTCAAATATCAGCTGAATTTGTTGTTATTATAAAGTGAGAGAAAAGTGTAGAAGTCAGCTCATTATACTTGTATTACTCCATTAAGGATTAATATTCTGTACTAAAAGCTATCGAAGGAATAAAATGTAACAGACAACATCAATATTTTGAATTATTTTTGCATCAGTAGGAATAATTGTTGTCAATCAGATCATGAAAATATTTTGTCAATATACTGAGATGCTGTGGTACTTTTAATTATACAGTGTGAATTTCACAGACTCGTGCCGAATCTGTGCTATCTTATAAAATACTAGATTTTCAGCTGGTTTGACATTGAAGAGTTAGTTCCAAGTTTTTATGTGGAGTTCTATGGAATATTTATCATAAGTCAACATCTTTCCTGTGGCAGACTGCTATCATGGCCATCAAAGTTTTGAAAATCAGGAAGACATTTTTACAAAAGAGTCAAGTAAGCAAACAATCAGTATGGGCT
Organism: Anableps anableps; assembly: GCA_014839685.1. Lineage (NCBI taxonomy): Eukaryota > Metazoa > Chordata > Actinopteri > Cyprinodontiformes > Anablepidae > Anableps > Anableps anableps. The sequence goes on along the minus strand of CM026086.1, from coordinate 19,037,727 downwards.
CACGATGTAGAAAAACTTAAAGCTCTAAACTGTGTCATAGTGTAAAACAAATGTCGAGTTATGAATGACTACACTGCAAAACAGATGGAAACCAAAAACAAGAACAGACTTTAGTTAAAACAATCAGAGGTGTAAGTAAATAAATGTTATACAATAATGAAGCCCTATAAAGTTTACAATACAGCACTGCTATTCTGCAACATCAAAACTTTCTTTTAAAAAATCCAAACTACCTCTTTAGACAGGATTGGAGTAAAAGTCTTGTAGATGTATTCTTTGGCTGATTGGCCAGATAATCAATATCCTTAGTCGTTTTTTGAACAAAGCAGACGAGTAATGAATCACTGCTCTTGTGTTTTAGAGTAGTGGTAGGAGTAAGTGGGAGTTTTTAAAGGAAACATGAGTCTGGGGGGTTTTAGGGGGCAACACTGTAACATAATCTTCCTTGCATGTTAGCCTGTGATTGCTGGATCATAGAACTCCAGCAAAGAACATAAAAAACAGCCTCAAAACTGTTTAGCAACAAAGCTTTTCTTCCAACTGATTGAACTTGCAATGGAGCTTATAGCATTGCAACACCTCAGCTCTGCTGGATTAAAAACCTATTTAAACTTGATTTATTTCCAATTTTTGCTTTTCCTTTTAATTTAGCATAAGCCAAAGGTCCACCATACAAAGTTATGGCTGCTGAATCATGATCGTTAATCTCTGGCAGCTCCCCTTTTCTCCTCTCCAATGGCCTACTTTCTTGGGCCACAAGTTTAACTTTAAACAGAGCTGAACTAAATATACACACAGGAGCCAGGAGATTTGGAGTGTGCAAACATGGGGGATGGGTATAACATACACAAACTTCTGGCATATCCACATGCATGTGCATGTGAATGCTCTCGAGACTATAACCAGTAAGTTCCTCAAAGAAGAAAATCACATGACATGAGGTCACGGAGTCTGATATAGAAAATGCTTAGGTAGGCACTTTGAAAATGTCTACAAATACGTGATCAGGAGCACAAACAATATACTAAAGTGAAATCCAATAATAACAACAATAAGATGTACTATAGTGTTTTCAAGTATTAAACCAGATATTGTGAATAATTAAAAGGGCCAGTACAAAAAGATCTATACTTAAGAAAAACTTAATACAAATTTAGCAGCCTCAGTTCTTATTGTTAGCTTATATAACTAAAGATAGGAATGAATCCACACTGAATCCAAAGGTTTATTCAGTTGATGTCTGCTTAAAGATTTATGAAGCACCTGGTTTATTACCTGGCTCTGTCTGACTACTAGGTTACCCAGTGTTTGCAACCTTGATGCAGTGTTTTAATAAAGTGGAGTCCGATAAATGTACACATTCAGATGAGATTGTACTTTAAAGAAATACTAGTAATAAGTACCTAACTCCGGAAGAGTTACATGTAAGTCTGTGGTCTGAGAAATGATTGCTGTGCTGCAGGAGTTTTTAATCATTGTCCTTTAGAATTAGCTCCCCTGTATGCTTTAGCTGTTTCATTGCTTGAACACACCTATTTCAAATGATTTAAAAAAACAGAAAAAAACTCAGCATGTCACCAAGTTCAGCAGAAGCCTGTTAATGGCCCATCAGTTTAAATGAGGTTGGGTGAGGCAGGCCAGCAGGAGAACAGGTGCTGTGGGCTCTGAAAGGGTTAGTCAGTGGAGTTTGTATCTGCACAAAGACCTTTAAAGACACACAGACACAGACAAGTGGAGTCAACAGTCTCATCATTTTTGTCAAATATGGCAGTTTTTAAAATTATTTTTGTCAAGCTATTTTATTCTGATGGCATTTAAAATATAACCTTTGTGTTTGGATAATGTTTTTGTGTTACAGAACTCCCACAGTCTTGAAAAATATACTATTAGCTTTTTTTCATCTTTAAGTTTTGTATAAGTATGGAAAAAAGGAGATTAGCATAGAGCAGTATTTGAACTATCAGAGTTTATGCCTTATTCCATTTGGTAAAAACACAGAAACACTGATTTATGTTTAAATTGATGTTTTATCTTTGATTTACATGAAGCCTTGAGTTTAACATATTTGACTGTATGGATTTCATAATGGATCTGTGAATATTACATTTTTTGTAGGAACTCCAAATAAAGCTTTGACACAGCAGTTGAACGTTTATGAAAAAATAAAAGCTAACACACATTGCTTCAAACAATTTAATTTAAGGCTAAGATTTTCTTGTCCTCATTTGACAAGTCTAAGAGCTATAGGTTTAAAAGTAGAACTGATCTGAGTTGGTCTAACAGTGGTCTAAAAACTGTGCATTGGCCCTTTAATGCACTGTCAAATCAGAAGCTAACTTCAGCCTTATTTTATTTCATGATTCATGGAAGATATAGATAGAGCCTGAATATCATCTAAAATGTCCAGAATGTTTTGTCTTAATTTTAATCGTTTTATTGTACTTCACATTCTTTTTTTTGTTTTACGCAATTTTATCTGTGGTTGTATTACTGCATTTTTAATTAGATCTTAATGTGTTTCATATTGTTCTCGTTTTTACTTACTTTCTAGCATTATTTTCATAATTTGTTTAGAATAAATGGTTTAGAAGTGTTTTTTGGTTTGTATGGTAATAGTTGCTTAGCAAGCTTATGTCATGTTTTAGCTTCTGTAAATGTGCCTTATGTAAAATTGTTGTATTTCATGACTGAATGGAAATGGCTCTGTAAACAAAGTCAGACTCATTAGAAAGAACGTTGATATGAAAAATGTGTCGGAATCCTGATATTAAAGTGTTAAGAGGATAAAACATATATTATGTATGGAGATTATAAGCAAGTTTTTGGATTATTAGTGTTTTACCCAAATGCTTTAAAAAGAGTGGGTTTATTTGTTGGGTTTGTGATTGTGTTCATTTTTAACATTTACAAACTCTTCATGGACCTTGTGACCTCAGCATAAATGTGACTGGATTGTGTGTGTGGTCCCTTATCTCATGCCACAGGTAGTGTTGAACATATTTGCTCTGTGGTTAATCAGTTACAGGCCTGTGGAACTGAGAAATGAGCTGACCAGTAGCTAACATCTTTAATTTCCCCCAAGTGAACCAGAATCTGTGCTGAATATCTCACCAAGTTACATATGACACAAAATCATGAGATAGTGAGTTTTTGTAGAGTGCAGTACACTATGTTTTGCAGAAAAAGTTGTAGTTGTGCAGTATGTCTTATATAACCCCAGTAGGCAGACATCACCATCAGAAGGTCAAGCACTATTTGATTAAATTAAGTACCGTAAGATAATAAGAAGTAATGCAGAATATTTGACTCAATCGTTTACTTAAACTGTGGCTTGACTGACTCAATATCACCAGACTCTGAAATGGGGAAGAACAGAGAGACAGCATAAGAAACTAAATCCAAATTCCGTATTTTACATATATTCTGCAAAGATTTTGACATGCAGTGACTTCTTTCCTCTGTGATTATGTCACACAGACCAGGTGGTCGGGTTAAAGAGTGCACTCTCAATAAAACAAAAAGAAGGTGGAAAAACTGATAGGAGGAGCGAGGACTGAGGGAGAGGATTATTTAACCAGTGCGCAGAGAGAAAGCACCTCATACCTTATCATGGGTAAGTAAACACCGAAGCGCAGTCTGGAGTGACATCATTCTCCCTGAAAATCAATAACCAGCTACTTCCTGTGCAGTGGGAAAAATCGATGACTCTGTGCACTAGATTACTTATCTTTGCCCACTCACCTGCAGAGGTGTGCACATAAACAAATACTGCAGGAAACAGACTAATGCATGAACTGTACAGCTTGGAAAGCATTAACAGAAACTAAGCCCACAGTCAAAGTTTTAAAACCAGCATTTGTGCAGCTTCAGGGCAAAGTTGGCCCATTATGGGATTAGCAGCTGCCAGAGCATGCTGTAGGCCTACTGTTTAAGTCCAAGGAGGATTATGGCAATGCCAAATCAGATTTCTATCAAGTTTCGCCCTTATAAACACACCGAAGGACCAGAGTAGCATGGCTCAGCGGCGATCCCCCTGCTTTCATCAGCCTATGGCTTGTTGTTACGCAATGAAAGGTTGAGTTCAGAGTTTAAAAGGTAATAAAACTCATATATGCAGAAAAACAACATTTCCAAATGACAAACATTTTGCATAACTCCAAGAGCTCCCTGCAACTTTGTCAGACAAACAAATGTCTGGAATGTGGTCAAAGCTGCAAATGCCACTGAAAGTCAGAACTGTAGTTGAGGTTCTTTCAGCGGCAGAACGACAAAAAAAAGAGAAAAAAAAATCATAAAAGCCTGGGTGGATCGGTTTAGTGTCATGAACACGTCTCTCAAGATTTGCCCTCGTTGCCCTGCAGAGGCTAGGATATTCCCTATCACCTGTTTGTCTGCAGAACAGAGACAGTTTGGGGAACCACAAGTAGAGGAAATTACAAGATAAAAATAAAAATCAAGCCAGAGAAATATAGCAATCACTGTGTGATCACACTGAATAAATCCAGCCAGAGAGATGTGTGATTTCAGAAAAATAAAACTAACTCTAGTCTCTCTTTTATAACATAAGAGGAGGTAACGGCCCATGTTTTCTGCCTAACCAAACCAGACTGGGTTTCATTATTACATACACCCCTGAATATTGTTCTTTGTGGGAACAATATGTGTGGTTGGCCACCACAGATCTTTCAATACTGTCTGTGAGTGGGTGTGCAAGTTTTGGTGCAGTCAGCTAGGGCCATCTTTGTCTCTGTTTCATGCTGAGACTCCAAATGCTGTTCTACAACCACAGTGGGTTTTCAGATCAAGATTATTAAAGAAAAAAACAATAACTCAGTTTCAAATAATGTATGGTTTGTTTAATTTTTCAGATCTCATTAAAATAAACTGACTTGTCCAGCACAGCCTATAGATCAAAATTGTATCTTCTTTAAGAAACCAAAGGTAAATAATTCTTCCTAAGATTAAGCATCTTGATTATCATCTGCATTTCCTTGTAAAGGACTTTATCACTGCAGAATTGTGAAGTGGTTTGGAAGCTTCAAAACAAAAATCTGAACTGTGACGAACATTTATATGAAAGACCCCTTTACAGTCTACAAAACATAACCTAGTGTAACCAATATTCTTTAGAGGTCACTATAATAATAAATAGAGTCCATATGAGTGTAATCTAATCCCAGTATAAAGGTTTGTTTCAGATAGAAGAAAGCTATTGTGGAAGGAAAACTATAATAAGTCCTTTTTGCAGTTTGCAACAAGCTATGCAGGCAATACAGCAAACATGTTAAAAAAAGGTGCTCTGCTCACTTTTTGGTCGACATTCAAAATCATATGTGGAGCAATACCAAAAGTACCAGCTAGATCATTAATTTGCTTTTCTAATTCTTATTAGAATTATTATAATTATTGCATATAATGCAATATATGCATGCAATATATGTTTGAAGCTAGATTTTAGAGGCATTTATAACCGTGACCTGGATTTTCTCTAAAAACTTCAAAAATAGGCCTAATATAATTAACTTTAAATCACTATGATTCACCTTGTATGTTTATCAATCAACCTGTTCCACATTGAGACCTAATCATTACACAAGTTTGTATGTCAAATGGATGCTTTATTAATCTAAGCTAGAAATGCACCATAAAATCAGCTGCAGACTGGAATCGGACACTTTTAAGGTGGAAAATCATCCTGTTGGAAACTCCAAAATCCAATCTTTCTCCAAGCTGTGAAGCGTTTCATGGTGTGGATGAAGCTACTGCTGTAAAGACACTCAAATGAGCCATTTTCAGAATCAGTGAGGTCCTTAAATTAGGCCTGAGAAAGCATAGAGATTTTAAAAGCTATTGGCATGCTAAGATATGCCTTTGGTCCATTCAAGCTGTGAGAGAGAGAAAGACATTTAGCAGATAACAGGAAGGTGGAACGGAGAACAAAATTGCTCTGTTTTATTTTTTGACTACTCATCTTCTATTTTAGAATAAGCTAGATTTAGAAATATAGGAAACTCAAGAATTAAGAGAAGGATTTACATTCTCTAGGTGATACACACAGACACTGATGTTTAGATATAGCTAGTTGGAGTGGGCTGACTGCTTCTAATTTAAAGAATGATGAATATATTTTGAAAGCTGTTCTAAAATCTTCTTATATTTTAGTTATAGAAAAGAAATAAACTCAAGTCAGTATACAAGTATATGAAAATATAAACTGGCTACCAAATTCTGATCACTGCATTGCTAATATTCACACTGCACATCTAATATTTTATAATTATTCTTCTTAAGTCAGAAATAAACTGGCTTTTTAACAGTTGGGCCACAGTGGATTCATATTTAAAGCCAAGCACATTTCCCTTTCAGCGCAGCCAAGGATCCGATCATTGTCCTTGTTTGTGCGATCATAGGCAAATGTCTGAAGAGGAAAACTAATCTCTTTATTCAGCAGAGAAAAGGTCTGGCCTGCGGCCTATAAATCCAACCCCTCACTAACCCGCCTGCAGGGCCGAGTCAGCTTACACCACGCCGAGAGGCATCCTGCTGGGTTGGGGTGCGTTCTCTCCGAGACTCCCACAGGAAGGCTTCACACAATACTCTACTCTCCTTGAAGAGGACACACAAAACAAATGCATGCAAAGGACATTAACTGTCCAGAGGCAGCTAAGCACACTGAGACAGATGAAGGTGAACTTTAACACTCGCACACACAGACTTCAACAGACAATGGACAGTGGAACTGTGCCATAAGGGAAGGCTGTTAGTCAGTCACTGGGCAACTGGGGCAGCAGATGGTCATCTTCCCTTCCACTAACACCAATCAGGAGAAACAGGAGGGGTGAGGCTCTGGCAACTGGTCACCTTACAGAGTACATGGGAATGATGCAGCCATAACACATAAAGCAAATGAGCTGGACAGTGATCATGTAAGTTGCAGCACAGAAACGGAAAGAGTTTCAGACACAAATGCACCGACTATAACATAGTTCTTCCTACAGGGTGAAACTTTCAGTCAGGTTTTATAATATAATTCTGCAGGCTCAAACAGTCAAGTAAACAAACCACAGACAGATCAGATATGCAAATGAAAACAGCAGAGATTAAGCTTCAGAGCAGAAAGAGCAAAATAGGGTAAAGGTCAGTTCAGACATGAAGAAGAGAAGGAAAAAAAGCAGAGGGAATAGTTTCATATCCTGTTGACCAGTTGCTGCGCCTCAGCATGAACGTTTTCATTGGACAGCGTGCATTGGAATAGTCGCACAGAAGTATGCATGGGTGTGAGTCTGCACACAAAGGGAACCATTTATGATCTTCACCCATCTCAACTCATGTTAACAGAGAAAAAAAACAACTGCTCTCCCCTTCCTCTTTTTTTTCCTTTTAGCTTGTATAAAGGGATGTTTTGGGATGCCTAAATCCATAACAAGAATCATCCTGCATAAATAAAAGACTTACTGGTCTCAACAGGAAGTGAAAACACAGGAAAGACATGAGACAATTTATGCTCCAAATGGTACAAAAGTAGACTATATGTTGGCAGCAAAGTGAACCACCATCAAGTAAACATGTTTGTTAAGAGAAAGTTACATCACCTCTGAGGTATGAGAGAGCAATAAGTCAGACTGAGGGATCGGCTGAAAGTGGCTGAATAAAAAGTATGAGTGAGTCAAGGAAAGTCAAGGAAGGAGGGAAGCAGCTCAATAAAGCTGGGAAAATACTGAACCAATACACTGACACAAGTTATGAAAATTATTTTTTCTTGGAAAAAGCTATGTTCAGAAAAAATGTCAAGGCAAAATTTTAAATATAACATAGTTGATAATTCTTTCAGCAAAACTACTTTTTTCCTTCACTGATACATTAAACAGCTTAAAATATGCTTTTTGTGGCTCACCTCTGTCAGTTTTGTTTTTAATTCAGAACACATGCTTTTTTACGTGAAAGATTTATTTTAGTTTGTTTGATCAGGAGAATGCACATTACAAAACATTGCTCAAAATGGTGCAGAGGTTTATTTTTTCCATGTTTACTATTTCACATTTATCTTGATAATTTTCTGGTTTGTTTTCATCTACAAGTTAGTCTTTCGATCCGAAAGACAATTTCTTGGAGGAAAGCAATCTCCAACATCACACACAATGTTCAGTTTGTGTAGCATCATTCACAGTTCTCAGTTACGACTTGTGAAGAAAACAGAATTCAGGGATAGTCCTGGAACCAGTTTTCCTGGCCGGGCGCTTGTTTCTTTCTGGCTCAAAGACAAAAATGCAGAGATTGAGACCTAACACTGGCTTAAGACTTCATCAAATGAAAAAACACATCACCAACAACAACTATGTAATGCCCTTGAATAAAGTTACAAAAGAAATCAAATTTGGGTATTGCAATTTAATCATGAGGCTCCAGTTATATCAAGCTGTGAAAAAGTGTTTTCCTCAATACAGATTTCTTCTGTTTTTGCTTTTTTGGCAATATTTCTGATCATAGAACACATGTTTAACTCAGGTGAAAGATAATCTGAGTACATACAAAAGCAGTTTTCTAATGATGATTTTATATATTAAGGAAAAATAAGCTATTTAAACCAACCAGGCCATTTGTGAAAAAGTAATTGTAATTGTCCCTAAACCAAATAACTCCTTGGTGACGCTGACTTAAGCAGGCAGTCTTTTACATCTTGTATTATTTCAGCCCCACTGGAGAGTTTTCCAGTGTGAGCAGAGTGTTTAAGGTCATGCCACAGTATTTCAATCAGATTTAAGTCCAGATTTAAGATTTAACTTTGAATAGGCTACTTAAAAACCTTTGTTTTGTTTTTTGTAGCCCTTCGGGTTTTGTCCAGAAGGATAATCTACGTGTGCTGGAGTTTAAGGTCATGAACAAATGAATGGAGATTCTCCTCCAGGATTTTCTGGCAGACAGCAGAATTCATCTTTCCGTCAATTAAGAAAAGTCGTCCTTAAGATTCTGGACAAGCAAAGCAGTCCAAGACCATCACATTACCACCACCAAGTTTGTCTGTCGCTATAATGGTCATTTTCTGAAATGCTATAGATCTACTTTTGTCTTATCAGTCCACAGAATATTTTTCTAAAGTTCTTGGGAATCTACAAGAGGTTCACCACTGTTCCATGTTTTCTCAATGTGTGGCTTTGACTATTGTTTGCGAAGGTCCCAAAACCTTACAAATTGATTTGAAATCAATCCTAAATTGATTTCATTTGCTTTGTTTCTACTTTTTTCTGTTTTGTTTTTCTGTTATCAGAGTTTGATACATTAAAAACAATCTTTTGGCCTAGTTCATGTTGTCTGACATGTCTTATTAAAGTGATTTTTTTGACATCTATCTTAAAAGGACAAAAAAAAATATTACATTAAAGCTTTAGATTTATCTACTAACTTAAATGAACTGTAAAATCATGAACAGTAACATTTATTTTGTTCGATACTTTCGCCTGGTAAACCAACAAGTTCCCCTCCTTCATCACTGCTATTCTTTGTCCAGCCATTCCTCTCTCCCCAGTTTTACTTGTTTCAGTGCATATTTGCCTTGGGGTAGTCCCAAACGATCATTGTTTTAGACTGCAGGATAGTTAGGAATGTGTTCGAAGCACCCATCAGAACTGTTGCATGACTCATCTTGTGAAGCACCTTTGTTAATGTTTCTGTGAACCAGTGAAGCTCCCCGTTCAAGGAAAGTTAACCCAGATTATTGCCAGCAGCTGGAATTGACGCTTCCAAATCTCTCACATGCAAGTGATTAGTCATCGTAAGAGAATAAGAGGCAGAAAACCCAAACAGGCATATTTTATTTAATCAGGCACCTGTTTTTCTGCTAATAAACAAAAAAGTAAAGCCAAGGCTAATCAAGGAATATGGTAAATCATTCAGGAATTTGAAATGGTGGCTTATTTACACACTCAAGGGTTGTGGTATTCCGTATTTAACACTACAAGCATTTGATGGTAGTGTTTATCCCAAGTTTTGAATTTACTTGTGGTTCACATGCTTCACTCTTTTTAAGACTGAATAAGCAGAATAAGTAGACTGCTGGATTTGCCGCTGATTTATACAGTAAATCTGTTAAAAAAAAAAAAAAAAAAAAAAACAGGAATTACTGTGGAAGCTTCACAGTTTGACAGTTGAAATTGTGCAAGTGGTGTTTCTAAGGATCTGTGAGTTTTCCAACATGTAGAGAAGCATGTAACAATATTGAATTTAATTGCTTCAGAATGCTTGGATTTGAACCAGATCTGCATGTTTTTTTTCTTTTCTAACACAATCTTTCTATGACATGCTGAATGATTCCTAAAAGCCTGAGGTTGGGTCCCCATTTGGCACTGAACCTTGTAAGGAGTTTTGAAAAACACTTTCAGGTGCCAAGTGCTTGCAAAAAAAACTTTTATTTTTCATACATTTAACCATAAGATTTTAGAAAATACTACAGATTAGATCCTGTCTGTCCAATTTTATACAACCCCCCTCATTGGTATCCCCTTGAGACAAACACATCTCTGAATAACATGTTTTCAGCTGATGGGAGGAAGGCAATGGAAGATTGGGGGTGAAACAGAGGGACTGGTGGTAACCTGCAGTATATAATAAGCCATATTTCTTTTCCTTTGGGCTCCTAGCAGACTGAGCTTCAGTTTGATAAATAGCAGGCCCCCTCAAAGCAACAGATGCTACGACTCAAACCCCCTCAAATTCAGCAGCTCTGCCAAAAAAAACAACAAAAAAAGCAGAGTCAAGGCCCTCCTCGGCTGTTCCACATACTGAAAGCCTGCGAGTTTGAACAGTGCACAGAGAAAACAGGGCCCCCTCTATGCTTCAGCCCCCCGCTACTAAGACAACCCAGTTTCAGAAGACTCTCAAGTCCCTAGACTTTATATGAAGGAAGCGCTCACAACATAGCAACTTCTTCACTTTGCTGAATAAGGTCAATGCTCCACCGCTTTTAAGTCTATTTGTGCAAGTTCTCTTTTTGATATCTGTGGTTAAATTATTATCATCTCTTTTTATCAAAACACAAAGATCCTCCCTGCCCTATCCATGCAAACACTCCAACTGCTGAAACGATTTGGCAGCATGGAAACAATTGTGGAAGAGGGAGGAAATGCTTTCCACTCTGCTTTCTGAGAACAATAAAGAACACTAGATTCTTGAAAAGCGCAGAACAAGTCTCCTTCGGAAGCCAGATAGAGGTCCTTCTTTGAGGAGGGGGACAGTTTGGTGTTTTGTGGTTTGAGTAGGAGAATATTTGCCTTGAAGTCTGGCAGTGAGAGTTGTGTTGTGTAGGGCAAAATGACAGAAAGAGACAGAGGATGTTTCGGGACAAAGTCTGGAATACAAGTGCAAATAGGGTGTTTGATAAAGAGGTGACAATTACATTTCTACTTTGATTTTAGAAATTCCACTGAATTCTCTTTGATTTGGTTTGCATCTTTCAGAGAAAATATGTCCCTCAAGGGTGAGCTTTAAAGGAACTTCCACTGCTGTTTTCTCAGCAGTGGCCTAAATTTTATGGTTATCTACATGTGACTGTTTAGATCTACACAAGCAGAGGGTTTTAGTGGCTCACAAGATACTGAAACTACAGAGAAATAGTGGGCAGGTAGTGCTATCAGATGCCCCAGTAGTTTCTACAGCAGCCACAAGCACATATGGAAACAGTCTCATGACCTCAGATTGGCAGAGGAGTGAGTCAAGATACAGAAGAATTGACCATAGTTTTACAAATGTGAATCTTTAATATGCATGGGCTTGTTATCAGCACCAAGGTTTTAAAAAGTTTGCCTTAAAGCTACTCAAAGTCCTTTTATGAGATGTCAAAGAAACTGCCGGATTGACCAGAGTCTTTTGCAGCTGTATGGAATATAAAGTAGAGCAGAGCTGCCCCTTCCCAACATGTAGCTGCACAGTGTCAGTCAGCTGACTGAAGGTAAACTACCACACTTATCCTTCAATTGCAAGACAAATATGACTGTTTGGGAGTGTTTCCAGTGGCAAAAAAGCAATGTAAGTCCTCGTGTGGGAACTAAAGGATTCCTACTCATCAGTCTTATCAAACTATTATATTAAACTAGCTAATTTAAAACTATGATTGCAAACTTATGGCCAGTGTGTCAGTGTAGCAGACACCTGCAGGCAGGCTACCAACTATTCATCCATCCATTGTCTGTACCCATTTGTCCATGTAGGGTGGAGAGGAAGTTGGTGCTTACCTCCTGCAGTCATTGGGAAAGAGTTGAGGTACACCCTGGACAGGTGGCCAGTCCATCACAGGGTAACACAGAGACACGCAGGACAGAAAACCATACAGACACACACACACACACACACACACACACACACACACACACACACACACACACACACATACCTAAGGACAATTTAGAGAGACCAGTTAACCTTACAGTGATGTTTTCAAACTGTGGGAGGAAGGTGAAGTACCCTGAGAGAACCCATGCATGCACGGGGAGAACATACAAACTCTATGCAGAAAGACCCCAGGTCGGGATTCAAACTCAGGACCTTCTTGCTGCAAAGTAACAGTGCTACCAACTGCTCCACCATGTAACCCTCTGACCAGTTATCCAGTGCAACTATATTCTGTGGAATAGGCACAATAAAACAACTACTCAACTCTGATGCTCAATGTATAAGTGCATTTTCCTTAAAAATGCAGCAACATTTAATGAGAAATAAACAGACTTTCCAACGGGTATAAGATTTGTTGCAAAGTATTGGTACAAAAAATAAATAATCAACCAAACACAAATTTTCTTACCTTTTGTGCCAAGTTTATGTTTTTGATGCCCTCTACCACAAGGATGTCAATCAGATAATTTCAAAGAATGTAAGCAGCCAATTTATTTTGGAATCTCTTGTTATTTTCTGGTAAACAGCCACAAGTATCCAAGTAGTACAGCTGAAATTACTTCCTTATTATTTTCACCCTAAACTTTTATTTACAACTGAAACCTTCCAGTCCAATGAGCAAAAGGTATTGTCAGTTTATCCAGATTAGAAAACAACTAAGTAGGATTTACTGCTGTGGGACTACGAAAACAAGTAACGAGTAAAATATGGGTTCATGTGGGTCAAGATAACAGCACTTAAACTAGAAGCCGAGACATTCTTCTGTGTTGCAAGAAAACTGACATTTGAGCAACAATGGAGAGGTTCTAAGCACAAAAACAAAAGCCAGGATTCTGTCATCTGTCTGGTGCTGCTGGGAGTAGTGGAGATATCAGGGATGCAGTACAAAGTCTGTTCAGGTGGACCTGATAAGAGAGGTGGAAGGGCAAGGGAAGCAAAGACAAAGTCTAAGTGAACACAGACAAGCTGCTTTGTGACAGGACTTTCACAGGCACTGACATCACTGCGTGAGAAACTTACTCCATGTTCTCTTATCTGTTTCTGACCTCAGGGCTGGATGTCGTGATTGTGCGCACAAACCGTGGATCACATCAAAACACAGCAGAGGAGACGCATGCCCTGTTTTCATGTGCTCTCTCAGCACCTGCTTACGTGCTTGTTTCAGGCTTACATGTGAGTTGCAAACACACACATATGCACACACACAAACACACGGTAGGTTTTGTGAAGCTGGAAGACATTTAGGAAGCCTGACTGAGATTGTGGCAGGACAGGAAGGAAGTGGAGCACGCCCCTGGTTCTGAACAGGAAGAAGCCAGGAAAGAGGACACACACACACACATTTATACAGTAAACATACACACACACACACACACACACACACACACACAGGCATAGAAAGATATAGTACTAATGGTTATAAACCACATCTACCGCATTTGGTCCCGTTACACCAACAAACTTCAAAGTATTTTCGGGGATTTTATGTGACAGAATGACACAAAGTAGTCAAAAATGCAAAACAGAAGGAAAAGGATACATGGTTTTCAACATTTTTATCAAAGGAAAATATGAAAGGTGTGGCATGCATTTCTAAATAACCCCTTGGTAAATATTTTGTAGAACCAACTTTCAGTCCAGCAGCAAGTCTTTTGGGGTTTGTCTCTACCAGCTTTGATACATCTAGAGACAGACTTTTTTTTTTGCCCATTCTTCTTTGCAAAAAAGCTCAAAGCCAGTTGGATTAGATGAAAAGCATGTGTGAACATCAGTTTTCAAGTCTTGCAACAGCTTCTTAAGATCTAGCTCTGGACTTTGACTGGGCCATTCTAAAAAACATGAATATGATATAATCTAAACTGTTCCATTGAAGCTTTGGCTGTATGTTAAAAGTTGTTCTGCTGGAAGGTAAACCTCAGGCCCAGTCTCAAATTGTTGCCCGCTTCGAACAGGTTTTCTTCCAGGATTTCGCTGGATTCAAATTCATCCATCTTGTCATCAACTCTGACCTTCTTACCTCATCCTGCTGAAGAATAGCATTCACAGAGCATGGTGATGCCACCACCATGTTTCACTGTTGAATAGGTGTGTTGAGGGTGATGTGAAATGTTAGATTTCTGCCACACAGCTTTTTGCATGTGTGCCGAAAACTAATTTTGGTCTAATATGAACAAAGCACTTTCTTCAACGTGTTTACTCTATCCCCTACATGACTTGTGGCAACTGAAAATGAGATGTCTTATAGCTTTTCTTTATATGACAGTTAAGATAAAAATTGAAGCATCTTTTCATAAACAAATATGACAATTTACTCATTTATTTATGAGCCCTTTCTTCATAAAATTATGTCTTTCAGAATAACTCCAAAGCTTTATGAGACAAACATAAAGCGCCATCCAGATTCCAAACAACGGCCTGCAGGTATACATAATGATAGATAAGACACACCCACACACTCTTGCAAAGCTAAATCAGTAGAAGCTGCCTGGAGTTTATGAGGGGTACCGTTTCCAAAATGTAACCACCACCGCTTGCAATGTTCATGTAGTTTCTTAAACTCAGGGGATCAAACTTCACTTTGTGTCTCTTCTGGACATCAAGTTTATTTTAGTATTTCCAATATAGAACACCTACACCCAGTGTCTCTAAATTCCAGTTAGCAGGAAATAATATTTCACACCAACTTGTCAAATGTGCTGAGCAAAGATGAATGTGTAGATCCCTCTGATGGATACAGTACTAATGATTGTGCACTAATATAAATATGCAGGTTGTGAAAATTGTTCAGGACAAATTCTTCACAAATGTGTGTATACCTGTTTAGAAGAAGGACACTTTGTCACCTAAGAGACGATACCAGATTTTTCCACCAAATGATGTCAACACTAGATCACTTATAATACCTTTAATGTAAAGATAAACTCGAAACAGGTAGGTAAGCACATTTCCCATCAATGTTTAACCACACCTTCTTCTTCAATGTCAAAGTCAAAATCTCCCCAAACCATCTCAGCTATGTTTCAGTCAGGATCATGGATTCCAGGTCATCTAACACTGCACTAAATTGGTCTATGTCTTGGTCAAACAGCCTTTGCATTGCCTGGAGGTGTGTTTGGGGTCATTGTCCTTAAGAAGAACAAGTTCCCACTAAGTTCAAAGCAGATGGTATAGCATGCTGCTGCAAAATGCTGCGGTAGCCAGATGGTAAAAATGTGCCTTAGATTTTGAAAATTGCAGCAATTTTACCACAACAACCTGGTTCACACAGTCTCCTCTGAATAACTGATGTTGAGGTGTGTCTGCCTCTTCAACTCTGGTCTTCGTTTTCTAGGGTCAGTCCTCATGAGACCCAGTTTCATCAAAGCATATGATTTTCTTGCAACTGCGCTTGAGGATATCCCTGATTTACTTACCTTCATGTTTAGTTCTTGCCATAATATGGATTAGAACAGGAATCACATAGGAACAGGAATTCACTGTATAAACTTTAGTACTAACCCTACCTCTGCAGATCACAATTGATGGTGTCAAACAGATTTAGAAGGGAAGACATTTGTGAAGTCTTGCAAAGGCACACCTGTTTACTAGAAAGCACACCAGGTGTCTACCTAAATAAGGTGACTGAGAAAATGCCTGAACTGTGCAAAGCTGTCATCAAAGTTCTCTAAATAATTATAGCTTGCATCTCTTAATTATTAATCTACGATGCAGAAAAAAATCAAATAAAAACAATTGAATGAGAAGATGTGTGCAACCTTTTCATTATCCTATAGTAAACAAAAACTGGTTTCTTTTACCATCTACTGCTTTTTGGATTCAGCAATGACACCACAGATATTTAAAATGAGTTTGAGCAGCACTGGCGGCCCAGGAGAGTGGGTATGCTTCAAAGTGGTTGTTCAAAGTCAAAATGCATCTAAATCCCCCCTGAAGCCGAACCTTTTCCACAACCTATTTTGGGACACTGCAAAGTCATTTCAAATATTAAGCTTCTTGCATCCATATACTGGATAAAAGCAAAAGCCTGAGCAATTCAGCAAATTATAATAAAAACACTTTTAACAGAAGCTGCACTGAGACCTGTTAACTAACTGATTAACTTTCAGTTGATGTGTCAGAAGCAGAAATATGAGTGCCTAATCCTACTTTTGAAAGAAATTAAAATCTTTTTGTTTTCTCAAAAGTGCAGAACAAACATCAGGATGGTCACAACTAAAGGTCTTAAAAACTAACATTTATCAGCGCAAAAGTGTTCAGTATCAGCATGGCTAATATTTTCCTAATCTGTTTTTCATCAAAGGTTTTATTCAGCATTTTTAAATTGTAAGAAGTTACATTACTCATCACCTAGATCATTTGTTTTTCTTTTCTTTCTTAGCACTGCAGTTATTGATACCTCTATATTTTGACCAACCCTTGTCTTGAACTAATTTAACATCTGAGTTAAATGTGATTACGTGACTTGCTATGACATATTTTACAGCTCAGAATGAGTCTTTGTGTGATGAGGAAGCAAAAACCTGAGCATGTATCTGTTGAGGCCAGTGTAGAATGTTGCACTGCAGTCTCAAAGTACAGAAATAAACCCCATGCAGTCGTCATTCTTACCCTGGGGCTGCATAACACTGAGGAACTGAAGTGGGGGTGGAAGGGGCTCATATGACCCTCAGCAGGTTGCACTTTGGGTCATTTACCCTGGTAATAAAGCTTATGATGTCTGCTGGCATATGTGCAGGGAAGACTAAAGCAGTATGTAGGTTTTTAAACTGTTACACGTAATCTCTGTCAAACATTTACAAAGTCTTGTCCACTCACTGCAATTGGAGCAATAAGTCATAATCCAAACACTGCAATGCTTTTCTTAAGAAAAAAAAAAACAAAACAAAGAAACAAAACAAGTACACGATGACACTGTTTCCAAACAAGTTTCAGAGACAATAATAAAATGAGAAAACCTGGGAAATCCTTTACTTACATTTAGGTCTTTTCATAAATAAAAGAAAGGCTGCATTGACAAATAACTTGGTTTCTTCTTCTTCTTGACCTAACTTTAAGAAGGAAACCATTTGGGAGGATAAACTTTGGCTAAAAAGTAAACTATGGATATTGGATTATTTTAACAGTAACTGATAAATAAAGAACTGTATGTTTATGGTTTCAGTGCAATATTAAGTGCAACCTGTATATATATTTTAGAGGCTTTGGGTCTCTAGTACATAAAGTGCAGTAATAATATTTTTGCTGTTTTACAGATTTCCCAGTTTTTAGTTGGGTTTTTTTTGGCACACAAATGTTTCAGATCAAATAAATTTTAATACCAGTCAAAAACAACCTGATCAAATACAAAAATCAATTTTTAAATGGCCATATATGTAAATATGACATAACTATAAATATAATTTGAAAAACTACACTAATATCTAATTACTTCCACCCTTTATCATCAAGAAATCACTTAAACATAACCTATTTGACAACACGAAGTAGGTTAAAAGATCTAAAAAGCAACACATCATGGTTTGATCTACAGAAATTCAACAACAAATCAAAAGCAAAGTAATTGACATTTATTAGTCTGGCAAGGGTTACAAATCCATGTCTAAGGCTTTGGGACTCTAAGGGACTACACTGATAAATATTCAGAAATGCAGAAAATATGGAACATTAGTGAACCTCCCAAAGTGAAGCCGGGCTACCAAAATGACTCCAAAAGATCATACAAGACTCATCCAGAAGGTCACAAAAGAACCCAGGGAAACATCTAAAGCACTGCGGGCCTCACTTTCCTCAGCTGACGTCAAAGTTCATGATTCAACAATAAGACAGAGACTGTGCAAAAATGGCCTCTACTGGAGAGTTCCAAGGCAAAAACCTCTGCTGACCAAAAGGACACAAAGGCCATCTCACATTTGACAATAAATGCCTTAACGATCACCAAGATCATTAAGATTATCAATGGGTGAGACAAATACTAGTATCTCTGTTTCGTTTCCCATACTCCCGTGTTTACGGCTCCACCCCCTCCCTTGCCAGCCTGAGGATTAGCTGGTGGTCACCCCACTCTATTCCCATTCTTTCTCCCCATCCCTCCTAGCTCTGCCACCTCAGCGTTTGGCCTGTTTGGACAGGAAAGCCCTCCATCAGCTGCCAACAAATAACAAGCCGACCCCAGTCACAGTGAGTGGTTCTGAAAGTGTGTTTGTGAGTGAGAGAAAAAAAAGAATATCTGTGGAGAAAAGATGAGCAGAGTGTGAGAAATATTAAATATGAATGAAAGAGAGTGAAAGTATTACAGTAAAACCATAAAGCTGATGTGTGAAATGAAAATAAAACTATCAGGATCTGAAAGACAGAGAAGATGGAAGGCATTAGTACGTATTAGGTAGAGAGGAATATTTTTGACAGCCTCATCTGTCTTCCCTTCTCCAAATAAAACCACAACAGTAAAAATCAATCAATTAAATGTGTAAACACTTAGACTTAGTTTCTTTTGTATGAAGACATGTAGAAAAGCTTGCTTAGGATTTGTATCAAGGTATGGAGAAATCTGCTTTCTTTCTGCATATTTGAGTATTTTGTATATGAAGAACACATTTTCTGATTTTATCCCATTACAACTGGAGACTTCAATGTATAAGATTTGGATTTCATGTGGTACACTAACAGCAGGCACAATTGTAAGAGAAAAGAAAATAATTTCAGCTAAACCCTTCCCTTCAATTTCAACTGTGAGTCTTTCGGGTTATGTCTCTAATAGGCACATCTAGACACCACATTTTTTGCCCACTTTAAAAAATAGCTCAAGTTGAGACAGATTGCATGGAGAGTGTGAACAATAATTTTGAATTCTCACCACAAGAAGATTGGATTCAGTTATGGACTTTAACTGGGCCGTTTTAACATAAGGTGCCCAAGTCTCAAGTCTATTGCAGTTTTTAATAAGTTTTCTCCCAGGATTGCCCTGCCCTGCTTACGGGACAGACTGAATTGCACTTTCCTGAAATTGTGTTAAATGCTGTTAAATATTCTGTTGAATGCTAAAACTGGGTATAAGTTGGAAATCAGTCAGAAAATTTATGATAATTATACATAAGCTAAATAATTTTGCCAAATAGGTTGGCTGTTACAGATCAAAGATGCAAACTGCAGTTCAGTATTTACAGATAATGTCACTTGAGCAATCTATTGCAGTGTGAACTGTGTGACATTGTATGATTGAAAATTGTTTAAAAGTCAAAACTGGTGGAAAATCAAACACAATGTGAAGCTGCTAACTGTCTGAAGGATTTAGTAGATCTCTGACAGAGCTCTTGAAACTTTGGGGAAACTTCCCCTGTGGGCTCAGGCGACCTCCTACCCACTCCATCTACTTCCTGTGTGGGGTATCAAACCATAAGCCTCACTTCCTGTCTGAGACGCACAAACTTTCCCTCCTAAACATTTCTGCAACAGTTTTTCTCTCTGATATTACGTATTCTGCTGTCGTTCACACTGATATTGCTTGAGTTTATTTGTCTAACTGTCAAACCAGTTGCTCTGGCTCCCATTTAGCAAAATATAACATGTAATACTAGAAAATTTCTGAAGAAATCAAAAAGGGGTCTGCCAAAGTGTGCGTCTCAACATACCATCTTCACTTCTGAACACAGCACAGACATATCTACAAACTGAGTGTTGAATGGCGTTTGTAGGCGAAACCATGATGACACAATAAATCCTCAAAAATAGTGTTTTTTTAGGATGTCTTCAGGACCTCGCTCCATTGACTTTGTATGGGGTAGTTTTTCACTAATTATGTTGCCATGGTAACTTGAAACGAAAAGTTGAGTAATAGCACACATCTTGAGAACGAGCCAGAATTTTTGATATATATATTGTGGGGGTGCACGCCACGGTTCGGGCCGCATTAACGGAGAAAGCAGAAAGCAGTCTCGAGGTGGAGAATAATAGGCGTCTCCATGCCATGCATTGCATGGGAGAGCAGTGCATTGCACTGCTCTCCCATGGCAGGCCCCAATAATTAGATTAATTTTTGTTTCATCTGACCATAAAACTTTTGTCTAAAAAGCATTTAGCTTGTCCAAGTTGACAGCTGTTTTCAGTTGAACTTAATGGTGTTGATTTCAGAGCAGTGCTCTTGTCAGTGATAGACTACTTACTTTGCTGTTCATGGAAGACCATTAAACTTTTCGCCTACTGAAAATGTATAGACCAACCAAAAAGAACTGGTCTGTAACAGGAACCCAAACAATGTAAATGAGGTCTATAAATTTAGCCAAGAGGAGAGGTTAAAAGGTCAGCCAAAGTTATCCCACAAGTCTTTTGATGACTACAAACCACAAGTGGTCAAGACGGTGCAACTTGCTAAGAGCTTTAGCTTTATTTATCAAATGGATCACAACTAGAAAAATCTGAGGTTATAGAGAAATAGGAATAATTTTGTAATTCCTCTAATTCCTTTTAAATTCAAAACTACCTTCAACCAAACTTTTTAATGTTATTTATATGTTTAATATTTCAGCCCTCTGTCATGATTCACGTTCTGTCCTGTCCATGCTGTGTTAGTTTTCATTCAACTCACCTGTGTTGCCTGATTGCTGATCTGTGCCACCTGGGCCCTGCTCTACTTAACTCCTCTCAGCCCCTGCCTCCCTGCCAGATTATTGACAGCCACGAGCCAGTAGAAATCCAGCGTTTCATGCCTTGCCTTCTTGTGTTTCTTCGACTCCTTTCCGTCCACGGATCTTCCCCACCTGCCAAGCCTGTTACGGATTCCTTTGTTTCTGGATTTCTGGACCCTGACTCAAGCTTCGCCTCACGACCACCGAGTATTGCCTGTCCCTCAAGCTAAGTCTGCTCTCTCTGCCTTCCCGTGTATTACCTCTACCTGCTTATCGTCTAAGCCCCTGGTGCTGCATTGGATTCCCTTGTGAAGACCGTCAATGTTTCATCCTGAGCAGCTGCCAGTTTCCGATACTGAATAAACCTGTTTTTCCTTTACGTACTTCTCTGTGTGGTTGAATTTCCGGGTCTTCCCTGTGAGTCCTTACAGAATAATCTGGCCACTATGGACTCGTCACCCACACAGGAGTGGCGTTCAAGTATCGAAGGCGCTATTAACCGCCTGGAGGCTAACATGCAAGACATGATTAGCAGGCTTGTTAGGATGCCCTCCTCTCCTTCTCCTAAGGGTACCCCTCCCCCTGGCTTCGAAGTCGCTACGTCAGGTTCCCAGGTCTCGCCCATTAATGAGCCCCGCCTGTCGCCACCGGAGGTGTTTAAGGGTGAGCAGAGTCAGTGTCGTCCCTTCATTACTCAGTGTGAAATTGTCTTTGAACTTCAACCATCATCTTTTCCCACTGAACGCGCTAAGGTAGCTTATGCTATTTCCCTCCTTTCGGGAAAAGCCAAGTTATGGGGGACTGCTGAATGGCGGAAGGACTCCCTTATTTGTTATCAGTTCCAGGACTTTTCCAAGGAGCTAATCAGGGTCTTCGATCCTGTTCTGCCTAAGAGGGAGGCTGCACGTGGGTTGCTCAAACTCAAACAAGGCAGGAGGCGAGTAACAGATTACATAATTGATTTTCATACTCTTTCTTCAGGAAGTGACTGGAACGATGAGGCACTATGTGACACGTTCTATCAGGGTCTCAGTGAGGAGATAAAGGATGAGCTGTCTACTCGTGACGCCCCCAAGGGTCTGAAGGGACTGGTGACTCTGGCCGCCAGAATTGACGCAAGGCTCCATGAGAGAAGGTTGGAGAGGAGTTCTTCCTGTCGTACTTGCCATGTTGAATCTGTTCCCAGATCAGTCATCAGTCACGGCTCCACCTTTGAGTTCTTCACCCACCTCTCCGGGAGAGGAGCCTATGCAGTTTGGTCGATCTCACCTGTCCCCACAAGAGAGAGAGCGGAGACTTAAGAAAGGCCTTTGTTTCTATTGCGGCAGAGAGGGTCACCTACTTAATCGGTGTCCAGTTAAAAGGCCAGGCTCAGCAGGAGGTAAGAGGCTCCTGCTGAGTCAAAAGTGATGGCAATCCTCTTCGTTCTCTGTTCAGGCCACTCTCCAAGCTGATTGTCAAATCAAGCGTCTCTCAGTCTTTATTGATTCAGGAGCATGGTCTTGCCGAATCTCTGGGCATCCAACTCCTACCTACCTCTAAGCGTCTTGAAGTTTTGGCTATTGACGGCCATGTACTTCACCAGGTCACCCATGAAACAGGTCCCATTAAGTTCTGTATTTCCGGGAATCACCATGAACTCATTTCCTTTTTGATAATAAATTCCCCTGGTCTCCCTGTCATTTTGGGGGCCACTTGGTTAAGAAAACACAACCCCCACATTGACTGGGTTAAGGGCGAGGTGTTGGGCTGGTCACCATCTTGCCATTCTACTTGCCTCTTAGCAGCCTCGGTTCCCTATTCTGTCCCTATCTCGGGACAGGAAACCTATCCCGACCTTTCCAAGGTTCCAGCTGTCTACCATGACCTTCGGGAAGTCTTTAACAAGCACCGCGCCACTTCCCTTCCACCCCATCGGCCCTATGATTGTGCAATTGATTTGCTTCCTGGAACCTTTCCTCCCAAAGGCCATCTATACTCCCTCTCTTGCCCAGAGGATAAGGCCATGAGGGATTATATCAGTGACACGCTCAAGGCAGGCATTATCCACCCTTCATCCTCCCCAGCTGGAGTAGGTTTTTTCTTTGTGGGCAAAAAAGATGGTTCTTTGAGACCTTATATTGACTACAGGGGATTGAATGAAATCACGGTTAAAAATCGTTACCCACTTCCCCTTATGAACACTGCCTTCGATCTTATTCAGGGATCCACAGTGTTTACCAAGCTCAACCTTAGAAATGCCTACCATCTGGTCCGTATCAAGGAGGGGGATGAATGGAAGACAGCTTTTAACACACCTACCGGCCATTATGAATACCTGGTAATGCCCTTTGGCCTATCCAACGCCCCCGCAGTGTTCCAGGCTCTTGTTAATGATGTCCTTAGGGACATGGTTGGGCAATGTGTTTATGTTTATCTGGATGACATCTTGATTTTCTCTAAGGATCTCACTGCCCATCAGACTCATGTCCGTTCTGTCATTCTCCGCTTGCTGCAGAATAACCTGTTTGTCAAGGCAGAAAAATGCGAGTTTCATAAATCGTCTACTTCATTCTTGGGTTTTGTCATCTCCCCTAACAGGATTTCCATGGACCCCAGCAAAACGGACGCCATCAAGAATTGGCCCCGCCCACAAGACCGTAGGCAACTTCAGAGGTTTTTGGGGTTTGCTAATTTCTGTCGACGGTTCATCCGTAATTTCAGCTCTGTTGCTTCTCCACTTCATACTCTTACTTCATCCAAGTGCAAGTTCGTTTGGGATAAGAGTGCTGCTGAGTCCTTCGACCACCTTAAAAGGGCCTTCACCTCCGCTCCTATCCTCCGCGCACCGGACCCTTCCCGCCAATTCATTGTTGAAGTAGATGCTTCTAATTCAGGGGTGGGAGCCGTACTCAGCCAGAAGAGCACTGATGATAAGATTCACCCATGTGCCTTCTTTTCCAGGAAGTTGTCCTCTGCTGACACTAATTATGATGTCGGTGACCGGGAACTGCTGGCAGTTAAACTGGCACTCGAGGAGTGGAGGCACTGGCTTGAGGGAGCTAAGGAACCCTTCGTGGTTTGGACAGATCATAAAAATCTGCAGTACCTCAAAACTGCCAGGAGACTCAACCTCAGGCAAGCCAGGTGGGCCTTATTCTTCAGTCGCTTCAATTTTTCACTGTCTTACAGACCGGGGAGTAAGAACACTAAGCCAGACGCACTCTCCAGGCTGCATGAGACTATGGAGGAGAGTCAAGAGGTTAAGCAGGTGGACTATGTGCTCCCTTCATCTGTGCGGCTAGCAGTTTCCAGGCTAGAGCTGGAGCAGAAAATCAGAGGCCCATCTACAAAGCCCCATTCCTGAGAGCTGTCCCAAGGATCGACTTTTTGTCCCAGAACAGCTGATACCTGAGGTACTATCCTTTTCTGTCATCTGGGAGTCACTAAGACCCTAGCTGTGATCAGGAGGTGTTTCTGGTGGGGGACTATGCTGCAAGATGTAAAGGAGTTCATCAAGGCTTGCAGAGTGTGCTGTCAGGCTAAACCATCCCGTCGGCCGCCCTCTGGGCTTCTGCGGCCCCTCCCGGTTCCTCACCACCCATGGTCCCACATTTCCATGGATTTTATAACTGGCTTACCCTCTTCCAATAACCATTCTGTCCTCCTCACAGTCGTGGATCGATTCTCTAAGATGACCCACCTGATTCCACTTCGCAAATTACCTTCGTCCAAGGAGCTGGGAGCAGTTCTGGCCCGTGAGGTGTTTCGCCTGCATGGTCTACCATCTGACATTGTTTCTGACAGGGGACCTCAGTTTGTTTCTAGATTCTGGAAGGAATTCTGTAGTCTCTCCTAGGTATCACTGAGTCTTTCATCTGGATTCCATCCTCAAACTGACGGGCAAACGGAGAGGATCAATCAGGAAGTGGAGACCAAGCTTCGCATACTCTGTGAACATGACCCCTCTTCCTGGTCACAGAACCTTCCATGGGTGGAGTATGCCCTCAACTCTCTCCCTTCTAGTTCCACAGGTCTGTCTCCCTTTTATATAGTCTATGGCTACCAGCCTCCTGTCTTGTCCCTTCAAGAAAAGCCCACTAGAGTCCCCTCAGCTCATGCCTCTGCTTTGAAGTGCCAGCGGGTATGGCGCCAGGCCCGCAGGGCTCTTCTAAAGTCCTCTGCTTTATGTTCCAGATTTGCAAATCGTCGCAGAGTTCTGGCACCCACCTACCTCGAAGGTCAAAAAGTCTGGCTATCCACCAAGGACCTCCCCTTGCAGGTTGAAAACCCCAAACTAGCCCCTCGTTTCATTGGACCCTTCCTGATTTCCAAGGTCATCAACCCAGTGGCTGTCCGGCTCCGCCTCCCCAGGACTCTCAGGGTTTCTCCCACCTTTCATGTGTCCCGTGTCAAGCCTGTCTTCTCTTCACGGTTGGTTCCCTCCTCCAGACCCCCTCCTCCCGCCCGGATCATTGATGGGGGTCCCGCTCACACGGTGCGTCGCCTCCTTCGCTCCAGATGTTGGGGTCGGTCCATCCATTACTTGGTGGATTGGGAGGGATATGGGCCTGAAGAGCGCTCCTGGGTGCCGGCCCAACACATTTTAGACAAATCCCTTATTAGGGAGTTTCATCGGTCCAATCCTGACCAGCCAGGTGGTCCTTCTGGAGTCGGACCTTGAGGAGGGGGTACTGTCATGATTCACGTTCTGTCCTGTCCATGCTGTGTTAGTTTTCATTCAACTCACCTGTGTTGCCTGATTGCTGATCTGTGCCACCTGGGCCCTGCTCTACTTAACTCCTCTCAGCCCCTGCCTCCCTGCCAGATTATTGACAGCCACGAGCCAGTAGAAATCCAGCGTTTCATGCCTTGCCTTCTTGTGTTTCTTCGACTCCTTTCCGTCCACGGATCTTCCCCACCTGCCAAGCCTGTTACGGATTCCTTTGTTTCTGGATTTCTGGACCCTGACTCAAGCTTCGCCTCACGACCACCGAGTATTGCCTGTCCCTCAAGCTAAGTCTGCTCTCTCTGCCTTCCCGTGTATTACCTCTGCCTGCTTATTGTCTAAGGCCCTGGTGCTGCGTTGGATTCCCTTGTGAAGACCGTCATTGTTTCATCCTGAGCAGCTGCCAGTTTCCGATACTGAATAAACCTGTTTTTCCTTTACGTACTTCTGTGTGGTTGAATTTCCGGGTCTTCCCTGTGAGTCCTTACACCCTCAAATGAAAAGAAAATGAGAAATTTGCCAGGAAATGCCTAAATCAGCTCCTGTCAAGTTTTGATCAATAAACATTAGGGTATACTGTTGTGCATCTGAGGCTATATTATGCCATCTCCTAAAACACAAGAACTGAAAAACAATGAAATAATTGGATAAAACCGACAGATTGATAGAGGTTCTCTATTTATTGGCCATTAGGCAAATTATAAAAACAGTCTCTGAGAGAGCAACCATTAAATTTAATTATTTAAATGATAAACAACTGGTCTGTAAATTTTTACAGTGGTGACAGCGCTTCACCAACCATCACACTTCATGCTCAGCAACCTCCCCCCTGTTATTACAAGTGACTTTATGCAGCCTGCATGGAACAACAATGGTAGAAAATCTAGTTTGAACCAGTGAGGATTGTGAACTCCAGCTGATACAAACCACATGGACCACAGGCCTCTTTACAGTATACAAAACCTCCTCAAATATGGACATGCACAAACACACAAAAATGTCTGTTATTAAGACTTTGTTGCTTTCCCTCAGATTTAAACAATTTTTTTTTCCCACCCTAAATGGAGATTTAGCTGCACAGTCACACTTACAGAGGCTCTATAAAGTAAACATTTTACATAACTTCAGTCCGCCACACAGTTGGATTATACAATATTACAGCATGTTTGCATATACACTCAATGCTGGACCACAATTTAAAGCATATACACACGCGCACATGCAGACAAGCAAGTCATTCAACATCACCAAGGATGTTGTCAGCAGAATGTGTTAAGAAAGTGGAAGGAGACACATGCAGCTATACAATAACCTGTCACAACATGCAACGCTCAGCAAAAACAGCCTTTAGCTGTCTCTTGCAGAGCTTGACGGGAGGCTGTACGACACCCACAGGGACGCACGTGTAACTTGTTTAGTTGGTTGTTGATCGTTTATGTTATTAAACAGCTCAGATGTGCTTTATGTAAAGCTTCGAGACCATATATAGCTTCATATATCCTCATGTAATAATCTGGCATAATCTTTTAATTCTGAACAACAAAAAAAAAAAAACATAGCAAGCTTTCTTAATAGAGGGATGTGTAGTGTAAAGGGATTGCTATTTCAAATAGTACTTAATAAATACTGAGAGGTGGGAAGTAATGAAGTAAATTTACTTGAGTACCGTACTGAAGTACAGTGTTTGAGAATTTTTTTTTTCTTGAGTGTTCAATTCAGTGGATTAACACAAATTACAACTAAACAACTCAGTGTGAAATGCATCCCCCAAAGATTATATTTAGAGCTCCTTAATCAGTCACTTAATGCTAGACTCATAAATTTTCCAAGCCTTGTCCTTGAAGTGGTGGCCATGTAGCGACTAAGCTTCACAGTTTTTGTTAAAGGGGTAGAATTAAGAAGATATAGATTTCGGTGGCGCAGAAAGTAGGCATTTACCCTGCGACTAGCGTGTTGCTGGTTCAAATCCTGCCTGAGCAAATACTGTTGTGTTGTGTCTCTAGGCAACACAAGCTTGCCCATGTAAAAATATGTTGGTGTGATTGTGGTGGTCTGGAGGGACCATAGGTGCTGAATGACAGCTAGCTTGCACCACTGAGTGTGCCTGAGTGTTAAGAAAAGCTCTGTATAAGACTACTGCATTATTGTTATATATTTAGAGTTACTGATCTGCCCAATAAAGCAGAGAATTTTCCCAGTTATTCTCGACTAAACTCAAGTAACATGCATTGTTAAAAAACTTCACACTTTTAAGTATTTTCAATACTTAAGTATTTTTGAAAGCACATACTCCAGTACTTTCACGTAAGTAATACTTTGACAGAGTTACTTTTACTTTTATTGGAGTAATATTTGACCACTAGGATCAGTACTTTGACTAAAGTAATAAAGCTGAGTACTTAAAAATAACAAAAATAAAAAATAGATAAATAGATAAATCACAAAATAAAAATAACAAAATAACATCACTGATGGACAAAGCTTCCCAACCCATGCATGAACCTGTTGCTGAGCTGGAGAGCTCCTTCAGTGACAGACTGCTGCCTCCTAAGTGCACTAAGGAGCGTTATAGGAGATCCTTCCTCCAAGCAGCTGTTAGACTCTATAACCATCACTGCTCCCAACAAACTCAAAAAGTGTTTATATCCAAGCTAGTGTCTGTACAACTTTACCTGTTTTTCTCTATTGCCACTTTTTAATGCTCAGAGACATGCACACCTTGTACATTTTAATTAACCAACTCAGTTGCACATTCCCCTTGACTGGAGTATTTTTTTCATAACTAGACAGTATTTATGTTGAATTTTTGCCTTTCTGTACAGTATTTTTATTCTTTATTCTGTCTTATAGATAGATAGATAGATAGATAGATAGATAGATAGATAGATAGATAGATAGATAGATAATCTGAGTCTGTTTGCTGTTATTGCCTGTCACTGTCACTTTGCAGAACTGTCCCCATCATGGGATAATAAAGGATATTTCCATTCTATTCTATTCTACTTTGTCCACCGCTGTAATTACTTAACTGTAGTATGTACAAAATGATGTGCTGAGTATTTCCAGCTATGTGTTGAATGAATAAACAAAAACAGGATACATCAGGATATATTCTTGAATCTGAAGGGATGTTCTATTTTGCCACTTTTGACTGAAAAGGCACCATATTAATAACAATGTCTGTCTTTCAACACAAGTCCTAACACAATGCTGTTCAATCTGAATTTTGGAGTGGAATGTTTTGATCCATAGGCCCCAGGGGGGTCCTGATTTGAACTTTGCAGAGCTACTCTTGTATCACAAGCACACGTAATTCAGATAATCACTCAGCTGAAACCAGGCTCGCTTTTTGTGTTGTAATTTGTGACAAATCTGACATTTTTGTTTATATAGTTTTCAAATGATTTCAGACCAACCAAGCCCAATGTGAAAAAGTAACTGCCTCCTAAAGCTAACAACTGGTTGTACTTTACTTGACGGCAAAGCTATAATCTTTGATACTCTTCTTTTTTGAATTCAAATAGTCTTTGACAAGGTCACATCATTTTGTTTTGTTTTTCCTCTCTCTTTCTCTTTTGAGCTATTTAGATTTGGACTTGCAGATGTGCTTTGGATCTTTATCCAGCTGTATAACCCAAGTGTGCTTGAGTTTTAGGTCATAAACTGATGGCTGGAGATTCGCCTTCAGGAATTTCTGGTAAAGAACAGAATTTATGGTTTTATTAATCAATTGAAGTTATGAAGGTCACAAAACAACCAAGCAATAAAAGAGCATCACACTACCACCACCATGGTTGACTGTATATGGGGATCATCAGGATTTCTTTTGGCCTTTTTGAGACATGCCTTTGTATTGTTTTTAATCAGCAGCATTTTTAGCCAAGAAACTCACCACTGAGGTAATTTTTGTCCAGTCACTTTCTTATTTCTTTATTAACACTCACCTCAACTGAGACAAGTAAGGCCTGCAGTGATTTAGATGTTCTGGGTTCTTTTGTGACCTCTTAGATGACTCCTGGATGTCGCAACTCCTGGATGAGCCATTGATCCAGTTTTGGAGTAATTTTGGTAGACTGGAAACTCAGGGAAAGGTGTAACATTCCATGTTTTCCCCAGTTGTGGATAACAGCTCTCACTGAGTTCAGTGGAGTCCCAAAGGCTCTGTAACACTTTCTAGACTGATTTATGTTGATGTTTTTTTTTAATTTCTAAATCTGTTCTTCAATCTTTAAATAATAACAAAAAGGGTAAAATGTCTTGCTTTTTAGACATTTTAACTAACTTCATGTTGTCAGATGGATTCTTTTAAAATTAATTCCTGATTTAATAGATCTGGTAGTAATCAGGTCTGACTAATGAAACTGAACTTAGCTTTCCAAAAAATGTGGCTAATCTGAGCTAATGTAGGATTTACAAAGGGTGTAACTGCTTTATCACGCAGGGCCAGGTTGGTTTGGATAGCTTTTTCCACATAATAAACAACATAATTATTTGAAAACTTAAAATATTTGTTCAGGTTATCTTCTTATTGATATTAAAAAGTGCTTGACAAAAAAGCAAAAATTTACAGCACTTTTCACAGCAATATGTATGGGTATGAAGTTTATTTACAGATATGAACTGGAAGTAGGAAGAGATAAAATAGCATGCATTGGTACAAAATACAAGAGAATACACATTTAGTGTCAAACATTACATAATCATGTGCATATATTTACATTTGCAACTGTGCAGCAATAGTAACTTAAGCTGAACTAAAAATAGAAATGGCATATTGAAAAAAAAAATATATATATATATGTGTGTGTGCTGCTTTTTTATTAATGTTACTTTTTGTGTTCTCAAAAATAAATCTGTTCTTTATTCCTGTGCATGAAACCTTTTAAATACATAACTCAATTCCACAAAGACTTTTGCACCTCCAGTTTTTGTTGCTGAAAGGCTTGTTAATCCTGTGCAATCATACTGTAGTTCTGACAAGTCTACCTTCCCAACATGGCGACATCATCAATGTGTAAAGCTGCTAGCCATGCAGCAACCAACATTCCTAATAAAATATCTTTGGTGAAAGCTGTTTACACAAATTTTTAGTGCAATAGTGAATTTAAAAAAGCTACCTCAAAAATACCTGAATCACTATGCAGTAAATAAATGGAAAAACTCCCAAATAAGGTCAGTTTTGATGTTTACTTTATAAGAAACAGCTGGAACACATCGTAAAACTACAGCAGCCTGGATACTGAAGACAAACAACAGTGATGTAAGCGGAGAGGTTATGACGACAAAATATTTAGTTTATCAGCTGCTTCCTGGACGCCACTCTGTTTATGTCACATGATGCTCAAAAGATGAATGCAGCCTACGTAAGTGACCCGGGCATTTAGTAACCCTATAGCCTTTCCAGAGGCCATTAATGCCTTGGAGCTCATCCAGGTACTTCACCTCAGATACACACAGACATGGAGAGATGGTAAACAAGGAAACAGTGGCAAAGCTCTGGTCTCTGCTTTCATAACTAGCACAAATATCTGGACTCAACCCCAGACTAACACAATCTAAATTCAAATAGAATCAATGCATAAATTGTTTTAAGCTGTATTTCAGTTTCTTTGATTGTTGATGTAAGTGGAATGAGTAGAAGTATTCATAAACATTGCCTTATTTTCACATGCAAAATGAAAACACATTTTCTAAATGAAAGGCTCCCTCAGTGGCAAAGTAAAAATATATGTCAACATTAAAAAACAAGAGTGTCTTGGGCTCTGCTGATGACAAGCTAGCGCCCTAGTGGCGAGCAAAGTCAGGTCTGACAGCAATAACATGTTGATGTGATTGAGATAAAGATGCCATTTTCCATCTGGGCCAAGAAAATTTTTCTGTAGTTCTCGGTCAACTTTCTGGGAAGCTCATAAATAGTGCAACTAAGTTAGGCCTGCTTGTGCAGCCCACAAACAGTGTGGGAGAGAAACAAACATCCTAGTTTCCTAGAAGTTTTTGAACAAGCGCCAGTAGATGTTGTCCAGAGAGTACATGTTAAAGCCTCCCTTCTGTTCTTTCAGAAAGCCTAACCTCCTGACAACCTCCTTTGCAAATTACACCCCCCGCCCCACTCCACCCTAATATCCCCTTCCGCCATCTACCCACCCTGTGTTGTACTGCACACAAACAGATTCTGGAGGTGTGACCCTCTCAGCCAATGGCAGCCATCTCAGACAGAGAGTCTGGACCAATCAGAGCAGCCGATCAGAGAAGCTGTCTCGCCTTCTGTTAACGGCAGTTGTTGTTTTCCTCCTCTGCGTTTTCTGTGAGTCTTTAGTTATGGATGGGAGGGAATAAAGAGGAGGTCAGGTAGGCTTTAATAGGCTCTTAGTGCTAACCCTCGGTTAGACGGGGGCTGCTCTGCAAAGTATGTGAGTGTGTGCAACTGTGAGAGCACAGTGCGTCCACACAAGCACTTTGTTTTTGCCAAAAGTAACATCATTGACAGTGATGTCAATGATAGCCTACAGACAAAGCTAGTAATTTTATACAAATGTTGGATGCTACCACACAGACCTCACAGTTACTAGTGGGGGATGGGAGGCTGCTGACCTGGCAGTAGGGGAGAGATTATCTTCTCAAACAAGGAGAACACCTTCCAAACCAATCAAAAACAGATATGTGCACCTCCCATATCAGCAGAAGCACAAACAAGATACTGTGGTATGTAGCATGCATGAAACAAGCAGCTTTCTTAGAAATTGTATTCCTTGATCTTCAAAAAACATATTTCTAAATCTAATCCCAGAAAATGTAGACATTAAACATGGGCCGGTTAGCGCCAAAACCTTTTAAAGCCACCAAAAAATTACACAAAAACAATATGATCTAACCAAAATCAGAATTGAGAATTTATACCTGAAGTTTGAATATAGCTTACTGAACAAGCTAATACTGTTAAAATCCCAAAGTTACTTTATGATGATATTAACAACAGAAAAGTATAATCTTCTACATGATAAGATCTTTTAGGCTACAACTAAATTTCAGTAGGCAGTATGTTTCAAAATCAAAATAACAGAAAACATATTATAGAAAGAGCTACACAAATCTCAATCCCAATGCATTATACATACATGCAATATCTTAATTACAAAAAACTGCTTTGATGCAGTATTCTGTAGATTATCTTATAACTGGCAGGCATTCATGCTCTGAAAGCCATATGTTTGAACAATTGGGTGAGCTTTTTGATGTCAAAGATGTAGATTTTAGCTACCCAGACACAAACACTCATATATATGTCTCTCTCTCTCTCAGCAATAGTGGGATAATTGTTACTTTTCTGTGTTAAATAAGGCAAGTATACCATGTCACCATCTCTTACATTCTGGTTTCAAATGTTGTTAATACTGTTACCATGTAGATCGAGGTCCTTTTCCAAAACTTTATTATACTATGAGAAACTCATTAGTTTTTAAGATAACTTTATCATCCACCAATGGTTAGAAATTGTACTGGGTTAACAAATCTCTTACATCCCATCCTTTATAAAAGTAAAAGAGTACTATTAATATTTGTAATGATTCAGTTTAGTTTTTATGTCATGTGAAGGTACTTTACAAGAAAAACAACAAATACAATAACAGTGTTTATCATACTCTTACGCTTTATTAAACATGCACATGGTTTTGTATTTTCAGTCCTTCAGAGAACATGAGGTGAACTGGAGCTCCATTACATGTTTTGCACAGAAAATATCTGTACAAGAAAAACATTCATGAGTTGTTTTTCTCCCTCTCTCCTCCCCTCCTATAGGCAACTTTATGCAATCAGATTGCACAAGGAAGGAACCAAGATGTTTTTCTCAAAACTGCTAACTTGTAACATTTCCAAAAAAAAATTATTGAAAAAAAAAAAAAAAAAAAGCTGCCCTCTTTAGGTAACATGTTTTTGCTTATACCCTCTGAGTTTGGCAAGCATGCATTTGCTCAGAAAAAACATATTTTGTATATTTATGAACATGAACACTCATTGGGGTTTAAAAACTTGTATGACGTCTTCACAGCCTTGCATTCAGAAATTGACAGTATGTGTGATATTTCACAGAGATTCTTCAGTTCAACAACACCTACTAACTATTTTTACAAACATGCTGCATAAGTGAGCTCTTAAGACCCATATTTGTGCAAAAGACTTAAGAATAAGAAATAAAGGAGAATCATCTTTGTTTGCTTTTTTTCTAAGAGTATTTCTAAGCTTAAATGTTTTAGTGATTAATGCATTGATTAGGGATTTTTGGGTACAAACAGCTCTGTGGTTTCTTGATTGAGCAACAGAGCCTCGTTGCATAAATGTGGCTGTAAGAAAGAAGTGAAATGGAGAGAAAAACAAGTGATGTTACCCTCAGAGAACTAACTACAGTTCAGCTAATCATTGACTTTAGATAAGAGTGTAAAACATCTGCATTATAATCCAGTTTTAAAAGTCTAGGCATTACTTCAGACTTCTTTTCCTCTACATTTCCACAAATAAATCTGGGGAAAAAAGTCAAAATTGAACATATTCAGCTCATCATTTAAGCTTTAATCACACATGCAGGCATACTTTTTTTGCAAACCACATATCATGCTTGTGAATTTTCAGATGGATAAGAAATTTAAAACAGTGCCATGCAAAAGTATTCACACCCTTTTCACAATTTGTAACACAACCACAAGCTTTTGGATTTTATATAATCAGCACTTAATTTATACTGAAAGGGAAAAGCATACATGGTTTTGACCTTCTTTTTAAACACATAAAAAATCTGAAAAATGTAGCATGCATATATAATATACCCCAACTTTGTAGAACCACACTTTTCTGCTAGTCTTTTAAAGTTGTCTCCACTTGCTTTGCACATCAGGGGACTAAAATGTTTGGCCATTCTGCTTTGCAAAATAGTTCAAGCTCAGAGAACATCTGTGAACCACAATTTTCAAGTCTTGCAACAGATTCTGAATTTGATTTAGGTCCGGATTTTAAGAGGAGCATCCAAACACACAAAAATGTTTTGAAGTTGGCTATATGTTTAGGGCCATTGTCCAGCTGGAATGTCAACCTCCATTCCTGTCTGAAGTCTTCTGAAGCCTATAATGGGTTTTCCTACATGACTGCCCTCTGTTTAGCTCAATCCATCTTCTAGTGAACTCTGACTGGCTTCTCTGTCCACACCAAAGTCAATATCTCCACAGCATTATGCTACCACCATATTGCAAAATGAAGATTGTGTTCAGGGTGATGAGCACCATTGGTTTTCTACCACATATAATGTTTTAAATGCACGCCAAAAAGTTTAATTTTAATCTTATCTGATCAGAGCATTTTCTGCCACATGTTTTCTGTGTCTCCTGATGATGGTCTTGTTGTTACTCTCCAATACGGATCAAATTTGTGCAGCACATAAATTATAGCTGTCCTACAGATTATTCCACCTGAGCTGTAGATTTATGCAACTCCTCAAGAGTAGTGAATGTGAAAAAAAATCACAGTTTCATAATTACAAATTAGGTAAAATATGAAGATGGGAATGGGTGTATGAGTAAAGGGGACAGAATATAAAAGCCCATCACACTTTTCAGATTTACATTTGTAAAAAATACAATAAAATAAAAACCATGTATCACTTCTTATCCACTTTGCAATTATGCACTTCTTCGTGCTGGTCTGTCACCTAAAATTCCAATTCCACATTGAGGTTTGTGGTTGGAACATGAAACATATGAAAAAATGTAAGGGGCATGAATACTTTTACAAGGCATGTATGCACAGTTTTGCAGCAGAATTATTAAGCAAACCTGAACTCCACCTTTTAAAACCACTGAATACATGACTAAAACAACTTGTTTGTGTCACAGTTTCGAACTGAGTCATGTGACATACCGCCTGACCAGCAGGCAAGCAAATGGCTTCATATATCTAGCTTCACAAATGAGATATAAAGCGCAAACAAACAGGGACGAAGCGGATTCTCCTGCAAGAGAACACAGCAAAGAAAAGCCAGCAGAGCATCCAAATGACGATGAGCAAACACACAAGACTGACAAAGAAAAGGACAGATGGGCAATACAGAGAGCGCTAAAAGGAAAACACTGCGGTTGTGTTTGCATATTTGATTACTTTAGCACGCTAACTGATATGGAGGGAATTCGTTACTCGTTACTCTAACACCAACTTGCAAACTCAGCTTCATCTCACTATTCTGGGATGAGATTCAACCTAAAAGTATACAAAAAAAAAAATCTTCACACTCATCTGACAAAAACCTGATTTGTGAATTGATTTAGCTCTAAATTGTTGTGCATTAGAACCACGAAACTGTTGTATAAGCTAGTTAATACTGCTTGTTTGCTTTCTGTTCTTGCATCTTATTCTGCCCTTTGCTGCGTGAAATTTACGACAAATGGCCCATATAGATTTCCTTCCTTCCCCTCCTTCAACCTTGACGTCAAATGAAGAGAGTCGACGGTCTACCTACACTCCCTATAAAGAAGCCAATCAAACCATGGCTTATTACTTTCCTGAGAGAAACCTTTCTACAAACAAGTTAATTTTGAAACATAATTACCTGAACAGATAGATTGGAACATCCTTTCTTTCAATGTAAGGTTGAAGTTAGGCATTTAGAAACATGATATAGTACTTTCCAGTTTTATAACTATCAGTACATGAAAGAAGGGAGAAAACAAGCTGACTGAATGACTCAGGGTTTTTTGTGTATATTATGAGTTGGTTTGCTGCCAACCTTTACATGTCTTTTTTCCTGAGGGCTTTGAAGTGTTTACTTCAACATGACTGGATGCCTAGAAACCTACAGAGGAACAGACAAGGCGTGGCAATCTGCCACGAACAGACTATTGAGGAACCAGATGGAGAAGTTGAGTTTTTTTTTGGTCTGTAATCATCAATCCCCTCTTGGCCAAGATACTTGTGCTGTGCCAAGCTTGGTCCATACAGCTCTTGTACATCTGGCTTTAATGAAATTCTGAAAAACACCTCTTAAACATACAGTTTTTCTTCTCTACTCTTCTATGTTATGGACATTTGCTTTTAAACTGTACAGAACAGAAATTAAAGACAGTTTGCCTTTTACTGCAACACTATATACATTTACATACAGCTGAAACCGGACATATGTTATATATGCTGTACAAAAAGACTAATTTTTCTGTCATTGTTTGCTATTGAATAAGACTAAACCTTTCCTGTTTTTTTGTTTTTCTTTTTTTAAGTCTGCCACTAGAGGTCTGTATTTGAAGCAGATCAGGCAGGAAGTGGGTAGAGAGAGAAGGGGGAAGACATGCAGCAAAGGTCCCAATCTCGTGAATGGAAGCCTGGACGGCTGCATGTGAAGGACTACAAGCCCCAGTATATGGGTCACGCACTGCCTCTGCACCACAACCTTGGTTGGTTGGTTGGTAGGTAGGTAGGTAGGTAGGTAGGTAGGTAGGTATGTCCAACTTTCTTTAAAATCAGAAGTATACACGCTTTTCCTTAGTATTAAGTAGGATTTTACAGAAACTACATGATGACCATGAAGTGTTGGGTGTCCTTTCACAAGCTTCTCGCTATAATTTGCTGGAATTTTGGCCCATTCCTCCTGACAAAACTGGTATAACTGAGCTGAATTTATAAGGCTGCCTTCTTCAGGCGCATTCTTTTGGTTCTGCCTAAAAGCTTTCAATGGGACTGAGATCAGGTCTTTGCGATGGCCCTTTCAAATTATTGACCTTGTCCTTAAGCAGCTTTGTAACTAATCTGATGCTCTAATTTGAAGACTTATTTGTGCCAAAGCTTTTACTTCCTAGCTGTTGTCTTGACATGTTTCTTCAGTATTTCCCTGTAATGTTCTTTCCTCATGATACCATATATTTTGTGAAATGCACCAGTCTCTTCTACAACAAAACTTTAAGTTTTCCCATTTTTCATCAAATGGTGTTGGCCATGATGACAATCATGGCCAAACACTGAGTTTAGTTTTATCAAATCACAAGATATGTTTCAAAAAATGAAGGTCTATGTCCCTCAATGCATTAAATTTAACTAGTAATCTGGCTGCTTATGTTGTTTTTTAAGCAATGGCTACTTCATCTCTGAGCAGCCTTTCAGCTCATGATGGTCAGTACCCGTTTCATTATCAGCTTCAGCTAGCATTTTCACAGGGTCTTTTGTTTTTGATCTCTGAACATCATTTCTCTCATTATTCTAAAATTTACAAAATAGAAAGAATTTTGGTCATCGTAACTGAACTAAATAGGAAAGGTTTAGCCTGATTTATTGTATATAAATATCTGGTCTCAAGTGTAAATTCTCAAACTGTTATTGCTAAAACTAAAGACCAACCATGCAAGTGACAACTTTGGAAGGACTTAGAAAGGAAAAGTTTTATTACTGATATAAAACAACAGAGCTTATTTTACTTAATTGTTTTTGAATCAGCATAACTCATAGTGCACATCATTCTATAAGAGAGCACCTCTTAAAGTCAGACTTTTCAATAGAAGTGCATACACAGACTATAAAGCAGAGCTTTGTTCTGCAGCCTGGTATACACTAACTTTTGCTGCTGTCTTTGCACTTTTGTTGCATTTCACTGTCCTCTATATGCCTTTATTGTAATTACTGCAACAGCTAAACTTCTTCCTCTTTTTTGCTCAGCAAACTATTACAGTGTCTAAATATTTCAACTTGCTTGGATCCGTCTAATGCGCTCTCTGACCTCAGATTAAACTTTTCAACATGGACTTTAATCTTTCTTTGCAACAAATTTGGTAAAAACACAGCAATTGTATCTTTATTTTTATTAACTTGGCGAAAAGACAATCACAGACACCATCAGTTTAAAATTATGTGTAAATTTGCTTCATAGAGCTTATAGAATAACACATATGATAACTGGCGAACATTTCTGCTATATTGTAGAGGATATTGGTAGTGATTCCTGCCTAAAGGGAAAGAATGGAAGTATTTCTGTTGTTGTGAAAGACTTGATCCAAAAAAAAGAACATCTCTATTTACTTATCTATCTATGTCTCAGCTATGATCATGTGATCCTAAAGTGACCAGCGTTGTTTCAATTGATTTTTTTTTTGGATGTCTCCCTTAGGAGGTTTTGATTGCATCCCAACTGGATGGATGGATAATTTATTTACCTATGTTTTCATTATTGTCTAATCTTGTAAAAAAAAAAATTATACAAGATATTATTATGATTTTTGTCATTCCTAAATAACTTTAGAATGAGACGTGCTCCTATATTATTTCATAATGCTGGATATTGTAGTTTTTGACATCACCAGAACATATTTGGAAACCTGAAGTTTAACAAAAAAAATATCACTAACTCAGTGCTAAAGCAATCAGTCAGACAAACAACCAGCAGATGTTTGTTTATGTATGTTAAATAAGAGAAGAGGAATGATAAACTCATCTGATGGGGAAATTCAATATTGCAGTGTGTACCTCCTTTCCTCTTTCACTTCTGATCTTACTTATCAATGTGTACCCCCACTCACACTTTCATAAGGATGGTTTCAAGTTTCAGTTACGATTCTTTTACTACAAAATAAGAAACCGGTTTGGCTTCCTTTAAAGCAATGTTCCAAAAAGGAGAAACAATGCACTGCTCTCCACCTGCCCCCATACCGCTGGGGACAGTCTATTACTGTTGCACTCATACTCTTCAGTTGGGTTGGTGGAGCTTAAAGTAACAAAATCAGAAGATTGTTTAGGGTATGACAACTAAACAACAAAAACAGGTGCATTTAAATTTATTTTGATGTTTAAGCTCCAGAGTTGAGCATGAGCACACCAAATTTATATCCTTGTAAATTAAGCTGAAGTTAATGACATGAGAATGCTCCTCTGTAAACAACAATGCTGCTTTTACAAAAAGCGTGAGTGTGATATACGGATTTCATTCAGAAACAGACATCTTAAAGGATATTTCTATTCTATTCTATGTTAATGTAGACTGTATAGCTCATGCAAAGCTTTCTATGTACGAGTAATTTGGTGGTGTTGTGACCTTACATTGTAAATTGAGAGCTTGGTGTCCAGAATGAAGTTCAGGTGTAGAAATTCTCATTCTTGTGTCTGTCGGCCCCTTAGCCTGGCAACTCATGCTTGACAAACCAGGCGCACATCGGTAACTCTTTACCAACAGAATACAGCCGTAAGGAGGAGGTTGCTCAGAGATTTAACAGCTTTTTTTCATCAAAACTAAACAGACTTATGCAGAATAAATAGGAATAATAACAAAGAAAAATAAAACTTAAAAAAGAACCAAATTATATGTAAAATTCAAAAGAGGACCACAATTATTGTTTCAGTGTTTTTCATTTAAAAAGCAAATTTCAGACCACAAGAAAATGAGGACCCTTATCTGATTAACTGTAAAATCTACCTTTTGATATTATTTTGATTACTTTACTTTCACACATGTAAATTGCCTTGAAGCCATCAAATTTATGTTTATGTTTTCCCTTCTTATTTTACATCATCTTCTAAAAAAAAAAAACAAAAAAAAAAAAACAAACAAACAAAAAAAAAAAGTCCATTGAGCATAAAGATCTTGAATTATTCTGGAAGGAAAACCAGTAGAAATAACTAGCAGCAACAAATATGGTGTTGTAAAAAGTTTTTGCCTTGGACAGATTTCT
Organism: Anableps anableps; assembly: GCA_014839685.1. Classification (NCBI taxonomy): domain Eukaryota; kingdom Metazoa; phylum Chordata; class Actinopteri; order Cyprinodontiformes; family Anablepidae; genus Anableps; species Anableps anableps. The sequence continues at coordinate 18,997,336 of CM026086.1, read as the reverse complement.
TCACTCTTGAGTTTAATACTTAATAGACAAAGATAACCAGAGTAAATGTCTTCAAATGAGTTCCTTAATTAAGGGAAAATGGTACAGAAACCTACCTTGCTGACCTCTGGTGAGAGGTCTTTATTCAATGAAATAATGAAAACTGCTTTGATACTTACTCAAGTTATGTTTGTTTGATATTAATATCAGTATGTTGATCTAAAACATTTAAATGGGATGAAAGCTGAAAAGAAGAAATCTTTTTTACAGTACTGTATCTTAGCTCGTCTGCATCATCTCAGCTCAATGATTACCAACCAGACTATTGCCTGTTAAACAGCATCATAAAAGGTTACAAAAGAGTGGAGCTGTTAGATAATATGTAGAGCATCTCTGAATGTAGCTGCTCATCTAATAAACCTCTAAGCTATGATGGGTGGCACATGATGTAACTGTATCTCTTCTAATTACCCTGTGAGGACGTGCAGTACAACTCTGCAAGGATCTGGAGGGTAAACAACACTTCTTTGCACCGCTGAGCCAAAGTTTCCGTTCTTTATTTAGTGGTGAACTTTAAAAACCGTTGAACTGTTAAAAGACCACAAAAAAGGAACATCTTTATTTCCCCTTTGACACGTAAGCCCTCTTTTAGCTCAGACACGAGGACCAGAAGTGACCAAAAAGAACCTGCGAAGTTCAGAAACACACTGAGCAGGCACACAAACACTTTCAGGTCTCACCACAGAAAAACTAAGACATAAAAGTGTGAGAAAACCGATCCTGATGAGGGGCAGGGTGTTACAAAAAAAGATGCAAGGCTGTCATCGCTGCAATTACTGGGTACCATCTTCATCACTCACTTGTATTTTTAGAGGATTTGAGAACAAATGTTATTTGCATTCCCAACAGCCCTTTAATTTAGCCATTTTCACTCTCACATAGTAAGTATTTCAGTAAGAAAAGATACTGATTTATGCCTGCCCCTTGGCATTTCTAAGCTCTGATTGAGAAGAAGGTGATGATTAATTTTTAGCGAACCACAAAGCAGATGTTTATGTGTTTACCTTCAGACAGCAACAGATTTGCTGCATACCACTTCACTGATGAATGGAAGTTAAAATTACTGAGTAAATGGTTGGAAAAACTGACTGGAAAGTGCCAGGAAGTTTACATTTTGAGAGCAAAAGTCAGAAAATCCCACCAAAAACACCCTAAAATCAAAACTGACAAAACATTTCTGAAATAAAAAAAAAAAAACATCATACCTACACTCAAACGTGATGGCAACAGTGTGATGATCAAGGCTGTATTGATGATTTAGGATGTGGACAACTTGCCATAATTGATACAAACATGAATTCTGCTCTGAAAGAAAGTTCAAAACCTTAAGCAGATCCAAAGGACAATATAAACCCTTTTAAATGGCTCAAACTCCAGCCTTAAATGCAATTAAGATACTGTAGCATGAACTTGGCCATTCATCCTCAAACACCCTCCAATATGGCTCAAATAAAAAAAATTCTGCAAAGAAATGTAGGCCAAAATTCCTCCACAGTATTACAAAAGACTTAATGCCAGTTATCAGAAATGATTGATTACATACCACCAAGCTGTTTTGTAAAGCTTTTTCCCTTACTAAATTAAATAATTATTTGAAATCTTCTTTTTGTACTCACTCAGTATATCATTGGCTGATATTAAAATTTGTTTAATGATCTGAAACACTTAAGTGTGACAAAAAAAAAACAAAACTGACAAAAGTTGAAGAAATCTGTAAAGAACTAAAACTTTTTTACATCACTGAGAGATTTGTCAGAAGAAATAATTCTGACTTACTTCACTTTTACTTTGCAATAAAATCCTAAAGACAGATGGAAGCAGAGTTTTTATGACACCGGTTGAGTTTTTTTGTGAACTTTATCTCTATGCAGCTTAACATATCAAAATAGATTTTCATATCCACAGACATTCTTAAAAAATATATACAGTATTAAAACATAGAACTCAAAGTTCAGTTCTTGCATTGATTTGTGGAACTATGCAAAACCTTGAGAATACCGGTTATTGTCTTTCAAAGCAAGACATTATTTCCATCCTATTAGGCAGTATGTCTTAATTGAACAGAAGGATTATTTTTTAAATAATGTATTTTGGAGAAATATGCCATATTTAAACTGGATATTGTTTACAAGTTATGAGTTGCTGAGGTTTTATTCACCACAAGTTCATCTCTTATATGCTAACTCTAAGTAGCAACAACATACTATGATGTAATTCATTCCTTTTAACCTGGTGTTTCATAGCAGGAAAACATGTAAAACATGCAGGACACTGTGCACCCAGGGTTGGGAAACACTAAACTAGCTGTTTAAATAGCTTTTGAAATGTTCAGAAATGCTGTGTGGTAATTTTACATCATACTACTCTCAGTTCTGAATGCTCTCCAGAGGCTCAACTCAAGAGGACGGCATGCACGTGTTCCTGCGATCATGCGAACATACATGCATAAATTATGAATACGGGGTGCATCCAGGAACCCAATCTTTGAGTCTAAACTATTTTGGAATTTTGGATAAAATGAACACACTATCACCTTGTAATACATTTAGTTCTACTGAACACTTGATCCATGTAACTGTCCTTAACGGAGGATTTTGATGTTTTATCAACAAATGTTCCTTAATTATACAGTATTCATAAGAAAGAGAAGTAATCTGACATTTTGTTGACATAAACACATATAAACAACTTAGCATTTTTAGTTCAAAATTGTCTCATTAGACCTATATTTGTCCCTCAAAATCTTCATCACATCAGACAGATATGTAGTACAGCATAAAAAAAAATGTTGAGGTGAGTGAATGTATCCACCAGCAATTTTTTTGTGTCCATAAAACGTGCAGTTAGTTTGTGGTGGATCAATAGCATATGAAGTATCTGAGAACAGACTGTTATTCCACTTACAAATTTAGACGCTTCATGACAGCTGACTGCAACTTAAAGCCAGAAATGCCATTTAGGTGAGTGCAGCACAACAAATACCATATGTCATCAACATAGAGGCCAATCATTTCTTACAGGCACAAATTAGATTAGTTTCAGACAGTAGCAGAAATTTATCCATCCATCTATCATAATACTGTATAATAATATTGTTAGAATATGTTTTTCAAATGTTTGAGTGAGAAAGAAAATAATTAACTAACCCCAGTCCTACTAAAGGTGTTATGCTAGCTGAGGTGAAGTGTCTATAAAATGTTCATTTAGAAACTATTGCTGTGTTAACACTTAACGTTAACATGTTTCCTGTGTGATCCAATGACAAGTGAACAGCTTAAGGTATGTGTTAAAATCTGAGGTTTCAGTGGCTGCCCCACGAGCCTCCTGAGTGACCACTTGTAACTGGATCTCTCGAATTAACACGCTGCATATGTCACATAGTCAGCTGAGCAACAAATAGGACATCAGCAGGTCGTCTGAGGTTTCTGTAAAATCACAAATACATTTGACCATGGTTGGTGCTAGACCCAGTTCTTAGCTGGTTTTGTAAAAAAAAAAATAAATAAATAGTTTTTTAATGGTGGAACAGAAAAAAAATCAGAGCAACATTATTATAGTCGTCTCATCCAGTTAATGTTTGATCCTCCTCCTGTTTTATTCTGTGTTGAAGGATTGTAGTGTAGTAGTGTGGCTAATTTAATCAAACACATATTATTTATCCCATTATCCCTGAAAACAGATGCCTTAGTATCACTACCTTAGTTTCTTTGTGTTGTTTTAAAACAATCAGCTTAACTCCGATCTGCACCATCAGTGCAGGAAAACGGGAGTTAAACACAGATTTTAAAATAAGATTTATTATCACTAGCTGGTGTTATTAAAAAATCCAACGGTGCTAAAGAACTCCGTCAGAAATGGCATTTATACAATTAAGAGAAAAATTATGAGCTGTCAGTGCAGCTGTAAGCTACACACTTACCGACTCAAACTCAATGATTGGTCATTTCAAAAACTGGTGTTGGGTTTGCACCACTTTTTCGGATGTTAGTGAAAACAAAAATCTGGTTCTTAGTAAGCTCTAACACCAGCTAAGCACTTTACCAGTTTGGTGGCAAGGGTCCCTTAGTGGCATGATCTATGTTATTATTTAAACATCGACATGTTTCATGGGTCCAAAGAAGCATTTTCATAACCTCAATTGTGTAAAGAGCAATGAAAAAAGACCCACAGTGATGCCCAGGCTGTGGATTTAAGCATTTTAAAAACCAACAGTGCATTGGCAGGCTGTCAGCTGATTTCTACACATTTTTATCTGTATTCACAGGTGTGGTGTAAAGATCAGTGAACATGTAACATACCATTGGGAACCTTAGATTCTTGACATTTGTTGTTGGAAAGCATGTTATATCGTAGCTACAACAGAAATGGCATTCAGTCAAAAATGCAGTTATAAAGACTAGCTATCTGTAAAGCCTGCTAGTAATCCCCTGAATGTTTCCTGAAAAAAAAACTCCTTTGATTGATGATATTGGAAATCAGTTTTTTTTTTGTTTATACTTTCATCATTTCAAATTATACCCCCATCACATGATTTTGTATCAGTTTTGTGTTTCTATGGCAAAATTAGATACTAAGCAAAGGCATCCTCCAGCATTGTCTTTCTATGCATTTGAGAAGTTCTCTAGACACGGCAGACTTGAATGTATTTTAATGTGCATGTTTCCATGTATGCAGCATGTGGGCACAGCTGTTCTGAAAAACATACGTAAATGCTATGCAGATTTCAGCAGTCTCCAAATAATATCACTTCTTCTCATGCAACGCTAAGCAGACGATGAGCAATGACTCACCTCTGCATTGTGAATGCTTGGAGTGGCTTCACTTGGCAGCAGACTTTGGTCTGTCTTCTCATTTATTAAGCTAGTAATGATTTGGGGGACTCAGACTGTAAAGAACACAGAACTTTCAACCCAAGATAGACAGATGACCATAAGGTATAGAAAAAAAAAACAAGACAGACACACCAGAAAATAATTGCATGAAGTACTCACTACGCAGTAGCACACTAAAATTAACACCTTTGACCACAATATACATGCAATATAAACAAAATTTAGAACAAAGAAGTAAGAAAATGTGTTTGACTAATTTATTTTCTAACAGTGCTTTATGGCAACGTGTCTTATACTGTTAAAAAGTCTGTTACTCCTCAAAAGATCGAACTCAATAAATCCTGTTTGTCAATGCGAAAGGGCAATTCTGTTACTGACTCTTGTTTGGTGTTGTTTATTGGATTGGGCGATTGAAGCTTAAAGAAACAAGACATATTTAACTGTTTACAAATTTAACAGTATGCTTTTAACAAACAGTCCTCTGCAGAGTGTGGTCATCAGCTTGGTAACACACTGCTGAGGGATGGCATCCCATCTTTCAACCTACATTTGTGGCAGATCAATGTGATTGAGTTGGTCACTCTGGCATGTATAGAACGATAGAACGCCCAAGCTGATCTCATGTTCATTGTGGTTGGGGTCAGTACTGCTGACAAGCTATTCCAGCCTCTCCACGCGCAAATTCTAGAGGCAGTCTCTGAAAAAAAAAAAAAAAAAAAAAAAACTGTATGTGAGGGCAATCTTTGTCATCCTGGTGGATAGAGTTCAGTCCCAGACAGTGGAGATACAGGAATCCCACAGGTTTCTGGATATCATAACAGCATAGCTCTACACTAAGATTACCTCCCAATAAACCAAACCTTCGATTTTCCTTTGAGGGAGACAGTCCCACATCATCACAGTGTCTCCACTAATAGCCATTACCTTATCGGTGCAGCAATTAGCTTAATGTTCTCCATGTCCTCTCCACACTTTTCACCCTACAACCCAACTGCCAAAGGCAGAATGTGGACTCATCGCTTGACATAACATTCCTACTCGTTCAAGTTCCAGTGCACATGTTGGCGACGCTAGCACAAACAGGCCTGATGGCAGAATAACCTTTAGGGTACTGGAAGAAGATCTGGTTAGTTTTTCTCTTGCTCAGCTAATAAATGTGTTTTCTTACAAATGGGGCACCAGCGGAAGGGAAATTAACAGGCTTTGCAATGGTATAAGATTTGTTGCAAAAAGCATTGTTACTACAAAGAGGAAAAAAGACCAAACATAGATTTCCTTAAGTTTATTACATGGCACAACATGAAAAAAATAAACATAAATGACAATAGTTGATGTTTCAAAAAAACCCACTTCCTTTCTTCCCCTTTAGAGTCACCTTTTTAAGCCTGGATTACACGGTATGATAACTGTGCTGATTTTTGACCCGATTTTCCGCTTCCAACAATCTTAAAGACACTCCAATTATTGTGATGGCACAAAAGAAAATCTTAGGAGATATTTCTACTGGTTGTGGTGTTTTAAGAGTAAATAAACTTTATTTATATAGCACCTTTCACAGATAAAAATCACAAAAGGCTTTATAGAGTGCAAGAAAAACAAGTTAAAACAGCTTACAAAAACAGTAAGAAGTGCATTTAACTAAAAGCTTGTCTAAATAATAGTGTCTTATGCTCCTTTTTAAAGGATTCAACAGTCTCAGGTTGTGAAAATCAACCAACAATTTTAAAAGCTTCTCGTGTGAACCAGGCAATACACATACTAACACATATGACCAGATAAGAAATAGTGTGATAACACCTATGACTCATTTTCACATCTTTTCTCTTTAAAATATGGAAGAAACTGTTGCTTGCATGGAGAAAAGGTGGGTCTGCAATTTGGACCAGTATACACTGATGTTCAGATCAAAAACAAATATGGTTAAATGCATAAAATAACCTTATAAATGATAATCATAATACATCCAGACTGCATTCTCACTTAGCTGGTGTTGTACACTAATCAAATTATCCTTGATGCATAATAAAATAAAATGTAAGTACATTTTTTCTCCTGTTTCACTTCCTCTTTTAAGATACAAAGTGTTAAAGGATTTTGACAACTGATTTGTGACGCTCGTCACTTCACTGTATTTTCAAAATTAAGTTTGGTTGTGAAATGAAACCAAACAACCTCAATAATAAACATGCCTGTCCAGATTTAGGCCAGACTTGTTGGTCGATCTGTGGGAGTGTGTAAACACTACATGTCAATCACATACACAGAGACACATTCTGAGTCAGCCGGTTACACGTACACTCCAAATTAGGAGCAAAGAGCCGGGGTCAGAGGTGAATGTCTGTGGGAATGCAGACGTCCTGCAGCCCTGGAACTGTCACCGCTCTGAGAAACTGGTCTGTAACATAAATAATCACACAGTGATCAGCCTGGGACAATACTCTCGAGGAGAGAGCACAATACCCTCCACCCCAACGCAACCGGGCCTGAAACAATACCACACAGGCTAAAACAACATCCCAGCCAGTTCTGAGTTGACTCTGGGGTTTGGGTAAGGCTCAAAGCAACAACCCTCAGTGAGCAGCACCACACAATGACTGCAATGGGAAATGATCCATCAGGTGCTGACACAGCTCAGTTCAAGCCTAAAATATGTGAGGTCTTTCTAAGGGTGGATGGGATTTGTGAATCTGAGTGCATTTGTATGTATTTTGAATGTTTGCGAATTGTTTTTCACTACCAATGAAGAATTCACAAACCAGTCTGATGGTGCATTACTAACTTGGTGGCATTGGATGAAAAAGAATCCCCACTTAAAGCATTTGATCATGGCAGAGCTTTAGCTAAATAAATGGTCAACTTTTAGAGGTTATAAAACTTTTAGCCAGGTTTGATTGTTAAATGACTTTAAAACTGACAATTACTGCGATTAATCTATTTTGATTTAAAGTACACATGCACTTCTCCATTCTAACACTTGTCTAGGAAAGAGCAAATGCTCACTAATATTTTTGTTTGTGTATTCCAGATGGTTAAGCATGATGTTGAGCCTCAGACTGAGGCCTGGACCGCAGCCACCAGGCTATTCATGCTTTGCGACCTGATCCACAGATGCCCTTTAAATGCTGCATGCTCACTGCTATAAATCTCTCAAGTAGTGTAAACACAGACACACACGTTTAAAACAGACCGTCCGGTACACAAATAAACACACAGGAAAAGTCACATACACTTACTGGATAGACGCCCGGTGACCAGAGCAAGAGGAAAAAATTATAATCATTCAATTCAGGTTATGGAAAATTCCCAGTAAGCACCAACTGGAGAGAAAAGCTTGATGTGGTGCAAAAACTGGTGTAGAGCACCCTCCTGTGGCTGACAGTATGAACTAGCAATGCTTCAACCTGCTGGGTGATGAAACCACTCAACGACCAATTACGCTTTCATGGCGTAAAAGGATCACCATTAAAGTGGAGAATAAAAGGCAAGTATTGATCTTTTTTCTAAATGATAAATCCACTAGCCAATACCTCTCATAAATCATTTATGAGTCCAATCAAATATATTCTGAACAGATGGCACTTAAGCTCATAGAAAAGTGTCAGAGACTCATAGACTGATGCAAGTGGGGTAATATAAAGCAGCTTTTATATATTATATAATTTTATTGGGGGTTATTGATGTAGGTGTACATCTGCATTTAGATACATAAGCGACGGCGCATCTTTGATGCTCCTAACAGACGACACTCACTAGTTTCTGACACGTAGACTACTCAAGAAGGAGACAAAGGTAAGATTTGTGAATGTTTAAAACAAACAAGAAAGGTTTGTGCATAGGCTAGATTAAAATTGCAGAGGCCCCTGGGCACTGAGCGTGGAAAGATGGTCACCTCAATCACAACCAAAACGACATGGGAAATACTGACTATGATACCAGATATGAACCACATTATTGTAAAACTACATTTCTCAGCCAGCAGAAACAATATTAATACACTTGAAATTGTGCTGCAACTCATTGGTTTATGTAAATACATGCTGCTTCATCTCACCTCCATCAGTGAACATCTACAATTCAGTTTCTTCCATAAATTAAAGACAAGTTAAATACTGGTTCATTTAAATGAGCTGGGGTAGGCGCAGGGTATCTATCTCCTGGGTCCATGTCCATAATCTGACCTTGGTTTGAGTTGAACTGGTTGTTTTTTGTTTCAGTGTTCATACCCCTAAATACTTTCATACTTTATGGCATTACAGATATATTCTTAAATGTACTTAGTTGGGGTTATGAACCAACATGAAGTAGGTCATAATTGTTAATTAGAAGTAAGAAGAGCATTAATCAGAGAAGTAGCCAAGAGGCGCATAGTAACTCTGGAGAAACTGTAGTGATCCACAGCTCAGATGGCAGAATCTATTAACAGGACAACTATAAGTTGTGTACCCCACAAATATGACCTTTACAGAAGAGTGGCAAGAAGAAAGCCATTCTGGCAAGAAAGAAAAGAGATGAAGCTAAACACAGGACAAATTTGGAGGAAACCCTGAAAAAAAAGTGGTTCCAAAGATTGAGGTCGGGAACCACTTGGGGGAGTGAAACAAAAAGTGGGGTCTTGAGACGCTTCTCAGAATTCAAACTGATTAACAAAAGTTATACCTGGTAAGTCCTGGTGTTGTTTTGCAAAATAAATGTGCATAAAATTAAGTATCTGGATGCGTAAAACTGATAAAAAAATATACCTCAAAAACTTAGAAGCTTTCACTGCAGTGAAAAGTGGCTCTGAAAGATTTTGAATACACTAGCACTCTATACTTGTCAGGTTATCAAATATAAAAATCTTTGAAAATAGTGTTTCATTTTCCTTCCACTTTACAATTGTGCATTAATTTGTGTTGCTCTACTATATAAAACCCCAATAAAATAGATTGAAGTTTGCTGCTGTAAAATAAAATGTGAAAAATTTAATACTTTTGCAAAATGCTGTTTTTTCTGAATCAAACCTTTTAGACTATGATTGACAGTTTTGTTGCAGGAGAAACACAAATGCAGCACATCTAGTTTTACCCTCATAATAAGGTGAAAAGAAATGAGCATGTGAACCTCAACTCATACCAGGGCTGATTAAAAAAATGATACTGTGTTCAACTTATGACTAAAAAGAATAATTTTCTAGTATTTATTTAAGTTGGTTAAAAAAACGTAGCGACACTGGGCCAGGTTCTGTATTGTATTGACAAATATTAGGACTGGATCAGAAGAAGACAGCTCTTTGTATGTATGGGGTGCTGGTATTTTTCCACTACAGATTACAAACTGGAATACAGACTAAGACTGAGTTTGTTCAACCCCCACTCTTTTGCTTTTAAAGCTTCCCTTCATTTAAATCTAAAACACTCTTAATTGTTCCAGCTTAATAAAATGAAGTTAAAAAATTAGCACATTATTTACAGTGTCACAATGTTTCAATAAATGTTTGATAGCACGTTGATCCAACAGCACAGACAAGAGCCCCACCTTTCAGTCGGTGCAGAATGCTGCTGGTTGCACACTCAAGAAGAGGGGGGTTGCATGACGGAAATATGCAACTAGGTCACTGTCAATCCTGTTGCAACCATAAATACATGATTTAAAAAAAACATATTTCTTTTTTTTTTTTTTGAAAAATGAAGAGGTAATGTTCCGCTGAGAAACAAACGTGCATTTTCCTCCCTGTTTTTGTCAGAAAGCATCAACAGTTTTCATTTTAACTGAATCATTTACTGTTTGTATTGTTCTGTCACAGAAGGAGGGATGATTTGATGTTGGCTGTGAGCATAAGCATGGAATAAACAGTCGTCATGGTACCAGTGGGATGAGGTGCAATGACGGGGTCTGTTGGCTGGCACTTGGCACAGTAACTCTTGGGGTGGGGGTGCTGGCTTGCTCATGATTATTTCTGGCCGTGCTATTCAAGAGCTGAAAGTGGGGGTTGAAAGAAAGGGAAGGAGATGGAAGTGTATGGAAGGAAGCAGAAAAGAGAATGTGACAAAACAAGGTGAATTAATAAGGGACGCACAAAAAGAAGATGCACATCAATCAGGGCACATCCAAGACAAGAACTTCAATTTTTCAGGTGCGGTGAAAGGTTAAAGATTACACACTGAGCTCCATAGCTTGGAAAAGCAGCAGTAAAATCAGCTGAAAGGCCAACACTAAAATCATTCAAACTATGGACATCCTAGACAGTACACAGACACAAAGCCAGACAAATCTGACAACCACCCACCAAGCTCCAATCATCATACAGTTCAACCTCTCTACCCAGCTGGCAGGCAGCAGTAAATCCGCAGCTTTATTCCTCTATCACGTCCTCCATGTCTTTAGAGCGTTTCACTGTAAAGTCACTGTGCTAAAGGTCACTGCTGCTGCTTTCTGCCCTGTTCTCACCATACAGCCTGTTTGTCCTGGAACATCCAGATACAGCATTGCACACATCTTCATGTTTCTTTATTTTTTTTATTTTTATTTTTATTTTTTTTATTTAAAGCAAGGTAAAGTTGACCCTATTTCTTGTCTCAGTTCCAATGTTCCAGCAACTTCTGGGTTTTTTTTGTTTTGTTTTTTCTTATTTATACAAAACAGTTCTTTCCAAAGATTTGAAGGTTATAAATCAGGACTAAATTAAGGGTAAAATTGAAGGAATACAGGAGGGATATATTCCTGAAGTGTTTTTAAGCACCTTATTAATGCTATATGTATATGCCATTTAACAAATCTTTTGCTTCTTTAAAAAACTATTGTTTCAAAAACAGTTGTTTTTTGAAGAAGGGATTGGGGTAGCTTAAAAAGTTATTGTCGGGACATTGACAGCATAAACAGACGGATACAGACACTTTGACGAGAAGATTTGGTTTTCTAACTACTCTTAAGGCAGTACGAGTTCATCAATTTCTTGCCTTTAAGTTCTTCATGCAATTGTGGGTTGTAAAACTATTTTCCATTCAACAACCTCAACATACTTTCAGTAGTTTGTTGTAAAGCTATAAATTTACCATTAGAACAGCAAAAGTCTTCAAAAATGTCAAACACTGAAGTAAGCTGAAGCTAAAATATAATAATGAACAGTAGCTTGCTTTAATTCAAATTATCAGTACAGTATATATATCGAAATAGTTTAAAATCATTTAAATTGATATATGACTGTTTTGTTTATAATGGCACCTTATTGTAATGGCAGCTGCCACCACAAGGTTGTGGTACTACACCAAATTGTTTGCCAAGAAAAGGAAAATGTTTCTACTCTGTGACCCACCAATTTGTATGCAACAGAACAAAACAATCAAAAAAATAATAAAAGTTTCTCAACATATGCTTTGCTTCAAACCGATTCAATTTTAACATTTTCTTTTTTGTGGCACTTGAATAAAAAATAAAAAAAAAAGATTCTAAAGTAAATCAAACTTTATATTACAGTGGATGCGTGGTGAATTACAGGCAGCACTTCTAAAAACATCAAAAAGGCTGGAAATCTTCAAGATTTTTACATATAACTGGAGAAACTTCCCAGACATTTTTAAATTAGACCAAATTGTATTCCATTCAGAAATAAGCCTGTGAAACTCAAAGGAGGTTTCACTTGTATAGTAGGGAAAACAATAAGTTTCTACAATAAAAGGAAAAAAAAATCTATCTCTAATAGAGCTGAATTATATCAGGAAAACCCATATCTGCAATTCTACTGCTGATTATTGTGACAAATAAATTGATTACAATGCATTTTAATGGGTTTCACCATCTCAGCCACTAAAAACATAAATCAAGCCTGGGCATCAAGGACAGCAAAAGTTCCTCTGACAAGCCAAATATTTTATTGGCATGCACAATTTGTAAATATATTTTTTTTGAAATAAAAATATATTCATTTTTGGAATTGTAAAGCAGTGCTATGCAATTCTAATAATGCAAATGAGTCTTTAGATTTTTATTTTTTTTTTCGCTTATTATGCAGGACTGAACACGCAATAGGAGTGGGTAAAAATATCGATTCATCAGTGCTGAATCGATTTTAGTTCAATTGCAGTTAATTTATTTCCAATTCAGTATCGATTAGGAAAACTCTGTTATTAGATATCCTGGCCTGCGGGTTCGCGCCGTGTTGAGCAACGTTTTCCAGAACCGTGCGCACTGTCTGGGACATTTGAGATTTCACACTCCTGCAAACCACTTCCTAGATTTCCCACACTTTCTGCCAATGGGATGAAGAAGAGCACTGGATAGTAGCAAGTTTAATTCACTACTTCAGCACCTAGCGCTATTTCTTTGCCCCCAGGCATCCATTGCACGCCTGTCAGTTCAGCGCAGAGTTACCGTGGTGCTGTGTATCCCCATGACTTGCCTGGCTGCTCAGAGAAGCGCGCTATACCGGCTCCATGTCACATAAAAGCTGGTGGTCTTCTTCTTCGTGAGTTTATTGGGGGTTGGCAAACAGCTATATGTGCATTTCCACCACCTGCTGGTGATGAGTGTGGGTCAGAATGGCAATATTGTTCTCATATGCTTAAAAATGATGATGTGACTATCTCAGTTTCCACAAGAAAAGGAGAATTATTTACGTTTACATACACTTTACTTAAGTTTTAATACAGTACTCCATACTCAGCACTAGTGTTATTGTCTTACTGTTTTATTTTTAGATATTTTATTTTTATTTTAATGTATACCATTTCTGTTCATACGGGCAAGAAAATAAAGATCCTAAAATTATCCACAGGGACTCTAATGAATTATTTGTGTACTTCTTGTTATGAGATCGATATCAAATTGAATTGTGGAGTTCTTAACAATACGCAGCCTTAACATGCAAAGTTAGTAAAAAATGTGAATTTGCGGTTAGCTATGATAAATAAATTATGACCACATTTAGTCATAATTTACATATAATTACCAATGAAACATACTAAACTTTACATGTTTTGACCTTAAGACAACTATAATAAAAAGTAATACAAACTCAAAATAAATTAACATGTAGCTTTGCTCTCATAATGAATAATGTAGAGAAAGCACATTGAAGGAACATCTGCCACATCTTCAAAAAGACTTTCATTTAAAATATTTTAAAGTGTCATAGATTACTTCAAGTGTGTACATTTATTTGTATTATTTGTATATTTAGATTTATTTTTTATTATTCCAGTTCACATTTCCATTTGCTTTCCTCCGGCTCATTTTATAGACAAATAAAAAATTATGTTTATATCTGCACAACCTGAAAAGTGCAAACACGGTGAGTTTCCAATCCCCATGTTCATCAGCTCAGAGTTCATGTTTAAAAAATCGTTGCCAAACTTGCTGAAGCAGATATATGAAGGCATTCATACCAACTGACATAAGCACAGTGGACAAGCAAAGTCAAAGATAGGGACTTAGAATACGTACATTTGCGCTTAGCAGCAAGTCATAAAGAAAAACATGGTTTCCTGCCACTGTGACAGTAAACAAGAGCTTAAACTGTTCTCTAAACAAATGATGCACTATACGAGTGGACTCTGATCCTGCCTTCGCAGAAAAGCTTGTCTACATCTGTCCACACTCCTGTCTGTAAAGGCTGTTAAGTCAGGCTTATTTGTGCAGCCTCAAAAGGACATAATACTGACTGTTCCAGAAATCAAAGTGCAGGAAATCAAACTAATCCACAGCTAATCAAACCTTATGCAATAGAGTCAAAGAATTCAGTAGGCTATAAGCTATGTTAAAGGTTGTTAACTGGGTGCTGGAAGAGCAGGAACATGAAGAGTGTTCAATCATACATATTTCAGTCCTAATACCCAAGTTCAAGGGCAGGGCATGCCCTTTAAATCACTTATGACAGATGCCTCGTTTTCCATCTTACATAAATAAGTTAAACATTAAAAAAAAAAAAAAAATCATCCGTGGTGATGTAAGCCCAGAGAGCCTGGAGGTTCGCATGTGTTCTGGGCTATTCTGGGAAGAGGTCAAATCCTGCTGACCAATCAACTTTATTGCTCACACATAAGTATTTATTACTGGAACTGTTTAGTCATTATTATTAGCTTTAATTAGTTAAATATGTTTCTCTTATGCACTGTTAAGAGTGTGTAAAATTGAGAGTTTCAGTCTTAAAAAACAAACTCCAAACTTCACACTTACACACTATATTTAAAATGAAGTTATGCTAAATTTACTAAAAAAAAATTGATATTAATTACTGTTATCAGAGAAATCTAAAGTGTATAAATGTATCTGACTTTCCCATATAGGTATCTGGTAAGCTCTTGATGCATTTCTAGCTTTCTGTCAATGTAAATATCTCTTTTGTGCCCTAACAAAAAGCACTGAGATGTAACGCTACACCTTTGGCTCATCTTATTTATACAAACTGAATGTGCAAATTAGCCCCACCTCTATCTAGTCCTCAACTCTGCACAGCACTCAGAACTCTTCAGCCTAAAAAGGTTAGCAAACAGCTGATGATGTGTTGTAATGCCAATCTGTGCTCCTGAAAGCTTCACTTGCAAATTCGTGGTATCTCTTCATCACATAATTGGCTCTGGGATCTAACTGGGTAGTGGTAAGCTTATGCTTAGTACACAGATAAATAAAAAATACCTTATTTTTGAAGTCAGACTGCCAACAGTGGGACAATACAATTTTGGCGTTAATTTGTTTCATAATCTAAAGGCTTAATACAGGCTAATATTACCAAATGGTATATTTAATCTGTTTCATCTATCATTAATTTAAAAATGCTTTTACACTATTATGACAATAGTATGGAGTTAAATGACAGTTGAGCAAAACTTGCAAAGTAAAACTTTGTGTTTTTATGTTGTTACTCTGCATCTGTATCCAACAGAAGTGAATTACACAGAATCCTTGAACTCCCAAGGACTGTCTGCCTTCTGTGTTTGATAACTTCAAATCTGTCCATGATATACATTTGTGTGCTTGTTGTGGTTGTTTTCACTTGTGTTTTGAAATATAAAAGCTACAAAACATTTCAGCATAAAAGGTTTAAATCCCTAAAACATTATTTTAACTGGAGGAATTACTCCCACTATCTTCATAGACGACAAAAAAAGGAAACCTCCTGATTTATAGTCAATTGTTGTTACAGGTAACAGAAAATATGAGCTGTAGAGGTGTTCAACCTGGGAAGACTAAAACACAATGCTGGGCATTTTTTAACCAATCTGAGAGCATCCTCCCTCGACAACACTCCACCCAAAGGTTCAGGGTAATATCGAAAGCGCTATCTCCCCAACAGGGCCCCAAAATCCTACCCTGATTCTAATTTAGGTTCACATCAAAGTACTATTTACAATCCCAAATTAATATATCGAACCAACTGACACAAATTAATATACTGACTGGTGGATTTACTCCTTCTTGTTCCACATGCAACCAAAACTGAAAGTCTGTCATGGAAAGCCAATTAAAGTTAAAGTGAACAGAAAATATGAACCAAAGGGGAATCTGAATTGGAATTACTAAAACAAGATGTTTGTAATATTGAAGCAATTAAATTTTTTTACCATGCTCCTTCCACAAAGCTCATAGGTTTACAGTACTACATGTAATACCTTCTCTTCTGAGGCCTGTTTCTGAAGTAAATTAATACCCAAGGTTTTTAGTATTCTATGAAAGCAGAACAGTCGTAAAGAATGGTCCAGAAAACATCCTTGGCTCCTGGAAAAATGTCCTCAAGACACCAAAACTGAATGTGCTACACTCATTTGATTAAATGTACTTGGAACCATTAAGTCAATAAGACACTAAGTCACTTTGCTGCCTAATGTTTAATATATGGTAAAATACTTTCTTGACTCCATCTGCTGACTTTCCAAATCTCTTTATTTGTGAAAGGTTGTTGATGCAGAAAAGAGTTTTGGAATTTGAAGAACACAAATCTGCAAAGGAACAGGATCAGTTGTGAACTCTAACACACAATCACATGCTCTCCTATATGAATTAGATGAATTAGGCTCAGTAAGAGACCACAACATGTCACTGACAGCATTCCCCTGCGCTCACCATACTTGTTAAACTGCACTGATAAAAAATTTTGACCCTTGTTCCTTTCAGCAGATCCTCACCCATTGATGGTTTATGTAGAACCTGACCCCTTTTTAAACACACAACAACCTATTTTTGCATCTGACCCTGTAAACCTCTGTTACTTAGCAACATTACAGCAATACAGCATTTCAAACTTTAAAGCCTCCAAAGTCACTGCAGTGATGAAACTGTACTATAATGTATTTTGGATATAGACAGAGCAAATAAAACTTTATCAGGCAAAATGAAATTATGGGTGAAAATATTTATTCGTTTTTTTCAATATTTTTAATGTAAATAAAATCTGAAAAGCATAGCATGCCCCGTTTACTCTAAATCCCATAAAACAGTTATCTGCTTTCAGAAGTTGCCTAATTATTAAGTAGACTCCACCTGTTTGTAACTTGTACAACACATACATGTGTTCTGTGAAAGCTTCATAGGTTTGTTAGAGAACATTAGTTACAAAAATATACATGTACTGTCTGGTGTTTATTATATTTACGTTCTTACTGCAACCTTGCTAGTTCCAAGATGTTAAAATTTTTCAAAAAGAGCCTTTTCTCAGATATTTTTCCACCTCCACTCATGTAAAAAGACAACAGTTTTTCCACAATTGATAAAACACATTTAAGAGCAAGAATTACCAGAAAAAATTGCTTGAAGCCTAAGTTTTGCAAGCTAAGTACATTATTCTCACCTAGAAGGGGACCTTCCTATTCTAGAGGACACCAGGAAAAGCCTGTGTCTGGGTTTTTTTTTTTTTTTTTTTTTTTAGGATTTTGTCTTTAACAGTGGATCTGCTGAAATTAAACAGACTGTCTGAGCCATAACCACTTCTTTGAATCCCCTACAATTCATGCAAGTGTGAGAAAGATGTATGCTTAGTGTGTGTGTGTGTGTATATGTGGAGGAGGTATTAATACATGAAAATCAGAACAACGCTCTGAGAGGTGCTTCCACTAGGCTCATAAATGCTCTCTTTGGCAAGCCTTGTGAAAATGCAGCTTAGCATAATTCAAAAATACCAGACGCCATGTACTGTGGCACACCGCTAAAACCCTCAAAGCAGCTTTCTCCCCATTTCTCAGCTCTCTGCCCCTCTCCTCTGTCTTCAGAAAACATTTCCGTGCAAACAGGAATTCTGCCACAGTCAAGCGGCTTATTTCCTATGAATAACAAACATGCCCTGGCCACCTAAAGGTAGGATTTGTTTGCTGCTGGAGGACTCATTCATTAGAACAGAATTAAACAAACTGCACACACAAAAAAAATCTTATAAATCAAGGATCTGGAATAAAAATAATTAAATTATGATTTAAATTAAGCCCTTCAACTGTAGAACTTCCTCTGATCAGAAGACAGCTGAACTAAAAGTTCTGACACAAACATGAGTTGGTACAAACATATAATATTTCTTTCAGCAGTGATCAAAAACGCTCATCATCATTTTTGCATGACTATGACATTTCTATAGTTTGATATAGCCCCGAGCACTGGTGTTTCCATTTAACCTGGCATACCAGTAAGTTTGTAACACAGAAACATCAGGAAAGTCCTTCGTAGAAACTTTGTTTTAAAAGAGGAATGTAGTTGAAGCAAACAGTAAAAATAAAGTAACTAATCACATTAATGAATGACTCAAGAAACAGTGAAAAGTAGCTCCCTGTGTGGAATGTTAGTGCTGCATAAAACCAGTTTGGATCTGCTGGTAAATACAAGGGAAGGCATGTTTGTGTATAACAATATTCATACAAAGATAAAAAAAAAAAAAAAAACATCTAAAGATAAAACCACCCACTCCTTTGACACACAAACAAAGCATCACATAAAAGTAAAAAAATATGAGGCAGAATCACATCAAACAAACAAAACGTTAAAATGACAACAATTAAAGGGGCAGTATTATGTAAAGTCAACTTTTTTGAGCTTTACATCATGTTATAATGTTATTCCCTCATCAAAAACATACCTGGAGTGTTGCCTTGATTCTTTCATGTATGTTTGAGAAATCCTTTAATCTCTTTTGGCAGCCATTCAGCTGAGCAAAAAGCCCGGATGGATCTAGCGCCGCATTTGAGACTCAGCTCCTCCTTAGAGCTGCAGTTTCTAAGCTTCCGAGCTTCTGCCTCACAGAACCCACCTCCCCCAAGACTTCCCCACTCAGCTCCTTCAGGCGAGCCAGCAGCAATTAGCAAACACCTGGTGGAACTGCACACCTTCTGAGCTCATTATACTAGCTACTTCTCAGTGCAACACTGGTAAAAACGACATTAAAGGGTTAGCTGTCGTGATGACTTCCTAAAGGTGGAGTTTCAGAAAGAGCGGGACTTTCTTAAAAGAGACAAAGGCCCAATTTAAAGGGGTTAAATTACAAATTCAAATTTCTTTTAAGTCATATTTGATATATACAGCATTTTTGTAACAACAGAAGGTAACATAGTTTGTTGATTGTGCTATAACATGATTTTATGTGCCTGGAAAACACATAAAACTGCCCCTTTAAGTAAATAAAAAGCTAAAATATGATAGAAATGATAAAGAAATCTTTGACCTTTAGGGGCAAGTTGCTGAAAACAATAATGAAAATGAACACTGATTGGTCTGAACATTTGTGTTTTGCCCACAAACACCCAGCCTGGAGCCAAGCAAGATGAATTCACACATGAATTTGAACTTGCAAGAATGCAGCAGCCTTACAAGGTAAGACGACATCTGCTGTATGATAATAACAACAAAATACAGGAGGATATCATGATATGATAGAAACAGTGACAGACTGCGCTGGTTGTAATAAAAAAATCTTGAGTTAAAAAATGAGATAGGCATGTTGGGCAACATGTTGATGGAGAATTTTATAGTGAATATAGTTCTCAGAAAATCCCTTTATATCTTCAGGTCAAAGACGTTTTTTTTTTTGTAAACTCTGTGAGGCAATGAACAAAATCCTAACTAGCTTTATGTATAGAATTTATGGCACACCAGTTCACCTTAAGCAAGAACTAGTTCTGGGTTCAGTTCAAACTGCTTAAAAATATTTTTTTTAAATATGTTTTAAATTTAAAATAAAGCTAATATAGACAAATCCACACTCCCACTCTGATTTTTTTTTTTTAAAGAAATACAGTTTAAAAACAAATATGTTATAATGCCATATTCAATTAGCATATGGCTTATGTTATCACATTGTGTTTACAAGCTGGTCCTTGATCAGTTTTTATACATCTGTGCAACATGTTTTTATTACCTATGCAGACGCATTTTAATATGGGTAAATTCTCAATACAGCTGCCCTCATTTCTTCTCCTTTAATTGTCAAAGTATAAACCAAAAAACTATTAATCTAAAGTTCAACATAGGAATTCACTTTTGATTAAATTCTAATTCTAAGTACATCAGCTGACGAAAATCAACATGTAAATTAAAGACAACACTTGTGGTTTTATTTCGGCTACACTTACCTCTAGAACTGCTAGAGAGTAAAATTAGAAGAGACAAAATGAATTAAGCTGCAGCTTCATTCCTTGTTATTTACTGGTCATTTCTCCCCTGCAAACTCTCTCACATTCCCTGCCTGCTGCAGGCTCACTCGCAGTAACAATAAAAAGAAGCTCACCACAATCTATAAGTTTGGCTGAGGGTGAGCCTCTAGTTTATGTTGTTACACATAAAGCAAAAAAAGAGGCATACGTTTTCACACAAAGTCTATGTGAGCAGGAACAGCATGAACCACATGTGCAGCAGTCACCAAAAGCTCACCATTGAGGGCAAATATCTTGACTCCTTTTTTTATGAAGTAGCAAACTTTTTTTCTGAATGTTTCTAAGTTTACAGCTTTCATTCATTCCTGATTAAAGTGCTGTTTATTGATGTCCAACACTTCAAGAGTTTCATGTAAAGTTCAAAGAGTTCAAAAGCAATCCAAACACGTTAACTCATGAATGTGATCATCTGTACCCAGCCATGCACTTACACTGGCATTGCATACAATGTATGCAAACCACCTAAAGTGTTAGGACTGTCAGATTCATTGTATCTAGGTAATGAAGTTTAAAAATACTTTCTACACTTCAAATGTTTTTTATATACCTTTAATGTGCTAATTGAATGTTCTACTTACAAAACTATGTTATACTAAGTACTACATAGTCAATTTAGACCAAATGGCATTTATTTTCTTTTTAGATTAAGATAATTGCCTGGACAAGGTTTTTTGGTGTTGTGGTTTGTATTTATTGAGATTGTGGTTAAGTTGTGGTGCACCAAAACACTTAGCACTTGAGAAGATTCGAGAATAAGAGGTATATGGTGCTTTTTAGTGCCACAGAAAACATTGACAGATCTTGCAAAAAACATGTTGTAGTGTTGCAGAGCTTTTGACTAAGCCACAATGTTTGCAATGCTTATTAGGAGGTGAGAAAAGGAAGATGACAGGGGGCAGCAGCAACAGTACAACAAACACTGCAGAATAACAAAAAGCTCACCAGGCTTGTGAGATCTCCTACCTGGATGTCTCGCAGAAGCTGAGAGCAGCGCCCTCTGACATCTTCAAAAGGGCACCGTCTGGAGAGCATGAGAAGATGAACCAGGATGTCGTTCAGGTCGCTGTTGGGAGAGCTTCCTGGGGCCGGGGACGAGGAGGTTGCGGCCTTAATGGGTCCAATGGCTTCCACTTTCCTCATGACCTCCTGGCGGATGAACTCCATCGCTTCAGCTCTGGAGCAGGCATCACGGCTGCCCAGCCCATCCCATCTCCCCACAGACTCCTGATGCTGCATCTCCATCATTTTATATAGGACTAATGCTTTTGCTGCCTTACAACAGGCTGAAAATAAGATATTAGATGCATTTTTATTCACTTATTTGTCAGCTGTTATTGTTAATAATATAATTTTAGGTCAGTTCTATTACTCAGAATACCCATGAAACAAACAAACAAAAAAATCAAAGCATAAATATGTTAAGTATAATTTCAAGGCAGAAATTTAAGGTTTGTATCTGTATCATTAAATACATTTTTTGTTTGTTTTTTCAAACATCTTAAAATGTTTATGTCTCTGTGAAGCATTTTGTGTTTTTTTTATTTATAAAAGGTTCAAAACAGGTGATATATAAATTGAATTTACTAATACTGACTTGCAAACTGTTTTCTATAAAAGCAATAAAGTCATGTTTAGGCATGGAGTGGTGTCAGATTGTCAATGTATGACATCTTGAATAGAAATACCACATTAATACGGTATTTACACAAAAATGTACAATTGGGTCTAATGCCTTTAATTTAAAAGAGAAAAACAACAATTATTTCCAATTCTTCTAAATTAATTGCTGCTGTTGCTGAGAAATTTCCCCATTGTGGGATAATAACAGATATTTATATTCTGTTCTATTCTATTACAGTTATACTAATGCTAGGCATCACATTTATTTATTATTTTAATGTCAATAAAGTAAAAATCTATATTAAACACCTGCAACATTTAATAGCAGTTTTCAAGTGCTTATCGCACAGAATATTTAACTATTTTTGTCAATTTGTTCACAAGTGACACAAGCTGTGCGTGTTAGCTGGTTTATTAGTTTGACAATCTAGGGATGGGTGGTGCTCCATTAGTTTTCATGACATTGCTATGTTTTGCGACTGGAAACATTTTAAATCAGACAAATCTGTCTTTCCAAAGGATAGGAGTTGTCTATTTAGCCAGCCGACTAGCAGTACATAGCAACAGGTCGGGGAGGGGCAGCACTGTGTTACTCTGTGCAAAATGTAACTCTTTTCACTCTAGCATCTTAACAAAAATGACTTTAAACAGTAGTTGCATGGAAACTTTTTAAATTCTTAGAGTACTTCGTATACCTGCCTAAACATGTTAAACATTTTTGCTCTGTGTTAGTAGATCACGGTACTCCCAGTTAACATACAGTGAGAATTTCATACTGATCCGAAGCCAATTAATTATGTATCATAAAATCATTTATTATATGTTTTTCACCATTTGGTCCATAATAGGAAATCTTGCTCAAATTTTTTTAACCGGCTAATTTAAAAGATGACGGTTACACAACAAAAACATAACTAAGGACTTATACCTGGACGTATTAATAACAAAGACCATCCTCAGTCATGTTGCAAATCTTTAATCGGTGTTATAATTTCAATTAAACAGGTCATTTCTATCATAATTTATATAAAACCATGCATTTTATCCCATTTATTCTCTTTTTAAAGGTAACCTGACATATCTTGTATTATTCAGGTTCATTCAGTCTGTCTGAGTGTCTCAACCATTCATGCCAGTGCTTTCAAGCTGACCGTCAACAAAAACAACCAGTAAAGTACAACAAAAGCTGCGATGAGGTAAAATACCCCATGCACTAAACCTTCACCGGGAGTCAAGAAAAAAATAGTGTCAGAAAAAAAAAATACTCACTTTGTCCACATTCTTCGGTGCAGCTTTACCGCTACTTAACGCCTTGCCTCTCAGCACTGACCAGACTCCCAAAGCAGAAATGATAAGCGGTAGCAACTTGAAGGGGAGGGAGGCTCGGGCTGAAAATTTGACAGGCGGAAGATTTTAACCAATCAGCGCACGCATACATCATTCCAGGGCGTTAACTTTAGGATCCTAGTAGTTGATTGGTTAATGTGCAATCGTTTTGTCAGTTGGGAAAGGATCTGAGGGAGTTGGAGTTTCTACTGTCGGTACTTGTTCTACCTGGGTCCTCTTAATGACTACATATCCCATTATTCATTTCGTGAAGAACAGTTAACACCCCTCCTCTTTTCTCTTGTTTATCAAAAAAATTACAGGCAGCCAGAAAAAACAGAGGGGAGAAGAAAGAAAGGTGGGAATGTAGTACATTTCCACTCAAGTTGTTTTCTGTTTAATCTCAGTTATATTTACTAGCTTGTTTACAAAGAGTCCATAATGCGGAATTAAATAGAGATAACTTCAAATAGCCAGTTTAACATTAAGATGTTGATGTGTTTTGCGATATAAATCATAAAACTGCAGAAAACGAGACAATATAAATTAATAACTGTTCGTGGCAGCTCAAGCTATTTGCATACCCTGTTGCTATGTTGACCCTATGACTGTTTAATTTACCATCCAAAGACTCATTTTAAAAAGCTGAACTGTAAAAAAAAAAAAAAAAAAAAAAAAAAAAATCAAACAATAATAATACATAATACTGCAAATAATTTCTTCATGCATGTAACTGATTATTTCAGTTGAATATAAAAAGCAAATTATAAGGCCACTGATTCCAGTAAGTTTTAATAGTTTAATTGTGAGATCTGGTTCAATGTCATATTTGTCACGGAACTATACTGTTTGGCGTCTTACACACTTTTAGCTTCAAACTAAGATGATTTTTTTTTTTTTTTTTAAGTAAATGTGTTCATAAGTGTTTTATAATTTCTACAAACATCTTGCACTGCAAATCTAGATATGAGGTTAAGAGTATGAGTCCTCTTTGCATATCTAAACTTTTTGTCTATACCCTTTAAAAATATTAGATGAATACTATCTGTGAAGATTATTTTAAGTCTTACTACAGATTCTCAACTGGATTTAGTTCTGGACTTTGGGTCATTCTAACACATGAATATGCTTTGTTCAAATTGCAGCGCTTGCTATATATTTTCCAGGCTCTAGACAGGTTTTCTTCCACATTTGCTATGTATTTAGTACCGGCCATCTTCCGATCAACTCAGACCAATTTACCTGTTTGCTGGCTGGAGAAAAGCATACCCACAGTATGATGTCGCCACCAGCATGTGTCCCCATGGTTCTGTATTTGGCCAGTCCGCGATTGTGTAATAGGTTATCTTTGTTTCACAGCCTGCATTTAGGAACCAGTTATTGAGATTTTTTATTTATTATTTGCTTGTTTAGAGTTTGGTAAAACATTTATTGCTTTAAAAAAACGTTTGATGGGTGTGTTCCTGAAAGGTCTGGAACGCTCTATGGAATAGGAACTATGTGAGCGGAGCGATTTAATGGAGGGAAATTTAAAAAGGGCGGACTGCTGGTCTGTTGTTGAGAACTAGCTGTTAAAGAAAGCTGCTGTTAACTTCGAGTGAGAAAGCAGAGTGTTACATCTATACAACTATCTAAGACATTTATTTTCATTTCGCCACAAAATGGAAAAATATCACGATGAGGTAACGTTGGAAAAATTACCGTTCGGTGCAAATGTGGATAGCTAGCGTTAGCTTGAATTTATTCATTGTTCGGAACTTATCGAGAACTATGTGTGTTTTGGTTCATTTATCTCGCTCGCTCCCTAGTTTAAACGATTAGGGTATGTGCTTTGTAAGTTTTCTTTAGTTTTGTGAAGTGTTTACAAACATGTTTGCTCGCAAAGGGAAGCAAATAGTTTTTACGTAGTTTAAAGCAGACAAATATGATGTTCTGGTAAGTAGGTAAGAACATAGTTTATTTTTTCCGTTTCGCTGAGGTGACAAACCTATATTTAAGCACGAAAGAGCACAACCTATAAACAGTTCAGAAAATCCAACATTTAAATGTTTAAGACTGCTTTCTTTTATCTAAATATTTCGAAAGGTTTCACAATTTTACAAATGACAGATTTATGTAAGAAAACATGAAAAAGCAAATTAACTTTCTAGAACAGTCGTTCCCAAACTACTGACACACACGTATATAATAATAATAATAATAATAATAATAATAATAATAATAATAATAATGATGATGATAATGACAAACTCTCCCAATTATTGCTGACTGGGTCATGCAGTTAGCTTTGCCTTTGGGCTGGTTAAGGAGAACACGGTAGTCCCATAAATCACTCTATAATTTTTAACCATTTATGCTTGCATTTTTCAGTTTGTTGGGATATTTTTCAGCAAAAATATGGCAGTAGAAGTAGTTTATAAATTTATTGTGATAACCAGAGATCATCTTAAGACGCTTTCTCTTTTGGGGTTCTGCACACCAGCTTTCGGAACCACAGTGCTCGGAAAATGTATTTTTGTGTGTCTGTGGGTGATTCTCTTAAGTGTTGTTGGGGGGGGTGGAGGGCTGCGAAAAATGTTGAAACTCATATGTAAACAGAACATTGAAAATATTGTACATTTTTTGAAATTTTAAAAAATGGCTCAGTGTTAATTCACCCCTTTCCAAATTCTTATTCCCATCTTGTCCTAAACAACTACCATACTGTACCCCTATACAAACCATTCTGATCCCCATAAACTTAACCATCGCATATCTACTTATTTTTCTTTATAATTTTGTGCTCAAATCTTAGTTGTAATCTAATTTAATTGTATAGTATTATATAAAGATTTTATATTTTAGATTCTGATCTTGGCTAGGTCCAGTCAACTCTTGTGAAATCTGAAAAAAAATCATGGCGCCTGTTTATACCACATCAACAATGAGTGACTTACTTGTGGTAGATTTTATTTATTGGCGCTACATGACCACATTTTCCTCACAGTAGTTGCATATATATATATATATATATATATATATATATATATATATATATATATATATATATATATATATAATAATTTGCAGTCTGGTACTACTGCAAAGTACATTAAAGTGAGGATCACCTGTCCTCATATTTGGCTGTAAGATGTTTTTAATCCTCTTTTAATTTATCTTATCGACCACAATAAATGGTTCTGTCTCTAAATGACGACCCTCTTGTGTTCAGATTTTAGACTCACCTTCCAAAAACAGTTACATCGGGAGCTACTACCAGCCTCCAGACAGGATTTTATCAGTATCAAAACATCAGGAGTCTCCTACTCCCCCACCTCTCCACATGGACCAGACCACCAGCCGCCTGAATCAGACCACACGTAATATAGACAGCAAAGGTGTGAGACAGCTTTTTGTCTTCAAATACAAGATAGTATCTTATTTTGTTTGTGATCATTTTCTTTTGTGTGCGATTCTCTTTAAATCCCTTTTTCAGCTGTTGTAGACGCACTGAGGACCCTCCAGGAAAAAATCAGGAGACTGGAGCTGGAGCGGAGACAAACAGAGAGGAGTTATTTTCGGTTCTCTCAGGATGCTCATAAGCGTCAGCAGGACTCAGCATCAGACAGTCGAGCTGAAGCCACCCTGCCTGGGGCGGAACTGAACCTGAAGCTGCAGTCTGCAGAAGCCCGCTGCAGAGTTCTTGAGAGGCAGCTGGACTATATGAGAAAAATGGTCGAAAATGTCAAGAAGGAGAGAAACATTCTGATGGAAAATGAGGTAAAATGGTACCCCCCTCCCCCCAAAAAAAAGACGAGGCATGTAAAAAAGCTTGACGACTGAAAATATATTCAAGGTTAATTTCTAGAAAACTTTAGTATGTAGTGATATATATATATATATATATATATATATATATATATATATATATATATATATATATATATATATATATATAAATTTTTATTTTTTTTTATTTTTTTTTATTTTTTTTTTTTTTTTATTTTTTTTTATTTTTTTTTTCCTCCATCTGATCTGAGGTTTGATCCCTTTCTTGTTTTTCGACTTTAGGCTTCACTGCAGAGCCAACAGCCGACCAGCTTTTACAACCAAAATCATCGAGAGAAGCTGGAGAAACTTGAATCTGAGTATCTCAAATTAAGTAGAACCCAAACACTTGCAGAGGTAAAAGATTTTGTATTTCATGGTAAAGTCAACTCTGTACCTTTTGGTTTTCTGCCAGCCACTAACATGTAACTAATACTAATCCTTTTCTCACACTATTTCACTCTAGGTTTTTTAATGAGCTCAACCTGCAACATATGATGATTCTGAAACACTACATTAACTAAAGCTTCCCATTATGTGAGGTCATAAACAGTTGGAAATGGACCAATCAAGCAGTCAGAGATCTAATTTTCTGTGATCTGTAGGTCAGATACTGAAAGATCTTAATTTTTTTTTTTTTTTCCATATTCATTAGATGCATGAAAACTAAAACCTCCTACTGTTTTCTCTTTAAATGCCTCAACCAGAAGCATGTACTGTAATGCACTTTTTTAACTGCTAAAATCTGATCAAATTAAAGGAAATATCCTTTGATGCACAAATGACTGTTGATTTATAAACTGTCATTCAAAGAGCCTTTGGTTCAGTTGTTTTCTATTTAATGTTTAATGACCCTTGGGGGGGGGGTTGAGACCCAAAAGAAAACTGGAAATCAGTATCATCCAGAAAAGGCCTGAATATGCCTCTCAAAAAACTTATGAGTAGCAACATGTTTGCTTGTGTTATTGAGATATTTGAATGTTTGACACACAATTTCTAACATGATTTATTATTATTTATATCCTGTGTTGTTGGCATGGCTAAATGAAAATGTTTATTAAGCCGCAAAGATATATCAGAAATTTCCTTTTTTAAATTTCATAGACTGAGCACTTCTGAGTTTTACCAATCAATATCATCACCCAAAGAAAAAAATTCAGTGTTCTACACTTGTAGTTTAATGTAAACTCGTTTGGTACAACAATGTTGCAGCATTTAATACTAAAATACCACTATCTTTAATTGGTCAGTTAAAGATAAAAATTATGAAAGGATGAGTTGTAAGTTATTTTCACTGGTGTGTGTTTGTTACTTTCAGATGAAGCTTTCAGTTCTGGAGCAGAAGCTACTAAAAGAAGAGCATGAACGTAAACTTGTGCAGGAGAAAGCAGATGAGGTCAGTCAGTCTCAGCTTTTTATACATAGTTTATCTTCGAAATAAACAACCTGGTGCAAGTAAACCTTATTAAAATTATTTTCAGATTCTGTTTCTCCAGTCGCTAGTTTTTTGGGCTCTTTTTTTTTTTTTTTTTTTTTTTTTTTTTTCCTACTTGCCCAGTTTTGCAGTATTTTTTTAAAAGACGAACTGCCTCCTAAAATTCTGCCTAACATCAATTTCTGAATCATCTTGGATAGATATCGATTTATCTTTAAAAATGGGAAAGAAAATGTGGCTGTTGAGAAAGGCTGCTCCTAACAGAATGATTAAAGATGTATTTTAAAAATGGGTGTAATGTTTGGACACAACACTTCTGCATATCTAAAGACAGATGCATTTTAAAGTTTTAGTTATTTCGTAAAATAAGCAAATATTCAGAAGGTTAGATTGAAGAGCTTGACAGAAAACAAGTAAAGAAAATGAGTCCAGAAACAAACAGTCCCAATTTTGAAAGTTTACTTGGAAATCTAGCCTCCCTCCTGGGAGCAAAATACAACGAAATCAAGCTTCTTTCTGTGTGAGCCACTGTTTTATTATCACTGTCTGGTATGTTAGGAAGCAAGATGGATCTGAATGAATCTGCAGAAAAATTCCTCCATTTTTGGGTAGTTTCTATTACACCCAACATTCAGAGCAGACTGGCTTTAAAGCTACAGTAGGTAACTTTTATAAAAATGTGTTTTTTACAGATATGTGAAAAAAAAATTTAGCTTCTCTGCCTCCTCCCTGTGGTGCTTCTGCCATCTGCAGAAATACACTGCTCCTGGTCAGAAACTACCAATCAGAACCAAGAGGAAGGTCTTAGCACTGCTCACCCCCCCCCCACACACACACACAGCGTGTGGCGTCATTCAAGCTGCGGAGTATATGCTAGTATGCTGCAGCTGTGCTAATGGTGGAGAAACAACCTGTATTACAGGAAATTTGACAATTTCTTGAGATCTCGGCAGGCTCCCATGTGGGGGAGTGGGGGGGCTGTGGAGGGAGGGCATTAGTGCAGCATAGAGCAAGGGAGAGGGAACTGTAGGGTGTGCTTGTTCAAATTATCAGGCTAAGTCCATGGTTTTCTCAGAACTCCCTACTGCAGCTTTAATAAAAAAAAAAAACAAAACTTTATGACAAAGCGTTAATGGATTAAATATCTGGGAAGTCTTTTTATGAGCTGCCTTTCAGAGTCAAGCTCAAGAGACCATTAGAGGAATTGTGTGTATTGGCTTCATTTTTTCCTCCTTAGTTTAATTATGATCTGGAACAACCTCTGGAAAGTCTCCATTGTAAGTTTTGTTTAATAATTAGCAGATTTTTTTTTTTTTTTTTTTTCCCCATGCCACAGCTGCAGAGAGAGTTGGATGTAAATCTTCATTTAACTGTTGCATCTCCTGAAGAAACAAGACAGAAGAAGAAAATCAAGAAGACAAATAAGGTGTTTTTCTGCTTGCGAGTGTAATTATTTGCTGGTGTGAGCATTATTTGAAAGGTTTGACATCGTAGTGTTAAAACATCCGACTTCTTTTTCAGAAGACCTTGAAGCAGAATGAGGTAGGATCAGGCAGCCTGAGGCACAAAAAGATTCCTTTTGTTATAGGAACAGTAAGTCACTTCTCATGTTGTACATTGATTTTCTTCATTAATAACTTATTTTATCTAATTTCTGTTTACTGTTACCCACCGTAGTCGACAAGCCCGAGCCATTCAGTGCACGCCAACGTTCAGAGCATCCTCCACATGATGAAGCACCACCAACCTCAACTGTGTGAGCGAATGAGCGCCCTGCAGAGGTCTGGATGTAGAGTCAAGAAAAACCTTGAAAATGACTTCTCTGATAGTGTCCCAAAGCCTGACAGTCCACCTGCAGATCAGTCGCAGACTTTACTGTCTGACCTGCTCTTAGCCCTGCAGGATGAGCTCGGACAGATGACCTTGTGAGTAACCATCATTTTATTAATTTTTGTGGGAGGGGGTTGGGGGTGTTTGCTTTATTAAATCTCTTTTTGCAAATTATTTTCTCAGTGACTATCAGGAGTTGGAGTGTCAGATAGAAGCAACCAAGGAACCGGAGCAGCGTGAGGACCTGCAGAGAGAACTGGAAAGGCTTGCTGCCAAGATGGAGGAGAAGGGAGCCCAGATCACAAAGCTCCGCAAACATCAGCAGACGGTACTTGATTAAATAATTTCAGATCAACATGGCAGATTTGCTCTTGATACTCCCAGTTGGTTATTTAATGATCTTTCTCCACTGCGGAATAAGAAGCAAACTTCTGCGTCACGATTTTATGATTTGTGCAACATGAAAAATCTTTAGTAAATACTTGTTTTCTACTCAAATGTTCAGAATGTTGTAAAAACTTAAGTCAGGAAAAATCTGAAATTTTGAAATGGAATATTATCTGGAATCCTGTGCAGAAGTTTCTTTTTGTCGCTCTTTTGCAGGTTCATAAACGATGTTTGGAGGAACAAACAGTGAGGAAGAGGTCTGGGATCAAGCCACCTGCTCCCTCACCTGTTAGAGTCAAACAGAAAGCAGGAAGGAAAGGCGTGAGTCAGAACAACCTGCAGCTCCTCAGAGAGACCCAGAAGTTCAGAAACAGCCTAAAGCAAGAGGACCTCTCCTGGGAAACATGAGTTTCTTTCTTTGCCCTGCTTTTGATATTACAGCTCAGCAGAGGACAGGGCTCTCCATGGATCTTCTTCTGCCTATGAGAGACTTATAGCTGGAAAGAAAGAGGACTTGATGGATTATCATGATGCCAACAATAGGTGACTAACAGGAACCCTTAAAGGCTGTTTCTGAATTCTGACTGAAACACCTCACCTAAAATAAAAATTGGTTAATTATGTTTTAATGATCATTTAATAAAGCACATCTGTGGATGGTTGGTATTCATTTGTTCATATACATCGGTCACTTTTTGTTTTAGAATTTCATAACAACCACCACCAGATGGCAGTCCTGCAGGACAAATCTGAAGATGTTTTTTTTCTTGAAGGACTCATGCTGTTGCAAAACAAAATAGAAATTGTTCTATGCGGTTTGTCATTCAGCAGTTATTTTCATTCATCAGTGAAAAACTTAAATATTTTTGGAACTCTATTGGGAACTGAGTAAACTGACCACAGATCAGATCATTTATTTATTTATTTATTTTATTTTGTGAGCAGGAGAAACTGCTTTTTAACCTAAAAATTCAGCTCAGTAAGCTGTTTTTAACTTCAAATGTTAAAAAAAAAAAAAAAAAAAAAAAGGCATTACCCCTCCTGATTTTATGCTGGCCACATGGTTTCCCCCACCCACCCACCCCATCTGTGTCCAACAGCTTTATATTAATCTAGATTAGTCATTTATGGGCCTTCATCAAGAACTTCATCACATTTCCAGATTCATCTCCTTGTTTAATGTATCATCAAGTTTCCAGTTTGACCCTGCTAGTGCTGTACAGCAAATAAAGAAAAAGCTAATGGATTTCTGCCTGGAGATCACTGTGCAGCTGATATTTTCTGGTCCTGCTACTCTTGACACAATTAGGAGTTCATTGCATGACCAGCTGAGACTAAACATAATCCATTGTTTTTCTCCACTTCCATATTAGATTACAGAGCGTGGATGGACACGACAATCAGGTTAGTGGAGTCAAGATCCCTCCTTGCCCTCCTATGCAGCGTCCATGCCTCTCCTGACCATGCAATTTTGATACCTTGTGACTGCACATCCAAGTTTCTGTCTGAATGGCAGCGGTGTGCTTTGACAAAACAAAAATCTGAGGTATTTTGCTGAGGGTGTTAATTTTTTAGTACCAACCGGTGCAACTCAATCTTATTAAAATGGTGTAACTCAAGGGAGCTTTTCAAATATAATTGGAACATCTATCCACGGTCTAATACTTTAATTTATTTCAACGTGACAAGTCAAAGAAATATCTCCAGTGTGTGGCAGAATTTTCTAGAGTGAAAGGCCCACAGGAGATGTTACTGAGAGAGGAAGAAGAGATCTGCCAAAATTAAATTCTAAGGAGCAAAAACAAATTCATATTTCCTTAAATGGACACATGAAGGACAGTGAAATTATTACCATAACTAAAGGAAAACAGACAGCAGGACAAGATATTCTTCTACAAGTCAGCTGAGGTGAGATGCTGCACATGCATCCCCTCCACCATTTCCATTGCAGTGATAAATTTTTGCTACATAAGCAGAACTTTGCTGGGTCAGAGGAAGTGTGTCTTATTGGGAATGTGACAAATTCTGAAACAATTGGTTTTCATGGATTTTGTAGGTTTCCATTTAGGTTCACTGATTGCAGTAAGCTTTGCACTTTTTAGCTTTTCAACACCCATTTATTGCAAGCAGATATTACTGTACAGATGATCTCAATACACAGATTAACAAGGTTTACAGCCAATGAAACCCCAAAATTTAGTGTTTCTGAAAGTCATATTGCATAAGGGTAAAGGATTTTTAATAACGTTTTGACCGTGTTACTCATAGGGAGGACTGCTGATGTTGACATTTGTCCAGTAGACAGCCATTAACATCCTTTACAAGGAGGGCAAGTCAGTGTGCTGTATCCAAGCATATTAACAGATAGTTTAGTGGAAGGAAAAAGTTTAGGAGAAAAAAGGTGCAAAAGCTACAACTATAACTGGAGAAGTTTTTTTTTTTTTTTTTTTTTTTAAACCCCATTCAAAATATGGGAGATTTACAAGGTTTGGACTGAAGCTGGACATAGTATTTCCACAGCCAGCGCACAACCTATTTATACAAGACATGACTCATCACTTGGAGGAAGTATTTACTCTTCAAATGAAGAGTAAATACAGATTTGTTTGGTAAAACTTTAAAACCCCTAAACCACAGAGAATGTCAGGAGCATCTTACCTTTAAGTAAGGAGAAAAATAACTGGACTCATCTGATTGTGTTAATCTGCTGATCTTTAAGTGTCAGATCAGTCATGCTGAGAAATTTTAGAGCATTTCATGATTGAAAAAAAAAAAAAAAAAAAAAAGGCTTTTTTTTTGTTTTGTTTTTTTTGCCAAAAAAGCCCTTGATGATTCCCAAGAGTCTTTTTATATAAATATAATTTTTTAAGACATCTGATGGAATACTAACAGCAGTTCAGAAAAACAATATACAGTCAAACATAGTAATGGAAGTTTGATGGGCTGGGGTTGTTTTGTAGCTGGAAAACGTACAGGTGCTAAAAAATAAATAAATTAATTAAAAAAAAAAATAAAAATAAATATTTAATAGATCCATGAGTTCTGCTTTGTTCTCTACTAGAAAAGCCGGCAGAGTAATCTCCCATTATGAATTTCTAAAAATAAATAAAGCATTTCGAGTGGCTTAGTCAAAGTATGGATTTAAATCTGACTAAGATGCAGTGTCCACGATGAACAGGAAAAAAGCTGTTCATGCTCAAAACCCTTCCAATTTAGCAGGATTTTTAATTCTGTCAAACAGTTTTGACCAAAACTCCTCCAGATGTTAAAGACAAGTTATCACAAACACTTGATGGCAACTGTTAAATGTTTAAAAGATGATTAATTGGTGCTTGGATAACTTCTCTCAGCTCAAATCATTTAAAAACTACATTGTCCTTACTTAGGTTATCTTTTTCTGACATACAAATTTGTTGATCTAAAACATGCAACAACAAGCAGGGCGCAAACACTTTTCTATGGCGCTGCGCATTAGAATACACGCAGAGTACTCCAAACTCACTTCCTCTGCTGCCAGTGAATCTGTTGGGCACGTATTAAGTTGCAGTAAAGACAAAGAATCAGTAGAAGTTGATACGACACCTTTCATCGTCAGGGCAGCTGTAACCACAACAGTCGAGCTGTGTGAATGTATCCTTGCCCCGCTTAGGTCAACTACAGGCTCAAACTAGACAGTGTCAAATGAAGAGTAAATACAGATTTGTTTAACAATACTCAAACTTTATTGGTTGAACATTGTAAAACTAAAGGCAACACCAGAAAACAAAGCCATAAAAAAAAAAAAAAAAAAAAAAAAAAAAAAAAAAAAAATGTGTCAGAGGCACAAAAAAAGTGGGGTGGCACAAAAAGAAGCAAAGACCATTCAAGGGGAGGCATTGTGGCACTGTTCAGTGTCTACATATGGCTATACACGTTTGTGTTAAAGTGGTGAGAGAGAAAAGCCAGAAGTCGTACCAACAAGACTAATGGACAGTGAAAGAGACAGCGCTGCAGTGTGTGCAATTAGCAATAAAGCAACAAGGTGAAGAAGGTCCAACACTGCCTGGTCGAAAACTGAACGGTGAACAAATGAATCTTAATGTCACACTTTCAAATCCTTCAGAAAACATCAGCAAGTTACAACTGAAGAAGAGTTCAAGTCATCGTGTGGGCTGAAATAGAGAACACCAAAGGCCTGTCTGTGGTTACTTTACCACTGTGTTGTTACAAATAGCTGCTGAGAAGCTGTTCAGGCTACAACCAGACATTCATTCAGCTGAAATATTATTTATTTAATGTTTTTGTCTTTAATAAAAGCAGCATTTAATCTCACACTGAAACAAAGTAGCCAACACATTGCCTGAACAGCTCATCACATTGCAACAGCTCTGTGGGCTTGATCAAAAAGATTAAGGCTGAGAGCAACGAACTTGCGCAGAACATGGAAAAGCACTTCACAGGAGTCTTAAAGTGACGAGTCTGGCTGATATTTAGTCAGTGTGGCATCTCGTTGCACAACAAATGGAAATGGATGATAACTGAATAAGGCACTTTTCCTCGAGAGGTGCGCAGACCGAGACGCAACACATCTGATGTCGGTGTTGTGACACACCAGGACGGCGACGCGCTGTTACAGAATGCAGCGAGAAAGCAGAGCGCGCTCAGCAGCCGTGAGCGGCACTCGGAAATATTTCTCTTCATTTGTGCAAATGGACTCGACATGCAGCAGAGAGGGAAACCAAAATGGTGCAGCAGAGGTGGACGTTTGTAACCCTCCTGCTTGTGGATGGAGGTTAATGCAGCAGAGACCATGCAACCTCAAAATATACAAGCATAAACAAACATCTGCATTCATTAATTGCTTTGTGGTCATAATCTGAATATTTAAACAAGCCTCTGATTTTATTTGTGAGCTAAACCTAAACCCATTTACAAAAAAAAAAAAAAAAAAAAAAAAAAAAAAAAAAAAAAAACTGGGTTACAAAACATGCCAAAAACAGAGGCCTTTGGCTTCATGTACACCGTTTCAAGGCATCCTTCCATTAGCATATGGGCTCATCACAAACAATCAAGTGGTTTTTGAATGTGTCTAAAATACTAGTTGCATATGCAATGAGAACAGCATCCCGCATGCACTAACAAGGGAGGAAGAGAAAAAAAAAAAAAAAAAAAAAAAAGCATTTATACAAAATAAGTAGAGCCACCACAAAGCTAAATGCTCTGATCAACATTTTGCTTCTCTTTCAGCAGGACAGAAACAGGACATGGCTATTTACAGGTTGGACAAAAGCTGACAAATCCAGAAAAAAATAAAAGAAGTTAGCAGCTAGCTAGTAAGAAGACTAGGCTTCAACATGGCTACTTGGCTGAAATTCTGCACTTTACATTACGAATCAATAAAATAGAAGTGAAATCCTTAATTAACACCGGGTTTTTTTTTGCCTCTTCTGAACACTTATCTTTTAAGATAAAGTCCAATATTTTCACAATCTTCTAGTATAAAGTACACCATCAGGTTCGTCACCTATATCACAAAATATTTTGCTGCCAGCTCACTCAGATCTGAACCATGATGTAGCAAAGTGGAAGGAAATTCTGTTTAAACTCGTCACTCCAAAGTCTGTGGTAGCGTGATCATTCAATCGTCCTGCCGCGTTAGGGCTTCCTGCTGTACCTACGAACTGAACGAGGCCCTGGAAGGACAAAAATCTGTTTTTGTTTAACAATAAAAGCCTCTTCAGTCCAGCTGGGACACTACAGCTCTAAGAAATATCAGCGCAGCGATACCGTTACTTCTCACAAGGAAATAAAAACAAAAATAAATCCTTTACTTGCTTTCACTCACACTGGACATCAAAGGCACTTCACCGTCCACATCAAGAAAGGTGCATGCCACACCTCATCCTCTTCTGCACAGTAAAACAAATTAATTTGAAAAATATTCTACAATAATTCACTTTGACCTAGTTTAAATACCAACGCAGAAGATAAGGGTCTGCTCCACTGAGTCACCCGTAAAATTTAATGATCAGAAAAAGAAAAGATCTGGGAGTTTTGTGATTCTAAAATTAGCTCTATACATTATCTATTGTGGTGGCCTGCTCTACTGGCGGTTGGCGTTTGACATTTTTATACCTCTTCTATTTGGATGGTTGGTTGGTTGGTAGGGGGGGGGGGTTGGGTGGGACCGAACAGCAGAAAACACTCAACTCTCAAATAAGACTTATTTTCTTCCTGTTTGACATCAGATGATTAATTGTTGCTTTTATTCCTGATGGATCAGATGTGTGGAGAGAAAAAAAAATAAACATTTAAACAGACTAAAAGCAATCCTCAATCATCTGTTGCCGCATTCAAACACAAGCTCAAACAGTGTTTCCAAATCAGATTCTGAGATATATATATATATATATATATATATATATATATATATTTCTGTCATGTGTTGCATTTAATTGGGGAAGGCATGGGAAGAGGGGCTGTAAATAACACAAGCCCACTCAATTTGCTGGAAAATGCTCTATGCAGGATGACTAATGGCATGATGGAGGTGGGGGTAGCTGCTTGCTTATGTAATCTACATGCTTGAGACCTAAATGTGCGTTGGAGGAGATTCACTCGAGATATGTCCGTTGAACTGAATCAGTCAGTCATGCAGGTCTAAACATCATGTGGCATGAAATACAAAAAAAAAAAAAAAAAAAAAAAATTAAAATGAAATATAAAACTGTATGGAAACGCCGTTTGA
Organism: Anableps anableps; assembly: GCA_014839685.1. Lineage (NCBI taxonomy): Eukaryota > Metazoa > Chordata > Actinopteri > Cyprinodontiformes > Anablepidae > Anableps > Anableps anableps. Next base: position 18,959,734 of record CM026086.1, on the reverse strand, counting down.
GTCCACCCCCGACGAGTGCGTGCTGAAGGGTCTAAATTGGTGAGGACAGGTTGGATCCTAAAGTGCAGCCTCTTCAGAGGGTGTGGTAGTTGCGGTCTTTGGATTTGCAGAACTTGTAGAGGAAGAAGATAACAGCCTGAAGGCCTAGGACGAGCACTATTCCACCGATGAAGCTCGCAGCGTCAAACGTTGAGTTCTTGTGAGGGGCGACTGTTGTGGTATTTGGTACTTTGAGGGGAACAAGAGGAAAATTGGATATCAGAAAGTTTATAAACCAGAGACACATTCAGGTTTCTGTCCTTATGTTTTATTTCCAAGAAGCCAATAATCTTTTTAAAATGCTCTTAAGCAATAATTCTTCTTGCTTTGTGTGTTGTGTTTTTTTTGTTTTTTTTTTTTAGCATTTATTTCAAATTTGTCAGGTTCTTGTGAAGTATCACAGGGCGCTGTGCTTGGGCAGAAATTATTCATCTCTCTAGAGGTTAGTAACTGGGATACTTAAGCTAAGAGTGGTGGGGACATAAGTTTGATGGAAGAGAAAGATGAATGAAGATAATCAGAGTCAAATTTAACCAAGCTCTCATTGCAGTTTTCATTATTAATATCATCATTGCATGTTTTCTAGCATCATGCATCCCTTTTAATGTTATATTTTCTCAACATTGTATATTCCACCCTATTTACACCGACTGAGGCTCTGATTCCCTCTTTGGGCCTCTCGACTCTTATGAAATATGAAATTATGACCCCTGATCAAACTAAAATAAAAGTGAGTGACCTGCTATAATTTATGGGAGTCACATAACCTCATTTTTCCAGAGCAGACTGAGTAGATTAAAGAAAACTGCTTTAAATCATGGGCTGTCAAGGCAGGATGAACCGCCCCCAAGGTGGATCAAAAACATCCTGAGGCAGACAGATCATTATGCAAAAGCACAAAGTCTCCTTGGTTGCAGGTATTACGATACAAAATGACATCTTTCTAATAAGCTACTAGAAACAAAGTGACTAAAAAGATGTTTAAATATTACAGAACTATTGCTCAAGAATCTCCTTTTAAGAAAAAGGACAAGAAATTGGAAACCTTTCTGCACGCTAAAGTGAGTTACAGGAATACTGAGATGCCTATTACTCTAAATGTCAGACCTACCCAAGGTGGAGGCTGGAGTTGCAGTGGTGGAGCTGTTGCCACGGTGAGTCGGTGTGACCGTAACAGTCGTTGAATTTGCTGAAATGGGGTCACAGCAAGAACAAATCCTTTACAAATGCAATACTTGTAATCCTTACAACGAACTGTTCGTTTGGTAACTTTAAAAATATAACATGCAAATCTGTATCACTTTACAGCCCCATCAAACATTTAAAACATAAAAGTCGACATCAACTGCATAACAGCTTTGAGTGCTAGTTTCACTCAACCACAGAAGCGGCACAGAGGAGTGAGCGTTAAACTGTTGAAAAGCTGAAGGTGTCAAGCATGTGCTTCACACCTCGCTCTCCTTTTAAGAGTTACTTCTGGCTTCTACCTCTCAGTAAGAGCTCCTTTATGTTTCACTGAATTACAATTTCTAGTAAATCGGTGGCTATAAATGCAGGTTCATTCACTTTAACTCAGACGTATTTAAAGCTGAGGGCGATCAGATAAAGAATTTGATATTTAATGACAGATTTTATGCTGCTTGATTTCCTGTTAAATTCTTGTACTTGTTTGCAATCATGATTAGTATCCCATAAATAAAAGCTACATTATGATACTATTACACACACAGTTTATATTCAGTTTCTACCCTTTGAAATAATTCACTTATAAAAGGCAGTGATAGCTTTACCAGGTTTCTTACTCCAGGTTCCTTCTGTTCTGACTACTTGTTCAGTGGCTCTACTGGTGGGCCATGCTGCTATATGTGCTTTCGAGACGTGGCCAGAACAAGCTGATAAAATCTAAAACCACAACCCCCCCCAAAAAAAAATAAAAATAAAAACAGAAGGCACCAATAACAATCTATAAGACAAAGAAAGGTATCTGGTCATTTTGTCTACAAATATGCTCTTTAAAGAGAAGGACAAGAAATTGGTTGATGAGCAGATTTGCCCAAACTTGATCAGCTTTGACCAGTGACCTGCTGGTCATGCCAAGTGCTATCAGGGTGTTTTAAAATGAAGCAGAAGCATAAGTCATATCACACGCTTTTCAAAACAAAACTGCATTTCTTTCTTTTAGGCTGCAACAGAGCGAGAGAGAGCAAGACTTTCAGCAGATACTAGAAAAGCTGAACAGAGTACTGCAAAAGTGCTCCGTATAACCTTCTGAGTGTTTATTCTCTTTTATGGAACATGCTGGATTTGAAAATGTTGACTGTCTTTTGGAAATTTCAGCATTAAGGTAATGTAAGCATTACATACATTTTCTAGAACATACAAAAGAAGACTACTGTTTAGGAATAATAGCCTTACTAAGTGCATATATAAGGTGTTAAAACCCTGCTTTACAGTTACTTCTGTAACACAGCGAGGTAATACCACCTCTGCTCCCTATATATATATATATATATATATATATATATATATATATATATATATATATATATATATATATATATTACTGCTTACTGGAGGGACGCTAGCTAAAAATATTTTCAGTGTTCTCATAATTCTGAGAAATCACAAAACTTTAACAAAACCAGATTATTTTCGTTTTTAATCAGTTTTGTCCTCAGTGAGATTAGAAAGCTCTGTTCCACCCTCTCAAGCCCTCTGAGAGAGTCCATTAATACCAATCTTTAGTGGTGCTGAAACCACAACTGATTTTCTCCTCCAGCTTTTTGATGGTATCCATTTCCTTCTCATAGCCTAGATCTAGAAATAATCCTGCAAGTTTAAAAACAAGCAGGAGTTGCTCACTGTTGCGCTCAATGAGGCTAACTACTATTAGCAACAGGAGCTGATAATGTACTGCATTTTATCCATTCAAACATTGCTGCAAGATTTACACTACAGTAGCTGGAGGTGGACATAACTACGTTTTTAATGACGGCTTCAAACAACCCCTTCTAAAAATAACTAAAATAAAAATAAATCAACACTGGACATTTTTACTTGTGCGTTTACCTTTTTATTCGATGTAGCACCAAACTACTCTGAACCTGATACAATATTCCTGACATACAATATAGGAAAATATGAAAAACTGAGTCTTAATCCATCTGTTAATATAACCAGAGCAAAATGGACTCCACAGACTAGACAGAGCTCAGGTATTAGGCAGTGGTTACCTGTAGTAGAGCTGTTAGCGATGGTGGTGGCAACAGACGTATGAGTGGAAGTAGATATAGTCGGGGCTGGAGGATCAGTTGAAGCTGGACAGGGAACCAACACCAGGACACAACATACAAAGGAAAGCCAGACAAAAACACCCAGACAACTGGATTATAGACAACATATAGGAGAGAAAAACAAACAAACAAAAACAAAAAACACACACACCCAAATAGCCCTGACTGACCATTAATAAATATTTTAGTAAGAGAATGATTAGACCCATCCGGAATCTGCAGAAAAATAAAGTCTACTCACAAAGAAATGCATCCTATGTAAAACAATGAGTCTGCTGATTCTATTGGGTCTAAAATATGTTAATACTAGAACAGAACTGTTATTCATTTAGCTCCCGTACGCAGTCAAACTTACCTGAACAGCTTACGTTGCTGCAGGTGCTGTTAATAAGGGTAAAATTGTAACAGCCAACAACCGCTGAAAAACAAATAAAACAGGCGATTTGAGTTTGTAAGAAATTTAAAATACAACCAATGATTCAAGATAAAGTGATTCACATATATAACGAAGCACGTTTTTAAAAAGCAGCACTCAGATGCACCCGATGAGGTTATCCACACTGAATCAGAGCACACAGCTCGATAAGCAGGCGAGCCGCTCTTTTCTCATCTCCCCCCTACAGGAAGGTAAGAGCAGCTGCTCACAGACCTACATCCTACTTCCACATCCTGTAGACAGAGGATGTACCCTCTCTATCCTGCCTGCCCTATAGCTGACATTTAGTTTTAGCAAAGAGCTCTGGATATTCCTTAGTTATAAAGAAAGAAAAAAAGAAAAAAAAAAAAAAAAAAAGAGAGGTATTAACATTCTTTTTAAATTGTAGAAATGACAGCTTTAGGAATCCAATTGCAGTCAATAATACTGAGCTATGATCATTTACATAGATTACCGCTATTTTGCTTGTCTTTCATTAAAAATAAATCTACCAGAAGAATCCCATTATACAACTAACTTGCATAAAAACAACCATAGAATTGCACTGGTTTCATCTTTACACCCAATGCTGAATGTGATTATCTAATGCAAATGAGCAATGTCTTATCCATAACATCAAAGCAGGTCCTGAAAGTGTGGTTAAAGATGGACGACTGCACATGTACTGGTATGGCTCCAGTGGGGCATAATTTATGGAAGCCATTTAATTTCAGAGCAGATGTTGGCAGTCTTGTTCGTCCAGGGCCAGAATCCTGCATGTTTTTGATTTACCCCTGCTCCAAACCACACGAGTCAACCAAAATATTGGCCTACCTATTAATTTTTTTTTCTAGAAGTATAAGTTGTACTTCATGAGCACAAACTTGAGTTCATCAATGATTTCTTTCACAAGGGAAGAAAGCCTTGATTGCCCACCACAAACACTGGAACTGTTTTTGGCATGAATTTACTCTTAAATGTGACCCTATTCACTGCATTTACACCAAACCTATTCTGTTACCATTCAACACCCAAAATATGAGCACCAAGACTTATCAAACATTATGAAACAGTAGTTAAAAAGCAAAACTATCCTTTTCAGACACATTACTATAAATCATATTACAGGATTTTAATGCAGGCAACAACTGCAGGTGTTAAATGAACAAACTAGAAATATGAATATCACTTTTTTCTGCAATATTAAAAAAAAAAAAAAAAAAAAAAAAAGGATAATAATGTTTCGTTACAATCCTTTAGGAGTAATATATATTACAGCGCAATCTAATCATTTATTAACCATGACCAAGGGGAACTTTGCCCCATCGTCAAGTCTGAGCTTGCTTGTGGTTCATATTAAGATCAACAGAGAAAGTTGCTACATTCCACTGATTTATAACCAGAATCACAGAATAACAGCCCAATATTTCATTGATTTTCCCCATTCTCCTGGCTTTGGTCATGGTTTTAAAAAAAAAAAAAAAAAAAAGGACAATAAGCCACTGTGACAGCAAGCATCTTATGACTATGCATTCCCCTCCACACCCATTTATTGTCCTATATATGAGCTTAACAGCTGTTAAAGTTTAACCGTGAAACAATTGCATAACAGCTCGGCGACGAAAAAAAATAAATTAAGTAATCTGATGTTTGACATACACACACACAAAAAGAATTCATAATTACTGACTTAATAAAACAAATCTAAATGAAAACATATTGGAGTAAACAAGACAGCAGTAATAAAGTATAACTGAAAAAAATAAATAAATAAATAAAAAAAATTATTTTATATATATATATATATATATATATATATATATATATAGAGAGAGAGAGAGAGAGAGAGAGAGAGAGAGAGAGAGAGAGAGAGAGAGAGAGAGAGAGAGAGAGAGAGAGAAATTGGCCAACTTGTGGCATAAATATAGTTACTGCGTCGTAAAATAATTATACAACGCATATTTAAATACAAGATAAAGCATAATATGACCAAGTGATCTGTACTGAGTAAACCCTCTTTTGCATATCGACTTAGAACAACCAAGACCATTTTCGATCTAAACAAAATCCAGTAAGGAGTTAGAACTTTTCATATGACCCTAAACGTTTGGGGTGGACTTTCATTGGAGAAAGCTAAACATTTCAGACAGGATGAATTTTCTCAGCACTACATTTTAGTCAATCTCGTTTGAACAGTTACGTCCACCGTACACGTTTTCTGATGGGGTTTGGAATGACTTTACATTATTTATTGATTTAAGAATCTTTAATGCTAAAAAATAATGCATTTTTATTTTCGCAAGGGAGGCACTTTTTCTCTCTGCTTCGCACACTTGACGACACTCAATTGAGCTGTTGGATAATACATAGAAGGAAAGAATCAAAAGAACTCGGCTACATAAACAGCAGAATCAGCTTAATCCCAGTCACAACAAGCAGCCCTGGGAAGATTTAAGGCCAAGACGCACCACTCACAACCAACTCTTGACACTCCAATCCGATTTTTTTCCTGACATGCAGGTTCCGACTTGAGGGTCTCTCTACTGAACAACGGACTAGCAAGATTGAGTATTCATGTGAGATTATGTAAAGGAAATCCCGCCAGCATAAACAAAAGCTAGTCCAGCAGAGAACTCAAAGCTACTCGAACAAGATCGCCGTTTCACTTTTTCATTAGTTTCTGTACTTCTGAGCTCCTACCATGGACAAATACGCTGCTTTCTTTGCGAGTAAAAAAAAAAAAAAATAAATAAATAAAAAAATTTTAGTTTGCATTTTCCCCCAAAGCAGATGTGTTTTACTTTGGCGCCATGTCTCACTTCCTCTCAATCATGACATTCCTGTCAAATCGCTCTGCAGCTCTGACCAAAAAAAAGACCCTATTTGTCATCATAGCTGCATCCATGGCTCTCTATTCTTTTGGTTCTATCCTCTGCTCCTTTTCAGCTATATTCCCCTCCACCGTGACAACTTTGTATCAATAAATACTTCAATAAATAAGACTGGTGCTTGACCACCATGTTAAAAATCCACTTAACCTCCGATTTCAGTTTGTGCCGCATCAAACGCTGCCATAGATCAGTGCTAGTAGTAGCAGCGCCGACCAAACGTGCGCCAAACACTGCTGACGCCGCTAAGCTCGAATATCCAATACCCAACCTAAATCCAACTTCACCGCAGTGCCAGGGGATCAAAATTTAAGGTCCTAATTTTACATACATGAATTTAAGGATGTGCGATGTAATGGACAGTTTTCAAAACATTTCAATAAGTGTGTAAGTGGAAGAAATATTTGTAACATACAAAGACAGTTAAATCTGGTTTTAGGGAAGTCCATTACAGGACATGAATGCTCCTAAATGTGTTTTGTATAAACCTATAGAGATATTATCAATCTGAATACAGGAACATCATAAAGAGAGCTGTTCCCTTCCCACCAAACATAAGGACGCCCACCAGGTGGCTTCCCATAAATTACAAAAAACACACCAGGTTTACCACAAAACAAGTCTGCAGCAACTCCTGAAAGCAAGTTTTGAGTTTCCAAATAAGGTCAAATGTGGCTCACTAGCTTTAGCCTGGATGATATTTCCCACTGCTTTGCAGCAGATTATACATTAATCAGGCACACAGTTTTAAAAACAAGTAACTTCCAAACGGCTTTTGTGCAGTAATTATCGGGCTGTGGAGCTCATGATACCGGAGTCTTTTGAGAGTGTGTCACTTTGCTGTTGGTTCAGTTATACGAGGCATTCAATAGCAATTCACAGACGTCAGAGGCTGTCATAAAGCACAGCCCTGCCACTCTGCAGCTTGTTCTATGTTTTCCAACTAATTGCTCTGCTGCATAACATGATTTAGCACCATTTTTCTAACTGGTCAGAGAAGAAAGAAGCAAGAAAGAAAAAGCAAACTGCAAAGAATGCAGCTATAGACTTAACCAGTTGTGATTTTCATAAATAAAAAAGGTAAATTTTAATGCATTAGAATAACACTGAAAACTTTATTTTAGTGATTTGATGCAAAAAGCAAAACTCATTATACAGATTAATTACACACATTTATATCAACCCTATATTTCTAGTGATTTTATGAATATGCCTTACAGCTAGTCCCCAAAATTCAGTTTCTCAAAAAAAAAAATTAAATAATAGATTTAAAGTTATTTGTAAAAAAAGAAATGTTGGTGAAAATATGTCTTGTACTGTTTAGTTGTACTCAATACTTGGTTGGGCCTCCTTTTCCATGAACTTAATGCATTAATGCAGCACAGCATGGACGTGATCAGCCTGCGGCTCTGCTGAGGTGTTCGGGAAAATTAAATCAGCATTTCCATAAAGCTCCTCAGCAGTGGGAAGCATGAGGTGCTCTAAAATTGCCTGTTTGAAGGCTGAGATGACTTAAGATTTGAGAAAACACAGTGAACCATCACCAGCAAATGACAAGGATCTCCAAATCATCAGTGACTGGAAACTTCACACTGGACTTCAAGCAACTTGTCTTCTTCCAGAGTCTCAAACTCTAATTTTTTAAATAATTTCAAAATTTACTTCCATCTGAAAAGAAAACCACAGAGCAACACTCCGTTTTTTTTCTCCTCAGCCAAAGTAAAATTGCTTATGCAACTGGTTCTAACAGATTTTTCCTTCCACTCAACTTTCCATTAATATATACTTGGATAGAGCACTTTGAGCTGCCACCTTGTTGGCAATTACCTTTCTAGTGATGGGTATGAAACAAAGATTAGGCAACACTCTAATTTTCTGAGAAACCAAGTAGAGTTTTCATTAGCTGCAAGCCAAAAAAAGCCTTCCAAACCAACAGAAATAAAATACTTCAAATATATCACTCTGGATACAATATGAGTTTTCATTTTTGCAATAAATTACTACAATAAATTAAATATCAATTCTCATTGGTATTCTAATCTACTGAGATGTACCTGTAAATTTTAAAGCAAGTATGAAACAGCATTTTTTCCTTGCATCTTTTATGTAACCTAATACTGTAATCTGCCTATGTTTAACTATTAGAGTTTGTTCTTTGCCTTTCTCCATTAGGTCAGAAGGATGTTATGTCACATACAGCTGCAAAAGGTAGGACCCACTCCCACACTTTGCCAAGATGGTGACATTATTATCACTGTGCTGCACAGCCTCGTGGTCCTGAGAGGTACAGCCCTCAGCTGGCTCTGTCACAGTCTGCACTTAAAGCTCCTCAGAGCTCACATGTACACGTGTAAGCTTTAGGAGCGTTAAAGCTTGAGACAGCAGGGAAACATGCTCCTGATGCAGAATGCTTGTTTACAGAAAATCCCTAAAACCAAAAGTAAATCTGGTGATAACGTGGCGTTTACGCGCTACACGCAGCGTGCGGTTACCCCTTATTACAGAGAAGCCGTCTCAGTGGACACGGCTGACGTTCCAGCTGTCTGCTCTTTTCATTTTAAATAGGTGGTCCCTTCCTGAACATGGTAGGGTTTTATTTTCAGAGAAAATTGGTTGTAAACAGTCTCAGTATTTCTTCATGCAGAGTGGGCACACACGTGTTGTTTTTTCAGGGTCACTCTTATGAAAGAAAATAAGGCTCTACTTTATATAAAGACAAGGGGGAAAAAAGTGTTTCTGAAGTATTGATTCAATACCATAATTGTATAGACTAAACACTGAATGAATGCACACTGGTATAATTGTTTCTAAGTTGTGTGGGTGGCAAGCTGCTATTTCCAACTGTGCACAAAATGTAACTGTAAACCAGGTCAAGCTTCTCCCTCTGCAAAAACAACAAAAACCTACCCATCAAGTCCTGCAAGGCCCCAAAACGGAATCAAATGTGTGTTGTTCTACCTGTTCTGCTGAACCTCTGAATGAATCACAGACCAGTGTATTATCAGGGAGCATTTTAATAGTCATCGTCAAAAAAGGTGGCGGGTGTGGTGTCACGAAACCTCGATATAGTCTCTCCTGGAGAGGCGAGGTTGTCAAACAGGTCAGCTGTTGCGGCGGTTAAAACGCCTGAGGCTGTCGGATCTGTTAATTGAATTTGGATCATTCAAGTTTCCTGGAGCTACTTCTGACAAATCTTTGAGATTCACTATTTGAACCCTAACGGAGCTGATATTCAAGTCTGATTTACTGGATTTTTGTGTCTTGAAGTGCAGCCAGCACATTAATCCAGTCACTGACAATCTTAAAGCAGATCTTTTATCCTATCAGCACACACTTTCCTCTGACTTGTGTCATTATCCTTTCCTTCCTTCGTTTACCCTGCTAGAGGATATTGCCCACTTCCTGCCACACATCCCCTCTCTTCCTCTCCTGTTCATCTTCAAAATGACTCGGGGCGTGCATCATGTCAAACTGAACTTTGAAGCTACCAGAAACGCAAGTTTTACCGCAACGATTGCATTTGATCTGACTTAATCACAAAAAACCCCCTCATAGTAAAAAAATAATGCATCATTTTTGAAAAGACAAGAAGCTGATCTGTTGAGTTAAAATGAAAATCCCCAAGCTGTAAGGGGAAATGCTTTAACCTAAAAAAAAAAACTAAAAAAAAACACACATTGGTTTACTCTGGAAACAATTTGTCGTGCATGTTGGCAAGTGTTTAACAGAATAAAGCATAACCCCAACAACCACAACTGCCAGCAGACTTAAAAAAAATGCTTTAAAAAAAAAAAAGTCACTGCAACCGCTTTACTAACTGCATTTTTATGCTGCAATATTGGGAATCTCAATTTGGGGGAACTGGTTTTTTCTGAAATTTTAGTTTATAATAAAGTCATACAAAAAAACAAAACAAAACAAAAAAAAAAAACAAAAAAAACCAAGAAGTATCTAACTCATTCTTTTACAATTAACTTGCGGTTGCAAAAATAAGTAGAGTTCATTCGTTGGTCAGTTTCACAACATGTTGATTTCTTTCTGTATTTTTGATGCAAGAGATCCTGATTATTGGTATGAGCTGTGTTAACTTTGACCCACACGAGACAAGTTGCACAAACAATCCAGGTTTTAGGACTTTATAGTGTTTGTAGTTACAATTAAATCCAGGAGGTCCAAAAAAAGGTCACTGCGATCCTTAGAAATGATGTGCTCTGAGATCAACTTCAAGCCAAAGCAGGGCAAACAAAGGAAATTTGGTGTGTAAATAGTGATGAAATACAACGTTGGTTAGCTAAATAACGACAGGTTAGTGGAAACAATTTCAGCAATTTACATATTAGAGATGCACTGAGAAACTGGCCTGTGACTGTAATCCAGCTATTTTCAGCTCAGGGTGCTGACGGTCAACAACATCAGCCACAAGATCCACATATACTAAAGTGCCTTTAAAGTCATTTGTCCAAGTCAGGCAGTCCTATAGCTAATAATTAACAAAAAATACATTTATTGTCCAAAATTTGTACTGCCAGATGAAAGATTTCCAAAAATGAAGATAAGCCATTAGTGCACCCCTATTAATTTTTATTTTCTGAGCCCTCAGCCCTCTCAAATGTGAGCAGGCCTCCAATCATCTGCCTAATTCCTAATTCATTCCAGCCTTATCTTGTTTCTATAATTTACTGCTTAACGCTGGCCCTGAGCTGGCCAGCTTCGACACAAGACTATGGTTTAGCTCAGGCTTTTGAGAAGTCAAAATGAGCCCTTCCTCCACAGCCAGGAATCTAACTTCCAATAAGCTCAGCTGTTTGCCAAATTAAGGGCACAAAGGCCAACCTGTGCTTCTTGGTTTCACAACCTGTCACATATTTATGAAGAGATACTTACTTGTGCAGTTAACCCACTGGCATTCAGCCTTGGTGGCACAGTCATCACATGTCAGAGAGGTACAATTATCTGGAAGGGATTCAGAAATGCAGCTCAGTTATGGTCATTTGAGCATGACAAATGACAGATTTTTATCTACATCTTTGTAGATTCAAACACTTGGCCTGATTACAATCAAGTTAAATATTGGAGAATCAACAAAGAAAACAGGAAATAAATATAAAGTAAATGTTTATAAGCTGGGAGTGTCAGCACTGCAATGCAACAAATAATTTGTCAAAGAAAAATTTATCTATGTAGAAGTTTATTTAAACTGGAATAAATGCATTACACAATTGATTAAATTTACAAATATTTAAAAAGTACATTAGTATTTAATTATTTCCTATTTTCTGTCCTGGAGTCCATTGGAGAATAATTAGTAACTCTGACTAGTAAGTTAGACCTCCATATCTGATTGGTTAACACTCACCTTCTCTAAGAGCCAACTGACTTTGATGAATAAGGCTGACAGATAAAAACATTTCTGAAAATCAGATTACTTATTTTATGACTCGTCTACTGAATTGTGGCAGCTTTGAAAGTCTGTATTGTGTGGCGTGATTTGTGACTAACATAAGTTGTTCTGGAGTGTCAAGCTTTAGATACAATCTATTAATTTCTTTTAAAAAAACGGTTTCGATGCTTTTTTTTTTAAGCCCACAGACAACCATACCATAGATCACATCCTATACAAACCCCACAATACCTAAAGAGATCAAACCTGGATTGGATTATCCTAGACTTACATACAGATTATTTAAATATCCTGTTTATTTTATTTATGGAATATTATACAAATGATAATATTATGTTTGTATTTCTAAATGTATCTAATCAATTAATTGATTTTTGGAACTTTTGAACTTGATCAAAAATCTTTTTCTTTCTGTGAATTTTTCTTTTTTAAAACCCAACTATTTTAATAAACTTTTTTTTTTAGACTCTATACTCCTTTAGATCAACTTAAATTTTACATTGCCCAGACCTGGACTGAATTATCCCTATAACAATCAATAACATCTTAAAAAACTAATTTTGCCATTTGTTAAAATGGTTGTTTTTTTTGTTAATTTTTTTTGTGAGAGAATTTATTATTATTATTATTATTAATAATTTTATTATTATTTATGTATTTTATTATTAATTATTATTATTATTATTATTATTATTATTATTATTATTATTATTATTATAATAAATGCTATTTCTGGGCCCTAGCCTACCATACATCCGGTTCTATACAAACCCCACAATGCTTTGGTTGGTAAAACCAGGACTGGATTATCCTAAAATAAATACAGATCGCTTAAAACACAAGATCTATCTTTGAAAAAAAAAAAAAAAAAAAAATCTTCATAATTGTTGTCTCAATCGATAAAACAGTAATTTCAGCGCCTTCCTTACGCCTTTAAATCATTCTCGATCATTTTCTCCACAAACCCTCAAAATCATAAACTCGCTAAACCTCGACAGGTGCGTTTATGAAACTTAAAATTGGAGAGAAAAAAAAACCCGACAAATTGATTCTTTTGGGGAAAGAAAAGGTCAACATGGTTTGTTTAAAGTGTGACTGTAATATAACAAGCTCTTCCGGATTCTCAAATCATTATACCTGCTTCTGACTATATATTATTTTTTTTTACAATCCATGACTGTGTTATCAGATAATTAATATTACGACACAAACATCGCATTGAACGTTACACAATACCAGCGTAATTCCAGGTCGCTGTACTTTTTAACAAGCTAAAACGTTAGCATTTTCTGGAAGCACGACTTCGTCTGGTCAGCCTGGCTATAAAGCTGATAAGTTGCCAGAAACTGGATAAATAATTAATATAAACCAGAACAGCGATGTGGGAACCATCAAACTAAAGAAGCGAGACACCTAGCGAGTGTCGCAGTAAGCGGATATGAACTGATGATTTTAAAAAGTCTGTTTTTGCCGGGGTGTTTCTGGCTGCAATTAGCCGCTAGCTGTGCTCGGTGAAGAGGTCGCAAAACTTACCTGCGGCTGCTGCGCCAATCAGCACCAGAGCTGCGGCGAAAAATACCAACTTCACGTACATGACTACGGCCGATTTACAGCTCAGTCTGGTTCACACAGACACAGGTTATCTTCACGGAAACGTCGAGAATGTGAAAGCGAAATTTCGCGGCTCCCTCCTCGTCTTTCTGAGGACTGCTGCTTCTGCTGCTGTTGATGTCCGCTTGCTCGACACTTCCTACTCGGCAGGTCATGTGGCGCTTCTTATGGGAGGGGTGAGAAAAATCAAGAGAGTGGGCAGGAAACACAGAAGAGACTAGTGATCGGAACCAAACGGGGATTTTTACCCCTCATGGACTTTATTAACAGAAATATGGCTTTAAACGCACACCTGTAACACAAAAATAAGTAATCTGGACTACTTTATCTCAGTTCACGTATAATTCATGAATTTGTTAACTAGAATTGGAATATCCTACACCAAAAAACGCTTTATTTAAACAAGCTTTTATATTTATAAACTCCTTATTTATCGATTTATCGAAATTCAAAATAAGGATAATTATACAGTTATTTGGTCCCCTAAGCCATTAGTAATTCAAGATTTAAAAAAAATCACATACAAATATGATTAAATTGACAAATTCTTTGAAAAAAAAAAAAAAAAATCAATACCATAAGCCTACTTTACTTTGCCCAAACACGGATTGGATTATTTTACAGTAAAAATCAGTTTTTCTTTTTAAAATGCAGCATATATAACTGTGAAAATTCAAAAGACGTCGCATTCATTGTTTTCTGCCTGTTGTTTGAACTTGGTTATCCTACACTTAAATCCTGAATCTCTCAACTGCAATTTTCAGAACCTTTATTTCAAATTTATATGTTTTGTTTCTCTTTATATTTATATGTATTTCTTTGCTGACCCCCAGACGACATTCGATCAGGTCCTATACAAGACCTGCAACAACGATAGGGGTCAAACCCGGCTTAGATTGTCCTATGATAAATACAATGTCTTTATAATAAAAATTGCTCTTTTTTTTGGGAGGGAGGGGTTAAAATACCTTGGATTTCCTTAATTTTCTATTTGATATGTTTTTTTATTATTATTTTTGTGTTATTTTTTTGTCCCTTAGACTACCTGAAATCATATACAGAAATAACTTGACTGGTTGATCCCATAATAAATCATCTTATCTTGAATTTGAACAAAACAAAAGAGATGATTTTAGATTTCAGGAGAAACAGGGGTTAGGTCAAACACTATTTCCATCATGGAAAAAGTGGAGGTGGTGGAGTATAAATATCTCAGTGTTCATCTGGACAACAGGCTGGACTGGAGACGCAACAGTGAAGCCATTTACAAGAAGAGACAGAGCAACATCAGAGCCTTAAAAAAGCTCAACGAGCTGATTAAGAAGGTTGGCTCTGTTTTAGGGGCTCCTCTATAACCTCTGGAATCTTCATAAAATGAACAACGTTACGGACAACCCTGAGCATCCTCTCCTTTTCATCAGACTGCCATACAACAACAGAGTGTCTTCTGTCGGAGGCTTCTTCAGATCTGCTGTAATACTGACTGCTAAATGAGATCCTTCCTTCCCACAGTCATCAGCATCTACAACAACTCTTGGAATGAACCTGGGTAATAGGAGTTACAGCAACATTTCACTTTCTATTTAATAATTTTTTTTTTTAATTGAACTGAAATACAGTTTTTAACACAAAAACGCTATTGGAGAATGCTTTTGTTCTTTGTGTGAAATAAAAAAACAACAACTTTGGATTAATTATAAATACATACTAAATACATAAGAACTTTGAACTGAAAAATAAATGAAAACATGTCATCTCATTTATTTTCTTAGCAGTAGACCTTGCTCTTTTAACGAAGGAGCAGCACAGAGTCACACCTTCCCATTTTTAATGAGGATCTACTCTCAACTATCCATTTAACATAGTGAAATAAAATGTAAACAAAGTCAGCAATGACAAAACTTGCCACACTGTTGGAAAACTTGCTGGAAATAATTTTTTTATCAGTTTGAACAGCACAAATATTCCAAAATGCTAACATAAGTATCCTAAAAGTTTGTTCTCTACATGTTAGAAGGCGTGATACCAACAATACCAGCACCAACAAAAGAAATCTCACTAATAGATCCAATTTTGTTACTCAAGCAGTGTCCTACCCCTACATACAGTCTATAAGTTTTCTACAGGGCACAGATTTTCAACAAATTGTATCACAAGTGATTTTAAGTAAAATAAGTTCAAATACAATAAAGAAAATTCCAGTCAGGTTTTTTTCTGAACAGCAAAGTAAGTGTAAACATGGAAGTGAGCTTTTTCATGTATTTGTTGCATCAAAAACACAGAAAAATACTAAATAAAAGTGAGTAATGTACAGGCGCTACAGTGGTAACACTCCACAACTTCTCACTTCACATTCAAATTTGGGTCTTTCATTGTAAGTTGGAGCCTCTTCTAATTTCTGAAGGACGTCCACACCTTCAATCACTTGACTAAAAATAGAAAAAAGGAGTATAATCAGAGATAATATATGCTGTCACTTAGTGATTCAATTGATGAACATCGAAAACAATTTGTGACACAAACCCAAAGGCAACGTAGTTTTTGTCCATCCAGGGTGTCGGCTGCAAGGTGATGTAGAACTGGGATCCATTGCTGTGGGGACCAATGTTGGCCATTCCCAAAGTGCCCCGCTTAGAGTGGGATATAGCAAAACTTTCATCTGACAGGCGAGATGAGCACATGTTGAGGTGATACAAACTAAATAAACTCTCTAATTCCACTATCATATGTCATCATGACTGAACTGTTGCTGTTGGTACCTTCAAAAGTTGGCCCATAGATTGACTCACCCCCATTACCTTTACTCCCAGGAGAAATATCTGCAGAAGAGTAAAATGGAAAGTTAGACTAAACCAGTGACATTAAAGACTCTAATGTCAAACATATTTTAATCCAAGAATGTAATGGAACAATTTATACAGTCCCCCTTTGAGACTTCATCCATTTTGTTTTCTTTGTCCCACTTTAGCGTTTCAAATCATCAAACAAATCCTAAAATCAGACAAAGATGACCCAAGAAAAAACAAAAATCAGTTTTCAGTGTGTGTGTTTTTTTTTGTTTTTTTTTTGTTTTTTTTTTTTTTTTTATTTAGGGAAAAAAGCTATCCAAACCAGCCTGGACCTATTTCAAAATATAATCCCCCATCTTTTTAAACCACACATTCCTGCCTGACCTGTAGAAGCAAAAATTGCTTAAACAGGACCTATCTGACAACATGAAGGAGGCTCAGGGATCTCAAAAAGCAATGCTTTATGTGTTTATGGATTGTGCATTTCCCTGGAGTATAAATATGATCTGACACAGAAGCTTGTTTCTCTTAACCCCTTTTCAACCTATGAAAGACAAGAGAATATGTAAATCAAGTAAAGCAGGTGTGTGTGTTGATCTTGATAAGCCAAGAAATCACATAAAGAAAATAGCTGCCTTAGCAAACCTGCCCATATTTATGGTGAGAGCAATGCATTTAAATCTAAATTCACACAGTTAAGAGGATTGAAAGGAAGTTAAACAAATCTTCAAAGTGTTGCGTTTGTGATCTCTGTGATTTGTAAGGATATTAATGTATTTAGTCATGTAAATAGACTTGTTGTATAACAGCTATATGATAAAATAACTGAACTAAAGTGCCACCTTAGTGTTTTAGGATAATCTTATCCTAAAACACCTGTGTTAAAATTAAAAACTTCAAAGGTATTCATTGCATAAATAAATCAGCATTATCAAACTTCCTGCTACTAAATGGGGTTTTCAATTATGCAATCTTGTTATACATATCCTGAATGTTAATGAGGCACTTGAAAAGTAAGAGGTGACTGAGTCGGCTCTTACAGCACCTCCACCTTGCACCCAGCCATTGGGTACAATGCGATGAAACAGAGAGCCCTTGTAGTAGAGTGGGAAGCCTTTCTGTGACAGTCCTTGTTCTCCCATGCACAGAGCCTCAAAGTTCTTTGATGTCTTTGGACACACATCTGAAAACAGCTGAGGAGAGAGGAGACTACATGCTGTTCTGTAATATACATTAATTTTCTTATATTTTAAAAGATATTTATTGTTCAGTAATACGGTTCATCTTGGAAAGTAACAGCAAAATTTGATCCAAAAGGTCTCACCTCAAAACATAGCCTCCCAGCTGCTTCTCCTGCTATATGGATGTCCATGAAGACAAACTTATGCTGAAAAGAAAGGATGGAAGTTTGAGTTGTAAAAACAAGTAACAACCAAAATTTAAATTTTTAAACAAGCTCTGCCGATTTATATTAGGGTAAAAGAAGACACCCCTCCTCCAAAAAAAATAAAAATAAAAAGCTGTTGTTTGTTTTTGCCACTTTGAAATCTTATATATGGGCTTAATAATTTAAACATCATCTGAAATCAACACAAAAATTCTATGTATGGATAAAATGTTAAGAACATGTTCTAATTGCATTGAAGAATAATAGATAACGACATGATACTGACTCTGAACGTTGATTATTTGTATTATTTTAGAAATCCAAAACCATCATCCATCCATCCATCGACACTTAATCAATCATTTACAGTTTCACTGCATAAAAAGGAGCTGACCTGGTTCCAATTTCATTTTCATTTTTCAATGTACGCTGATGAAAAAATAAGCAGTCCTAAGCTATCAACAACCCCTTTTTCAAAACATCTGAGAAGTCTAAACGCGATAAGGCAATCACTAAATAACTTTTAATCAGGGCTTCAAAGCTTCTCATCTTATCAGTAGGTTTTGCAATCATAGTACCATTAAGTTCCCTTCAGCGCTAAAAACAACTTAAGCTTGAGAAATCCTGGAAAATTTGAACAGATTCTGAAAAGACCATAAAAGACATGTCAAAGTACTACAAAGTGACCTGTAGCAACCTGGAGTGGTGGGTTTATGGCCCATCACCCACAGCACATAAAGCTAAGCAGTGTTGCACATAATAGTCACAGGAGGACACTGCTTTTCAGAATAAGGCATAAAATAGTGAGTTAAATTTTTTTAAGAATGAATATTTATAATATATTATTTCAGTAGTATTATGGTGAGAATCAAGATTGGATTAATGGGTTAGAACACTGCTCATCATTCTAAAGACTAAACTTAGAGTATTACTAATTTTATTTTTATTGAGCCTTTTTTTAACCAGGAAAAATCTCATTCAGATTAAAAATCTAATTCTCAAGAGATGGAGAAGTTCTTCAAGAGAGAGACAAAAACTTAAAGAAGCAGCAACTTAAAACACTCAAAGCACTCATATATAATCAGCATTTTCAATGATCCATGAAAATACTGTGTCTAAAACTACCAGCAGATGCAAACAACAGTTCTCTAGAATCAGGCTTCTTGTAGCCAAGTATTACCGAAAAGAGACTTTCCACAAAGTACACTTTGTATCTTTATGTTTCACTACTTGTGCATCTTATCCTTTTTGTGGTTTGTTCAGTAGCTCATTTATTTGAAAGTTCTGATACAACTTAAAATAATATCCTAAGATGGTGAGACAAAATTTAGAAGTGAGAAAAACATCGGATTAAAAGCAGGAGTCACTTGCTGCACACAACATGTTTTTCCCTACAAAATAAAATAAATAATATTAATGTTTTTAGATGCCAATTTCCCACCATTCTATTTTGTTTATGTGGAATTGCTGTAACTGTGATGTCAGCTTACTCCAGTTTTCTGAAGGTGTTTGGTGTAGGACTCCTCAGCGATAGCTATATAGAAAGCCTCTGGATGAGTGAAAGTGAAATTCCACTGATTCTCTGCCCAGCTGGCGAGTTGCTTTTCATTACCGAGGAAAACGCCATTAAGGAAGCATATCAGGTTGCTGGAGTACTGCCATGCTTCACCACGCAGCTCCTGAAATCACAAGTTCACAACAATAGCTGTGTTGTGAATCAGCATTTTAGAATAACAATGGCATCAAACTGCAGCAAGATCATATCTGTGTAGGAGCACAGCATCACAGCCCTCAGCTTTGTGCACATTCAGTTGTATTATTAATAACAATATCTCTCATCACAGATACTGGCATTAGAAATGTTGACTATGAACCTTTTTTATTTCTAAGAAGTGATCACACTTTTTATCATAATATGTTTGAGAAATTGTGGGGTTTTTTTTATTAATCAAATACAGTGTTTGAAATGTTTAACTTGTTTTCCCAGACTTTGGGTTTTGTTTTTTTTTAATGTCTGATCAGATGCTTACTTATTGTGTCATATTTCATCCTTATTTTTAATAGAAAATCTGTTACTGGTAATTGACCAGCAAGACAATAGTGAGGGAAGTTGAAAGGATAATTAGAGTTTACCCACCTTCTTTCGAGGATCTGTTTCAGATCTCTAAGACCTCTCTAAGACCTTTGTGAACTGCTCCCAAGGCACCAGACTGATCTAAAGATACTGTACTTTATATTATTGCATGTATTTTATATTTTTCTTTTATTTTATGGTTTAATTGGTTAATTTTTATTTACACTACTTTGCTGAAGATCCTATTTATTGTATGTTATTACTTATACAATGAAATAAAAATAATTTATCTAATTTAAATTTAATATCTCTGTACTTCAAGTATTGAACTAAAGCTTAATTTAAGACATTTTTTCAATGATCAGTACACAGTGCCTTGTAAAAGTATTAACACCCCTTTAAAATGTCCACTATTGTATTTCTCCCTGCTGAGTCAATCCCAGTATGTTTCTTCCATACTATCAAGAGATATAAACTTCTCTTTAAACTTTAGTAATTCTTCTTACTAAAATAGCTCAAGCTCAGTCAGATTGAATGGAGAGTATCTATAAAAATCAATTGCTGTGAATCTTTAATGGGTTTAAATGTAGAAGTCATATTATCACAAGAATATGCTTAGATCTAAACCACTGCATTGTAGCTCTGGCTGTTATCCTTAGAGCCATTTTCCTGCCTGAAGGTGAACCTTTGCCACAGACTCCATTGTTATGCAAACCTCTAACATGTTGTCTTCCAGGTTTGGCTTTTATTTAGCTCCATCCATCTTCAACACTGACCAGCTACACTTTGGCTCCTGAAGAAAAGCATACCCATAGCATGATGCTACCACCAACATGTTTCACAATGATTTTACGGTGTTGCTTTATAATCTAATCCTGCTGTCCACACTTTTAGCCCTGACCTTTCTAGTGTGTTTCTTGGTCTCCATGATGCTGTTTGTTCACTAATGTTCGCTAACAAATCTCTGAGGCTTTCACAGAATCACTGTGTTTATAATGAGATTAAATTACTTACAGGTAACTTCTGAGGGTAATTGATTGCACTGGACTAAGGGTAATAATGGGGTTAGTATGCACGCCATACTTTTCTCATGAGATTTTTATTTGCAGGAATTTTGAAAACACACATAATTTTCTTTTCACTTGACAATTTTACTTTAGTTTGTGTTTGTCACATGGAATTCCAATAAGATACATTTAAGTTTGTGGCTCAAACGTGATAAAATAGGTTCGAGGGATATGAATATACTTTTTTTTTTTTTTTGAATAATTTGTTGAATGAAATGACCTACCTGTTTCTTGTTGCACAGATAGCTATGCCAGTCAAATTCAAGAAGTGGCACAATTTCTGGATCCAAAAAGTCATCAGGAAACCGTTGTTTGAGTTCCTGGAATGACGGAGGTGGAACCTTAAATTAATAATTTAATCAAAAGGAGGAACATAGTAAATGCATAATTTTACCTCGGCTATACTTTTGGCAACATGGAAATTTGGGTCTTTAATTACGCCAACGATTTCAATTTGTGTTTTTGAGCCCATTTCTAAAATCCTAGGCGCATAAACAAACACTGAGTATCTATAGCAACAAGCTGTGAAGGCGCATGAAATTGACGTCTTCTTGTTTGAAAGTGAGGCTTCGATCTTCTTTGTGATCATCTTTCCTACTCTCCTTCAAAGTTAACTTGAAAACTGTAATAACCACCATACACCGAATAAGGAGTTATATTTTACAATCTTATTAAATTTATATATTATATATATTTTAAATAAGATGTAAAGACAGTCGTCACTGTAGATAGGAATCGTAAAAAAGCAAATTGGGACGCAGCCTAACGGCGGCGGCGCCAGTGTTTGAAAACTTCGACCAGCTAACCTGTTTTGTGTTGTTCCGTTTCTGTGTTTTCTGTTAATTCTGTTCTTTTTTTTTTTTTTCTTTTCAACTTGATTCCGTTTTACTGGTATTAATATGGGTGTTCACGACTTGTGGTCCATCGTTGAGCCGGTCCGTGAGTCGGTGTCGTTGTACAGTCTGAGCGGAAAGACTCTGGCGGTAGACCTGAGCTTATGGGTCTGTGAGGCTCAGCATGTCCAGGCCATGATGGGAAGAGTTACGAAGCCCCATCTGAGGTAAGTGCTCATATGTTGTTCTTTAAAAAAGAAAATCTTCATTAGAACGTTTTCCTTGACATCAAGTCCATCGCAGCTTATTCCACGTACTGTTCTCAGCTGATTCTTCACGGTTAGGAGCTTCGACAAGCAGTTGTTAAAGAGACCATCCAGTGGTGCATTTTTTTTCCCCACACTGGATATAAAAGCACACCTGGGTAATGAATTATGGATTTCCACTCAAGAATCCCACAAACTGAAAGGACTGTAAAAAGTGTGCTGGAAGAAAACCTCCAGTACTTTGTGTGTATTTGTCTTGATGACGTCACAAGAGGTACAATAATTAAGCTGATCAGATGGCATTAGAAAACACTGTGACAAAAGACAGAGTTTGGTAACATTTTGACATAGATTTTGGAATATTTGAGCTGCAAAGGGGTTAACTTTAAATTTTTATGCCTGAGTTTGAGGACAAAAATCAAAGTACAGTCACATCAAAAGAAGTCAGTTGAGGTGGTTCATCCTTTTGAACAGGACGGCTACTGGGTGCCTCCCTGTAGGAGGTTTTCCAGGCCACTCACAGACCTTAAATTGCCACACGAGCCATATATCACTTCTGGCTCAGGAATGCTTTGGTATCCCTCAGAATAAGCTTTAGAGCGTTGCTGGTGTAGTGGGTTGTGTTGGTTTCCCTTCTGGACCTGTTTGCCCCACAAGTCAATCTTGGATAGGAAATGGGATGGATGGTTTACACGTGAGTTCACCAGTTGTAAAATAAGTAAAAGCCATAGTCTGCTTATGTAATATACATAAATAGTAATGTAATTTGAACCTATAGTTACACTACACTCAATATAAAATAGACATAGTCACTATGACATTCTCATAGTATAATAACCTTGAGTAAAAGCACGACTGTATTTACAGAAGCTTAAAATGTAAATCTATAACATGATCTAATTGTTTTTTTTATTTAAACAGAAAAACTACAATATTACCACTGCTAAAATAATATACCAAAAATTATTACAGGTGTAATAAGCTATAACGTGTGCAATGAAGGTAGATTTTGTCCTGATTAAATAATGATGTTCAACAAAATGGCAAACAAAAACAGATTAGGACTTCAAACTAAATATCAAACTATATCAAAGGTAAGTCTGATTTATTTAACAAAAAAGGTCTGCATTACATCTTTAAGAACCAACACAATGCTCTTTAATGTGCAGGAATTTATTTTTTCGAGTGTCATCGCTCACACTGATGGGGGTGAAGCTTGTTTTTGTCGTGGAGGGAGAGGCTCCCAAACTTAAATCTGAAACGATCAGCAAAAGGACAGAAATGAGATTCGGAGGATCCAGAAAAGCCCATGCCTCAAAGTCAGCCACAAGTACCAGCAGAGGGCGCTTTAATGCTGTACTTCGAGAGGTTAGTCACGCTCTCTCTGATCACTTACTGTAAATAGTTCTCCCAGCTCTTTGTCATCCTGTCTGTCTTCTGCAGTGTGCAGAGATGTTGGACTACCTGGGTGTGCCCTGGGTGACAGCAGCTGGGGAAGCAGAGGCCATGTGTGCTTACCTGGACTCAGCAGGGCTGGTTGATGGCTGCATCACCAACGACGGTGATGCGTTCTTGTATGGGGCTAAGACGGTCTACAGGAACTTCAATATGAACAGTAAAGTAGGTTTCTGGAAAATAAGATAAAACCTTGGAGCATGTTAGGGCTGAGATCTCTATAAGACTGCGACGAAATTAGGGCTGCTCAGTATCAAGAAAATGTTTATTTGTGATACTATAGTTGAAAATTGCGATTAAATAATTTATGATTAACCCACATTTTATGATTATATGATGTACCCACCATATGTCAGTGAGTTTAGCATCTCAGTCACTAAGATATGGCTCTGGTGTGGGAAATTAAGGGCAGATTATAGCATCCATCCAACTGGCGAAATATCAAGATCATTTTTTTTTTATGGCCACACATAGCATTCCCTGTGGAAACTGTGTAGGATGCCTGTAATTTGGACTTTTTCAATTATGAATACTAATAATGTACTTCTGTTGACAAAATCAATACATGCCATTTTGACAATTATAAATAATAAGTCATCTAATAGATAAATTTACTGTATATATTATTTGTTTGTATTTAGTCTTGAACATTAATAAAAAAAAAAATCCAAATGATTTAATAAATAAAACATTAACAAATACATGATTTTGTGTCTTGTGGTTGAAAAATGCATCTAGATTTGTCATTTTTTCCCCAGGACCCTCAGGTAGATTGTTACCAAACCTCCCGAGTGCAAACAGAGCTACACTTGTCAAGAGAGAATCTTGTTGGGTTGGCCATTCTCCTAGGTTGTGATTATATTCCTAAGGTAGGGAAGAAACAACTTAAAAAAGTTACTTCAGAATAATTTTACCTTTTTTTTTTTTTTTTTTTTTTTTTTTTTTTTTTTTTTTTTTAACTGCACATTTTCATGGTTCCCTCAGGGTATACCTGGTGTTGGCAGAGAGCAGGCCCTGAGGCTTGTACAGACCCTGAGAGGACAGTCTCTTCTGCAGAGGTCGCACTCATGTGGTTGCTAATATGTATGCTGCATTAAGGATTGTGTAGGTAATCAAGAATCTTTCGCTTGTCACCAAAGGTTCAACCAGTGGAAGCAGGAGAGTACCGACGTGCCTGACGGAGTTGTAAAGAAGGTTCCTCACTGCAACATATGTCGACATCCTGGTGAGCACACCAAAGCGGCAGTGACTCTTCTCACACGTTGCTGATTTAAAGCCATGTAATCTGCCGTGTTACAATATACACATATGTGAGAAATTTCAGGATGCAATACTGGTTCCTCTTTGGCTTTCAGGCTCAGCCAAGGCTCACGAGCGCGGTGGCTGTGTGCTCTGCGACAGTCAGCGATTCTGCCAGCCGCAGGACTTCGATTATCAGTGTCCCTGTGACTGGCACTGCTACGAACAGAGCCGCCAGGCCTCGTCTCTGGAGGCAAACGTCAGGAGGTATGTGTCGCTTTCAAAAAACGTGATCAAAACCATGAAAATAAAAATGTTGATTAAAAATAACCAAACTGGCAAAATACAAATGCAAGTGAACATGTTGAAAGGAATAAAGTAACATTTACATACTGCGGTCTGTCGTAAAATGTGCGTGGAGGGTTGAAAGGGGTTTGATCTTTATCAAATAAGCTAACCCATTTAATTCAGTCACACATTTTCCCAAAGCAAAGGGACATTTATGGAAATTGCAGAAGTCTGTAAAATCCATAGGGTTGGCTTTAAAATTAGTTTGGTTTTGTTTTGGGGGTTTTTCTGAACAAATTTTTAGGCTCAAAATATTTCAATTGGGAACTTTTTTTTTCCAACAAAGACCAACTCCACGCACCCCAGATAAGAGATCTTTAGAAAAAAAAAAAAAAAAAAGCAGGATTACTAACAACTGTCAAATTACAATAAAACTATTTAGACTTTCTAATTAGTAATTAGTTTGTAGCACAATTTTCTAATCATCACAATTTTCCAATCACAAACTGCAATAGATTTATAACAAGATTTTATGTGCCAGACAAACATGAACGTTTACAAATATAACTCTGAAAAGTTTGGCATGTATTTGTTTTCATCTCCATTTAGTCTGATGCCCATGCATGAAATCATACTTGAATTGACAAACCTAAGATAATTTAAGGTGCAGGAAGATAAGAAACAGATTTTTTTTTTGTTTGTTTGTTTTTATTTTTAGGAAAACACTGGCAAGCCAACAGTTCCCTTTTACCGAGGTATGCATACTTTTTCAGTTTTTCTTCTGCTTTTAGTAACTAATATAACATCAGCGGTAATAATACTTGAACTTTTTTATTCCAGATTATAAATGAGTTTCTGGTTTCCAAGGATAAACCTGTGGCACATTTTAAGAGGAGACAGCCAAATATTCTGCTGATGCAAGTAATGTGTTTTTACATTTTTCATTAATTTAAGCATCTCTTTCTGCCTTTTATGGACATGAATAAGAAGGCTTTTGCCTTGTTTTTGGTAGAAATTCGCCTATGAGAAGATGGAATGGCCAAAACACTACACTAGTGAGAAAGTTTTAGTCCTGATGACCTACACTGAGCTGATGAACAGAAAATACAGAAGAGATGTGCCTCCTCAAATCAAGCCTGTCCGGTAGTCTTTTGATGTTTTTAAAGCTGAACAGCTGTATTATTGTGATAATGTTGTAGTTGTGTGTGCAGGGCATTTTGTTGAAAATAACTGTTGTTTT
This sequence comes from Anableps anableps, assembly GCA_014839685.1. Taxonomy (NCBI): domain Eukaryota; kingdom Metazoa; phylum Chordata; class Actinopteri; order Cyprinodontiformes; family Anablepidae; genus Anableps; species Anableps anableps. The sequence continues at coordinate 18,933,449 of CM026086.1, read as the reverse complement.
TCTGTAAAAGAATACTGAAACCAAGGGTGAGGAACGCTGTTGCTTGCTTTGAAATCATCTGGAGCACTCCAGGTCAGTTATAATCTTCACTTCTTTCTTAAAACGGGGCCCTCTGTGTCTAATTCATCCTCTTAGTGACTTATTATATGCTCAGGGGGTGAAAAAACACTGGATTTGTGAGCTGAGTGACATGACTGCAGCGCTAAGTTGGGGTGCAGGGTGTTCGTCACCGGGTTGTCTGTTAGTGACTGGCTGTGAGGTGGGGTTCAGAGGTGACAGATCAGTAACAACAGCTTCTAGGTGCTAAACTGGCTTCCTCTCTGAGCTGGGAAGTCTGTCAAATCAAAGCAGACGTCACTAACAAGCCTGTTTGACATCACTGACCTGAGAAAGTCTCAATTAACTAATTGCAGATTTTTATGTGTGAAACAAAATAAGTCTTTTCAATACAAATATAAATTGTATTATTCAAACTATGATCAAATTGTGATCAAAACATCTTTGTTGTTAGTACAGGCAACTATGTCTTAATTAAAGACATAATAGTGGCTAATTATACAAGTCTTTGACCAAATCAGGAATATAGCCCAAATGTTTAGATTCCATTTAGCTTAAAAAGGAAAAATAAGTAAATGAAGTGCATTTTATAAGCAGACGACACAGGAAATAAATATTTTGGGTAATTTTTTTGAGCAGAACAGCTTAAATATATCTGTGACAAATCTTCAGATATGCAAATTGACTTGAAATTTATACGTAAGGCAGGTTTAAAGTGTCTTTTTTTTTTCTTTTCAGTATTCTGATTATTTGTTCATAATACAAGTAAACTGAGACCTAATTTGCTGCTTTCACCTTCCTGTTCCTCAATATTTTGGGGGTTTTGGCTGAATTGAAGCAAAAGCAAAATGTTTTGAATTTGATTTGGCTATCTGCTTCAAGTCTCTCATATGTCTTCAAACCAACATTGCAGTTGACTAACATTTAAAATACATTTTTTAATCAGTTATACAGTAATCTGATTTCTGTTTTCAATTTTGATTTCATTCCTTGGCATTGAACCTCTTCAAAATTTCATGCTTTATTGGTTTCTGCTTGGTGATGATATTTTACCATTTACTGTAAATCTACCAATTTGCATATGTAGGATGAGGAATAAAATTCTTTTTTAAAAAAGAAAAAAGACTTAAATTATTAAAACTGACATTTATTGGGGGAAACTATAAAATACATTAATAGCTTTAGTAAATGGTGAGGAATGAAAAATAACATTTGAGATTAAAGAAAAGAAAATAATTAAAAACTAAAGGGGCCCCGATTCACAGGAATGAACCATAGTTCTTAATTTAATTAGCCAAACATAAGGCTTACATGTCCTCAGCTAAATTTGTTACTCTTTTTTTTTCATTTTTTCTGCAGAACATTTTGTGTTTCCAGAGGACCGACCCACAGAGGACCAACATGAGGTGAGGACGGTGGAGGAGGAGTCACTTTTCCGTGTGGCTTTCCCAGAGATCGTCGAAAGCTACCTAAGAAGCAAAGCTCTGTTTGAAGAGAACAAAACAAAGCGTAAGACAATTTCACTTTCAATATATCCTATTACATGTTGTGTTCAGTGCAATAATAAGGTGTTTACATGTTCTCCTGCATTTTCCATAAAAAGTTCCCCTGGTGATTTGACAAACTTCCCAGACTTCCCAGTCTGTGCTGCCAAGCGGGACAGATCAAAGCTGTTTGAAGGTTTTACATGTGTTTTTAAGGCTCTTGCTTACAGCAGCTCTAACACCTGAAAATGTAGGGTTAGCAGCTCAAACACTTCACACCAGAGGCTGTAATGCCACCAAGAAGTGTTTGTCTCACAGGATTTGCTTACTTTTTTTTGTCCACACAATAATAATCAACTTTTATTTGCTTTTAACCCCATTTTAAAACAAACTTGGCACACATGTCCACATAATGATAATTGCAATTTCTAGTCAACCTTCTATTTTTGAGACCATATGAGACAAATACATAACAGATATGACCAAATATATAAAAGATACTGTTAAAAAGATGAATAAAGAATAAACAGGACTCAACAGTCCGTTCTTAAAATTCAATTGAGGAATTTCTATTGACAGTACTTTTTAGCAATGGGTGTCTGGGATTTCTCTGCTATAGTTTCAATAATGAAACGTTTACAGTTTCTTTCTCTTGATGATTTTATGATCTTGCATGAAAACATCTGCTGAAGTCACACTTTTCTTATTGAGCTACACATGAAACAGCTCAGTTATGTATCATTTACTGTGGCTCAGGCCCCGGATCTTTATCAAAAATGGTTTAAAGCCAGAAATATCCTATTGAGGCCGTTTAAAGTAAACATAGATACACAGAGAACATGTTTGAGTCCTCTAACATCCCTCTGTCTCTCTCTTTTTTATTTTTATTTTCTTACAGAGAAGAAAGCGAGACGGAAAAAGGAGAAACCATCTGATATTTCTGATGGTGTCTCAGATCTCTTGACTCAGATGACGCTTCAGACGTCCTCAGCGAACAGATCTGCTCAGCCACAAACTCTGCTCCCTTCCAGCTTGAGCTCTGAAAAAACTGAAGTGATCACTTTAGACACTCCAGTGAATCGTAAGCAGCATCGGCAAGAAAAAGAAGACCGCCAAGTCCGTGAAACTCTGTCTGGTGTTGAACCAGAAACCGCTTCACCTTCTGTCTCTGCTGTTATTGACGCTTTACATCTCAGCGACATCGACTGGGATGTTTTGTCTTTCACTTCCTCACCTTCCCCACAGGCGATCCAGGCTGCAGAGCCTGGGCAAACGCAGTCCACAGCGAGTGGTGAAACACAAGGTGTAATCAAACAGCCAGAGCTCTGTTACACTGAGTGTCCTCTAAGAAACAGAGTCCTCATGAGGAATGCAGACAGATCTCTGAAAAACACGGCTGAGGTTTCAAAGCATCTGAACTATGAGTTGGTCATTTCACATGGAAAACAAACTGGGGAAAATTCCAGTGACAGTAGCAGTGATAGCGCCATATTGACTGGGAATAAAAAGGAACCACTCACAAACAAAACCCAATGTGTATTAAAAGAAAGTACTCAAAGCTCAAACGAGCAGCAAATTTTGTCGCGTAAAGCTCAAAGTAAGACAAATGAGAACTCTAACGGACATGAAAAGCCTCCTCAGAAATCTGGATTTGTCGGAACTGCATTGTTTTCGCTCTCTGCTCCGCCACAGAGATGCCATTCTGACCCAGGACAAAGGGACCAAAAGAGCAGCGGCGTATCATTTTCCTCCAAGAAGAGTGTCTGCATGAGCATGTCCTCCCCATCCAGTGAGGACAGCGATGTTGAAAACCAGCAATCTGGACCTCAACGCCGAGCGAAACTAAAACCGGCAAACAAAACTATGAATAGGTTAAAATCAGACTTCCCTCTGAAACCAGCTTCCAGTCAGTTTAAAGCTGCTAATCCAAAAGCTCAAAAGCTTCAGTTAATTGGACCAAAATCACAGAGCCATGGGGAAAAGGTTGAAAATGAAACACCTGCATCGACTACAATGAGCTGTCAGGATGTCCAAACAGCTAAAGCGAGTGATGATGAGATTCTCCAGACTCCAGCTTCCCCTGTCATTGTGTTAGATGGTGAGGATTCGGTGATTTGTAGTGATAGTCCACTGCCACTGGCTGAGAGACTGAGACTGAAATTTCTGAAGTGAGCAGCAGCTGCTTTTGTCTGTTTGAAATGTATTTTTATATTTTATTCACATCCCATTTGCCTCTAATTAGCTAAGTAATTTCTTTTAGGTTCTCTGCTTTTTGAAAAGCGAAATGCTGGAGACTGAGGTAGGCTAAGAATACTGTGACACAGTTTGAGTTTTATTTGTCTGTTGTGTCTAAAACTAAATGTACGAGATTCCTTGGTATTTTGGAAAAGTCTGCAATTTGATTATGTATCTTTTTCCAGACTTTATTTCCTATCTCATTGTCTAAAGCATCCATCCATCTGAACACTGAAACTGAACCATCCACTTGCCCAAACTCCCCATGTTCAAACATACCTCCTTTGAAGGAATAAAAGAGTTACAACTCTTGCTCTAATTATATTTTATGCATAAATCTAAAACCACCAGTTCGAATGCAGTCCCGACAAGTATCAGATTTAACTTTCCAGATCAGTAAAAGTGTGGAAAAAGAAAATTGAGTTAAAAAAACACTCGGCGGGGGGGGGGGGGGTCCTACCTTTTTCTCCACCCTATTGTCTAAACTCATCCATACATATTCTTCCATTCATTATCTGGTCATCCATCTGTAAATGTATTCATCCTGTTTTATTTTTACTTGAAAACTGGAACGTGAACTTGAGTCTGGGGGGTAGGGGAGGGGATAATTCAAGTTGAACTACTATTTTTAATTTTCTGTGAAACTGAAGTTTATAAATTTAGAATTTTAAGCTCCTCTGGGTAAGACGCCTAATAGCTGTTCATCTTGTTATTTTCTCCCACGACTCTTTTTCCCAGCTGATGGAAGCAGGGAGAGAGGATGTTTAACCCACTGTTTTTTTTTTTTTTTTTTTTTTTTTTAAACAGCACCAGCAGTGTTGTGTCCCCCTTGATCCTGAGTGAGGGCTCACACCTTTTCAGACATGAAAGGTCTGGCAGAAGTTGTGGTGACAGCTGCATCCTCTGCCCAAATAACATCTCAGCAAAAGAGTCTTTGCGATTTAAACTTAATTCTCTTAGAATAAAAGTTTTAGAAAAAGTAAGAATAACTTTCATCATAATGAATGTTTACATTTTAGGAAACGGCATACTTAAAGGTAACTTTTCAAAATGTTAAGTGTCTGCACAAGGACAATGGCTGGACCATGACTTGTGATTTTGGCCTTTAACTATCCTGGTGAATTAACCTTTCTGGAAGAAAGTGATGAGCTCAAACATGGTATTTGTTTGTATAGTGAGGACACACGCAGGGCTGACTTGTCAGAGTGGTGTGAATGTTTCAGGTGAAACGGCATTTTTCATTAGGACACATCACATCAAACTGATAATTGTCGCTGTGCAGACTAGAGTAATTTCCCACAGAAGGAATCTAATTATTTTTCTTTCTATCACATTAGCCGTCTGTTTGGCCTTATTCACACCACAGTGATAACGAACCGTGTCCCTTCGGGAAGGTCTCATTTTGGCACTTTAGTTGTTCTTTGAACTTTTTTTTTTCCTGAAGCTGTGAACCCATAAAGGTCCGGAGATCTGCTTCTATATAAAACGCGTTTGGCGAAAAGAAAAAAAAAACAACAACAAAAAAAAACCCAACTCACATTGACTCAATCCGCCTGTCATCCGCCTCACTGAGCAGTGGTCTGGATTTCTGACATGGATCTGGAAGCTGTCACGGCTACTATACTATCTGAATTGGAGATCTTTGAGAGTGCGTCTGGAGAAAATCCAGAGTCCGTCTGTCCGGAGTCCCCCCTGGATTCTTCGCTGTGCTCCTCACCGGAGATTTGCTTCCCCATCTCCCAACAGGAGATTAAGGATTTATCCTTTGGCTGCTCCGGACGCAAAGTGACTCCACCGGGGCAAAGGCAGAGCAAAACAAAGATGTCCGTGAAAAGGCGCATGAAGGCCAGCGAGAGGGAGAAGATGCGGATGAGAAGCCTGGCAGAGGCTCTGCACCAGCTCCGCGACTACCTTCCGCCGGACTACAACAAGAGAGGCCAGCCCTTGACCAAGATCCAGACGCTTAAATACACCATCGAGTACATCAACAAGCTCTCTGACATCCTGAGCCGTGCGTAATGGACTCACAGTGGAGCGCTTTTACGCAACAGGCCAACTCTCATCTGGACCCCATTCTGAACTTAGATGTTTCATTTTTCATCACAGTTACTGTCAGGTCTCTCTTACTTGACTGTTTGTGTGTGTGTGTGTGGGGGGTTGATGTAAATATTATTCGGTCACTTGGAAAGTATTTGTATATGAGGCTGCCCTCTTTCTGGAATTGTGAATTCAGTTTTAGATATACGGTATAGACAATTTAGTTGGCACTAGAATAGAATGAACTTTGCCAAAGTTTTTAAATTTTTTTGCTGAACAGACATTAGAGAAAACATATTTTTCCAGTGCTGGTTTTGAACTCTTAATTGTGTTTTGTTCTGATAATAAATTTACACGTTTTCTGTTAGCAAAGCCATTAATGTGTTTGTGTGAATGACAAGGCTGTTCAAAGTATTTCACGAGTCACACAACAGTTTTTAAAGACACTAGTTGTAATCACAACGCGTCAGGCCTCTGTGTTCACCTTTTCTTCCTGGTTTTTCGATAAGTGTTCAATAAAATCATCTGTTGAACTTGTGATTCAGTTCAGTAGCCATCTGGACGTCATTATGGACCCAAGATCTTTCTTAGTTTTCTCATTTTTCCATTCTCAGTTTTTGTGAACTTCATGTAAATATTGTTTGGGATCTTCGGGAATATTTTTGATAAGTCATGCTTCTTCTTTTCCCCACCCAATTCGATTTTAACCATAAAGAATTATAGCTGGTTTTGAATAATAAGAAAAACAGCTTTACTGTTTTTTAAATTATTTCTGCTCACCAGAAGTAAGAAAAAACATACTTTTCAAATCCTGATTTAATCCCATAACTGTAATTTTTTCAAATGATCAAAATATTTTTTGGTAAATATTAACTATTGTGTTGCTGTGAACTACAAATACACCATCAATTGAGTTCAGGTTAACGATTTTTAAATGTCTGGAGAACAGAGAAGATGCATTCATTCTGTAAGTAAGTTCTGTAAGTATTTTTTTCTATTTTTTTCTTGTATTTCTAAAAAAAAATTATTCTCGAAGTATTCAATGAAAATATCTGTTGAATTTGTGATTCAATGTGATCCACTATTAGAGGGGGACAGTTGCTTATACGTCAGAAAAAGCCGCCAATTAAAATGAAAATATTTGGAAAGCCGGTGACGATTAGCCAATCAAAATCAATATTCATCCCAATGGGCGGGACTCCAACCTTGAGGTCTCTCACACAAAGAAATCTCAACCGAGGATGTCTGGTGAAGCCGCCATTTCAAAACGCTGAGAAATTACAGGAGCTGTGGGAAATTTTCTATATTTTTTATTTTTCTACCATATTTTTATTTTGACTAGCAAGTAGGACATTTATTACTTTTTAAAAATTATATCTTGCCTGTACGACCAATAGGGGTAAGTGATTTCTTCTTTTTATATTTTCCCGAAGCATCAGAAATGGTTAGAAATAACAGGAACGCCCCTTTCCTGCTTAACTAGCGTTTAGTTATCCTTATTCCATACCCAGTGGGGTTTTTTCGACTTTTAATTTGGCCATTGTTCAGAAAATGTTTTACAAAATTCCCTCCATAACAAAGAAGACACAGACCTACTTAATTAGAGATTTTAGCTAATTCCAGGAATTAGCCAGAGCCCTTCAACGTTTTTGGACAGCTGTAATACAACCTTTTCTGTCCATGTCATGGTATTATATGTTGCCACAAATTATGAAGTATTGTTTAACATATTAGCTACTTCCAGGTCGTATTAGTTGCTCCTGGATAAATATTACAGGCTAATACAGCACCAACTGCTCGTTAAGATCAAGATAAGAATGCTTCCATTACGTTCGAGGTGTCCTCTATCCATGGTTACTCTACTTAAAGGTTACATTTTTATGTCATGTTCTGACTGAGTGTTTTTATTAGCCATAAATAAACTAATAAAAGCGGAGTTTAGCAGTTGAATCTAACATACCAGGTGCGTTCTCTCAAAGATATAGATAACGAGAAATACCACTGTTTAGTGTAAAAAAAAAAAAAGAAGAAGAAGAAGAAGAAGCAGCAACAATTAAGTGTATCCCATAATCTGGACACTATAGATTTCACTTATTTTCAGTGTACGATAAAACTAGGCACACAAATTTGGTTGAGAAACCGTACTTGAAAAATGTAAATACCGTACATTGTGTCCAGTAAATGCCAACGAAGGTCCTGGAAGAGAGCATAATATTAATCCGGAAATAATCAAAAATACTTCTATAAAATACGGTGTGAAATAAAATGTGCATATAATATTTTGCAGTATATTATAATAATTTAAATGTGTAAATCTATGTGATTTATTGTATTACCTAGAGGCTGAACAAAAGCGGTTTCTCTATGTCAGATTATATTTAAACAGACATAGACATTCTGGAAAAGTATGGAATTTGATTTCCATGTCCATTTTCCAGTATGGGATACAAATACTGAATACAGATAGATACTTTTAGATTCTCTGACTTTTTTTCCCCTTATCCTGTTGTCTATTATTTATTTATCCACACACCCATTTATCAATCATTCTTCCACTCTCCATCCGTTTGTCCATCTCTTTATTAATCCACCCACTTCTGCAGGTTCCATATTTAAATATTGGGCCGCTGTAGAAATATCTGCTATAAATTCATATAAAAGATTGATTGATTATAAGCTGTAAAATTAAATGGACTAAAACATCAACAGTAATAACTCTTGAAATTTGAGTCTGGAAAATGTGTAGGAACCTATTAAAAATAAAGGACATCCAATCCCCAATCCTCTTCATCCATTTATTTTATTTTAGTAAACTCCTTATGTATTAGAAGGTTTGCTTCGAGGCTCTTTCCTGGTCAGAACTCACTAGAGCTGACTGAAGGGTCTCTATTAATCTGAGAACACTTTCACATCATATTTCCAGAATAAACATCCAACCATAGATCACCTTACTGTTCATGCCATATAAGTCTAGCTGGTGCAGTACAGACAAAAACACATGGATAGAGAATTTCCCCAATATCTGTTTGAACTCTGTGTTGCATTAGTCTTGCTGACTGTCCAAAGGCATTCAAAGTGGCTGAAATACAAACAGAGTTATTGCAAATCACCCTCAATTGTTTATCTGCATGAGGTTCTAATGTGGACAATTTATCTCTCAGATTAGTGGATCATCTGGTCACACTGGTCCGCTTCGGATCAGGAGTCTTGTGCTACTACTTCTGTCCTTGCTTTGTATCGCATCACTACATCTCAGTTCTTGATCCTGGTTAACACTTCTGGATGGATCAGCAGTGGATCCATGTCAGCGCTCACAGCTGATTGCTGAGATGTGCAGAACATGTGATGATCATAGATTAAAAGTGAGATTAGAAGCGGGCTAAAGATTGGAGTTTCACTGACCGTCATCCTGGGTGTAGCTGTTTGATAGGTGGTTGGAGTGTTGCACACTTTTACTGCCTGCACAGCCTCAGCAACACTGCGCTGCTCACAGACTAATTTCCTTGGTTATTGGCTAGACGTGGTTGATGGTCAATACTGGAAAAAAATGGTAAACTCTATCTAATTTATCAGCCGGACAATATATTTATACTTTATCTCCAGCATTTATAACAAGTTGGCTTTTGAATGTTTGTCTTATTCGACTGTTTTTGGGGATTACTCATTTTAGAGTAAGCTCTGAAAAGAAGTTTAATGTTAACCTCGGTTTTTTATGTCTTTCTTCGGAAGAGGATATATAGACAGATGTAAGTGTCCCACTTTTTCACTTCTTTTATTTTAATAGTTCTCTACTTCTCTGGTCAGCACATCCCAGTGCAAATTTATGAGCACTTCCTCATGCTTATCCAAGAAAAAAAATTAGATTAAAAAAAAGCTGTAAAATTAGATGCCATCTGTCTGTATCATGCTTGATTACCTTATAGCTGCAGGGGATGTCTAGAAATTTTATGCATGATTAACTTTTCTTTTGTTCTACACTTTAATTTTACTTTTTTTTAGTGTGAAGCATAAAGTGTTCTTGAACAATGGGTTTATTGTTTTATATTACTGTGGCTTACTTATCTTTATTGATTTAATTTGAATTAACAAACACGTTAAGATAAATATTCTGGATAATTTCCTTTGTAATGATAATTGTACTGACCGTTTACAGATGGATGCAGACCCTGAACAGAACCCGAAAATGTCTAAGAATGACTCCCAGAGAGCTGCAGGTGACTTCAATTCCAGGTCTGTCCTGTGGTGTCTTCTAGACTTCTGCTAGAGTTGTGAAGACAACATGATCAGCTATGGACACCTTTGAATCGTTTCAAAGTCCATGTGTGAATGCACCAAATGTCATTGCTTTCTGCAGTGTCTCATATACACTAGGATATTCACAGCTGTCCATAAAGTGTTCTGTTTTGATGTGAGCACTGTCATCTTCTATAAATATCTGGCATGCTTGATATTCCGTTTTTTTCTTCTAATTTGGATGGGTAAGGCAAAATACTCTACAAACACGTTTTACAAGCTCGAGTGAATCATCAGTGGTCTTTTTAGCTGTAAACAGATCACTGCAAAACGACTCTCAATGCCTCAAAAATAAAAATCTCTAAAAGTAAAACTTTCCCATTACCAAAAGGCTCTTTTACTTTGCAGTTTACTTTAAGTCGTACAACGTTTTCTATTATAATAAAGATATAACTATGAAATATTAATTTGGTGTAAATATGAAACACTGTTTAAGTTGAACTGGTGGAGCAGTTCCCGTTTTCACCTTCTTCTCACAGGGGACGAGGGTCCAAAGGCCGTGGCCGCGGGGGACGTATGGGCCGAGGTGGTATGCGGGGGGGCCGAGGGATGGTCAAAGCCTTTGGTCCACCAGGACGTGGGAGAGGCCGAGGGAAAGATGGCGCCATGAATGGATTCGGACCCATGAGGTATTCATTTGGATATGTTTGTGCCCAGCCTTTTGTAACATGTGCTCTCTTGGGGTGTTAAACTGTTTTTTTTTTTTGTTTGTTTGTTTGTTTGTTTACTGCGGTCCATGAGTTTAGTAAAAGGGAACCCTATGACCTTCTGTTGCAGAGGAATGGGGAGGATGAGACCTTATCCAGACATCAGAGCTCATCGTGGTAGGGGTGGACCAATGGGTATGGGTCCGCCACCTCCTCTGCCTCCCCCTCCTCCTCCTCCCCCTCCCCCCCCTATGCACTTCCGAGCCCCCTTTCCACCCATGCCAAGGTAACTTCCTGACACCGTTTTATATCAGTTTAGTTCAGCTTACTTTTTATAGTGTCACATCATCACCTTAAGGTACTTTACTAGACAGATGGGTCCAATTCATAACTTTATTTTATAAAATCCAATTTTTTCTTTTTAAAGATGGCTCTCCAACGTCTCTGGGTTATTTCTTTTCAAAATATTTTTTGGCAAATTATGCAAGTATCACAGATATGTCAGCTCTGTCCATGCTAATTCACTTTCTTTTCGTAAAAGTTTTGGTATTTAAGTGATCTTAGATTTGCATCAACAACTTCAAGAAACTTCCTTGTTTGCTCGACAAAGCATGCATGATTTCGCTTGTTCTTTTTTGAAGGCATGGGCCGCCTCCACCCTCCCCTCCAGGTCACCCTGGTTTCAGAGGGCGCCCACCACACCCGCGAGGCAGAGGCATGCCACCACCCGGCCCTCCACGCCACTTCCTCCCCCGCGGACCAAGAGGGTAAGACTTGTTTCAGCTCTAATTTACACCTTAACTTGTCGCTTCACATTTATTCCCTTTTTGTTGTCACACTTATGAGATCCCTTACTCTCTATGGGACCTTTTCCTCCCAATCGGTTCCAATACTGGTGCTAAAGCCCACTAAGTTTTTTTCCGTTTCCACTGACACAGTCAGGCAGTGGAGTTTAAAAATTGGTGCAGCCTAGGACAAGTTTGCTGCTGGAGTAGAGGAGCGAACCACATCCCACAGGAACTAGAATGGAAACCATCAGCCAATCAACGTCTGAGTTTCGTGTTGTTGCTGATTGGTCAAATTGAAAACAAACAGTAAAAAACATGAGTTCACAAACACCACTTGGTTTATGCAGAGTAGATAAACTAAGAAGTGTATTGATGCTAGGGCATCTGTGTGCAAGGATACTGGGATAAGTAATATTAGTGTGGTTAAATTGTCTCCACGCACTACGATTATTCATAAAAGCAGAACGAAATGGGGGAGAATCAAACATTAACTGAATGAGACGTCTATAAAGATGTAATGACATGGCTGTGACTTGGCTCTTGGGTGGTGGAGAAGCAAAGCTGTTTTTTTTTTTTTTTTTTTTTTTTTTTTTTTTATAGCACCAGTTAAAAACAGGCTGTAGCACCAGCCGCGGTTTTCAACCGGAACCTGTTTGGTGGAAAAGCCCTGCGAGTAAAGACTCTAAAGTCTTCTTTTTCCCTTAAACCTGCTTTAATTATAAATTTAACTTGCTCATATTTTCTTGGAATTTGATCATATGCTTGAAAAAATGACAGCATTATGGGTTTATTATATGCCCTGCTACAACAAACCGTTAGCTAGTTGTCAAATGAGTCATTAAATAGAAATATACTAATTTATTAGCATCATGAAGCCAAGCTATTTTAACAGTGCATGAATGACGAAACTGAAAAGCATATCTGTTGCTTCTCACATGTACAGAGTTAATTGAGAATAGTTTAGAGATGGCTGCTCTTACCAGAGTTTGCCCCCTACTGGCCAATGCCAAGTATCCAATGTGTGATTTTATCCTTTTACACAGCTACCACAATGGACCTGTCTCTCCTCCGCCTCACCCCCCACCTGGCAGAGGCCAGAGGTGGCCAGGCCCCCCTGGTGGCCGCCGATTTTAACACAGTCTGAACTAAAATCTAGAAAAAGAGTACCTGTTATTGTAGGACTGGCCTAAAATGGAGAAGGGAATGAATTGTCCCAGAACTATGTGTCATGCAGTATTGAATATCTATAAACCGCTCTGCGGCCAAGTATTATTGGTATTGTTTTCTGGCGATGAGAGGAAACTTACTTGTTCCACATAACATGATGCATAACTTGGCAATGTGAAAGCATTAACACATTGTGTTGCTCATAAATAATGTTGGCACTGCAGAGACTTTTGATATTGTTAAAAGCTGTTCGTAGTTGAGCTCGTTGTTCTTAAAGGGGAAAAAAAAACATGTTTCATAAATGTTCTGTTATTCTTGTCACCTGTTAGCCTTAACATTTTTCCTGATTTCTAAATAAAGACTAAAAAATGGTGACACTGTATATTTAAAGGTGGAAGAAGAGGGGGGAAAAAAGTACTGTACCCTCAAGGATTAATGTTACACCCTGGACCTCCCTTGTCTTTCCTTTTGTTACATCAAGATAGTTATGTATTATGTCACAAAATAATGCAACAGATATTGTTAAACACTTGCTCATTTGTCAAGTGATAAGACGACATTGAATTTGTCAAGTATTCGTGAATATTTACTTTTAAAATATCTTAAATGTGCAGCTATTTTAAGTTATGAGTACTGCTATTTGAAGGATTCATGTTGTCTCCAGCAATATATTGTGAAATGACACTAAAGCATTATACATAAATAGTATATTGAAGAAATTTATAAAGTAATTCAGTTTTATTTATATTCACTTTAGTTAAGTAGAAGTTACTTTTTACTCTGTTTAGTTTTTTGAGGTGTTACTTCATTATTCATTGTAATTAACATCACTTTTGTGAACCTGTGAATGTGTTTTATGAAAACGTTTAAGATATGAGACAGTCGTGAAAGAAAACAAAAATAAAACAAAAAATTAATAAACTCTACTTCTCCTTATTTGTTTATTCACAAACAAGTTTGAGAGTTTGAGGCGATTTTCATGTCAGTGCCTTGCAAAAGTCTTCATACTTATTGAACGTTTCCCGTTTTGTCACGTTGCAACCACCTACTCCAGTGAACGTTATTGGGATTTTGTGTGGCAGACAAACACAAGGTAGCGTACAATTCTGAACTGGAAAATAATGCTCGATTTTCAAACTTTTTCACAAATAAAAATCTGAAAAGTGTGGATGTGCATTAGTATTCACCCCCCGGCTGAATCAACCGCCTTTCGCTGTAATTGTGGTACGAGCCTACCAGTCAATCTAGAGGCTTAAATTCCCCCATCCTTTTATTTTTTTTTTCTATCTTCTACTTCACAATTATCCGCTACCTCTTGTTGGTGTGACATAACATTCTAAATATAGTTAATGTAAATATACGACAGAATTTATCATAGCATTACCAAATCTGAAAGTATGCAAGGGATATGAATACCTTTGCAAGGAACAATGAGCAGAATGAGTCACATTTTCAGTGTGAGTCTATATTATTTCATATTTTTAGCATTTTATCCAAGTAACTTCAGAGGTTAACCTTATGAATGCTTATATAGAAGTATTTCTGTACACTCTGGAGATTAAAATAAGCTTGTATGTTATGTAGCATATGCCTATATTTTTTTCCTCTCTTGTTTACGTAGTTTAGCTAAAAGCAGAAATTTACTGGCAAAAAAGGAAAAAGACTCAAATAAGGCTATATATGCTAACTGGAGAGCATGAAAAGAGTTTTCCAAGAAGTGTATTTGAATGCTAATGTTACTGGAGGATGTAGGACCGCTCCAATATCAAGGCTCTGAAATGCTCATGTCGTAATATAAAAATCAGTGGTAGCATGTCTAAAAGGAGGACATCATCCTGAAAGGATAAACTCACTGAGATGACTAAGGACTGTACATTTTCTGGCTGTTTTAGGAAAAAAGAAGATAATTTCATGTATGCTTCAAATGTGAGCAGGGTTTTTAGAAGATCTCAGCGCTGTATTAGTTCTGGTCTTATTTCTCAGTCAGTAGCATTTGAAGTTATGTCATCCAGTAGTATCAATAAATTACTAAATTAAGGAAAGATATACTTGGTTATTGGATTGTCAAATAAACAAGATAAGCTCTTAATTTCTGTATATCTCTGAGTCCTATTAGCTCATTTCTTCAAATAAAACAAGCATTACTCAATTGAAATCATATGATGCATTTAATCCAAACAAGGACTTTGAATCCTCTTCTAGATGAGTGTTTTTATGCTTCGAACCATACAGATGCTGCAGAATGATTAATTTCTGCTGCAGACCCAAGGGGGTATCAATTCCAGGTGCAGCCCCCCTCCCATCATCTGTTTATCTCCATCTCTTCAGCTCTTTCAGTATTTCTTTTTTTTTTTTTTTTTTTTTTTTTTTTTTTTTTTTTTTTTGCTACGTCTTCCACCTCTGCAGTCCCCTCATGTCTAACTGTGGTTGATTATAACAGACTGACTGTTGTTGTCTCCTGAAGGGGGGCACACAGTACAGTTAACCTCCTTGGCCCCAGGAGCCCAGACCCTCCCTCACATCCCTCCTCTCCTTCACCAGCAGCGTGACACCTGAGAAAATGCAACGCCTCAATCGACAAGGTGAGCCTCCTCTTGTGTCTTTAATACCTCTCCTACAAAGAGAGATTCTTTTTTTTTCTTTTCAGGACAAAAGGTGCAACCACATTGGAGTTTCATCACAAATGGAAAGATGTTGAGTATTTATGGGTTAATGTTTACATCTGAGCTCAAAATCATAGGCTTCAGTGCCTTTTTTTGTGAAATCAAGGGGCAGAAAAATGTACTGATGGCTTAAAACTTTATGGAGCAGAACAATATATCGAATCCCAATTGTCGTCTCAATATCCATGTGTGCAATATTATAATTGCAGGAGACTGCTGGGGTGTAAAAGTTGGAATGGGTATATTTTAATTTGAAGTTCTGCATATCAATAGGGAAACGTTGATGTTTAGCAATAGTATCGCAGTTACACATTTTCCTGATACTGTGCGGTCCTAAACGTCTACAAGGTTAACATGATGTGCAAGGATTACTCCTTCAGGAAAACGCCATTAATTCCATGGAACTGCTCTTTTGCAGTCCAACTCGAGTACTCAGTAACAAGCATAGTAAACTGTCTGTTGCACCAATGCTAACTTGACAATTTAAACTCAGTCTGTTCACAGACAACCATACTGCGCTTGTGTGCCACAGGAAATAGGAATTAAAAGCTGGGAAAGGTATATACACAAGTGTTCATAAATTCAGCATTTATCACTATTATTTACCTAGTTTCCAATTTTATCACTTTATTTGCAGCAGGAATAGTTCTGTAAAAATGAGGAATAATTGAGGAAAAGCTGTTTAACAAGCAAGAAAAATATAAAGCTTTTTTTGCATGTGCTTATTTTAATTTGATTTATTAAGTATGGTTGTTAAAGCCTATTTCTTCTCAGAAGAACTCCAAAGTCTCTGGAGTTCAGGCATTTATACGAAAAAATGTATCACAAGGTGCACATTTCTGACTGATTACTGAGCATCCTGCTAACATCAGAAAAAATATCATGCCCAATTAGTATTGGTTCACTTTGACTGTAGATGGGCAGAAAAATCTTTGATAAATCCCACCTTAAGTAATCTGACCTCCTGTACAAATTAAATTGTCGACTTTTTGCATGTTTAACATAGCTAATAAGCAAACTATGTTTTCATTAAATCACTGATTATCAGTGATTTAGTGATCAGTATCAGTGATTTTAAAATGTCCAAGTTGTGTTTCATTACTGTTAAAAAAAAATGCACATTTAGAACTTTGTACTGTGATGTTTGTGTGCCACATATTTAATAAACAAAAAAAAAATTAAATAAATGTGTGCAGGTCTTTTGTTGTATGTGAACATTCTGTAAAGAAATGAAAAACGTCAACAACCGATAATGTATTATGTCAACATCATAATTCTTAAAAATAAATAAATAAATAAGTAAATAAATAAAAAAGCTGGTTCCATGTAAGATTTAATGCAGAATTTTACTTAGAAACAAATGTTCATACAGTGCACTGGAATCGAACAGGAACAACATGTGTTTAACACTTTAATAAATGGATACAAAATATGAAGCTAACGTTCAGTAATCAGCTTTGTATGGAGATATTACAGCTTTATCTTTTTACAACTGGTTACACTTCTCCCAATAAAGAAAATGCATTAGATGACCTATTTACTGGATTTGTCATCAATAGGGTGGTCTTTCCACATGGGTTCAAGGATATGATTTGGAATCTTCTCCATAGTGGTCTGTAAATGTGAACAAGGAGAATAATTCAATTTCATGCATAAATTATTAACATTTTTCATAAAAGTTGCTGTTCTACTGGTTCTTCACTTCCTTACCTTTGTCACCTCCATGGCTACACCCTCAGGGAGGTTCCTCTGGATGTATTCAAGGTACACTTGCGCTGTGCAGCCTGTAATATGCAGTAGCTAAGAAGATAAACACGACAGTTGTTTAAATGACCACATTTTGTCACCGCTAATGATTGAATTTAACTTGACAACTAAAGCCTCCACCTCAATACAACGGTAGTGCGTTCTCATCTCATACTGAACTCTGTGTTTCTTGTAGATGTGCACTGACTTCAGGAGTGTCAGTCTCTCTATGTCCTTGGGAGGTTCAAAACTGGTGGAAAAGGAGTAAAAATCTTGACATTACAAGGTGTATATAACACTTTAATGAGCTTTTGATGTCTAAGTCACTGAGACTCACACTTTGCCCGTAGTGATGCCCAGCTCTTTAGCTGCCATGGTGGCAAAGAACTCATAGCTGTCCAGCACGGCTCTGTCATGAGCCTTGACCAGAACGACCACCTTCTGGAAGAGAGTGTCAGGCTCATCTGTGACAGTGATCTGTATGGAAGACAGAGCGTGTAGAAACCACAAACAACAAATTTAACAAAATTGTTCTTGAAAATAAATATTGTTTTAATTAAGAGAGATGTTAAAAAGCAGAAAATTGCCACTTACTGTAAAAGGTGTTGAAGATAAATATGCGGCTGTGTGGAAGAAAGTGCTTGGTGTCTGTACGAACCGGAACCTGCAGAGTGCAATATTACAGCTGTGTTAAGTATGCAGGTCTGTTTTACCTAATTTTAACCTCAGAACTGGTATTAATTTAAAGCTGCATTAAGAAAGGCAAATCAAATGTGTTGTACATTTTATTGACTTTAAGTTTAAATGAGTCTTCAATATAATTTCAAGTTATTGCTACAGAATCAAATCTTTCCTTATTCCCCCATTTCTGTTGTCTAAACATTGAGCAATTTTTTTTTTTTACAGTAATGCATCATAAATTTCCTTTACTTCTTATTTCAAATATGCTTTAAACCTGAGAAATATATACTGTATAAACAAAAGAAGCTACTCAAAATGTTATTATTATTATTTTTTTTAAATATAGGTAATTAGGTTTTAAATTGTTTAAAAGTAGTAACCGTATTAATTACTGTTAGAAATCTAGCAGCGAATAAAATAAACTTACCGAGTTTGACTGCATTTTCTGTGATTGAAGCAAGCACTCAAACCTCTCGGTCCCTATAAACAATAAAGTTAATGAGGCATAAATCTACATATTATGACATTCATGATGTTAAAGGAGCCACGAGTGACCGAAATGAGGAATTTTATGACCACCTATCTTCATACTGATCAATCCGACGACCAAAATTTTTTCTTAATTGTTCAAACAGGATATCTAAAGCAAGAAATTTAATTGTTAACATACCAATTGCGAAATTCCACTTGATAGTTTTGCTAAAGAGAATAATTCCCGTCTGAGAACCAAGGGTGCAGCCATGTTTTTGTAGGGGGTAGGGAAAAAAACAACTCATGTTTTTTTTCTGCACTGCCCCCTTGTGTAGTGGAGAATATACTACATCACCTCTGAGTGTATTTTTTTTTAACACCAAACGTTTTTGCGAGTATTAAAAAAACCAAACAACTTTTAAATATCATCTTCATTTTTAGCAACAATTTTATAAGCTTTACTGTATTCAGAACACAATTCATATAATGGAATAAAAGAAAAACATTAAAGGCAAATAAAATCAATATTTAGATTCAAAATAAAAAAAAAACATATTCTAACATATTCAGGTTTAGCCCATTAAATTGATAAAGAAAGTGTGCATTTTAATACTGTACAGACCAAAATTGACTGAACTAAATGTATAATGTAATGTATGAAATTTATACATTTTCTTTCTGTCTGTGAAGACTATTCACAATAACACAAATGTGTTATTGTAATGTAAGGTACAATATTAAGAGCATTAAAGAAAATGGTCTCAATATTGTACCTTAAATCTCTCAGTGGGTAAACAACAAAGACTTTTAATCCAATCAAGCCCTTAAAATCTAACAAAATCAAACTATAAAAATAATACCCAAAAATAAAATAAGAAATGACATGAAGAGGTTTTATTAATGCAAGTTATTTGTATTGCAGCAAGCATATAAGGTATTTATAATCAGAGTGTTTATACAGGTTAAGTGTCATTTATGTTTTATTACCTCACTTCAGTGGTTAGTAGCTGAAGTTGAAATAAACTAAAACTTATATTTGCAAAAACTGTACGTAAAGTATATGTTAAATAATAAAGTAATTAGATAAGACGTTTACTAAAATATAATTATTAAGTAACTGGACATATAAAAAGGACATAATAAAACTAATAATGTAATATTTTCTACAATTGCTAATAATAAAATATGAATAAAACAAAAACAGAAAAAACACACATAGACTATAATATTTGCTTGCCTTTTTAAATAACAAAGAGAAAAAATAATTATAAGCCATAAATTGATGATAAAACCATTGATTAAACCATCTCGAACTCAATATATCTCATGCTGCTTCCTGCATGGTTTATTTCAGTTGTTTTGTTAACAGTTGTGCTTCATTTTCATTGTTTATGTAACTATTAACGACTAATATATCATTTTTTATTTGTGTAAGATCTTTGGTATTATATTGATGGATGCTTCACATAAGTTCTTTGAGCTGATTGTGTCTCCAGCTATTTGTATTTATGTTGTTTGAATAATAGTATAATAGTAATAATAGTAGCAGCTAACAAGAATAATAATAATTAGTAGTAGTAAACGATACCAATTATTTGTATCAGTTTAATTTAGTTTGAATCTATTCCTCCAGTTGAATCTATTCCTGCTTTCCGTATCAGTCAGGCAGACTATGCACGCTGTTTCTGGGATTGTCAGCGGAGCAGTGACAACAAATGAAGCGTATCTCCTCTGACAATAAAGAGATTGTATTTTTATCCACACGTGGAGAAAGATCAAAGTTAAACTGCTACAGTTGTTGGTATAAATAATTCAGTTGGTCTGGGTCACGTGCCCGTCACGTGTCCCAGCTGTCGGGGCCCTGCCAGTGAACAGTAGCTCTGAGGCTGCAGGCGGAGGAAGCGGCGGCAGCAGCAGCAACAGCAACAGCAACACACCGAGCCAAGGTAAGCACCCCTATGCCCACTGGTGTTTCTGCGGCTTTGTTCACAACGGAGCTGGGTTTATTCTCACCCTTTGTTCACTACACCATCTAGCTGTCGCTGTATTTGTAAGCTGCCTTTAAATATTGAATAAACACTGGAGTAAACGGTTGCGTTAGCCGTAGCCGTGTTAGCGATAGTGCCAACGGCGGATGGACGGATAAAGTCTCCGCTGATGATGGGGCTTCGGGTTCTGCTTCAGCTAGCTGTTCGGCTAGCCAGTCAGCTTTACCTGATTGTTTTCTCTTTTTTTTACCCCCCGACACTCCATTCTTTGGTAGCTGTGTTCTAGATAATCTAGGTCAGATTGAAACACCAGTTATTCCGGCTAGATTCATGTCGCTGCTGAGATGTTTTGGTGTTTGGAGCCAGCAGCTCTACTGGCTCGACCCAACATCCAATTCTTGGCTAGCTGCTGTTAGCAGGCAGTGAACGGCTGTTTTCGCATCATCTAATAAACAACAAAAAAGTTCTTTTATTTAAATGTAATATTGCGTGTCGTGTCTTTTTCTATTGTGTAATAACAACAAACCGGCTCACAAGTATCTTTTATTTCTATTACACTGTAATATGGTTATACAGAACTGTTGTGATAACTGGAATATCTTGTATTGAATTGACTTTACATATATTTCGATCCCAGTCAACCAGCGGGGTGTCGTTTTATTGTCAGTGATCTAAATGTCTGCTTTTTTGGACGTCGTTGAATGTTTTTGTCCCTGTGTTTTTCACACTGACTGCTTTTATGCAAGTTTACACGTCAGTCAATCAAGCCTTATTTGTATAGATCCTTTTTTACAACTTCATGCAACTCAGGCTGCTTTAGAAGAATAAAAGCAGCTCTCCCTTTCTTAAGCTCCACCAGTCCGTCAGACAGAAAGCAGACGAGTTTCTCCTTAATCAGTAGGTAAGATACTGAAAAATCTGATGAAGAATGAAAGTAAAAATTGTGAAATAAAATTAAACAAAATAAAAGACACAATTAAGAAACAGATAAATACATTAAAAGTATAATTATTAGAGGGCTACTAGTTTTCCCTTAATTGGCTCTTTATTGGTTATCAGCACATCAAAGGCATATTTTCCGATTCATCAATTACATCAGACTGACAGCTCCCACATTTTTGGTGTGTTAAGCAGAAGCAAACAGCATGTACTTTGATATACTCTTTCTAGTGTCATAAAAATCAGATAAAGGTTAGAGAAATAATGTTTCGTGCATAAATGGGAATAATCTTGTAATTCCATTAAAAAAAAAAAAATCTAATCTAACTCTGTTAAAGAACTTGTGGCACAAATTTTTAAAAATATTTTTGTGATATAGCTTCAGAAAAAAAGACAAAAATAGAAACTGCGACGTCGAACTCAAAGTTGAATGGAAATCGGTATTGGCCAGAATAAAACCCCGATCAGTGCTTCTTTCCCTCTTTCTCCCCCTTTGTCTTCTAAGGAAACACTGAAGAATGACAAGTAAATGAGTTAAATCAAAGTCCATGATAAAAAAGAAAAAAGAATCATAATTAAAGTCATGAAAGACAATCTTCCATACCGATTTATGGGTTTCTTTAAGGTCCGACCTGCCAATTCTGATTTTGAGTGATTTAATGTTTTTTTTTTTTTTTTTTTTTTTTTTTTTTCCTAATTACTCACAACACAAAAGAGAGCAAATGTTCAACAGGCTCTTTGACAAACAACCTATGTCAAAGGTTAAATTTGATATCAGCATTTGATCTTGAGGTCAGAGCTGATCGAGGTAACATCAGTTCAGTCAGGTCTTTGGCCAATTAATTTGTGCATCTATTTAGAATATATTGTAAGTATTTGTGAATTTAATATAAGAAACAACGTTAAAATAAATGAAAAGGATACATTTCTTAAATGTTTATGTATTAAAAAAAAAGAAAACAGTTAAAATTATGGTTCTTATGTCTTGCAACTATCAAGGGTCTCCCCCGCCTCTTGACCAATGACTGCTAGAGATAGGCACCAACCCCACTGCAACCCTGCAAGGATAAGTGGGTATAGACAATAGATGGATGGATTAAAATTAAACCCAAATTTAAAAGAAAAGAAAAGAAAATGCTAATTTTAAAGAATTTGTCTTCAGTTTACCTCTAAACACTGTGACACTCAGGTTCTCAGTAGGTTTGCAAGTTGCATCGACATCAGCATCGGTATCGGCTGATGTCATTTTTAAGGTGTCGCTCCGGTAAATAAAACCGGTCCGATATTAACATCCGATGTTTTTTTTCCGCCTTGTTGTCGTTTGTGTTTCAGGAGGGGGAGAGGAGGGGGTTGGCCATGTGGTATTTGTTCAGTCATGTGAAAGTGATGCACTGCAGGATTGTAGGGGTGTTTAACTGAAGCAGAGAAGCAACGTAGGTGGTGTTGTCGCTTTTACATGGTGTCAAAAGTGTAGGGAAATATATATATATATATATATATATATATATATATATATATATATATATATATATATATATATATATATATATATATATATAAAATATCGGTTATTGGCCATAACAGCAGTGTTCATATCTGATATCAAATTTTCATATCAGTGCATCCCTAGTTTTCAGGGTGGACTATAATAGAAAATGGAGGTCTTGCTGTATGTTTTAGTTCTGACTTTTGAATTTTTTTAAAAACCTGCAACCAGAAGACTTGAGGAGGCTGGAGGGTTCCTACAATAAAATGGACGTTAAATAAAATGGAGTACATCTGTTAGGAGTCTGGCTGCAGGAGAAAACCTTTTCATAATATTATATTGAAGCGAAACAGAGGCTTAAATGATGAATTGTTTTTCTAAAATAGATAATTCTCTAATTAAACATGCTTCCGCTGGGCAGCATAGTCCTTGAACTATTTTAGGTGGGTGCATTAATATTTCAGTCAGTGGCTATGGGCGACAGGTGAGGGATTTTAGTGCCTTTCACAAGGTTGGTTTTATTTTTGTTTTATCTGGTCATTTCTGCGTGATAACATTTGTTGTTCTGTGTCACCCAGCAGCCCTGTGGAGAATCCCTGAGGCAGCTCGAACAAGCAGACAGGCTGACGTGATGAGGTTCCCCGGAGAAGCTGCTCCCTTGCGGGCTGACAGCTGATAGAGAGGAGTCCCTGCTCCTCCTCTCACACACGCAGTCAGGAACAAACGAGGAGGACCATGAACATCGAAAACAGACCCATGTGAAGAAAAATGTCACTCGGGCCAACTGGAAGCACTGCCCGGTTGAACTCACACATTGCTTGTTTTTGGGTGTAGAAGATGCAGCTTATTTTTGATGTCTTTTTGTTCCACTGCTGACATGAGTGTGGCGTTTTCTGCATTAGATGTCTAAGTATTTTTTTCACATCACTGTCTTTTGTTGCCTTGTCCCTGAAACTGCATCAGTCAGGCAGCTCACCGTTCAAATACATCACTATGACTTGAGTGCCTTTTGCTTTTGCAACCCAGTTGGCTAAATGACACAATTAGTTCAGCAATGCTAACGTCCACAGTTTTGTGATTTTGTTTCTTAGTTTCGGGGAAGTTTTTGATTGATCACCTTTAATCACTGTCGCAGATAGCCAAAGGAACGCATAAGTACTATGCACCGTTGTTGCTCACACAGATCCTATACAAAACCATTAACCTCACAGGAAGAGAGGCGCTCGTAACAGTACTCAAACCAAGACGAAGAACCTCTCCCCTCTCCCTGGGTAGTCCTTTTTTATTGAGAGGGTTTAGAAAGCTGCAGGGATGTTTGCTTCCGTGGAGCATGGCCCGGTGCTCTGTAGCGACTCCAACATCCTGTGTCTGTCCTGGAAAGGCCGAGTGCCCAAGAGCGAGAAGGAGAAGCCGGTGTGCAGAAAGCGGTACTATGAGGAGGGCTGGCTCGCTACTGGGAACAGCCGGGGGGTTGTTGGGGTGACGTTCACATCCAGCCACTGCAGACGGGACCGGGCCACGCCGCAGAGAGTTAACTTCAACCTCAGAGGACACAACAGTGAGGTAAATGAGGAGGAGTGGTTTTAAGAAATGTAGACTGCTTGTTCACTGTCTGTCTATCAAATCGATCTGTTGAAATCACAGTTCTGCTGAGCAGTTTTAGGTATTATATCCTGCACAGTAGTGTGAGTTACAATCAAACTAGAGCTGCAGCTACTGAAGTTTTCAGCCTGAAAAAGTATAGAAAATTTTTATTTATTTTTTTTTTCATTTACAAAGTCTGCATAAGTATGGAAAAATTAAAATGATTGGAAAAAGGTTAAGTTTTCAGACTTTATATCTTGTTCCGACATCTTAAGGATAAAATTCGGCTTTTCTGGAGAATAAAGGGCATTACACATTGAGATATATTCAGATCATGACTTTTATTTCTGGTTTGCCACATTACAACTTGAGTTTTTGTCAAACAAACTGATCATTTCTGTTTTTGCGGTTACTGATAGATAAACACAATAATTCAAATGTCAAAAAACAGTTCATTTTATATATATTTTTTGTTTTCTTCTACTCTAGATCCTTTGGCTTCTTTGTTTTAAACTGGACCCAAGGTTCTCGATCTAGGCTTAGTTCAGATACCAAACAAAGCTTTAAAATTCCTACTTTTTGAAATGTCAGACAAAGGTAACACTGATCGCCAGCTGTGATTTAAAGATCTGTATTTCATCTTGGATCAACGAGTCCAGACTCTTCTATTATATACTTTTATTATGGATTTCAGGTAGTGAAACAGCCCTCTATCCTGTTGTTGAAACAATGGAAATATTGTAGGAGCCCTGCAATTCTGAATTTTATGATTTTTGTGAAGCTCTGACCTGCTGATACATGTTAATACCAATTCCTATTTTGCTTTAAGAACTGTAATTAAAGATTTTTAACATAGTTTATTATTTAATTTCTGGATAAATTGAAAAATTGGCTATTCATTATGAATTGTCTGCAGTACAAATAGCTTTTATAGCAACAGATCACAGAGTTTCTCTCTCTGTAACTATAATGTCCTCCTGCTTATTATTAACAAGAGTTACATATCTTTGTATGCAAATAAATCAGTTTATGACTCTTTATAACTTTTAATCTTTTTACATGACTTAAAACTTCATCATATCTCAGGGCTTTTTTTTTTTTCTTGCATTCAATATAATGTTCATTCTCTTATTGGCCTTCATCGTAACTACAATGTGTAATTTAATAAGCTTTTTTAGCTTTAATGTAATTACTTAATAAAATCAAGTGCAGAGGTGATATTATACCTGTAGATTCACGTATTATTACTGAGTTTACATTTTAAGCTACTTTTAACGTATCTCGTTAACAGTTAGAGCGTTTAGCACTGTTAGCATAGCTTATTGTCGCATCAGTTGCTTTCTGTATTTGCCACTTAGCAAATAGAGCCTATTTAGGGCTAAAGTTTTTCCCAGAGCCTGTAAACATTTTCTAATCCAACATGTTTCATGACAGATGGAGATTTTAAGCACAAAGGGATAAAACAGAAACGATTTATTTCAGTAATCTGTTCAGCCTTCTTCTTGTCTGACAAGGTCCCTCTTGCTTTCGAAGTTAGATGGACGTACTGTGTTGCATTCAGTTTCTCTCCGAAGTCGGAGTGTGTTTAAATTGGGAATTTGGAGGAGTGAGAATTCAACGCTAGATCACCAAATGTGCACTTCTTCCATTTGACAAACGCAGAGTATTTAATTATACTTGATGCAGATCTTTTAAAAAAACGATTTTGTCTCCCATTGATTCCTTTCCTTTTAAGGTGGAGAACGTCATTCTGTGTTTTTCAACACAAAGATTGCTACCTTTGTTTAGTTTAATTGGAGCATTTGATTTTATTAAGCCATAACCAATGCGAGTTTGTTGGGGTGTAATCATTTAACAGATTTTTTTGGGGGGGTGGTTGTGGTTAGAGCCAAGAGTTCTTGACTCATGCTTCGACAGTCTTACATCAGATCTCGCTGCTGCTCCCAGTCACAACATTGCAGCGCTCCAGTCTCTGTTGTTGCTCTCGAGCCTCTGCGTGGTTAAGCTCTCCAAAGCTTCCCGCTACCAGTGCAGTCAGGCAACAGAGCTTGATCAGAAACATCAAATGACTAAATCCTGAGTCTAATATCTGTTGTGTGGGGGAACCGATTGTTGCCGTCAGCCTACGACGGAGCCGGCACCAGTGAGACTGCACACAGGTTGCAGCTTCTCGTTCTGCGGGTGTAGCTGCTGGTCAGATGGAGCATGGTGCTGTGTCAGCATTCCATAAGGCAGCTGAGGGGAGACTGGATGAATCCCAACAGGGAGTGACTGAGCCACAGCGAAAATGTCATTTAACTCTGCCCACTTGAACTCGGTCCAAACACTTATTCAGCTCGGCTGAGACGTCCCTTCTGTTGTTTTTCTATAATTAGTGTGTAGAAGAGCAAATTTAAGTGTATTTTACTCAGTTTTTTTGTTTATTTATGCTGAACTTGACAGACATGTACACAACAGTCCGTAAAGCGATCGTGGTATTTGTCAGAGGAGAGCGCTTAATTGCAACCGACTTTTAATTGTATCCTCTTTCATCTTCAATTTACTTCATATCCCTGATGATAAACGCTAAGATAAATAGGTTGGGTTTTTAAATAGCGCTGATCAAATTCAGAGCAAAATGCCTGTTGTTCCTCTTGTCCCAGAAACATTAAAGGGAACGGGATAAACATCCTACTTTGTATAAAGCTATCAATAAATGCTTTTAGAAACGTAAAATGCATCTCCTCATCATAATTTTGGTTATTTTACAGTGGTAGAAATCAAACAGCCTAATGAAGTCTGTGAAGTTTTGACAGATCTCTTTGCTCAGCAGTGTAATTTTTAATTTCTGTTCTTAGTTAAAGTGAAATAAAGCAAAGCAAATACAACAAAACAAAGGAATTTACCCCTAGGCTCCTGGCACAAACGTTTCCCAATGCTGTGTTAAAATGTGTTTTAGAACCAAACTCCTTCTGTGCTGTTTTTAAAAAGAGCTTTGTCAAGACATTTGCTTATCTTCTTTATCTGAGTCTTATCCTTTTGGTGTCCACTTCATCATTGATTCTGACATGTGTCCTAAATTAACTCAAGTCATGTTAGAAAAAAAAAAAAAAAAAAAAAAAAAAAAATCACACAGAGATGCACTTTTAACCTGTCCTGAAGGAAAAAATTGTTGGCTGAGATTGACCGCAGAAACCTCAACTTTGCTCTTTTAACCCAGTTGATGTTGAGACGTGCAGGTTTTTCTAGAAAAAGTGTGCCTCCAATAGGATGTGTCTTTTGGACATGAAAGAAAATCAAAGTTTAAGCGCTCAAATACTTTTTCAGTATTTTTGGGAAATTGAGTAAACAGATCAGCAGTGCAGGATCCCTTGTTGAGGTTGTCACAGGGGCAAGTTAAAGAGTAAGTGTGAAGTGTGGACGGTATGAACACTGCTGTCACTTGCTGGTGCTTCTAAAAGTCGTATCTTATACTAGAGTCATACATTCACATAGAGCTTCATCAGAATGAATAGACTGATAATGTGAGCTAGTGGATGAAAAGAATTAAAACCTAGCTTTTCCTCATGGGAGGAAGTTTCACACTCAGGCTTTTTTAGTCAGACAGTTTACATTTGTTTTGGTGAAAGACAATCATTCTTCCAGAGATTTGGAAAGGTATTTATGCTGGTATTTCTTGCATGCTGATAGAGATCAGAGATCTCTTCGTTGTCTGCACTTGGTATAATGTAGGACAAAGCATAATTGCAAAACACCAACCTTTTCCAGAAGCTGTCTGATGTGTTGAAGGATTATTTTTAAGATTTTATTGCTGTTTTTAGGTGTTGTTTTTAGCACTACCTCCTCTCTATATAGTGGGGACCTCATCCATTATTTAGCTCCAGTTGGAATGCAGAGAATAGCAAACAAGAAGCTCTCAGATGTTCTAAGATTAAGAAGCCATTTTAAAAGCATTCACAAGAGACTTCTTGGTGGACTCTGACCCAAAGGTAGGAGTCCCTGAAGGTCTGATCCACAGTTTTCTCTCTGACAAAGAGAGATAAGTGACTTAGGTCCCTAAGATAATCCAACAGAGACGTGTGACCTCAGGGTATAAAATTGTTTACCATTGTATTGTTTTGATTTGTCTTGCTGTGGAGCTTTGCCTCTGGTGGCCTAGATATTAATCCACATTGTGACTTTTATAAGATCACATGTTGTAGTGTAACTGTTTAGGTTTAGGTTTCTGTCCATTCTTCTCCGAAAGCTGCAGTTTAATTCATAGCTAAAAATGTTTACTCTTTTCTTTAATGAAGTAACTCAGTATGTGTTTCATTCTGTTTTCCCTTTTTTTTTTTGTTTTCTTTTCCCCATGCATGATTGCGATGTATTCAAATTTATTTTCTAGTAATTTTTCAAGAATGAGTCAGTGTTTACATTTTGCAGGGCTTCTATGCAAGAATCCACAAAATAAATTGTGTAAATTGACAGGAAAGAGGGATTAAACATTTGTTATGCACTACAGAGGCTTTATTTTCTACTTTATAGCAGAAATCTTAAGAATAAAAATGTTTTCTGTCAATGCAGCCAGCATGTTATCCTATCTCTTTGTAAAACTTCTAATTTAACTTCAACTTCTAACTTGCGTGTGATTTCCCACACTGTGCTGACGACTACCCTCCATTTATTCATGTTCCTACGAGTATTGTCTTCTACCCTCTCTGACCTCTTGACTCTAGACATCCTGTTCAGGCTTGAATCTTACTTGACCCCTTAACTGCCATTAAAATGGTCTCACCAAATGTGCTTAGGGCAAATGGCTGTACTGTGGTAATCCATCCTTGGAGAGAACATGTTGCATAACTCGTAGGGCTCAGCTGCAACCCCAGGTTCTCTTTGCTCCTCCTCCAAATTTACCAACAGAGACAGCGTGGCCTCCACGCTGCAAACGTACACTCACAGAGACGACTACACAACTCACTATTAAATAGGGTTTTATTACGTACAAGGCAGACTCATAAACATCTCAGGTTGTACCTCCCCACCCTGAAATTCCTGTTCCCGTTGCCGTTCTGTCACATTGCAGATCGTCTCACCCGGCTTTGTTCATTCAGACTTCCCTGCCTTTGAGTCAGCACACTACAGAGCTTTCCTTTAATTGAGTTTTGTGTCTGATTTAATATCTTGTCAGAGCAGGCTCAGAAGGGCAGGAGGCTCTGGAGGGGAGCGGACATCCACAGTTAGCTGTGACTTTTAAAAGTCACAATATGGGGCGATATTTTTATTTACTTATTAGAATTATATTTTATCGGGATCATTACTGTGTTACAGAAAGATTACAGCTGTGCTGAACTAATCTTTTTAATTGTGTAAATATTTTTGTAGCTTATTTAGAAACAAACACTTAACCTCATGCTAATCAATTGCGCTGTACTGTTTAGGTGTATTTGGAGTTTTGCTAACTTCAGTGCAAAATGAAGTTGTCTAAGGACTGGTGCTCACACTGTGGAAATGAATTACTCTCTGTTCTACCATAAAACACAGGCTCATGTTTAAAAACAAGTCTTCGTCATGTATCTGTAGAAGGTTGTGTGTTTGCGCGTGACTGTTTTGCCCTTTCTGTAATCTCTCCATCCCTTTGTTGTTGAGTGGTTTCTCATGTCTGTCTCCATGTGACGTCTGATCTCCCTGATCGCTGCGTCACAGCGAGGTGCTCAGGTGGGCTCCCCTCACCATCTTACACTAATCTCCACTCTGAGCTAAATTTACATCCATTCACAGTTTATTGTCACCTCTGTGGAAGTGCAAATACACGTGATGTACGGCCCGGGCATGTGTGATCCTTTGGATAATGTTTTTTCTCTCTTTTAATACTCATGAAAAGGAAAAGGATTGTAGAACATCCATACTTGGATACGTGTGTAATATGAAGGTATAATCTGAGTTTGATGGTACAATGCCATCTAAATAGTACTTCCTTGCTAATTGTATGACTTGATTGATTAGTTTTAATGTAAAACTTAAACAATCTAGAACTTACACCATAGCTTCCTGGCACCATCATGCGCACCGCTCCAAATCAGAAATAAAAAATCCGCACTTGAAATTCCTGAAGCTCAAAGTCTCACTATAAGCTTCTCTTCAATGTGTTTAGTTATACCCTTTAAATAGCAAATGTAGTTGTTTTTTTTTTTTTGTTTTTGTTTTTTTTTTTAATCGTTTGTTATTCAGGTATGTATAGCTGCGCTTTTTATCGTTATTTTGTGAAAATAAGTAAAAGGAAATTATCAGAAACATTTTTGCTAATTACACTCATTAAAGGATTAGTACAGAAAATAATAATAAAATTGTCATAGACTGATATTATATGGTATTTTTTGGATTTATTATTGGTTGCTTTCCCAAAGGAATATTCTGATTTGCATGCTTTTTTAAATTTTTTTTTATATATATTCTAGTTCCTAGTTTATGGATAGAGTGTGTCTAGGTTTTCCCAGCTTTCAGTGACTGATCTATCGGAGTCACACTTATCTAAGTGCCTAAGCCGAACTAAAACCTTGGCCTGTGTTGTGTATTTGAGTGTGTAAAGCCCACGTGCTTCGCTTAGTGAAAGCAGAGCTGCTCTTTTCTTAGAATTACTCCCTTGGGAATAGGCTGAGTCACCATGCATAAGACCAGACAGAGACTGGGAGAGCATAGAGCAATATAATAGGAACGATGACGATGTCAGAGAAGCTGGTCATTAACAGTTTGATCTGTGCTGCTCTTTGGCAGTGTTTAATGCCTTCCTCCTCTGCATCTCACACCTGAGGGCCATGATAACAGATGTATAATCACTGTGAGGGAAAACACAAACCCATGCATGTTTGAGTTACTGCTGTGAGACTTTACATTTTGCACAGCATTACTGTGTTTCTAAGCAGAATATGGTCTGAAATGTATAAAATCTTATTGTCTGTAGTATGTAGGATATTAGCAGCTCCTTAGTGACTTTCTCCAAATGAGGTTAGCCCACTTTTTCTATTTCCATCTAACATGATGCTAAATTTAGATCATTAAATAGTGTGAAAATCAATATGACTTTTCAGCTTTTTTTAGGCTTCAACTGATGCTTATTTGGAGCAAATTTCACATCTATCAGTATCTTGATCATAGCCGCTTTGTTGTTGATCATTTATCTATACAAAGCTCTGTCAGGAAAAATACAGTTCATATCACAATAACCCTGTGTCATGTGTTTTAACTGGAGTTGGTTTTTTATAGGTGGTATTGGTGCGTTGGAATGAGCCTTTCCAGAAACTGGCCACTTGTGACACAGACGGAGGGATTTTCGTCTGGATTCAGTACGAGGGCCGCTGGTCTGTGGAGCTCGTCAACGACCGTGGAGCTCAGGTTAGAAACGTGCCTGATGTGCTACTGCAATATTATAGAGAAACCGATATATCGTTAAAAATAGATGAGAAGGTTTCTTCAGTGCCCTCTGCATGTGTTAGCATACAAGATTTGTAAAAAGGCTAAAAATAAATTACAGGAGCTAAAAAAAAAAAACAACAACCCGGGAGATAAATTTAGATTGAGCTTTCCAGCAATAAGCCCTCCAGGTGAGGCTGATATGAGACAAAAAACAAATTCAAAAGATAAATATTTGGAAAAGCACCTCATGCTAGGTGTGATGGAGGATATGTGATGCTGTGGGCATTTTTCTCTTCTTGTTTTCTGTGTGAGTTTATGCTCCTGCAGTAAAAGATACATTTATTTTAAGGCTTTTTGCAACTTTAACCCAGCGTGCCAGTTACTGTGGAGGGCGCCATGTAAACTATTGAAAGTGTAACAGGACATAATTATGAAATCAGGTTACAAAAGTATGATCTGTAATATTTTATAGTTTAAAACAGCAGTTTTTTTCTTGTATGGTCTGGACAGAGAGACTTTTTTAAGCTATAAAGAAATCCATTCCGTATTAACATTGCCTATTAGTTTTATAAGATACACTGTTATGTTTTGCCCTATCAGTTAAACAACATTGCAGTTCAATATTTTAAAAAACAATTTTTCCAATTTGAAAGTTTCTGTTCCTATATTACAAAATGTTTTTGGAGAAAAAAAAATGGAATACATTTCTCCTAAAAATCAGTAAACCTCTAAATAAAACCTGATAACCTGCTGTTTTTTTTAATATAGCAGTAAGCTTGTATTTAAAAGGCGTTTATGTTAAACATATTAAAATCCAACAGTTAAGGTCTCTAAAAACTCAGAGTTTAAAGAATCGTTCATTTGTTGCTTTTTCTTTAACAGACCTCGTAGCAACATTTTACGATTTCAATTATGACTGATACGTAATGAACCTTGCAGGTGAGTGACTTCACCTGGTCGCATGATGGAACGCAGGCTCTCATCTCATACCGTGACGGCTTTGTCCTGGTGGGCTCTGTCAGCGGACAGAGACACTGGTCTTCTGAGATCAACCTGGAAAGCCAGATTACCTGTGGAATCTGGACTCCTGATGACCAGCAGGTAATGTACACACCCTACAGACAAGTCCTCTAAGTTTCCCGTCTAGATGTGTCTAAGTTGAATTTAGCTGATACTTCTTATCCCATTTAGCCCTGGGTGACTTTTTTATCTTTTAATTGCGCTTTTGAAAATCCATTGATCACTTTGGGTGGTTTTTTTTTTTTCTGGTTCCTTTTGACAGTAAATTTCAGAAATGATGAAAAATAATCTACTTTCCAAACTCAGTCTTGAAAAAGAATTTGCCTCCTTACAGAGTTCTTCAGTTTTTGCTTTCATGAGTTTGTTTTGTTAATGTTTCAGATTATCAAACCTAGTATTTAAATATCAAATAAATGTAGCAACCAAGTCCTGTGTGGAAAAAGTAATTACCCCCTAAAGCTAATAACTTGTTGTGCTACCTCTTCCAGCTGCCTTGAATCTTTTGCTATAACTGGTGATGAGTTTTTAATATTACTATGAAGGGATACTGGTCTACTTTTCTTTACAAAAATATTTTAATTAAGCCAGATACATGGCCTTTTGATCATGATGTCCTGTTTAAGGTTATGCCCCTGCATCTTAATCAGATTTAATCTGTACTTTGACTAGGCCATTCAAAAACTTTCATCAGAGATGATGTTTGGATCATCGTCCTGCTTTCATAACCCAAGTGTGCTTGAGCTTTAGGTCACAAACTGATAGCTGGACATTTCCGTCACAATTTTCTCCTAAAAAGGAGAATTCGTGGTCTCATTAGATCTGGCAAGTGGTACGGGAGCAAAGTAGCCCCAGATTATCACACAGTTACTGTCATGTTTGATTGTTATTGTTATTTTTTCCTCACCAAATGTAACAGGGTAGAAACCATTCAGAAAGTTCCACTTGTGTCTTATTAGTCAACAGAATATTTTCTCCAAAGTCCTGGAGCTCATCAAAATAGTTTTTAGCAAATGTGAGGTGGATTTTTTTTTTTTTTTTTTTTTTTTTTGTAAGCAGTTGTTTTTGCCTTGGAAGTCTTCTATGGATGCTAAATATGTCTTGTCTCTTTCTTATTGCTGAATCATGAACGCTGACCTTTAATGAGGCAAGTGAGTCCTGAGGTGCTTTAGTTCTAGGGTTCTTTTGTGACCTCCAGGATCCGTTGTCAGTGCACTCTTGGGGCAATTGTGACAGGCTGTCACCAGTGTTTTCTGTGTTAGTGGATAATGGCTCTCACTATGGTTCACATGTGTCTCTCAGCCTTGGAAGTGGTTTTTGTTTCTCATCTGTTTTACCCAAATCTTCTCCCCCTGCTAGAGTCACAGAGAATGAAAACCTTCCAATAAACTGATTCATAAATGGTTGAAATTTTGGCTGCTTTACATTAAGGCACAGCACATATGTCCAGCAGATTTAGACATTGTCAGCCAGGTTCACTGTGATCTGTTTAGTGAGCTGCAGTGAGAACTTGGACCACTCTGGCAGCTGTGGATGTGAGGAAAAGAGGAAATCCTGTTGCTTCCTATCTGATTGTATGCAATCTAAATATAGCCTGAAGTAAAGCAGGTTACTGAGCTGCTATAAAAGAAAATCTGACTGAAATTTAAAGGATTTAATATTTCACCTCCAATTCACTATGCCATCCTTATTGATAGATGTTGAAATTTTGACTTTTATTTACCAGACTGTGTTTTTACTTTTGGTATCCAAACAGATTAGAAAGAGAGTGTTTAAGAGATTATTTGTAAATGGCAGCATGTTCAGACATGTTTTTTGTGTTTGTTGACTGACTTTAACCAACTTTACGTTTGTCCTACAACTTTGTTGCTTTGCAGTATATAAAAGTTGTCTTTTTACTTGGTTTCTGTCCGATTTTGTTTATCTCTGTGAGTCTGTCCCTTCTCTCTCCTCTACTCCTTCCTTTTTTATCTTAAATATTCTTAAAAGTAATTGTGGTTGTTCTCCCCTTAGGTGTTGTTCGGTACAGCAGACGGACAGGTCATAGTCATGGACTGCCACGGGCGTATGTTAGCCCATATTCTGCTGCATGAGTCCGATGGCATTGTCAGCATGTCGTGGAACTACCCCAGCTTCCTGGTGGAGGACAGTAGTGAGAGTGACACAGACTCGGATGATTACATGCCACCCAAAGGTATTCTTCTCTGAAAGGGAGAGAAACCGGATGAACCCCTGGAATTATTTTTACTGTTGTAGACAAAAAAAAAAAAAAACCAGTATCAAAGCATCATTTTACATGCTGTTATTGACTACTGAAACAACAGTTAACTTCTTTGAAAAACAGGAAAAATGATAAATGCAAAAGCAACAAAGATATGAAAAATGATCCCAGGTTCAGCCTGTTACATCTATCCTTCTTCAATTTATTTATTTACTTTAAACAGCAGTATTAAAGTCTGTTAATCTACAATAATTGTTTAACTAAATGCGAAGACATTCTGCAGACTTTGAGAATTTTTGGTTTTAATAAACTTCTCCTAATTAATCTTCCTCAGGAAAACAAAACTTGGCCTGATTATATGGTTCAGTTTTCACTGAACCATACTTTTTTGATGTTTTTAGGGGTTTGCATCAAACAAATAATAGGATGAATAAAACTCCCCATTAGTACATTTCATTAATTGTACTTTGTTTTCTTTTTGTAATCCCACTTAAAATCTGTTGTCTTTGTTCATTTTTCTCCATGATGGTAAAATGCAGTTATCTTGTATGGGAGTATAAGGATTAAAAGTACGTCTGGCAAATTTTTTAGAGAATGCGGTACCTTTATAGATTTCTCTGTAGAACATTCTTGATAACATTTATCATATTTGGTATTGTTGCAATTATTATAAACATTCATTTGCATAAAACAATTTTCGCAATACTAATAAAAATATTAGGAACATTTGAAAAATATGCGATTAATTGTGAATTAACGAAGGACAGTTGTGCGATTTATCACGATTAAATATTTGAATCAATTGTCAGTCATATTTTGTACATAATTTTAAAGTAACCTCCTAAAAACAGGACACCAAACTCCCTGTGTCTCATTGTTCTAACTCTAGGTTAAAACCTGCAGTCAGACTTTAACATTTTCATTTTAGTTTATCCTGTGTACTGAAGTCAGGAAAATAAGACTTAAATGTTCACTTACAGACAAAAATGTAAAAAAAAAAAAAAAAAACAAAAAACATTTTGCAAGTGCTTTCATGATGTATTCCAGCAAAAATGATAAGCTTATTTTAATTGGTTCCCGTTTTATTATTTGTCTCCTTTTATTTTCACCCTAATTACTCCCAGTTGCCAATGTTGTTTTGTTCATGGCATGTCTTCCTCCCACTTTGCTATTTGTTCTTCCCCTCCCTTCACCACAAGCCAAGTGGTTAAGCTGAAAAGTGCTTACTTCATCAGAAAGGCTGGTTATGCTCTAACTCACTAATTAAACCGTTCAGTAGGAATTGATTGGCTCACATAGAAATTATCTCTCAAGTTGACAACTGGACCGAGACGCCATTCCACATCAGTCTTTTCTTGCCAAATGTCTCTGTCATAATATATTTTAATGACCCATTAATACTGAGCTACACTTCATTTAAAAGTGCATTTTCTGTCCAGTTGAGTGAATTTTGTCCTTTTTCTTTATACCATCAGCAGTTCTTACAGTATTAAGCACCATAATCCGGCTTTAAAAATCTCTCACCTCTTGCCTAACAGACCACTGTTGTCTTTTATGTTCTCTCAGTGCACAGCCAGAGACCACTTCTGACAGTCAGCTTCACCTCTGGAGACATCAGTCTGATGAATAGTTACGATGACCTCTCACCCACTCTGATCCGAACCGGTCTGAAAGGTGTTAGATTACTGCTTCCCTACCTTATTATCTCTTATTGTTACGCACTTCTATGTCTAAGTGGTTTAAGTTCATGTTAAATGAATAAATGCTTCTTTCCTTTTCTCCTGTGCTGTAGATGTTGTGGTCCAATGGTGCTCTCAGGGGGATCTTCTGGCGGTGGCAGGGATGGAGAGAACAGTCCTCTCCCCCGACACTCCCTGTTCTCCCCCCACCAAGAATGCCACTGTCAAGTTCTACAATGTTAGAGGAGATCATATCTACACACTAGACACACCAGCACAGGTGAGGACTTGGAGCTGTGACATGGAAGCTGAGTAGACATGTGTTCAGTCTTATTTTCTTTATTCTTTCTGGTCAGAAGCAGTCTTCAACTTTGTGGTCTTTTGCCTTGCTTCCACTGAGCAGTACAGGATGGGTTCGGTGAAGCTCGGTACGCTATTTAGTCTGTTTCCATTGTAAAAGCGACCTATATAACTGACCTGCACCACACCATTCCTGGGCCCCCTTCAGTTGTGGGTCCATAGGACAATGGTACGGTACGGTTAGGGTGTCGCTAATGGCGTCACACAACACAGTCCATTGACTGGGGGACAGAAAAATCATCAGTGCTTGCGACAAGCACAAGACACATTAGCGTGTCACGTTTGTCGCCACAATAGTATGGCGTTTGCATTTAACCCCGCCTGCTCAGTGAGGGTCTACTGGTGGTAGAAATATTGTCTTGACTACACCAGACCATAAAGTAGCGTACCAACCTGTGGCGAACCTTGGAAACAAGGCATTTCTGTCTGTAATCTGAATGTCACAAAGGGTGTCCCTCAAAGCTTTGTGTCAGGCCCTACAGATTACACTAATATTGTAGGTCAGATTACTCCAGATGCATCTTTCCAGTTCTTTAATGTCACACAAACATGGCTGCCTTGGGGTTCGCAGTTTGAGTTTGACATTTTGCAGTCAACTGTGACTAAACACTGGAAGAACAAACAAAAAGAAAACCTCCACAGTTCTCCCAGCTTTAGTATTTACACAGAGTACCACTATTGAATTTGTGTATTTTCATAAATATTTTTTTGTATTTTAATTGATGAAAACTTTTCCGATATAAAACATTTTCAAAAATTACATATTCAAATGGAGGCTCTTTTATGTGAATTTTTATAGCACAACACAGAAATAAAAACTCTAAAAACACGAGCAATCAGTGTTAATATCACTCTGGATTAAAAGCCAAGGAATAAAAGTATGTTGATTAAACACATCAACTGAGGGAGCTGGTCTTATGTGCAGAGGAAGCTGCAGCAGCATCTGGTCAGCTGACCTTTGGGAACCAGATGGGGCACTGCCATCCAGCAGATAAATAAGCCCTCTTTTTCACTTGTGATGGAAAAACTACTTGTTGCAGCCACCTTATTACCTCACATGTCATTATATAAATGTTCCTGTTGGCTGCTGCTTATCTAGGAGTACTGAGATTTATATTAGGGTGTAAACCTCTTACCCTTCCACATTACTTTATACTTTTTGGCCTCCATTGTTTACACACAGACTGCACGAGTATATTTTCATTTGTGACTCAATAGCTGGCTTACTACCACTGTTTCTAACTTCCTATATGCCACAGAGAAAAACTACAGCATCCTCTCACAGACTTGTATTAAGTGTTCCTTCAAATGAGGAATTTCAGTGTAATTTTTACTTGTGTAAGTAGAAGTAAAACAAAATTAAGCCAGTTGGTAGCAGAGATATAAGAAAATCTATCTGTAATATTACTGATTTTAACTTATTCTAATATAAATACAATTTTGGCTGCCAGCAAAGCAGTCTGAGAAATAATGAAATGACTCTTGGATTGACTTAGATGACTCTGAGATTCAATATTGTGAAATTTTCCAAGTGAAACACAGATATTTAAATACTATGATACTGAATTTAGTTTAGATCTTGCCATGAACGTCTAATACCAAGTACCTCCTTAAAAAAAGTATGACATTGTGAAAGTACTGTCTTCATAATTGTATTTGTAGAGCATCTGTACAAGATCTGGTCTTTGATTTTTACTTTTTTTGTATTGCTGTTTTTTTGTTTTTTTTTTAAAGAAGAAAAAGTCTCTACTTGCTCTATATGTTTGCAATAAGAATACAGTGTAAGATGCAGTGGTTTCATGTTTTCATTGCTGGTAACTAAACCAGAGAACAAAACTGCTGACTCAGTTTTGAAATGGGTAAAATAAAATCACCTCACTGTTTAGTGCGTTTTGTTGCTTTTTGGTTCGATACAAACTTCAATGTTGCTGCGTAGGAAAACACTTGAGCTTTTTCATGATCACCAGGTTCCCCTAGACCTCTAAAACCATTTTCTTATCCTCTTCTTATTGAAGAAGTTTCAATTTATTGCCAGGTCCCAAAGGGCTTCATCTACTCAGTTTTTATATGTTATCTCTGAGCTTTAGCTATACAATACAAATCAGGCTACAACTGTTATCCTGGTATTTGACTTGTAAATAGCTGATATTTTTTCCGAGTATCAACATTGGTACACAAACCACCGTTGTGAGCCATGCAACTCGGTGAAACATGTTTCGTTTGAATTTATCTCAGCTCCACCCTGACCTATAAACAGAGTTGGCGGGAAAACTAAGGAGACTGAACATTGTCCCCTTCTTCTTCACCATGCAGCGCCCCATCACTACGATCTGCTGGGGTCACAGGGACTCGCGTCTGTTCTTGGCATCGGGCCCGGCGCTCTACATCGTCCGAGTGGATCACCGGGTTGCGGCGCTCCAGCTTCTCTGCCAGCAGGTCATCGCTACAGCTGTAAAGGAGGAAAAAGATGTCGCCAAGCTCACCATGCCTTCCCGGCTCTGTACCTACGTCACTGCTGCTTTCGCCCCAACCATCAAGGTAACACAGGGCGGAGAAGCCAGTTAGCTCAGTAAAAGAATAGTGAAAGGCTGAAACAAAATGTAACTGGTACCGATTGTTGCACTGATGCAACAAACTTCATGTTTCCAGCCGCCCATCCCAGATCCCAACAACATGCGGGATTTTGTGAGCTACCCGACATCCGGGAACGAGCGGCTGCACTGCACCATGAAGCGTACGGAGGATAACCCGGAGGTGGGAGGGCCGTGCTATACACTGTACCTGGAGTACTTGGGTGGTCTGGTGCCCATCCTAAAGGGTCGACGGATAAGTAAGCTGCGCCCTGAGTTTGTCATTATGGACCCCAAAACAGACGGTAAAACAGGTGGGCCCGCATTTATTTTGTGTCAGTCACTTCAAAAATCTCATAGAAAATAATTGATAATTGTGGTAATTGGATTCATCACATTTTGAGCATCCTCCGGATGTTTTACTAAATAATTCTGATTGGAAGTGAGATTGGAATCATGTTTATTAAAACATTAAAAAAAATTGGAGAAACACTGAAGAAAATAAGAGAAATAAAAACAGTTTGAATAGAATATTGGTAAATGTTTTATTCTTACATTTTTTAAAAATTTCTGTACCTTTTCATTGTTGAAAAAAAGATGAAGAATACTGTCTGTGGCTTTTTAAAGAACAATTTTATGTTTAAGTGTTTCTTTTAGCACCAACAGATTCATAGAGTAAATTTTTTATTTCCGTTATGAGAGCTGCAGATTTATTAAACTGTGACTTCTGATATTTTGTTTCGTCAGATGAGATCTACAGCAACAGTCTGATATCAGCCATGATAGACAGCTGTAACTGCTCAGACTCCAGTGATATTGAGCTCAACGATGACTGGGTTGGCAAGAAATCTCCAAAGATATCCAGAGGAAGCAAATCTCCTAAACTTCCCAGGTAACTCAATAAGAGACCTGACCTGAATGCATACATTCAGGTCAGCAGCCATTATAGAAAAGTCACTTTTCTCCTTTTTATGTACAAGTGCGATTGAACAGCACTTTTAAGGATTTTGCAAAATAATATCCATCAGATTAAAACTAAAAAAGAGGTGGTTGGATTTTTTTTTTTTTTTTTTTTTTTTTTTTTTTCATATTTTATGAAAGTTATCTAATACAGCCTCAAAAAGTCTGCAGTGTTATCGAAAGATATTTTTTTAGTATTTAGTGAATCTTATGTAGGGAAAAATAAAAAATAGAATGTTCATACTTTATTTCTTATTCTGTTTTCTGAAGGATAATTTAAATTTCTGGAAAAATGAAAGTCTGTTGACACAGTTTTTTTTTTTTTTTTTTTTTTTTTTATTCAAATGAAGACCTTTGTTATTAGTTTTCCACAACACAACTTGAGTTTTGTCCAACTCATTGATCATTTTGCTTTTTGAGTTACTTGCACATAAACACACATATTCACTTCAGTTTTACTGGCTTCTAGATCCTTTTACTTTTTTCAAATTAGACCCAAGGTGACTGAATTGGTTTAGCTTTAGTATTTAAACTTTTTGGGGGAATTTTGTTAGCTAAACATATAGCAGATCACAAACTGTGATTGAAAGGATCTCCAGTTAATCCAGAATAATCAAGTCCAGATTTTAGAAATTATAAATTTTAACCATTCCAAATTTGTCTAGATGCCCAAATAACAGTGGAATATTGCTTGATGATTTCCTGTACTGTATCAAAAATTAAAGTGCCCATAAATTAAGAGGATTTGATTTGAACATGTACATAAGCAACATTTGGCACTAAATGGTACTAGTTGAAAATGGATTGAGTGGATTTTTAATAATTTAATTTTGATTGTTTAAGATGATGTTTAGGCTGTGGTTGGTTCTTGTTTTTCTGATAATGTAATCCTTATATTTGTATCCATTATATATTTATGTCCTTGATATTTTAACTAGTTTTATCACTTCTGCCAGTTTTTTGGAGTACCAACATTAAGTTGTTGATTAATTTATTTGTTGGTAGCTATCGTAGTAATACTTTAACTTCTGTTCTTAAAAAACTTGCATTCTTGAAATGCCTTTTCATTTTCCTACATTTCAGCCCCAAATTTATTTTTATTGGAATTTAAGTGATAGACCAACACAAAGTAGCATACAGTTGTGAAGTGGAAGGAAAATATACATGAAAAGAATAAAAAAATCTGCTGTAGATTTTCATTCAGCCCCTTTGAGTAGACACTTTGTAGAAGCAGCGTTCACTGCTGTTACAGCTCCGAGGCTTTTGGAGTTTGTTTCTAGTAGATTTGCAGATCTAGAGCCTCAGATCTTTACTCATTCTTCTTTGCCAAAGAGCTCAAGCTCAATAAAACTGGATGGAGAATATCTGTGAACATCAGTTTTTCAGGTCTTGCTGTAAATTTTGACTTAGATTTAGGTCTGGACTTTGACTGGACCATTCTAAGAAGGATACAGCTCTAGCTGTACGTTTAGAGTTGTTCTCAACCTGACCATGCTCCCTTCAGCCCTGACCAGCTTCTCTGCCCCTGCTGTAGAAAAACATCCACATCCAGGTTTCATAGTGGGGATATTGGTTTCATTGTGATTTGTAGTGTGCTACTTCACGGGATATCAATACTTTTG
Source organism: Anableps anableps (assembly GCA_014839685.1). Taxonomy (NCBI): domain Eukaryota; kingdom Metazoa; phylum Chordata; class Actinopteri; order Cyprinodontiformes; family Anablepidae; genus Anableps; species Anableps anableps. The sequence goes on along the minus strand of CM026086.1, from coordinate 18,891,383 downwards.
CAAGGCATTATATGTTAATCTATTACTTGATGAAAACTTTTACTGGAATGTTTTTTGTTTTTCTTGCATGCCTAAACCTTCTTTTTTTTATTTGCTACCTTCTCTGTAGAGACTTAGTTTGTCCCTTTACCAACAGGATAAATATTGACCCCAGAAAATCACCCAAACTGTCTCGTGCAACACAAGAGATCTCTAGGTCACCACGTTTACCTATAAGGAAACCCTCGATTGGTTCACCGAGTCTCTCACGGAGAGAATTTCCTCTAGACGACATCAATCAGGTAACTAGAAGATTGTTTAAATGTTGCAGGGCCCAGTAAAGCAGCTAGTTATAGGACATGCCGTCATACTTGGTTTCTTTTCATAACAATTTTTTTTTTTTCATGTTTTGCAGCAAAATTACCTCGCTCAGGTCACATCCAATATTTGGGGAACAAAGTTTAAGATAGTGGGATTGGCAGCATTTTTACCTACCAATCTTGGTGCAGGTAATTAATCAACAGCCTCTAGATGAACTGGTATTAGCTGCTTTCTTTGTTTCTTTGCTCATTTCATTCCTTTTCTTCTTTTTTAGTTATCTATAAGACCAGCCTCCTCCATCTGCAGCCCAGACAGATGACCATCTACCTGCCAGAGGTGCGCAAAATCTCCATGGAATACATCAACCTGCCTGTTTTCAGCCCCAGTGTTTTCAGTGAGGATGAAGATGACCTTCCTGTCACAGGCCCTGCTGGAAGCACTGAAGACAACCCCCCCTGTACTGTAAACATCCCTATTGCCCCCATCCATAGCCCCGCCCAGGCCATGTCCCCTGCCCAAAGCATTGGTCTGGTCCAGTCTCTGCTAGCTAATCAGAACGTTCAACTGGATGTCCTTAGTAATCCAACTACAGCTCCCGCTGGAGCGTCTGCCAGCGGCTCAGACCAAAGCCAGGATGCCATCTTGACAGCCCAGTACTCTGTACCCACCAGGTATTCCAGTCCAGGTCAGGTCATTTTTGGGGGGCTGGACGTAGGTCGGCTAATGGTTGGACCTCCACCATCTCATCACCCATCTCAACAACAACAGAGTCAGCAGCAGCAGCAGCTTCTACAACACCACCAACAAATTCAGCACCACCAACAGCAGCTGCAGCAGCAGCAGCAACAGCAGCAACAGATACTCCAGCAGCAGCAGCATCACCTACAGCAGCAGCAGCACATTCAACAGCAGCTGCAGCAGCAGCTGCAGCAACACATACAGATGCAGCAGCAGCAACAACTGCAACAACAAATGCAGCTGCAGCAACAGCAGCAGATGCATCACCAACTGCAGTCTCAACAACAGCACCAACACCATTTTCAACAGCAGCTTCAGATTCAAATCCCTGCCGCGTCCATGTCATCGGGGCAGCCTTCAGGAGCGACCCTGCATCAGCTGCAGCCGGGGGCCCTGCAGATACAAATCCCCCACCAACAAGCTGATTTAGTAGTTGACAGAACAGTGGGTGGAGAGCACGAGCACTTGCTGAAAATCAAAACCACTCGGTCAACTCCACAGCTGGCTGATGGCGATACGGTTGTGTTCAGTGCTCCTTTGGAGCTCAGCAAAATGAACCCACCACCTCCTTACCCCGGAACCGTGGCTGCGGCTGTTGCTGCTGCTGCTGCTTCACCATCAGCTTCCAATGCGGCTTCCAGCTCCTCATCTGGAACAGAAGGGGGCACCAGTGGAACTCCTCCCCCTGGGGAGCTCTGTGCAAAGAAGGGAGACTTCAAACTTTATCCCCCAGGTCAGCAGCAAGCACAGTACCCCACACCTCTGGGCTATGAGAGGATAACAACGTTTGACAGCAGCGGGAATGTGGAAGAAGTATGTCGTCCTCGAACACGCCTCGTCTGCAACCAGAATGTCTACACACTCCAGGGACCTGGCAACTCTGCCACGCTCAGGGTCACTTCCTCTTCATCCTCAGCTGCAGCTGAAAAGAAAATCCAGCTGCCCTACACCTCTGCTACACTTAACAGACTCACTGCACCCCGCTATTCCATACCAAGTGGAGACCCACCTCCATACCCCGATTCGGCCAATCAGAACAGCGCTGCTGGAAGGAATCCGAATCAGAGGCTCGACAGCAGTTTGATCCACGCCACTCTCAGGAGGAACAGCCGAGAGGCCGCACTTAAAGTCTCCCAGATGCTGGAACCGCCAAGACCACTGCCTCCTAAGGCTAAAAACAGTCCACTAGCTGCCTCCTTCCAGCAGAGGGTGCCAACGGCCTTATACACGTGCAGCCAGTGCAGCAGTGGATCAAGTGTTGGCAGTACTGCACCAGGCAGTGCTAATGGGATAGCAGGGGGAACAATTATCAGACAGGATTTCCCTCCAGGGAACGGAGCTCCACACAGCACAGTTATAGTTCACTCCAACAGCGCAGCCGCTCTTGCCTCCCAGTCCTCATATAATCTGATGAGTTCGCTTGAGGGATCTGGGAGCACAGCCGGGGGAGGGGGTAACAGAGACAGGGCTGAGTATGTTAATTCAGCATTTACTGAAGATGAAACACTCAGCCAATCACTGAGACATTTGGTAATAGGAGGAAATGATGCATCAGGACTCGTTGTCAAACGCCCACCTCCCTATCAGTGGGATCCAGCTGGCACAGAGGAGGTGTGGATACCCCAAGAGAGGACAGCAAATGCTCCCCCTGGAGCACACAAGCCTCCCCCTCTCATTCTTAGCCCGACTCAGCACTTGGATGTTACCAGACTGCCTTTTGTTCTTTCTCCAAAGTCTCCCACCAGCCCCAGTGCTGCATCATTCCAGGCTGCTGCAGCAGCTGCAAGCTACCAAATCTCTCTCCAGTACCCCCCAGCAGCAGCCTATGCTGGAGCTCAGCTCCAACCCATCCCAGGGTCACCGCGCCCCTGCGCCTCCCCAAAGGAGGTGGTGGCACCTGTAGCCCTCTCACAGCAGGATGCAACCCTCGTCTTGTCGCCAGGTTATTCTCCAAGCATGGCGAACCTATCCTGCTGTCCGCTTCCACCCTTGTATCCCGGAGGAAGTTCTTGTGCTGGAATCCCCATTCCTCCCATTGCCCTTCACACACCATGGGGCACTTATAACCCTTGTCCGCCTATGCCCAGTCCTGCAGTGCCACTACCACCCAAAGCCTCCCACATATCAGCAGACAAAAATGTTCTCTCACCTCCTCCTCCACCTCCACCACCCCCTCCACCACCAGTAGCAGAGCTACAGAGCCATGGGGCATTACAGGAGACAATGGCAGAGGCAGGGGAAGGTTATCAGGAGGTGCTTTCTTTGACTGAGAGCCCCGTGCCTCAGCGGTCTGAGAAGTTCAGCAAGAAGAACCGCAAGAGGATGGACAGTCGGGCTGAAGATGCTAACGTGTCTCAGTTAGCCGAAGGCAGCAAATCGAAGAAGGAGGGCAGGGCTCTGGGTGATTTTAATTCGCTTATCTCCAGCCCACGACTGGGAGGACGAGACAAAAAGAAACTGAAGGGACAGAAGGAACAGCAAATGAAGACTAAGAAGCTGAGTAAGGCCACCGCCAACAGTGAGTTCCAGGACAGTTCAGAAAGTGAGCCTGAGCTTTTTATCAGCGGTGATGAGCTCCTCAATCAGTGCCAGAGTGGTAAGAAGGGCTGGAAGAGTAAAAGGAACATGAGGGCTGCCAGTGAGCTGGATGAGATCAAGTGCCGGAAAGCCAATGAGAAGGAAGACAGAGGACTGGGGAGCCAGGGGTTTGTGTATGTGATGGCCAACAAGCAGCCTCTGTGGAATGAAGCCACACAGGTCTACCAGCTGGATTTTGGAGGCCGAGTCACACAGGAGTCAGCCAAGAACTTTCAGATTGAGCTGGAGGGCCGACAGGTGAGTTGGGTTCAGTTCTAATTTTGGAGTCTCAGACAGTACGTTCTCTGTCTGTGCAAATCTTAATGTGTGTTTCAACTTCTTAGGTGATGCAGTTTGGCAGGATTGATGGTAATGCCTACATCCTGGATTTCCAGTACCCTTTCTCTGCGGTTCAGGCTTTCGCAGTGGCTTTGGCCAACGTCACTCAACGCCTCAAATGAGATGTCCCCTCCCAACTCGCCCCAAGTCATCCCATGATTTTAAATGCAACCTGCTGAAGGAGCACAGTTGTTTGGTTTGGAGATTTACAAACTCTTACAGCAGATTTTGGAGAAAAAGACTGAAATCAACTGTGGCCAATAGATGGAAATGCAATCACACTGCACTACGCAATGCTGCCACTAGACATGGTGCAATAAGCATTGACTGCGTTTGTTTTGAACGCCATTAGATCTGCTCCGTTCTGAATTCGGTGGCACCCTTCAAGCACGTAGGGCTAAAGAGCTGAGCTTGGGTTATCATCATGCAAATAAATGCTGCTTTGGGTAGAACAAGCTTTCTTAGAGAGACAGATTGTCAAGGTGCAGTTAAAAAAAGCAGCAGTAATACTTGAAAACCACACTCTGGAGGTTAAATTACTTTTTCCAGAGCGCACAGGTACTACTGGGCACTGAAATCCATTGCTGTACAAAACTTTAGTGAAACAGTTACTACTTTATTAAACTGCTTTTGCTTATAGTTTATTAAATGAGGTTACTTAGTGGAGGTTTTTGTTCTATACCATTCCTGTTGTTTCTATCTCAGTCTGTTTTGGCTGGAATTAAGGCTGATATATGCATCATTTAGGAGCACTACTAAAAGTTACGACTTTTCACTGTTTCTGGAAGGAAAATCGGTCTTTGTCAAATCTGCGTTTGAAGGATGAAAAATGTCACCCTGCTACACTTAATAATTTATATGTACATGTTGTTTATCTTTCCAGATACAGATTTTTTAAGAAAATATTGTTATTGTTGAAGATATACAACCCTCATACTTTTTCATCCCAGTTTTTCTTACCGGCTTTATTTGGGGAGGCTGAATTTAAATATTGCTGTACACTCGGAGTATTCAGGTGGGAGTGGTTTACAGAATAGCTGTGGCTGACATATCCTATAATTGGATATCCACATAGGGTGACACTGGCGCCAAAGACGTCGCCAAGGCCTCGATTGAACAACTTAACCTCTGGCATGAAGTGATAATGTCACCTGCTGTCACTTCTGTGAAGTGAGTACATATTTGGGGGCAGTCCTTGCTCTTTAGGACCACACTAAAACATGTAAGCATGGGACAGGAAATATTTTTGTATATTTCACCTATGCCATTTCATATTCTTCTCAGAAGGCATGTAAATACATCGGAGGTGTAAATGTTGTGACTCAAACACGTTTACACCTCGGCTCCACTGTGTTTAATTTCAGGTGTGGAGGGAAGCTGGAACACCGTAAAATTACTGTTAAGCTAAATCATCATCGTCACTCAGTTTAATAAGACTACATTGAAGAATGAAGCTCAGAAAATCTATCCACTTCATAAGCTGACTGTGCAAACTGAGAGACGGGTAAAGCTGTTTAAGTGTTAGCGAGGATCATGGGTGGAGATAAAGTGCAAAGGACATATATGCATTCATTTCTGTTTAAGTACAATAACAGCTAAAATGTCCAGAAAAGTTTAGGCCTAATAAAACAGTGAAGGTGCTGTAGGGCTAAACTCTTAATTTGTGCCAAAATATCTACTCACAATTGTACGACAGATGCAGTCCAAAGGGGAAGAACCAATTCTATTTTGATCATTGAATTGATGATATTTTTACTTTTATAAGTGTGATCTTTCCTGATCTCAGAAAGACGCATGTTGGTCATTGGTTGTAGAAATACGGACTAAAAGAAGATATTATAAATCCTATTAAAGAGAGTAAAAATGAAAAAAAACTCAAGCATGTCATGACAAAATCCTTTTTGTGTTAGCTGTGCAATATTTTGTAGGAGAAAATTATGTTTTTGTTGCTTTCAACCTTGTTTTGATACCATTCTTTTAGTTCAATATCTGAGATTGCTGGTTTGTGCATTTTATTTATGAGATTATTTCCTGAAAGGAGGAAAAATATCTATACATACTGTATATTGTGGACTTTTCCCAAACTTTTCTTTTGTGTTGACAAGTCTGTAACAAGCCCAGGTTGGGGGGTTGGTAATGAGAACAGGCATCCTAATTTGAAGTTTGCTTTGGATGAAAAAAAAAAAAAAGATGTGAATGAGTAAGTGCCCAGTTTAATGTAGTTGGTAGACTAGTGTAAGTGTCAAGTCGAGGTGTGTTTGTGTTCAGCTGTGCAGTCTACCAATCCCATCAGTGTTAAATCTATTATATTTAAATGTGTTCATGGCTTCTACACATTCAACCACATTCTTCACTGAGTTGATGTTCAGCATTACTTATGGACTCGCTTAGGGATTCACTTTGAACCGATGATGAACTGTTGTAGATATTGTAGGATTTGACTTTTCTTTAGAAAAGATATGTGCTTTGTATTTGCAGGTGTAGACTTAACTGACAAAAACACTTGAAAAAAAAAAAAATCTGATGAGTATGGTGACTGAACGTTCATAGTGGATGGATAGTAAGGCATGCCATGTAAATTATTTTATAACTGTATATGTCACCCATCTTTTTAATAAAAATGTCATTGTTTGAGAAAATACCAAGTCTTGTTTCTTAAAATAACAAATTATTGTGTGGGGGAATTTCTGTATCGTGTAGTTCAGACAAACCCAGACGCTTTGTATGAAAAACGGTGTCTTTTCTTTTTGTTGGTATCTGTAGTTGTAATCTCTAATATCATTTATTTAAAACAGTCATTTTCCTAGGACCTAAGTTCGCCTATTTACCCTATATTCCCCCTTTACTAAAGCATATTATAGAAGAAATTAAATACTCGAACTAGCAGCTAATTTAAACTAAATTGATAAATGGCAGTTATCATTTGTCTATGTTTCTACCCTAGTCTATGGTCGTGAGCTTTGTGGCGAGACCGAAAGAACGAGATCGCTGATTAAAAGCGGCCGAAATGGGTTTGCTCCGCAGTGCCTGGGCTCGCCCTTAGAGACGGGGTGAGAAGCTCGGTCCGGGAGGGACTCCGAGTAGAGCCGCTGCTTCTCCACGTCGAGAGGAGCCAGTTGAGGTGGCTCGGGCATCTGGTTAGGATGCCTCCCTGGTGAGGTGTTCGAGGCACCGGCAGGAGACCCAGAGGAAGACCCAGGACACGTTTCTCAGCTGGCCGGGGAACGCCTCGAGATTCCCCCTGAGGGGCCGGCCCAAGTGGCTGGGGAGAGGGACTGGGTCTCTTTGGTTAGGCTGCTGCCCTCACGACCCAAACCCAGATAAGCGGAACACGATAGATGGATGGATGAATAAAGTCATGTGTTAATGAAAAATATATCTTAAAAATGGTTATAATTCAGAAAAAATAAGTTATTCATTTTATTTTTATCCAGCACATGTATATGCAGAATATGTATACAGCATATACATGAAACTGCGTAAATATGTATAAATTTGCATATATATATATATATATATATATATATATATATATATATATATATATATATATATATATATATATATATATATATATATAATTTTTTTTTTTTTTTTTTTTATCTCCACGCATATGCCCGTCTCTGTCCGTGGTCCTGATCTCTGATCACGTGACACTCATCTCGCGTGTTCCGCCTCCTTTTCATTTTAACACCTTTTTTTCTTTGTCTTTTCATGAAGCGACACAAACAGAACAGCTTCGGCTGCACTTTTAAATAAACGTCACAACAATACTGCATAGACAGGTCTCTGGGAGCTATTCGCTGAAGGCCGCCGATTGTGTTCTCATCGCCATTTTCAGCCGTCAAACACCTCGGTGTGACAATGGACACAGACTACTCGTCCGGCTTGGAAAACCCTCTGTACAGCGAGCTGAAATACTTCTGCAGGAAAATACAGGAGGCCTACAACGACCTGAAGGAGGATTTAACACCTTACCGTGATGATCGCTTTTACAGGTGAATCTATTTTGAACGAATCTTCAAAAATACATGATGTTTTTTGTTTTGTTTTGTTTTGTTTTTTTTAATCAAAAATAATTCTGTAAGGTAAAGGAAATGGGTTGAATATCAGCGTATTATGAGGACGGTTAATTATATGTGATTAAAATATACATTTTATTTTTACTATGCAATGCCAATCAACAATGGATCCTCATTAATTTGACGAAAGATTATCATATTTGTTATTAGCAGATCTTGCGAATCAAAAATTAAAACATAAAGGCTTCTTGATTATTGGTAATAAAAGCAACAGGTTTCGATGTTAAGTAACAACGTTTTAAATTGCTGAAAGCAAAAAACATTTCTTGTCTCAGAATACACTGAAACATGAAACAATCCCCAGAAATTTAAGGTGGAATTTGACGTGAGATGTTGTTATTCTACTCCTGCGCAAACCAATAATTAATAAATCATTAAATATTGGTCATAACTCAAAGTATTGACCTACTGTAAAAATATAGGAAATGTCCTGTGATATAAGTCGCTTAGAATATAAAAAAAATGTGCATGCAGAAAAGGACGCATACTACATAGGCTTCCTGATTCTGAAGGCCCCTTCGAAGTTCTCCTCCCTCTGATCTGCTGTCACGTGACATGCAAACTCCTCCCATTCGATGACGTTACCCCCCCTCCCAGCCGAAGCAGCTTCATGTTAACACACGGATGTGGATCCACGACGAAAATCTATCAGTTTTTCGCTCTGCCGAGACTGTAAACCGGAATAAATGGAGCTGTGAGTGTCTTTTACCTCCAGGGAACATACTGAAGACGCGTATTTGACGCTAAAAGTTGTAAGAATAAGCATTTAAAAACTACATCTGTCTGTGCTGTTAGCTTTGAAGTAACATGGACGCTGTAGTGTTGACATATCCGGCTCAAACCAAAACTGCATTAAACTTAAACCAAATGAAACGTTTCTGCCAGTTTTGTGTGTGTTTAAACCTTGATTATAATTTTTTTTTTACAGGCTGGCACCCATGCGGCTCTACACCTTGTCTAAAAGACATTTTGTCCTGGTCTTTGTGGTGTTCCTGATGTGCTTTGGCCTCACAGTCTTCGTTGGGGTTGCAGGTACGTCTGATGACGCTATATGATGCTCAAAAGTGTTACGTTACTGAGAAATTAGTCTTTCTACCTTCCTGTGTTCCTCACCGCGCCCATGCGAACCACCAAATCATTCTTGTTTGCATTGAATGCGGCATGTGAGACTTATAAGCTGAAATGCTTAGGTCAAATTTGAGAATCCACACTGCTTCCTCTTCAAGAATATCCTGGTGTCTTGTTCACAAGTGACGAAGGGATAAAGCTTGAGATGTATAGATAGACTGGTGACCATCTGCAGGAATGAAGTTGCTCCAGTCTGTTAGTTGATTAACTGGTTCACTTACAGTACATTGCCAAATTATTAGTTCTCCTTAAATGGTTATTTACACTTTTTCCATTACAACCACAAATTTAGATGTATTTTATTTAGCTGTTAATATTCTGGAATGTGTCTGGTCCATTTGTATACAGCTGCCCTTTACTTTTATACCCCTAAATGAAATCCAGTGCAACTGATTGCCTTTAGATGTCATGTAATTAGTAAACAGAGTCCATCTGTGCAGTCCATTTTGCGTTTTACCACAGCAAACACGTGGAAGAAAGTGCTCTGGTCAGATGAGATCAAATTAGAACTTTTCTGGCCTACATTCAAAACACTGTTATGCTGAAAAGTAGCGCTGCGCTTTCCCCACGGTGGAACATGGTGGTGGCAGTATCATCCTGAGGGGATATTTTTCTTCTGAAGAGAAAGGGAAGCCGTTCAGAGCTGATGGGAAGATGGATAGAGCTAAATACAGGACAGAGCGAGAAGAAAACATGTTAACCTCTGCAAATGACTTAAGACTGGGACAGAGAGTCACCTTCCATCAGGACTCTTAACACTTGACATACAGCCAGAGTTATAATAAAACAGATTAGATTAGATGCAGTCAACGTCTAAATCTAAATCTAAAATCTAAATCTAAGTTTTAGATATAAATTTGCTGTTTACACATGCTGTCCATTCAGTCTGACTCAGCTTGAGCTGTTTTGCAAACAACAGGAAAAATACAAATCCCTGCCACACTTTTCAGATTTTCAATTGTAAAAAAAATTTTAAACCATCTGTAATTTTTTTTTCCTGCTTTTTATTAATGCACGACCTCACATAAGCCTACCACCTAAAATCCTAATAAAATGAAGTTTTGTTTGTACAGTAATAAAATGTGGAAAAGTTCAGGGGATGGAAATACGTTTGCATGGCACTGTACATCTTTGGTCATGAGATGTGAAATAGAACTGAAAGAACTAGATGTGGTGTTCAAGCACTTGAAATGAGCTTCCTCTGTAGGGTGGCCAGGCTGTGGCCTTTTATCCGTAAAGAGCACTGTCATTTAAGCACCGCTAACAGTTTAACTGTGGCTCCTCCTTATCGACAGGGGCCAGTTGATGTGGTTCATTTAGCACGATGGCCCCGGGACAGCTCCCTTTAATGTTTTTCTGGACACTTGGTATTGGGAGGAGACACTGGGGCAGATCCAGAACCTTCTGGAGGAACTGAATGAGTGAGGATGTATGAAGTTCAGTGTGTTTTTAGCTGGAGGCTGGAAAACACAATTATACTTCACTAAAACTATTTCCACCTAACACAAGTACCAACATATAACAAAATATATTATTTACATCTGCAAGAACACACAGTAAGACCACCTGCAAGCAAGACACTGCTGTGTGTTTGTTTTTGGCCGTCTCCATAGCAACATATATATTAGTCCAGCTGAATGAACTAGCAGGTTGGCAGCTAGCATCCGCCCATTTAGATGATGAAGTGGTGGTTCTGGTGCATAACTGCCTTTACTGGGTCTGTGGCACAACTTTGAGCTAAGATACAAAGCTGTAATGGAAGTGGTGGGGACTGGAGCCATCAGTGGTAACCTTAGAGACTGAACCCAAGCTGTTGAGAGTCATTCTTGACCAAGGAGTCACGGGTTAGGCCTCGGTCCTCCAGCTGCTCCCCTCCAAAGTTCTGTTTGATCTTCCGACATCTGAAGGAAGACACTGCTTCTTCTAAAGTCAACAAATAGGAGCCAGGATATTTTAATTCATGTTTTGTTTATTTTAGCTATATGACATGGCAAGTTGCGTGTTGTTGCCTGGGATTCTCCAGAACAAGCTGGAGAGAGGAATGTGTGGGTTTCCCTCTTGAGACAATTGCCTCAGCGGCCAGACTTCAGATAAAAGGAAGCTGATGGAGGGATAGTGGTTTGATATTGCTCTATGTGTTAAAAAAAAATTCCTAATTCTCTTTAACAAGCTGCATCTTTTCAAAATGAAATGTCTCAGCACTGGTTCAAATGAGTCTCCCTCTTCCTACATGTCACATCTGATGTGTTTTTCTTTGTGGGGCTTTGAGTTGACAGAAATCATTTCTGTGTTTGTTTACTTTTTTTAGGTCCAAAGATTATTGCAGAGCAGGAGCATAATGGGGATCACTTCGTGGGCAAGAATGTTTCAGGAAAGGTGAGACCATTCTAGAACAAACTCCTGTATAGTGCCCATTTTCTGCAAGCCTAATAACGATAATGCAAGTAGTTTTACTTCTTTTGCTTTGGTTCGTTGCCTGTCTACACATAAAGCATCTGTGATCCATTAGATAATAATAATAATAATAATAATAATAATTCCTTTATTCAGTCTGGAACATCTCTTCTGTCTGGGACTCCTTTGTATAAACATAAATTAAGACAGGTTTAAGTAAATCCATCATCAATACACTTAAAAAAAGAATCAAAACAATTACAGTCATTACTTTGAAAAGAAAATTTGGCAGATGTTAAATATTTAGAACCATACAAATTTTAAGGTTCTTTTCAAGCAGTTTTCAGAAGAACCCTAAAATATGAGGAGAGTTTCTAAATATTGATGGGGTTTTTTTCAGATTCAGAAAGCTTTATTAATTCCAAAGAGCATTTTAGGTGTGCAGGCAGGTCCATTGGTTTAAAAAAATAATAGAAATCGATAGTAGTACTCTGAATATGCATTTTCTTGGAAGTACTACGAGTGTAATACAGAGATTCTGGAGAAAAAGGTGAATGTCAGTTCTTGTGAAAAGGAATATTGTTACAATAGTATAATCAATGTAATTATTATATAAAAAGGTTTAAACCAACAATACTGTTTATAAAGTTATTATGATAACTTAAAATCTAGGATGATTTGAAGCCTATTACAAAGATTTGAAGCAACAAAAAAGAAAGTTTCACCATAAACCATTATTTTTTTTTATCTGGACCTGGTATCAGAAATATTGGTATTGTTTGCCAAAAGGTTTTAAATATTTGGAGGTAAATTATTAAAACTTTTCCAACAAATGGCAATATGTACATTTTTCTCCTCTACTTTAAAGAACTCAATCCTTCAGATTCGTGCAGGCTGCATTGCTGAGTCCTACAGGCCGTGTTCTTCAGTCTTTTCAATAGAAAGAAGGAAGAATGCATATAAATAATTTCACCTCGTCTAACACACACACAAAAAATCCAGTTTAACAGATGATCAACATGAATGTTTAGAGATCAGTTTTCATCTAACCAGACTCCTAAGTCTAATTCTTTATACAACAAACTGTAATTATGTTAGATTGTAGCTTCAACTTCTTTACTCACATTAATGTTTTGAACTGACTAGTGATGAGACCATCAATAAACAGCTACAAATGCTCACCCATACAAAGACAAATAAACATAGTTTATTTTTAAAATTTTATATTTCATAATAATTTGATTTTATTGTATCTAACTTATTGTGTAATTGATGCTTTTAGACTGGGCCCTTTAATTTAGTTTCTCCACCTCTCAACACCTACAACCAGCAGCTGTGGCTCACCTGTGTGATGCAGGCTGGACACAACAACAGTATGCTCTTTTGACCTTTATATCTGAATGCACTCTGATGGCTTCACTATAAATCTTAATGATCTAATAAAACCCTACCTCTTTCTGTAACAGTGAGAGACTTCAAGCAGCCCTTTGAGATCAACGTTGATCTGAAAGGAGTGATGCAGGACGCCAGTGTGATGCACATCAAGAATGTGCAGCAGAAATCACGGACGCTGCACTGTGCCGCTGTAAGCATCGCTCAGCGTTTTGCCGTGTGTTTAAAAAAAAAAATAGCGGACACACAAGATCAGCGTCGCGCAAAAGCAAGTCCGATCACTGTGTTCAGTACAGTAACGCAGCGTTTTGGTTTGTTTTTTTTTTCCTCTGTGGAACAGAAATGTGATGAGATCATTGTGCTGCATCTGGGTTACCTGAACTACACTCAGTATAAGGTTGCGTTCAGCCTCAAAGGCCTAGAAAACGTCTCCTATGACATCAAGGTTACATTTGTGGTAGGTCTAAATCATGCGTTGGTGTTTTTTCACTTCTTTTGATGTTTTTTACTGGGTACTCGCAACATTATTTAATGTTTTTCCCCTTCTCTTGAATTTATTTCCATTCTCAGTGGAAAACATACAATACCACCTTCTCTCAAGTGGAAATTTGGTTCCGGTTTGTCTTTGTGGTTTTAACTTTTATGGTAACGGTAAGAACGTTTTGTTCTAAGGATTAAAATATTTTAGCCGATTTAGTCTGAATGGAAACAAAGTGTGACAGTTAATATTTCTCTTTTTGCTCTAGTGTATGTTTGCACATTCTCTGAGGAAGTTCTCCATGAGGGATTGGGGCATTGAGCAGAAGTGGATGTCTATTCTGCTCCCTTTGTTGCTGCTCTACAATGGTGAGTTTCCATTAATATCAAAATTCACAACTAAATATTCTTATCTGGAGCTCACCAGAAAATGCTGGTTAACTATAATAATTTAAATCAAGACGACTACAGTGACAACTCAGGAGTTATGAGAACAATATAGCAAGCTAAAAACGTGCTGGTTTGTTCAAGTTTAGAGTAAACGTGAATTTAAAAGGGAAACGCCGAATTTTAAGTCGTGCTCTATTTTTGTTGTTTTTCCAGATCCGTTCTTCCCGCTGTCGTTCCTGGTGAACAGTTGGTTTCCAGGGACCTTAGATGCTTTTTTCCAGGCTCTCTTCCTGTGCGCCCTGCTCCTCTTCTGGCTCTGTGTTTACCACGGCATCAGGGTTCAAGTGGGTGCAGTCTCTCATTGCTCTCCAAGTGTTCCCTCGTTCTCCAGCTTATTTTAAATGCTAACCCTCTTACTGTTCCTTTGCAGGGGGAGAGGAAATTCCTCACCTTCTACCTGCCCAAGCTGATCATCGTAGGTCTGCTGTGGCTCTCTGCCGTCATGCTTGGCATATGGCAGACGTAAGTGGGACCACTAAATATTCTCACCTTCATTCAAACTGTGACTTGGGACAGAACTGAAAAGATCTTTTTCACTTTTTCAGCGTTAACGAGCTCCAGGATCCCACCTACTTGTACAAAGTGGATATCGCAAACTTCCAGGTAAAACTGGTGCCTTTAGTGCCTTGAGTTTCTAAACAATTTTCAGGAAAAATGTTCCATAATTTAAGAATTTTAATGCAACATAGCATGAACAAGCTCCTTTCTTCCTTCATCAGGGTATGAAGATGTTCTTCCTGATTGTTGTTGCCCTCTACATCCTTTACCTGATATTCCTGATTGTCCGAGCTTGTTCTGAACTAAAGAACATGCCTTACTCAGGTATCCCAGCATTCCTCACTTCTCTGTATTTCATTCAGTATTGGGCTTTAACCATGGCAGCGTTAATTAGCAATAACTCTTTTACCTCTAGATCTTCGGCTTAAGTTTTTGACAGCGCTGACCTTTGTAGTCCTTGTTATAAGGTACGTTAAAGGAAGTCTGTTAATTTTTATTTTAAAAACTTCGTATTTTGTTTTTTATTAATCCTTCCTTCTTGCAGCATGGTCATTCTGTACCTGAGGTTTGGTGCCAAGGCTCTTCAGGATAATTTTGTGGCTGAGTTATCTACTCATTATCAGAACTATATCCTTTGTATTTTGTTCAGTGTCTGTTTAAAATATGCATAATCTTTCGGAAAACTGCGTGTAGGTTTTGTATTTGTCCTTAATTCCAGACATACCAGCTGAATTTTTATCCTTCTATGGCCTGCTCAACTTTTATTTATACACATTAGCATTTGTGTACTCTCCCTCAAAAAATGCCCTGTATGGTAGGTGATGCCTTATGATAAACTAGAGCATCTTTTGGCTGTCGAATATTTTTAATTAACGCAATAATCCAACTTTCCCAGACTCGCAGCTGAAGGATAACCCCGCCTTCTCCATGCTGAATGACTCGGATGACGAAGTCATTTATGGGTAATAGTTTTCTGACATGTTTCGCCCTTTCCAGGGATGTGATAAATTATTTTAGGCGTGATCAGATGCAAACCTAACAGAGCTGTGTGTGTGTGTTTATACAGGAGTGATTATGAGGACATGCCTTTACAGAATGGACGTGCTAACAAAGTCACAACAAAGTACCAGGATGACAGCGACAGCGACTGATGCATCCGTTGGCAGATCACTTCTCTTGTCTGTTCAGGGTTGGAAACCACGAGGATTCAGAGCAGATTATCATTTGTGTGCATCTGCACGTGCAAAGTGGAAACAACAACAAAAAAAAAAAACTGTACATAAATATATATATTTTTAAAAGAAGATAAATTACATCTCTACTGAATGTACTATACTTTTGAAAAGGGAGTAAACTGCTCACAGAATGGCAACATGTACTATACGGTATCGTACTGGTATCGTAAACACTTTTCCCCTCATATGTGACTTTTTTTTTTTTTTTTTTTTTTTTTCCATCCTGATAAATTGAAACAAACAGGAAAAGTGCCACTATGAGTTGGAGGTCCGAGTTGAAACGTTTTAAAAGCTTTATGTTAAACCACTGTTGTATGTCTACTTTATATCATTCCTTTTTGCTCTTTGACGCTCTAAGAATAAACCACAAGATGCAACTCTGCAACACTACAGTTTCGATAAGAAATAAAATGTGCTTCAGGGAACCCATTCATAAAACCTCTTTAACCTCAGATGGAGGGGATGTTAAAGAGCCTTAATTTCAGCAGGTACCACTACTCTTACCACTTCGGAAAAGCAGCTGTAAATGTGCACTTCTGAAATTTTATTTAATTTGCCAAATAGTGATTTAATGCTGTTAAGTTTTGTAAGGATGAGTTGTGGGGATTCATCTACCAAGCAGCTAGTTAGTCGATTATCCCAGCATGTACAGAACAGTGACCCAAATATTTCTGCCTTCGTTAAACCTTTTTTAATCCAGAACTTCACTGATATTGCCAATGTTTGACTTGCTGCCCTTTTCTGTTTTAAGAGTCAGGAGCTTATGGACAAAAACAGCCAAAACAAATGTATTTCTGTTCAATACAGATGTTTTAATCAAGATGGTGCCTTGTCTTTACTCCTTTTCCACTCTAAATGGGCTCCAATCTCAGATTTGTAAATGTAAATATGTAGAATTCCTTGTAAATGTTGCTCATGTTGGCTAAACATGGTTGTTTTTGAAATGTTTCTTTATTGGTTTAAGGCTGTACATATGGCAGTGTCATGTGATGTTGAAATAAAGCAAAGTGGATACAGACATATTAGGGTTGTGTTTAATTACACTTAAATAAATGTAACACTTTATCAAATTGCACCCAGCAACTTGGTGGAAAAACCAGAGAAAATTCAAAAGATTTTTAACAGTGTGTTGTGGCTTTAGATGGCCAGTCCAAAAATGCTGACGATGACATACATAGACTTGTTTTCCCATCTCACAGTGCAGCTTTCTGTTGGATAAAATTGTGGAAAAAGTATTAGCTCCTTATGGATTTCTCCTGTTTGTGTGTTTTCTCACTTAAATGTTTCATTTCAAATGTTAGAATCAAAATCAGATAACTTGAGCACACTCAAAAAGCCATTTTCAAATATTTTCATTTATTAAAAGGAGAGAAGTTATCTAACCAGATCCTATGTGGAAAAAGTCATTGCATCCTAAACCTAATAGGTGGCTAGTTGTGCCACCCTTGGTGTTCGTATTTGCAAAATTGCATACATTTCATTTTATTGGAGGGTTTCAAGCATAAAAGCTCTTTTAAGATCATGCCATAGCATTTCAATTGGATTTAGACCTGGGCTTTGACTAGGGCACTCCAAAACCTTCACTTTGTTTATTTTGAGCTATTCCATATTTGATGGGTGTGCTTTTGGATCGTTGTTCTGCTGCCCAACCCAGTTAAGCTTGAGGTCCCAAACTGATGGCTGGACAATGCCCTTCAGGATTTTCTGGCAGAGAGAGCGGTCAACTTCCTGAGGCCACAGAAGAACCCCAGACCATTACACAACCACCACTGTGTTTGACTGCTCAGATCATGTTATTTTCCTGAAACGCTATTAGTTTTACACCAGATGTAACTAAAGCCACACCTTCCAAAAAGTTCAGCTTTTCCCTCAATCCACAGAACATTTTCCCAAGTCTTGAAGATTATCAGAATGTCTTTTGGCAAATGTGAAACGACCTTTGTTTTCTTTTTGGGATGTTGCTTATTTCTGAATCATCAACACTGACTCCAACAAGTGGTGTCTGCAGTGGTTTAGATGTTTTGAGTTCTGTCATGACCTTTTGAATGGGTAAATGTTGCAGTCTTGGACTAATTTTAGTAGGCTGGCCATTCCTGGGAAGGTTCACCACTGAAAGCTGGATTGAACTGTTTATTCTCTTAATAAATGAAGTCCTCATTTAAAAGCTGTTTTGGTGTTAACTCAGGTTCTCTTTCTTTGATGACCTGAAACATTTCCAGTTCTTTTCCACAACCTTGTGTAAAATTGACCTCATCAGTATTTGCAGTATTTACTTGTTTATCAATGCATGAATAACAATTTTAAAACACTAAAACCACTAACAAACAATACTCATAAGCTGTATGATCTGAAGAAAAAGAGAAGTGCTTTTACCATCAGTAGTGTTGTCCCAGAAGCAGGTGCTGGCTGTTTGCAGCCCTGCTCCATTCTTCTGCATGATGATGCAGTTTGCTGAAGCAAGCACAAAATGTCTGTTCACACGTATTCAAAAACACAAGTAGAAATGTTATTCGTAAATCACAGGTCTATATACCGATGTACTTGAACGGCTTTCCCAGCTTGCTGAGCTGAATGAGGCACTGCTCCACCACACTGGTGGTCCACTGGTTCACTCTGCTGTGCTTGTAGGAGTTTTCTCCTATCACTGTTTCTACAGCCTGCACAGAACCAGACAAAGTTTTAACAATCTTATATACACCTAGAAAACTTCGAAAAGTTAATGTAAATGCTCTGCTTCCGGTATATGTTTGGTATTTTTGTCCCCACCAATGAAAAAGTCAGAATAAAAAAAAAACGGTGCCTAGCAACCGTTAGTGTCCTTGGCAACCAGTTATTGCCGATCACAAATTTCACAGCTAAAGGGTTGAATCGCTCGATACAAACATTGACAGATTTCATTAGCTAAAAAAAATGACAACTGATTATGTTTTTCTTACACATTTTATGATTTTGTTCACTTCTTCAACGACGAACACGGTCTGGAGAGAAACAAAACAGTTTAGCCAAGCCACGCAGCTGCTCATATGAACAAGAGTCCTTTATAACATCAAATACGGCGCATTTTTAAACATTTATGCTATAAAAGTATAGTACTGATTAGTTTTAAAGGCTTCACTTCAATGAGAGACGAATATTGAGGAAACAATCTACCTTATCTTCAGTCAGGTAATCGTCCATGGTTGTGAACGTTGCTGAAACCGGAACCAGAATCACGATAAAATTATTCTCTTCAAAATAAAATGTCTTTTTGGACGAATCAAATCCTCCGTAAATACTTTTTAAAAAACGAACCATTGCTAAGTAACATTTTATTGAACTAAAAAAATAATTTAAGGTAATTCCAAACCAAATAAAAAGAGACATGAAGAAACAAAGAATGGGTGCAAATACGCAGCATGTAAAATTAAAATTAACCCAAACATAATTCACTGAGTGATGTAAAATGCCCTTTCGCACCTTTACATACCATGTGAATAAATAATTGTTTGCGTGAATACATGTAAATATTGTACTAATGCAAACAACTGAAAAATGTATTAATGAACTGGCTATTTATAGTTATTAATTTTCTTGTTTCATGTCTACCCCTCCCCCACAAAGCCTTTCTTTCTTTTTTTTTTTTTTTTTTTTGCACAGTGAAACGCGAAAGCTTCAATTACAACTGAGGAAAATCGCAGATTATAAAACAGTGAGAGAAAACGAGTATAAGTCATTATAAAACAGAATATGGAGAATAAATGCGAAGAAGACATATAACCTAAATTAGCTATACCTAAAAATTAGTTATCAAGCAAACGTTGTGTATCGTGTTTGTCAGCTTGCACAATTTTAGAGAAAAGACAGCTCACTCACCGCGGATCAGCTTAATGTAATCTAATTTGTTATAATTATACTGCACTCCTTGCGACCCTCAGAGACAAAGAGTAGATGATGCAACATTTGGTGTTTTTTTTTTTTTTTATATCATGTTCACATTCCAAATGTTTTTAAAATTAGAGAGGCAGATATGCTTTTAATGGAAGTTGTAAGACAACTCATCCATTACGGTTGCAAACTGGCAGTAAAGTCTTATTTTGAATATAAAGATTAACTGGAAGTCGAGCACAGTTTAGCACCGCCAGCTTTCAGAAGTAACTGTAAGGCTGTTTTGATATGCTGTTTGACAAAAATCTACTAAAGATCGTAATACACCGTGTCCAGCTGACGTTTTTAAATCTATTGCAAAAATTTCAGATTTGTAAATGTAAATATGTAGAATTCCTTGTAAATGTTGCTCATGTTGGCTAAACATGGTTGTTTTTGAAATGTTTCTTTATTGGTTTAAGGCTGTACATATGGCAGTGTCATGTGATGTTGAAATAAAGCAAAGTGGATACAGACATATTAGGGTTGTGTTTAATTACACTTAAATAAATGTAACACTTTATCAAATTGCACCCAGCAACTTGGTGGAAAAACCAGAGAAAATTCAAAAGATTTTTAACAGTGTGTTGTGGCTTTAGATGGCCAGTCCAAAAATGCTGACGATGACGTACATAGACTTGTTTTCCCATCTCACAGTGCAGCTTTCTGTTGGATAAAATTGTGGAAAAAGTATTAGCTCCTTATGGATTTCTCCTGTTTGTGTGTTTTCTCACTTAAATGTTTCATTTCAAATGTTAGAATCAAAATCAGATAACTTGAGCACACTCAAAAAGCCATTTTCAAATATTTTCATTTATTAAAAGGAGAGAAGTTATCTAACCAGATCCTATGTGGAAAAAGTCATTGCATCCTAAACCTAATAGGTGGCTAGTTGTGCCACCCTTGGTGTTCGTATTTGCAAAATTGCATACATTTCATTTTATTGGAGGGTTTCAAGCATAAAAGCTCTTTTAAGATCATGCCATAGCATTTCAATTGGATTTAGACCTGGGCTTTGACTAGGGCACTCCAAAACCTTCACTTTGTTTATTTTGAGCTATTCCATATTTGATGGGTGTGCTTTTGGATCGTTGTTCTGCTGCCCAACCCAGTTAAGCTTGAGGTCCCAAACTGATGGCTGGACAATGCCCTTCAGGATTTTCTGGCAGAGAGAGCGGTCAACTTCCTGAGGCCACAGAAGAACCCCAGACCATTACACAACCACCACTGTGTTTGACTGCTCAGATCATGTTATTTTCCTGAAACGCTATTAGTTTTACACCAGATGTAACTAAAGCCACACCTTCCAAAAAGTTCAGCTTTTCCCTCAATCCACAGAACATTTTCCCAAGTCTTGAAGATTATCAGAATGTCTTTTGGCAAATGTGAAACGACCTTTGTTTTCTTTTTGGGATGTTGCTTATTTCTGAATCATCAACACTGACTCCAACAAGTGGTGTCTGCAGTGGTTTAGATGTTTTGAGTTCTGTCATGACCTTTTGAATGGGTAAATGTTGCAGTCTTGGACTAATTTTAGTAGGCTGGCCATTCCTGGGAAGGTTCACCACTGAAAGCTGGATTGAACTGTTTATTCTCTTAATAAATGAAGTCCTCATTTAAAAGCTGTTTTGGTGTTAACTCAGGTTCTCTTTCTTTGATGACCTGAAACATTTCCAGTTCTTTTCCACAACCTTGTGTAAAATTGACCTCATCAGTATTTGCAGTATTTACTTGTTTATCAATGCATGAATAACAATTTTAAAACACTAAAACCACTAACAAACAATACTCATAAGCTGTATGATCTGAAGAAAAAGAGAAGTGCTTTTACCATCAGTAGTGTTGTCCCAGAAGCAGGTGCTGGCTGTTTGCAGCCCTGCTCCATTCTTCTGCATGATGATGCAGTTTGCTGAAGCAAGCACAAAATGTCTGTTCACACGTATTCAAAAACACAAGTAGAAATGTTATTCGTAAATCACAGGTCTATATACCGATGTACTTGAACGGCTTTCCCAGCTTGCTGAGCTGAATGAGGCACTGCTCCACCACACTGGTGGTCCACTGGTTCACTCTGCTGTGCTTGTAGGAGTTTTCTCCTATCACTGTTTCTACAGCCTGCACAGAACCAGACAAAGTTTTAACAATCTTATATACACCTAGAAAACTTCGAAAAGTTAATGTAAATGCTCTGCTTCCGGTATATGTTTGGTATTTTTGTCCCCACCAATGAAAAAGTCAGAATAAAAAAAACGGTGCCTAGCAACCGTTAGTGTCCTTGGCAACCAGTTATTGCCGATCACAAATTTCACAGCTAAAGGGTTGAATCGCTCGATACAAACATTGACAGATTTCATTAGCTAAAAAAAAATGACAACTGATTATGTTTTTCTTACACATTTTATGATTTTGTTCACTTCTTCAACGACGAACACGGTCTGGAGAGAAACAAAACAGTTTAGCCAAGCCACGCAGCTGCTCATATGAACAAGAGTCCTTTATAACATCAAATACGGCGCATTTTTAAACATTTATGCTATAAAAGTATAGTACTGATTAGTTTTAAAGGCTTCACTTCAATGAGAGACGAATATTGAGGAAACAATCTACCTTATCTTCAGTCAGGTAATCGTCCATGGTTGTGAACGTTGCTGAAACCGGAACCAGAATCACGATAAAATTATTCTCTTCAAAATAAAATGTCTTTTTGGACGAATCAAATCCTCCGTAAATACTTTTTAAAAAACGAACCATTGCTAAGTAACATTTTATTGAACTAAAAAAATAATTTAAGGTAATTCCAAACCAAATAAAAAGAGACATGAAGAAACAAAGAATGGGTGCAAATACGCAGCATGTAAAATTAAAATTAACCCAAACATAATTCACTGAGTGATGTAAAATGCCCTTTCGCACCTTTACATACCATGTGAATAAATAATTGTTTGCGTGAATACATGTAAATATTGTACTAATGCAAACAACTGAAAAATGTATTAATGAACTGGCTATTTATAGTTATTAATTTTAATAATATGTTATATTTATTCCCGAAGATTCAGAATTACATCTTCAAACAAGTTAACGACACAAACTTCAAGGAAAGTCTGCCGATTCGTCCTTAAACACTAGAGGGAGACAAAGCGCACATTTTTTGAGCAAATATTTAATTATGATTTAGTCCTTGGATATCCTAAAAATGTCACTGAATATAGACATTTGTTCAGCAAATAAATAAGTCTCCAACAGCTAGAAAACCAATAATTTTATATTTTTAAAAAAGATTATCTGGTTTGTATATATAAAAAATATATATTGGAGAACAGACACCTTAAATTAAAAAAAAAAAAAAATTGTTGGTACATTACATTTCTCTTTAAAAGAGAAGACCCTGTGTCCAGTTGGAGCAATTTTATTTACAAAACAACTTTTCAAAAATAAAGTCAATCAATGTTGCAACCAATTTCTGGTTCTTTTCTTCCTTGGGCTTAATAACCAATTATAGCCTATTACCCCCTCCAAATATCCTCTCAGGCATCACCTCTAAAGAAACCTTAATGTGCCTGATACATTTTATTTTTACTACTATTGTAAAGCTTTGTCACTTTTCCTTTAAGAATGATTTACATGCAACAGTTATCAACTTTAGGTAATCCAATACAATAAAAAAAAAACTTGCAAAGCAACTACAGTGTAAGTGAGTTAGAATTTTCAAAGAAAGAATCAGCAGCTGTCCTGGTTCACCAAACTGCTACAAACTAAATGACCCCCCTCCAAAAAAACAAACAAAAAAACAATGCAAAGCAGTCCATAGTACAGGAGTTGGGTTTTTTTTTTTTAAATAGATGGTCATTTTTGTGTGATGGGGAATGAATTCTGGTCCATTAACTCTCCAACTCTCTCCTGCAGGGTTTGAACCACCTCTGCCAGGATGAAAACATGGGTGTCATCCAGATCTTTTAGGATGAACTTCTTTCCCAAAGCCATCGTTTCGTCGAGGTAGAGGAGGAACTGTTTCATGGCAGGATCACTGGTCCAGAGAGGAGAAAAGGAAAAATTAATTTACAAAAAATATATATATTTAAAGCAAATGTTCTGAGAAACTGGTAAATCTACAGTGATAAATATGGTTATACATGTAGCTGGTATAGACATCACATTAGGCTCAATACAGCTGTTACACAGAATCAAAGTTACTTTTTTTGAACCCATAGGTAGATTTGTTTCGCAGCAGAAATCAAAATGGCATCCTCACTTATCCATAATTTTAACCCCAGAAGAGCAGGTACAGAGCTAGACAGGCAAATAAGAGCCTTCATAACAAAAACTACAGGAGAGAAAATAGCTTCCCTCTGCTGTCAATCTTTATGTCAATCTTTTAAGTAGGACTTGACACCTCCCCACGCAGCAAAAAATAACAGAGAGAATCTATCAAGTATTGCTTAGCGGAAGATAAGAAACAATGCAAATGAGCTGAGGACCGCTATAAAAGCAACCTGCTTCCAGAACAGCAGAGCCACAGGCTTGTCGTATCCATGTCACACTCCATTGATGCTGCAATTCATGTTAATCCGAGCCCCGACCGAAGTACTGAGTGCACATATTAAACAGTACATGGCCATACTTTCTGTAGGCTGACATTCCTGTATTAAAAAATATTTTTATTGTTTTGGTTTTGTGTTCAAAACACACTACCAATGCAAATAGTAGTAAACCCTTTTCAAATGTGTATTTTCCAGGATTAGTCCATTTTCAGTCCAAGAAGACTTGAGGTTCAGACTCACCATTCAACAAGGACTCCTTTGTGGACGTTAACCATGTTGACAAGCGTAGAGGTGATCGACAACGCAGTTCCTCAGCTGCGACGAACTAATGGGCTAAAGAATCGGCAGCACAAAGAAAACACGACATCCATCACAGTTAATAGTTAGCGATTTGCGTATTATATAAATGAAGGAAATTAATTTGACTGTAACAAATGACACACGAGAAGAGACATACAGAGAACCAAAGTTATTCTTTTATATGAAACATCTGTTGGCAGATGTTAGCTAACCCTGCTAACGATAACTTAGCAGGGTTAGCTAATTTAGCAAGGGATGTGTTCGGCTAAATAACTGTTTTAAATGTCTAACATACCAATTAGCTCATTATCAACCCACATACCTGAAAATATTTAATATTTCTGTAGAATTACGGTAAACGACTCCTCAGCGCAGCTGGTAGCAACCACCCAACTTTCACAATGATATAAATGTACGGCGTACGACAAGTGACAGTCTTTGCTCATACGGCATTTAAACGAACCCCCCTTTTTCCGTTTCGGAATTAAAATTCTCTTTAATTAAATCCAAGGAGCACATAGGTTATGGAGAGCCATTTCATTCAAAATTAAATAAATAAATAAAAACCGTTATTAATACATCATTAATAAATATTCTATGAAATAAATAAATGTCCCCATGAAATAAAACAAAATACATATTTTGCAGAGTAAAAATATTAATATTGTCTGGAAATCTTCTTCATTATACCAAAACAAAAAAAGACAATCTGGTAACAGAAAATAAAAATTGCAACCAATCAGAGAATGATTGACTTTATTCCTTGGTGACGGTTCTAAAATGGCTTTCACAAAAAACGACTTATTTTATGTTATTACAAGGGCTTGTGGTCATTATCAACGTGTCTACATTCCGTTCCTTTAAAAATAATCCTATAATTTAAAGCTTTTTAGTTCTTTGGCATTATTAAAGGTGATCTTCTTATGTTTTATTGTCAGTTGTTAATTCAAGCACATTTGTTATTTATGTTTTATTTTTATTTCAGTTATTAGTTTTGGCAAGTACTACTATATCATTTGGTATATTATAGTTCATCATAAATACCTTCAACTTTTCATGTTTACTATTTATTTTTAGATTACTATAGGGTTTATATACTTTTATTAATTTTATATACTTATCAAGCGTTTCCTCTATAATCAAAACAATTCCATTTTCTCAGTTCATCACCCCTATAGCTTATTGATTTATGTTTAATTTTCTCATCTTTTTTGTTTTGTTTTTCATCTGGTAACTTAATTTGATCATTTCTATTGTGTGTGTCTCTCTCTTGTTTTGTCCATCTGTTTTTAAACCTTTAAAGCACTTTGTATTACACTTGGCTATAAGAAAAGCACTCTGAAAAGAAAGTTTGATTGATAGAAAAGACATTTTACACCTGAAA
The DNA here is from genome assembly GCA_014839685.1 of Anableps anableps. NCBI lineage: Eukaryota > Metazoa > Chordata > Actinopteri > Cyprinodontiformes > Anablepidae > Anableps > Anableps anableps. The sequence goes on along the minus strand of CM026086.1, from coordinate 18,865,645 downwards.
CTCTGTATCCAGCTTTCCAGCTGAGTAGCTAAAATTTGTTTTACAAAAGATAATCCCTAATGATAAGTTAGGAATTTTCTTCATAACCCATCTAGATGCATGATTTTTAATTTTTCTTAATCTGCTGTTATTACCAACACAAAAACTCAACAGGCTTCTCAGAGATGACAGTTTTACTGTACTGCGACACAAAATCTGAGATGTCCAAAAAAAAAAAAAAAAATCTCCAGCTTCACTCATTTATTGGATTTATTGTCATCAATCTGCATTTATAGTAGTTTTTCGGCCAGAAAATCAGTGATATCAGTAATAACTTTAACTGCTTGATTATCTTCCAAGATAAATCAAGAGAGCTGATCTGATATTAATTCAGAGCCCTCTTTGGTCAAGCTCAGAAAGGAACACATTTTTGGCACAAAATCTGTACAATTCATGAATATAAAAATAAAGCTTAACACCAATATTCTGGTCCTCACTACGAAGGAGTATTATACAAACGAAAAAGTCCTTCTTTTATTCTATGTCCAAGGATGAGCTTACTTGTAAACATGGCAATGGCGACGTGTGAAAATGAAAATTCTCAAAATGTGTCTGATTTACAGGAAATACCTACATAAAAAGTAATCCCAATTTTTCAAATCACAGTGGACACTTATTCACAGACATCAATGGGTAAAACAAGTTTCATTTAACTTATTTGATTATGCTAGTTCACTTCTCGCAGTTATTCGTGGTGGTCTTTGTTTATGTGCAACAGGGAGGAAAAGTGTCATTTTAGGTTTGATTTAAGGGTGTAGGGTGATGGTCAGCTTCAAGTACACAATAGGTTGAATCATTGTTATTGTGCTTCTGTATTTGGGTCACTGGCTGATGAAGTGTTGCAGTGCTTCTTGGATAAACTGCAGGCTGCGTCTGTACAGAAATGAGTCTTTCTTCTCTGGCTTGCAGATGTTCAGGTGATCAACATCCACCTCAATGAGCTCCCCAAAGCCGAGATCTGGAACAAAACAAAAACGCAATCAAAATGAGAAACAAAGGAAACGTGGCGTAGGCTCAAGAGCTACATACCAGCTGATTGTGTTGGTACCACCAGAATCTTGATCATGGGACCGATGTTTGTTGGCCGGGTCTCTGCAAAGCTCAGCACCTTGATTTTATTTTCTTTGGCAATATTGAGGAAGCCCTCATTCAGACAGCGGAGAGCTGGTGAGTCTTTAAACACATTTATTGACATTTTAGAGACTAAACTAAAACCAAGTCTTGCAGCTCAGAATGGAAACTGGAGACTCACCCTTACAGAGTTCCCTGACTTCTATAGAGGGAAAGAGGAGATATCTGACATTGACAGAGTACTCTGCCATGAAGGCGCCATGGTGAGGAACACTATAGAACATAATTCCCTTAGTGTTCTTTAACAATCCCTGCAGATCTGGGTCATCAGCTGCATCCAGCAGCATTTTCTTCACAAGCAATCCTAACAGAGAAATCAAACACAAAAGGGCACATCAGTAAAAATTACATTCTTAAGTTGCATTGAAGAAGTTTGAGGACATGTTTGTGGCAGAATACCTCCCATACTGTGAGCGACCCAGACCACAGGCCTCTCTCCAACTCCTGCGAGCTTTAATTTGCTTAGCAGCTCTCGACTTCTGTACGCCAATGACATCCTGATGAGACAAACAGAGAAAAAAAAAAAAACCTCTCTGCATAACAGTAAACTTGTGGATGTGGAACTAAGATGCTGCTTTTCTCACTAGTGTGTTTGGGGTTAAAAACACCCAAAAAACACCCATATGGAGGACAGCTCCTCTTCAGCAAAAAGCAATGTGACCTCTTCCAAGTATTTTGATGGATTCAACCTGAACCATGACCCCTAGTATGTAAGAAATGGGCAAGAGGCAATGGAATGAGAAATATCCCCATACCATGATGCCTTTGCCACTGTACTTCACAGTGTTCTGTCCTTTGAATTCAGTGATTGGGGCTCGTCTGACAAACTATATGCAGCCTCCAGAACCAATAAGAACAATCTTGTGTTTTATTTATTTGCCTAACAGGAATATAATTTCTTCAAAAAACAGAAATTATTCTGGTTAACATACTATTAACTAAAGTGATAATTTTAAATAGCAAGAATGTTAGATAACTTTTCTAGGATTTCATACTTATGACTATACTATAGTGGATGTATTTTTCCCCAAACTACAAAATTTTGCAATCACAAGCAAACATGAGATGAAAACACCAATTTTTCACCTTTGATTCTCAACAGGACACTTAGCCAACCAGTCACTAAGTTGACTGTCATACTCCACTGACAGTACTCTCAGGTCTGGACAATCAGATGCCAGCCACGACTGCAAAAAAATTGGAAAAAGTAAGTAAATAACAGAACAGTAAGTGGTAAGGTTTACTTACTCAAAAATAATCAAAACTCTCCAGAGATCACACAATTACTAGTCTCTTCTAGAGCCAGAGAGGCAACATTTTTATCTGATTTCCTTTAAACATGTTGAAGATCCTAAGGTTTTTAAGGTAATATGAACATTTGTCACCTTTGGCCAGCACTCTGCATAGTCATCTTCGTTTTCAGCTTCCCTTTCTTCTTCTAATGTGCTGCGGTCCTTCTGCCTCCACGTTTTAAAAGCTGCTCCTAGAATCCCATGGATGAACAGCACATCTGCTTTGATTGGCTGGCTGCGAATAGACAAAGTAAAAAATAACTGTTTAGTTGCATTAAAAAAAACAAAAAAAAAAACAAACAAACAAAACCAAATTAATTATGTGTTTTAAAGCATAAAACTTTAACCATCTTCCTACTTGCCACGTGTTTGTGGGTGGAGGATGTAGATGCCATCTTCGTATTTCTCCCTCACTGTCTCCCTGTCCAGGTTGGCCAGAGCACGAGCCGCATGAGACGCCTGAATCACATGAGGAGACTGCATCATCTCGGCCAGGACAGACACCCAACCTAAAGGTAGGTAAAACATCATCAAGTAGAAATTCTGTAAATAATGTCTGGAAAAACACCTCTTAAAATAGTGACTGAGATCATAAACGGCACAGACAGAATAATTATAGACTTACCGGACTGGACAATGGCCTGGTGAATACTTTCATTTAGCGCCAGGTTTCCTATTATATGCACAATGTTCCTCTGAATCTTCAGGGACTCCCCTCGGAGCTGATAAAGTCTCTGGAGAATCTGCAGACCTCCATTTGCAACTATGTGGTCACAGTGGCTCTGAACCTGCAGAGAATAAATTCAAGTTTCTGCAATTTGCAACAAGATATCAGTCACATCCTGGAAGATTTATCCACCCCAGATTAAAATGAATTCCCGTGCATTCTATATGCATTTACCTTTGAGTGCTGTACAAGTGCTTGCAGACAGAAGGACTCCACTTTTTCTGAGGGAACAGAGGTGAGGCTCTGGGCATAGGGAAGCCCATTACCCCCGAAACACCACAGACCACCCTGCAACACCAATCAAGGCAACTCTTTATCAAAGTATTAGAATTTCCAACTTTTCCAAGCCTTTATATTCCCAAACACCTTTTATGAACAGGTGCATTCATTTGTTGATGTTACCCTTTGTGCCGCCATAGACTGATTGCTCTCTCTAAGTGCCAGAGAGGTGAAGTACTGCACACATCTGTCGACCTCAGACAGAGGCAGAGATGCCAAGAGCTTCCACAGACTATCCTCTGCTGATAAACCCTAAGAAGACAAAATTATTCTTTGCTTAAGATCATGCAAATATGGGAAATATTGTTGGCACTCCTAGTAAAGACGTGTAAAAACCCTTAAAATAATTTGATCTTTTAGTACAGCAGCATAATGTCACACTAAAGAGGTTTAGTTAAATCCAACCTTTTAATTAGGTTATTCCTCCCCAGCTCACTCCATGTGTTTTCGATAAGATTATGGTCTTGTAAGTCAGGTAGATATAGAAGAAGGCTGATTTTATGTCTGGTGAACAATTTCTGTGTTTGTTTGATCATATATGTTTTGGACCTTCTTTCTGGTTAAAGATTCATTTTAAGGTTTCACCAAATGTTCACTTAAAACATCCTTAGTTTTCGAGTAATTTTTGATGCTATGCACTCTAACAAGGTTCCCAGGCCCTTTAGAAGTGAAACAGGCCCACAGCATCATGGATCCTGCTTCATATCTAACAATGGGAATTAGTTTCTTTTGCACATATTCATCCCGTTTCATGCCACACCCACCTCAAGTGTTTAATGCTAAAAAAGATCAATCTCCAGCCCATCTGACTGAAGCACACAGTTCCAGTTAAAGTCCCTGTAGCATTTAGCTAACTCCACATGTTTATGTTTGTGATGGTAGGACAGAAAAGGATTTAATCTAATATCACTTTCAAACAATTGACCTGTAGATGGTGGTTATGGAGACTTGATGTGACTTTTTACTGCAGTCATCCACTCTTTTTAACCACCCTGTTTACTTTGTGTGGTCTCAAGACAGACATGGGTAATAGTCCAGTATGGTGGCCAGTAGCTAAAAGAAATCGGTAAACAGAAAGTCTTGGATTACTGATTAAAAATTCCTCGACACTCTGATAAACTTCAAAATTGAATATATAGATCAGGGGTCTTCAACTCCAGACCTCGAGGGCTGGTGTCTGGCAACTTTTAAATGTGTTCTGGTCCAACACACCTGAAGCAAATAGCTGAATTACCTTCTTAGTATGGAGTCAAGTTCTCCAGAGTTCTGCTAATGACCAGATTATTTGACTCGTGTGTTGAAGCAAAGACGGATCTAAAAGTTGCAAGACACTTGTCCTCAAGGACTAGAGTTGAAGACCCCTAGTATAGATTAATGGATTATATTTATTTAAATATTGTTTCCTAACATGGGACTTTTTCCCACTAAATAAATAAATGCACTTAAATTCAAAGTTGGACTTTTCTAAAATTTTCAGTGTGAAAATATGCTATTGTAATACACATTTGTTTATTCTAAGGCTTTCAACACAACACATATTTCCATGATTGCATGTATGGTGGATATATGATGAAAATTTATATTGTTAAATAGAAATACATACATCTTCTAAATCAGGCAGTGCAGGCGGATGTCGGAAGAATCGCAGGTCTACCTGAGAAGTTCGGGCCAGACCCACTGCTGTTCGCTGGTCGATTACCTGGGCTGCTGTCTGATACTGGTAGTCTGTATTATTCAAGAAATTTGTACTCTAATACCAATTTAGTTTATGCAAATTAAATGCAGAAGGCCACTGATTGTGTTTTTACCTTGCCAGTGGGGATTTTCTGCGAGCTCCTGGACAGCCTGAAGTCTTACGGTTTTGTTAGGTGACTGTGTCCTCTTAAGCAGCACCCATAGAGCAACCTCATGTGGGTCTGCATCCACATGACTAAAGTGCTCTTAGACACAGACACAACAAATCAGTTTACTAACTTATCACAATATCTATACAACAAAGTGAAATTGTGCTGCTAGCACAAACTACACTCAGTCTATGTCTAACAACCTTAACATCTTAAATCTACAATACTGCTTTTAGATTAAAACAAAGCCTGGGGAGTTCCATTACAAACCTTGTAGCGAGAAAATTTGTGTTGTCGCCTTGGCAGCTTACAATTTGTAAAAGTTCAAATGTTACATTTTGTTCTAGAATATAAGTTCATAAAAACTCAAAACTGTCAAAAATGTCAAGTAAGGATTACACACATTACTGCAGACAGTATGAATGAAACAAAAACAGGATGCTCAAGTCTAAGGCAGGTGTTTCCTTTGTCCTCATAAACAGACAGCTGCAATGACAAGTAAATGCCCCTTTCTGCTTCGATAGACAGCAATATCACATATCTGCCTTCAAATTAAAGACACTGAATTTTCCTACATAACACTGAAGCAGCTTTGAGTTTCTTACCATCTAATGACTGTAGGAAAAGCTTAGACGAGATTTCCAGAAACCTTTTGGCTGCTCTGTGAAGTTCCCTCCTTGCTTTTTGTGTGAGCTCTGTGAAAGAGGTGGAGTGGAACCAGTAACTTCATACAATAACTGAGAATTTTGAAAAGTTGAAGACAGCAATTAGTGTCAGTGTGCATTTCCATTAAAACTCTGTAGTGAGCATTTTGTTTCAAAATGTTGACCTTGAGTAACAAAAATGAGATCACAGAACAGACTGACTCAAAAACATTCAGACAGGAAATACAGTAGAAAGAGGAAGGAAAGACAGAGGGAAATGATACCAGATGTTATGGTCCACCTGGATATAGAAACACAACTACTCATGTCCAAAATACATGAGGACACCAAGCCAGGCATAATCCTGCTACTCTAGAAAATATCACAAACCTCTAACATCTAAGACACGTTAAGGAAAACAGTTTACTGCAAACTGCAGGTTTTACTGATATGGCATGAAAACCTCCATAAATGACAACCATTACCTGCAGTTAGATTCTCCTTTTCAGCAGAGGGTGTGGCTCTGAGATAAATGTACGACTTATATTTCTCCTGAAGGACTGCGCTGGTGTCGATGGTCACAGCCTTATCTAAGGCAACTACTTCATAAGTAATAAAGAGACAACCCCTGCAGAGAGGATGATGAAAAACATTTCAGAGACAACATGCTTTACACAAACACCAAAAGTTAAAATCAGCATGACAATTCGGCAACTTACCCAAACACAACTGTGCTAGTTACTTTAGCTATTTTTCCTAAATTTTGTGGAAAAGGAAATCAATATTAGGTGAACGGTTTTAGGACACTCCTACCAGAGCAAAAAGACACAATTAATTTATTACGAGCACAACACAGTTTCCAATGAACATGAAATTCTGTTTAAACTGGGAACCAGAATGCAGGAATTTGTAAATAATTTAACATGACAAAACAAACAAATAAACAAACAAACAAACAAACCAAACTATAAAACAATTTTCCAGACAGTCATTTTTTCATTCATTGTAAAAATCAAAGATTAAAATTTCATAGAGCTAAACTATCTGGCAATAGGTAAACAAGCTAAGTAGATCTAAATGTTTTTAGCGACGCTGAACCTTTTGATAACGAAACTGATGAGTTCACGACTCTGTAGTTTAAATAGCAAAACTGCTTCTGAATATATAGTATACATACAAAAATAGAAAAAAAAAATCATATACATATATAAACAGTCAAGGCAAATCTTTGTATACAGGGAATAAGGCAAAGAAAAAACAATGAATCACTAATTTCTGATTCATGAGTGGATGAAACTACGTGGGCCAAAGAGCACAATCTATCACAAAAGCACAAATTTCACTGTATTTTATGATCGATCGACACCAGTGGTGTGTAACTGTGAAGTGGAAAGAAAATAATACATGATTTAAAAAAAAACATTTACAATTAAAAGTTAGGAAAGTGAATAGAGTTTCAAAGTGACATGTGCCCTTTGGGAAGCAGCTACTTAATTTCTTATGAGAATAGGAACTGAAATAACAGGCAAGACTGTTTAAAAAAAAACAAACAAAATTCCTAGGTCCATCATGAATTTAGAGAATACAATGATTTGCACATGACTGCATTTAATGTAACCTATTTTTAGCTGGGGATTACCAGTGTGGTAGACCAGTATTGTGTGAAATCTTACTTAAATGTTTCCACTGGAGCACTTTATGCACACCAGGTGGTCCAGCTGTGCTCAGTCTTCTACAGTGAATCAAACGGAGAGCTGCAACAGACATCCTCCACCTCTCTGCCTGTACATTAATTCGACCAAAACAAACACAAAACGATAGCATTAAGGAGTGTCGCACGTTTGATATCTGTTAAACTGAACTTCATTGAAACTACAAAACAATTAATATGATAGCCTTCACAGGGAAGCTTCAACACCAGTCCTAGCTAACTATGGCTAATTTAGCATTGTTTCTTATAGGATTATTCATCTGCAACACATATTATCAAACGTGTTTCACTTCGTGTCACCCAAATAAACCAAGAAGTGACAGTTTTGGGAAAGCTAACACACCGAGAGGCAGCAGTAATCTGCACCAACTGATGGAAGCTACATTAATGGTTAGCTAGCTAGCGAACTAGCTCGCTGTTAAAGCTCGCACGCGGTCAGATCTGAGGTGACATTTAAAGCTAACCTGTGAAAAAGTTGTGGGTTCATTTTAACAGCTAAACAGTATAGTTACCTTGAGTATTGCAGGTCAACTTACAAGAAATAATGTCTTCTGCGGCTTCAGCTGGTGTTTATTGGAACCTTCGTCTCACAAATAATACGTCGTCGACCGCAATGATGTCATCCAACACCATCAGGTAAGCAAATATTTATTGTGTTTGATTATAAATACAGTGCGGGGGTTTCTAGTTATTTATTTATTTAGCACATATCCAATCGATTGTTCACCAACGTTTTGAATTCAAACCATCAAAAAAGTTTTGCGTTAGCCTCTATTTTCAAGTTTTGCTTATAAGAAACCAAATTTATTTGTAAAGTTTTCGCCAAAGTGATCTCAGGTAATATTTTTAGAAACATTCTGGGAGTATTTAAATATTTTATTTAGATTTTAGGGTTTTCTGTCATTTTCAGTCCAACATCAGGCAATTTTTAGAGACTCTTACATATTAATTATTTTTGGCATCCTACTAAACGACGAAAAATTTGGCAAATAACCTATTGTATTTTTAATCATCAGATCAGTTAGAGAAAACATTTCTATTTTTTATGTTGCTTTTATGAAAATAAACAAACAAAAAAATTTTAAAAAGTAATACCAAAGATAGCACAAACTGACAGATGTGTTTTGGTGTTTTGATACCAACAGAATCATTCCCAAGTTGGCTTCAAATCTAACATACAGTGCAACCCTCATAATTAAACACTATATTTTCAGTCCAATTTAATATATTATACAGTGCCAATTCACAACAAAGCATCAAAACAAGTCATCCCAAGGCAATTTACAACACTAACTGATCCAGTTTATATCCATACACATATAATCAAATTAATCAATTCAGACATAAAGAGATTCGAATTCAATACTAGTTATAATCCAGTGCAGTCAGGTTCAGTTTATGCCATTTGGTAAAATGATTTCTATCTAAATGTGTTGAGTCCTTAACTTTCCAGCAATCCCTTAAACTGAGCATATCCCCCTGACATCTGTGAAACTTATGCTTTCTGGGTACTGCATGGCTCAGTGTGAAGAGCAGTCATGTACTGAGACTTTCAGTCCTCAGTGATGCTGTGACTGGTTTGACATCGCCTATGTTTTCTTCTCTCTCTGCTCCCTTTAATGTCATGGAAATGTCTAATAAAGCTCACAAGTACCATAAAAATTATACATTTTTAGAGAAATACATTTTTGCTTCCCAAGTTTACAAATATTTGTCCCATCTGTCACTCCTTCTGTGGAAATGCTGCTCATATCCAGGGCTGGATTTAGAAGAATGTGGGCCCCTGGACTACAGCCAGTTTTGTCACCCTGCCCACACAAATTTCTTCTTTGCATGAAAATTACAATAGATTGATATTTAGGTACTTATTATCTTCAAGCTTCATGGGCTTACTCCAGATGATACCAGAATATATCTTAAGTAAGCTTTGAATTTGTTATTTTTAACTATTACTTTCTTAAACATGTCACCATATTTGTAAAGATCCTCAACAGTTCACCGCTTTACCGATTTGTACTCCTCTTTGGTAGGCATTCGTTCCTATTCACCTCCATTCATATTCGTCAACAAACCCATTCATACTTATATATCTAACTATTGCATATCAGTTTATTTTCTTTGTAGTTTACTATTTTTTATTAAATATGGAGTCAAGTGGTCATAAAAATGCTGTAAATGTTATGAATAATTTAATTGAAAAGTATGTAATTTTACTAATGCTTTGTATTAGCCAACATTTCTATTTATTTTGGTTTTATTTCTGATTATTGCCAGTTGATGCTTATGTAATATGGTAGGTTACAACCTCTAATTAACTGAAAATAACTCTGCAACTTCATGCTTGTGGATATAATTTATTTGAATCACATAACCACTCCTGACAACAGACTATGCGTAGATTACAGAACATTACTTTAGGCTTCTGGTTGTTAAAGCAGGTATGAAATGACACCCTGGCTGGTCTAACTGATGCATGGTTGATCTGAAAAGCACTGTGGCAGACTGCTCCATTTCGTTGCAGAAGAGGCCAGTACTATCTGGTCAAAACTACTAAGGTTAGGAAATTGATGGATTGTCAGCATCCTTTCTAGACACGTCTTCATATAAACAAAAAACATGACTCAAAATATTATAGAAACTATGCCAGGCCTGTATATGATGATGTAATGCAGTTACTGAAACACACCAAAAACAAAGAAGGAGGCATGGCTGATGTGTTCAATTTCTCCTGTTGTGCCTGACGTGCTTGAGGGTTTGGTCCGAGGTAGGGCTATGACATAAGTGATTTCAAAACCTTGCATTTTGTTAGCGACAAGAAATTCAACAAATTAAAACACTTCACATCCTGTAGGCTTATACATTTCTTTTAAAACCTGTGAAATACTGTGTTTTTTAAATATTCATTAATAAAAACCAACCCCCAAAAAAACCAAAAACTATTTGTCCTGTAAACCATTAGTAGAGCCTGGCATAGCTCATATCATACCATCTTAGAAAAGTATTTTTATATATGAGGGTTTCTGGGTTTTTTAAAAAAATTTTTATAGAATATAAATTAGCGTACTTGATGTGCTCCAACATTTCCCATATTTTGCCTTTATGCAAATGTTTATGAGGTTATGTAACACAGATAAAAAGACACAACTGAAAATTTTCTGTAGAATCAGCATCACTTTTATAACCCTTCTCCCAAATACAACATGACACTAATTATTGCTTGGATGCTCCTTAAAGTGAGAATCTCTCTTTGCAAAAAATCTCTTGTTTTATTATAGTCTGTGTTCTTTTACAAGTTTGCAATCTCACATATGTATCAGTCAGCCTATATGTGTGTATAAATATATATATGCACTCAATCATGAAGTTAATCTAAACTACAAATATTAGGATTTCAAAGACATCCACTGAGACTGACTGAAAGAAGATGAAGGGCAGCAGAAATATGCGTACAAGTTACTGTTAGTTCGATCTAACCCTGTCTTAAGTATAATTTTGCATACTTTTTCACTCTTTATTTGAGCTCTGTGTGTATTTTAAAACATTATTTCATGTTTCTACATTTTCAGAATAAACTAAAATAGCATCCTCCCACATAAACATGTCTAACGCTGAGTCAAATCTAAATATAAACTAAGAATCTGTGTTATGAATTATTTATTTTTCCATTGTAAACAACCAGTTTCACATGTATTAAGTTTTTCATAGGTAATGAAAAGTAAATAAAGAAATGAAAAGATACAGAAATGATGTTGAACAATTCTACTGTCGATCAGGTCTTTAGTTCCTTGCTGTTTATCTCATCATCCAAGTCAGAAAAAACTCAATGAATCCAATAGAGCTTATTTATTTAAGTGTTCTCACTTCTCTCAGGTACATGTTTCTTGATAAGCCCTGATAATGCTCTCATAAGCTGGAGGTGGGGTCTGTGTCACACCCAAACCCCTCAGACCGTTGTTCCCCCAAAATGACTCTGGTCTTGAACGGTTGACAGCCGGTTCTGCAGCGGTTTGCGCTGACCCAGCTGAGGTGGTCAGAGGTGGCGTACGAGGCAGCGTGGTTTGACTCCCCTCCTCAGCCTCCCTCGCAATTTGACTGCACTGAATAAGGGGATGGAAGGTGGAGGCCCTGAAGCTGGATTTATGCCCCACTGCATCCAGGTGATCTGGGGAGGAAGTCGGGCGGTGGAAGCTGAAGGCAGCGCTTATTAAACTGTTGTTGCTGCGACGTTCGTAGCTACTGCTGCGGTTGAACCCTGGGCGACTGTGAGAGGAGTTTTGGGAGCGGCGGGGTGGGCGGCGGGTGATTCTGGCAGAGCCTGCTTTGCGTCGGGACATCCAGGTTAGGATCAAGTAAACCGTGGCTCCCAACAGTAGGCCCACAGCAATGGATACACAGAAAGCTATAATTAAAGGAGCTGTGAAAAGAACATTTAAAAACCCTTATTATCGTGTACTTTATGATAGTATACAGAACAGAAAAGTTGACAAGAATTTTTTTTCATAATAACCTAAATTGTGGATGTGGAATGTGTGTTTGTATCCATTCCCCTTTACTCTGATACAACCCAACAAAGTCCAACGCAACATGTTGTCTTCAGAAATCACTTCATCGGTGAAAGAAGTCCACATCTCAGTAATGTAATCTCTGCATTAATCAGCTGTTCTGTGAAGGCTTTAGAGGTTTATTAGAGAACACAAGTGAAAGCTGTGGAAAACTTTAAAGCACAAGCTTTGGTACAACCCCAAACATAACTATGGCAGCCCACCTGAACTAACTGAATGAGCAAGGAGAGCATTAATCAGAGAAGCAGCCAAAAGCCTATGGTAACTGGAGGAGCCGGGGAGATCCACAGGTCGGGTGCTTTGGTCTGATGAGATCAAATTTGAACTTTCTGGCCGTCATACCAAATGCTATGTGTGGTTGAACTCTCATTACACTGAACCCACCATTCCCATGGGGAAACGTGGGGGTGGCTGCATCATGCTGTTGGGGCTGCGTTTCTTCAGCAGGGACAGGGAAGCTGTTTTAATTTTGGGGAAGATCAAGTGAAATACAAGGCAATCGCCAAAGAAAACCCGTTACAGGCTGCAAAAGACTTGACAGTGAGGCAGAGGTTCTATCTCCAGCATGACAATGAACATAAACATACTGCCAGAGTTTGAAATTGAATGGTTTAGCAAATCATGTGTTAAAGTCTAAGTCTAAACCTAAATTTTCAGTACAGAATCTCTTGCTAGATGTGAAAATTAATATTTACAGATGCTCTCCTTCCAGTCAGACTAACCTGCAGCTATTTTGCAAAGGAAACTGAGTAAAATTTTTAGTTTAGAGATGCGCAAAGCGAGATATACCCTAAAAGAGCTGTAGCTCTATATGCAGCAAAAGGTGGCTCTACAAAGTATCAGCTCAGGGAAGTTAAATACAAATACATGTCACACTGTACTTTATGTATCTTTCTACTTCACAGTTATGTACTACTTTGTATTGGTCTGTTAAATCACTATAAAATGCATTGGCATTAAAAGTTGTTAATGTGATAAAATATGAAAACTTTAATCAGCATGAATGATTTGAAAGGCATTATGCATCCAAAAGCACTTTTAAGAATAAGACATAACTCCTTAGTCAATGCATTTTAAGAAGATCCCTCTTGCTAAAAGAAATATTAACTTTTCTGTTTCATGTTTATTAGAAATAGTGGTTTTTCTTCTCTTTGGACAGAGAAAAGCAGACAAGCTAAACACCATCTGCAAATCATATTTTAGAAAAATAACATTTTTATCACAATAAAACATTTTAAACTATGATGAGACTGGAGCTAGTATTCTTTGAAAGCAAACACTTTAATTTTGTAAACTTATTCACAAGGAACCCAGGCAAAGAGATTGTATCCATTTCAGCTGTGATTAAAGGTTCAGATTCTTGAGTTTTAAAAAAAGCGCCAACCAAAGAGACCACATCAAATGGAGAGATGGAAGGGAAGGAAAAGTTAGAAAACTCACCAGCATCAAAGGACTTTAGTATGTCCAGAATGACATTTGTGTTGTTTTCAGCCATGACAAGAAAAGAAACTGATCCCCCGTTCAGTCGGTCTTATAAACTCCTGTTCCCCCACTTCTCCCTTGTAACCTCTTTGTCAGTGTTTCCTCTCTTCTGATGGGTTTTCCTGTCTTTTTCAGCCTTGTCCCTTTTCCTGTTTTCCTACTTTCTCTCTCTCTGCTGCTTCACTCACTTTCTCTGAGACTCTTTCCGAGAGAGGCTGTACCCAGAGGCACACAGGACCGACGGCGAACCCTGGCAGTCATCTTGTTTATGGAAGCGGAAAACTACACTGTCACATTTCCTGCTTTTCTGCTTGAAATTAGCAACAGGAGTGGCTTATCTAAGCAGGACAGAGATCCTGGAGGTGGGGAGGCAGGGTGTTTCTGTAATCACTTCCTCTCCCATCACTTCCTTAGGGTTGATTAATGGGGAAAAAAGTTATCACAACATAACCTTAAGAAATTAAATATTTCTATCCAATATTTTTACTTTTTTACAAAAGAGGGTTAAATAATTTTTACATCCTGGAAGTCCTCTTTTTGGGTTGAACATATTTCTGTTTCTTGAATTTACTTGTGAATTGTGGTGGTGCACATTTGAAACTACTGTGGTGCATTCCTAACAGCCTGTCGGCTTTTGGATATCTGCAGAAATTCCAGCATTTTTGTTGGTAAGCTCAGTCTTTCCGCAGTGTCTGCCAGGGCAGCGGTGTCTGGAATCAATGGTCATGTGCTCCAGTGAAAACAGTTGTTTGATAAGCAACAAAAGCCTTCAGCTACTTTATTTACAGGAATTTTTTTTTTTGCAATTTAATGTTTATTTGTTTTTATTTAACTAGCCAGACCTTCTCAGTATCCCCTTATCCTGGGCTTATTCTTCCTTTTATAAGGCAAATCAGTACACTTGAACTTTCAGAAATAAGCCACCCCATTTGCTCCATCATCATCATCATCATCATCATCATCATCATCATCATCATCATCATCATCTTCTAAAACGACTTCTAAAGTTGATTGTTCTTCTAACTATAGTTTCAACATCAGTCGAATTATCCTTAACATACATATTGTATGAAAATGTATAGATTGAATTTCTTCAAGAAGCTAAAAGGCCTAAATGTACTTTACTGCCTCGGAGAGAAAGAAAGGCCATCGTTTGAACTTCCTTGAATTGTTGGCTAAGCTGTGAGACCTGTCTAAAATAACCAGTAACCACCCAGACAACTGTGTGAATTGGTATGCATGGTTATTGTTTTCTTTGATAGAGAAAGTGAAGGCTTCTATTCTGTTGATAATCATGGGAGACATTCTTTTAGCTTTATGGCTTTCAGCTTGAGGGAGCTTGTTGAGACTTTCATTCATAATTGGCCGTTTTTCAATCTATGCAGTGCTTAAGGATGTTTTGTATTTTTATTTTCTAAAAGAATATCAAGAATCCTCAATCCTTACTAGGATTCATTTACTAATATTTTATCAATATGTGAGTAATGGCTTATGTCTGTAGGACTCTTAATAACAGATGTATAAATGAAGACATTACTGCTAAGGAAGAGTTTTAAGGAATTTTGTTATGTTTTGTGTATATATTAAACAACTTTAGTCAGAACTGTATTTGACGTGGAGTGATTTATTCCGATTAGAAACAAATGCTCTTTAGGATGGTCAATGTTTCTTACTTTGTCCAGCAGGTGGAGCTATACTGTAGAATACCTACAGTTGAAACCCAATATTTACATGCATTGTATAAAAAGTCTCACCATTTTTTCTCACTTTATTTATTTCTCACATATTTAATCAGACTTTTCCTGTTGTAGGTCAGTTAGGATTGATGAGATTATTTCTGATTGCTAAATGATAGAACAATGTGCAAGAATATGTTTTTTTAAGGAGTAATTAAACCCCAAATCAACTTTTTTTTGCAAATAAACTGCATACATTGGGCCTTAAGGGTGCTACCTTTATGTTTCTGTGCAAATTGTATCATTTTTGTGTAAACTTATTTTAATTGCAATATTTTGCCTAAAACCGTCTTAGTGCTGCTGTCTTTGGATTGACCAGTAGCTACTGCAGTCGAATTTTCCTATCGGTTACAACCATACAGCCTTGTTTATCTCTACGTCACAGCCCCACGTTCAGGTATAAAACCATCTCACTCAGACACAACCCTCCTGTGGCAAGTCAGAAGTTGGAATTGCGAGGGTGGCGAGCATGGATCAATTAGTTTTCAGCTTTGCACTAATGTATTCATTTTCAGTATGGACATGGAGTGGACTGGGTCTCCTCTCTGCTCTGACTGCAGGCGGGGTATACTACAGGACAACTATAAGACTGACTACAGTGTTTAGGAAGCGGGAGGAGCTCACAGCAGCACTAACTTCTTGCTCAGTCAGGACAGTTACTGCAGAGCGACTGGCACTTTCATGCGTTGTCGTCAAAGTCTTCAATAACACATAAAAAAAGTTCCTAGATTTGTCGCGAATTGCTTTTTTCTAAAAACAGTTTCTAGAGAGGTCTGAAAACTCATTAAATACAGTGACAAAGTGCCTCGTCCAGACCACACTCCCGCTTAACCCCCTCCGCTCATCCCCACACTTGGCTGTGCCCCTCAGGGCCTCTTGGCACAACACACTTTGGTGGCAATTTTCAAAATTTGTCAGGTCATGCTTTCACAGGGTGCTTAGTTCCACTTTAAGCTTAACTTAAATTTAGAGTATTGCATATGTCATATCTGTATGACTTGGGTCAGACATGCTGGTCATCCTTCCACAAGCTTCTCATAATAGTTTGCTGGAATTTTGGCCTATTCCTCCAGACAGAACTGGTGTGAGAAAGTCAGGTTTATAGAGCACATTGCTTCCACACACCTTTTCATCTCCACTCACAAATTTTCAGTGGGACTGAGATCTAGGCTTTGTGAAGGCCACTCCAAAAACATTGATTAGTAACCAGTTTAATGGTGGGCCACTACCCCATGGTTCTCAATTGAGAAAGTGTTCTCAGTCTTGCAAGCTTTTTTCTTTCAGATGTAGCAATGATCATTTTGGCCCAGCACTTTAATTTTAGTCTTATTGGTTGACCAGACAAGTTTACAAAAAGTAAGGTATTTAACCCTGAGTTAATTTGCAAACTGTAAATTGGTTTATTAATTTTGGCTTTGGAGTAATGGCTACTTACTCTTTGACTGGTAGAGTCTATGTTGGTACAGGACTCGTTTTTTTTTCCTCTCTTTTCAAAATTTTGTTGCACCCAGCTTCTTCACAATGTATTTTGATTTTGTGCTGATGTTGATACGAACCAAAGCACGTTCATCTCTGGGACACAGAACCCCTTCTACTTCCTAAAATGTACGATGGCTAGTCATCCCCATGGTGTTTGTTCTTACATGCCTTTAATTATTTGAACAGAAGAATGTGGCACCTTCAGTCATCAGCGATTAATTAGATTTGTGGAGATCCATAATTCTCTTCCTAATATATTGACTGATTTGTTTAGATTTTTTTCTGTGATGTCACACAAGGAAGCAGTGTGCTTGAGGTGTTTAAAGTCCATCCACAGGAGTGCCTTTGCTTAACTCAAATGTAGTGACTTAACCTTCAGAAGCTTGCGACGTCAAGGCATTATCATGTGGCCTTTCACAAATTCTTTAAAGGCACAGTCATCTTAGCACATGTAAACAAATGAATTTAAAGAAAGATTAAAGATTCCCTTATGCACTTTAATTTGAGCTGACCAAAAATTAGATTAAGGTACGGGGCATACAGTGCTAAACCACTGCTAACCAAAAAGAACACAAAGGCCCATCTCTCATTTCACCCAAGAATCTTGTTTATCCTGCTGCAGGGAAATGATCCAAAGCATTTTTTATGTTGAGCCATGTGAAAGCCTAGACTTAAAGTCATGGCCTTAAACAGAATGTTCTTGCTCAAAAACTATTAAATGCAGTTGATTTAAAACAATACTGCAAAAAATTGGGTGAAAATTCCTCCATAGCAATTTAGCAGATCCTAAACAACCATAGCACACATTTATAATGAATTCTGTATTGGTATATTAATTGCAGTCTGTTTTGAAAAATTAATTTTCCAACTTTAACTGTAATTTTGAAATTAAATATTTGAGATACTCATAACCGCATAATGGTTTTAGGTACAGAGGATAATTTTATCTGACTAATTGGTGTGTTTGGATTCATGTCAGATTAGCTGAAGTAAAGACTCTGTCTGAGACTAATGGCAACATGTAGGCAAATACATGACCACATAACTTTTCTTTGTATGATTTTCCCTGCTGGATTTTTGTGTGATTCTCCACAAACTGTATATTTCCAGACATTATTTGAGCATCAACCATTCACAAAAAATCTTTGACCCTAATGGTATTATTTATATTTATTATTAGTGTTTTTCTCATCAGCATTGGTCAGTTACTGCTCATTGTGTTAGAGATTACAAATATGAATGCTTTTTTTAATCAAAATTGTATTTCAAGTAAAGTGTGAATGTAATAATAATGGTAACAGTAATGTCACCTCATGTTTCTTTTGACACAGTTCTTCGAGGGTAAACTGGATTTGCTGAGCAGCATTTTCTTCTGTGTTGATTTTGACATGCAGGTTAGCAGCAAACTTTCTAATGAGGTTTTAGAAAAGTGCTGACAGAGAATTAAAGAGATTACCACTCTGGCAGTCTTGGTCCCAGCTCTCTGCTTGTGCAGTGATTAGATAAGAAAACGGATCTTAAAAGGGTTGGGGTTTTTTTGCAACTGCTGGAAGATTTTGTATTGACCCATGAGCTTTGTCTCTGTGCTCTTCTGCTGCATTCTCTGCTCACTCTTGTGCTGAATCTGTTTGCTCCTGAGGGACTCTGAGCCGTGGAGGTCACCCCAAGCCTCGCTGCATGAAAATGCAGGAATCAGCAGTCCACCGCTGTTGATGCTGCTGTTGCTGTTGTTGCTGCTGCAGAGTCCTCTGCCAATCCTGCAACTTAAACTGCAGATCCTGACATATGTACATTTATTATGATAAAGAGCTGACATGGGTAATTCTGACTGATGGTTAAAGATAAATCACACTCCCCTGGCACAGACAGCCAGGTCTGTATATCGGATGGAGAAATTTTGTCCTATTTATTGTTTGTATTTGGAGAAAGTATGGAACTCATTTGGTTTGTTTTATCCAGAGTTTCATTTTCACAGTCCTAATACTTACACATCACTTATAATATTTACAGTTTCAGAAAAAAGGTATGCAACATTTTTTCATTAAGCTTCCTGGAGGATGCAAAAAAAAAAAAAAAAAAAGCAAAAACAAAAAACCCATGTCTGGAAACACAAATAATCTTCTCTGGGCTGCCTAGTGATTCCCTTCTTTATATCCACCTCATTTGGCTGCTGCAAGTCATCTGCCAAAGTTGCAGGATCTCCAGTTAATGCTAATTTAATAGCTGTGTTTTCATGTGGTTTCTCCATTTATTGAATGACATTGTTGGCCAGATCTCTGCAGCAGCTCATTCAGGTCCTTTAAGAACTCTCCGGAGAGGATGATGAAAGGTCTTGTCTAATGGGATTACACATCGCGATAAGTGCTCAGAGCCTAGTGGTTCATCACACCTCCCTCCTGCATTTCAAAGAGGGGCATTGATCTATTGTGATGACACAGGACATCTAGAAGAATATATTTTGAGAGATCTTTATTGACAAAAATGTGTTTTTGTGTTTGTTGATTATTTATTTATTCTGACCACTCTGGATTTTCAATCCCAGTTGTATAATTGACTGGTTTGTTTTTATTTATGAGAAGAAACTTGCAGTTTAAAACATTTCAAGAGATTATAGCAGGATTTGATTTGTAACATTTCCCTCTAACCTGAACAGCAGAAAAACAGGTTGCTGTAATGAAGTTATGGATATTTTATAAAGCTTCTACACAGGCTGTAAGTCATCAAGCAAGACAAGGGTGTTAAAGCAACAGAATATTTACAGTTCAGGTCAGAAGTTTACATACACTCATCACCGTTAAGATTGTTATTCGTTATTGTCTTTTAACACTGTGTCGTACCCATAATATTTGGTTTTCAGATTGATATGATGATGCCACAGATATCTTTTTGAATGATTAAATTGTCTTGAACGTTTTGTGGATTTTTTGTATCAGCACATGGTCAAAATTATAGATATAAGGTCTAATATATAAAGAAATTCTTATTGATATTTAGTCAATGGTTCCTTAGCAAATTGCACATTAAACGCATGCTTTCTGTAGCCATGTGCAGACTTATGTGCACAATTGATGGAATTTATTCAAATTTCTTGATTTGCTGGCAAAAAACTGTCTTTTAAGCATAATCCACAAATAGCTTGTACATTTGAGGCCAGAGGTGTCCAATAGGTCAATGTTTGCTTGTGTTCCAAAACCAGTTTTGTTGTGTGTTTGGGTTCATTGTCCTGTTGGAGTACTCGGTAGCATTTTAAGTTAGTCATACTTCTTTGTTTTATCCACTTTATGCAATGCACCAGTATAACTGACAGAAAATTTTCCAAAACCATGATGCTCCCATCACTGTGCTTCACAGAGAGAAAGGTGTTTTTAAATGTGAAAGCCTCACTTTTATTCCACTAACATATTTCTTGTAATTGAGTACAGAAAGCTCAGTTTGTTTCCTCTTTGACAATAAAACATTTTTTTTTCAGAAGGCATTTAACTTTGTCCTTTGGTGTACCTCTATATATTGAGTCTGTATTATGTAATTTTGACCATGGGTGGATAAGAAAAAAACCCCACACAACCAAATTCAAACTTATTCACTTAATTCTCGTTTTTGAAATGTATTGGAGTAGCTTGTTGTGTAATCATTACTGGATAAAGAATGTTTCAAATGAATAACTTTAAAGACCACAATCAATGTAATATGCAGCTTGTCTAACTGAAGTAGCCCCTTGTTTGGCTCTGTATTCATGTGAATAAGTAGATTGGAGTCTGTTATTTTATTGATAGGTAAAATCCTGGAACAGTTCATTTACCTGCATAAACAAAAAGATGTTCTTGCCTAGCAATTTAGAAAAAAGAAGATATCAAGCCATTTGTCTAATTAGATTTAGACTAAGGTGATAATTTACCAATTGTGTCTATTTGTGAGATAATAAAAATATTCAAATAACTGAAATGCTGCTGAATCTACATTTGTGTTGCATGATTAAGACAGAAACCTCATTATTTACTTTTGTTGATGTCAAGATACATGCAAAGCTTCACTTCATGTTGTTTTTAATAATATTACCTGTTAAAAGTAATAAATATGACAGATTTACTTTCCGCCTGCTTTGGTTTTTGATAAATATTTTCAGTTGATTTCACTGTTGTGCCACATTAATTATGCCATAATCTTCCCTTGTCATATTTAAATTAGTGTTTTTCAGTCCTGGTCCTCGGAGGTCCACTATCCTTCATGTTTCTCTGCTCCAGCACACCTGATCCAAATTATTATATTTCCTCCACAACGTCTCATAAAGTGCTATAGAAGCCTGTTAGTCCCCCATTCATTTCAATCAGATGTGAAGCAGCAGGGAAACACCTTAAACATGCAGGGCAGTTGATTCTGATGAGCATGGTGGAGGCAGCACTTTGACATTAGCACCACTGTTTTCAGAACTGAATTAAGAAGCATTTCTGAATGTTTTCTCATTTATCTCTATTTTTTCTGAAGATGTTCTTGACATCAAACTCCCAGGTGGTAGGATGCCCCATGAGTTTTTACTACAACAGAGATTGAATTTGAAACTAATTGTGTTATCACTTCATGATACTATAAGCTTTTAACTTGACTTTAATGAAAATATAGACTAAAATTACATTTTGTTTTCTGTTGTTTCCAGCTAATTTATTTTTTCTGTTTTGATCATCTATTCTATTGACAGAATGCAGCAATCCCGTTATTTGGACACCAGGTGGCAGTGTGCCTTCAGACCAAGAAGCATGTCTTGTCTGCATAAGTATCAGACTCAGGCAAGGGAGGGAGGCTTTAAGATGTGAACTACACACACATACATGCTCGCATACACATGCAGCATGCACTTACATCATCACTGTCAGGGGAGGAGCTTTGCTGAGTATGAGGATTGCAGACTCCACTGTAACAGGGATGACTTGTGCTGGGGAACACAGTAAAGCTGGACACGATTCAGTTCTGATACTCAGCATTTAATGTTAAGACACTAAAGTACTGCAACACAATCTGGTGCTTGGTCAGAGCATGAGAGTCCTGCAAAGGTGACACTCAGCAGCTGGAACGAGACTTTGCTGACCTCAGGACAGCAGCATGGCATCACCCAGGCACTACGGTCACTCTGCTCGAGACATTGCCAATGTGATGCAGAGGCTGCAAGGTAGGTGCAAAATGCTTACTCATTCACAGTCCCTCAGCTTGGTTTGCAGCATTTTTAGAGGTGACCTCGTGGTGGACATGCTAAAAATATTTTCTACACCTTATTCTTGTGCTTGTGACCGTGAATAACTTCTCTGAATATGCTGTTATTCATGACTGCATAGTAAAATAGTTTGGATTTTGCATATCCAATGTCACAAGCTGCCTTTTGCAAAAACTGTTAGTTTTTGTGTTATAAGTTATTTTTTTGCAAACATTGTGAGGCATCTGGATTGAGATTTGCAGTGGCGATACAAAGAGATGTAAGTGATGTTATATATTTTTTGCAAAAGAGGCAGATTAGGAAAGCTGACATTACTGTTGCATGGCTTTTAGTTACTGTTTATGCATGTGCATTGTTGCTGCGTATTTATACTTATTTGTACACACATGATAGTATGCATGTGGTTGTTAATGTTTCTGTGTGTAGATGGACAGGACAGCAGACAATATGACAGCTAATCCCCAGAGAAGCTGACAGGATGAAGTTTATTCCTCTCACTTAACTCGAGAGCAGTAGCAGGACTTTCCTATTGAATCCACCGCCTGTTTAACACTTGCTGTGAATTTAACACTTACATCAAACAGAGCCACCATCATATGACATTTAAAAAACATATTATAAACCCGTCTTGATGTTGTGTTTAACTCACTTTTATCTTATTTATACATATGGTAAACATTAAATGTATTCAGCTTCTTATTTATCTATGTATTGTTCTTTTAACTATAATGTATCACAGACTTTGAGTGAAACAGTGCATCTCTGTCAGGTCAAGAGCACGTATCTCCTGCTGACAGTGAGATTGATGACGTTCACAATCTAGCTGGAAAGTCAGGTGACGCTAGAGCTGAGATGCAATATGGCTGCTCCCTGCCCGGCTTCTGAGGTGGCAGTTTCTGTGAAAGCAGAGAAGAAGCAGCAGCATCAGCAGCCACGTGGCTCCTCTGCATCACTGTGTGCAGGTGTAGATGCACGCTTTGAATCCCAATCATGCACCGACTGATCTAAATTTAGAAGTCTCACTTTAAGCCCTCCCCTCAGTGTAGCTTGCACACACAATTCATTGATGTACACTTGTAAATATAGTTCACCTTATAAAAAAAATGAAAATTACTGTTTGCAGAAGTTGAAGTATGTTTCCTTCATACTAAAGTTTATTGTTATCAGTGATTTTTCACAAATTAACAAAGTGTAATTGGAGAGAAAAAGGAGCTTTTCTATTTCTGATACAAGCAATAGTCTAATGCGGCAATTTTTGGCTGTGAAAGACATAATCTGAGTGTTGCTTTTTTTCAGGTTTTTTTATTTTATTTTATTTTTTTTTTTATTATTGCAATCCCTGGCTAAAGTCTTGTATCCTAGTGTAGCAAAAATGTTTCTTTACCAACAACAGCTTTATTAAAGACTGGTAGCATTTCTGATAACTGATGAATAAAAGAGATATATATGTGGAACTAAGGTATGTTAGAATAATATACTCTGTGCCAAGTTGATCTTTTACTAAATGATCACGTAGGTAATTATATATAAAAAGTATAATCTCAAGTATTTGATCTGCAAGCAAAACACGACTTTAAACCTGGTAGAGAAACTTTTTGTTGTCAAGCTCAGCGTCAGATGTTTCTTGTGGTTCTGACAAGGTTTACCCACATCTTCTCTGTAGAGAAATTATTTAAATCCTTTAGATTTTCTTGACTGCTGGTTCTCAAATCTAAGCTTCAGCGTCTTCCACAGAATGTCTTAAGCTCTGGAGACTGACTCGCCCACTCCATGGGCTTGACATGTTTCCATGTTTCCTTCTTTGTAACCGGTGCTTTGTTGCCCTTTGGTATGTTTTGCCTGTGATATACTGGAAGACCCATTCATGACTCATCTGCAGTGTTCTTGTTGAGAGAAGAAAATTGTGCAGATTTTTAAAGTCATTTGAATCATCAGTGCAGTAAACTTGATCTGTACCCTTAGCAGAAAAACAGCCCCAAAGCAGAATGTCTTCACCTTCATGCTTGACTGTGGAGGTGTTGCTCTTCCAGTCATTCTCATCATCAGCTGTGCACTAATCCTTTACCTTTCTGATGACCATCCACACCCAATAAATCAAGATATTATATTGAGCTTTAGATACTTGGGGATTAATGCACATTTTAACTTCTCAAAAAGCTTTGTGTTGATCATCCTATTACACAGCTTCATGCTAATCCATTATCTTAACCCTGACTGCCTTAACCAGTTCCTTGTTTTTTGACCTTGGTGGTGAAGAAGTTGTCGAAGAACAAATTGATTTTGTGCACAAGTGTCTTTTTAATACACATTACAGGTTTAGGTCAAGAGTATCTGTTATTGATTGGTTAATTGATCTTTGAACCATATGGGCACATAACCAATCTGTTGGTTGTTGGTAATATCTATTTCACTAGATGACTTGAAAATAAATTTTTGACTTTTACTGGAAAGTATCAAAAGAATTTGAGTCACACTGTACATAAATTCATAAGAGGGCATAAAATGTAATTTGGTAGGAGATACTGTTTCACTGCAAAAAAACCTATTATTATTATTATTATTATTATTATTATTATTATTTGTAGACTGTTTTTTGCTCTTCTCTTAGAGGATAGAATCTGAATATTTGATTTTATCATCAAATCACAAGTCCTAAAGTGCTAGTATTTCTTTTAACAATCAAGCATAAGCCTGTTCTTATTGCCAGATTTGGCTGGTGTTAAATAATTAGATGTTGATTACATTAAGTTGGCTGATATTTTTTTTCTCAGATTTGTGTATTATGGTGTTTTATGTCTTGGTGTAATCTTAGGTATTCACTGAAATGATTGTTTCTTCATTTTTTTTCAAAGAAACCTCCCAATTATCACATCTTTGTTGAGTTGAATGATTATTTATGATGAGTATCCTGTAAAAACTTAAGAACTGTTCCCCAATAATCCACATTCTACAAATCACAGCCAGATATGATGGCATTCCCCCTTCGGCATTAATTTGGAAGTTGTCAGTAACTGCTGAGCGCAACATTAAAACAATCAAAAGTTATTGCCCCAGTTTTAGTTTCTGTGTTTTTCCTCTGTTTCACTGTCTTTTGGTGCACCTCTCTGTGAAAGAACACCAATTAGTGACACCATATGGCGGTAAAACAGAGAGGCTGCTTTGAACACCTCCCAGCCTGAACTCCTCCATATGTTGTGGAATTTGTGTATTTGTTGTCTCTCATTAATGAGAAAAGTAATGCAGTGGGGTTTTTTTTAAGTGTTTCTGTGTCTTACCTGTTTTCTCTGTTGTGTGGGTGGCGGAGGCGTTCATTCCTTCCTACTCCTCTGGGTTTTGCCATCTACTGGCCTATCCAGCACATTCAAGTTTGGGGAAACACCTGCTTGAATTTTTCCTACTAACATTGTGTTCAGCTCTAAACAGGGAGTTTGTGTGTGCCTTAGCATCTTGGCAATACAAGTTTAGTAAAGGAGGATACGGAGCAGGATGATAGGGTGAAGCCAGCAGAGGTCAGCATGTCTGGAGGACTTGCAGTAAGACCCATACTGAGACTTTTGGATGGATTAAATACGGATGAGAAAGACAGAAGGAAGACCATAAAAATAAGACTGAACAAGGAGAGGAAAAGGAGAAAGAGAGACATGTCCCACCAGTTCTTCTGATTGCTTGCGGGTCTGGCACAGATCCTGAGGTTGGCACGTAGCCAGGTTGACATCCTGGTGCCAGGGGCGGCATTATGATTTGGCTGTGGCAAGTAAGACCCGAGCAGACGGTCACCTTGAGCCACACCAGCCTCCTGTTTAGTTGTGACACCAACATTCATCGTCTGTGGGTCTGGATACCGCAGCGTCACACATGCTCATGTGCCCAGAGTTACACACAGATACAGAAAACACCACTGAGTCTTAAAAATAGCTGCTATGCATCTTTTTCTCACCCGTCCCACTGCTGGGAGATGGCAATTTAGCAGACTGGTTAAACCCTCTGGTTAGGACCCAGAGCGAATCTTTAGGACTATCAGACCAGGAAAAAGTGTAACAGAGCTACAGCGTCATTGGCTATGTACCCTGCTGCTTCTTCTCCTTGTCTTCCCAGATTGTGTTTATGAATCATTGCCATGGCTGCCGTCGCATGACAGCCAACACAAGATCTTTTCTTTCCCTGCCCTGTGGGGTTTTTGGCCGTCTTTGGTTCAGACAGAACATTGTGTTTGATCAAATGGTATCTCTCTCTGTGTGAGAGAGAATCCTAGCAGGTATTTGTGTTTAGATCCTGGACATTTAATATGACTGATTGTATTGCAAAGCAGATTATAATCTCCTTTTACGTGACAGACGGTGAAGGTCTGACTGACACACCACAAGATTAGGTCACTAAAAGGGTCCCAGCCATACAAAATGGGCTGGTAGGGTGGTGGTGCTCTTTGACACTTTAACCTTCTTTTAAATGTCACACCTTCAAAGAGGTCAACGGGAATAGGGGAATAATGTTGGCATATTAATTTTTGTTTTCTGAATTAAAAAAACCCAACCCTTTTGTGTGTGAGCAAATGCTCTGATTTTTTTTAAAAAGGTCTTAAGTGTAAATTTTTTTTCAGTTATTTTCCTCTACTGATGTAATGGAAGAAGACTTAAAATATACTACAGTGCATTAAAATATGATGCAAAATAAAACAATACAAAGCGATATGGTGTTTTGGTATGCAACACAACACGAGTATGATATATTTAGTGGTCCTTTGAGGGAAATTTGTTTTGTACTCATCACTGGCCTAGTAGCTTTGTTCACAAAAAGTATTAAAGCAAACATAAAATCTTTTACTCTGAGTACCTGCCTTCTGCTTTTACATAGATTTGTGGCTGTATACAAATGTCACACCATCACCTCTATATTTATTTAATGATTCAGCATATGAGTATCCAGTTGCCCCAGTCTGAAAATCTGAAAAATTCTGTAGTATTAGTGTAGAAATATTGCCAATACCTCATGTATTGTTCACACCTCTTCTATAAAATTTTAATGTCGATGTAGCCCGGTCATTAACTCGTATGATCTCAAGCTGTACGATGCAAATGCTCTTATTGCAGTGATGTATAGTTTTCCTCTGTGACTGACCAAACTCTTTGTTGAGAACAAAATGCTAAACCAGCAGAAAGGATGTGATGTGCACTCTATGAAAACATAACATGTGCTGTCCTTATACTGTGGCACACTGTAAATGTTTTATCCTTTGTCCCAAATTATATTATGCAATACACAAAACATCCTTACACATATGTCTTTCAAGGTTAGAACATAGTCCTTTACTAAATATTAATCTTTTGTTTCATGTATGGACCCATGTGAAAAGCAATTTAAAATGTAACATTTGTAACTATATAAGAAACAGTGTGACAGTAGCATTACATAATACAAATACGAGCCACCACTAAGATGCTGTTCTTGTTTTAAAACTGAGCATAAATATGTATGCTAATGGATAAAAAAGTGCTTCTGATCCTTGCAATACATTGTTCACCTCCTAATGCATTTATTATGGAGCAGACTATCCGCTTAAGGCTGCCGCACCGTGCCCATTTACACTATTTATAGTATTTCTACAACACATATAGTGCTTTTTGTCAGTCTTTTGTATCAGATAGCTTTGATTGGCATACTAAACAATGACCAAGGAGATAAAATCCACCCACCTTTGCTTTTAACCTTAAGCTATATTCAGGTCCTGCCTGCAATACCTTGTATGCTCTTATCTTTCATCCACAGACACCTTTGTCCCTTTTTCCACCTGTCACAGTGGGATTGGATGGTGGGAAAGTTTGCCTTTAGCAGTAAATTAGTAGGTTACTGTGAAGCCCTGACCTCAGGGAGGTCAGCTGATCAGATAAAGTGATACGTTTAGTATAACAGTGAAAACAGAGATTGAAAGTTTTATGTTAATCTGCTCAAAGCATCATATGTTTGGATTTATCAGCCCAGCAGTTTATTTAATCAAACTTATATTTGCTATGTTTCCATGCAGAACTGACGTTGAAATAACAACATAACATTCCTCAATCTTTGATCAATCATTTCATTATCCTCTCCTGCTGGAGGTGAACTTGTCTATGGAAAATAACATTCTTTACTCCTGTGTTTACTCATATAGTGTCAATGTTTACTTCTCGGTTCAATTGCTGTATACCCAGATGCATGATATCCACCATGACTTTTCATTTACCTCCAGTGCAAACATCAGAGCATTGAAAATGTGTCTATAACATATTATTTACTGTTGTAACCAGGATGCCATGTGTTTCTTTGCTGTGTTTACCTCCAAACACAAACCTTCCACCTGACAGAATAAACATGTGAGTCCTGCTTTTAATAACTCAAAAACACATTTCTGGAACTAGATGAGCCCATCAGAGAAGGACAGACAGCACTGGTTCAGATTCCTTTTGATAACACAGAAACTGCAGCCGCTGTATAAGCATAAATGCACTCAAATCCGTCGTATGAAACAGGATTTTGTAGATTAATCTTGCTCTGTTCCGGGCAATATTTTTTTACTTCACAGCAAAGATGAGTTTTATAAGTGAATTTACTGCTCAGGCCAGTGTGATTTATGTAGTGTGCTGACGCCAGTCCTTTCACCTTATTTGTCCCTGTAATGTGTGGCGGGCCACTGAACCTGGATAAAGAGCTTAGACTGTCTGACCCACTCCTGCACTCCCACACGCATAAAGCATCCCACAGGCATACACACTGTAGTTGTCTCTACCACATATTCACGGACCATAGCAGAGAAACTTCAAGCTGCATATATTTTTCAAAACCAAATTGAGTCTCTCTAATGCTCTTAGTCCTCCTGAGTGGTGTTTTGATTTGACCCCTGGTGTCTCCTGAGGAAGAGCTTTAGCTGCATGTTCAGAAATGTTTGTGTACATTTCCAAATGGGGTTTTGTTCTGCTAAATGCATTTTATTAGGTTAAGAAATTGTGTTACATTGCTTCTGCACCAGAATGTAACACTAAATTGTCACAGGATATATGTTAGTTTCTTAAGCAGACCCAAGTTGTTTTTGTTGCTTTTCAGCTTCAAATTTTCCAATTTGTTGCAATTTCATTCCAAATGTCTTCACTTTTCATGCTTGCATGCTTTCATTTTCTCTATACATTTGTATGAAAATGTGTATCTCTCTGCTGCAGGTGCAGAAATTGCTAAAATTACCGTATCAGTGGCTTGAATTTAATGAACGCTGATATTTGGACATGTTTTTGTGAACGGCAAAGTGCCTTCTCTGCACATCTGGTACTGAATAGAATGTGATGGTGCATGAGAGAGGAAGACGGGGGTGTTTTGATAATCACTTTGACTTGTTCCCCCTTTTCTTGCTCCCTTTAATGTGGTGTCATTATTACTGAAATGTAATTAGCTATGCTAATGGGCTGACATTTGGACTTCCGTCTCAGCACTTACGTTGAGACTGGCAGAAATGTGCCACAAATGAAGTGGGATCACAAATGGAGAGGCTGAATGGACACATGAGGGTTGAGTGGAGGCTCTGAGAGTGTGATGGGGGCTGCTATTGAGATCTAGGGCTAAAGTAGTGTCGAGCAAGTATGAGGAGCATTTTTTAAAATTAGTAATTGTTTGGGTGAAAGGGCTGGAATCAGGAAGTAGATAAATAGGCTACAGAGAGATAAAAAAGGGTCTGAAAAGGCTCCATATTCTGTGAAATCCCTCTCATCTTTGTGTTGAATGTGTACTTGGCAAATCAGTGTGTGAAGTAATTATGGGATGCCTCTGCAGAGCACAACAATGCCACCCTTTTAGAACATGATAGCTTTAACAGGCTGCTCCATTAATGCTGCACAGAACAAGATACATTACTGAAAGAGGAACGTGTAACAACAGTTCCTGCTCAGCAGTGTTGTCTCAACACTTGAACTTACTCACATTTTCCATAAACATCAATGTATTTTATTGGGATTTTATATAATGGACCAACACAACAGAATATGATGTATGGTTTTACAACATCTCACAAATGTAAATCAGGAAATTGTGGCGTGCATTTACATTCAGGTTAAATGGAGACCATCTGTGAACAGAAATTTTCAAGTCTTGAAACTGATCCTCAATTAGATTTACAGATATATCTAAAAAAAAAAAAAATAAAGCAGGAAAATAAAGTTAAATATTTTTTGTCAGTCATTTCAGAAAGTGAAATATATGATATAGATTTATTACACAGAGTGAAACATTTCAAACCTTTATTTCTTCTAATTTTTATGTCTATGGCTTCTGCGTAATGAAAACCAAAAATTCAGCAAATTTAGAATATTACATACTTCAAATTCAGTTCAAATTCAAAACTACTTTATTGATCCCAAAGGGAAATTAAATAAATCAACAAATAAGATCAATAAAAATATCTATCTGAAACATAAATGTCAAGCTTTGGAAATCTGTTAATTTCTATGCACTCAGTACTTGGTTGGGCTTCCATTATAGCTCCTGTTGAGCTGTAATAGAAGTGGTCTTCAGGTCATTTGTAATTTTGGGTCTGTTGTCACTCATCTTCCTCTTGACAATACTCCATCCATTTACTATGGGGTTCACGTCAGGTAAGTTTGCTGGTCAGTCAAGCAGTGCAACAGCATGGTCAATGAACCAGCTCTGGGTACCTTTGTCATTGTGGGCAGGTGCCAAGTCCTACAGCATCTCCATAGAGCTTGTTAACAGAAGGAAGCAGGAAGTGCTCTAAAATTTCCTGGCAGACGGCTGCTTTTACAAACTAAGCCCACTTTAAAGTTTTTCACAACTTAATCCATGACCTGTCTGGTGTGTTTCTTGGTCTTCTTTATGCTGTTTATTTACTAAACAGCTGTACTTATACAGATATCAGATTGCTTACAGTTGGACTCTATTTACGGATAAGGGTTAGGGTGAATTCTGAAGGCAGCTGGTTGCACCGGGGCATCAAAGTAAAAGAAGCTGAATATAAATGTGTGTGAGACTGTTTGGATTTGTGTTTGGAAAAAAATTTACAAACCATGAATCATTTTCTTTTTACTTCACATTCATGTGCTACTTCTGATTGATCTATCACATAAAGTCCCAGTTAAATACACTGACCTTGTGGCTGTAATGTAATAGATGTGAAGAAATTAAAGGGACCTGAATATGTTTCCAAACCATTACAGTTGAATAAGTGTATTACCAAATTATTAATCAGTAGACAAGTGTGTGGCATTGTACAGTTAATGTGGCAAACGCCCGTTCTTGTCTGACTCACTAGGCTGCATTTTAACAGGTGATCTTATGCTTCCCCATCTTTCTTTGGAGCCCACTAGTTTCTTCTAATATGAAACAAAGATTTGACGTAATAATCACCTTGCATTTCCACTAGGTGGCGTTGTGTCACTATGCACTTCTTTGAGGACTTAATAAGCACTCTTGGTTGCTCAAATAGGAAATCCAAATATCCTTAGGGTGAATAGATTACAATATGAGCAGAAGCAGCACTACCCCACCCTTCAGGAGGAGGCGTTTGTTCTTCCTTTAATGGTTGAAAAGATGTTGTTCCTCCCCTCTGTGAGAATCGGCGCAGCCTGCAGACATATCTGTGTAAACGCTGGGCTATGACTAACATTCAGACCTCCACAACCTCTGTGACAGATCTTGTGTTTTCTTCTCTTTTTTTGTTATGTTGCCAGGGGTTCTAGTAGAGATCCTGAACAGCTGAGGTTCAGGCTTTTTTAACCCTCACCCCACCTCTTTTTTTTCTCTATTGGAAAGCCTGAAACACTCCTGAGATCTGCAGCCTAAAGGAGTCTGTTCTTATATATTTTGTGGATGCAGTAGAAGAGAAAACTACTCCGTCTCTGTTTGAGTGTGTGTTTTTGTGTCTGTATGCACCTGCTCACCTTGTGTTTCTCTCATCCCCCATGGTGAAGCCTAATAAGTCCCTTGAATCCTCATCCTCTGGTTTTGATTTTGTCCTGGGGTTGTTTTTTTGTAAAACAGTGTAAATCACATGAGAAGTTCAGCTTACTTGTTTTTGCCCTAGAGGCACTTGCTAGAAAAATTCTTTAACACAAATAAGCAGGATTTCAGCATGTGCGTATCTGTTGGCTGCTGTAGTAAAGCAGGATTAAATCAGGATACCTGTCAAATTAAATGCTTCTCATTGACAACTTTCAGCACCCTGGATAGCTCCCTCACACTTCTAAATTTATGTGTAGCTTCTCAACAGTAATTCATTGGCTGCTGAGACATATTTAACTTGACACAAATACTTAAATAAACACAAAATAGTCTTTTATTATTTATAACATTGATATTCTTGAGTTGAGTAGTTCTGTACAAGCAGCAGTATGTAAAAACAATAGATTTTTCCAAGCTGGAACACTTTGCAGGCCAAGGATTTTCTAGCAATGCTGTTATTGACCATGAATTGGAAAAAAAGTGAAAGCTCCTCTGAATGCTGCTTTCCATTGGCAGTAAAATAATAGATTTATGAGGTGAGGTTAAAAAGTAAAGGCAATGTAAATTTAAATACAGGCCCGGATAAATATTTCTGTACAGAAATTCAAAACAGCCTTGATTCAGAAATGAGTATGTGGAAAAAGCTTATCAAACTATGACGGCCAGTTTCAGGGCTGTTAAAGGGACGAGTGTCAGCAGTGTGATTATCAGCGGGCAGATAGCAGATGACAGCTGCCATTGGTTATTGATGACTTTCATAATTAAAATCTCTTATGGGAAGAAGCAGAAGAACAAAAGGAGAGGGGAAAAAAATCACAGAAAATGATGAATGGTCCTTTCATCGCTAAAGCTGATATTGGAACCAGCAGGCTCCTCAGTGTGAATATTGCTTTCCAGGAAAGTCTCTGAATTTGGCTTCAAAGAAGATCTGTTAGCTTTTAATATTCCCATAGCTCCCAGTGCCTGCATGTTTGGATGTCCACTTGTGCACATGAAATCACTGAATGACATCAGACAGAAGAATTGATATAAATCAAATATTTAAAAGGAAGAAAAAGCTGCAGTATGCTGATTCTATTTCTGCTGGATTTCCCCTTTCAGCATTACAAATGCAACACTTGCAATGTTCTGGAGGCAGTCAAAACAGTTTGCAACTGCATCACAGGGTAATATCCACCCAAGAAGCAGGCATTCCTGTGGTTGTCTAAGCCTGAAGGGTGTGTGTGCATAAAGTAGCTGAATAAACAAGACTGTAGCTGACTTTTTTTGCATGAAATAACAGTAAAGTTATATCAGTACTGGAAAAAGCAATAAGTCACAGTGAGAGGAAACACAAACAGATGGTGATTATGTTTATAATTAACAGGTATCAATTGAGGCTGGGCAAAATGACCTAAAAATATTACAATATTCTTGGGCTCAATTTCTATATCCTTTAGGGAAATTATTAGCCACACTGTGCTTTCACAAAACAAGAGCAATTCCCCCTATAAACAGTCCTTTTTACCGTGTATTCCTTATCACCACTCCCTGATTCAGAGGTGTTTTGCTGTACAAACAAGTTTATCTATGGATCTAACCTCTCCGAATATGGACCTTCCGTAATTCTTGTAAAGCTTTTTAATTTGTTGCACTATCTCCATGATACTTCATCTGACCTGATAAAAATTCTGTGTGCGAAAGAGTTTTCTGAATAGGTGGGGAAGAGTGAGTGATGTATTTAAGACCATTAGGAGACACTAAGCTCCCAGCAAATTAGATGCTGAAGGGTAAAGATTGCTTGGGAATTGCATACACCATATCTGTGATATTGTCATTTAGATATCCAAGGTGTAGCCAAGGTCGATGCATACACTCTGTGTATTAAGTTCTTTCGATGTATTGCCAAGCCAAAGTATCAGTAACTCTCTTCCCTTGATAATTTCTTGTTTAGAAGAATCTTACTTTTCAGCTTTATGTTTACATGAGGATGTGAGACCACATTTTTGTTCCAGTTTGCCTAATGTTCAAAAGCATTTTCTTATTTTCTGAGGGAATTTTATAAATATTATTTCTAGAGATGCACTGATTAGAGATGGGATGATTTCTGTTTTTTGTAAAGGTTTGACCTACCAGTTAAATGTTAGCCAATTCCTATTTTTTCTTCAAGAATTTTAAAATAAAAATATGTAAGACAAAGATTTTTGACATTTTTGTATCCTTTCTGTTGTGAGCAGTCAATGCATCATTTGCATTTGGAGCAGAGACTTCCTGACAGTGTAAAATGGCAGTTACCATAAAACGAATTTACAATTTTAAAGGGTAGAAATCAACATTTTAAACTGTCTTTAGGATCTTCTTTTTGTGTCTTGTACAGTTATCACTCTTAGCATTATAAGCCAGACAAAGCCTGATGACTAAAAAGCATGGCTTTACTGTGATATGTTGGCCTTCTACTTCATTGAGATGTCTAAAATCGATATTGATCGATATTAATCGATGTCCTGTGGCAGATTGTTTCTACTAAAACTATCAACATATACGAAATGGTGAAAGAGCATTAGCTTAAGTGTAGCTTTGTGTTGCGGTGGCAGATTGCTTCTACTATATATATATATATATATATATATATATATATATATATATATATATATATATATATATATATATATATATAAAAATTCCCTTCTCACCCTCCACGGGTGGTCTTTCTCAACCTCTGAGCTCGGGTCCTCTACCAGAGGCCTGGGAGCTTGAGGGTTCTGTGTAGTATCTTGGCTGTGCCGAGAACTGCGCATTTCTGGACTGAGATGTCTGACGTTGTTCCTGGGATCTGTTTTAGCCACTGCTCCAGTTTGGGGGTGACTGCCCCGAGGGCCCCGATGACCACAGGCACCACTGTGGTCTTCACCTTCCAGGCCTTCTCCAGTTCCTCTCTGAGGCCCTGGTATTTCTCCAGTTTCTCGTGTTCCTTTTTCCTGATGTTGCAATCGCTTGGTATTGCTACATCCACCACAACGGCTTTCCTCTGTTGTTTATCAACCACCACGATGTCCGGTTGGTTCGCCATTACCATTTTGTCTGTCTGGATCTGGAAGTCCCACAGGATCTTAGCTCGGTCATTCTCCACCACCTTTGGGGGTGTGCCCCACTTTGATCTCGGGGCTTCCAGTCCATATCCTGCACAGATGTTAGGATATCTATATATATATATATATATATATATATATATATATATATATATATATATATATATATATATATATATATATATATAAATAGATAGATAGATAACGAGAGAGAGGTGTAAAAATCAACTTTTTTTGAGCAGAAATTTAGAAGAGCAGGACTTTTTTAAAGTGTAACTAATCCCCAAATCAACTTTTTTTTTTTTTTTTTTTTTTTTTTTTGCTGATAAACTATCTAAATAGGTTATTTAGGGTACTATCTTTATGGTTCTGTTCAAATTTTTACATTTTTGTTTAAATTTGTTTAGTTTGGCAATATTTTGCCTAAAACCATCTCAGTGCTGGACTCCTTCAGTGGAACGGTTCTTAGGCAGTTGAATTTTCCTATTGGCTGCAGCAGTACAGATGGTACACTACGTCACAGCCCCGCGTTTGGGTATAAAACCATCTCTCTTAGACACACAGCCTCGCCTGCACGGTGGCAACTTAGGAGTCGGAATAGTGAGCCGGGTGTGACCATAGCGAGCACTGATCGATAGCGTTACTCAGCTTAGTAAATGTGTGATTTATTTACAAAGTGGATACGGAGTAGAATGGATCTCCTCTGCTCTGTTACACTTTAAAGAGACAGGGGCCCAATTTCAAGGCGATAAATTACGAAGTCAAATTTCTTTTAAGTCATTTGATATACACAGCATTTTTGTAGCAACGGAGGGTAACATAGTTACTTGATTGTGCTATAAAATGATTCTATGTGCCTGGAAAACACATAATACTGCCCCTTTAACTGTCATTTTTATTTGTGCCCTTGCCCCTCCCTATCCCCCCCAAGGATAAAAGTCTGGCTCCACCACTGTTCACTAATCCCACTATACTACACTTTAATCACACATTTTCTGAAAGAACATATTTTATTATTTCTTTTCCCATTTGCTTGAAATCCATGAGCATTTTCTTATTTCCTGCGAGGGTTTTTGATACATTGTTGCCATTGAGTAAATTTAAAAAATGTCAACAACCACATGATATTATAAAGGACTACATCTTGAAACTAAAGTATCTTGAAACTAAAGGATTAGAGGGTCTTAGATGTTCCCAGCCATGATTTTAGTGCAGGCACACAATATTTGAACCTCGACTCAGATAGTGTTTTGTTTCATTGTGTTCAGTTTTCCAAGAGGCTCCAAAATACACATATGTTCTGTTTGTGTTTTAGATGAAAGCAGATCCTTTCTGAAGAGAGTACAGTCGTAGATCAGACAGGATGACTGTCAGTGATTGTGTGCTCCCCTGTAGACACAACAGAGCAGAAAGCTGTATGTTTCACAGCACCGCATGATATCCTTGTGGATGAGAGGGAGCAGTAAGAATGCCAAAATCACATGGGGAATTCCTCTACGTCTGTCGCAGTGAGGCTGTGTGAGAGCATGGGTGTGTGGTACTGTCAGAGTGGAGCTCCCACTAACCTGCTAAACGCTCCCCTTCAAACCCACCCACCATGGTCCACCCCTTCTGGATCAGGACGGGGCTGCTGTGACATCACCCATTCCCACGCACTTTGATTGGCTGGCCAGTGGAGGGAAGTGGATTGCTCCTGCAGCAGAGTGAAAACGTGGGAGGACCAAAGGTAGAGAGTGTAAGGGGGGGTCTGAGCAGGAAAGATTGATGCTGAGGCAAGCCGGACTGCGCAGCGCTCACACACACTCACATAAACACTCTGAGTATCACGCATACTCTCTCATCACACTCCCAAGCTGCTTAACAGGCAGGAAAAGCACTGAGTCTGACTGAGTCTGCAGCCTGTTACTGCAGGACAGGACAGAGAGGACGTGAAGAACGAGTGGAGACCCAACAGGGCAATTCATTCATCTGTGTTTTACCTTAGAGCAACAGTTAAACTGCTGTCATCTCAGGAGGTCCAGAGCTCCAGGGAGCTCTTTACAGACACCTCCTCTTTCCTAAAACAGAGGAAGGAAAGGCAGCAAGGGCAGAAGCAAGGGCAAGTGTTGCCTCTTTCCCAGAGGTTGTCGTGGACGTCCTCCTAATGTCCTCATGAAAACAGGCAGAAATCTGCATGAGGTCTAGGCTAAAAGATGGCACGGCGAGTAGGGGGTGAAGGCTCTCCAAAAAAGACATCTCTCAACCTGGTGGCAGGGTTCTTCCATTACCTCCGAGGTAAGTGGGGCAGCGGGTCTGCACAACAGTGTACTCTACTGAGAAAGCTGGTGAGAGAAAGCAGCAGAGAAAGTTTCTGTATGTGTATTCTGTATGCATTATAATATGTGTGTTTGTAGTGTTGCATTGCAGTGTTGAGTCTGTACATGCCTTCAGCTGTGAAGGGTGTTGTGTTTTTTTTTCCTGGTCTTTGACAGTATGTTAGAAAAAACAGACACAGATTTGAAATGCACATTCTTTGGCAGACTGTGTATGTTTGTGTTTGCTTTTGAGTTTGGAGGCTGTCGGTTTTGAAGCCTGCAGAGAGTGGAACAAGCAAACCGAGCAGACAAGTAACACCCCCCTGCATGGATCACATTGCAGGGGTGTGACTATTAAAATGTTTGGTTTCTCTGTTTTGTCCTGCAGGTGCTTAACTCTCTTCTTATCTGTATTTGGATATGACTAAATGATGTGACTATTTGCTTATCATGAAGACTTATCTAAAATATTTTTACTTTATTTTTGATAGGGACTATACAAGAATATACATTTAACATGTT
This sequence comes from Anableps anableps, assembly GCA_014839685.1. NCBI lineage: Eukaryota > Metazoa > Chordata > Actinopteri > Cyprinodontiformes > Anablepidae > Anableps > Anableps anableps. The sequence goes on along the minus strand of CM026086.1, from coordinate 18,827,660 downwards.
ATATACATTAACACTTATAGCCAAGGCCAATTTGCAATGCTTGTCCCTAGAAGGGGCATTATGCTTAGACCTCTGTCCCTGCTCACTTTGCCTACTTGTGAAGTAGCCCTATACAGATAAATTAATAGAAAATACACATTTTGAAATAAAGGAGATTTTACTAATATTTTTTCCTCGATGAAGGGGGTCAAAGTGGGAGGGGGAGACAAGTGATGCAGAAGATGTTTTGTCATGGTTGGTTGCTGAATGTTTTTTTTCCTCCTCTTTGTGATAATGAGAGAACTTGAGTGTGTGTGTGTGTGCTTACAGTAAATTGGAGAATGAGTGAGTTCAAAGTCACCTCGTCCCTGAGCCCGAGAAGCTGGCACATGCAGGTGCATTCTCCGCCATGCGTGTTCCTGCGAAAGGTTCTAAATTTCTCCCATTTTCATCCAATATTTCAGCTCATCAATATTTGATAATTCCTGAACCCAATCAAAAGATTAATTCATAGTACAGGGGTCTGCTCAGTGGCACGTATGACTACGCAGGGATGTATCTGCATTATGTATGAACAGTAGCACTCCCCCACCACCACCACATTCACACCAACGCCACCCCTTCTCAATCTCCTACCCTTTGACATGCACTCCCCTATCTGTTCACATCTGCCCACTGTACCCACTGACACACTAACCAACTTGAGTGTAATCAGTCCGTCAGCAGATTTCATTAAGGCAGAATGGAAGGCACTGTGTCAGACATCGTCCTCTCTCCTTGCTAATGTGCTTATCTCAAGGAGACTGCTCAGTGGTCCAGATGGGACAAAAATGGCACAGTGACAGTAAATGGACATCACAGAAAGCTTTGAAACTATTGATATATGCTGAAAATGAAACTTAAAAAAAAAAAAAAAAGAAAATTAGGTAACAGTTGTGTAGTAGTGGATATATTTCTTGATTTAAAGAAAATTTTCAGTACCATTAACCATGCAGTAAAATGGATAAAACCATATGAGGTGCAGAAAACAATAATAAAGCACTGTTTGGATGGAATGTTAAGTAGGATATTATATTTCAGTTCTCAGGCCTTTACACTCTGTATGTTAACAATATATAAATATGATAATTATATATGTGGTCATTTGGGTGGACTCTAACTATCCTGATTGCTCACTCCTGATGTTTCTCTTCTGTAGCTGAGATGCTGAAGCTCATGGAAAGTGGTGGGAACATTACCAAAATGTTGAAAGAACAAGTTTTGTGGAAAATGCAGGTTAATTATAATATGTGGCATTATTTCATATTTCAGTAATAAAATCAGTCAAATTTTCTTCTAAATATCAAGTCAAGTTTATTTGTATAGCACATTTCAGCACTAAGGCAGTTCAAAGTGCTTTACACCATAAAAACATAAAACATTAACCAATTATGAAACATCAATAAACATTACATTTTGTCAAATGTGATAATCAAAATCATCAAACCAATATACATCAAATGTATTGATCAATGTTCCAGTTATTATGAATCAAAGGCAGCTCTAACAGGTGAGTTTTTAGCTTTGATCTAAAGAAACTCAGTGTTTCGTCTGTTTTGCAGTTTTCTGGGAGTTTGTTCCAGATTAGTGGAGCATAAAAACTGAAAGCTGCTTCTCCATGTTTGGTTCTGGTTCTGGGGATGCAGAGAAGACTAGAACCAGAAGACCTGAGTCGTCTGGAAGGTTGATACAATAACAACAAGTCTTTAATGTATTTTGGTGCTAATTCATTCAGTGATTTATCAACTAGCAGAAGTATTTTAAAGTTTATTCTCTGAGCTGCAGGGAGCCAGTGGAAGGACTTTAAAACTGGGGTGATGTGCTCTGTCTTCCTGGTCTTAGTGAGAACACAAGCACCCCTAGTTAATAGTAATCATGGTGTACCTCAGGGTTCAACATTAGGTCCTTTGTTGTTTATCTTGTATATTAATGATTTTCCTGAAAAGAAGTGTAAGCAAAGACCAGTATGTGACTGTCATTATATGATGACCTTGAGTAAAAATACAATGGTGATATTCTTATATTCACACAAAGATTTCTATTTTTGATAGGAAGTAGCCTGCCTGGGGTTAAATTTGGCACATTTAAACAATGGACTGAAGTGTTTATTTAAAAAAATTAGCATTTTCTCTTTTAAATAAATAAAGCAAGAAAAACACAGTAATTAATATATGAATCAAGCTTGTGACCCTTTTGTGCTTTCATTTGAGCTGAGTGCCTTTTTTAGGGGACATCTTTAACAGACATCTATCTTATTGATTGTGCCTTTTGCTAATTGGCCTTTATCTCAGTGGCCACAACTAACTACCACATGTATAGGTAGATCAGTACGTGTGCAGTATGCCAGGCTTCATGTGCTGCCCTTTTAACATCTGAAAGGTCACTTTCAAGAACAGAATTTCTTGTCCACAAAAAGAGGAGTTCAGCTCGTGAAAATGTCATCGATAAATGTCAAGAGACGTTTCATAGTATGTTAGCAGTGAGTAAAAAATTTGGTGTGACTGTCCACTGACACATCAGGCATAAAGCGATGAATCAGAGTTAATTAGAATCCACCATGCCCTTTCTGGAAAGCCCAATCGGCTCTCACAATGATAGACAATTAGAAGATTGCATTTTAATCCCTTATTTGTTTATTATCGTTCAAGACTAATGGGAATGCTCTGGGCTCTGATTTACAGATGAGCAGGAGGCGGTGCAGAAAAGGACATTCACAAAATGGATCAATTCCCACTTGGCAAAGGTAAGAGGTTTTGCTTCATTTTCTACTGCCAGTATTTTGTTGTCCAATTTACACAAACACAGGTGCTCATATTTGTATGGATAGAAAACTTAAACACCTCTATTCCTTTCCAATCTGAATGCCTTTACTCCTTCCTATGTACAGGCTGGGACATTTTCTCCATTTTCAAAAAGGAAAAAAAAAAACACTTCTCTAGCTAAAACTACACACACAGTCATCACATGCCCTCCATGTGTTTTCCTTATTCCTTCAGTCCCAAGTAGTTGATATCAAAGATATTTGGCTTAAGTCTCCAAATGACTTTATTGAACAGTGCATTCATTACTTTCCCTGCAAGCTGCAGTCAGTAATTTATATTGTACTATCATAAGTTAGGGTAATTTAGATTGTTTGGGATAAGAGGTTTAGGTTAAAGCTCATTTTCTGAATGAGATGATGTTCACATGTCTGTAATTATTGTGTCATGCTGCATTGTACTCTTTGGTTACACTCATTACTGCTTAAAACGCTGTGTCTGTGCTGCCTGAACAAGGCAAATATGGCACAGGGCAACACAATTAAGTGTTATTTCAATCAGTGACACTCTTTTCAAGGTTTTCTATTTGATTATGACAGCCATGGAAAGTCCAAACTGGTGGAGGTGGAGCAGAAAATTCATATGAAAAGGACTCTGATGGGGACAAACCTTTTAATTGTATGAAATATTTTGCCTCAGGAGCAATGCCAGGAAAATACACACAGGAAAATATTCAAATGCCTGAAATTAAATGTATCTTTATTGGTGTAGCACAATCTCACTCTGAGAAATTTAAGAAAAAAAACCCCCTTTAATTTCAGTACATTTGTTCAGGGGAAAAATATCCCATGTTGTATAATCACCAGCGGCACGTTTGGAGGCATCACTAATAATTCCTATAAAGTAACTGAAGATCTTTTTTAAATGTGTAATTTACCTTTTTTGGTTGACCAAAGTGTAGAGGCTTCTTTGATTAATATTCTGTGACTTCCTGTTTCCATTACTTCTGTTTAAAAAAGGAAAAACACAGTAGCATCTCATTCAATTAAAGCAAATTTGGGCTTCATAAATCAATTACTTGCTTCGCTACTTTACTGGAACTATGTGCTTGGGTAAGAAAAAACTTACCGAAGCTTGATTATCGAGAAAAAGATAGTCAAAGTTATTTTGGTAAATTTTGAAATCCCAATTATTTAAATCAATTATTCCTTGAGTTTGAAAAAAAAGAATGCATTTATTGACTTGAAGAGTAGTGAATTGCCTTGAAACAGGAAATTTTTCTTGATCCATTCTTGTTGAATCATTCCTAAAATATATTTAAAAAGTAAAAAAAGATGAACATCCCCCTTTGTCAATCTGGGAAATTATGTAAACTGTTAATACATTTTAAAAACAACAGAAAACTACATTACAAAATAAACTGAAAAAGGAAATGAATTCTTGTCACAATGAATAATAAATAAGTTATTTCAAGCAAATACTTTAAGCAAAATAATAATAATCCATAACATATAAAGAAATTAACACATAAATGATTCACCAGACACAAAATCAACCTTTTCCCATGGCTACCTCGGTCCTAGACCTAAATGCTGTAGAAGACCTGTGGGGCCAGCTATAGAGAAGAGAACATAAAAGAAGCTTTAGGACTCTGGATGATTGAGAGGTTGTGGAAAGGATAAGAGTCAAACATCCTTCTCTCCATATTTTCCAACCTCATGTTATTGGATAAGTTAAAAAAAATCTGTCCTTCTATTTGTTACATTTTTTTTTTTTTTATCAGGGGTGATAAGTGTGAAGGATGTTGTAGACGCCAAGTATTCTCACCACCATTCACATTAAGCTCAGTTTCTTCCTAAATCAATCATTTTATCCAGTATTATTTGGTCATCAAATTTTCAGTCTGAAGGGTTCTCTACAAGTGTCGATTATAGAGCTTTAATGAAAACTTAAATATTTACTTTTGTCTCCATGAAGAGTGAGATTATTAGTCTCACATCTGCTTGTGCAAACATCTAGATCCAAAAGCTTTGCCTGCTACAACAGCTAGGACTCAGGGAAATAAGCTAGTTTGGCTCCATCCCAAGAAACCAAGGGATAATCAGGTGATAAGATATAAAACAAAAATAAATTAAAGAGCTCCAGATTTGCATGATGGTTTTGGTTCTTTCTTTTTGTGATTTTTATACCAAACTTGCAAATTTAATATTGATCTTTTTATTTATCTTTAAACAAGAAATCAATTATTTTCTTAGAATATATTTCCTAAACAATAAAAAAAGTGTAACAGTGGACAGTTTGGCTCCCGTGATCAAATTCAGTTCAAAGGCAAGAGCATATTTCATCTCATTGGATTGTCTCTCTCTTGTTGCTCAAATTACATACTCGCAATCACCGTTGATGCCCATCGAGAACCTGCTCACCTGATGCCTGATGTTGCCATAGTTACACTGATTGGTCTGAATTTGTCTCCAAAAATCTCTTTGTGTTTAGCTTTATCTTGATCACAAAAAGTTGCTTAGTTTTACAGCTGGTTAAAAGGATAAAGATGCACATTCCTTCAACATGTAGGAATTAATGAGTTCTAAGATATAAAGGGACATTTTAGTGTGTTAAGGTTTACAATTAGGACAATAAAAGTCAAGAACTGAGTTGAGTAAACACTGAGCTTTTCTGTTCACATCAACACAAAAGAAGAGCAGGAATGAGAAGGACAGAAGTTGGTGTAGCTTTTATCTGTGAGGAATGGATCCTCCTCCTGGCTATGCAGATGATTAGGCTACTCCAGTTATCTCAGGTCTTTATTTCAGTGCCTAAAGGTGTGTGATTAATCGTTAAGTGAGTTGAGACATATCATGGGGGCTTCTTTTCACTAATACTCCCCTCCCCCTTACTTTTCCACTCCACAGGTATAACAAAAGAAGTCCTATAAGCTTTAAAAACTGTCTCTCTGCAAGAGAAGACGTATTGGAGCTAGTAATTTATACAGAAGATTAATGGGTATCATTAATGGGTATCATTTAAGCAGTTCACCAGATTAACTCCGTAAGATATAAAGTGTAAGAGAGCAGCAGGGCCTGTGTTTCTGCAGGTTCTGTCTTTAGATATAGGCTGTTGTCATATAGGCCACACAGAAAGGCAAGTTTTTTTCATTTTCAAGTGTTTTCGCTCTTCAAGTTGCGCTCATTGCGACTCTGCAGAGGAGTGACAACTATGAAGGGGGGTAATGGGGATTCAGTGAGCGGACCCCAAGTTTCCATTTGACAAATCCTTTCTGAGAGGGTTAAAGCTTAATTATAGAGTGGCCAGTGTGAACAGCAGAGGTTTCATCATCACTGAGGCATTTTCCAGGAAAACGGCTTTAGAGCCATAATCAGTGGACCAAGTGTTTTTCGAGATTACAGCAGCAGTAAGTGAAGCTCCCCGAGGGTGTTTACTTCCTTGCTCCCCCTGCCCACTCACTTTTCGTTTCGTGATTATTTTTTTCTTTAGATTCCCTCACCAAGCCACACAGATGCATCTGTGTTTTTTTTTTTTTTTTTTTTTTTTGGTTTTTTTTTTTTTTTTTAAGAGATAAACAGAAATAAGGAAGAAATATGGCTTTGGTTTTGTCCTACAGAGTGACTCACCTTATAACAAAATGACAAAAAGCTGAATGATTTTGTACTATATAGATGACTTGAAAGCAAAAAATATTGCTTGAAATGGAAAACCATTAAGCAGTTGGGGGGCCAAATAGCTTCAGCAATATTTCAGTGCATCGTTATAAAAATTGTTCAAAACTTAAAGAGAACATAGACAGCTTGCTGAAATTCCTCAGTTAAGTTGAAATCAATAATTAAACTGAAGACTTAGCTGCGCCTTTGATTCTTTTTTTTGCTTTAAGGTAAAAACACTTACTATTTTTACTCACTACTGACTGGATAGGCTATTTGAATCATACTTTGTAAAATTGGTTAGATAAAAAAATGCAGATTCTACCTTTTCATTTTGTAGTGCTTAAGGGCAACATGTTCCCTCCTCATGTCGACTTCAGTGTAACAATAACAGGTTTGCAAATAAAACTTAATAAAACGTGCATAAAGCGACTGTTTCAGTGTAACCTAAAAAGGCAAAGAGTATCTGTCTCATACTGTCAGCAGTGGTGTACCCAAGTGGGGGGGTAAGGGGCATGGCCTCCTCTTGAAAAATGCTGGCCACCCCACTGGTGCCCCCAGAGAATCATGCTCAATTCATACAAAAGCATGCACAGTCATCAGTAAAGACATAAATGTAAAACTCAATAAATAAATGAATACAAATATTGTACCAAAATTCTTACTGGCCTCGTCTGGCGACCCCTATGAAAATGTTCTGGGAGCACCACTGACTGTCAGGACATAGTGACAGTTTTAACAAATATGTAAATAACATGTTTTTATAAAAGTTACCTACTGCAGCTGTAAAGTCAAAACCTACAGAAAATGTGTTTCCTAGTTTTGCCTTGAACATCATAAATTTTAATGATTAGTGTTTCAGCTGCACTCTGCTCAGCTCTGCTGGCTAGAGAGAGATTTATGTGCACATCACTGAAGTTGTAATGGTCACACACCAACTTAATTATTTAAGTTATTTATTGTTTTATTTATTGATACTGACTTCTTAACCCAACAGAGTTGCAGTTGGAAGCCATTTTTATGACTGTTGTTTGTTTAACACAAATGCACAAAAAAGTGCAGAGAAATACTCATGCTGTGGTTATTTGACATGCATATGTTGCATGACATCATCTTTAGTTGTGCACACCTGCACATGTCTTCATGTTAGCGTGTGATACACAGTGGTCTGAGGGGTTTATTTAAAGTGAGTGGCTGTCAACTCAAAATATAAAGGATAGACTGAGCAAAAGGAAAACAAGCAGCCTTTGGATTAATTTTATCAATGACAAAAATAGTAGAGCAACATGTTATTCAGTCCGGGTCAAGAAATAGTTAGCTCCCTTTTTGCCTGTGTTACAGTCCTCAGAATAAAACAAAAATTAACTGATCAAAACTGTAATTGGCAGCTCAGACATCAACGACAAAAAGGAAATAAGTATCGGCCAGTTAAAGCCTGACTGATGCATTGCTAATAGTGAAATCTGGTGTTACATTAATCTTTTGCATGTCACAAGAATAATTGTTGACATCAGCAGGCTTTAATTTGAGATGATATTCAGAGGTTATACATCCATTGCCATTACACTTGTTGGGAGCCATGCTGAACTATCTGCAGTGCACACCCTCTGCAAGAGTATTACAGTTTTACAAAGTTACTTGTACTCATGTTCAAATGCTTTCATGCAAAAACATTAGCATAACCGTTGAAGTTTCTGAAGATTTTTACAACAGACATTCAGAGACACGTATTTCTTTAAATTTAACATATTGCCATTCAGCGTGAAACCATTCAGTCCTCTTTGTTTCCACCTCTCCCTTTGTCTTTCATGCTGTCGATCTTTTTGAATCTGTGGTGTCGAGCGCACCAGGGGAATAACACGAGAGCACACTCACACAGTCATCTTGAAACTCTTCTGTTCTCAATCAATTATGACCTAGACACTCACATGTAATTAGCTCATTAAGTTCTTGATTTATTTTTTTTTAGCCTGTGTTGCAGCGCAAAGGAAATGAATATTACTTTCTTATTTTGTAATTAGTCTGAAATTTTCCTCATTAGCTTTGGGATTGTAATGAACAAATAGGTGAATTTAACTCCAATTAGCTTTTGGTGCAATTTATCGCTTTGAGTTGGGCCTTTGTAAGAGTCTTCCCTGTCATGTTATGATATGGGGGAAAACCCTGTCTGAGTATTTTCATCTCCAAAGCCTTGAAACGACATTAGAAGAGGAATTAGTGAGAAGAGCTTCCATATTTTCTAATTAATTTTCGAAAGACGTGGGGTTAGTCTCTCCCCTCTCTCTCCTCTACGATCCGTCTCGTTGCCAGTCTAAATCCCTCTCACACATTTACGATGTTTTGGTTTGTATTAATTTCTCTCATGCTCACGCAGTCCGCATGCAACACTCATTCACACTACTTCAGCCTTCACTCTCTTTGCAGTTAATCTCCCTGTGAATGGTTCACTCATCTGAATGCTTTTCTCCCCCTTTCCCCTCCTTTAAACCTTTCAGCCCCCCAGCATGTGACTGTGCTTTAAGAGAAATCCTTGATGTGGCGCTGGCGAGGAACAGAGATATGTGGATTTCCCCAAGTCTGAAGTCAGTGTCAGGTCAGGGAGGAAGTCAGTGGGAAGGAGATAGTTTGAAATCATCAGCATATTTTAGGATTTGAAGGAATCCCATTTAAAGTCTACTTATGGGGTGAATCCAGCTGTCAGTAAAAGCGCTGGGACTGCCAAACTCCAACTAGGCTCAGAGTACCTATTCCATGAGGATTTGCTTTATCAATGTTGCACAAGTTTAAATTAATGTCTACCAGTGTAATATATGTATTGCATTATGGTTTATGTTGGTGCTGTGGTGCTGAAAGTGGGATAGCGTGCAAAATAAACCACTTCTTCATTTATCATTTGCTGTACATTGCAAGAGCAATTATGTCTGAAATTCTCTGTCTTTGCATTCCTGTAAAACTAAGAGACATCTGTCTCAGGTTATACCTTAACCAACTACTTATGGAAAACTTTACATAACTCACGAGAATTTTTTTCTGTTTGATTGTAAAAGGAGAATCTCTTCTTTCAGAACTAACTGCAGTGCCTTGCAAAAGTAAATATTCCCCTTTAACTTTTCCAATTTCTGTTGTCTTACTTCCTTGCATTTGATGTTATTTATTGGGATTTTATATATCAGATAAACACAAAGACTGGAATTTTTACCCATTCTTCTTTTCAAAATAGCAAAACTTCGGTAAGATTGGACACAGAAGATCTGAACAGCAGATTGCAAGACTTAGCACAGATTCTCAATAAGATTTTGGAATGTACTTTAACTCGACTATTCAAATAGATAAATAGGCTTTGATCCTAACCAGGATCAAAAATAGTTGTTAAAAAAACAACTGCTGTTGTTTTTTAAGTGTTTTTTAAGCGAGGTCTTTAAAAAAGAGGCAGACAAAAAGTGCTCTCTGAAAATGTAACATTTTAGCTACGACTTCAGCGTTTATCGTTTATCAGCCATGTTTTTTTGCTATCTCAAGACATCTACTGACTTACCAAAAGGCAGATTTGGTCACACTTATTTAGTAAAGTTGTGCAAATAATCTTCTCATTTTTGAAGAAATAGTGACCCATGTCCCTTTCCCGTTTCTAAGACTGGACAAAAAACATCTTACAATAAAATGTGTTGGAGTTATTAAAGTAAAAGGGGCTTAATATGAATGCATACCACTTTTTTCTTTAGATTTGTTTTATTGCAAAGAAAGTTTTTAAACCCATTTGTACCTTCTCTTCTACTTTACAGATATGTGGTGATTTGTTATGTTGATCACCTATATAAAATCCCAAAAAATAAATTAAAGTTGAAAGGCTCAAGAGGTTTGAATACTTTTTAAGTCTTTAGGAATTTGTTTTAACAATTAATTTGTTCTCTGGATAGCATGTCCCTCCTCTCGTGGTAAAAGACCTGTTTGACGACATCAAGGATGGTGTGATACTGCTGGCCCTCCTGGAAATCCTCTCTGGACAAAAACTGGTGAGCCTCATGGTCTTTTCATCTGCATGTGACTTCAAACACCTCATATCCTCTGAGCTCACCAGATTACAACTTTTACATCGGCACATGTCGAGTTGCCATACCGCGCCTCAAAAACTGGTCTGATGTGAGAGTAATAGTGTAATTTTCAATTCATTCTTTAAACTGCCTTGTAGAGCTGTGCAACTAATAAGGAGAATGTGAAATGAGCCCCGACTACACGGAAAGGCTTATTGATTTGCTTGTATTAGGATGTTTGAATTGTGTAGGAAAGACCAGATTAACAAGGACAGATCAGAGTTCACACACAGAACACAAAGACATTTTGATGATTTTACTTGGCTGGTATTGCCTAAGGTCTAAGCCTGTACGTCCTATTGATCTGGGTGTTTAAAGTCAAACGCAGCTGTGATTGGTGCCTGTGTCTTTCTCACAATATTTCAGCATTTATATTCTTGAGATAATTGTTCCTGCTTCTGTTCTTAGACATTTACTTGTTAATCTGTTTTTCCACTCATAATCTACATAAAATATCACTGCTGTATTTACCCCACAGTTTTTTTCACCTCTCTGTCTGTTTTGTATACGTCCATTGTTCCTTCTCTTACTTCCAGCCATGTGAGCAGGGCAAGAAGCTAAAGAGGATCCACTGGGTTGCCAACATTGGTACAGCTCTCAAGTTCCTCGAGGGTAGAAAAGTAAGAGTTCAAGGTCTCCTTTGAATGTGTTTTCTTTTTTTTTTTTTCCTGAATTTTTTTGTGCAGCTGCAGCCTCATGGGTGCAAATATTGAATCATGACCTTCAGTGACCTGATTCCTCCTCCCTCCACACCTTTCTGTCTCTTCTGCTTCTCACATACCTCATTTATCCTCAGACATCTCATTATTTTTTGTTGTTGTATGTCTGCAAATATTTTGTTGAATAGCTCTCATTTTTTCTACGTTTTGTATTAAATCATTGTTTGAATTTATTTGTGTAGCTGCATTTAAGCAACTCAAAAGTCATTTAAAATCTAATCATTAGACTAATCTAACTAATCTGGCTCCTTAACTGATCCTCGCCTGCTTATTGGTCCCTAACATTGATTGTGCTTCATTTTATTTGTTTTGCACTGGTCTTTGTTCTATTTCCACAATCCATTGGAAAAATGGTTTACTTTTACCCCATTCATCTTTAGATTTACTTTGAATTTTATTTGTACCCATCAGTTCATACTTCTTTACATTTTGTCAAGTTAAAACCAAAAAGTTAAATGTATTTTAACAAGATTTTATATGATGGACCAATACAAAATTACCATAAGAGAAAGACAACAAACTAGAATCAGCTTTATTCGCAAAGTCTGTGCACACAAACAAGGAATTTGACTTTGATTCTGCTTTGAATGAAGACATTTGAAATATAAATATATAAATAAAAAAGGGGAAAAATGTTTTGTCTTCCTTGTTAATATGTATAGGTACAGTGTTTTAACAAAAGCGAAAGACAAGGTTGAATTAGTGCCAATATGCATGGTATCGATCTGGGCACTCTGACTGTTAAGTGGTTATCAAAGAGACAGCCTGGGGAAAGAAACAGTCTCTGTGTTTTTGCAAAAACGAGCTGCCACTCTGTGGCTCAGGTTGGTGCCGCTCTGTAGCACCGACCTGAAAGTAAAAGCCTAAACAGATTGTGTTCAGGATCTCTCTGCAGAGATTTTAGCCGCCCCTTCCTGACCCTAGACCTTTACAAGTCCTGGATGGAGGGAAAGTCAGGCCTGATGATCCTCTCTGCTGACCTAATTGTTCATTGCAGTTTGAACCTATTGAATTATTCGAAAAATCTATACCAGCTTTTGCCATTTACTATTCTTCTTTGCAATTCAGCTCCAGCTCAGTCAGATTGAATGCATATCTTCTGTGAACATCAGTTTTTAAGTCTTGCCACAGATTCTCAATTGGATTTAGATCTTGACTTTGAGTCAACAATTTTAACACTTGTATAAAATCTGATCCTAACCATTCTGTTGTCACTTTGACTTTATATTAAAGGTTGTCCTGCTGGAAGGGGCTCCTCCTCCCCGGTTAAAATCTTTTGCAGCCTCAGCAGTTTTTCTTTCTGAATTACCTTTTGTTTAGATCCACCCATCTCCCAACTGGGAGATGTAGGCAAATCCTTGTTGAGGAGAAGCATTCCCATACCATGATGCTTTCACGCCATGTTTCACATCCAGTTTGATGTGCAGTGGTTGTGTGTGTGGTTTTTTTTTTAATCACATATAACATTTTGCATGTAGGTAAAAATTTAAGTTTGGTCTCATCTGGCCAGAGTACCTTTCCAAACTGCCAGCAGCACTTGTAACAGCTTTCCTTTCAGTTCTCAATTTACTGGTTCAGAGGGTATCAGAGTAAAAGTATTGAATATATGCTAGTGCAATACTTTTTGTGGTTTTATTCACAATGATGCATTACTTTCTGTTGGTTTATCATGTAAAATTAGAATAAAATAAATGAAAGTTTGTGGTTGTATCATGTGCCACATGAGAAAGTTCAAGAATATAAATGCTTTTACCATAAATGCTTTTACTGTGCATCATTAAAATGCTCTAAACTGTTGTGCGTGCCATTATCTAAACTCATCTCCTGCCCCTTCATGAGATTCAGAGATTATTGTCAAAGCTTTACGTGGCTCATCCTTGGATATGCATAAATAAAGCCATGAGTATGATATGATGTCTGCAGGGACATTGATTTGTCTTCTTCGACTGTGTCAGGGTTAAAACTATAAATCCTTCAGCACTAATCTGCTGTCTGGAGATGAGACATCAGGGAATTTTGCATATATGTCTAGGAATATGTTTGCAGATGTTTAACATGCCATAATTTGCATTTTTAACTTGTGGAATGTTATCAAACAAACTTTCAGAATTAACGTCACTTAGTTCTGCAGCTTGACATGATTTCCATCACAGTTCCTCAGAACCCAAGGTGATGACTTCAGATAGTCTTGTTTTGTCTGGTTATCAAAATCTCACAGACATTCTCTGAATGACAAAAATGTAAATATTTAGAGGACACCTTTGCAGAACTGCAATGTCCTATTTTTAATGAAAAATGTCTTGTTTTCATTATTTAAAGTGATTGTCAAAGAGAACTGTTAAAAACAAATACACAAGTTAGCTCAAAAACTGAAAAAGCAAAATCATTCCAAGAGTTGAGCTGTTATTTTGTCAATTTATACATTTTTAGAAAATCATACTAACATAAAAAAAAATAGTTTTCTTTAAAATGTGTCCCTGTATTTGAGAGTATGGTAAACCAACAATTCTATTTACTGTTACCTCTGCACACCGCTGGTTTGATTTATCAGGATGACCTGCTGTGTTTCCTAATATAAAATCATGTATTGCATATTTTCTTTATCAGCCATCATCCTGCATTTCTTCACATTTCTCTCGCCTGCTCCCAATCTCCTTTTTCATGCTTGTTCACAAATACTGAGTGGCTGCTATTGCCACATGATGACCTGTTGTGCTGCAGCATCTCAGTGATCTGACCCTCAGTTTGATGATATAGAATATTTCATCATATCACAAGATACAGCCCTCTCCTTCCGCTCCATCCCCCTCCTCTTCTCTACCCCTCTCTGCCTTTTCTTTTCATTCATCTCTGTTGGATGTAATCCCTGTTGCCTGTGTAGTGGAGATACATCTCGACTCAGTGCCAACCACTCGTGTTATCTCACTGTGTGAAGTGTCAGCCTTCACACAGTCAACGAGCTGTTTGCTTTCAATCAAATGTACCTCAAGTGACTTCAGGTTCTCTCTGTCTCCTTCCTCCACTTTCCTAACTCCTACTCATTTGTCTTCTTTTCTTATCTGCTCCAAGTCTGCCTACAGAGGATCTCCGGTCAGTATTCACACCATTTCTGTATTTCTCTGGTCTGGAGACAAAATAGGCTCAGATTTATCTGTGTCCAGCAGAACTGAGATTACATATCCTCTATATTGTTCATTTTGTGAAAGCATGTACAGCATGGCTCAGATTTACTAGATTAGGTGGAAATTGTGTGTACCTCTATAAGAACAAGGATTAAGCTGCTGTTTGATGTTGTGTATCTTTAAAATGAAATATTGAAATATGAACTGTGATTGTTGCATTTCTTTTTTAACAGATCAGGTTAGTCAACATAAACTCTACCGACATTGTTGATGGACGGCCATCGATTGTACTGGGGTTGGTGTGGACGATCATCCTGTATTTCCAGGTAATCTCATTATTTCCATCAACTGGATCAAATGGTGTCTGCAAATGTGAATTAAATTCCCTTTTAATATATTGGTAAATGCATCATTCAAAAAATTTTTAAATTTTGTACATCTGATTCTATGCAAATTATAGAGTATTTATTAGCAAAACAGGTGTCTAGAAAGCCACAGAAAACCCAATCTTTGTGGACAGATAATTTAAAATGGACATAATTCAACTTTTCATGGCATCCAAAGTAAAAACAAACAGAGCTATCGCCACCATTTCTGTCACATTAGCAACAGTAACATGAAGAAACATGAGGGTAGAAGTAATTAACTGTGTAAACTGTTTTATCCATTTTGCGATTTATTGAAAGATTTTTATATGGATTCTTTATATTACAACAATGTAGTGAAGATTATCTTTGCGTAATAATAAATCTTGAACGACTGATGAACAGACTTGGACTTTATCCTGAGGATTGATGTCCTGCTGTGCATTTATTCATCTTTTTCTTGTTTCATGGTTTAGAACAGAACTTTTTTGTCATGCAGAACTCAACAATTAGTTAAAAAAGATCACAATATCTCAGAAATTCACTTCAAATTAATATAAGATGAAAACAGGTTTTAGTATACATTTTTTCTGAAGTTTCAGGCAATTGTTTTGGCAGTTGGCATATTCTGGCATGCTTGATACCACCTTATAGGCTATATTTCCACTGATCGGTTTTGGTCCACCAGGTTTTGGTCCAAGGTGCTAAATCCAACTTATTTTCGATTGCCTAAAAATTGTTTGATATATCAAAATTACAGTAAATCTTCCTGGAATTAATTAATTCAAATTTGTTTTTACAAATATTATTATAAGCTGGTGATTAAAGAAATTATTAGTGCTATGTTGTTGTTTTTTTTATCACCACTGTTTGTCAAAGAGGTTTACAAATTCGTTCTGCTTAGTTTCATTATTAGAACAACTTTTAAAAAACCAGCCATTTATTCTTTAGATGCTTAATTTTTTTCAAATTTTTCTTTTTATTTAATATTAACCATGCGTAATCAAAAACAAGAATAACAATTTAACGTTTCTGCTGAAAAGCACTTTGTATTGACCATTTACATATTCACAGATGCTTTGTATAAATAAAATGCAATTGTTGTACCAGAAAGCTTACCACATAATACATTGATATAACTAGTAACCTGAAATTTGTTGGTTTTCTCTCTCTACAGATTGAAGAGCTAACCAGCAGTCTACCAGAACTCCAAGCCTTTTCCAGCAGTAACTCCTCCCTGGATAGCTCCACCAGCAGCACTGACACCACCAGCCCACCTGTCAAACGGAAACCTCTGGCTTCTCGGCAAGGGGGAGCCAGAAAAGCCTTACTCAGATGGGTTCAGCAGACAGCCACCAAGTACAAAGCCTTATTTATCACGTAACTCTCCAAATAAAATGAATGGATGCCAGATGAACAAAGCCAGTCTTTTTGGTCTGTTTGACCTCATGAATTTGTGCTGTTTGTAGATGTCTAGGGCTTGACGTGAAGGACTTTGGCCCCAGCTGGCGCACCGGTTTAGCCTTCTTTGCTGTTATCAATGCCCTACGGCCTAATCTGGTAGACATGGAGCGAGTATGGAGGAGGCCCAATCGGGAAAATTTACAAGAAGCATTCTTATTGGCTGAGACTGAGTTAGGCATTCCACAGCTTCTTGATCCAGAGGGTAAATAACAGCTTCTATAGCATTTCTAAGATCCTTTGCATGCAAGTTATATTGAAACTGAACTGCACAGCTCTTTGCATTTAAAATACCTCAGTCGAATATTGTTTGAGCAGAGGACCTTAATGGCTGCTTACTTTAGCATGTCTTTTGTACATTGTGTTGGCTTATCATTAATGGAAAGCAACATAGTCTTATTTTGTTTACAAAGCAGAAATAAGGTAGTGAATACAACACCACATCCGATGTGCAACTCGGTGTCATTGCCAGACACCATCTGTGCCCCTTCACGCCTGCACCATAGAATGATCTTTGACAAATTGAGCCTGACACCACTATAATTAAGGTCCATTAGGCCGTGAGATTCGGCATGGCAGAGTCTCCATACTGAAGATAGACACTAATCTGAAATGCCAAGGATTGTTTTTGTACAATATGACACTTGTCCGTCTGAGACAAACCTGTCCTCATTTGTGGCGATTATTTATTTTCTCTGTGAGAAATAACTGTTGAATGACTTACAAGTCAAAGTGACTTCTCATTGTATTCATTGGTTTCTTTATCAGATGTGGATGTAGACAAACCAGATGAAAAATCTGTTATGACATACGTCGCCCAGTTCTTGAAGCATCATCCTGACAGAAAGCAGAGCGACTCAGAAGGAAAGCCTGAAGAAGTGGTAATGGACAATTTTTCTATCTACATATTCCTAACATTTCTCTTATTGTGTATTATCAGTGTTTCCTTTCTCTATGAGTCCATCTAACTTCAGGGTGATGTATCAAACAGATTACACTTTTCTTAATATCCTATTCCACATTTTTTAAAGGCATCTCACTTACACAGTGCACACCGACTACAGTGCCTTGTAAAAGTCTTTGAACATTTTCACATTTTGTCACAGTACAGCCACAGTTATTAATATATTTCAGTTTGATTTTTTTGTATGATAGACCCACCAACACAAAGTAGAACATAATTATAAAGGGAAGTGAAAATACACGTTTCTCTAAAATTTATTACAATTAAAAATCTGAAAAACGTAACATATAGTCGTATTCAGCCCCATTTACTCTGATACCCCTAAATATAATCCAGTGCAACTAGATGCCTTCAGACGTCACCTAATTAAAAAAAAGAAAACCCTCACACTTCATTTCATGCAGCTGTTCTTTGATGGCCTCAGATGTTTGTTAGAAGAACAGTATTAAATCAATCAGCATCATGAAGACAAAAGAATACAGCAGAGAAGTGTAAAGCAGACTTAGGTTATAAAACAATATCCAAAGCTTTGAACATCTCACAGAGCTCTGTGCAATGGCTTAGCCATGCACCTACCAAAACATAGCCATCTTCCTACACATGCAAGCTAGCCAAGGAGTGCATTAATCAGAGGAAGAAGCAAGAAAGCCATGGTTACTCTGGAAGAGCTACAGAGATCTATTGGGGTTAAATCTCTCAACAGGCACTCCATAAATCTGGTCTTTTAAGTGACTAGAAGAAAACCATTATTTAAAAGAAAGTCATAGAAATTACTGCTTGCGCTGTGCGACAAGGGATGTTGGAGAAACAGCAAACATATGAAAGAAGGTGCTCTGGTCAGATAAAACAAAAATGAAACTTTTTATCCACCATCCAAAATGCAATGTGTGGCAGAAATTGAACTCTGCTCACCACGTTGAAACACATTCCCTAAAAGGAAACCTGTTGTAGGCAGCATCATACTGTGCACAAATAAGATCTTGTTCTACTTGTTTCTCCAGAAGGAAGCTGGTCAGTGTTTATGGGAAGATTGGTGGATCTATATACAGGCCAATACTGGAAGAAAACCAGTAAATCTATAGAAGACTTGAGAAAGGAGCGGAGGTTCACCATCCAGGCGCACAACCAGTTACAATGGAATGGTTTAAATCAAAATGTATCAATGTTTTAGAATGGTCCAGTCAAAGTTCAGACCTAAATCCAATTGAGAGCCTGTAGCAAGACTTAAAAATTGATGTTCACACATTCTCCAAATCCATGCTGACTAAATCTGAGCTATTTTACACAGAAGAATGGGCAAGAATTTCAGTCTCTAGATTTACAAAACTGGTGAAGACACACTCAAAAACACTAGTGGCTATAAATGCAGTGAAAGGTGACTGTGTATAATTTTCCCCCTATGTCACAGTTATGCACTATTTCTTGCAGCTCTGCATAAAATCCTCAAAATAGATTAAAGTTTGTGGTTGCAATGTGACAAAATTGTCAAGAAAAAGTTAAAGGCATTGTATATAATGTTTGACTGGTGTTTGACCATCTCTCCTCTCCACTTGTCTTCCTCTGTTCCTCTGTGGTGTCTGCTTTCTCGTCATTGTGCTGGGCTCTACGTACAGCATGATCTTGCTCCTCGGGACATAGAGGAAATGTTTGAGGTACGTTTATATGTCGTGTCTTTAACGTCTCATTTTCCCCAGATTAATGCAAATAGAATGGATACTTTCACTTTTACTCCACATGCAGTGTTTGCCTTAGGTTTATTTCCCCTGCTCTTGAATTAATCATCCTCAGTATTACTCTAAACTGTACACGAAGGCGAGATTAAACATCATTTTTTTCATGTCAAAACAGATCCTGTTTGCTAATGTCGGCTCACCTGACTTGACATTTCCGCCCCAGGGCGTCTATTCTAATAAGATGTGATATTGCCATTTATGCACGCTGCCAGGTCGCACTGTGACTGCCGGTCCCATTAGCATGACAATGAAAGCCTCTGGCGTCAGCTCTATGCGTTGATACAGGCTGTTTGAGGGAAAGCTGGTGAATAGAGAAGGTTGGTTTTAAGGTGAAAAGTATCCTGAGTTGCTTGCTTTTTCTGCCCCGTTGAATTTTGTCTTTGAATACTGATAAGGATTTTTGTTTACTCTTGTTTTGTTAGTTGTTAAAGATCCTTGCTCACATGGTCCTGAAGACTGTAAAAGCAACAGATGTTTCCTTTTATGAAAGACAGTGCAGATTCTTAAAAAACTGTAAGGGGACTCTGACAGGACAAGCTTTATGAGTTGAGGTGTTTCATGAAATAAAGTTTGGGTAAATCTGAAGAGACTGACGACTGAACCACTTTGAATAATCTATAACAAAAGCTTTTTTTGGCACTGCATTATTATCGTTGTGGTTTCCTTAAATCCAATCAAACAATAGGGGGGTTTAAACAAAGTGTCCTGCTTAAGCTGAGTGTTTTTGGCAGCTGTGGGCTTTTGATTTTTCCCAACAGGAGACGAGATTAGGAGAACACATTTTAACGGTTCATTGTCTGTCTCTTTGCCTATTTCTTTTCTTCATTTGTCCTTTTTTTTTTTTTTTTTCAAACTCCATCTTCTTTATCCCCTTTCCTCTTCCATATCTGTTTTTACACTTCCTCCTCCTTGTCCATCTTTCTTCATCCGGCTTTCACCCCTCTTGCCTTCCGCATCCTGGCCTTCCAGAGAGAACAGCGAAAGAGCCAGAGGGAACTCAAAATGTGGCTCGACCAGCTGGAGAAAGAGGCAGTACATGCACAAGAGACCGAGGGCAGTCTTGCTCAACAGTACCAGGTTAGTGTGGGTGTGTGTGTATAGTTTAACATTGGGACACTCTGCACAGACGGTCCTATTAATAGCTTAATCACAGCCATTTCACTATAGAGATCAAGCATCAGCCGTCATATTTTCTGTCTGGCTTATTCCTCCAAGCCTCAGGATACATCCCGTATACCGCAGCATGTGGGATATCCTCATTTTCTTTTCACTGGTTTGAGAATGTGAAGGCAGTAATATCATAATATTAGGAAAAAGAGGATGAGATGCCTGTGGGTAGAAGGTGTAACCTGTCTAAGATCTGTTAGTCTGTCTGTATGGTGCAACACCTGGGGCAAAAACATCCAAATTAATTAATTCATTCATTCATCCATTTATTTTAGCGGTTTAAAAGCCTGCAAGTCCAGATGGAGCTGAAGCGGAAGCAGGTGGAGAGTGCTTTGCAGTCCACACAGAGAGACGGGATCCTGACTGTGGATCAGGCTCTGGTCAAACAGGCCTGGGAAAGGGTCTCCAACAGGGTGAGAGAAACTGGCACCGCCATCTATCTTCTATAAAGAACCAGACAGAGTCAATGTTATGACATGTCACAGAGTTTGACCTTTTTTTATTTTTTTAATTTTTTATTTTTTTTTTATTTTTTTTTTTTAATCCTTATTCAGAAAATAACCAAAAGCTGTTGTAACTTCTCTTAAAGACTGCAGAAAGATTAAAAACACTGAGAGAATCTAGTGTTTCCAAAATCTTGGCAGTCACATGCTACAGTCTTACAGTTTTAATTCTCCTTTTTTTGACATGTTCTGACTTTATATCCAAAAACTTCAGTGAATTAGGATTTTAACATAAAGTAGCATATAAAGGTGAAATGGAAGGAAAATAATAGATCTGTCTCAACATTTTGTATAACTAGTAATCTGAAAGGTGTGGCATGCATTTTTCCATTTCTCCCTTTTCCCTCCATCATTAAAATGGAAAGAATATGGTAGAAATTCAAAGCTACTAAGATATGGTCATCCACCGAGACCGACTGACCAGTTAAGGAGAACTTTTAATTAGAGAATCAGTCAAGAGGCCCTGGTGACTCTGGAGGAGCTACGGAGAGTCACAGCTCAGTGTGAGCATTTGCTAACAAGACAAAACAACTATTAGTCTTTCACTCCCCAAATGAAAGAATGACAACAAGGAAAGGTATTGATAAAAGAAAGCCATTAGAAGTTCTGTTTAAATTTTCCCATAAACCTTGAAGGAGAGGCGGCAAACGTGGAAAAAGGTTTTCTGGTCAAGTGAATCCAAATTCACTTGACCTTCAAATAAGACAACGACTCTAAACATATAGCCACAGCTATTATGGGATGCTTCAGATCAAAACATAATTTTGTGTTTGAATGGGCAGCTCAATGTCCAATTTAGAACCTATGGCAAGACCTGAAAACTGCTGTTCAGACTCTTTCCATTCAGTCTGACTGAGCTTCAGCTATCAATCAAAGAACAGGAATAAAATTCAGTCTGTGGATGTGTGAAGCTTGTAGAGGCACTCAACAAAAGATTTAAATCTGTAATTTCAGAAACAAAATATTTTTTAAGTGTTTTTTTTCCCCCAGGGGTACTGAATATAAATACATGCAACTCTTTTCAGATTTTAGGTTGTAAAAATAACACTATAACCCTGTTTTTCCTTTCCTTCCACTTCTCCAGTTATACACCATTTTGTGCTAGTCTGTCTCATAAAATCTCCTTAAAGTACTTTGAAGTTTGTGGTTGTAATGTGTCCAAATGTGGAAAAGTCTCTATTATCTATTTATAATGATGCACTTGAGTTTGCACACTGAACAACATTTCAGCAACCATCATTATAACCTTCTATTTTACCTTGTTTTTACCCATTTACACAGAAACTGTTAAATCTGATTTAAATTTTATATTTTTAAAGACCAATGCAAATTTTTAAATTTGTTTTAATACGCTACTTGTTTTTGTAAATCAGTTCTTGGATTGGCATCTTCGCCTGGACAGATCCCTGCCAGCTCCTTTGGGGACGGTTGGGGAATGGCTACATGAGGCTGAAGGAGCCCTGCGACAAGAGATTACAGTCCAGCAGGCTCATGATATCACAGCCAGTACTGTACACAGAGCTCTGGAGCAGCACAAGGTCAGTTTTCAGCAATGTATAGGAGGAGGAAGGCAATATGTTGCCAGTAAAGGCAGCGAATGAGCGAAGATATTTTTTAAAAAACTATTTGGCTGGAAGAAGACTTAACTCTTGGCAAAATTATGAAAACATTTTAAGAATATTCTTAAAATTTTGGTCAATACATTTAGTACTTTGCTTGTCTTTTTGTTTTTCTGTATTGTGCATTTTACAGGATGTGTTGAGGAGCTTGGAGAGTCACCAGCAGATTTTTCAGAGAATCCATAAAGACAGAAGCGTTGACGGGGTTTCTGTTCCACAGGATCAACTCCAAGACATGGCTGAGCGGTGAGTCTAAAAAATACGGCAGAGTAGTAATGTTTGCTGGCAGGAATACCTAAATCACTAATCTGGCATGCTTTCACAGTCTGGTTTACAGGAAAAGAGCCAAATATGAGTGTAAAGCTGACCATCTGATGTCTTTATGTATAAACGTTTTCTTTCTGCATAGGATGAACTATGTTTCTACATCCTCCAGTGTCCATCTGGCCAGAATGGAGTTTCTGGAGAACAAACACCACATGCAGGCCTTCCTCACACTGGCCGAGTCCAGGCTAAAATCCTGGATCATTAAATATGGCCATCAGGAATCTGTGGAGCTGATGCTCAACAATTATATTGTAAGTACTGTTTTTTTATTGAATTCTATCTGCCTAAATATCTTGATTGTCATGTTTTTATTTGCATGTATGAAAAGAAAATTCTTGGTTGGTTTTTAAATTGTAGGTTATTTTGTAAAACCTACCCGAGTCTTCGTTGTGGTATTTTTTGTTTTATAATTGTCAATGCACATCTCTTTTCATTAGTCATTTGTGGAGAAGCAGCATTTCTTTGAACGTTATGAGGCATTGTTCCAGTCCCTAAAACAATCTGCAGAGGCCTACATCAGTGTGGATAGCTCAGGTGAGAAATTCTGATATTTAAGTTATAAATACTCAAATTTAAAGATTAGTTCTGTAAAATACAGAATTGGTTTCCTTTCCCACTCATTTTTTGCCCTTGTCTTTTACCTGACCTTGATTGCAATGCATCCAGGGTGTGTTTGAAAGAAATACTGATATCTGGGACGTACAGGACACATAAGAAGGTGGCAGTCCTTAAAAACTTTGTGACACAAGCTGGGCAGATTCTTAAAGTTATGTCTTTAAGATGTTATAAAGTTAATACCAGGCAAAGAGCTGACAAAACACTTCTAAGCAAACCCTTTAGTTGATCATCTGTTTTATATAAATTAAAAAAAGGAAATTGCCTTGTTGGTGCTTAAACACTATTTTGTCTGTTAAACTGTGTTGTCTTTAGTATTCTCAGAATTCAGCTAAAGAAGTTGGAACAAATTGTTTCTTTGTGACAAGCTGCTATTAACAAGGAACCTAAAGATCAAAAAAATCATTCATGTTTAATTGGTCACATAGTCAGTGTTATAAATAACCTATTATAAAGATAAGCCACATATTTGATTGGTTTTAGACAACATATTAAAACAAAAGTGAGATATTCAGTTTAAAAATAATCACATATATTTAAATGTCAGATAGTCTTCTGTTATCTGAAAACAGTTACATATCATGTTTAGACTCAATTTTAAAATGCCTTTATAATTTAACTGAGAATCTGACACTTTCTTTATACCTGAGTTGAACTTATCCTCAAAAGCATCACGTTTACCAGTGACATACATGACTGTATCATCAGCCTACATTTAAAAGCAAATATAGAGACACGTCTCTGAAAAATCACTAATATACAAACAAAAACTGATGGACCTTAAATGGTTCCTTGTGGAATATCTGTGTCAGTTAAAGTTATCAATTACAATATATTGTTCACACCCTTTAAATATGATTCAAACCATGATAACGACCTCTTAGACCAATTATTTTGAGATTCTTGAGTTTAAGATACTGTGATTTTCTGTGTCAAATACTCTTTTGGATCTAAAATACAACCTTAATAATATTTCCTTTATCAAGTGACTGTCTACTTTTTAATTGGTTGTTTTGCTAAGTTGTTTATGTGCTGACACAGTATCTTTGGGTTTAGGAGTTTTTCTATACCTCACTGATTTATGTCATACTGGCTTGTTTGAACATTATCAGGTATGGAACTGAAAATGAGTGGAAAAACCAGCCAAAATCCAAAGAACCCTTCCAAAAGCACAAAACATGAAAGACCAACAGAAAGTATAGAGAACTATTGATGAAGATGACTTTAAATGATGATAATTTTCTTAATGAAAATATAAAGAAATTAGGAATAATTTAAAACTTTAGCACACAGATGTTAATGTTAAGCAGTTTCTGTAACTTAAACTCTGGATCCAAGAATAATCCAGAACTGAAATAAATCTGTCACAGTAACTCATAAGAAGTATGACTCACAGCAGTATAACACAATCACTGTTTATATCTCTAATGGATAAAATATTTAGTATCATTGTGCCAGTTGCATTTTTTCATTTGGTTAGGTGTTTCCTAAAATAATTACATGCCCCCACACTCATTCAGTTTGACATGAGATTAAAACAAATGCACGTTATATCTCAACTTTATCTTCCCTCTTCAACAGCCCAGTAACCAATGAGGTGTTTTTGTTCAGCAGCTCATTGAAGCAAGCACTGACTGATTTCACAATTAGCTGGAAGAGGAGAGTCTGCAGGCTACAACTAAATGAGGTTCCTTCGTTCCCAGCTCTCAGTGGGGAATACGACCCCATTTGCCTGTTTGAGGGGCTGCTCCACTTCTCCGGGTCTCTGGGCGCAGACCGTGCGAGCTAGTTTGTTGGTTTCATTAGGTTTTTTGGGGCTGTTATGCTTTAGGGTATGCTCAGCTGAGAAGTGAGCTGTGGCGAGAAATCAGGACATCTGAGGTTTGATTGGTCGGCCCAGTGAATGAAATACACCGCCAGGCCCTGCTGGTGTTGGTAGAGTCAGTGGTCTGGCCTTCAAGCGGCTGGATGAGAGATCACGAAGAAGATGCTGAAGAGCAAGAGGATGGTGATATATTATTCTAACTTCTAATCAACATCCATTTGAAATTGGTTTTATTATTTACTTACCTCTTTGGATAAATCTAATAAATCTGCTGCTGCTGTGCTGAAGAAAGTGAACCAAAGCAATGTAGCACACAAGCAAATATGATACGTTTCCCTATAGTGAGTTTTTTGGGTCAGAGATTCGTCTGCAGAGGCGTGTAGCTTCATCGATCTAAATGTGTACCTCATTTGGTGTTTTAGTGAAATTGTACCATCTGCCATAAAACTTAGCAAGGCTTTTTAAACTGGCCTCAGAGACCATTACAACGTAGTGTAAGTGTAACACAAGTTAATTATAGAAAACAGCAGATTTTGCCTGTAGCTCTTAGGAGACTAACTTAGATAGAGATAAAATGTTTTCATTTTAACCAAAGCAAATATTCAAATAAAGTTGCATGATTTCTTAATTGTGATTCTCTTAATATTAAGCCTTAAAACATCTTAAATATGCAAAGATTTTTAATACTAGATTAAAAATTATTTGTATTCAATTCCTAAATTTGTATGGTTGTAAAAGCAAAATTATAAATAAAACATTGAATAGCATATAAAATGAATAATAAGCAAAGCCCTGTTTTTTAAAGGAAGTATTTTTTCCATGATTCATATTGGTCTTAGAATTAAATCATAATAGTCCTGATCAGGTCTTAAAAGGTCCTAAGTGGAAGTTACAGAAAGTTACAGTAACCCTGAGTTGTCAGTGAGGTAAAAAACACAATAAACTTTAAGACCATTACATTATACTAACCATCGAGAGTGTATTAAATTATGATTCTGCCAATTTACATTTCTTTTGGCTTTCAGCGGATGAAGGCGAAATGGGAGTGCGCAGATTTATGCGGGAAGTGGTGACTCAGTGGAGGAGTCTGTCGATGGAAGTGCGCAGTGTGAGGAGCATGCTGGAGGAGGTTCTGTCCAACTGGGAGAGGTATACCTCTACCGTCGCCTCCCTGCAAGCCTGGCTGGAGGACGCAGAAGAAGCCCTGAGCCAGTCAGAGAAGGTTAAACAGGTATGTCTGCTGCTGTTTTTTCTTGCAGATTTGTGATTAGGTGAAGGGTGCCCTCAGGTGTGTCTTGATTTGGTTGACTCAGTCTTTCAGAGTACAGTAAGCAATCAAATATACATCAGCTTAGTCAATGTCTTTAAAGTGAAATCCTATTAGAAGTTTCCTCTCAAGTATCATATAATATATTTGACTTACAACAAGCCACAGAGGATGGTCCTATTGTCACATTACCATAGCAACCACAGAGTCACATCCTCACCAAGGATTAGACAGCTAATTACCCCAGTTTTATTGTCCCTCCTTTGTTTCCTTACTTGAATCCCTGTCTTTGTTTCTTTTTTATTATCTCTCCAATCCATTCACTGACACTTTTTCTTTGTTTTTCTGAAGTTCCTTTGTGTCTGTATGTCTTTTTTTCTTTCTAATTTGTCTGTCTTTCCTCCAGGAGTTTTTCAGGAATCTCAGCCACTGGATGGATCAGCACGCAGCCATGAATGACGCGGGGAATTTTCTCATTGAAACGTGTGATGAGACCGTGTTGCTTGATCTCAAGCAGCAGCTACTTCTGCTAAACGGACGATGGAGAGACCTCTTCCTCAAAGTCAAACAAGTAACCAAGAAAACATTAAACTTTCAGCTTTTAATTATTTATCTGTGTCAGGCTTTTTCTGACCATACAAGAAACAACCTAAAAAAAAACCTGATAATTGAGGATTTATTAAAGATTTTCTCTAATCTGCATGTGGTCAAAATTATACATACAAGATCCAATATGAACATACAAGTCCTAATATTTGGATTATTGTCTCTTAGCCAATTACTGGGAAACCAAATGCTTTTGCAGCCACCAACAAGGTCCTGTGATAATTCTGGCTGAATATCTGACAACTTCTCTTGGCAGACTTAGCTGAGTTCATTTAAATTAGTTGGTTTCCTGTCACACACCTTGCTTTTCAGCATTGTCAACACATTTGAGGCTGACTTCATGCTTTTTGAAATACCAGCTGAGAAGTTTTAAAAATAACAGCTTTATCCATTCCAAAACCAGCTTTGATGTGTGTTAGGGTTCATATTCCTGCCAAAAGAACCATAGAACACTGTATCAAGTATCAAACATGGTGGTGGCATTGTTGTGCTGAGGGACTATTTCACTGCCCGTTGGTGCATTGCACAAAGTGGATGAACTAATAAAGAAAGAGGGACTCTTCAGCATACCTTTATATAAATTGCACAATGGACGAAGTGCTTCACATCTTTATATTTTTGATTGACAAATTTTACATTAGATGATGAGAAGGAATAAGACTGCTCATGTTTCGTCTGACTCCAAGAAAAGCCATCCTTCACTATTACAGAAGAGTAACATAAAAACTCCTGTCTGGTTCACTGGGAGCATGTTAAAACACATTAGCCGCCATTTTTCAGATGGGGAGTTTAGCTCTTTGACCCTCGCTGTCGTTAAAATTTAGAAACAATTACATGTTCAAAAAGGCAATGATCCCCAAGCACGCAGGATCTTTCTTCAGTGTGCAGTTATATTGGTGTTTAAGCAATTTGCAGTTTATGAACAGCTTTTGACCTGGTGGTTCCTGGAGTGTTAAACATTCTTGACTATTTTATTTCATTTGATTGTGATGGTTTCAGTGGGAAGCTTGAACCCAGTTGGGTGTTTTAAAAGGATAATGATCCCGCTCACATTAAATCTGTTTGTGGAATGGATAAAGCAGATGAACACCAGGCTTCTACAGTGGCCTTCCTAAAACTTAGACTTCAACTCTTGAAAAATTGTGGACTTTGGTTAAAAGCTAATAATCAAATATCCAACCAGAATTATGCTAGAAGTTTGTTGATGACTGCAAAAAGCATTTGGTTGAACTACAGATTGCAAAAGGACATTTGGCTACAAGTGAGCAGGAGAAAATGTATGTTCTTGAACCTGTTTGTATACCTTTAATTTTGTGTAGAGACAATATCTGCAAGAAATTCAAACTTGTGCACCCAGTTCTGGTTTTGAAAAATCATTGAAATTTGTTTTTGAAAAATAATGGTTAATTTGAAAAATTAAAAGGCTAAAATAATATGACATCATCCGCATAAGTGTAAATCCTACTGGAACTGTATTAATGTTTGCTTAACTCATACGTAACTGCTACTTTTCTGAATAAACCTAAACAGAAAATTTTATTTCTTTGTTTGCTTCAGTATGCTCTTTCAGATGAGCTGGAAAAGTGGAGAAAAAACCACCTAAAGGCTGTGTGGAGCCTAAAAGAGCTGCTGGAAACAGCAGACGCTAAGCTGAATGCTCCTGTTCAGGTGTCCTTCCTTGGAGTTAGAGCCTTCCTGCAGGATGTAGAGGTTGGCTCATAATATAATTTACCATATCTGAAGGTTATATTGCCACAACTGTACAAGTGCAGCCCAATATTTGCATGCCAGGGTTCTTCTGTTGCACTGTTACTATTCATTTCTGGTTTGTTGGCTGCATAAAATTGCATCAGTTTCTATCAAATATTTTAAATGTAGATTGTGATGCATTAGGTGTTCAAACATGCTGGAAATAGACTCATTTATTGTGAATAGGAGTGACTTGACCCTTTACATGCTCATTTCAGAGCACCAAACAAAAGGTCGTTTCCATAGAGACCCAATACAAGTTGGCTGCCCGCAGTGCTCAGCTCCTCGCCAAGGATGCAACACAGGATGAAGCTGCCAGGGTCATGGCAACCATGGCAAAGGCCAAAACTCAGCTGAACAAGGTGTGTAAACACCAAACCATGAGTTTCATTTAGTTGGGTTTTTTTTAGTTTTGTTTTGTTTTTTCATGTATATACCTTTTTACCATCATTGTTTAATGCCTTGTAATTTGTGGTTAGGTGAAAGAGCGGTGTCCCTCCCTGGTGAGGGAGTGTCACTTCCTACTGCCCCTGCTGGAGGAGATAGAGAAACACATCAGTGGTTTCTATCAGGTTCTGGAACGGGCAAGTCGGATCACTGCTGGTGTGAGGGACTCGGAGGCACCTGGTGGCCAACACAAACACAAATTGCAGGTTAGATAATCTCATCACAAGACTGCGATATGTACACTGGGGTGGCTGTAGCCGCAGTTAGGAGGAAATCTGATTCACAGCCCCATAAATGTAACAATTAAAGTTGCTGCGAGGTTCAAAGTGGTCAGAATCAATCCAAGTGTTAAGAGTTGGGGAAAAAAGACAAAGTAAAACAATTTGAAATGTGTAGAGCAACTAGTTAGTCAAACAGGAAGCAACAATAACTTGAGGAAAAATGTTTCATTGCGGGAGTCGCAGGTGTAGGTCTAAAGTTAAAATCAAAACACTGAATCGCATTTCATAACAATTTTTTTTTTGTCTGCTTTGAAGTAAATTGGAAATTGGTCTCAATATCTTAGACAGAATCTTTTATTTTTACTATTAAAAAGGGTCTTTTGCATCACTTTATTTAGCTGGGTTTGTGCATTAAGTTTAATTTTACACTGAGATGTAAAATGTGTGCTATATTTGCTTACATTGGTAGTCCTGGTCCAAACACCCTTGTTTTTTCTTCTCATCCATTAATTTCTTTGATGTGGTTTTTTTTAAACCTTTTCATAAACTACAATTCCTAATTTATTTGTGTATTTTTTTTGCTTTTAGAACAGTAATGTGCATAACTAGGGATGATGTTTTGACAAAAAAAATCACATATTTGTGTCGTATTGATTTGTTGAGAACTGGAGAGTAAGGGTAATTTGTTAGCACTGCCTTTGAGCAGTATTTTTTCAATGGAGGGTCCTGGGATCGACTGCTCTGCATTCTTAAGATGATACCATGCTGCAACACAGCAGAAGTAAATTAATGGGTTTGCTCTCATCAAGCTCTGCAGCTGCCTGGTAATTGAATCTCGTTTGTTGGAGCAGGAAACTATCTAAACCATGTAGTGCAGAGGGTCCTGAGGAACAGGGTTTGAAAAAAAAGAAATGTAGAAGTAAGTTTACTGCTGGTTGTGTCTTTTCCCCTCTACACACAACTCTGCAAAGGTACTAGATTAGTAGAAATTAACTAACCAAACAGTGATGGCCAATGAGACTTTAAACATACATTTTCCACACTGGTTATTTTTATAAAATGCACGTTTTATGACAGCGATTCAGAAAATACTGACACAACGTGATTTGTAAAGTAATTGCAGTATGAGTTTTAAAAAAACGTTTTCCACCATTTATGTTGACTTTGTTTTCCCAATTGTCTCAGGATTTGCTGAACCAGCAGCAAAGCTGTAAACGATGTCTCTCAGTGATTGAGAGAAATCACCAGACGCTGCAGAGATCGCTTGGCAATAGTAAGGTGCTCCGAAACTTCGACATGTCCTCACTGCAAAAGAGAGTTTCAGAAATTCAAGCATCATCACAGGTTAGTCCTAACCTTACTATACATATATCTGTTAAGAGAATATCACACATTCTCTCTATATATCGCTTTATTATTGTCCCCTTAGGGAAATTTTCTCTTAACAGTAGACATGTTGCTTTATAAATAATATATTAAAAAAGTTAAAATAAACATCAGAACAATCACCAAGTGTCTCTGAAGATTAGATTTCCTTCACATCACTCATAATTTATTAGTTTGTTATAAATCAAATAAAGTAATTACCTCATTTTACCACTGAGACCCATTAAGATCACCATTAACATCTTCTCAGGCTCTGCTTAAGGAGGTTGGGGAATGGAGGAGGCGGGAAGAGGCCAATAACAGCCTGAGGAGGAGGTTTGAGGAATCACATCATGAGCTGGAGAGAGTGCTGAAGAAAGCTCAGAGCTGCTTGAAGGAGACTGGAGACGCTGAGGAATTACTAAGGAAACACACCGTAAGATCAAATTGGCACCTCCAGCTATAAATAACACTAGTTAGGGCTAAAGGGCAGCAGTTAATCTGTGGAAACATGTTGATTACTTTAGTATATGTTTTTGCAGGATGCTGTATTTAGTGGCTACTGTTGAAATGAATGGAGAGCAGTGCACTGCATGGCACAGAAATACATGTATACTATACTCTTGTGGCCTTTTGAAGTACTGTGGCATTGTAATTTACCAAGAACATCATCCAAAAATCCTATAACAATGAACGCGGAGAAATTGAAGAGTCTTAAAACTTTTCTACCTTTGAAGTCTAAGTGTGTGATAATACTTCAACCTAGAGATGCAGTTCAGTGATCTCAATGAAGACAAATATTTCAGTAATAAAAATACATTTTTAACACTTCTTATGGTTTTCCTAATTTTGTTGCTTAGTTTCCCCCCCTACATCCATAAACTTCAGTCTCCAGATAATTTTTTTGCTCTGATGAAGGAAAATATATCTTCTTTCTGAGCATGTCTGTTATTATTGTAGGAATTATGGTTGCCTGTAAAACTCTTCCAGACTGCAGGAAGGCCACAGTATTGTGTCAACTCGCTGGAGTCTATTACAAGACTGTCTGCTTGTGAAGTCTTGATTTGGTGTTTTTACGTCATCATACCTACATAAAAGCAGAGTAAAAATATGAAATATGAGATTCCTTCCGCTTATTGTCCTGAAAATTTTCTGACACCACCTATGATTTTTGAACAGCATGCATTTTTCTTTTTGCTCTTGTGCGATTTCTCCTGTTTTTAAAAGAAATAGTGAGGTGCTGCACTCTCCCTTGCAGAAAAGGTGGGAATCACCATGGCAACCAACGACTTTTCATCTACTAAGCCTGTCCCCAACTGGAGGAGGTTTAAAACTGGACTTTTAAAACAAAGCTTACATGTACTCTATAAAATAAGAGTCTTGCTCCTTTAAAAGGGAGCATAGAACACAAATATTCACCTTCCAAATGGGCCTAAACAGCAATAAAACAGTATCTACTTGGATTTTCAAATGAAAAGGAATTTTATAATTTTATAGTTTAGAATATTGCCAAAGTAGGTTCCATATCATTAACATAACTAAACTAATGAGGAGTTCAGGAAGACTTAACAAAATAAAATCAGTTTTTTTCCAAAGCTTATTTATTTGAAAGGTCAATCTAAAAAATGCTAATGGGCTTTAAACAGCATAAGTGATGTATGTTGAACTTAAATCTGACAAAAAATATTTACTATGGAGTTGGACAGGGCACACAGGATGGCAGACTCCATAACATCTTTTCTGGTATTTTCTAGCTTCTCCTAATTTTTAATATGTTTTGTCTTCTCTTGTTGCAGGATTTTTTTGGCCAGCTGGACCAGCGGGTGCTTAGTGTGTTCCTGAAAGCCTGTGATGAGCTGACAGACATCCTACCTCAAGAGGAGCAGCAGGGTCTGCAGGAAACAGTCCGTAGGCTGCACAAGCACTGGAAGGTCAGAGGTCACCATGCATTAACACTGTAACTAATCACTTTATGTCTCCTGAGGTGCATAGCCAATACTTCATCAACTTAACAATGGAGGCCTGTGGTTTTGATAAAGTTCCCTCCTTGACTGTTTCTAATTAGAAAATACATGTTAGACTGAAATGAAACCATCACTGTGTTGATACCTAATTACTCTGTGGGCTATTTGTCACTGAAAGATTAAATGTAAGCCTGAAAGTATTATATTTCTTAACCTGGGTATGATCTGTGTTTCCTTTAGGACCTCCAGACGGAGGTTCCCTCTCACCTGCTTCGATTAAAAGTGGATGTGGAGAGAAGTCGAGTAGCTTTGATTCTTCAGGACTGCAGAGCAGAGCTGGAAAGAGAGATGCAGGCCTTGTCAGGCACCTGCACCAGTGAACGAGTGATCAAAGAGCACAGGGTAAGCCCTGGATTTTGTGGAAACTTGGAGCACAGATTAACTTAACAGAAAGGGCTCAAAAAAGTCAACTAATGTTTCTACATTTCCTCTTGTTTCATCTCCAGACTTTCTTCAGGGAACGTAAACCTCTTACTTTGTGTGAGAAAAGAATCAGAAACATGGAGGATCTGTGTCACAAACTGCCTGACAATGACCCAGTTTATCGAATGCTTGATTCCACAAAAAGGGCTGTAGAAGACGTTACTGAGCAAATAACCACCACCCACCTGAAACTGGAGCAACACCCTGACAAATGGAAAGAGTGGAACGACAGGTACTCACGATCAATGAGACAAATCCGAGTTACCCACAGGTTATCAGATGGCTGGAAATGATTTTTTTATCTTTTACATTGTAGGTTCTGTGAGGTTTCTGATTGGCTGTCATCCCAGAGAGAGCAGGTGAGGCTATTAAGAGAGACAGCAATGACTTCCCATCACCAGGATCAAGTTGATGCTGCTGTTCGGGTGAGAAAGTTGAACCCGTTTGCTGTTAAATGCTCAGAGATTAGATTTATAACCATTTGCGTCCTTGTGCTTGCACCAATTTCAGACTCTGCAGGAGGCCTTGATGGCCCGAGAGGAGAACCTGTTGTGGCTAAAAACCCGCCTCGCCAGGCTGTCAGAGGTTAGCTCTGAGCTGGAAGTCCAGAGACAGAGAACAGCCCTGGTTAAACTTTCAACTGACCTGCGAGCCCTCTTATCTTCACTCTGTCAGGTATATTCAGTTATTATAAGGATTAAGCATTTCATTTATTAGTATTTTTAAGCATTACCTGATCTTCTCCTCCTATGCCACAGCTGGGAGAAGAAGGCTCTGTTATGTTCCAGTATGAGGAGCTGAAGGATGAAGTGCATGGTGCTTTGGAGGAGGTTCTGAGGGCAAGAAAGGAGGCTGAGGAGCAAATCAGCAGGATTCTGAATGCTGAGAACCTGGAGGAGGCCAAACAACTTTACCTCATTCACCAGGTGGGTTTGCATAATTGTCTTACTTTTTTTATTTTTCATAATTTCGAAACCTTGTATTAAAACATTACCATCGTTATTGATTTATGCAAGCAAAATGCATTTTGTTGCATGAGGAATTTCACATTTAATGTGATTCTTCTAGCAACACCTGAAAAGGCTGCATACTAACAGGAAGGAGGCAGAGCAGCTGGTCACTCACTGCCGCCAGCTGCAGACAGGTGAGGTACTGAGTCAGCCTCTGCGTGAACTGGAGGGAGCTTTCAGTGAGGCTGACTGCAAATCTGGAACAATGGAGCAGAACCTACAGGTAAAGAGCTAAATGAATGTTTATTTGGCTGAGTGGATAGACGTCATGCTGCATGTTTTTCTTTTTTATTTCTAAATGGGCTGGAAAGACTTGAAAACAGTCAAATATTTCTAGAAAATTGGCAATTTTGACTTAAAAAGATGTTGGATCTCTTGATAAAGCCAGGGAATCTGCTGAATGTGATTACTTCCAGGCTGGCCATTTATGTTGTTTCATTTCCTATCTTTTTTTTTTAAGTTTCTGCTGCATCTTTTATGTAGAGACTTAATGATGCAGTAAACTGTGATTGTTGGTATTCTATCACTGTTTTAAGGATTTATTTCCCCCTGGTAAACCCATTTACCCGTGTTTAAGCGATAAAATCCTCCCTCACTGCTTGTCATCACATCTTAGCCAGGTCATCCACCAGTGAACTAAAAAGAAGCAGACCCAGTGAAATTTATGATCCGCATACACCCCTACTGTAGTCATTGATTTGCCTCTGCTGAATCTTAACCACACATTGATTGCTATGTTTGTGCATATGATTTCAGTGTTGTTTGTGTGTTGTATTGGATGTTTTTATTCACTGCTAATTAAAATCTTTCTGCATGAACATTTCATGGTTATTGACATGGATTCCCACATAGAAATAAGATGAACTGAATGTTTTGGGATGACTTATGATAATTTTTGTATAATCGTAATTTTGTTTTGTTTTGTTTAAAATCCTCTCCACTTATATTTGCCTTCTGTTTCTTCATCACCTGAAGACAACCCTGAGCTGCTGGCAAAATTTTGAGATGGAAAGAGAAGAAATTTGGAAGTTTATCACTAACACTGAAAATGAACTAAACAAGGAACTAATTTTCAATAGTCTGGAGAGCCTGAGGAGTGAACTGGAGCATCTCAAGGTACGTTTTTATATGCATAATATAATCTACAAAAAATTATTTGTTATTCGATATGCAAAAACCTTTTATGAGCATCATCATTTCTGTTATTTTTGTTTCCAGGAACTTTTCATAGATTTTGAGGAGTATTCTGTTCGAGCGGATATCCTTTTAGAGAAGGCAGAAGATATTCAGCTTGGGCCAAAGAATCAGGGTCTTCTTCTACAGCAGGCCGAGTCTTCCAGAGAAATGGTCACACAGCTTCAGAAACACCTCAAAGAGAAGTATGTACCCACTGTGTCTTCTCCTTTTAAGCTTCTGTCTGCCATAAATGTGCCTCTTTTTAGAGACTCTGTGTAATGTAATTTTTATTCAGCTGGATAATGTGTTTATAGAAACAGGGACAACAAAAATCCGGTGGGTATACTTACAATTAGGCCAACATAAGTCTCATGAATCATTGACTTGAGTAGATCAAGGAGTACAGTTGTTTGATTTGAGTCTGCTGTCCTGCATTTAAACATTTGTGTGTGTTTGCTAACAGTTCTATTAATATGCCAAATGTTTTGTTTCACAGTTTTGTCCTTCTTGAGAATATATGTGTGCAATGGGAGAGCTGCTGCAGAGAATCAGAGGCCCTCTCTCAGTGGATCAATGAGAAAGAGAAGGAGCTGGATGCAGTCAGCTCCACATCCTCCTCAGATCCTTTAGATGCTCACATTAACACTGTGGAGGTATGCGTTTCCTCTTTTGTTTTTGTTTGTCTTACCCTTTTATGTTGCAAGCCAGAAGTTTACATATACTCATCATTGGCATGAATGTCATATTAAGGTTTTGGCTTTAATAATAATAATAATAATAATAATAATAATAATAATAATAATAATGCATTTTAACTGTTCTTTTTTTCAGGGCGGAATTAAGATACAACAAAAATTATTTTTTTGTTGATTTTCTCTAGTCAAGACATGATTAAGATTATACAGACTCAGATATATGCAAACTCCCACTAATATTTGGATAAATGTCCCTTAGCGAGTTAAACGGAAACCACATGCCCTTTTTAGTGAGCGACAAGCTTCTTGTACAATTCTTATTGTATAACAACTCGATGCAATCAGCTGTCCACTGTTGCTACAAACTTGCTGTAGAGTCTCTAAAGTGACTTGATCCAATTCATTGGGTTTTCTTAGACTGAAAAAGTTTGACCAGTTAGCATAATAAAACTGACTGCATTATTTTGAACTTGTCTTTATGACTGGATAGAAATGACTTTGGCGCTATATATAAAAAAATTGAATTCAAAACTGAATTAAATATTTGACCACTCTTCTTAACCGAAATGGTGGATTCATTGAGATTGGTTGGTTTCCTGGGATAAACCTGGCTTTGAGCCATAGTCCATAAATTTTTGACAAGGTTGAGGTCAAGGCTTTGGTACAGCCATTCCAGAAGCTTAATCTTAGCCTGGTTTATCCTTTCCAGCACTGGTTTTATGCATGTTTGGTATCATTGTCCGATTGGAACCCCCATGCTTGTGAGAGTGGCATATATTTCAATCTTTGTCTCATCTGACCATAAAATCTTTCTTTAGAATACATTTCTTTTCAGAAAAAAAATCAATCATGCTTGAAGATGTTGATTTAGCAGCAGCATCTTCTTTGGTGGCCTGCACCCTCTCAGTCAATATTGATGTTAAACTCTCTTTTCTTCTGACAGCCCCAAGCCTTGATTATTCTTGAGTTATTCCAAAACATCTTTCAACAGAACAATCATTTCAAAAACACAAAAAAAAAACTGTTTTTGGAATGGAGGTTGCGAAATCCTCATTTCTATAGAAATATTTATGAGGTATTCAACTGTATTCAATTCAGTCATGAAGAGTGATCAAGTTTCCTGTCAGAATTTGGCAAAAACCCCGTTATTGGGTAAAAACAGATATGTGGGTTCTATAGAGCTTGTTCAAACATTAGATCAGCTGAATGTATTATTATATATTATTATGAGTCTTATAGTTTAATTTTGAACTTGTGTGTATTAGAGAAACTTTAAAACCCAATTCTTACGTTTCATAGTCATTGAACTTGTTCGTTGTACTATCCAAAAAAACAAGCAATCATGAAATCTAACACTGATATTATGATGGGTTAATGTGAGATTCTGACCAAAACTGTGTGTGGGATGGAGAATTTACTGCTCTACTTCAGCTGTGGGCTGTAGTAAATTTTATTTGTCACCTTTTAGTAAATCCAATAATCAAAAGGCATCTAAACTTATTGCAGAAGGTCAAAGGATCTCTTTAGTTCAAGCTGTATTTCTCTGCTGTACAGTATGCATATGGAAATTATAGCAAATTGTAATTGCATGGATGTTATATGTAACTCCTAAAAAAAAAATTGGGTCAGTACATGTAGATCCTACAAAATGAGTTCATTATTATGTATTTCAATTATATAATCTCAGTTCTGTCTGTCTTGGATTTTAAGAACAAAATGAGGATATAGGAATTTAATGAAATCCACAGACTTGTCTGAAAGAATAGCAGATTAATCTGCCTGTTTCAAATATGTGGTTCTCATAATCATTATTTTTGCTGTTTCATGTCTCTTTAGATGATAGGTGAAGATTTGGAGGAGAGAAGGACGGCTCTTGTCCAGATGGAGGCCGATGCTGAGACCTTGTCCAAATTCGTGACCCCTGGAGAAGCCAGACATATCCGTGTCCAACTTTTACAAACGAGGCGATGCTGTGATGAGCTGATGGGGAGGATAGAGCACCTTGGCATACAGCTCAACCAGAGTGCCTCCTACAGGCAGAGATGCAATGATAACCTCAAACAGGTGGACAGCCTTACAAAAAATCAAAAGGTGTTTATAAGTGTTATTGTTCAGCTTTATGTAACCTGACATATTTGTCCGCTATCAGGTAAAGAAAACAATGGGAGAACTGAAAGAAAAACTGGATTGTCCAATCACTTGCACATCATCATCTGAGACCTACAAGATCCTCCAGGATCACATGGTGAGAACAAAACACAACTAATACCTCCAGAATAAAATTGCCTTTTTGTTTTCTATCCCAATATTTAGTCATTTTTTTGTGTGTTTAAGGTCCAATTTGTCATCTGCTCTGAGGTTCATTACAAGTATATTTTTATTTACTTCAGGAGATCTGCCAGGGTGTTGAGCAGCTGAAACCCAGGCTGATGGCGCTGTGTTCGGCCACAAAGAGGCTTGGAGAGGGCAGCCAGCTGGAAGAGGAGGTGGCTGACCTCCAGAAGCAACAGAGACAGCTAATTGGAGAGGCTGCAGGAAAGCAATCCACACTGGAGAGCCTTCTTGCTCTGTGGCAAAGGTATGGATCCATTTCATCTGAAAAATCAGCTGGGTGAAATAATTCAATAGACATTAGTCATAATTGTTTACTTTTGTACCGTAGGAAAATGTCTCACTTTCGTCATGTCGAGTGGCTTTTATTCAGATTACTAATTGGTTTCTGTCAATCCTAAAAACAATACTCGAAAAACCTTATGAAGCAAAAGCAGTTGCTTTCGTTTTCATCTTTAATTTCCTGAGCCATATTTTAGTTCCTGCTCACACACACACATCTTATACTGTTTGTATAAATGTTGTAATTTCCCCTTGTTATTGTGCATGT
This sequence comes from Anableps anableps, assembly GCA_014839685.1. Lineage (NCBI taxonomy): Eukaryota > Metazoa > Chordata > Actinopteri > Cyprinodontiformes > Anablepidae > Anableps > Anableps anableps. The sequence continues at coordinate 18,788,852 of CM026086.1, read as the reverse complement.
GTCCTTTCTGCTGAATTCTCATCTCCTTGTCAATTTCCTCAGTTATTCTCAAAAAATTCTCTCATTTTAGTGTGAAGTAGTAGAGCAAGAGCTTGTCTTAAGTCTTTCTATCTGCTTCCCTGTCAGCCTTTGCTTTTCTCTTCTAATTATATTCTTTTTCTTGTCACTTGTTTGACACTGAATAGATTTGCATCAGAGTGATTGTTTTTGTGAAGAGAAAGTCGAGATCCAGCCTAGCGGTTACAGTTTACAGTGTGACTTGTCAGTAAATCAGTTTAAAATAAATGATATTCTTGCTGCTAACATTTATTTATTTGCATGTATGCCTGTGTGTTTCTCTGCACTTGCTTATTCCCCCCCCTGTAGACGTATATGTACATATATTGTGACCCTGTCAGTGATGCAGATTCATGCTGAAAAGAACAGACAAACAGCATAGCAGCGTATGTGTACATATTGATTTGAAAGATTTATTTGGTAATCTGTTGTTAAAGAAATCTTTATTATCTTACAACTGTGCAAAATAATGTAAAATAAATTTGAATCTGCAGATATGAAAAAGAGAGTGCATCCATGAAGAGCTGGCTGAACAGATGTGAATCCTTGTGCTGCCCAGATTCCGAATTACTCTCTGCAGATAAAGTAAAACTGAGGAATGAACTCCAGAATGTTCAGGTAAAATAGTCTTCTTGATTTTGCTGTACATTGCCTTGTAAATGTATTGTTACCCCTCGCACTTTTCATATTTTTTAAAGTAGCCTATAAATGTGAAAAGTAAGGAAAAAAATGTATGGTTTTCAATTTTTTTTTTACAAATAAATATCAGGAATCTGAAAAGCTGAATATAACATGAACTTGTCTTTTTGGTACACATGATGGGAAATTAACGGCAGAAAACTAGCCCCATGCTGTGGCAGAAACTTGTATGGGACGGGTTTTTTTTCCAACAGGGAAGCTTGTCAGAGTTCATGGGAAGATGAATAGAAGCTGTTGAAGCTATAAAAAACTTAAAACTGGGGTCAAGTTCTCCCCTTTCCGGCAGGACAATGGACACTAATCTAAAAGGACATTCATGACTTAAATCATAATGAGACTCTGTGGCAAGGTTTAAAAATTGCTGTCCACAGACGCTCTCCATCCATTTTGAGCAATGAATAAAAATAAAAATGACACACATTTCAGATGTTTATCAGTTCACAATTATGCACTACTTTGTGTTGGTCTATTATAGAAAAATCCAATAGAACACATTAAGGTTTGTGGTTATGATGGAACAAAATGTGAAACAATTTTAGGGGCATGCGAACTTTTGCAAGGGTCTGGATACCTTTTCACTGTCATGACTTTTGCCTTTTGTGACTCGGTTCAGAGTCTGACTCAAGCTTGTTGTTGAATTTCACCTTCTCAGGAGATGCTTCAGGAGACAGCGTCTTATGAAGCACTCCTCCAGGGTCTTGAAAATCTCCAGCTGTGTCTTTACACTACAGCAGATGAAGCTCGAATCCAGGAGCTCCATGATGACCTTACTCAGCTTCAGGAGAGATGCACTTCTGTGAACATGAGTATATCACACAGGTAATATTGATTTACTGATACTTTTGGTCATTTAGAATTCGAGTCTTTCACGTTTTTTTTTAGTATAGGCTGTCAAAAATAATAACTGCATACATATAAACATTCCTCTGCCATCTAATTGTTCTTTAGGAGTAAGCTGCTTGAGCTGCACTTGGATCAGTTGGAGCAGTTCGATCAGGCTCTTCTGACTGTGGCACAAAGGAGCGAAAATTTCCTGTCTGTCCTGAGAAGCTCTCCTTATGTTCATATTTCAGATCTTGAGGCTGCAATCACTAAAGTAAAGGTATTAAACCAGCAATTTCCATTTTCAAATACATGTGATGTTATTAGAATAATTACTGTAAGCTAGTTTTTAAAATTCTTTTTAAGTTTACATAAATATGCCTATTTTTCTTGTAATGCTACAGGAGCATGAGGCACAGTTGCAGGAAAACGCATTGTTGACTAAAACCTTGAATCAGAAAGAATCTTCTCTGCTTCACCGCTCCACCCCAGAGGCTGAACAGCAGCTCCAGGCCTGGACGGAGGATTGTTTGCAGCCTTTCAACGAGTCCCATCGTCTTTTGCTCATCCGTAAGGAGTGCCTGACTAAATTAAAGACTTTCCTTGCAAAGCGTGAGGCAGCATCGAAGACTTTGCGCCACCTTAATGAGGCAGTAGAGGGAAGAGGGAGCTGGGACCACTCCAAGGCTGAAGCTCTGCATCGTGGGATTGTGGAAGTTTCTAAAGACATGGCCCGACTTGAGGCAGAGGCTGTTGGGTTGGATGAGCTGCTAAGCAAGGCACACCTGCACCTGTATAGTGCAGAATCGACCGGATCCAAAACTATCAGCAATCCTCAGGGTAGAACATCCTGCAGAGGACTGGCAGTGGGGCTCATGATGGCTCTGGAAGAGGTACAGAGGGCTGTTGGATGGAGGCAAAGTGAAGCAGATGCTTTAGGGGTACTGTGGTGCTCTTTCAGAGAGAGAAAAGAAGAAGTGATAAAGAATTTGAAGAAACTAGAAGACGATGCAAGGCAAGAGGAGGCAAGAGAGTGCTCTGTACAGGCCTTTCAAAACAGGTACGGTTGTTTTAATGGAGCCAAATAAAACAGCTGAAAGACCATCAGGTTGGATAAGTACTGATCAAATCCTCATCAAAATGTCCGGCTCGTTGTTTGAAAAAATTAAATAGAAAAAGAGGGATGACTTTTGCATAATTTCACATTGTAAGATACATCCTGAAAGCCTTTAATGGGGAGATCTTCATGATGACAAACTCCTCAAGCACATAATACCAATTTACTGAAGCCAGACTGCAGCCAGATGGACAAACTCATTTCAGTGTGATGTCTTAAAACAATGAGATGTATAATGCTGAAAGCAGGTAATCCCCATTGTTTTTGTTCTGGATCTATTTCTCCCAGACTGCGTTTCTTTGTCCAGCTGGAGGATGAGTTGCAGTCCCTGCAGCACTCCCAGCGATGGTTAGAGGAGAAGGGGAACCAGCTGGTCCAGCGAGACAGCGAGTTGGCAGCTGATGCTCTCAGAGAGGTGGCACTGGTGAAGGCAGCCTGGGAAAATCTGAATACAATGATAACAAATAGGTAAACCTAGGAAAGAATGAAGACTGACTTATTCATTTAAGTTGAAATAAATCCTCTGTTTTACTTTTGACAATCAGTGCTACCTAAATTTGTGCTCTCTGTTCTCTTGCAGTCAGGAGCAGAGTGGAGTTGTGGTCGACCTTCTCCGCTTGTTCCTCCATCTGAAGTCAAACATCAGCACTGTTGTGGAGAATGCTCAGGCTGTTGCCCACAATCTGCCAGACCACAACCATAATGCTCAGGACGCCAGAAGTGTTTTCACACAAGTTAGTTAAGTTTATTTTTCGAGAAAACAATGTTGGTGATGCATTACAATCTTTTTTTTTTTTTATTTGATGCTTAACAACATTTGTAGTTATTAATTTGGAGAACATGAAGTAGTTTACGTGGCTGCTAGTATATTAGGGATTTTGAGAGAAAATTTCACAGATCCTTGTGTCCAGTCAGCATGGGCTGGAGCAGTTAAAAGAACTCAATTGTTGATCAAATACATAATCGAGCACAGGAGGCAAGAGATCCAACAGGGATTCTGGATCCAGCAGATGTTTGTATGCAAAGTGATCAGTGAGTACTAAGTCAATATCAAATTCTGAAGCATTTAGTAATGGACTTACGCCAAAAATTCAGAACTACGTTTAAAAGAGTAAAACCTGGTACTCCATAGCCATAACTGGGGAAGTGCTTTCCATTCTGCCATGTTTGGACATTGGGATTTTTCTGTGGGAATGTTGGGATGGGCCTGTTTGAGCATGGGCCATAGTGTAGTGGTGCCTCGGTCGTACTAAAGCAGAGGTGTGTCTGCTGGAGGAACTCTCCTATGTCTTCTCAAGAAAGTAGGCAACATAATTTTGGCCTGTCCTTTTCTGTACAGTATTGTGTTGGACAGATGGATCTTTGGTTCTATGCAACCAGATGAACTCAGCTGCCAGACAGAACCTCATCCAGCACTTTAAGAATGTGACTGTTACATACTTATATTTGAATATTAAAATAACGGGACATTATACGATAGTTGCTGACTTTATTTGGACAAGAAGATATATTTTTGGTTTCTCAAGTGTCCTTTAGAGTGTCATTAATCATCAGTTATGATGATATTGCCTAAAAATATGAATCTTTAATTTTTTCATGTCAAAAATTCTGTCATAGGAGGATTGGTCTGGCTGACTATTTTAAAGTTACAGTTATGAGCACTTCATGAAATGCACTATCCAAATGGCTTTAACCCTTCAGTTTGTATTGTATCTCTCCCTCTAGTGGCAGCCCCGTATCAATATCTGTGCTTTGGTATCTGTCCATGCAGCACGAAACTGTCCAAACTGAACTGAGAGAAAAACAAGACGACATGGACCAGCTCATCTCCACGGTCGAGGACCTGCAGAGGGAACTGGAGAAGGTTCCTAACTCAGATATGTTTTCTGTTCTGAATGAAATGGAAGCTCTCAGGGACCAGTGGCTGCTGGTAAGTTGCGTCTTAAAACCACAGACTGTGCTGTGCCCCTTCTTTAATAAAATAACTGTATCATAAAATCAGAAACTACTGGCTTTTATAGAGATATAATTGCAGTTGTTGTCAGAAGTGATCTCTGGTGACATTTATAATGTTTTAGAACTGCACAGAAATCAACAAATTAGAATCTACAAATTTTCCAGAAACAATCAGTTCAGATCAAAGTCTTGAACGGAAATAATATGATGAACAAAAAAACATGAATTGATTGATTGTTGTTTTCAAAAAGTGAATTATGTTATCCACAATCCAGCTCTGCCACAAACCAGGGCCATTTACTGGTTTTTATCTCCAGGATTTATTTTTTATTTATACATTTTCTCCTTTGTTAGGACTTATTTATCTCCTCAACTGTCACAAATGAGACAGAACAACAAACATGTCTAGACAGGTTATCTTCCTTTTCTGTCGCTCCCTCATGTCTCACTCCCACATCTGTCAAAGTAATTATGCCTCATTTTTCCTCCACCTCCCTGAAAAGCCCACCATCCCTTGTTAAGGAGAGACAGAGGCAGCTAAAAAACAAAAGAGGGAGACCCTTCCTCTGCTTTTGATTGAGATGTATTCTGCTCTGCACTCAAACTGCTTGTCTTTGCATTTTTTTTCCTCTCAGGTCTCAGAGAAAATTCAAACAAATACAGAAAGGCTCGGCTACTGTGTAAAACTTTGGGATGACTTAAAGGCCATGGAGCAGGACATCAACCAGTGGATGGCTGGGTCCATCACCGATCTCACTGACACCGTTGCCAGGCTCAGTGACAAGGGTTTGGCAGAGGCCTGTCTTACCAACTTTCAGGTTAGCGCATGCTGGATTGTGAAAACAGAGAGGAAGTGTTCAGTGAGGTGATAGTGGGTTTAATTTACATTCCTCACACTTTGATCTAAAGGCTGAGGTGGAAAAGAGGGAGCAGAGGTTAGATATCCTGCAGGAGAGAGTGGCAGAACTCAAGGAACGAGCCAAACTGCAGGAGACGCCAATACAAATGCAGGTAAACATTACGGGAAACCGTAACGACACTATCTAACAGCCATCCTGTATTCAATTTCATCTCCAGTATTAAGCAAAAAAATAAAAAATTAATAAAATCTACAAAGCTTAATTAAATCAAACTGTGTTGAGAGAGCTGCAAAATAAATTGCACTGAGTTTTGACAATATTTTTCACTTTAAAACTATTGAAAAAGAGGATTGTCTTTGTTGATAGTTTTGCTCTTGAATACCACAAAATGCAAAATGTAAATCCTATAATTTTGTTAAAATTTCTTCTGGTTTGTTCTCAGTAATCATGTCTATTTTTCACAAACTGTATGTAGTTCAGTGTCAGATTTTCATGTCATGACGAGTTTGAGTAAAAATAGACAGTATTCCAATAAGACAAAAATTAAAAACAAATATGTACAATATGAACCAATAGCTCTACGTGTAAAACAGAAAAGCAGCTATTATTCTTCCTGCTACAAAAAACCATACTAGTTATTACAGTTTTAGGAATGTAACATTCATTTGTAGTTATTTTAGTTTTGATAAATAGACTTCAGTAAAAATGTTGAATAAACATCCAATTAGATGACACACAAAACTATCCAAATGTAATTTTAAAAAGTTGTTGGCATAGTAGCAGTCACAGGTAACACTTCTTTAGTTTCCAAACTATGAATCTCAATTTTTTTTTTTTGCGACTAAAAATGTTTCCAAACAATCAAATTTGTCTGTAACTGAAAGAAAAATGTAGGAGTCTTGTTTCAGCTACCTGACCAGCAGTGTGGAGCCACAAGTGGGGCAGGAACACTGTTGCATTCCTCTATGCACCAAACACTCTTAGAAAACTTGGGTCATAATGCCACTTTCTCTGGCATCTCTTTAAAAGGACTTTGAACTGTTATAATGGGATGATGGAAACTTTTAGTGATTTTGAAATTTTTATTTTCTTAACTGTGAAATACCTTGATACCGGTGATCGGACCACGTCTCATAGGGGTATAATGCCACTTCAAATTGGTCCTGGATTAACACATGGATTGTGTTAAGATAAGAATGAAGGACATTTATTATCACTTTATTGAGGATTTTAACTTTTTATTTAATATTGTATGAACAAAGTTGTTTGAATCCTTGTATCAGTATAATGATCTTTAGCTCAGTTTAAGAGTTGAGGAAGATTTCTGAATAAATATAAAAACTTAAAAGGAGGTTGCAATGATTTTGTGCATAGACTGATGAGTTTACTTCAACTTCTGCTTCTTGTAATGTAACACACCTAAAAGTTTTTGCCCTGCACTTTGTTGTCAGTTGTAATAAATTGATATATTTGTATTTGTTGAGTTGTTCACATGAGCTATGTTTATTTACTTGAATTAATGAAGTATTTTTACCTGTAAAACACAAAATCAACATTCTACACAACAAAGTTGTTATTAAGCATCTTTTTTGCACAACATTATGAACTGCTTTAAGTAGTCTAACCTTGACTTTTCATCTAAAATGTTGCAACTGATGTTACCTAACCAGGTGCTGGAGTCGGATCTAAGGAAGAAAATGTTCCACGCACAGGAGGCGTACAACCAGGCCAAACACACCCTGACCTACTTCGACTTCCAGAAGCAGCGACTCGATGACCTGATGTCCCAGATGACCGAGCGGCTGGAGGCAGCAGAAGGATCCTTGTCGGACCTCACTGAAGCGGGTTCCCTTGAAGATATTTGTACAGTGAAGGTGCTGTTTAATCATTTTATTGAGTTCAGTTTGGGCCATGTGCAAGCTTTACACTGCTCTTCATAACATTATGAAGAGCAATATTATGATGCAATATTGAGTAGATCTTCACCTTAGCTAGTAAAACAACTTTGAGCTTTATAAACGAGATGCTGCCAACAGATCTAGTAGGATTTTTGGTGTCATTCATGTGGATTGATTTTATGTTTTGGTTCAAAGTCCTGCTTAAAGGTAAATATCCGCTCTAGTTTCAGGTCTTTGGCAGCATCTAACAGATTTGCTTCAAGGATTTTCCTCTATTTAGCTCCATCCATCTTCCCATCAACTCTGACCAGCCTCTTTGTTCCCACTAGAGAAAAGCATTGCCACAGTATGATGCTGCCACCACTATGTTTCATAGTGGCGATGGTGGGTTCAAAGTGATGTGGAGTATTAGCAATTTAGAGTCTTATTCACTGAGCTGTACTTCCCTATATTCTCACAGGGTTTAAATGCCTTACCCACTTACTTTCCCACTGTTGCTCTAGGCAATATCAACACTATTATTAAATTTAGTTTTAAGTACTGATAATATTTTGGCTGATTGGTGAGTAACCTAATGATAAAAGCTGCTAATGACTTCTATCATTCTCTTTGTTATACCTGTTGCTTTCCTGTTTCTTCAGAATTTTTATGTCACTCAAATTGTGCTTCCTTTTCTTCCTTTTGCTTTGAAAACCTTAGTCCCAATAATATAACATCATTTTCTGAGCAAAGCGCTACCCTTGCGCTGCATAGAAACAGTAAATCAAATTGAGATATAGATGATGCAACGATCATAACTCTTGATTTCTCTGTTTTCCATTAAAGGACTTGCAGACTGTTGTGCAGCAACAGAGGGCAGACATGGACTCGGCTCGAGAAGCCCTGACATCCCTGAGCAGAACACATCCATCTCATGAGCTTTCAGTCCTCTCTTCTGATCTCACCTCCATCGCCAAGCGAACAGAGGTTGTTGCCCAGCGCTGTGCCAAAACCAGGGGCAGCCTGCAGGATGGATTACTGCTCCACTTCAATGGTAAGACACGTGATGGATGGGTTTAGGTTAGAAAGGTGTATTTTTTTAGTAATAAAAACATAGTGATTTGTCAAAAAGGAGTAGTCAGCTTAACGTATTCCCAAAAGAAGAGAAATTAGACTCATAAGAGTGCTTAAAATCTCATAATCTGCCGATCGACCGCAGCACAATTACTCAAAGCAGTGTAATTCGTTCATGTTAGCTGTGCAACAGATTTGCTGTTTATTATCCTTCATTTTTCCCCAGAGGACACTCAATCCTCCCACAACAACCCACACTCCATCCATACACATTATCAGGTACACTGATGCACTCTCTTCGCTTCGACACACACCTGTGCCTCGGAGAGCGATGTTGCCTTCGTCACATCCGCTCTCGAGGGAGCCATTTCGGGTTTGTTGCCAAGGCAGCAAGTCTGCATGCTGTGGACACGCCCACACTTCCCATCTGCCTCAGCACATTATCTCTCCTTTTCTTCCCCTTTGACTTTTAAATCTTCTCTGGCCTTTTATTTGTTGTGCACAGTTCTGTAACTTCTTAGCACATTCTTGTTTGGGTTTTAACTTGTCTGTTTTTCTCTTTTCCTCAAAACAGAGCTCGTCCAAGACTTTAAGTCCTGGCTCACAGAACTGAAGTTGGAGCTGAAAGATTGTTTTAATCAGTCAGGAGATGCCGTCCTCCTTGCAGCCAAGTTACAAAGATTGAAGGTACTGTTGAAGCTCATACGTTGAAGCTTAATATTTCTCTGTGCACTTATGTCACTGCAGTAGAACAACAAATTTGTCAGATCTTTTGGTTTTCTGTCAGCTCCTGTTTCACCTGCTGGTCAAAGAACTTTTATTTATCGAAAAAAATCTTTTACTTTCAAAAGAAAGTTTGCATGTTATTGTGGTAAAGGTTAAGAATGGTAATTGTTAGACATATTACTCTTCATTAAATATACAGTGCCCTGGAAAAGTATTAATAACTCAGGAACATGTTTTGTCATATTTAAGTCACAAACCTTCCATGTCATTTGGTTGGGATTAGATGTGAAATACTAACACTGTGGCACGCAACTATAAAGAGAAAGTGCAATGATATATAATTTATTTAATTTTTTTTACATATACAAATCTGAAAAGTGTGGTGTGCCTGTTATATTTAGCCTTCACCTCTATATTTTGCAAAACCACCTTTCAATGTAATAAAAGCTGCTAATATTTTTCTTTTTTTGTTCTGTTTGTGTCGTCTTTGGAAAAATATCTCAAACTCAGTCAAATTTGAAGAGCCCCTCTGAACAGCAGTTCTAAAATCAGCCCACACATAAATATGCTTTGAACATATGTCTGAAAGTATAGTACTGTTGCCTTCTGGAAGGTGAACTTCCTCCCCAGTCTCAGTCCTTTTGCAGACTCTAATAGGCTATCTTACAGGATTGCCATGCATTTTCTCCATCCATCTTCCCATCTACTCTGACCACCTTCCTGGACCCTTTTAAACCAAAGCATCCCTACAGCATGATGCTGCCACCACTATGTATTTGATGGGTTTTTGCATATATATGTCAAAAGGTTGTTCTGCCATGCACCATATCCTATACATAAATTGTAGCAAACTGCCAATAGGTTATCTTTGTCTTTCTTTCCATGATAGATGTCTTCTTTCCACTCTTTAATACAGGCCAGATTTGTGCAGTGCACAACTAATGATTATGTTGACAGATTCTTCTACCTGATCTACTGGATTTTATTTAGGGGTATGAGAATAACGAGGGCTAAATATAAATCTGTTTTATACTTTTCAGATTTCTGTTTTTTAAACAGATCCTCCCACCTGAGCTGTGGATCTCTACAGCTCCTCCAGAGTTACTATCCATCTCTACACCTTGTTTAGCCTGTCAGTTTAGCTGGATGGCCATGTCTTGGTGGATTTATTGCTGTGTCGTAATCTGTACATTTTTCAGATGATTGATTGAAGAGTACCCTGCGAGATGCTCAAAGCTTGGAGTATTGTTTTATAGCTTAACTGTGCTTTAAACTTCTCCACACCTTTGTCATTGACCTGTATGGTGTGTTCCTTGGCCTACATGATGCTTTTTCTGAAGGCATTTGGTTTAGGGGTACCAGAGTGCTGTTTGCCACAAAAACATAAACATGACTTCAGATTTTTACTTGTAAAAAAAATGAAATGTATCATTTTCCTCCCACTTCACGATAATGCACTACTTTGTGTTGCCATCATATCAAGTCACATATAAATAAACTGAAGTTTGTGGTGACAAAAAAATCAAGCGATGGAAATATTTTTGCAAGGCAATGTATACATGCATTACAAGATATTATAAATAAAGTAAGTTGTACTGGTTACTGGTGCTGTTTCTTGAAATTAAAGCAATTTGTCAGTTCCAAACCAACATTTTCCTCTGTCCCTCCACAGATCTCACTTGAGCAGATGTCAAAAGGTGATGAGCGTCTTTCACAGATTCATAAAGAAGCTGAGAAACTTAAGCTCCACCTGAGCAAAGTTGGAGCAGCACAGGTCCAAGAAAGTCTTTCCTCCTGTCAGAAAGAGTGGAAGAAATACCAGGACAGCTGTTCTCAGAGCCAGCAAGACTTACAAGAGAGCATTGACCTTTTGAAAAAGTAAGCTGCAAGGCTTCTGATGTCACTTTAATAGAAAATCTTTATTTAATGCCTTTTTTTCTTCCCCTGTATTAGTTTTGATGATTGTGTGGAGAACACAAGAGAGTGGCTGAAGAAGATTGAGCTCGGCCTCAAGAGTGAGCCTGTTATTGTGACAGACAGCCAGAGAGGAGCCTCAGATCCCACAGAAGAGCTGCAGAGAATTGAGAACTTAAATAAAGATCTGATAGCACAAAGGTTTGTAGAGGGGGTGCCTAAGGCCATATGTTGTACATGCTGGAATATCAGCTGTCAGAGTAATATTTTTTCCTTTCTTTTTATCTAGGGAGTCTATTGAGCGTGTCTGTCAGGAGGCCCAGGCTCTCTCTGAATCCGGCCGGGGTTCGGGAGGAGAGGTCAGAGTGACGGGCCAGCTCCAGATGGAGTATCAAGCCCTCCTGAAGGCAGCCAGGGAGAGACTACAGGGCTGCCAGGAGAGCCAGGCCTTTGGAGACACCCTCCAGGGAGTTTGGGCCTGGCTGGAGGAGATCCAAGAGAGACTGGGTACTGTAGACAGCACGATTGGAACGAAAGAGCAGTTGGAGCAGAGACTGGAGACTGTGCAGGTGAGACACCGAGTATCAAAAACGCTATACTTCAAAAATATTACAATTAACTTTCCTCCCAAGTATCCAGATTTCTTTAAATCTTTTAAACCACTCTTAATAGAGTGTTTATTGCAGCAGACACCAGAGGGGGCTGTTTGTTTTAGAAAAGCTTTTCCTTGCCCAGTTCTTTTGTCTAATTCCAGTTTACAGAGACTCTCCTCTGTTTGCACAGGACATCCTGCTTTTGAAGGGAGAAGGGGAGGTGAAGCTGAATATGGTGATGGGTAAGGCTGAGCTCGCCCTGCGTAGCTATGGAGCTAGTGGACAGGAGGTGGTCCGTTCTCAGCTGCAGGAAGTGGAGGATGCATGGGCCACATTGCTAGTTACTGCAATGAGCTGCCACAGGTACCCCAATATTCTGCATGCATACATACAGTGCTTTGCAAAACTGTGCTTCCCCATTTACCCTTTTCGCATTTTGTCACATTTTATATTATATTTTTTGGATTTTACATGATAGACCGACAGAAAGTAATGCACATTAGGGATGTGGCAGGATCTTTTTCTTTAATACTCACAAAAAAATCCAGTGCAACCAGCCACTTTCAGAAGTCATTCAATTAATAAGTTTGCAGTTTTTCAAAAGTCGTGTAGGGACCAAAGGAAATATGTTGAAGAAGGTCCTCTGGTCAGATGAGACCAAATTTGAACTTTGCTGCTGATATATCATGAAAAATAGCACTTCACATCACCCTGAACACATCAGCCCTACAGTGAAACATGGTGCTGACAGCATCATGCTGTGGGATTGCCTTTCTTCAGCAGGGATAGGGAAGCTGGACACAAGAACCTTAAAAATGATAAACCTTGTGTGGTTTTCCTTCAACTTCGCAATTGTTCTCTACTTTGTGTTGGTTTACCCTATAAAATCCCAAGAAAATAGAACAACAAAATAGTTTAAAGCACTAACTTTACAAAATGTAAAAAGGCTCAAATGGCATAAATACCTTAGCAAGTCACTATAAATTGAGATTTCCAAAATGTATTGAATAAAAACTCCATTTCAAACCAAACAAATCTTTATTTTTCCAATTTTGTCACTTGTATTGTTACTTTTGCTATGTTTTCCTTTTCTTTTTTGCTTTTTATCATTTGCCATTAAAAGATTTGCCTTATGGCCATTTTAGAGACAATTTATCTGTGTGCCAAAAAGTTCTCACAGTGGGAAGCTTGTTGTTTTCATCGTGATAGATTGTGTGTCATTTCTATTAATTACCATTAAGGTAAATACATAATGAGAAATATTCATCTTGTTTTCTAAATCTGATTGATATGTCTTAGTTTACCCTCTTCATGTGTGCACGCACCTTACCATGCACATGACCTGGTTTGTGTGTGTGTGTTTAATTGAGCAATTATAGTTCCTGTTAGGAAAAAAATTGATCTCATTAGTGGTTAAATGGGGGATGGCAAACAGTGGGTCACACGAGGGGGAGTGTTTGTGTTTTAAGAGCAAAGCGGGAACAGGAGGCAAGGGGTGGCAGGTGAATGAGAGGTGGTTGTGTGTGGATATTGGTGTTTGTGCACGGGGGGTTGACAGATGGCAAGGAATATTATGGGTGTGTATCTTTGTCTGTGTGTGTTTGAACCCCTCCAATAAAAGAGGATCAAGACACTTGGCCAGCAGTACTGACAATTTAGAAATATGTATTCAAGATTTAAGGAGATTATACATGATCTTTACTGGATCTTAAACTTTACAGATAATATTTTTTAGTCATAAAACAGATTATTACATGTAAAATGTGTTTTTGAGGGTTTTTCTTTGATTTCAGGTTGGATTCATGGGTTTGTGTTCATTCAAATATTCAAGATAAAGGTAAAAACAGCGATCTACTCTTTTCCTTCTAGTCGATTAGAGTGGACTGTATCCCAGTGGGGAGGATACCTTGAAAGTGCTGCTCAGCTGCAAAAATGGATGGAAGCTGTCAAGAGAGAGGTTTGTGCTCCACTCCCACCCCAGCCAGGACCCAGAGAGAAAGCCTCCCAGTTAGAGAGACTCAGAGCCCTAATGGCTGATCTGGAAGACCACCAGATGGCACTCTCCAGTCTGGAAGAAAAAGCCAGAGAACTTTTCAAGAAGACTGGTGATGCCAGCTTTAACCACGGTGCCCGCACTCAGCTACAGGTGCAGTTTGATCATCTCACAGCTCTGGTTGAGGTAAACACCACCTCTTTTACATGCACTTGTTGTATTGAGTAAAAATGTTTTGAGAAACTTTAAACTTTGTATATGTTCTGTAGGAGAGAGTTCATCTGGCTCAGGCAGTGGTGTTGGAGCATCAGAACTATCTGGAGGCTGTTCGGGAGCTCACTGATTGGCTGATGTCTGCAGGGAAGGAGCTGCAGAATTGGTCTGATACATCAGGAGACTCCACCTCCATCGGAAAAAAACTGTCAGAAGTAAAGGTAATGAAAATTATCAAAAAGTATTTCAATATTTTTACTATTATTGATTTAGTTTTATTCTTTGGCAAAATTACTAGAAAAAATAGTTAAGTCAGATAGGTTGTCTTTAAGCAGAATCAAGCGCTAATTTTCTACAGTGCCAAGCAACCAATCACTGGGAAATAAGGTGTTTGCATCCAACATGTCAGTTAATGGTATGCCAGAGTGTGGACAAATGAAGGTTGTGTCGTATGGTCCAAGTGGTCGTTCATCTTAGTAGAGATGCACCAATCAGGCTTTTACTGGGGTTACTGGTTTTTGAGTTTTAGTTGCGGTCTTACCTGTTGATTCCAATTTCTTTTTTAAGGTTCGTAACACAGGAATATTAGATTTATTTGTGTGAGCTTAAATTCAAAAGTTAAATTCAAGTCGCATTGATCTTAAAGTAAAGGAGTGCTGCAGGTTCCTTGATAGGAATAGCAGTTTGAATCCAGAAAAAAAATCAAGAAACTAAAAAATTATTTCAACTCTGAAGGCAAAGAACATATTGTTTTTTTGATATAATTATAGATCATCAAATTCTGAGTTTTGTTTGTTTTGATGCAGTTGATGAAAGAAAAATATCAGCTTTTTTATTTATTATTATTTAGTGTTTGACATGCAGTTCACCTTTCAAAACTAAATAAGATATAATTGTCCAATTTTGATCACAGGCAGATTGACACATCTAATTCAAGTTAAATTTATTTGAATAGCAATTTCATACAGTAAGTATAAACTCAATGTGCTTAAAATAAATAAAATTAACAATGTTTGAATAAATTACAGATCATTTAGGGAAAAAAAATTACCTCAAAACTGAGTCTTGGAGGGAAATATGTTTTTTAACTGGCTTTTAAAAGAGGATGCTGCTGTAGCAGAGATTAGTTCTGAAGGGCATCATAAGCTGATTGTATCCATTGAGCATCTCTGCAACATCATAAAGCCCATCATTTAAAGTGTAATATGATTTAAATTAAGTTATTTAACTTTAGTCCAGTAAAGAAAGGTGAAATTCACCTATGAGTGCCTTTATCTCCTCAAGTAATTTCTACCAGATTCTTTCAAATAAACCATCTGGGATGTTGCGTTACCAATTAAGGCATCTCTAAAGCATTTGTCTGATATATTCAGCTGCAGTGGATTGATAATTGACAGTTGTAATAGCATGACATAGATTTTGTAAGGTCTAAAGAAATTTTAAACTGATACCTAATAGACAAGAACAATATTTGTCTACTCTCCCATTTTATGAGTTTGTTGTATTAATGGCTTTGAAGTGGAAAGCTCGTTCAATCAACAGTTGACTATATGAATCTCCATGTATGGTGGAACATGTATAAACAACATTTTTTAAATGTGTATTTCTATGCATTGCTCAGTATTTATTTAAACAGTTGACTCTTTATCTGCAGTTTAAGTACAGCAGACGCTCTGTGGATGTTGTTTCTTGTAATTTACACCCATTTGAAGGTGTTAAGCTTGATGTCTTTAGGGAATGTAGCTGATAACTGAAATCAGAGTGAAAAATCAAAAATCAGTAATAGACAGCCCCCTTACTTGCTAGTTTTAGTGCTTAGAAAAAGTTGATTGTTTTCCCATCCCATTATTGAAAAGTGGAATTTCAGTGAGGGGCTTGTATCCAAGCCTTGGAGCGTCAAAAATTGGTGACACCAATTTTTGCAGCACTGATTCTGATCAATGTTACTGGTTATCTATAGGTTGTTTTTTTTTTTTTCCTTCCCATGTATTGAAATTATTTAATTTGGAGCATATGAAAAAGTATCTTAATCTAGTGGAAAATGGTAAAATATGAAAGTCTGAAGCAATCTCAACACAAAGAAATCGAAAAAAAAAAAAAAATCAAAACAAATCAAACTGCAAATGTAGTATATCTAAAAAAATGCATTTTGAGTAGGAGTGAATGGCAACAAAACATCCAGTAGGTGCACAGGTTGTTCCATTTAGTTTAAAAGGCACATGAAAAATTAAACTCTCTACAAAAAAATACACAACATGACTAAGTTTTAGGCAATGCATGAGCATAAACCTGTCAAAAAATTATTAATACAAATTTCAGAAAACAAAAAATGTCAAATGTCATGATAAATTAATCAGATTAAATTCTCAATATGAAGTAAAATAATCCAGGGACAAAGTAGGAATTGATTTTCTGCTTGTTTTCTACATCAGTGCCAAATATCTCAAATTTTTTTTTTTTTTTTTGGGGGGGTGGGTTCTGATAATTATTGTGTACGAATAAAAAGCAGCACTTATCCTCTTGTCTGTTAAATAATTCTCAGCTACTGTGGTGAGAAAATATGTAGGGAGACATTAATTTGCATTTAAATTTTACACATGGGTCCTAATTATCACATTATGAATGTGTGTTTGCTGAGCTACTGACTAAAGGATTTTGGAGGAGACTGGATTTCTTGTACACACAAAGTTAATGCTGATAACTGTCTGCTCTCACACTGATCAGATGCTCTTTTTTAAACCACCTTTTACTGCCTCATCACCTTTAAGTGTTTGCTTTTCAAATAGAAACAGATGGGGTTGGAGGATAAAGTAGTTAAAAGCCCAGAGATAACAAAACACTACATCAGCACTGATGATGAGCAGGAGGAATCAAAGACTCAGACATGAAGATAAAAATAGATGGAACTGGAGACATAAGAGAGAAGCACTACAGCTTTAAACACAGACCACGCATCCTGGGAGAACAGTTTCCTTAGCCACAGTTTCCGTAGCAACTTTCCTTTCCCTCTCTCCAGGAGCGTGTGAAGTGTCGACTACTGGAGGGCCGAGAGCGCCTCAGCCGGGTCCGACGCAGCGCGGCGACCACAGCGGAGCATACGGCGGCAGGCGGCTGCGAGGCCATGGACCGACAGCTGGGGGCACTGTCACACGCCCTGGAGCAGTGGGAGGGGGCCGCCCTGAGGGCAAGAGACGGCCTGGAGGGGGCCCTGGCCGCTGCCGAAGCTTCGGAAGAAGAGTATGACCATCTAACTGCATGCCTTGAGGAGAGGCTGAAGGAGTTTGATGGTTGTCTGAGGGGGTGGAGCCAGGAGCTGGTTAAAGCTGAGGGACGGAGCAGCGGCGAGGAGGCAGTGGAGGGATGGAGGCTGGCTAAGGTAATATAAATTTAAATAGTCTTCACCATAGCATAAATTCATCATTTATCTCTAAACAATAGTTTACTAAGAAAAAAACTCACTGGAATGTTTAAATATTTGTATGCAGTCAGAGAAAGTAATTAGCATTGTTTAATAGAAATGCACACATGTACACACAATCTGCAGAAATCCTCTGCATTCACTCACAAGTAATTATCCGTTCTATTACTAAATCCTAAAAACAGATTAGCTTGTAAATCAGCTTTACTGGGAGCACATAATGACAGCTACAATCCCATCAGTTTCCCCAGGTCTCTGCTTCTGTCCCCTCCATCTCTGCCTGTTTTTGTTTTTTGTTGCTATTATTTTCCACTATCTCTCCTCTCCAAACACTCCCTTATTGTTATTTTGCTTTCCCTCAATCTGAACTCATCACACTTGAAATAAAAGGAGCAGTTTTTTCTTCTTTTTTGGTTGCTGAGATTACGCCTTGATCCTCCTGCTCCTCACCTCCCCTGCTGCTCTGTCGCCAACCTCAACGGGATGTTTACAGTTTGACAATTGCTCCTCATTGTCAGGGCCATGCAAGCACGCTCAACCTCAAAACTCCTCCCTAGGCTTCATCGGCTGTGCCTTTCTCCGGTTTTCCTCAATTTGTGGGGTTGTCAAAGAACAGAGGAGGAGTTTTTGTCCCCCTCCTCCTCTCCTTTCTCCTCCTTCCACCAGCTTGTTTCCTGTGTCCGGCCGTGTTTTCGTTGCGCGCTTGTTTGCGTGCATTTGAACCGACTCTGCGTCTGTTAGAGCTGACAGCTAAATTCCACTGGGAGAGAGGGAGAGGGAGGAAAAAAAAATGTGTGAGAGGGAAGAAGTCGAATGAGTAGGAGGAGGGCGAGAGGAGGAGAGAGAAAGTAGTAGAAGCATATAGGAGGAGGGAGAGGAGGAGAAGAGAGCAACGAGTCCACAGGAGAAGGGAGGGAGGGTTGTTTAGTACGTCAGAGAGGGAGAGAAACGAGTGAGAGTCAGAGCTTGTACATATTTCATGGGAGAGGGTTTCATGACTCTGTTAGGGCAGAATGCGAGGGACGCTGAGGAGAGCGGGAGAACGTTGTCCATGGCTCCTTCCTGTCACACTCCACGAAGAACAGAAATGCCATTGAAGAAGCAACACTGTGAGTATGTGTTGGAGCATCTGAGTGTGTGAATGCTAGAGGAGTGAAAAGAGCTGAGCTAGGGTGTGAATAGGAATGCACTGACTGAAGGGTGTCAGTCAGATCTGTCTCTCCTTAACATGCACGCACTCACTAAACATGCTTCTTTCTGTTTTGTGTCGCTTAGGATATTCTGGAGGGCTTGCAGAGCGCTGAGCCGATGGCAGAGAAGTTGAAAAGCCAGCTGAATGACCTGGTGCGATACTCCAGGGACCTGGGCTCACAGTCAGACCGAGTCACTGCAGTCATCAAACAGCACAACAGGTGAGAGGAGGCTTTTCTCATGCTGTGCCGTGAAAGTGGAGGAATGCATACATGTATGTTTGTGTGAGTCCCAAGCATCAGGAAAAATTATCAGTAATATGCAATAGAGAAGTAATGATAATTCTTATTAGAGCTGCACGATATATTGAATCGAACTTAGCATCACAGTTTTAATGTGTGCATTATCCCAGTTGCAAAGAACTGCTTGGATTCAATATTTGGCAGATTATAGTATTGCAGGTCCCATGCATTTAACCTTTTCTTGCCCATCACATATTTGGCCAGTTGAATTTACTTTAGCTGACTTTTATGAACACATCTGGTATAGGGCTTACTGAACAAGATGCTGAAGTTCAAGAAGAGTTGTGGGGACATCATGATGATGGAAATGAAACAGAAAAGTTGGGAAAATGTGGTTTAATCGCGAGCAACATTGCTATATTCGACAGTTATGTGTATTGTTTATTGATCAGTTTGAATTTATTATTTTCAAAGTGTCATGCAATCCTAATTCCAGTGATCTCAACATTGCATCTCCCTTTTACCAGCTTTTTATTTGTTCCATGTCTTGATTCTTTATTTATTTTCCTGATAAAGATTTCATGGTTAACACTGAACCTAAGAAGTGGATCTAAAAGGATGCTAATTGGGTATTAAGTAAAAAAAAAAAAAACGATTGTTTAAAATATTTTACACATCAAACTTTCTTATTTGGGGTGCTTATACAATTTGATGATCTTCCTACTACTTCAATTTTTAATAAGACTGATCCCCATCTAGCTAAATGTGTACTGACTTCTTCTTTCCATAAGGTTTCATGAAAACTAGCTTGTTTTTTGACAAATTCACCAACTTTACAAGTTGGATGATAGCTTTTGATGTACGTGGCAGGGATGGCTGCCAAATCTGTAACATCCTGTGTCTTCCATATATCATTGAAGATTAACCTAATCTCTGTTGAGACTTGTTGGAATTTTTAAGAGCAACTGTTCTAGCATTCTAAAAAGGTTAGCTGTGCTATATTGCTAATGATAGCTTGTATTTAAAGATCAACTGCAGCTGGATCCACAGCATGTTAATGAATTAACTGAATGCATGGTGGCTCAAGCTTAGCAGATGAACGGCAACAGTAATAGTTTTCTAAAAAAAAAAATAAAAAAAAAAAAAAAAAGGATTGCACATTTCTGTCAGTCTATGGTCAAATTTTGTGTGTGTGGTTTTTTGGGAGATTAGAATAGGCATGGTTTAGTCTAGTTACCAGTCTTTAATTGCCTGCTTTGAAGCCACAAGTGAGCCTGTGTGTGTAGAGCTCTTGTTTGTGAACGCACCATCCAATGCCTTGTCAAAAGACAACTGTGCATGCAAAGAATGACACATGTTCACAGTTCTTCATAAAAATGCACCAAAACTATCCATGATGTGAAGAGAATTCACAGATATGATAATATATTTTAACTGTGGGGGCTTTAATTAAATTTTAGGGTGTTTTTTTTTTTTTTTTATTTATAACAAAAAAGTGAGGTCAACTTGTTAGAAAAGCTCCTTCATTGAACTTTGTTGGAGTGTTGATTGGCAACAAAGCAACTTTCCTTAATTACCTTGGTTGTCAACCTGACACTGATTTGGCCTGTGCACTCTTTGCACCTGTCCTAAATTAAGCTCTGAAAAGAAGAGTGAACAGAGAAAGAGAAGAGTCCCTGGAGATGGAGTAATCTACCCTCCTTTTCATAGCACATTCCAGATTTTGTCTGTCACAGCATAAAAAATACCTCTTCTACACATACCATCCTCACTGTGTGAGCCTTTCAAGTCCCCATCACACTATTAAAACTCAAGGTTGTCTCTGTGACCATTTAGGTGTGTGGCATTTGTTTGTTATGCCTTCCTTTGGATTCTCGTGTCTAGTTAAATGGCTGCACACCTCTTATCCTCTCTTCAGTTGGTCCCCTCCTTTTGTAACCCACATTAATCTGCAGTAGGTGTGAATTACAGGGATTTCTTCTTACTCTTCTTCCTTCTTTTTGTTGTCCCACACATCATTGCAAACAATATGAAGTAAATAAACTACACACTCTTATTGCTTGAAAATACCATTCCCATCAATGAATTGGGTAAAAGAAGGTAATATTATTTTAATAATTGTAACATGTTATTTATATGGTGCTTTGTTTAACAATGATGCAGACTTGTGCAAAAAGTTGACTTGGGTTTTTTTTTTTTTTTTTGTTTGGTTTGATTTGCCTGTTTAGTTCATGGTACAGTCAAGTTGGTGAGTAGTTGGTAAATTGTTCGCTAGCTCTAAAATTAATAACTCAGAAAATAAACAATGAGCTTATTACTTTCACTGAGTAAATCTTACATACAACTTTTATATACATATAACTTTGCATTTTGATTTTCTTTATAAGAGGAATAGTTTGCATAGTTTTCAGAGAGCTGTTAGATGTTTTGTTTTTAGCCAATTTATTAGATTTTAGAAGAGCAAAACCAAGAAGTAAAAAGATGCTATAAATGGCGACAAATCATAATCAAGACTTGCTTGTTATTGTTTATTTATTTATTTTTTTTATCAGAGGCTTTCTATCCAAGAATTAAACCTGTTTATAAGAAACTTACAACCAGTCCCCAACTAAGGCTTACTAAATACAACTAACTGTTTTTTTGTTGCTTCTTTTAATTTGTAAGTTTCCTCATTTATGCACAAAAGTTATTTCCACAAGAAGAAATAATTCTGACAAAGGGATTCAGGATTAAGTTTACAACTTTAAATCCAAGATCTAGAAACAGGCTTTTATTTTTTACTTCGCAAACAGTTGGATATGCAATGGGAAAATAAGAAATAAATACCTGGAAAATACCAAAAGGAAAATGATCCAATAATATAGTTAACACAAAATGACCGATATACATTAACTAAATTATGGATAAAAACAAAATTGTACACTGTGTTTTGTTGGTTCTGTCCTTTTATTTGCATGTTGGATCCACTTAATGTTTTGTCTTGGCTGTTTTTTTCATTTGCATACTTGTTATACTCTTGTTATTCTGTAAGTGATCCCATCTAAAAACATTTAAAAAAAGCATCTGTAGCAATTTTTCAATTTTCACAGAGCATTTATATACTTGTACAACCACGACTCTACTGAACTGAAACAGCTGTTTATTTTTATTCCACTATTGCATATCCGTGTTGCATTTAATTAGTGTAGAAACATATGCTATCTTAAGTATGTAACACTCCAGCTTTACATTCTAACACATTTGATAAGAGTTTATCAGCGTAATATGATCAGCTAAGCCAGGCTCCCACAGATTTTTGGGGGGCATAATGTAGAAAACTGTGGAATGATTATACCAACTCTGATTGTTAGGAAATCGATACAAAAGCAAGTTCCCCAATAATATTACTCAGCATCATGCGACACTGTGCAGATCTTCTGTCTCTGCTGATTCTTTGACTGCTTGGGAGCAAGTGCCTCCTTGATGACGTCATGACAAAAATAAACTATTCTGTCCTGAAACAGTAGAACATTGTGGATTTTACACCCATGTCACATCCACAAAGGGAAGGGTGCATCAAAATGGACATTCTTATTTTATAGATGGGACAGAATTTGATAATTCCTCAACTGCAATTAATTTTGTCATGTTTAGACCCATGTAAAATGTGCTTGTGTGCAACCCAACATACATGGCAAAGAGTGTGACAGCAGCTTATTGTTTAAGAACTCATAAACATAGGAAGGATAGATGGATTAGAAAGAGCGGTAAATATTAGAGCAAGCACTACTGTTTGTTTAATGTGCAAAATAGTTTTGTCATTTGTTTTGAAAACAAAGCTCACTGTATTTGAAGGTACTGGGCCCAATACTGATCTATGGGGGATGCTTCATGTAATGTTACATACTATTTTGAATGCTGTTCTTTTTTCTTAACAATTAATTGCCTGTTGCTCAGATAATTTTTCACATTTCTCAAGTAATTAGGTTTTCTTGATACAGAAAACTCTTTTATTAGGTGAATTCTCAAAATGTTTAGACTGAACACACCTTCAAGGTTAAGATACCTGTACAGTATTTTAGGAGTTAAAACAACATAAAGAACTAGTTTAAAGCAGAATGGTTCATTGTTCATATCAAAACTCTCTCTCTTATAACCCTTTTATTGAACACATTTTATCAAATTAATTATTTACTTAAAGGCTTTTTATGCATAACATTTAAAGTGTTATTATTGCTCTGTTTTTGTTTTTTGTCAGTGTTGGTACGGTAAGAAATTAACAAGAAAAAATAAGGGAAGAAAAAGAAATTAACAATAGACTAAAAAAAGCCCTCAGGTTGTTATAGGTTCTATTTTCTCACCTTTCAGCATATCCTCCTCCATCTCACACGTTTTCTTACAGAAGCAGGCTGTCATGCCTCGTTCTCCTCATCATGTCACCCCTGTGAACTCTTGCCCCTGTCATATGTTGCCTCTCAACCCCCTCCCATGTGGTGCCCCTTTTCCACCATCCCCCATATTTCCCTCTTTGCCCCAGAGCTCGTTCATTCCACTTCACCCACTTTGCCATTTCTCTACCTGGACATTTCTCATAACCGATCACATGCTTGTCCTCTAAAGAGTTTGAATAATATGAAAGGTATGCACATCGTCCTTCTTTTTATGAACATGTAGGAGGTAAACGGCAAGTTCACTGAGTTTAGCTTCTTTGTTTTGTTTTTTTGTTGTTGTTTTTTTGTTTCCCATGGAGATTGCAGCCTGTGAGCAACATATTAAAGATCCTTTTTCTCTTCCTTTCAGTCTCAGTCTCCGTGCATCCAGGGAGTGTCAAAATAAGGAGCGCCTGTTGGAGCAGAGGTTCCGTGCAGCGCTGAGAGACTTCCAACAGTGGCTGGTCAATGCCAAAATCAGTACCGCCAAATGCTTTGATGTGCTGCAGACTGTCACTGAGGTCTCCACTGCTTTGCAGAGAATTCAAGTAAGGAAATAAGAAAATACTGCAGTATTTTCATGTGATTTATGTACTTTATTTTTGTCTGCATTTTGTGAGTGCAATAAGTTTGTTAAACATGCAGAACACAAAAAACAATGAAAACAATTAATCGTTGTCATGACAGAAGGAGACTGTTGCTACTTATTTGAAATGAATAATGCATATTTGATCATTTAAATATTCAACAACCTGTTTATTGCTGGCAGATTGCAGGACAGAAATTACTCTGATTCACAGCATTACATCTTAAAGCTAAAAGAGAGCATTACCATCTGGTATTATTGCTATGAGCAAGCAATCATCTTGAGTGTAGCAGTGATGGTTTCAGTCAATATCTATTGATATTAAAGTTAACCAAACATTTTTGTGTCTGGCTGCATTAAATTAGCAAGCTACTAGTGTTTTTCTCTAATCCTTAGAGAAGTTCAGAAGCTTTGACAACACTGTCAATGCATTGTTGCTCGGTGTAAGCTAGCGTTGTTTTTTACTTTTTCTCAGAGAGTGGGTACTTTAAGATCTATAAAGAGAAGAAAAATGATGAAATAAATGTGTAATCAATCCACTTTCAATAGGAGTTTACTCACGGGGATGACTAATTGAATATCCTTACTTTAGACTTGCCTTTTGTGGGCATATTGAAGTTCTGGGACCTGCACTGGCTAAAAATAGTTAGAAATGCGTAAATGGTCTAAAAAGAGATGAAGGAAAGCTTCACAGCAAGTCTCTTTGCCATCGTAATTTTATTTTTGTCTGTCTGTGAGATTTTGGCACGTCTGGAAACCTCTTCAGAAACCTCCATGGTTCTGGTTAAGACTCAGGTGCTTATCAGTTAAGGCGGATGCCTCCACATCTCTGCAACCTGACAGTTAATTACCGCTCGGTCCCTAAACCACAGCCACCACTATGAAAGCATCAAAGAAGTGGGGTTTCTATTTCTGCTGAGCTCTTGTTTGAAGACTGTAAGGACTCGATATTACCCCTCAAAGATATTTTGTTTTTGTTCAGTGAGTGGTTGTGATTCAGGAGTTATTTAATTAGCAAGCATGTTGTCACAGGAAAAAGTAAGCTCAGACTGTCAACACAGCAAAGGGGTGCCTTTAAAAGATTATTTTTGTCCTTCTGAATATCCAAAGAAGTACTTTAGAGGATTTTTGTGCAGAAAAAAACTGATTTAAGAAAGAATATGGAGGATAGAGGAATACTGAATCAATCATGTTTTATTTATTATTGACTTGGTGAGGAATGTGGAACAATGTTTCCACATGGCTGACCTCCAGGAGGGCCAGCGTGGGAGGGGCGAGGGCATTCACTGTGTCATGCTTAATTGGTGTTATACAGTTACACTAGCTGGCAGAGAATGGTGGTAAGTATGGAGATGGTAAATGAATGTTGAGCAGACAGACAAAACAAAGAAAGGGAGCGATAAAGAGATAAAGACTTTCCGAGCTCGTGTTTGAAGAGAATGGAGCTATAGTCTCTGTAAGCGATGTGCTGACTGCACAGATGGTGGAGTGGTCCCTGCTGCGCTACTGTCATCAGCTCAGCTCTGAAAGAGGGGTGTGTGCGGAGGCTGCGTGTGTGCCTTTGTATGCGTGTACATTGTCAGTGGGTAGCTATGTAAGAAACTAACATGTTTCAGGTTCACTGACTTTCCTTGTCTCTGATAGCATCCCTGTGCTTATGCAAGGAGAATTAGTAATGTCTTCAACTGCTATAATACCCCTAAACTCCAAATCCAAGATGTGCAAGCCATATCAGAAATATTTACATACATAATTAACAGCATAAGTCATCATGCAGTTGATTTTCCACTTCTTTCACTTACACACCCTCATCCTTTTATATAAATAGTGACAGCTCCTTTGTCTTTGTTTGTGCATCCCTTCAGGAGTTCTTGAGTGACAGGGAGAACGGCCAGGCCAGACTGAGTACAGTAGGAGCCAGCGGGGAGCTCCTGATGGCCGTCGTGTCCAAAGATAGAGTGGAGGGGATCAAGGCCAAGGTGGCAAACGCCCGGGAGGACTGGAAGAGCCTGATGAATAACCTGCAAACGAGGGAAGATGCTCTTAAGGTTGGTTTTATTTGGAAGTTGTTTGCTTAACTTAAGACTTCAGGAAAAGAAAATGTAGACGTCAGTGCAGATCATCCATATATAATTTCAGTGTCCATTTACTAAGTTTCAGAAGATCTACTAATTCAAAGTTTTGTGAAATAACTGATTTTATTATTTTACAGAGACGAAAACTATTTCATACCAGAGTTCTTTATGCAGTGCCTTCAAAAAGTACTCCTTTTTATTGGTGTTTTTTGGGGGATTTCATGTAATAGACCACCACAAAGTAGCACATAATTATGAAATGAAAAGAAAATGGAGAGTTTTCAAGATTATTAGCAATAAAAATCTGAAAATTGTTGTTTGCATTTGTATTCATGCCCCTTGGTCAATGCATTGTATAATCATCCTTTTGCTGCAAGTACAGCTGATTGTGTGTTGGGGTTTGTCTCTACCAGCTTTGCACAATTAGAGATACCGAGTTTTAGTTCTATCCTTCTCTCCAAAATAACTCAATCTCAGTCAGATTGGACTGAGAGAGTCTTTGAACAACAATTTTTAAGTCATGCCACAGATTTTCAATTGGATTTAGCGGTGGACTTTGACGGGGCCATTCCAACTCATGAATATGCTTTGAACCAAACCATTCTTTTATAGTGCTGGCTGTATGTTTAGGGCTGGTGGAACATGAACCTCCGCCCCAGTCTCAAGTCTTTATTCCTGGATTTCCATGTGTTTAGCTGAGTTCCATCAGCTCTGTACCTACTTTAGCATCCCTAGAGTATGATACTGCCTCCACCATGTATTACCCGAGCTGTGGTGTGTGCAGAGTGATAGTTGTCTTCTATTCATGGCATTTTTCAAGCAGGCCAAGTAAAATTTGGGTCTCACCTCTAATAGTTGTCATGTGAACAGATTCTCCCACCTGATCCATGGATCTCTGGAGCTCCTCCAGAGTTGCAATGGTCCTCTTGGGTACCTTTTGAAATAAATGCTGTCTTTGCCCTGACTGTCAGTTTAGTTGGTCAGTCATATCTTGGTAGGCTTGCAGTTCTGCAAGGCTTCTTCCATACTCAGATGATGGATTTAAAAGTGCTCTGATAGATGTTCAAATTTTGGGTTATTGTTTTATGACTTGACCTTGGTTTACACTTCTCCACGCCATTATCCCTGACCTGCCTTCTGTGTTTCTTGAAATTCATGATGCTGTTTGTTTACTAATGTTCTCCAAACAATCCTCTAAATTAGGAGACTTCTAATTCCACTTTGGTCCACTGTAGTTTATTTGGAAAAGGTGTTAGATGAAAAGTGGCTGAATGCAAATGCACACACCACACTTTTTAGTTTTATGTGTTAAAGACTATGAAAACCATACATCCTGTTTCTTCCACTTCACAGTTATGCACCACTGTGCTGATCTATCACATAGAATTGCAACAAAATGCAGATTTGACTTCATAGTATGAATGAATCAGTCTTCTATTTCCCCAGTGTGGTGAGTGTTGCCTGTTTGTGTTACATTTCCAGAACCTTCAGTCCCAGATGACAGAGTTTGAAGCCAGTGCTGAGCCTCTACAGGACTGGCTCAACAGCACAGAGTCCAGAGTTCAGGAGAGCAGCGCCCGACTGCACGACCTTCCAACCAAGAAACAGGAGCTCAGCAAACTGCAGGTATTTTGTAGCCAAAAGTCATTTTGACACACTTGCTTGAATAATGCTCTTTCAGGTGTTACAGTTTTCAGAAAATTACATTACCGTTGTAATTATTCTGGATATTCATGAGGCCATATGTTAGTTTTGCATCATTTCATGGTCACTCCTGGAACAATTAATTTTGTATATCTTGAGGGCATTTTTAATTCAAGTGCATTACACAAAGAGGGAGCTATTTATATTTCTCTTTCAAGCTGCTATCACTGGTATTTTCTCATTTCCTGTTTTCATTTAAGCAAACCCTGTCATTACAACTCAAAGTGAATATTAAGTAGGATAATAAATGGTTACCTCTCCATTAGATATGAATCCCTAAAGTACCAATTTGAAATCCTTGGGGAGCAGAGAAGGACCTAATTACATTTGTTGAGCACCAGTGGATCAAAATAGAGCTGCATCTTGACACAATAGTCAGAGGAGAAGTCCAGAAATCTAATTAATTCTCCTTTCTGTCAGAGCTGAAGTGCTGCGTGGCTAAAAGGCCTTTTTTCTAGAAGTGATAACAGTGTCTGGCAGACACAGGAGCAGAAAAGAGGCATGGAGCATCAAAGAGATAAACCTGACAACATAGAAAAAATATATCAAGCCCATCTCAAAGCTCTGTGCTTATCATTGTGGCTATTTTTGTATTTGTTCTGCTGTCGCTGTAGCACTTCCCATCGTTGCCTTTTGTGTGTCCCTGCCAGTAATTACATTTCTGCCCCCCTTGCAGCACCTGAAGTACAATACAATACAATACTTGCAGGCTGCAGTGTTTGTACCTGTGTTGGCAAAATCCTCTTTATCCTGTCGCTACAATACCTCCCAGCTTCATATTATTTCCCTGCTCAGCACTGCGGTGTCCAAGTGAATAACAGCATTTCTATTTAAAAGTGAACATCTTGAGGAAAATATGCTGATTTTTGCATTTTGATGTTCTGTGTTCTATGAGGTCTTGTTTTTCTTTCCCCTCAACCCTGCATCCCCACTCTGCACCTCATGTTTCTGTCATAAAAACACAGTTTTTGTTTTTTGTTTTTTTTGTCATTTTCTGTTATAATATTGCTTACAATTGACTATCCTTTCTAGTCTGTCACGTTTAAACTTGCACTCCTAACATCACGTTGCTCCATCTCTCTTTTACCCACCCTCCTCCTCTTGCACTGTAAAGTCTGTGCTGAAGGAGATGGCCAGTCGAGAGGTAGAGCTCGGCATGCTGAGGGATAAAGCTCATCATCTCTGGGAGGGGCAAGCAGCTGGCAAGGGCTTCGTCCACAGAGTATCTCAGCTGTCAGCACAGTACCTATCCCTCAGCAACCTAACCAAGGTAACACTGCTTTTACTCTGCAGGCCTGCAGCTTTCTTACTCTCGTTTCTGTCGCAGAAACTCAACAGCATGCCCTGCATCATTCATGCTCTGCTAGTAGGAACTGTACAGCTGTCTGTCAAGTCACGCTTTTCTTTGTGTTAACTGTTGAGTTGTGGATCATTCTCCAGTTACGCAGTAGTCATGAGTGATTTTTCTCAGTGCATGTCTGGTAAAAAACTTTGCAAAACATTAGAGATGCACCAATCAAAAGTTTGTTTGCTAAATTTCTAGCTACATTTTTTTTTTTTTTAAACCTTTGACCTGTCAATACCAGTTTTGGTTGATTCTGATTTCTCTTGAGGAACTATATTATAAGAAGATTTAAGAACAGCTTTAAGTTTTTTTTTTGTTTTTTGTTTTTTTCTTGTTTGTCTTGAGTGGCCATTGAATATTTTTTTAGGGGGTATGGTGATTTCACACTGTGTTAAAGAGAAAAAATAGGGTTTTACAAATATTTTCAAACAAAGGAGAAATAATTAGAATCCATCCTATGTCAGAGATTAGTGGAGGGAATATGGCTGTTTCAGTTTGTTTACAAAAACAACAGTCTCCACATGTATTATTAAGAGAATAGCTGTTCCTTACCTTAATTGTGACATTTCCAAAAGGCTTCAAACTTGCAGGGGTTAGAAGCACAAAAGGATAAAATACATCAACTTTGCTGTATCCTGTTTAGCCTTCCTGTTATCTGCTGAAAGTCTTACTCTCATTTTCTCACAGCCTGATGAAACCACAACTCTCGACACATTGTTCCCTTTTAAGTAGCTTCTTACATCTCTGTGCTTCCTCTTTATTTTTAGACATCTCATTGATCCTGAAAATGGATAACTGTGATTCTTCCTGCCTTACTAACAACTTTCTCTCAGAAGAGTGTTGTCAGAACGATTTGATAATATGATGTGTTTACTGATCAGAATAAGATTGGAGTTTTGAGTTTCCAGTCAGCCAGTCATCAATCAGGAGTGAAAATCAACTGTTTTCAGTCAACATTTGATTTCTTGGTGGATCTCAATAAAAGATGGTATCTAAAGAAATTCACTTGAGCATAGGAATCCATCTAACTTCCTAAAGGCCCTTGAGGCTGCAGCCTCATTAACATAAAAAGGCCAGTCCTTTGTAGTTCATACTTATTCACTAATCCGCTGTTAAAATGCCAGAGCTGTTATGTGCTTCTGCTTTGAACCTGACCTTTTTGAAGCTTTCATTGCATCGGCCAGACTCTTATGATTTATTTGAAGTATTGTGCTGCAAACATAACAGTGTCCAAAAACCACTTACTCAACAACCATGAGAAAACCCCTGCTATGATGAATGTGTTTATTTACTTTACTGGCTACACTAGAGTAGCTACTATTTTTATGTCTTCTTCCCTGTCAGACATTGGAAGCAGGAATTCAGTGATTCAAATAATTACTTTAATTAGCTTTCAATTAGCCTATTCTCCAGTTTCTTGGATGTTCAAAATATACAACATATCACTGTAAACTTAGGTGTTTGCTGCATGATGGAGGGATGAGTGAGTCTCTGGAGACATCTCTTAGCGAAAACATCTCTTGTGTTTGAAAACTCATTTCAAACACAAGCAGAACAAAATGGAGACTTTTGATTGAGCACAGACTGTAATTCTCTGATCTCATAGAACCAATATAGGGTTTGAAGAGTGTGTTTACATTGTTGTACTTTCATATCTGCAGGATAAAGCCTCCAGGATTGAACGCATCGTTGGGGAGCATCAGCTCTTCGCTCATGGGCTTAAAGAGCTTCAGGACTGGGTGTGTGAGGCACAAAGGGTCATAAGCACATGCACTTCCACAACTACGGACAAGAGTGTACTGGAGGATCGCATGTTACAGCTGGAAGTAAGATGGGGCACGGTGGCTAAATTTCTCCCAGTTCCAGTTATTTGGGATTGTATATTTCATATGTTTTATCCAAGTAAAAATGTATGTAAACATTATTAATTTTGCTGAATTAACAGTTAAAATGTTTTACACTTTGGCAAGATATTTTGCATTTGCTTGTTCTCTATCTCTAGGCCTTACTTGCGGCACGTCAGGAGCGGGAAATCCAACTAAAAATGCTCTTGACCCGGGGAGAGGCGGTCCAGAGGAATACTTCAGCTGAGGGGGTCCCAGTGATCCGCAAACAGATCCAAGACCTAAAGGACTCGTGGGACTCATTGCTTTCTGCCTCAATTCAGTGTAAAAGGTGAACAAAGACCAGTTCTTTGCATTCCTGTATGTTCTTATTCATACTTATTAGTTTGATCTGTGTCCACATTGCTGTGTTAACTCTTACAGTCAGCTGGAAGGCTCTCTGTCACAGTGGACCAGCTATCAGGAAGATGTGGAGCAGTTTGTGCAGTGGATGGATCGTGTGGAAGAAACACTGAGCTGCTCAGACAGACAGTACTCAGAGATGAGAGACAAAACTGCCAACCTGGGAAAGACAAAGGTATTTCATGCAAAGACTAGCCTCCCATAGTCCTAGGAGTATAAATACTTTTGAAAGGCACTGCTTATGTAGTGTCTGTTACAAGATTCTTCACATTTTTATGCATATGAATATATACTCAAATCTTTTCAACTGCAATGTTTGAATGATTGCCTCACCTGTGTGTTTTTGTATTTTAGCTTCTCTACGAGGAAGTTTTGAGTCATAGCAGTCCTCTGGAGACCATCGCCACAAAAGGCTCCAACATGGCAGAACATTACACAACCCAGCAGGAGGTACAACAGCTGCAGTGTAGATACAACACCCTGAAAGAAAAGGCTAAGGTACCTACCGCCAACATCAGGTTGGATTTCTCCTCTAAAAATATTTTAATTAGTGTTCATTTCTGCTTTATAAAATCCTAAAACTTGTACTTATGTTTCCAATCTTTTCCCACATATGTTATACATTAAAGATTTCAAATACGTTGTTCAAACCCATAACATTTGAGTAGAAAAATTCGATCTTACATTCATTTGTTTAACATCTGTGACCTTACAGAAAGCTGTTAGTAAGGCCAAGGAGCTGGTTTTGGTCCATCAGGAATATCAACGAGGACTACATGTGTTTGAAGACTGGCTGGAGCAGGAACAGGCATCTCTGGCATTGCTGTCTCATCCAGAAGGAAATGTGGATACACTTGAAAAAACACTGCAGCAGCTTCAGGTCATAAATTATCTAAATGTGCACAAAATGAGAACATCTAAAAGCAGTGTATTGTGTGTGTAAATTTAACATTAAAACATCAACCAGAAAAATTTCCTTAAAGTTTCATCATTCTATTCTTTTTTTTTTCTTTTTTTTTTTTTTTTTTTTTTCTAGAGCTTACAGGAAAGCTGCTCAAAGGGTCAGTCTTTGCTCGCTTCGGTGCTGACCAGCAGAGAAAGAGTTATCCCCTGGGGCGTCCCTCAGATCGAAGACCGAGCTCTGGACACTGCAAAGCGCGAGTGGGCATCCTACCAGAGCCGCCTGGAGGAGACCCAGGCCCAGCTGCACTCTGCACTGACGAGACTGAGGCAGATGGGTCACAGGTTCCTGAACCTGGCTCAGTGGCTGGAGGACACGGAAAAGATGGCAAGCATCAGAAACAACCGGAGGTCGGACAGAAACACCAAGCAGAGTCAGCTAAAGAAACTCCAGGTCAGAGAAAGAGATATCTGCTGAAGAGTTTTGGCTGAGAAGTTTGTTAAGTCTTAAGAGGACATTGATGCTCGTTAGAAAATTATTGAATACATAAAAAAACGGACTTAGTTAAAAACTCCATTTTGAGAATGAATTAAGCAAATATAATTATATTTTTATTATTCATTAAAATGAAAATACTCTGATCAATTCATCTTTAATTGTAAACAGATGCTGTGATACAGCATTTCATTAATAACACCTGATAGCATGACAGTAATTTTTTGCATATATTGCAATGTAGTAAAGTATTCATCACTCTATCACTTCTATCTTAGTACATATGCAGTGTCTTGCACAAGAGAGCTTTTACACATAAACTTTTTTTTTAAAAGGATCTTTATAAAAGTGTCACCATGTATCATTTTCCATCCACATCACAATTATGCACTACTTTGTGTTGGTCAATCATAATGAATCGCAAAGAAATATTCCAAGTATGAATACTTTAGACCCAGTATGAAAAAGGTAATCAGTGAGACATATACATAAATATTAATAACTTTAAATGAATCTCTAAACATTTTTGGAGTTGTTTTGATTCAGATTCGCCTTTTGACTGACAGCCACATAAACTTGACACCCAATTTACTCACTTACAGAGTATTCACTAGAGTGTAAACGCCAAAGTTTTTTTCCCTGTCAGAGAGAAAGCAATGAAGCATCTGCCACTTTGCACTGAAACACATAACGCATTTACATTCCAAGAATAAATACAGCATTCCTCTGCTTTGTCTCCTCTCCTGGAGAAATTTGCCTGTCTATATCAGAATATCTGACAGATTTTCTGAATCTGTGTTAAAAGAAATCAAAACAGATCTACTGTTGTTTTTATTTGATTTTTTTATTTTTTTATTTTTATCTTTGTTAGTGCTCCTTTGCTTTTAAACATTAACTGGCAATTAAATAACAAATTCTCAAAGGATTTCGATTAATTTTAATTTATATGGGTTGTTTATCTCTATCCTTGTTATCAGGGGTATCTTGAGGCGGTGCTTGCACGGCAGGGAGAAGTCGATGGCCTCTCATCTCTGGCCCAGCAGGTCCTGGAGGAAACCTACATCAGTAGTCGCATCAGTGTTACTGCCACCCAGCTGACCGCTCGCTACCACTCCCTTCTGCTCAGCATCCAGGTTTGATCCTCTCAGATGTTTGATATTTATCATTCTATGAATCATAACTGGATTCTGTTGAGTTTTTAACCTCCTTGCATGTTTTGAAACAAAGACTTTTGAATTTTGGCTTTTTTTCATAGATTTTGAAATTTACTTTTTGACTGCTAGGGTTTTCTTTGTCATTTGCTAAGTGCAAGTATCTAATGAAATAACGGTGTGTAAAATAACTGTTTTATAAACCATATTTTTCTTCATCATAACATCTTAAGAATTACTATTTAGTCATATTATGTGTATGTGTAAGCATTTAAGCGACTTCTGACTATTCTTGCAAATTTTGAGGCACCTCTAGATTTTTTTCCCTCTTTACCCTCATGAAATAAAATATGAAACACATTGACAGAGCAACAGTCTTTGTGTATGAATGTCGGGAGATTAAAAGTCTCTTCACACGATAGTTTCACGACGTGACCGCAAAGACGACCCTGTCTTTATGCCACATGAGCTTTGTTTTAAAAGTCTACCACTCAGGTTGGCCATGCCCTCTCACATCTTTCTACATAAGTTAATTTGCAATCCAGAACCAATGAGTAAAAATAGGAACATTGGTTATAATGGAGCAGTGCTTTTGCCAGACCCCCACTTCACACCCTCTTGCTAAGTCAGCTCTGTGACAACAAAGGCTTCACAACATATCAAAATATTAGTTTGTATTATAGAAATAATTTTAAAAAACATTGGAGAGCAACATTTGTGCACTCGATGGTTACTTTATTAGGTCTAACTTGTCAGAACTGGGTTTGTCATTTTTTTCTTTAAAACTCCCTTAATTCTTCATGGCATGCATTAAACAAGATGTCCAGAAGGTGAATCCTTCATCCCACCACAGCCTGAAGGTGTTCTGTTGGACTGAGATCTGGTGGCTGTGATGGTCACTGGAGTACAGTAAGCTCACTGTCATGTTCAAGAAACCAGTGTGAGATTATTTATGTTTGTGACATAATACTTTATCCTGCTGGAAGTGGCCATCAGGAGAGAGGTACATGGTGCAAATAAACAGGTAGATAGGAGAAGCAATAATGCATAAGGAGACTGTCAAAATGCAAAAAATTTAAAGTGTACTAAGATCAGTTTTTGTAGTTCTCCTACATTTATGTTCAGGTGGCATTACAATTGTTGGTTACCGCAATCAATGCTGGATAGTAAAGTTTAATCTCTGATTAAAAACAGTATAGCAAAAAATTGTAAATATTAAATAAATAGTAAAAATCGTATAGTGTTAAAAGTATTGTGTTTGATTTTTATCCCTGCAGCATCAAAAATGATATGAAGTATGAGGGGTTTTTGTATGACGAGCCTAATATGGGGGCCTGTTTTAATCAATATGAATTAAAATAACTTAAGCAAGTGAAATTTTGCAGTAATTTACATTTCCTGTAGTAGATTTTTATCATATTTGTTATTGTTGGAGACACATCTGAACTGCTGCATATCACTGCCCTCAGCGGGCCTTTTCACACATGATTGTACCCTTTCTCACCATGAAATTCACTCCAGTTTGGGCTTGTGTTTCTGTAGCACCCCGCTGAAGGAGCGTTGGGACTCACCTCTGTGAGCCCAGCTTGTTTTGCTCTGTATTCTCAGGTCTGGCCTCTCTATTTGTCTCCCCCTCTGGGGGGGGGGGGGTCTAAGGGAAAATCAATGGGGCTCTCCTGGTCAGGGACTAAAGCTGTAATTAAATGCAGCAAACTGCATTCTCACACCTTGAATCAGGAGTGGAAATGATTTTTTTGTGCTACATTGTTTTTTTTCTTTTGCTACTGTTATTTTTATTATTATTATTTTTAATTACTGTAGTAACGCTTATGAATGTACTGTATGTGCTTGTTGGTCTACCTTTATACCCAACCAATGCTACCCACATCTATCCTCTCTCAATGCTTAAATTGACTTAGGCATGCATTTACTTACAGCCACACATGTAACACCCCTCATCCTGTGGATCCCTGTAATTATCCTGCAGGAAGTAGGGGCCATATGTACATGAGGTGGGAAGCTGTTACCTCTTTGGGCTGAGAAAAAGGTGTGCACTCAGCACTTTCAGCTAATTGGAGCTTCCTCACTGCAGGATTTGGAAGTTGAGTGAATAATGTGTCAAACCTGCAAGAAGCTTTTGCTATCCTTGTGCTGTTATTGACTCGAAACCTCGGTCAAGTAGATAATGCTTCAAAAATATAAAAGAAAACCCACGCTGCTTTGAAGTGAAGCTATTGACGTTGAACAAATGAAAGAGAAAGGGGGAAAGCAGGTATTTTATGTTTTGATGCCGGATCAGAGAGTTTGTGGTCCGCAGTGACCGATGTTAGACTGTTGGGAAAAATATCACAACTTAAAAGAAAAAGAAACATGGCATGTTTCCCGAATTTTCCCCAAGGTCAAACTCTAAAAAGTCTAATAATTCAAATATCTTTAAAAAGTCCCCCGGTTTGAACAAAGTCAGTCATATTTACAGTGTCCTGAAAAAAAAACCCTGAGAATCCTTCAATTTTGTCTAATTTCCACGAACTTCAGTTCATTTATTCATGATTCAGTGGAATATATCAACAGAAAGCAGTTGATAATTGTGATGTAGAAGCAAGATGATACAGGTTTTTTTTTGTGGTTTTTTTTTCACCGACCGATTTTTGACAGTCTGTGAACAAAAATGTTATATTTTTGCCATCAATTCAGGTCTCAGCTTTTGGGGTAATTTAATATAAATATGCTTTGATCTAAACCAGTCCATTGTAGTTCTGACAATGTTTAGGGTCATGATGTGATTTGTGGTGTTAGTTTTCCACCACAGATAAAAATAACAGAAGGCTTGTGGCCAGCGTAGTTTTAGACTACAAGCAAGACTTCTTTTAGGCTTTCTTTCTGCCCTCAGTCTTATGAAATGCACCACAGATTTTCCCATCTGAGCTGTGGAGCTGCAGCTCCCCTAGAGTTACCAATGGCCTTGTGGCAGCTTTTCTGATTCGTGCTCACTTTGTCCGGTCTGCCAGGTGAGGTGGATGGCCATTACTTCTAAACTCAATTTACTACACTGCATTTTATTTAGGTGTGTCAGAGTAAAAAGGGATCAATACAAATATATACCAACCATTTTACATTTTTGGAAAAAACCTTGAAAACTATATATTTTCACAAGTATGCACTACTTTTTGTTTCTGTCACATAAAATCTCAATAAAATACGTTGAAGTTTTTTGTGTTAAATGCTGTTCATCTAATCTTAGGGGTCTTATTTTGGGAAAGCTATCTTCTAACCTTTGCTCCTATTTTATTTCAGGATACAATCAAGCAGCTGCAAGAGGAGCTGAAGAGCATGGAGGAGGCAGAAAACCTCTGCATGTCATTCAGCGAGTGGCTTGGCTTGACTCAGAAAAGCTTCACAACCTTGACAGATCGTTCTGAACCGCTGGACCGGCAGGCCATGGAGAGAAAGATGAAAAAATTAGAGGTATTGATCTATTAGTCACAGGTTGGGCTGGATTTATTTATGCAGTTAGATGCCAAGGTATGTGATGTGTATTATCTGCTGCACTGAGTTTGATGCACCACACTGCACAGGTTGAGAAAATGGCGTACTAGTAAGCCCTTTAACTTGCGTGAAACAATGGTTCCCACTAGTATCATCAACACCTCTGAAATCTTTTGCCAACTAAATGTTTGTGGGAGGTGGACGAGTTAAAGAACATTGCAGCAGTGGTATAATTTTAACAGTTTCTGTTTGTCTTAACGCTGCTCAGACACATACCAGCTACAGTAAAAAGAAAAAAAAAATCAGCACTCTTGTTTGTGTGGCGTAGTTCACATCGAGCGCACACAGGGTTTGATGGGTATGTGTGTATCGATCGGCTCTTTATGAAGACAAAGCTGGTGCTGGTTTAGAGGAAGCGCGGTATCAGAGAGAGACCTCCCACTGTGTGTAAGAGGATGAAGAAGAGTCGGTGTCTGGAACCCGCTGGCACAGACGCTGTAATTGATGCAGTGCCCTTACCGCTCCACATCACACACACATACACACGCGGTTTTCTCTTGTTTCATCTCTCAAAACGGAGTGCAAACCTGAAAACGGAGCTAACTCTTGAACCTGTGAGTCCTATGTGGCTTCACACATTTTTTTCTACTTCAGTTCTTTAGTATCTCGCCTCTCCTTGTCTTCCTCCCTGTAAACCAGTCGCACCACACACCCACATAACACTTGCGATACATCATCTGGTGTGGTCTTTGCCGTAATTCCCTTTCAGGGATCGATGCTCTGTCTCTGCGTAGCGACCAAAGACGTGCGGCCACCACATGTGTCCTTCTAGTGCTGAAGATAACACATGAGCGTGCTTCATCACTTACTCATCTCCTGTTGTGAGGGAAGCTGGGATGTTCAGTGAGCCGGGACTATTACGCACTGACACACAGACTAGAAGTCAATAGCTGTGTTAAGGCCCATTAGCTGGTTTTGGACTTTATTTTTGGCTACAAATGTGTTTGTTTGGAAGAAATTACTATTTGGAAACAGACAGGGATGTTTTCTTTATTTGAAAGTTGTAGTTTTTTTATGTTTTTTAATCTGCTCCTTATTTTTTTCCTTAAGTCTCTGAAAGATAATTTCCTAAAATGGATTATTTTCCGTAAAATAAAATAACAAATAAACAAAAATGGGTTTTTCTTTGCACCCAAAGCTTACATCCAGAATATCTTCTTTCAAACTGGTGATTGTTGGTTTTGGGTATTTTTTATACCTGTTTTATTTAAATGTTTTCTTTTTGATGTGTTGTGGTCACATTAATTAAGACCGTAATTTGATTCGTGTTAATCTATAATTAATATTGATACCTTAATACTTCAAGTGTTGCCGGAGGTCTTAAATGCTCAAGTCCAAAAAGTCAAACTGGTCATGTTAATAGATTTAGAGCAAGATGTTTCAAAACACAAAATGAGCTGTTTCTCACAGTGCTGTTCTAAAGTTGTAAACTGCCCCTGATTACTTTCTACTTTGCTTCTGAGAATCCAGACTTTGGAGTAATTTTGCTAAAGTGGTCTTCATAAAAAGTTTTTTGGGCTTTCTTGAAGTCATTTTTTCCAGCACATTGTCCAGTTCTTGCACCTGACAATAAGAGGACATTATGCAACGTGTGTTTAAAAAAAGCAAAAGAACAAAGTCAGACTTCCTGCTCAGTCTGGAAAGGTTTGGAGTTTGATTTAAAGGTCTGGATAAGTATCCATCCACCCGTCTGTCTCTCCGTCCATGTGACTTCCCTCTCACAGTCCACAACATGCCAGTTTGATTGATTGGACACTCAGGATTTCCTCTTTGTGTTTTTGTCCGATTTGTTTTTGTCTTGCCCTGTGACGGTCTGGCAACCTGTCCACATTGTAGACTGTCAGCAAGAATCACCCAAAAACTTTAAGGGATGTCTTAAGACATTTGTATCGCAATCTACAGTAAAGCCTTAATTGTGCTTTAGAAAAACCTAGAGTTGAAACTAATCATTTGCATACAGGTTTTCAATGATAATATTCTTCCAAAACTGTAGATTTGCAGTTTATTTTTAGCTCGATTATCAGAGCTGAAGGAGAAACATTAGAGTTGATTAAGAAACCCAGGAGCTCAAGCAGAATAAAGACCAGAAGCTCTCAAGCTGATGATTACAACCAGCACACAAAGAACATGACGTGGATAATTGGGGGTACTAGACAGCTGAAACATAAAGGGCACTCTGTGCTTAGGATTTCAGATAATATTCACTTTATTGTGCTTACTAATGATTTAAGACCTTAAGGTCGACAGAACTAATCTAAATACCTACTGTAAAAAATAGATCAAAAATAAAATTCTATATGAAATATAATTTAGAGTGTAGCTTATTGCTAACAATGCACCAGTTGCAGCAAAAGCTTAGTTTAAAGGTGTTGCTTAGAGGAAATATCACTGTAAGATGAGAAATAGGTTAAATTTAGACAGAAAGAGGAGGTAATCAGCTAAAAGAAACGATATCCAACGCTACAACAAATGGTAATTGCTGAAAACTTTCTTTGACATAGAGTTGCAAGAAATTTAAATATACAGGATGTTGCTTGTTAAAGTGACAAGGCAGGAACATCGGAGATGGTGATCAAACCTGGAGCGTCACATTAAGCAGGACACAGAGACGTGTGCAAACACACGCAGGTCTCGTTATGTTACCCACAGAGCTGGATTGAGAGCCGAGCTCGTTTGAGTGTGAGGTTACCGTCTCTGCTCATCCAATAATAGGCTGATGATGAAAGCTGTGTGGCATCCCATCGAGGGGAGGTCAGTGCATGTGTGTGCGGCGGTGTGTAGTGTTGCCCTGGAAACCCCTGTAGCTACTGTTGCCTGTTAAGGGTCTTTATAATTGGGTCCTCCTTTCATATTATTCACTGCGGTTTTTCCTCGCCATGAAATCCCAATCCTTCTTCACATTTCAGGATGCAGGTGTCAGCCTACCTGATGAGTTCAAAGCTTTTCAAAAGCCCTGCGAGGGTAGTTTGTGGCATTGGGCAGCACTCGAGGTGAAGGACAAAAAAAATCAGTAATAGAGCACTGAAGGCTGTTGAAGCGATGATAGAAATGTTTCTTAAAATAAAGAGGATGTATAATTTTGTATTCATTCTCGATGATACCAAAACTAAATTACAGTTCCTTGCAAAACAATTCATGCTTGTAGAATCTTTTACAGTTTGTTTCTTTTTAAGCATAAATTTTATTATGTGTTCCTGGGATCTTACATGATAAACCAAGACAAATCAGTGCATCATTTTGAAGGGGAAGGAAAATAATACATTAATGATCAACTGAAAATTGTGGTGTGGATTTGGATCAGTACTGTAAAACTAGCTTTTGCTGCCAGTCTGGCTCTTTTGGGGTATGTCCCTTCCAGCTTTGCACATCGAGAGACTGAGATGGGCACTGAACTTGCCTGTTCTTCGGAAAATACCTCAGTTCAGTCAGATTGCATGCAGATGATCAATGAACAGCAGCTTCTAAGTCTTGCCACAAATTCTCAATTGGATTTAGGTCTAGACTTTGACTGGGTCATTCCAACAAATGTATATGGTTTGATCTAGGCCGTTCCATTGTAGCTCTGGCGGTAGGTTAAAGGTTGGTATCTTGATACAAATTTGTTTATAAGTTTTTGAAAGCCATGTATCATTTTTCTTCAACTTCACAATTATGCAGTACTTTGTTTTGGTCTATAACATAACATCTGAATAAGATACATTGAAATTTGTGATTATAACATAAGAAAACGAGAAAACATTCAAAGGACATGAATACATCTGCAAGTCTCTGCATGTTTCTGCTCTCTTTCAACCAGAGCTTGCAGTCTGATCTTCAGCATGGCCACAATCTCCTGAAATCCCTGAGGGAGCGCGCAGAGCAGGCAGCAGGCTTCCTGGACGAGGCTGGAGCTGAAAGTTTAGGAGCAGAAGTAGAAGCACGTCTCGCCCAGCTGGAAGAGCTTGCCGGGGGACTGAGGCAGGAGCGCAGCTTCCTGGAGCGAGCGTTACTACTTGCAAAGGAGTTTCAGGACCGGTATAAGGCTCAGGTCCAGTGGCTCGTAGAGACCAGGGCGTTGCTCAGCACGCCAGTGGAGCCCAAGGCTGAACTGTACCAGCGCAGAGCTCAGCTGGCGAAGTATAAGGTATAGCAGAAAAAAATTAATTCAGAGCATTAATTCAACAGTCAGTAATTTTACACTTTGGTGATTTAAAAGGTGAGATGGAGCTGAATACTATTATCTTAATTGGCCATGAGTGACCTTGAAAATTTCAAAAGTGAATACACTTAAAATATCTGCTGATCTAGTTATAGTTTGAATCTAATCCTGAAATGGTCCATAAATATGTAACTCCGTGTAAGGATGGATGAATAGATGGAAACAGTACAGTACAAGTGTTAAATACCTGAAATGAAATTAGAAAAGGTAAAACAAGAGCATCAAACGAAGATAGGAAAAGATGGTGAAAAAACAAACTTTGATAAATGACATATTAATTACTAAAGGAATCTGTGTCTGTGTCCTCAGGCTCTCTTACAGATGGTTCAGTCCCATGATGGATCCATTAGGTCCGTGATGGAGAAGGGAGATGCTCTACTGGCTTCTGTCCACTACCCCTCCATCAGAGACAAAATGCACAGAGTGCAAAAGGATTACACGGCTCTCTGCAATGCTGCAATGGTTAGGACTAGTTGTGATGCAATGACATTAAGAAAAAAACACGGTGTTTTTTCCAGTGCATGGTAATCTTCTTGTTTTACATTTTCCTTCTGTGTTATCTGTGGTGTCCAGGCTCACGTGGAGAATCTGGAAGGCCAGGTGAAGGAACAGGAAGCTTACCACAACGAGCTGCAGGAAGTCGAGCGCTGGCTGCTGCAGATGTCCAGCAGGATGGTTACTCCAGATCCAAGTGTGAGCGTCAGTCTGGAGGCAGCAACTCAACAGCTGGCCAGGCACAAGGTGACAAATCACATTATTTCACTTTTGCCTCTGTTTGCCATGTTGGTGACAAACTCGTTCAGCTTGAGCCCCAATTAGATGAATGTTTCTTAACATTCTTATTTTTCTCGGTTCCAGATTCTTCACACTTACCTACTTGATTGTTACTGAGCTATTTACTAGAATCTTGATGTCTTTGTTCACTGACTTCAGTTTTCTCTGAGGAGATTCTGGAAAAATCTGTAACAGATGTTTAATTTTGAAAGCTGGACTAGTAGAGTACAACTCTACAGAGCTGTTTCCCTATTCTTAGTCATCTTTCATGTGTTTTCTTGTCAAGTCCTTTATGTTTGGAGAAAGTGTGTCTTGACTTTATTGAATTATTCCAATTGATGTAAACCTTACTTGACCTTCTTCAGGCCACCATGGAGGACATAGCAGGTTTTGAAGAACGCCTGACAGCTCTGAAAGAGCAAGGAGAGGGCTTAGTGCAAGGCTGTAGTGACCGTGTGCAGAGCCGGCTGAAACAGCAGGTCCAGAC
This sequence comes from Anableps anableps, assembly GCA_014839685.1. Classification (NCBI taxonomy): domain Eukaryota; kingdom Metazoa; phylum Chordata; class Actinopteri; order Cyprinodontiformes; family Anablepidae; genus Anableps; species Anableps anableps. The sequence goes on along the minus strand of CM026086.1, from coordinate 18,746,183 downwards.
TCACCAACAAGGCATCAGAGACAGCTACTCTGCCATCTGCAGCACAGCGCAGAGGGTGAGTAAGGAGCAGATTGCAAAAGAAAAGGAGGGAGCAAAGGAGACTGAGAAAAGAGTGCATTTTATAGAAAAGTGATGCTATAAAATGGTTCTATAAAACATTTCTTATCCAAAGCATATAGTGTTTAGAAGCTCACGTATTTGTTTGTAAAATCAAACACATGCACAGACAGAAGGCGGATATCATACCAACAGCCTAGGTATCCACTTAATCCTAACACGTTCTGACACTTAAACCCATCTCTGTTAAGGCAGCCCTTCGGTGCTGCTTTAGAGGGCACAGCCAATTAAATTTGCCAAAGAAGAGCTCAGCAGCAGCCACACTCAGACCCCTCTAGCCAACATCACTAACTCAATCTCTCCATATTAATCTCCACAGATCCCTTGTCAACCCCACTTTTTCATGCCTGAGCCAGAAATGATCACACACAGCCATCCAGTGGATCTGGCTAGTCCCATAATCCAACCCCACTCTGTCATTTTGGCACCGTCTCCTCCATCATCTTAGCTCGTGTCCCGAGACACCACCTCCGCCACTGCCCGCACACCCAATCTGGCATTGTGTTATCCAGCCACTTTTTACCAGTACACTGCTGGCTTCCCTACAAGCGCGCCTCCAGCGTTGTAATGGTTGCCAACTGTGTCCCAGCGCCACACAGCTCTAATATCCTGCCTGCCACTTGCCACCATGCCAGACTTCTAGCCCTTGCCAAAGTCACGGGGCAGTTTGCCAACACTTAGGCCCTCCCTTTGCTCCTCCTTTCAGACTCTCAAATTAACACTGTCAATCAGACCATGATGTTTCGCTCTCCCCTGGAGGGCTTGGACGCCTCCACATTCAACACCTGTTAAATACAAAGCTGCATAACTGCCTGGTTTTGGGGGGGTTCTGTGATTCATTGTGTCTTTGAAGTTGCCAGAGAAGGGCCTAAACGGCAATTTATAAATCTTGCCACAGATTCTCAAATGAATTTTGATCTAGACTTTGACTGGGCCCCTCTAACACATGAATATGGCTTGATCTAAATCATTTTATCGTCACTCAGGTTGTTGTCCTGCTGAAGGTGGATCTCCATCTCAGTCTCAAGTCTTTTCCAGTCTCTAACAGCTTTTCTTCCAGGATTGCCCCAAGTTTAGCTTTATCCATCTTCCAGTGCCAGCTTCCTTGTCCCTCCTGAAAAAGTTATCAGCACAGATGATGCTTCCACCACCATGTATCACTGCTGGGATTGCATTTTCAGGCAGATGTGCAGTATTAGTTTTCTGCCTCACGGATTTTTCTCAACATTTTTTAAAACAGCTTTAATTATTCTGAGAATAGATTACACACAGGTGGAATCTGTTTACTAATGAGAGAACTTCTGAAGACTATTGTTCCACTGGATTTCATTTCAGGGGTGTCAGAGTAAAGGGGCTAAATACAAACACTGGTTACACATATTTTTAAATAATGTCATTATTTTCCTTCCATTGTGCAACTATGCAGTTCTTTTGTTGGTCTATCACCTCAACTCCCAATAGATATTAGAGTCTGAGGTTGTTATGTGGCAAAATCTGGAAATGTCCAAGGGATGAGACTACTGTAGCAAGTTACTGTATCTTAAAAAAGAATCCAGATGACTGAAGTCCTGAAACTTAATATTATACACCTCTTTTTGCTTTTTCTGCAGGTATACCAGAGCCTGGACCATGAGCTGCAGAGACACGTTAGTCTGCAGGACACACTGCAGCAGTGCCAGACGTGGCTAAACTCTGTTTCAGAAAAACTAGACCCTCATCCACAACCATCTCTCTGCCTCGAGGAAGCTCTCCAGCAGGTTAATAACCACTTTTTTCTTATTAAATGAAAATGTTTTTTTTCCGAGTCTTTATTTTTATTTGGGGTAATGCAGTTATTTTTAGTTTGCATGATTGGATGGTTTTGGACAGTCAAAAAATAGATAGAAATGTTGCTACTTTGCACGTTTGAGAGAGAAGAGAGTTAACAGAAACATTAAACAGGTGAAGCAGGAGCGTGCACTGCAGGAGCAGGCCAGCACGTACCTCCAGCTTGTGTGTTCAGCGTGTGACCTGTCAGAACCGAGGGTCAGGGAGGCTGCTGCAGCCATCCAGCAGATCAAACTGCAGGTCAGTTCATTTAAAGGAAGCATTTAAATTAAACACAGACTGTTTTAATCGCAAAATGGATTGCTTGGCTTCTACTGAAGTCACCCTTTTTTATGTTTCCTATTAGATCGAGGAGCGTATGCTTCTTTGTGAAGAGATGGCAGACAACTGGAGGGAGATCGAGGAGCAGAAGATGGATTTAGAGACTCAGCTTAGAGAGACTGAACAGCAGCTTCAGAGCCTGATCAGGAGACCTGCAGAGTTGGAGCCAAAAATTGCACAAAACCAGCTGGACAAAGCACAGGTCTGTCTGCCTTGAGATTTAATAAGTGTCCAACAAGAAAGGAAAAAGCAAAACAGGGAAAGACTTTACAAGAAAATGAACTCACAATTTGACTCACAAGCCTTCTCTTTTCTACAGTGTTTTCCAAATAAATGGTTTGAATAGGAGAAGCCTTCTTAATTAGTTTAGTGGCAAACCATCTGTTTTTGTTCAGATTTGATGATGTCAGTCAAAAATGTGAAGACATCAGATTTGTCTTCTCTGCAGTATGTTTGTGTAACACTGCAATGTCTCCAAAAACTGAATCAACCTTTATTCGTTTATTAAACCTAGTTCAATCCAAATTCAAATACAGTAAGTTCAATTCTTTTCAAGCACAATGCAAATAAATAGGCTGATTCAGGTCCAGTCATACTTTTGAATTCAGTCTGATTATGATGTAGTCCATCAAATTCAGTTTATCATAAAATGCCTTTTGGGAAAAAAAGATTTGATAGAAAGGAACACCAGCCAATTCTGAGTCATTAATTTTTCATTAAAGAGAAACCACTGGCTTTAGACAGGAAAACCCTCCTGCAGAACTATGCTCAGGCCATTTTGTTGCAACTGGCTGGGCAGCTGGGACAAAACAGGAAAGACTCACACAGAAACCCACACAAAAAACACAGAAGCGCTGTGTGAGGGACACTTTCTATAGTAATGAAAAACAAGGAGAGTATGTGAAGTTCTTGGCAGCATTAGCTCAGTAACTCTTTTCCATCCACAGAAGGAAAAGAGTTACTGAGAAACAAAGAAGCTCTGAGCTCCTTGGGGTTTTTTTTATAGAAGAAATGAGATCAATAAAAACTAGGGTTGGGACTTTAATGCATTAATTTTGATTAATTATTTACATAGATTTTAACATGTTAATCTTTACTGCAATTAACTGTTTTTTTTTTTCATACAAACGTCCCGGGCCAGAACCTTTGCTTTGTGTTTCTGGTACGCCTGTAAATCTGATGCACAAGTGACATCCGCAAACAACAGCAATAGACAAAAAAGCTGTGGGTTCATTTTGCTTCAAAAGACTAATGTTGTGTGCAAGTTGTGCAAAAAGGAAAAGGTGTTCAAGTTTAAAATACCATCTCAATGCAGCAGCACAGATGTTCCCAATGCTAATGTCAGCGTCCACTGTCCACATTTCTAAGGAAGTATTTTTTCAGAGAAGTGACATGAATGACCAAGGGTTCCTGAATCACTTATAAGCAGAATGGGTATAATAGCACTTTGACTCAATCTGATGGTTGAATAGCCTAAATAACAGATTTAAAACAATAAATATGTTTGTTGTTGAGCTCATATTTATTCAATAATTTAGCTGCAAAAAGGGTTTTTGGATTGAAAATATAGCTCATGATGATGTCAAAGTCAACAGTTTTTCTCAGTTTTGCATTTTTTTTACAACAGAGCAACACAGACCATGTTGTGTGTTGTCAGACAAATAGAAGCATCCAAATGCCATTCTCTTCATACACCAGTGTTGAATAATCTTTCTTTCCTCCAGGAGTTTCTACAGCAGATTAGAGAGAGACAATCCGAAGCAGCTCGTTTGAGTGAAGCCATCGGCAGGTTGACGGGCGGACAGGTCTCTCCTGCCCTGGAGGAGATAAGAAGACTGAAAAGAGGCTGGATAGAGCTTGGCCAGCAGGCTGAAGAGCTGGAGGCGCAGCGGGGGGAGGACATGCAGCGAAGTGGAGAGTACCAGGAGAGTGTAGCTGCTGTGGAAGAACTTTTCCATCAAGTATCCAGAGAGTGGGACTATCTTGCCAGGTATCCAGCTTTAGGTTGTTATCTAAGAGGGATACTGCTAATTAATTTTTGAAGGTAAACACATTGGCTATACATATAAATTATTTATACATACATTTGGGTTTATGATAAATTCTTTAAAGCTTTTATATTACTGTCACTTTTATAGCATCCATGTTCCTTAAAATCAGCCTTTATGTATGTAGGGCTGACACTGAGAGCACGAGTGAGCATCTAGAGGCTCTGAGGAAACTTGCCAGTGACCTAGATGAACAGAAAGAAACCCTAGAAGACCTCAGGGACCAGAGACAAGCTATCCTGCCTCGACTAAGCCTGCTTGACAAGGAGCTGGTCAAACAGCAGGTGAAAGCATTTCCATATTGTCTTCAAATATATGCCAAGATGTTCAGAAAATTAAACATTGTGAAAAGGTATTTGTTTTAGTAGCAGCACTGTGTACATTTAACCAGGTGGGTCATCTGGAGCATCGCTGGGCCCAACTGGAAAGCCTCATTCTGCAGAAGATTCAGGACTCTGCTCAAACTCTGGAGGATCTCTCCCGGGTAGAGGCTCAGCTTAGAGATGCCAGGGAGTGGGTGGAAGAACAGCGACCTGCTCTCACTTCTGCACTGAGAACCAGCCCTCCCCCAGATCTGGCCCAGAGTTTCCTGTTTGACCACCTGAGCGTTTGCGTAGAGCTAGAGGCCCATCAGCAGCTGCTCGGTCAGGCGGTGAACGAAGCACAGGCTGTGGCCTCCAGGCTTGGACTGAGTGAGAAAAAATGCTTACATGAGCTTGTGGAGCAAGCCCAGATGGAAGTGGAAGTTCTCGGTGCTCGGGTCGCGCAAAGGAGGAAGTACCTCAGTAAGGTAAACAGCTGGAATTTTAAATTAAATGCAAATGAAACTTTAATTGTACCCCAAAGGACATCGGCCCTCTTACTGATAAAACTTTTTCTCAAGGCTTTCACAGAGAGAACGCAGTTCCTCCAAGCAGTGGGGAGAGCCTTGTCGTGGGTAAAGCAGCAGGAAAGGAAGGCTTTGATAGAAGACCACATATCTCTTCTTCCTGAGGATTTGACCAAACAGGTTGCTGCATGTCGGAGTGTCCAGAGCAGCTTACGAGCTTACCAGAGAGAGTTAGCATCGCTCTGGGTTCAAGGGCGAGAGTTGGAGAGAGACGCAAGCGACAAAGAAAGAGCAGAAACACTGGCAAGACTTGAGGAGCTACAGTCAGCCTTTGAAACCGCACTCCAGAGGACTACCCAGCGTCTCACAGGGTTAGAAAAAGCCTTGACTTCAAGGAAGTACTTCCAGGTTGACCTGGACAAGACCTGCCACTGGCTGAGACAAGCAGAGGCCGTAACATTTCCTGAAATAAACTTCATCAGCATTAATGAGAGCTCAGATTTGCTAACTTACCTGTCTAACTATCAAAGTGTGTTAGAGCAGGCTTCGGAGTACGAGAACCTCCTTCTGATCGTCCAAAGAATCGGTCAGGAGATCCTCCCTACCCTGAATGAGGTCGACCATTGTTACCTGGATGAGCGGCTCAATGCTCTGCCTCAGCAGTACAATGCCATCCTAGCTCTTGCCAAAGAGAAGAAAGACCGGGTCCAACAGATTATCCAAGAGAGGAAAGAGTTTAGCACTTTGTTTGAAATCACTCGCAATGCACTGGAGGAAGTTCAAGAGCAATTTGACAATCTTGAGAAGCAGACTATCAACATAAGAGAGGAGAATGTTGTCCGTTTGATAAATGACTATAAAAGTATTCATGAAAGTCTGGTTCATATTAGTCCTGCTGTTGGAGAACTTCATGGGAAAATCCAAGGCTTTTTAATCAGGTGTTATCAATATAAAGCTCAGGAGACTCAGCAGCTGGTAATGCTCCATAGCACACTGAAGAAAAGGAATTACCAGAAGATCAAACACTTAAACGATTGCTTGAAAAATGTAGCTGAACATAATAGGGTGGTGTCCAAACTAGACACAGAGGTTCACTCTGTTAAAGAGGGGCTGATCAGAATAAAGTCAAATAAAGAATTTAGTGCTTTAGATAAGTTAGCAAATCTTTATCTGCTGCTGGGAAGTTTAGAAGGAGTGAGATCTCAGGTAGAAGAAAGTTATAAACACATAAAAAATCTTGATCTAAAGTTTGACACTGCTTCCTTCCAGGAAACTAAGTTGCAGCTTGAGTTGTCGCAGTCTTTACAGAGTGATATTAAATCTTTAGTTAAAGAAAGTGAAACAGGAGCCACACAGAAAGAAAATTTCACAAAAGAGGCTGAGAGGATGTCGGACTGGCTGAAGACTGTTGAGAAGAAACTGAAGGAGCCTTTGATCATTTCCGAGGTTAAAGCTGAGAGGATAAATGAAGAGAAGCAGAAACTTAAAATCACGACAGAGGAAGTGAGGAGTAGACTGAAGGTGGTCGATGTCTTGGGTGTAAGAGAAAGGCAAAAGTGTGAAAGTAAGAGAGAAACAGTTTCTGCCAAGATAGAAGAAAAACTACAGGAGCTTGAGAAGCTGGGACAAAAGGTTCAACAAGAAATGTGTGTGAAACAGGTAACTACTTTATTCTGTATTTTATAAGTCTTTTCATTCCTAAGTTATTTCTATGATAGTAATGTGCAGCATTCAATGTATCATTTAAATCAGAGCTCTGATCTGGGACTTCAGTTTAATTAAACAACCTTCTACATTTTCTAGCTGTTGCTGGATCAAGGTCTCAATCTGGTCCAGAAGTACTACTTATCCTTGCAGTCCATGCAGGAATGGCTGGACAAAGTTGAAACGTTGCTCCGTGAGACCAGATCGGGTGTGGAGATTGAGAACCATAAAGACTGTATGCGAGATCTGGAAGAAATTTTATCCCAAGAGAAGAACTTTACAGCTTCTGCAGAGGAGATAAAGACCCTGGATCATCAGCTGGTTGATTTTGTGGAGGCAGAAGTATTGAAACAGATTAGGAAGAAGATTCAGTCGATGCAGCAGATGAAGGAAGAAGTCACACAGCAAGTGGATGCTTACAGAGAAGTGTTGCAGAGGTATTTCCCTTTGGGATGAATACACTTTTTTTTTTTTTTTTTAAATTTAATTTTGTTTCTAATATTAAATTGAATATTTGATTTAATGCTTGGAAAGCCATGTCACATAATTGTTTTATGTAATCTGCATTACTGTCTGTATTTTCCCAGGTGTGGTGCTTTATGGAGTTCATTTCAACATTTGAAAGAGATGCTGGTTGAACAGATGCATGATTTAGAAAGCAAGATATCTGAATTCACAACAGCAAAAGCTCTCAGTGTCCATGAGGCAGAGGATAAGTGTCGAAGACAAGAGGTGGGCAGAAATCCTCCAATATATGCAATTTTTATGAGGAGATTTTAGGTCTGACTGAGAACATCTTTATTGTTGAAGCTGTGTGTTTTATTTTTGCTGCAGTCTCTCGTGACTCAGATCGACATGCTGGAGCTGCCTCTGAATGCTTTGAAGGAGAGTGCTGCAGAGCTGGATCAAATCATCTCTGAATCCGGCAAAGTTCTCACCAGTCACACTGTGTCGTCTCTATGGCAACGGTGGACACGGCTTCGTACCGTGGCCCGAACCCAGGAGAGGGCGCTGGAGGACACTGCTAGGGAGTGGAGAAACTTCATCGAAAAGGTCGGAGAACAACTCAAACTGAATTTTGTCACTGTGGGCGTCTATTTCATTTTTCTTTATGAGTAGGACGGAGATCGAATTGCGCTGATGAGGGGGTTCTTCTGTAAAATTGCTTAGTTTATGAGTTTAGTGTATTTTCTTAGGATTTTACAAGCAGTGGCAGTTTTTGCACAAATGACACCGTATCTACTTTCTCCTGCCCCATTAACCATGTTCTAAAGATTTGAAAAATCTCTAATCATTGTCAGATATTTACCTCCAGGTTTCAGCGGTTCAGATAATCCCAAAGTCCCAAAAACTACATTCGGCTTTTTGCTTTTGCTACTTCTACAAACCAGGAATATTTTCTGTGTTTGTCTAAATCTACTCAAACAAGCAGATAGTTGGTAAACTATAAATCTGTTCTTCACAGTGACCTGCTTAATGTCCATTGTGCTATTGTCATGAAACAGTACAGTGAATAACTGGCCTCAGAATATATGTGGGCAAGGGATAAGAATGAGATTTATTGTTAGAAGCTTTTTAGACATCAAGCTAGTTGCCTGCAGCACATCAAACTGTTGCTGCAGATTTGGGTCAAACAGTAACGGCTGAAACCAGTTGGTGGGCTGTGATGTAACTTCAGGCATCAGGCCAGTTGTGTCTTCCTGCCAAAACAGTGTGTCACGAAGCGTTTTCCCGCCTTTTGACCTAATTCGAGCTCAGACTCGGTCAGCTCCCACAGATTTCCACAAAGCACTGTTTCTGAAAGGGAAATGAAGTCAGACTGCAGGGAATGATCACTTCCTCGTATGTGGCACATTCCTGTTGTCCAGCTTTTTTTCCCACATGGCTCTTTTGTTTGTCTCAGCATGATGTCATTTTCTGAGATCTTCATTTTTCTTAAATGATTAGAAATATTTTAGGGTTTACTTAGAAAAGGAAATAAAAATAAAAATGACATTAAATAAAATATTAAAAGCATTCGTCTTAAATCTTTGGCCTCGTTTAAATTAGGAAATGAAATATATATTTTATAAACATAAATTATCCGTAAATAAGTATTATCTTTATTGTTTTATGTAAATAACACACCCTAAGTAGAGAAGTTAGAAAATATTCTAATTTCTTTGTGTATGTGTACAAGCCTATATGAGTTTATAAAGATTTTTCCACAGTTATAAACAGATAACAACCTTATTTAGGTGCTTCAGCTGACTTGTTAACCCTACCTGTATTTTAGATGGAGAAGGTGAGCTCCGTATCCAAAGACCTCCACAGTCGTGTGCCAGACAGCACCGTAGAAAAGGCCGCCACCAGGGCGGCGCTTCAGAGCCTGCTGGAATACCACGACTCCTTCAGCCAAGAGGTGGAGAGGGAGCAGTCCACACTTGCCCTGTTGGTGCAACAAACCCGTTGTCTTAGAGGAGAAGCTGAGAAGGAGGTGGTGACAGAGAAAAAGATGGACAATGGACATGGAGACACACCATGCCTGCAGAAGATCAGACGGATGCAGGAACAATATGATAGGTAGATGAAAACACCCTAAACACACATTATGCTTAAAGGTTTCCCTCATTACTTCTTTGATTTTGAAATGAAAATAAGCTTACATGGGATCAAGAAAAAAAGAAATAAAACACAATACACCCATGTATTGTAACGTTTTATGCAGACCTGGAAGGATGTATTCACTCCCCTTGAACTTTTCACATTTTGTCACATTATAACCTCAAACATCTGTTTTGTTTGACTTTAATGTGACAGACCAAAACAAAGTAGTGATGTAGCTTATTGTGAGAAGGAAAGTGAGGCATGGTTTTAAAACATTTTTTACAAGTAACAACAGTCTGAAAAGTGTGGCCTACATTTGTGTTCAGCTCCATGGAGTCAAGACTTTATGCAACCAACTTTCACAGCTCCACGTTGAGGTTTGTCTTGACCAGCTTTTCACTTCTACAGACTGAAGTTATTATTTGCAAAATAGCTCAAGCTCAGTCAGATTGAATGAAGAGCATCTGTGAACAGCAATTTTTAAGTCTTGTCACAGATTCTCAATTGAATTTAGTTCTGGACTTTGACTGGTCCATTTTAACATATGAAAATGCTTTGATCTAAACCTTTCCATTGTTTACTGTCATTTTCTTCTAGAACAGATTTTCTTCCCTGATTGGCCCGTATTTAGCTTTATCAAACTTACCATCATCCCTGCTGAGAAAAAGAGAGTCCCCACACTATGATTTTGTCACCACCATGTGTCACTGTTGGGGTGGTGTGTTCAGGGTGACATGCAGTAACATTTTTCTGCCACACTGGTGTTGTTGGTCAAGTAGCTCAATTTTGGTCTTCTTCTTCCACATGTTTGCTGTGTGTGCTAATGGGACTTCTTATGGCTTTCTTTCAGCAATGCCATCTTTCTCATCAATAAAAGTCAGATTTGTAAAGGGCACACATACCAGTTGTCCTATTGACAAATTCTCCCACCTAAGCTATGGATTTGTGCAGCTCCTCCAGAATTATCATGGACCTCTTTGCTGGTTCTCTTAATATTGATCCCTCACTGCTCTGTCAGTCTTACCAAAGTGGCCATACTTTAGGCTTGTGATATTGTTTTATACCTAACTCTGGTTTAAGCTACTCCAAAATTTAAGCCATTACTTTTTTGCCATCTTCTTTGTTCCTCATGATGCTGTATGTTCACTGATGTTATGTAAAAGAACCTCAGAGGTCTTCACAGAACAGCTGGATTTATAAAGACACAAAATGAACCCCAGGTGGACATTTTTGAATGTAGCTGGTTGCACTCAGTTTTATTTAGAAGACTGTATACAAATGCATGCCACACATGCAAAAAATTATTTAAAACCATATATCATCTTTCCTCTGCTTCACTATTATGCATGTCTTTGTGTTAGTGTATTATCATAAAATACTAATAAAATACACGTTTTGTGTGTTGTTTAGCCTGTTGTTGCAGGTACGAGCCAGCAGAACTCAGGTACACCAGGAGCTGAGGGAGAGAGAAGAGGTAGAGAAGGAGCTTGGCTTAGTTAAAGGCTGGATCCAAGACACCCGGGGCTTATTGCTGAGTCCCACGGCAGACCTAGACTCACTTCTGCATGAGCTAGAGGTAGGCCACTGAATGTGCACAATACATGCACCTAAAACAGCACAAACCAATGTTCTTTGTCAGACATGGGGAGGCAGCTAACTTCTGTTTTTTCTGTTTGAATGTAAACGCAGTAAATGTAAGCAGAAACAACTGAATGGGATTTGTTATGCTATATGTTTGTATTATAGACTGCGCACGGTGAGGTCATCAGCAGGCGTCAAAGTGTTGAGCGCATGACGGAGCTGCAGCAGTCCAAGTATCAGGACCTTCAAGCTGGTCTGCCCTCTGAGCTCAGCATGCAGTTAGCTGAGGTTGCTCTTGCTTTGGGTTCTGCTGAAGATCAGGTAACCTCTTTATTTAGCTGCCTTTAAAGGTTCAGGTTTATTGTTCTTAAGGATTGCATTTATGTTTACCATTGCGTGTCTTACTTTAGGTTCAGGCAAGGGAGAGGGAGGTGCAGCAGACCAGGGATGTGAAAGAGGACTTCAGCTACAGACTTCAGGACATTGAGACAAAGATGAAGACCATCACAATAAAACTAGAAGAAAAGAGCGCCGACCTGGAGGAGGCGACGGAAGAGACCAAAGTAATCAAACAGACAGATTGACTAATTAGCAAGTAATTAACCCCAGTTCATCTGGCTATTCATTCTGCAGGTGTTGGGGTTAATGTGTGTGTGAGGGTTGGAATGGCTTGAACTGGATTCAGCCGACCCACTTTAGAAAGCACAACTCCAAATGGGATTTTAAGCTCCTCCATTCTGTTCTTCATCTTGTCTTCCTACAGTCACTCTTGTTTTCTAACAGTGAAAATATTCTAGTTAAAGCTAAACTAAATCACTGGTTTTCTGTTTGGGATACAGATCGGTTTAGCTTTTATCTAAGAAATAATCTGGTCCATAAGCTTCCCATCTTCGGCTCTCTGACTGATCTTGAGGTCTATATGTCGGTCTCAAATGTTTTTGGTTCCTTATTTTGTTTCTTTTTTTCTCGCTAGGCTCTTTGTGAAGAGTGTGAATCATGTGGTAGCTCTCTGGCAGAGTTAGGAGTTGCTGTTCAGGAGTTCGGAGAGCAGAACCCGCTGCTGTGTAAGCAGCTCGGTGACGCTGTGGTGAAACTAACAGAGCTGCAGCATCAAACTGCACAGCAGGCTCAGAGCAAAGTCAACAGACTCAAGAAGGTGAGAGGTTTCCTCAGTGAATCAGATTTGTTCATAGAACAGATTTTTATAGGGATTAGTATGACACTGCTTTACAAAGGTCAAAAATGAAGAAATAGGCATGCCAGCAACAGTCACCACAGGAAATGAGGAATAAAGTAATATAAAGAGAACTACAAAATATATATTTATAAAATTTTGAAATGAAGACATCAAACTGCAGATGTTTTTGTTATGAGGAAATATCAGAGGCTTTACTTTAAGTATAAGTCAAATTAAAATATACAGTAAAATTACACTTGTCTATGAAGAAATCAAAAATAGTAAAAACTATGAAAAGCATAAAGATAAAATTAAAAATGTGGAAAATAAATCAGACTAAAACAGATGTACTGGATTTTTTTTTATTATTATTATTTTTTAAATCCAGCCTTAAAAACATCATCTGTCAACCCTAAAATGTCAGATATATATTTTTTCATTAGCATATTTCTGATACCTCCTCCTCTTGTTGCTATTTTACTCAAAATCTGCGGCATCCAATCCTATACTTGTCTTCTGCCCTCTAGTGGAGGATCCAAGCATGTAACAAGTTAATGTTTTATTTAAAGCCCAATATGTCTGCTTTTCATGGAGTATAAAGTTCTCATTTGGAATGGCTACAGAAAATAAAATCTAAAAGGTATATTGTGTGTATCAGTCATGATACTTAAGGCATACATGTGTATTTTATAGGTTAGTGCCTATGTTGTTTTTTAGGTTAGACTTTTTTGTACTTTAAATACCAAAATAAAATTTAAAAAAAAAGCTAAACATTTATAGCTTGAATTAGACCTGAAATACTGGAAGAAATACATTTTGATTAGAATTTGCCATTTATGTCTATTTTAAATTGTCATTGTGTTTAGAATTTTCTGACTATTTATTTAATCAGCACTAAAGGATTCATTTGCTTTTAAAAACATTAAAATTTTCAGCTGTTCTCAGGTGTTCAGGAAGTCTGTCCCAAAGGTGATAGCCCTGGCATGAAAATTACAACTCACCAACAGTTTTAGTTTAGTAAAAGACACCAACACAGGACCTTTTCCTAAAGAACTGGGGGTCTTGAGGGTTTAGAGGGTAAAAGCTTAGAAAATATAAATGTTAGACCAGAACCATTAATGCTCTGTAAAAAATATATGTGAAATCACCTTAAAATCAATTCTTACATGCAAAGGAAGCCAAAGCAGAGACTTTTAAATAGGATTGATGTGAGTTGAACATTTTGCTTTCATGCAGCAATTGTTTTTTATATGTAGTCTTGGTATATTCTATGTTATTCCTAGTTGTATCAAGAGTTTTCCCTGTGCTTGAGCAGGCAGAGAAACTTGTAGAGGAATATCACAGTATGAAGGCTTTCATCTTGGCCTGGATAGAAAAAGCAGAGGATCTGACCTCTGGTAACATCATCTGGAGCTCGGCGACCCAGCTGCAGGAGCAAATTCGTTCACACCAGGTGAGTCTCTGAGTCCCACTGGTTGAACCATAAATAGCTACTAAAGCTACTTTTATCACATTTATGGTGTTTTTCCTTGAGAACACCACATTTCGTTTCTTCGTCAGGCTAATACATCTGAAAATACTCAGAGTAGCAGCTAATTAGACTCACTTTATGATTTCCTGGGAAATGTCTTAGTGAATGCTATGTTGGCTGACCTTAATTAGTATAATTGCCCGAGACAATAACCTCCCTTCTTTGACGTCTAATTTATTGGTCTCATGGTGACAGGTGTTGCTTAGGGAGTGTCGCGGTCTCCATGGTGACTTGGAGGCAATGGGGGAGAGGGAGGGGCAGCTGGCGGACGTGTTGCAGATGGAGGGGTGGAGCCAGCAGGTGAAACACCTCAGCAGACACACAGAGGAGCTGCAGCAATTGGCCAAGACCCGCTTCCAGAGTCTACAAGATGCAGCTAAAGTAAAAAGCACTTTTAAACATATTCACTCATATAAATATAACTATGTATTTTCCCCCACTCTGACGGTCTGGAGGCAATATCCAAGCAAAACCCCACTACTGCACCAAAGGAAAGCACGCTTATGTGAAAATATCTTCAACAAAAAGAATTATTCCCCAACTGTATAAAATTCTGTGAATATTAACCATCTTGGAACATCTTTGTGCAAACAGCATCCAATAATATTTCCTCAAGTAATGCAAACAATATGGTATAGATTATAAACTCCTATTTAAATAAATATAAAATGAACTATAAATTAGAAAGACTTCTTGCTGTTGTTTCCCTTCTTCAAAAGAAATTACAAGAATCAGACACTTCCTACTGAATTTTATGATCAAAATGTCCAATAAAATGTGGTCAATTTGACTTATGAAGACTTATGAAGGTTGTAAGTTTAGTAAGAGGTTTATAACGTTCTTATAGCTCTATGACAACATTGCCCCCTTCAGGCTGTTCAGAATATTGCACCAGCATAATTAAATAGAACAACTCCACTACTCTAACCTGATCAGCACGCAGCTGAAATCCAGATAATAGTCTTTTGTTTAGTCTTACTGATAACAATGTGCATTTTACACATTTTATCTTTAATTTTATTTCTTTTTTCACACAATCTAGATTACAGACTTTAATTCTAAGGCACATTACTTCCTATTAAATATTCTTTCCACTAATAAATTTTGGCAGTAAAAGTTTAAACGTATGTTGGATTTTCTTTATTTACACATGGCTAAAATTATACATCCAGGCTTAAATATATACTTTCATTGCCAGTAATATTTGGGTAAAACTCTTATGCCTTCTGGAGAAAAGTGCTCAAACAAGACAAACAGTGAGCTATTTAGTGACAACCCCAAGAAATATGTTTTGAGCAGTCAAGTTGGGACTTCCAAACCTAAAAACAGCCATTAGTACTGGCGCATTAGTCAAAGTAGTAGGAATGACAAAGATGTAGAACTGCCTCCAAATTCTTCAACTTCACCTCAAATCAACAGCTAGCCAGTTGAAGCATTGACGTAGTGAGGTTTTCAAACATGCAAATGATCCAGCACACAAATCAAATCTAGTTTTCAAATTTCTAAACTAGGCAAATATTATGCCACTGGAAATGCCCCGACCAGAAATCTAACAAGAATGTTTGTGCTGTGCCTAAAAAGTTGCAATATGAGCTCAACGATTTCTGATATGAAGAGTGGTCAAATATCCAGGCAGTTATGCCTGGATCGTGTTGACATAAACAAGAAAAGAAACATGTGTTTTGCTCTGCATCTGGCTATGGGACGTCCATCCAAATATTTCTGGGGCTGTATGTATATATTTAAGTCTATATGTATAATTTTGGCCTGGTGTGGATTAAAGAAAACCTGCTATAAAGAGTTTTCTTGTATTCAACCCACTAAAAAGAACAGTTGAAATGCATTCATGCTGATGAGGAGTGTTTGGAGATTTATGACAGAAACTGCATTTATCCCTCTGCCTGCATGCTCAGCTTGCTTCATTGTTTCTGTGTCTCTCTTCAGGACATGCTGCGCCTCGAGGCGGAGGTGAAGAGCCTGCATGCTGTTGTTGATCAGATCCAAGTCGCACTCGCCTCTCCTGACCTCAACAAGCTCAGCCTCAGGGAGCAGCTCACACAGCGACAGGTTCTTGCACTCAATTTATACTTTAAATTTTATTCAGAGATGCTTTACATTACATGCATATATCCACATGCAACTCTTCAACACCCTTGTCTTTCTTTATCACACACATATAAATGTTTCTTACTCTCTTCTAAGCGTCTCCTGGTGGATATGGAGAGCTTTAAGCAGCAGGTGGCTTCAGTACAGCAGTGTCAGAGCGCCCTCCGGCTACCTGAGGAGGTCGTGGCCAGTCTGCCTATCTGCCGCACAGCTCAGTCTCTGCAGCAAGAGGCCAGCCAGCTGCAGCATACCACCATCCAGCAGTGCAACATCCTGCAGGTAGAGGGCAGTTCTCATTTCATGCTTTCTGTTGATTTAAAATTATTGTTCATCATATTTTTAGCTAAGTGACTATATTGTAGAAATATCATGTAAACAATGACGGCTAAGCCTTGTGGTTTTTCTGTATCTTTTCCTGCTCATGGAGCAGATGCTCCGATGCTTTAAATTCCTAGTAGTGTCTCAACAGGCTTTCTCAGGGATGTTTGTTTTCTTTTGGCCCCAGCAAGGTTGTATTTATATTCTCCCCTTTGGCTGTGGACAGTTTTTTTCTGTCAAGCTAATATCAGTGGCTATTTAGAAGATGAAGAGCTTTCAGAGGCAACCAAGGACAGATTCTACAAGTGCCTGAGCCCATTTCATACTACATGCATCATTTTCAATAAGAGGTGAAGCCATAAATCTGCAATGTGGTTTCATATTGTTTTTACAAATAGCCACTGAGACAGAAATGACAACCTAACAAAACTTTCTGGTTCTTTTTTTTTTTTTTTTTTTTTGAATTTATTTGTAAAGATTAAAAATAGCAAAGCAAGTAAAATTTTTATGTCATCAAAGCTTAGAAACATATAAGACTGTATACTTGTACAGTGCCTTGAAAAAGTATTCATGTTTTTTCAACTTTAAAGCATTTTGTCACACTAAACCCCAAAGTTCAGTCTGTTTTATTGGGATATTTTCCAGATCAACACAAAGTAGTACATCATTGTGAAGTAAAAGGAAAGGGATATGTTACGTTGAAATTTTTGTACAAATAAAAATCTGAAAAGTATGGTGTGCATTTGTATTTAGCCCCCTTCAGTCTGATACCTCTAAATAAAATCCTGTTATTCCCAAGATTCTGAAGGTCAGCACACTCAAAGACAAAAGCTGCACAAATGCATCTGATTCTGATATTTCAGATCTTTAACGATGAGGCAGAATAAATAATTTACCCTTCCAAATGTTTTAAATTGCATTGCATGATGATTTTTCAACTTGAAGTATCATACTTTCCCCTTTAACAGGAGGCGGTGGTTCAGTACGAGCAGTATGAACTGGAAGTAAGGAACCTCCAGAGATTAATCGAGGATGCTCACCGCATCATTCAGGACAGGCCCGTTGCCACCAGCAACATACAGGAGCTTCAGGCTCAGATTCACCACCATGAGGTATTTTTTGCATTTTTTGTGCTGTTCTGCTCAGTAGATTGTCAACCTGAAAGTGTTTACTGCCTCAAAACTATGCAGTATCTATGGTAAAATAATGCTTTACCTCTCCTAAAAGCTATTGGACGTGACTCCATCACTTGTAAAAAAAAAAAAAAAGAATAAATTAATAAAACATAGACTGCATGCAATGAAGAATTTACCCAGTACTATTTCAGCTAAATAAATGCTATACTTGATCAGGTGTGTGGGGCATTTTTGTAGATGAGCTGCTGGAATTCATTGAGATGGTATCAGTATCAATATGGTTTTATTGCAAGGATGTTAATTATGCTTTGGCTATTAGTAATACTAACGTTTGTAAAACTATGACCTGTTGATTTTTTTTTTCATATTTCTAGTGTGAAACCTCATGGTTATTGAGCTTTTACTCACTGGATTTCAGGATGTTTTTCAGATGGAAATTATGGAAAATAACAGAAGTCTGTTGATTTATTTGCTACCAACCTTTTTGCAAGGATTTTTACTGGAAAATTTAAAACTTGCTCAGATGTATTTGCTTCAGTTACTGGAGATGAATTATAAGGTCAGATATGATGATGATCACTGGACAGTACATTTCTGTGAGGCTTGATTTGCACTTGCACTTCTGATCTAAACCACGAAACGGGCCCCAAGTTAGAAATATAGTGTCAGGCAAAATTATTCACACCCCCCTTGAACTTTTTCAGTTTGTCATGTTACAACCACAAACTGCTATGTAATTTTTTGGGACATTATGTGATAGATCATTGGAAGGAGTGCCCATTTGTGAAGTGCATGGAAACAGTTTTGCTAATTTTAACAAATAATAATCTATAAAGTGTGGCATGCCTTTATATTCACCTTCATTCCATTGATAACCCATAAATAAAATCCAGTGCAACTAACTCCCTCCAGAAGTTTCCAAATTAATAAACAGTCTTCAGGTTAGCAAGTCTCTATTAGCTTTGCATATCTAGAGATTGGATTTTTTTTTGCCCATTCCTCTTTGTAAAATAGCTCAAACTCAGATTGGAGTTGTTACAAACAGCATTTTTCAAGACTTCCCACAGATTCGCATTTTGGTTTATTTGACTGGGTCGTTCTAACATAAATATTCTACAATTACAGTCCTGGCTACATGTTTAAGGCCTTTTTCCCTGTTGGAATGTGAATCTCTGTGCTAATCTCTGCTCCTTGGCAGCCTCTTACAGGTTTTCTTTCAGGATTGGCCTGTATTTACCTGCTACTATCAACTCTGACTAGCTTCTCTATTCATAATGAAGAAAAGCATCCCACAGCATGATGCTGTCACCACCATTTTTCACACTACATTGTTTTGGTCTATCACATAAAATCCATATAAAATACACTTCAGTTAGTAACTGTAACAGGACAAAATTTGGAAACGAATGTGCTGAAGATCAAAGAACTGAGAGCAAAAAGGGAACTTGAGTCATTTTTATGTATTTCCTTCGCTTTTGTTACACTAACTCTAAAAAAGAGAAGCTGAGGCAAAAGGACATTAACTGCATCTTAAATAAAACTTGTGACTGAGTCAGACTGGATTCAGTCATCAAGATGTTCTAATTATAGTAATGTGAAGTAAAAAACATAGAAGTCATTATTTGACTTTATTCAGTGCTGTCCTGAGAGAATTAATGTCGGGCTTGTGAATGATGACAGTCCGTTCTTATTTGGTTGTGCTTGCTCTTATATCTGCCAAGGTAGATGCAATCTGAGCTATTCAAACATCCTGCTTTTTGTTGCATTTTCTCTTAGCTTCGGTTAGCGTTTTTGATGTGTCATGCAGAGCAAAGATCAACACAGAAATCTCCTCACAGTAAAACACTTTTATTACATTTTAACATAACCTTCTTGCTGCTGGTAGATTTATGTCTTCTCTCTATGGCTGATAAAGGATATAACAAGTTCTGCTTTCCAGCTTGGTTTGACAGTATGATTATGTCTGAGTTTGGTCTTTAAGCTGAGCTGCAACTCTGCTGGCCCTTTGAGTCACATGACCTGCTTATCAGTGCATTGACCATCTGTGGTGCAGAGGGAGATGAGGGGGGAGGAGGAGGAGGAGCTGTAATTCGAGGCCCGCTCTGTCATTCTCCATCCCCTCAGCAGCCCCTCTCTCCTTGCAGCTCCCTTTTGTTAGTAGGAATCCGCTCTGCCAATAGGCGGAGACGAGAAATGGCAGACGAAGGAAAGGGGGGCGGGGAGTTTAGGAGTGAGATCACTTCCTGTTTTCTCTCCCTTGCCATTTGTGTATATGTGTACAAGTGGGAGTGTCTGAGGGATTTTGAAGCATTTCTGCTAGGGTCTCTGCCTCAACCAAACATCCTGTCTGCTCAGCTTCACCAACCGATCTGAGTTAGGCGCCTGTGTGCTGCTCTGATTGGCTCAGAGACGCAGAGAGGGGGGAAAACTGAGAGAGGCAGTTCTGTTCTCTTTGTACACTTATCCACACTGTGAAGCTGAAAGAGTCCGAGGAGAGGAGAGAATGTGTCCGGCCAAACCAACTCTTCCTTTCACCAGGATCCTGCTTTAACCAGGAGCTCTTGATCAGCTGCTGTGGGCTGAACCTCACTCTCCTGATACTTGGAGAGGGGGGTTGGTGATGACCTATTCTCTTCGGGGGAATGTTTTGACAGGAGCTTACCCAAAAGATCCGTGGCTACCAGGAGCAGATCGCTTCGCTCCACTCCAAGTGCAAGATGCTGACAGTGAAGGCCAAGCACGCCACCATGCTGCTGACCGTCACCGAGGTGGAGGGCCTGTCGGACGGCATGGAGGAGCTGAGCGATGAGGAGCTGGCCGGCGTCGTGGGAAACACCGGCTCAGCTGCCAGCAAGCAGCTTCCAGCCCACCCCTCTGTCGTTATGGTGAGTATGAAAGCTTTAATATGGTTTGCTCTGTGAGGAAAGGTTTTTTTCCCCCAAGATGACTATGCAAAATGCTCTTAAACTATTAAAATATTTGCAGTGCTACCACTGCAAATATTTTAATAGTGACTATGCTAAATTACAGTTTGAAAAGATAGTTGGTTGGTAATTTGCTTCAGATACGCTCCTTCAACTCTTTCATGGATTTAGGATCCATTAGTTGTTTCAGTTTCAAACCATCTGTTGCAGAACTCCTTAACCTTCTTGTCAATAAAAATATTTTATTTTTTCAACTCTACGTTTCCAGTGGATAGTGACAGAGAGAGGGCAAAGGGCAAGAGTCTTCTGATAATAAAAATAGAGCTTTGTTTTGGAATGTGTTAATGCAGTGGAAGGTGCACTGCTAAGGGTAGGGGGAACCTTAAGAAATGGGATTCAGCATTAATATTCCTAATATACCTTTTTAGATACCTAAAAATTTGCACAATATGAAGGGGAAAAAAAATCTGTTTTCGCTTATTTCTTATTTCTGTTGCACGAACACTTTGCATTCTCTCTTCCTTTAACTTCACATTAGCCTGAGTTTGAGTGCCTGAGCAGAGGAATATTTGTTTTTCTTTTTTAATTGCTCTTCTCCGTTTTTTTCTGCGTGTTTCTCAGACGTTCAGATTTCTTTGCTTCCTTGCCTTGTCACTGTTGTTTTGAAGTGTTTAGTCTCCACAGGCCAGGAAACAGGATATGACTGAATCCAAGTATGTGTGAAAGCAGTACATGAACAGCTTTCATGTCTGGTACTGCTGGTGACTGGAGGTGCAGTTACACCATAAGCTTTTTTCTCCATAAGCTGTTGAACATTGCTGTGCTTATTTTAGTCATTCTCATTGTATGAAACAGTTGAAATGCCTGTGCTCCAATGCAGTCGGTTGCTTTTCATTGCATCATAAAGCCCGGGCAAGACAAAAAAACAACAAAAAAAAAAAAAACATCCTTTGATTGTGCTGATGTCCTGAGTCAGTAGGCTGAGTTATGTATGCTTGGCTCACATTTCAACTCTGCCCCTCTACTGAAGCATGCAAGCACGCTGGAAACTGCACTGCTTCTCGGGCAACTGCTACTGCTTTATTCTCCTTGTCCCTGTTAGCTACTGTAAGCTAAGCTTTAGGCATTTTTGATCAAAGATAACTTTAACGTATTGCATCAAATAACATGTGTAAAGGGCACGTGTTTCTGCAGAAAAAGAGGCTTCTGCGGTTCTGAAACCGTTACTCTACAGTATGTGGGTGTGTGGTGTGAACAGTCACCGTGTGTATACCTACAGCGTGTGTCAGCTTCCGGGTGGAGGCCATTCCTTTACCCTGTTCTGTATCCTCAGTCATTTTCCCTGGGATCTGGTGTGTGAAGACATACTGCAGTGTTTGATTTCAATACCAGTAATCTGATCATATCAGTGTGATATTTAAGTACTCTCTACCTAATTAATCAGCAAGAGAATTACTCCTTGCAAAGCCTAACGTGCCCTACCCTGTTAATTTTTATGCTTTCTCTTTATCTCCCTCTTTGTTTTTACCTCTCTCCCCTCTTTTGATGTGGCTCTTTTCTGTTGTTTCCCCTCTCCCCCGTTCTTCCGTCGCATGCTTTTGTTTCATGTGTTTGTTTTTTGGTGTGCGGTTGCGTATATGTGGTCAGATGACAGCCGGGCGCTGCCACACGCTCCTCTCCCCCGTGACAGAGGAGTCAGGGGAGGAGGGCACCAACAGCGAGGTCTCCTCTCCCCCTGCCTGCCGCTCCCCCTCTCCGGGGGCTAACGCTGCTGACATTCCTCTTAACCAGGTACTCGCAAATCCCACCCCGGTAATCGTCATCCTGCCCAGCTTCCATTACTGACCAACCACCATTTGTTTAAGATGCAACTTCAAAAACATTTGAAACCCCTTTAGGATAAAAAGTGTGTAAATGTCCATTTTAATGGCTCATCAATGGGGGTTTATATATAAACAGGTGAAAAGCACAGCCTTCAGCTTGTTTTAGAATATCAAAGGGATGACTCAGAAGTTTTTAAGTGAGGTTCACAAAGTACTTAATATCTTACTTGGAGTTAATAACTCCCTTATTTCTTCTTATTTCTGATTTCTTCATTTATCATAAATCCAGATTAGTTGTTCCTGGAAGCTAAAGCTAACTCTGAAAGGAACCTAAACCAAAGTGGACTTCTGCCATCTTATAATAATTACAATTTTAAAAATCATCATAGCAGATGATACAAATATTGTTTTATGAGAATTTAAACATTGCATTTGGCAGTTATTTACAGAGAAGCTTGTGATTATTTATATAGGAGGTTTTAGGCAGTGTGTCACCAGGTATCTTCCTGTGTGAAATGTGTACAGACAGTGGAACAAATAAAGTATTTTTAGTGAGAGTGACTACCTAATAGAAATGTTAGGAAGTGTACAAATGTATAAATTACCACACTTATATAGGATATTTTTGTTTCTTACTCTGCCATTTCTGTTAGCTAGTTACAACCACTTTACATATATTTTTTTCTCAGTACGTGTTTCACGTAGGTAGATAACTGGTGGTGCACTGCCTCCTACCACCATTTCCAGTGTAAATCATTTGCTTTTTGCCAAAGTCAACATAGCAAGAGTTTCACTCAGACCCAGCTTTATTATTCAAATTCACATGTTAAGAACAATACAGCGTTTCTCAAGTATCTTGAAATGCAAAAATATAAAATAATAAAGTACAATATAAATCACATCTTGGACAAATGTACAACACTGCTCAGTATGTTGCGAGAAAACAGCAGCAACTTAAGGTAGTAGGTGCACATTTCAAAACGAAATATTCATTTGTAACAGTTGTTTTTAAGGTGCATCGTGTTGCAGTGTTTTTGGCTGTGGAGTATCTTAGCCATCAGACGACATCTGGTTAGAAGCCGTTTCTGAGTCTGGACATTCTCCTCCTGTCTAAGGGGAGGAAGGTGATGATAACAACATCTATGATATTTTTGAGATTGCAGTTGTTTTAAAAGTCTAGACATCTGCTTTGTCTTGGTTCCTCTCTGACTTTTTAACCTGGATTTATACTAAATAAAGAAGAATGAGGAATGTTATTGCAAATAGGTTGTTTTTAAACCAGCTTACCGGCTGGGTTTTAAAAATGACGACTATAAAAACCCTTAATATGTGAGTCGTAAAGATGGACATGTTTTTTTTTTCTGCATCCATCCTTTTTCTCTGTTCTACAACTTGACATCCATCATCAACACAGTGGGTGTTTGATTCAACTGTAGAAAAACTGCTGCGTCTTTCTTCATTTATTATATCAGCATTGTGTTTTATACCTGTTTTGCCTAATATTTATTTTTTGCTGTCTGTGTTTTGCTGTAACAAGGCTGAGAATTAGACCCAATATGTCATTAGGACTGCAGTTGTATTTTTCTGTTCGTTCATTATCTATAATATTCAGTTTCTGGGGCATTTCTGAACCAAGCAGCTGACAGAAGAAGAACGATGAGGTCAATAATAAGGTAGTAGGCAATTTGAAAAATGACAGCAGGAAAGTGTCATGACTGTAACCTCATCTAATGAGACCATGGCAGGAAGCTGCTTAAACAACAGGAAAGACACAGACAGATTTACCTCACATGTCATGCACCAAGGTTGTTCCTGTTGTCTTACATTTTCACAAATACTCCCTTTGTGTTTGCATAACCGTATCCACTAACCATTAACTTGTGCCTTGAGTTTGGTTAAGTTTCTGCCATTGAAATGTGTAGACTTGTAAAGCTTTAGTTATCTGTTCAAAGTTATTGATGTATTTTTCACAAAATGTCTGTTAAAATCTGTTGTTGAGTGTATGTTTAGGAACATGAGAACACATTGTAATAAATATATAACACCATATAGTACCACATATAACTGTGTTTGCTGTGTCATTGTGCCATAGGGTCGGGGTGCTCTAAGCAGAGCGCCACTCCAGGAGCTGTACGACCCGTCAATGGAGACGAGTGCTGCTAACTTGGACGACCTACAGAGATCCTGGGAAACACTCAAGAATGTGGTATGGGAAATCTTCAGCTTCATTTAGCTGGATATAATCAAATATGGACATGACTAATTCTCTTCTATGCCACAAACTGGGAACACATTTCAACACATCTAAAGTTGGTGATTATGGAACTAGATGATGATTTAACAAAGGTTTATGCATTGAAAAGCATAACTTTATAGCTAATAACAGTGGCTATTACTGTCTCACCATTCTGAGCTATTACTAAAATATAGTAATAACAGATCCTTGAAACTTACTAAAATAAAACATCTTAAACTTAAAGTTAAATTCATAGGATTCAAATTTAGAAACTCAACCTTTATTAAATACTTTCATTCAGTAGAGAGAAAAAAAAAATACCGTATCAAGCCATAATTTTTAAAATAAATTCATCTATGTCACTAATATTGGGACAATAGAATAAATGTAACTTGATTATTTGTGATCAGTTTCTGGTAACTTTTACATTTTAATTAATGCATGACTGTGTTTTTTTGTGTTATAAATATGACATATCACAGAATCCTGTTTTCTTTTACCTTCTTCAAAATGGGAAAGACAAGAGGACATTACGTTCAAGTGAGGCAGATATCTATTGAGCTTTACAGGTCAGGAAATGGCTACAAGAAAATGGCTACTCATGTAAACTTGATTATATCTAAAGTAATAGCAATATTAGAAAGTTTAAAAACCAGAACTTGAACAAACAAGGTGAGTCGAGGAGCCATATTTTCTGTTTTTGCCCACACAAACAGTGAGCAAGATATAAAGGAGATAAAAATAAATTTTAGCGTGAACTGTGAAAGAACTGTCACAAAGAGTGGGATCTTGAAGTCACAAAATCTCCAAACCATTACTGATAGTATTTTTTTTTTTTTTCCAACCTGTTTATTGGGAGGATTGGACAAGTAGATTTTGCTAAATACTACTGTGATGTCAAATGGACTATATGCTTTGTTCAGATGTGAAAAAGATTGAGCTTTTCAGCTGCAAACAATATGAGTGGGTCAGGTGTAAAACAAAGCATAAATGTGTTGAAAAGCACCTCATGCTCACTGTTGATTACGGTGGAGGATCTGTGATACTGTGGGCCTGTTTCTTTTTCAAAGTTTCATTGGAAACGTGTTCAAGTGCAGGTCATCAAGGAATTTAAAATAAAAATCTGGTTGTCCTTGCCAGAAAACTAAAAATGGGTTGTCGCTTGGTGTTTTAACTGGATAATAACTAAACATAACACCAAATCAACACAGAAATGGTGACACAAAGTCAACCTCCTTCCATCTCAGTCCACAGACCCAAATTCTTTAGAAACCATTTGAGCTGAAATGATTTCATCAACAGGGATTTCAAAAAATTAAAATAAAAAATTATTATAGTGGATTTCTGTTCACTTATTTAAAGGTAATGTTTTTTTTCTTAACTTAATCCTAAACTTTTTGCCCTTGTTTATCTCTTTCCACAGATAAGTGAGAAGCAGAAGAGCCTGTATGAAGCCCTGGAGAGGCAGCAACACTATCAGGAATCCCTCCAGTCCATTTCCACCAAGATGGAGTCGATCGAAGGGGCACTGAACGAGGGCCTGGAACCTAACAAGACTCCTGAGAGCCAAATGGCAGCCCACCAGGTTGGAAAGAAATATTTGGTTCATGCCTCACTCGTTGAAATCCTAAAAAAGCAAAATGCAGTGGAGAAATTATTGTGGATTTTGTGAGAAAACAAAGATGGTTGAAAAACAAGATGGGTATGTGAAATCAGAATGATTAAAGAGATTGATTTTGCACTTGGAAGTGCAATGGTTGCTCAGACCGCATGGCACCATTCTCTATTGCTATGCCAACATCACAGCTACAGCAGACAGTTTGTTTTCATGACACTGCTGCTGGGCAGTTCTCTCCCTGCTTTCTCACTGTCGTCCTTCCTTCATTAATTCCCATCAGTCTTTCAGATTCTCACATTTCTCTTTCATCATCTGTGCAGGCTCTCATGGATGAGATCCTAATGCTGCAGGATGAGATCGGTGAGCTGCAGACCTGTTTCTCTGAAGAACTGGCAGACATCGACAGCGATGGGAAGGCTGGGGACCAAATGGCCCTGCGGTCCACTCTAACCGTGCTGGGAGAACGGATGGCCACTATTCGCATGAAGGCGTCTGGAAAACGGCAGCTGTTGGAGGTAAACACCAGAAAATCTTCCTGCATATATTTTTATTTGTAAAGTATGTGCTCTAATCCTTACCTGGAAATCCTACATGTTTCATGTTTTGGCCTCTGTAGGAGAAACTGAGTGAGCAGCTTGAGGAGCAGCGACAAGAGCAGGCGCTGCAGCGGTACCACAGCGAGGCAGAAGAGCTGGACCACTGGCTGCTCAGCACTCGTGCCACTCTCAGCACTGCTCTTCAGCCCCAAAATGAAGACATGGACATGGAGGAGCAGCTCATCGACTGTCAGGTCAGACTGACATTTCTCCCCTCTTCAAATCAATATGTTTTGGACAGTATGAAAAAGTCTGTACTTGATTTTGTTCAGGGTTATAGGAATAATTTTCTGCTTTTTTGCTCTTCTGCTTTTTGCTGTATTTCCCTCCTTCCTGAAGGAAAAAAATATTTTAAATTCTGGTAATAGATTAGGATTTGCTTTCCTATGTTTATTAGAGAGCTAACTGTAACAAGATAAACCATCTGACTTCACTGTTCCAGAAATAGCATCTTTCCATTGTTTCATTCACCTGGTATGATGTTCCAGTTACTATTTTAGTCCAGCCTAAACTGCTAAATTAAAAGAACTTTCTCCAAATTAGGATAATGTATGAACTTTGCTGAACATTGTTCCTCCTCTTCTCCATGTTTCTTCTGAAACAACACCTTTCAACACTTAAAAGGAGATTATTTTATTATGCATATTATGCATATTTGCATGCATAATGCATGAGACTATTGTGAGTTTTAACAAAACCAAAGCTGTTCTGCAGCTGAGGCAAAAGAAATCAACATTTTGAAGTGTGTTTGTAGCAGCTGAGAAAGATTAAGCTGATTATAGCTCACATATGTCTCCTGCGGTGCTCAGTTCCAAAGGTCTAAAAAAAAAAACGTCCAGATTAGTAGCTTCAGGATAAATCTACTTTGATGGCAAGACACTGAATATTATAAGATATAAGTGTAAAGAAATATGGTGGAGTGACCCATGCAGGGATTTAACAGCTAAATGATAAATTAATCAAGTTATATAATAAAATACATGTTTTATTTATTCTCACTGGCTGTTCATTAAAAATAAATGCTGTTCATTATTAAATGAACAACAGTCTGTTTTATTAAACTGTTCATTTAAAAACTATTTCAGCTGATACTGTCATGGTTTAGTGCTGAAATACTTTAAACCTTTGAGTACTCACTGTTCTTTACTGAAACGGTTTTCACCTTGCTTCAGAATAATGCATAAACCTTAGCAAATATAAACTCACCTAGCAGGTTTTTCCATTCTAGTATTTTTAGTAGATCCAGTGTGTTATTATTTTCTCAACTACAACTCTTGTGCTTTCAGAACATGCTCTTTGAGATCGAGCAGAAAGTTTCCTACCTCTCAGAGCTGTCCGTCCACAGTGAAAGCTTGCTGTTGGAGGGTCGCGCCGAAACTAAGGAAGAGGCGGAGCAGCTGACCCTCAAACTGCGCTCCCTCAAAGACAGCCTGCTGGAGTTGCAGCAGATGCTGCAGGACAAGCAGGTTGATATACAGGTGAGATCAGAAACTATATATTCTGCTTGACCTCCTTTCCTTCTCCTTTTTGTGGCTTATTTCTCATGCTTAGCAGCCTTACACTGAGCTGCGTCACACAGTCAATGGTCGTATTATACAGAAAGCTCAAAAGGTCATTCATTCTTTTCAGACAAGTCCATTGTTTCCCTCTATAGAACAACAGCAGCCTGTGTTTCATAGTGTGCCTCAAACAAAAGGATGCTAACTCCTCACATGCGAACACTAAATGCTAAACATCAGGTCTGTTTTTGATGACACAACATGACCTCTTTGCTTTATTTGAAGAAAAACAAGAATTATTCTAAAACCCTTCCCACATGAAAAAAAAAAATAAATAAATAAAACCAAACACCAAAGACACTGTCCTTTATAATATTCCCTAATCAGTAAATTGCAACCCAAAAATAACAACCTAGTATAATAGTAGTTACCTTTGTTTTGTTTTTTTGTCGTACCCGGTTTTTATTTTTTGGTACTTCACTACACGAACTTGATGATTTGTTGAAACGTTTATGTAACAGTGCCACTGGCCTTCCTCCTGCCACTAAAATGACAACATTTACAGCTGGAGACTGTTTTGTGAAACATATTTATCCCATGTATATCCCCCCACCTCCCACAGGGTTCATTACAGGAGCAGGAGGACAGTGAGCCAGACTCCTCTCTGTCACAGAGTCCAAATGTCCAGGACTGGTTGTCTCAGGCCCGCTCGACACGCTGTCAGCAGGACCAAGACAACCGGCTGAGACAGAGGGTAAAGCAATCTCCGTGGATTTTATTTCATATTGATCAAACCTCATGTCTTTGAAACTTCTTGAAAATCGGTTTAATAATAGAAATAAAATTGATCTGTAAAATAATCTGATATATTTCAGGAGCTGCAGGAGCAAGTGGAGGAGCAGAGGAAGCTGCTGCAGTCTGTAGCCAGTGTCGGGGAGGAGTTGTTCAATCAGCACGGGACAACTAATGGGGACAGGTGCTTTGATTTATATCTGGATCAGTGCTGTACTTAAACCAACTCTACAGATTAGTTGGTAAAGATGTGTAAAAAGCTGTAAAAAAAGATTCATCTTTTACTGTTCTACCATCCTTTTATTTGAGAACATTTATTGGGAGGGAATACAATGTAAAGAAATAATTGTAAATTCCCAACGTCAATACCCCTCCTGTTAACCCTTACTGCAACCCCTTTTTGCCACTAGAACAGCACTTGGTTTTTTCCTATAACATTTAACAGGGTTGGAGCAGACACACAGAGAGATTTGTGACGCATCCTCTTTGCTCAACCTCTTTAAATCCTCCAGAGTACAGAGTTTTCTGTAATGATACCTGCTGTTCAGCTCACCACACAACGCTAGAGGATTTAAGTTTGGTAACTGAAATGGCCAAAGAAGAAGGTTGATTCTCTGTCTGGTGAACGATTTCTGTGTTGACTTGATCATATGTTTTGGATCATTCTTCTGCTGAAAGACTTGATGAAGACAGATTTTCTGGTATCTGACAGAAAACTTTTTTTTTTTAATCACATTTTTTGTTTACTTTCACATCAATTCCACCTGGAGTGTTTATTGCAGAAACGTCCCATCTGAATAAATCACACCGTTCCAGCTGAAGTCTTTGTGAAGTTTAGCTCCACTTGTTTATGTTTGTGATGGTTGGACAGAAACGTTTAGACAGTCATAATTATACATAAAAAGATCCAGTTATATTTATGTTATAGGAATTACAATTAATACGTGTAGATATTTTTCAGTTAATACCATCCACATTTTAAAAAGTAATTTATAAGGTGTTAGATTGTACAACATTTTTTTTGCATTGTCATACGATACAGAGGAGATATGCTAGTATTTCATAAAAACCTTCTTCCCACAGTGAGGAGTCTGTCCCTGGTGGAGTGCTGCTGGAGACTGAAACCTTGTCTCCTCTGGACCAACTGAGGCAAAGATGGGAAAACCTGAATAAAGATCAGAGCACAAAGCTACAGCTCTCCCTCAGCTCCCTGGAAAAAGACCAGCTGAGTCCGGTATGCACGCCAGGCATTGTGGGTTTCTGTTTTCTGTGGTATTTTGAAAAAAAAAAAAAACAAGTGACTTGTTTTTATAGCTAGGAGGTGATTACATTAAAATTGTGTGTCTATGTCCAGGTGCTTCACCGATCCCGTCTGTCTAGTCCAAATGTAGTTTTGAGGAGCGAGGCTCCCAACCAGGACCCTGGGTCTCCCAGGGGATTGTTTGAAGCCTGCTGCCAAATTCTAGAAAGAATTAGAGAAGAGGTAAACATCTAATATTTCTATTTTTATCTCTTTCCACTTCAAATATCTTCAGATAATTTCTGTCTTAATTAGAAAATAAAAGCCTTCATTACTGACTGCCTAAACCACATAGTCATTTCTGTTCTTCACCACAGGCAGCAGGCAGTGACATTAAGCTCGCAGCATCATTTGGATCAGAAAGAGTCCAGCAGGATCTGTATGCTGCAGTATCTGCAGCCTCCACCTGGTTGGATTCAGCAGAGAATCACCTGCTTTCTGGTTCTGTGCTGCTGTCTGAGGATACAGAGTCTCAACTTGCAAACCTGGAGGTAGATAAAAAAAACAAAAAAAAAACCACACACAATCCGGCTAGACTTTATGTCCTACAAGTATGTTTTAGTGTGCGCATTAGAATGCAATAAAGGCACACTCTCTAAGCTGATCAACTTTACATTTCTGTATAGGCTCTGAGTAAACAGCTAAAAGAGATAACAAGACAGGTGAACCAGAGCAGAGATCTACTGGGAGGAGGAATAGGCCGGCTGTGTGGAGGAGAAGAGTGGGCCCTGATGGAGGACACGTTGGAGGGCCTCCAGGAGCGGATGGGCCTCCTGGACTCTGCTCTAGAACAACATTGTGAAGGCATGAGAGACGCGCTGCAGGAACACTCTGCTTTCCAGGTCTGTAGCACCAGAAAACAGGAATGCATATGTGTATTGCTTATCTGTAACATTTTTTCCTGTTTTGTGTTTTTCAGAGTGAACTGAGAATGATGTTCACAGCTCTGACTGAAAGTAAACATCAGTTACTACAAAAGATGGTTGGGACAACAGACAGACCTGCATCCAAACAGTTAGAGGTACATTTCCAATTGGATGTACTAGGGAAAAAAAGTACAATAAAGGAGGACAGCATGTTTTCATGAAGATCTTTCCATTTAATGTTTTGTGTCCCTTGCAGACATTGTCTGAGGTGGAGGACAGCCTCAGAGAGCTTGAGCAGAAAGTGACAGAGCTGAGGAGCAAAGCAGAGGGACACAGATCAAACCAAACCTCCAACCAGGAGCTGCTAAAACTACAAGTAAAACTTCTCGCTCTGCATTTTCATGTGCCACAGGGTTCCACCTGCACCATTCTTTACATTTAACACCCTGGTATGTGTTTTAAGGATGCCTATGAGGAGCTGGTGCTCATGGTGGGCTCCAGGCGGAGCAACCTGAACCACAGCTTGTCTCTGAAGGCTCAGTATGAAGCTGCGCTTCGTGATCTCACCGACTTGATCGACACTGCTCAGGACAAGATGGCTGCTGACCAGAAGATGACCGTCGCTTCTGTCATCAATGTCCAGATGTTGCTCGTCAAACACAAAGTAAGGAAAAAACATATTTTAAACTCTATTGATGTGATTATGTCTTTTGGGGGGGGGGGTTTCCGAGCAGACTGTATAACATGTTCTTCTTGAACACAGGAGTTTTTTCAGGGACTGGAATGCCATATGATCCTCACCCAGACTCTTTATGGAAAAGTGTCCAGTCTGGTTGCACAGAGGGAAAGCCAAGCCCTGGAAGAGACCATGACTTTAGCTCAAAATGTTCTAAAACAAGCCCACAGGAGGGGAGTGGAGCTAGAGGGCATTTTGGAGGTGAGAGTGATGGAGCATTTTAGAAGCAGCTATGCCTTCAGGATAACACACAGACGTGTAATTATAAAATGTGACATAAAACATCATCCTGCCTTTTCTCCATATTAGTCATGGAGCAGGCTCATGGAAGATTATAAGGCTTTGCGCAGACAGTTGGAGGCTGTAGAGTGTAGCATCCCAACTGTGGGTCTTGTTGAGGAGACAGAGGAGAGACTCCTTGAGAGAATCACTCTCTATCAGGTAAGCTCGGTTTATGCACACTAACACAAACAGGTGTGAACTTAAAACCAAATATGACTCTAAGACAGGAGTCTGCAACCTGTGGCTCTTTGGACCTTCCACAGTACCTCTTAATAACTTTAGCTAAAAATGATAAAGACCCAAATAATGTTTATAAATATAGATATAATAACAAATGCTGATTGTAGCAGTTTTCCAATTTTTCATGGAACAATTGCATTCCAAAACATGAATGAGACTAAAAGTAACAGTGATGTATTTTTTTTTTTTAATCTATTTTTCTTGTCATTAGGTTGGAAACTTTGTGCTTTTTAAAAATAATTTTCCACAAAAATCAAAATCCTATAGAAGAAAACATATCAATCCTAAGAGCAAAAATTACTCTTAGGATTGTAAAGGTTACAGGTCCCTGGTGTGGGAGAACCTAATTGTTATTTAATTGACCAGCTTACTCTTTCACAGCGTCTGAAGGCGAGCCTCACAGAACATCAGCCCCAGCTGTACCAGGTTCTGGAGGAGGGTAAGAGGCTTCTTCTGTCTGTCAGCTGCTCAGACCTGGAGAACCAGCTCACACAGCTGGGAGAACACTGGCTCTCCTCCACAACTAAGGTCAACAAAGAACTGCATCGTCTCGACTCGACACTCAAACACTGGAGCAGGTCTGGATCTATTGTCACACAGCTCTTGGAAGAGCATTTGTACCGCTTCAAATTTTCCGTGTTTTGTCACTTTACAACACAAACTTCATTGTATTTTACTGGGATTTTATGTGGCAGACAAACACAAAGTAGTGCTGAATTGTGGTGTTAAAGAAAAAGCACCTCTGGTTTTCAAGAAAAAAAGTAATCTGAAAAGTGTGGCGTGTATTTGTATGTATATTGTAGAACCACTTTTACCTGGATTTACAGCTGCAAGTCTTTTTGAACATGTCTCTACCCGCTTTGTACATCTGCTAACTGAAAGGTTTGTCCATTTTTCTCAGTCAGGTTGGATGTTGAGCATCTTGCCACTGATTCTCAATGGCAAACCTGTGCACCAAGACACATGCATAGCTACCCAAAAAGTTCACTTTTGGTCACATCTAACCAGAACACGTTCTTCTTCTAAATGTTTGCTGAGTACCCAACATGGCTTAGGGCAATCTGTAAACTGGTATTCTTAGAATCTTCTTTCTGCAGTGGCTTTTTTTTAGTTTTATTTTATTTTGATCATGATTTTATTTATGGCTCTAATGGTAAACAAGGCTGAATACAAATACTTTTTTGGGATTTTTTAGTGAAAGATGTTGAAAACCATTTTCTGTCTACAACTAGACACTAGTTTGTGTTGGATTAACATGTCCCAAACCAGTTATTTGTGGCTGTAATGTGCAAAGTTCAAGGCATACAAATAAGCGTGATGAGTGTTCTCTTACATCCTTTTTTCGTTTTTACATTAAAGGTACCAGAGTGAATCAGCAGAGCTGAGGCACTGGCTGCAATCTGCCCTTGACAGGCTGGAGTTCTGGACAACCCAGTCAGTGACGGTACCTCAGGAGCTGGAGACTGTTAGAGACCACCTCTCAGCCTTCCTGGTCAGTCAGGTTCTCACATCAACACCAAAAATATACAACACTTTCTGGTAAGTTTAATGAATCTGTTTGAGCTCCGGTTTGGATGTTTCTTAACTCTTGCAGGAGTTTTCAAAAGAGGTGGATGCTAAGTCGTCGTTACGTTCGTCTGTGCTGAGCACAGGCAACCAGCTTCTGCGACTGAAAAGAGTTGACACTGCTGGCCTAAGGACAGCGATGGGCCAGGTTGACACTCAGTGGGCTGAGCTGCTCACACGTATCCCCGTAGTGCAAGAGAAACTGCATCAGGTTTGAGAATAGTTGCATGTCATAGGGCTGATTGTATTTCTAGCAACATTCCAAATTAATTACTGTTTCTTGTTTTTCTGCACTCCTATTAACGCTCTACTCTTGTTTTCTAGTTACAAATGGAAAAGCTTGCATCAAGGCATGCTATCACAGAACTGATGAGCTGGATCACCCTAATGGAGACCATCATAGAGGAAGATCAGGACAAGATAATGGGGGCTGTAGGTTCAGACGTGGTCCAGAACTTTTTGCAGAAGTACAAGGTATGCCTTGTATGTCATCTCTAAGTTGTGAAATGCTTTTAAACCTCCCTCCAATATTTAAACTGATTTAGTTCTTTTTCTCACAAACTCATGATGTCTCATCTTTATCTCGCAGGGTTTTGGCATAGATCTGACCTGTAAGCAGTTGACTGTTGACTTTGTAAACCAGTCAGTGCTGCAGATCAGCAGTCAGGATGTAGAAGGAAAGCGCAGTGACAAGACAGACTTTGCCGAGAAGTTGGGAGCTATGAACAGAAGATGGCAGATACTGCAGGGGCTCATCGCTGAAAAGGTAGAGTAATGTTTATGTGCGAGAAGACTATTCTGTTCTGTACCTTGTATGTCATCTCTAAGTTGTGAAATGCTTTTGGATTGTATTTTAGATTCAGATATTGGAAGGACTTTTGGAAAGTTGGTTAGATCATGAAAATGGAGTTCAGGCTTTGAAAACCTGGCTCACACTTCAGGAGGAGAAGTTAAAGAAGAAACCCAGGATAGAGGATGTGGCATCAGTGCAGAATGCACTCAAAGATTGTCAGGTTGGTGCATTATGCTCCTGTTGTACGACATCAAATTTATTTTTAAAAAGATTTATTTTAGAAGCTGATCATTGTCACAGGAGTGGGAGCAATTAGTGAAAGAAAAAGAGAAGGATCTAGAGAAAGCAGAGGAAAGAGGAAAGGCTCTAATCCAGGATAAGAAAGGAGACGCCTGTTCCGTTGTGAAGGAATCCCTTAAAGGGCTGAACCAGTCCTGGGCTCATTTGGACCACATGGTGAGCTTCTTTTATTTCACTTTGTCTCATTTGGTCAATTTTGGTCAATTTTTCCACACATATGTAAATTTTTGTTCATGTTTTCCTTACCAGATTAGTCAGATAAAGGTGAATTTGCGGTCAGTTCTGGAGCAGTGGATTCTGTACCGGCGAGCTTCAGAAGAGATTAATGGTTACCTGATGGAGGGGAGATATTCTGTGTCCAGACTGCACCTCCTTAATGGGTCTTTAGAGGCAGTACAGCAGCAGGTGGAAAGTCTAGAGGTGTGGATGGTGGAAATTGTGCTGCTCTTGTTCAGCAAAAGTGAGACATCCCTCTAAGGAATAATCTTTTTCTATGTCTGCATCACAGAGCTTGCAAGAGGAGATGGATAAACAGGAGAGCAGTTTGCGAAAGTTTGGCTCCATAACACACCAGCTGCTGACCGAGAGTCATCCATCTGTGGCTGAAACGCTCAACAGAGCCCTCCAGGATGTTAATGCCAGGTAATAATAAGAAATATCTATTTTGATCTTTTTAAGGCTAAACCATAGTTGACCTCAACTCTTTTATTCTCTATTTAAGGTGGCATCATCTACTTGAGCAGATCTCAGAGCAGCTGAGGAGCAGTAAGTCCTTGCTGGGTCTGTGGCAACGCTACAGATCATTGCACAGCCAGTGTGTTAAGGCGGTTCAGAAGCAGGAAGAACGTGCAGATCGTCTGCTGAGGAGCGCCACCGACAGAGAAATCACAGAGGAGGAGAGCAGCGCTTGGATAAAGGACTGCAATGTAAGTCAAGCAAGAACGGCACACTGTCAGAGTCCGAGTTACAGCTGGACCAACACAAAAGGATGCATGGTTTCAAAAATATATCATTGGTGTGCAGTTGTATTCAACCCTCTTTAATCTGATGCCCCTAAATAAACTCAAGTGTGAACAATTGTCTTAAGGTCACCTAATTGGTAAATAAATCTCAGATTTGTTTAATTTAAACTCAGTAATAATCTCGCTGTTCTATGCAGGCCTCAGAGGTTTGTTAGAGTACATTAGTGAGGAAGTAAACGTGGATAAATGTGTTCTGGTTAGTTGAGACAAAAAATAAAATTTTTGGACTACATACAGATATAGAAAGTTAACACTGCACATCACCATGAACACACCATACCAAGCATAAAATGTGGTGGTGGCACCATCATGCTGTTGGGATACATTTCTTCAGTAGGAAAAGGGAAGCTGGTCAGAGTAATTGGAATATGGGTCGAGCTAAACAGAAGACAATCCTGGAAGAAAACTGGTTTAAAGCTGAGAGACTTGACTTGAGACTATGGTGGATGTTTACATTTGAGCTGTTCTGAATGTACAACTAGAGCCATGGATTTAGAGACATTTCCCAAACATCTTGCAGCAAAAAGAAGTTCTACTGCATGTCAAATCAGGAGGCTTGAATACAAATGCATGCCACACTTTTTAGATTTAGATTATATCACGATTTTATGTTATAGTACATTGAATGTGTGGTTGTAATGTAACAATATTAAAAGGTTTAAGGTGTATAAACAGTTTTGCAGAGCATTGTAAGTCTGAGACTAAGACTTTTTTTTTTTTTTTTTTTTTTTTTTTTTGCTCATTCCCTCCTCTGTGAAGAATTAGGATTAGGCTCCTCAAACTCTTGTCAGCTCACTGCTGGTCTGCACAAAGCTTCTATTCCTGCAAATGAAAACCAAATTGCTGCCTGTTCTTTTGCACTGCTTGAATGTAAACTCTCTGCCCAAGCAGCACAATAGCTCTTTCAGAGTGAAGCTGCAAAGAGAAAGACAAGCCTTTGATTTACACTACAGGGATTTCTGAGCGTCATGCTGGGCGTGTCTGAGTGTAATGTCACAGTCTTAATTGTCTGAGCAGACTGTCTGAGAGAGAATCACTGATGCAGACCGTTGCTAGACAAACTATCAAGGAATTTAATGCTGTTGCAGTGGCTGTTTAAGACTGTCTCTTTCTTTGTTGTTTATCAAAAGCCAACAGAATATGTGCTTCCTGTCATACTTAAAAAAATATATATTTGAGTTCTGAGATGCTTTTCCCACCAAGATCTTGGAAGCGTACACATTAAAATGCTGTCACTTTTATTTTCTTCTCTCTTATTTTAATGTAGGATTGCCTCAATGACCAAGACTCAGTACAGCAGTCTCTCCAACAGCTGCAGGCATTAGAGGAGCAGCTGAAGAGCCAAGTTGACGCCTCCTCCTCTGCATCCCTTAAATCTGACCATCTGCAGCTCGCTCATCGTCTGGCAACACTAGAGCATGCCCTGCACAGGCAGCAAGAAGTACTGCAGGTAGGTCAGCAGGGATTGTCTGGGGTTTATTGACTATTGACCCCTGATATATGGGGGTGGGTTAAAAAGCTACGATCTTATTGTTTTTATTCACAGTGTGTCGGTCTGTTCACAGTGTGAATCCCAAGCCTGTGAGGGTTTCAGAGAGCAGCTGGATGTATTGATATGTAAGGCAAAAGAGGCAGAGGAGGTGCTGAAGGAGTCTGACCCAGTCGCTTCACCAGACCTCTCTGTGGTCCAGACATGTATAGAAAAACTCAAGGTACAAACATTGCTGTCATAACTAGAATTTATTTATTATTTGTCTTTAATGTTATTATTTATTCAGTTTCAGTTTTTTTTACCAATGTTTTTGCAGGCACACCTCCTGAAGCTAAGCAGTCTATCTCCAGACCTCGAGCGTGTCAATGAGTTGGTATATAGACTACCAGTCAGTGACAGAGATGTTAAACGAGTTCAGAATCTCAATAGATCCTGGACTGCTCACTCTGCTCACCTCACAGAGAGGTTCAGGTAACCAAAACATTTTATGTCACATTAGTTTTCTTTAGCTTTGGAAACATTTTAAAAGGGCAGTATTGTGTGTTTTCCTGGCATATAAAATCATTTTATAGCACAATCAAGTAACTACATTACCTTCAGTTGTTACAAAAATGCTGTATATTTCAAATATGACTTATAAGAAATTTGACTTCGTAATTTAACGCCTTGAAATTGGGTCTCTGTCTCTTTAAGAAAGTCCTGCGCTTTCAAACACTCCGCCTTCAGGAAGTCATAACAACATCGCTCCTTTATTAACCCTTTAACGTTTTTACCGGAGTTGCACTGAGATGTAACTCGTATTATGAGCTCAGCAAATGTGCAGTTCCACCATGTGTTTGCTAATTGCTGCTGGCGAGTCTGAAGGAGCTGAGTAGGGAAGTCGTGGGGGAGGGGTGCTCTGTGTGGCGAAAGCTCGGAAGCTTAGAAACTGCAGCTCCGAGGAAGAGCAGAATATCTGCGGGGGGAAAAAGTAAAGTTTTAAGGCCTATTTTTTTTAAGATCTTCAAAAAAGCACCCCAAAAAATCATTGATCTAGACCATGTTAGACGTTTGAGGTTTACAAAAATGTCTGGTTGATTGGAAGCCAAGTAGAGATGAGAGATGGTTTAATATGTAAACACAGTCCTACAATCCCCAACAAATTTGCAGTCTGGTTAAATAAAAGATTATTTTTATTTTACATATATTTGTTCTTTCTGTTGTCTGTTTTCTTTGTCTCCAGCAAACTTCAGTCAGTGTTGCTGCAGCAGCAGAGCTTCCTCCAGAAATGTGAAGCTTGGATGGATTTCCTTTCTCAGACTGAGCAGAAACTGGCTGCAGAGATTTCAGGCAACTACCAGAGTCTGTTGGAGCAACAAAGAGACCATGAGGTTAGATATTTCTCATGAGCCTGTTTCAGTCCCTTTAAGACTATATATACCCCTTCAACGTTTTTCAAGTTTGTTCCCATTTCAACCACAAACATCAATGTATTTGGTTGGGATTTTATGTTACAGACCAACACAGCTTTGTGTGGTTTTGGTATCCATTTGTATTCTGTGGGGAATGTCTGTGAACATTTTTAAGTGGTGCCACATATTCTCAATTGGATTTAGGTCTAGACTTTGACTAGGCTATTCTAAAGTATAAAAATACTTTGATCTGAACCATTCCATTCTACCTCTAGCTGTATATTTAGGGTTGCTGTCCTGCTGGAAGGTGAACCTCCACCCCAAGCTCAAGTCTTTTGCAGCTTCTAACAAGTTTTCTTTTAGGATGTCCTGTATTTCCCTCCATCCAATCAACTCTGATCAGCTTCCCCATCCCTGCTGAAAAAAACATGTCCACACCATGATGGTGCCACCACCATGTTTCACAGTGGATAATGGGCTTACTGTCATGTCCAGTATTCCTTTTATGACCACATATACCATTTTATTTTGGTGTTCAAAAGTTGAAAACCATGCATCATTTTCCCTCCCAATAACTATGTGCTGTTATGTAGTGTAAAATCCTAATAAAATACATTAAAGTTTGTTGTTGTAACCTGACAAAAATTTTTCAATGTTCAAGGCATATACATACTTTTGAAAGATGTTGTATGTCGTTGATTGTATGCAGTGTTTTAACGATATTCATGAACTTGCAGTTGTTCCAAGCAGAGATGTTCAGCAGGCAGCAGATCCTTTACTCCATAATCAGCGATGGCCATCGGCTGTTAGACTTGGGTCAAGTGGATGACAGGTTAATGCCACAAACACTCAATCCCAGACAGTAATTTTCCATTCATGTAGTAAAATCTCACTTAGTGTTGTCACTTTTTTCCTGCAACAGTGATGACTTTAGTGTGAAACTGGCTCTGCTGAGCAATCAGTGGCAGTGTGTTGTGAGGCGGGCTCAGCAGCGGAGAGGCATCATCGACAGCCTGGTGCGACAGTGGCAGAACTACCAGGAGATGTCAGAGAGGCTGCGACGGTGGCCGCAGGACGTGACTCGTGATCCAGACGTACATCA
Source organism: Anableps anableps (assembly GCA_014839685.1). Lineage (NCBI taxonomy): Eukaryota > Metazoa > Chordata > Actinopteri > Cyprinodontiformes > Anablepidae > Anableps > Anableps anableps. Next base: position 18,706,324 of record CM026086.1, on the reverse strand, counting down.
GCCAGGAGAACCAGTGGCACTACAGGAGGCCCGAAGCCAGTTGGGTCAGATACAAGTAAGTCATTGATTTAATAATCTGTTCTATTAATGGTGCTCAGACTTTCTCTTCTAAAGTTATACTATATTTTCTCAAATGTCTACAGGAGTTTGCATCTCTGAAATACAACAGAAAAGTGCAGAGCTTTAAGTTTTAAGTTGTCCTAAATGGACTCCTTAGAGAAATGCAGATCAGATCTAAACCCTGCACTAATAAACCTTTATCTTGTCTCCAACCTTAGGGTCCCTTAGTTAACTTGAACCTGCTCTGTCCTCTGTCTCTGTCCCTGCTCCTCCAGCTCAGGGAGCGAGTGCTTCAGAGGCAGCAAGGAGTCTACATCCTGACGGTGGAGGCCGGCAGGAGCCTGCTGCTGTCGGCTGACGCCAGGGCAGAGTCCACTCTGCAGACGGAGCTCATGGAGATCCATGACAGATGGAAGCATGCCCACGACCGCCTAAATGAGCAGAAGAAGGAGCTGCACGGCTTGCTTAAGGTCCGGAATCAGAAATAAAAACAGTGACGCTTCATTTTGCTTGATATCATGATTGCTTTATAGAATATGCTTTACAAGCTATGCTATGATATAAGATACCAATCTTACAGGTTATACAGTCACAGATGTTGTAAGCTGTGTATTCAACATGCTTCAGTGTGGAGGTGCAGTTACACCTCTCAGAGATCAATCAGCCAGCCTCTTTTTTCCGAGGGTCTCTGTCATTGTCCTTGTCTTTGGTCTAACTTTGTCCTCAAGGATTGCACATGAAGTGCACTGGTGCACCAGTACCACTCACTGTGAAGCAGCCTCACATTATCACATCTGCTCCTCTGTACCTGACAGGTGGTACAATGTTAAGTTTGGAAGCCTGATTTCTCCAAATGGCTCATTATGTTGTCTGTCAACCATGTGGGTCTTTACAAATTTCTGTCCAAGTTGAAGTTGCTGATTTTTAAGCAGGGTCTTCCTTTTTGGTTGGCACCCTCTCTGTCCATCGTGATATTAAACTCACTTCACTGTGGACATTGACACTGGTGTCCAGTATCTTTCTGTTTGAGACACACTTGCGAATTTGACTTCCTGTCATCCCTCTCTGACTCGATGATCCCACTAAATAGAAAAAGCAAACTATCTACAAGCCTTTGTAATGGTTCAAGCCACAAGCTGTACCAATTCTGATAACAGAAAAGGTCAAATATCCGGGAGAAATTATGGAAGAAACTTGTTTATGTCTACAAAATCGTTTCTCTGCAACTTTCCAAGGGAGGATGATTAATATTCATGCCAGTGATGGGTGCATGTTATCTTCTGACTGGAGCTACATAACATTTCTTCTTTTTTTATTTAACTGTGATTGTTGATTCAGGTTTTTCTGAGCTGAATTGGTAACCATGTTTGTTTAATTCCTCATTAGACTACTTTAAAAATAGCGATAGACTAATCTGTTTGGAGCAGAATTACCTTCTTTTGTTATTTAACTCTCTTAATTCCCCACTTTGTTTGCTGTAATAGTCCTGTGTCATTCTTTTCATGCTAGCATTTGCTTGGAGTGCAGTTTGTTGATGCTGCTGATAAAGAGGCAGGAATAATTCATAACTTCTCTGAGTATCCTGTGGCTTGTGTGTTTGTGTGTGGATGTGGATGTTGGTTTTCTGCTCTAATTCTTGCAGTGTGTGTTTGTGTAGAACTGGGAGCTATGCGAGAAGGGCATCGACGTGTCGCTGGAGAAGCTGCGGGCCTTTAAGAGAAAGCTGTCGGTGCCACTCCCGGAGCATCATGAGGAACTGCACTCTGAGCAAATCAGGTGCAAGGTGAGGACACATTGTCTCCTTTTCTCTCAATTTATATTTATATTTTCTTCTTTCATTTCTCTTTTTCTTTCGCTAAACACATGTTGTTAGTCTCTTTTTACACACATACTCTCACATGTCCTCTTGTTACCTCTTTAATCCGACCGTCGGGACAAACAGATAAACAGACAGGCAGAAAAAAACTTTATCCGTTTGTAATCGTGTGACCTTGCATGTATTTAATCGAATTGCTTTTATTTTTGATTAGTGACCTTGTTTTTCTAATCTTTAGTACATTTTTAAATCAAGTTTTTGTCACTGTACCAAAAAATATAAAATAATTAATGTCTTTTTTTATCTGGTCGTGCAGAATTAAACTGTTTCTTTTGTAAAAATCAAAGATGTCTGGCTCTTGTTCAGCCAGTGGGCAATATCTGCAGTCATGTTTGATGCATGGCACGTCCTCAGCTCCTCAGGGGAGGAGGAGGAATGTGTGTGCAGCAGCACATAGCATCAGCTGAGGAGCGAAAGAGAGAGAGGGGGCGGGGAGGAAGAAAGGGAGTGATTGCGTGAGCAGGAGAGAGAAAGAAAGAGAGAGCATCCCTGGTTCTGTGGGGGTGAATGTGCTTCCTTTTATGCATGTGTTACGTAATGGAGACATTCTCTGGGTCCACAAATGATTATAGCACAGCAGAACCGTCACAGTGACGAGGGAGGAGGAGGACGTACAAGGTTAGAAAGCTCTGTTGCCGTGTCCTGCTTTAGCTCTTGAATGTAGAGATTTCATTTCAACTTAAGGTTAGATGCTGCTGTGCAAAAATCTAAATTCGTCGTCGGTTTTATGTTTTGTGGTTTGTCACTGGTTCTGGTAAAGCTACCGCTGAGAGTCTTTGCTCGGGGGGGATTCTGGCTGCTGATGATGAATAAATCCTCAAAACACAGGCAGGTCTCCACCAATTGCTTTGCTTGTCTATTTTTCTACCATGGATTCAGGAGCTGGAGAGCAGTGTGGAAGGATGGACTGATGACCTTACTTCCTTGTTCCTGCTGAGGGATTCCTTGGAGGGTTTGGTCAGCAAAGATGATGTCACAGTCTTACAGGAACGCCTGCAGCTGCTGCGGCGCCAATGGGAGGAGGTTTGCCACCAGGTAAGATGCACACAACAAACAACAGCACTTTCATTTAATCTATCGAATTAAAAAGCTATGAGTAACTTTAATTAATTTCTACTTTGGGATGCTCTTGTTTAAAACAGCTTTTTAATTAAAATACAATTAAAAGCTACAACAAATGAATATATCTTGAGCTGAATATTCAATGAGTCAAGTGAGAGAGGTGCAATAGTGAAAGGTTGTTTCAAAGCATAGGAGCACTTACTTCAAAGGTTGAATCTAAAATGGGTAATTTCCAAAAGCAGTTTTCATTTTTGGCCAAATTAACATCTAGATTCCTGGTAATTAAATAATAACTAATAATAATAAAAATGACTACCAAAGGAAGCCAGCTACATTTACAAATGTGTTTGCTGTGCCGGAAATCACCATCTCAGACTTGCTGTCATTTACTATATTATACTTACCTTTGATTCTGCAAAACTGTTTAGGAAGTATATAGCAGATTCTTGTCCTAATTTAAGGGTTTATATATCTTTTTTTTTTTCAACCTGATAACAGTGAAATAAAATGGTTTTTAGACCAATATAGTCAAAAGAATTTTTTAAAAGTTAATTGAAAAGGTCCTCAAAATCATCCTTGAGGAACTCCACAGTTAACTGTATAAGAAGAGAAACGTTTCAAGGATTAAACCATGTAATGTTAAAAAGCTGTGCAGTCCTACCTGCTTTACTCTTCTCACTCTGTCTGCAGTCCCTGTCTGTCTGCATGGTCTAAAGGTTGGATCTAGAGAGGTTTGAGTAGTGTTTGATTAGTAAAGAAGATCTATAAGAGAAATGTGTTTAACTTCCTTGGCTGTGCTCACTGTTTGCAGATGATGTACATTTGAAATATTTGTGTTACGGATTAGCAGTCAAAATTTGGACATTAGGTGACCTCAAGTTGGACTTTTCAAAGGTGTCCAAACATGCTAAAAACTGAATCATATCCAAAGGAAAATTTTTAAAAACATATTATTTAGGTGTTTTTTTTTTACTAGCAGTGCTTCAAATAGCATTGTTGATAATCTAAGAGGCCTCAATGTTACAATTCTCATATTATCTCCCACAGAGAGTTTTGCTCATAAACTGAATGAAACACTGTTAGCAGTCCAGGCTTTTCCTCTGAATTGAATGATTGAGTTATTACCATCACCATCGACACATTTGCATCATGTTTGTTTAGTGGTTAACATTGCATGTATCAAAAACACTAGGTAAGCAAATTAAAGCAGCACAATATCTGAGAAGTATTCTGACCCAAAAAGATATCTGAAAGGCAGCTTTAAAGAGACAGAAGAAACGGCTGAAAAACTGTCCATGTGTAAAATAATAACGTGGGAGTATAAATATGTTTGGGTTGGTACTCTCAGTAAATTCCCATGCAAACCACTCCTTATTGGAAATAGAAAGTGATAACAGCTGTTTGCAGACCCTGAGTTCAGCTGTCCTGACTTAATCACATTTATTCTCAACACTGCAGGCGTCACAGGACCCAGTAGTGTCTCTGTGAGCTTTGTTTCACTGGAATGGGGTGTTTCGATTAGACTGAAAAAATGTTTCCAGAATTAAAGTTTAGATTATTGTAGCGGTTTCTCGAATTTAAGCATCACTTTGCTCTCTAAGAAATCCAATTCTTCCATATACATTTTTTCTGTCAGTTCATAAATTTGTGCTCTCTCTGCTTTTGTTCCCTCAGCTTTCCCTGCGCAGGCAGCAGGTGAGCGAGAAGTTGAATGAGTGGGCCGTTTTCAATGAGAAGAACAAGGAGCTGTGTGAGTGGCTCACACAGATGGAGAGCAAAGTCTCTCAGAATGGAGACATCAGTATTGAAGAGATGATTGAAAAGCTACGCAAGGTAATTTCTACTAAAAATAACTGCTACACTTTACATTTGAAGTATAATATATAAAGAGCCATAAAATGTGTTTTTCCCTCTAAAGTTTTTTTCTTTTTTTGTTGAACTTTCATGTTTCAGGTCATTATACAGATTTTAATATCAGCCATAGATAACCTGGGTAAATACAAAATCATTTATTAAGGGATTAAAGCAATGCAAATTAACCTGGTTCTATGTTTAAATTAGTCATTTAAAAAGAACTTGTTGTGCCATCACACAACTGCTATCAAGCCTTTGTGATATCTGGAAATAAACCTTTAACATCAGGAGGAGATTTGATCCACTCTTCTTTGCAAAATTGCTTAATCTGAGCCGAATTCAAGGGTTTTCGAGCATGACTGGTCTTTCTAAGGTCATCCCACAGCATCTCAATCTCAAATAAGCCTGAACTTTGATTGGGCTATTCCAAAATCTTAATTTAGTTTTTTTTTTTTTTTTTTTTTTTTTTTTTTTTTTTTTTTTAGCCTTTCAGGGGTTGACTTGTTTTTGTGCTTTAGATCATTGTCTTAAGGTCACAAACTAATAGTCAGACTCTACAGGGCAGGCAGTAAAATGTGTTTGAGCTGAAACATTAAAGTGTACTGAAAAGCAAAACAAGAAGAAAAAACACATATAATGGAAATACTTTCTCCCAGCACTGTACATAGAAATAATGGTCAGAGCATTAAGACACTTTACATAACATGAGTTACTTTGGTTTTTATCAGGACTACCAAGAGGAGATCAGTGTTGCTCAGGAAAACAAGCAGCAGCTACAAATGATGGGCGAGCGCCTGGCCAGAGCCAGCCAGGACAGCAAGGCGGCTGAGATCCAGCACAAACTCAGCAAAGTCAGTGAGCGCTGGCAGCACCTGCTGGACCTTATTGCAGCCAGGTGGGTTTACAAGACACTCATCTACTGTCTGTTAGTCAGTGAAAATCTGGGGCGAAAACCTTTTTCTCAACTCTGTTAGTGAGGGAAACTTATACTTTTTTTGGTGTTACCCTTTAACAAAGGGGAATTTTATTTCCCACAATCCTGTTGAGGCATTTCCTCAGTTCCTTACTGGGGTCACTGGGACATCCACTCTCCTGGGAGGCACACCAAGTAGAGCAATATAACATCATTAATCAAAGGTTTTCTTTTGTGACCTTTTTGTCACTTGGCATGTATTCCTGTCACAGAATGTTTTGAAAAATTTGTTGCACAAATATTCACTTTCCTTCAACTTTTCCATGTTTTATCTAATTACTACCACAAATTTCAACGTGTTGTAGTGGGATTTTATGCGACAGACCAACACAAAGTAGTGTATAACTATAAAATGGAAAAAAAATGATGTCTTGTTTTCAGATTTTAAAAAATAAATAACTAAAAGTGTGCATGAAACTAAGTTTTAGTGTTGATTCAGCTCCTGATACCCCTAAAAGAAATTCTGCACAACCAAATTCCTTCAGAAATCACCTAATTGCTAAACAAACCCCCTTTTCTGTAGTTGAATCTCATTATGAATACAGCTGTTTTATAAAGCTGTAGTTTTGTGGTTTGTTAAAGAACATTAGTGAACAAACAGCATCATGAGACCAAGGAACAAGAAACAGATTTCAGATTGTAATGTGACCAAATGCAGAAAATGTTTAAAATAACTCAGAAACCCTTAAAAGTTTAGAGGATTTATGTTTTTTCTGTTGCTTTAAATCTGTAAGCTGGGCTACAGACAAACTCCTCCTCCTGTGTTGTAAGATGACCCGACCGCAGCTTTAACTCCAACTCTCCCAGCTGCTTTCCTCAGCTGTTGCCCTCTGGGGCTGCACTGGAGGAGGAAAGAAAGCAGAGGACTGTTGCTGACCTCATGCAAGCAGCTGCACTCCCTTTGTCTTTCATATCCTCCATTTCTAGTAAACAGAATATAGTCACTATGTTGCTTTAAGTTTGCAGAAATCCACTTTTTTTTCTTTTTCAATTGGAGACAGAAAATCTAGAATTCTGTGGATACAGGAAGTTATTGCTATTTTCTTGCAAGCATGTCTTTTTTTTTTTTTTTTTTTTTTTTTTAGCAAGAATTCTATATTTGTGTTTGAGAAAGAGCCTTTACTTATGTTTACGTTCAGTCGGAGTGTAGCTAGTGTTTTATATTTCCACACAGTTCAGCTCTGCAGCACATGCTTCTGACTGTACGGCTGTTTTTAGAAACAGGCACACTTGTCACTCTCAGGCGCTTACAGACACGCACATACACACACACACACACACACACACACTGGCCTGTTTGGGGGCTTTCTTTTTTTAACCTTGGAACACAACAGTTGATAAGTCATACTTTTGTCTGCCCGCCTCTACCTGCTGCCCCAGTTCAGACAAAGTCCCATGTGGAACTTGCAGATAAACAGAGGAGCGTTTGGACACTTACTTCCTAACTTTACCATTGTCTTTGGAAATTTCGCTCCCGCCCTATGGTTTTGGATTCCGGGACTGATAATATGGCAGGATGTACCAACGAGGAGGATCTGCCAGAGTGTGACTGCGATGTCAACAGGCAGGAGGATTTTAAGATTTATGAAGGAAGAGTTTTATGCTTAATAAAAGCAAAGCTACTTATTATTGTTAAATACAGAGTTTATTAATTGTTTGAAAAGGTCTAGATTGCTTTAGGTGGGTTTTTTGGTCTTTATACATTTTTATGATTAAATGTTATTTTAGCCTTATGATGATAGAAGATCCAGGTGTTACTAGTGATTAGAAATGATCTCCTTGACTTTGTTAAACCAGTTTTATATCATTTAGCACATTGTGAGAAATGTTTGGTTTTTATGTTCATGAGAAAACAGTGTCCCTGTCTGGCTGCTGTTTTTAATGAGGCTTTCCAACCATTTACAATATGCAAATTAAGGAAAATGTTGGTTTTTTTTTTTATTATTTAAATTATTCAAAGTGTATTTGAGAATGTGTGAAGTAATTTAAATACACTTCAATGGTGCGAATTGTTACGCTACTGTCACTGCAACATGCCAACCAGGTTTTGGAGTTTTGAGGGGTGGTGTGCAGCTGATGTATGATCCTTGCAAATGCAAATAACAAACAAATTTCCTTGAAATATTGCATTCAGTCCTGTACTATCACCAGTTGCATGCACCAATTCTTAGATGCTGATTAAGTCTGTGGAAAGATGCAGATTTTATCTGGTGAAAGTTCCACTGCTTTGCAGACTTGTCAGGGATGTTGCTTGGTGAATAAGATGTCTGGCATTAGCAGATCCAAAATGATCACTGTTTATATTCAGGGCTTAAATTAAGGTGACGTCACTTCTCACATGTGAAACAGCCAAAAAGCTGTCTTTGGGGCTCAGTGCTGATGTTTTTTCTGTTTTTAGTTATTATGGAAATAAAAACTAGTAATCCTATGGAATATAAAAATTTTATATTTTCTAAAAATCCATTACTTTAATGCAAACCTTAGGGGATTAAGCATCAACTTGACCTGAATCACTGGTAATATTCCAGTTTCATTTGGTTTTGGAGTTGTCCCATGTTTGACTCACGACTTTCTCTCTGAATCTGTTCCTGGGCCAGGGTGAAAAAGTTGCGGGAAACCCTGGTGGCGGTGCAGCAGCTGGACAAAAACATGAGCAGCCTTCGTTCTTGGCTCTCCCACATCGAGACCGAGCTCTCCAGGCCGATCGTCTACGAAACCTGCGACAAGCAGGAGATCCAGAGGAAGCTGAACCAACAGCAGGCAAGCAAACACCTCAAACAGATTTTAACAGACCTACATCCATAACTTCATTATTCTGTTTTTAAGTTTGAAGCATTTTGGGAAACTTTTATCGGTGTGTGGAAATTTGCAGCACCTGTGTGAACACAAACAAAAAAAAAAAATGAGTTTGTTTGTTTTTTCATTAAGAATAAATGATACCAGGAGCACATGAGTTAAATGCAAAACTGACAGACAGTACGGCACATGACTCGTGGTATTTTGTTTGAAGTTGTCTCACTGAAGGTGTCGTTCTGCTGCCAAGATTCTGCTCTAAATCTGGACTTGTCTGTCAGAACCCACAAACCTCCTTCCTCTCAGATCAACATGCAGATTGTGTTTCTTCTTTACTCTATGAAGACTTTTTTTCTGGTTTTATTTAAAGCAGAAATAAGCTTTATTTCTTTACTGAAAAATATGTGAAGTAAAGCAAAAAAGTGATTCCAAATTGTAATAACTTTTTTCTTTTGCAGGATCTGCAGCGGGACATAGAGAAACACAGCACAGGTGTGGCGTCAGTCTTGAACCTGTGTGAAGTCCTGCTCCATGACTGTGATGCCTGCTCCACGGAGACAGAATGCGACTCCATCCAGCAGGCAACCAGAGGCCTTGACAGACGCTGGAGGAACATCTGCGCCATGTCCATGGAGAGGAGGCTCAAGTAAAATAACCTCCTATATTTACTTTACAGCTTGGATGATGTGGAGGTCAAACTCATTGTGAAGCTTTTTAAAAATGTCAAACTTTTTTTTTACCTGATTCAAGATGATCTTGCTTCCCTCGCTCATAACTCTGCTTTTTCCTTTGCAGGATTGAGGAGACATGGAGGTTGTGGCAGAAGTTTCTGGATGATTACTCCAGGTTTGAGGATTGGCTAAAAACGTCAGAGAAAACAGCAGCCCTGCCCAACTCTTCTGGTGTTCTTTATACTGTCGCTAAGGAGGAGCTGAAGAAGTTTGAGGTCCGTGTGCTTTTAATATTTATCCCATTGATTTGTCTCATACTTTAGTAAAAGACATACTGCGTCCCACAAATACAGACCATGCAGCAGTTCATAAAAACAGGAGAATGTCATGTTTCTGCAACTGATTTGACCGCTGGTCTCAGCTGCTTCAGTACATCATTGTGCACGTCTGTCTGGGGCTCGTCGTAATGTCCGCTATTTCTGCTTGACCGTCAAAATAAGTCATATTAAATGCACATTATTAGGTTTTATTGTTTAAAAATGCAACGGTTCAGATTCTATTTTAATTTGTTTTATTATGTTTGTTTTTACTGTCTCAGTTTTGCTTGGTTTAGCCGTTTTGAAGTTCATTTGTGCTTCAAAATGATGTATGCAAATGGAGATAAAGCTGAAGTGAATGTCATTGATGTGTGCATGTGTGTGTCTTTTCAACAGGCTTTCCAGCGCCAGGTGCAGGAATGTCTGACCCAGCTGGAGCTCATCAACAAGCAGTACCGTCGCCTGGCCCGGGAGAACCGTACAGACTCGTCCCACCGTCTCAGAGAAATGGTGCATGATGGGAACAGGCGATGGGATAACCTACAAAAAAGAGTGGCTGCCATCCTTCGCAGACTTAAGGTAGCAGCATCAGGCTTGCTGGCTAATGTCTGATTTCTTGCGTTTTTTTTGCACACAGAATATATTTAATGTTAGTGTAAAAGTATAAAGACATACGGGAAAAAGGGATTTACTGTTGTGAATTTGTTCATGCAGCATTTCATCAGCCAGCGGGAGGAGTTCGAGACGGCCCGGGACAGCATCCTGGTCTGGCTCACTGAGATGGACCTCCAGTTGACCAACATCGAGCACTTTTCTGAGTGTGATGTTCAGGCCAAAATCAAACAGCTCAGAGTAAGAACAAGCATCATTCAATGCTCATCAAATTCTGCCCTCCTTATTCACATGATAAATTAACAGATGACTATGTGGATGTGCAGGCGTTCCAACAGGAGATCTATCTGAACACAGCGAAGATAGAGCTGGTGTTTCGGCAGGGTGAAGCTCTCATCGAGAAGAGTGAACCTCTGGATGCTGCCGTCATCGAGGAGGAGCTGGAGGAGCTGCAGAGATACTGTCAGGAGGTGTTCGGCCGAGTGGACAGATATTACAAGAAGCTTACAAGACTCCCTGTAAGTGAATGTAGAAAAGCATTTAGCACAGCTACTTATTGCACTACAAAAATACAAAATCTTCTTTTGAATACACTTGAAATAAGATGGATATTCAGCAGATATATGAGCTGGTTTTAAGTCCATAATACCTGAATATTGATGAAAAGTTCTAGTTATGAGTGAAATAATAAGTCAGTGGGACAGCACATTTTAACTTAGAAAATGGGAAAAATGTCTTGCTCCACTGGAAGATTATTTCACCTATAACTAGCACTTTTCATCAATATTAAGGAATTAATGACTTAAAACAAGCTCCTTTATCGTGCAGAAAAGTTAATTGTAAATTATTTTTGTCTTATTTCAAGTGTATTTAAGATATTTGCACTGGAAACTAGACTAAAAATACTTGGTAAGATTTTGTTTTTGCAGGGTGTACAGTGCCTTGCAAACATTCTTACCTCTTAAAGCCATCCATATTTTGTCTCATTACAAAATCATGCATATATTTTGTTAGGGATTTATATACATTTATCGTACATTTTTTTTAGAACCTTGCAGTATTTGTGCATAGAATTACTTTAAAACTGGATGGATTCTGCTCTTTCACCAACTCCTCATCTGTCCCTTCTAGCTGGCGGATGATGAGCTCGACGGCTCAGACAGAGAGCTGGATGTGGAAGAAAGCGGAGACCTCTCTGAGCTACAGTGGGGGGAGTCTCCTATTCCACGGCCATCAAGCCGACCAGCCTCCGGCACGGTGGTGCTGATCCAGACAGACCGCTCCGGCCGAGACACCCCAGCCAGTGTGGACTCCATCCCCTTAGAGTGGGACCACAACTACGACCTCAGCAGAGATCTGGAGAGCCCCGGAGGGCGGAGTAATGCGGAGAGGAGCCGAGGCCACGAGGAGGAGGATGAATATCTGAGGACAAGCAGCATGGTGCTGTCAGGTTGGTCCAAGTAACGATGGGCTTGATATTTCTATTTCAGAAATCAGTGACTGTATCGGGAATCGGTTTAAAGAAATCATAAAACAGAAGAAAATGAAAACCAGTCAGAGAGAACATCAGAAAAAAATAAGTGTGGCAGCTCACTATAGCTTATAACATTTATTGCATTTAGAGATGTTGCCATCATAAGTAGAGTTTGTTGTGTCTCTTTTCCCAGATGTAGTTATCCCAGAGAGCCCAGAGGCCTATATAAAACTGACAGAGAACACTTTGAAATCATCCTCTGGTATGAAACAGCACAAGTTTGGCCAGCATGCTATCATTTACAGCTAAAACTCGTGGTTTATTGAACTGACGCTTACTACCACCCTTACTCCATCATCCTGAAACATCTTTAACTGCATGAAGATTAAAGTATTCTGACATCACCCAGTGTAATTTAAGTCGTAGAAAACTCATTTTAGTCTTAATTCCAGTGATAACTTACCAGTTTGTTCTATGTCATACTAATGCACGCCAATTCAGCATCATTTTACATCAACAGCATGCAAATAAAAGCTCTCTGAGAACAATATCTCTCTAGCTGCCTAAAACCTGCTTATCTTTCCTGGTTAAGGGGAGCCAGGTCAGCTGGAGGCCAGTCTGCGACAACTGGACCAGGCTCTGGATGCTGGACGCTACCACCTGCAGCAGAGAGAGGCCTCCGCTAGTCGCTCCAGCCCAGATATGGACTCCACATACATGGGCTACGTAAGTCGAATGTGTCCCCTGGGTAGAATTACTTGTAGACATTATTCTGATCCGAAAATGTATAAATTAATGAACTGATGATTTTCACAGATGCGTCTGATGGGAGAGTGTCGCGGCAGCATTGACGCAGCGAAAAGAGCGGAAGGAGAGCTGACTGAAGACGAGGATGACATGCCAGGACTCACCAACCCGACAAGCACAGAGACGCAGAGCACAGGTCACTGTCTTAGACTCTGAACGGTCCAGGTTTTGCTCTTACAGTCTTCCCTAAACGTCTCTCTTTCATCTCTAGGTGTGATTGAACGCTGGGAGCTGATCCAGGCTCAGTCACTGAGGGAGAAGCATAGGCAAAAACAGAACCTGCAGCAGTGGCAGCAGCTGATCTCAGACCTGCAGACCATGAGAGCGTGGCTGGGTCAGTCAGAGGCTGAGCTCAGCCAGCTGCGAGGGCTGGACGTCAGCACCAACATTCACACCATCCAGCAGAGGATCAAGAAGCTCAAGGTTTGTGTGTCTGTTTGATTAATGTTCAAAAGAACAAAGCAGAATCTTCTATAATCTAATAAAGGGGTTCCAGTAACTTATTTGACACATTTCATATGTGAGTTAGTTAACTGTATGTCAAGATTAATATAACATGAAGAAGTGGTGCTATGTAGTCAGGAAAAGCCTGAAATATTACACAGTTTAATTCATTATCCATCCATGAATTCTGCAGTCTGTTTATCCATTCATCCTGCATCTTTTGCAGGTTCTGTAATTAAACCTGATCTTTCTTTATTCTCCATAAATTCAAACTCTTTCACTTAATAAAAAGGGTTAAAAGGGATTTTGGAAATTTTACTCTGAAAGTATTGAACTTTGTAATTAAAAGTGTGTTAGGACCCTGATAAACACAGACACATTTCGGTCCCTGGTTCAGGCTATTGTGGTTGTATTTGTATCTGAAACCAAATAGCCCACATCAGCTGTGTCCAAACCTTCTGACTCTTAACTTCCCTCTCACTTCTTAGCACCAAACATTGTTCTCTACTTTTGTCATCATCTAGCAAAATAAAGACTGGTTCATGGTCAAACACCTCCATAAATAAAATGGTCCTTTACATGCATACATGTTTTTACAATCTACTCACTCTGTCAACCAGGACCTGCAGAAAGGGATGGACGCTCACAAGTCAGAGGTCCTTTCTATAAACCTGAGCAGTGCAGACTTCCTCCAGTCAGAGCCCGACTCTGAGGAGGCCTGGGAACTGAGGGATCGGCTGAAGGAGATGAACTCGCGCTGGGATCGGCTCAGCACCTCGCTTGAAGACTGGAGAGAGGAACTGCAGAGGGCGCTGATGCAGTGCCAGGTAATGAGATGATTGAGTTTCCTTAATTTGGGGTTTAAGCTTTTACATGCACCCCAAGATGCCTGAAACATGCATTTATATTTAGGACTGTACAGGGACTATCTGTAACAAAATTCAAACAGACTCCTTATTAAAAATTCCCAACAAAGCAATATTTTACACATTTCCTCCTCAATGGTACCGGTCAAAAGGCTTTATTAAATGAAAAACAGCTCTATTTATCTCAAGAAGGCATTGCTTCTTAAGATAAAAGTGATAAAGTTTGCTGGTGTAACTGCTGAAGATGAATACAAGAAAATCATACTCTAACCTGATTTTATTCAAAACAAATACCATCTTTAGGAGTTCCACGAGATGAGCCATGGTCTGCTGCTGTGGTTGGAGAACATCGACCGCAGGAGGAACGAGGTGGTGCCCATCTCTCAGAAAGCTGATTATGAAACATTACGACGTCATCACAAAACTCTGATGGTATGCATTTCCGAAAGTTATGATCATAAAATTTGTCACCAATTACCTGAGAGGATAGATTTTTTTTCTTTGAATCTTGCATAGTCAGATAAATCAAGAAATAATTTGGAATAGGGTTAAGACTAGTACCATAGAAGATCAAATTAAACTTGCTCACTTCTGGTTTATTATCCTGCAGCAAATCAAATGTGAGCTGCTGGACTCGCAGCAGAAAGCTTCTTCCCTTCAGGAGCTGTCCACCCAGCTGCTGGTCAACACCAAGCCCCAGACAGTGCAGATGTCTGAACAGAACCATTCTCAGGGCAGCGAGTGTCTCGAGGCCCGGGAAAAGGTCCATGTTATCTGGAACAGGCTGAGACTCCTTCAGAGGGAGGTCAGCTCAGACCTGGAGCAGCTGGAGAAGTGGCTGGAGACCACAGAGGTACAGCAGGTCAGAGGTTACATGATGCTATAGTGTGTTACTTTATTTTGTGGTTTTTATCTGATTTTTAAAGTGCCCTGTCGTTGTTGTGATTGTTTATATTCAGGATTACCTGTCAGGACCTACTGGAAAATCCCAAATCCGTGGATCTGCTAGTCCCAGAGCAGAGAGGGCCATTCAAAGGCGAAGACAATTGGTAACTTTCCTCATCTTTGCTCCAGACTGTAAAATATCATCCCCTTCTGAATGCTGCATATTTCATTTTGCTCCCAAAATAGATACTTTTTTAGATGTTACTCTCCTTTATGTTTTTGAATACCAAAAGTTTCTCCACTTTGCAAAGGCTTTGCTAACATATTCATCAAAATGTAGCCATGCATCCCTCCCACCTCCCTTTTTTATGAGATGTTTTGCTGCCCGGCATCATATTGATCAGCCAAAAATTACAAGAAAACCTGGCTTTTCATTTTTCATTGATGTCTAATTTTAGAAAATCTGTTTTTAATGTAAGTAATTGTAGCAGTTTGTATAAAGTGATTTTATCCTGAGAAGCCAGATTTCTTGGTTCAGAAATCCAACCACCATCATTAATTACATTGCTGCTCTTTGGTTACTGATGATTCGTTGCCTTAGCAATGTTATGGCTCTTTTTATGTTGTTTTTTTCCTCTCATCTGAGGCTTTGACTTTTTTTGCCCTTGACTGAAACATTCTTTTCTTTCTTTTACACCCTCCCTGCTCATTGCGTGGTACAGCCTCGAAGCAAAAGTAGTCAGGCCCACCCAGGACACGCTGAGAGCGGCCCGCGCCACAGGTACCTCTCTCCTGGACTCTAGAAACTTGGGACGATGATGGGACCGAAGCTTGCACCCACTTTTTTTAACAAGTCTTTTCAGATCAGTTAAATATAAATATTAATGGTTTATTTTAATAATGGTTTATTACATCATTTTAATTTGTAGTTTCTTTTATTCAGAGCTTTCAGGGTTCCATGATCTTCCTCACATCTAGAGACCAGTTTGTCGGCTCTTAAATGAGTAGGGACTCGCCTACATCAGGCGACTTCCTTTCTCCTTTAAATCTTTTATTTCACTGCTTTGCTGCTTTTGAATTAGCATCATGAAAGAAATGCTTGTCATTCTTTGTAGTATCCTCCTCACCCACTAGATGGCACTAACTCAGCCTCAGTGTTCTCCTTCATCTCTAGCACTGTTTTTCTCTCCCCTGTTTCCTTCCTGGTTCATTCTCTTCATAGCTTTCCAGCAGGATACGGAGCTTTAACTCCTGCCGGGTTTCCTGTGGTGTTTACTCCCACTCTCTCCTCCGTTTCCTCTTCAGAGCTCACCAGACCTCAGACTCTCACCATTTCTGACTTACGCTGCCTTGCTAAAACATTTTCTTGAACTTGAACTGTTTCACACATTACAACCACAAACTTAAATGTTTTTGTATTGGGACAAAATCTCCCAAACAGTTTTACATATAAAAATCCAAAAAGTGTGGCATGGATTTGTAATCACCTCGCTGTACTTTCATAACTCTGAATAAAACTCATTGCAATGAGGCTGTTGGAGGTCTATTAGAGAACAAACAGCATCATGAAAACCAAGGAAAACAGCAACGATAAGGTTATGAAGAAGTTTAAAGTAGAATAGGGTTAGATTATAACACCAATACCATGCGCTCTGACCATCTCCTGTCTGAAAATAGAGTATAACACAACTGACAGGCCATGCAATATTAATAAGTGAAGCAGCCAAGAGGAGCTTCAGAGATTCACACATCAGGTGACATAATCTGTTGGGCAAACATTAAATCTGGTTTTTATGGAAGGAAAACCGTCATTAATTAAAAGTGAATGAAGTTCTGTTTGCTGTTTCCCAAAAGCCACATATGAGACACAACTAACATGCAGAAGAAGGTGCTCCAGTCAGAAGGATCCAGGTCTGCCTTGTGTGCCTGAAACATAACACTCAACATAACCCAGAACACACCATCTGAACAGTGCAACATGGTGGTGGCAGCATCATGCAGTAGGGATGCTTTGTTTAGCACAGTCGGAATTGATGGGGAAAATGATCAAACTAAATTCAGGGCAATCCTTGAACAAAACCACTAGAAGCTGCAAAAGACAACGGACTCATTGCGTTACAACATCCAGACAAGATTCAACAGAGAGCAGGTATCCACAGTCTGTCCATCTAATCTCACTGAGGTTGAACCATTTTGCAAAGAAGAATAAACAAAGAATCCAGTCTCAAGCTGTGCAAAGCTGGTGGAGACATGCAAGACTTGCAGCTGCACAGAAAGATGGTTAGTCCTGACATGGAAGACAGGAAACACTTTTCAGATTTTTATTTGTAAAAAAACAAAACAAAAAACTATCACTTACCACTTCACAATTATATACAACTTTGTGTTGCTCTAGCACATCAAAACTCAATAAAATACATTGAAGTTTGTGTTAATAACATAAAGTGTGGGAAAAGTTTGAGTATGAATAATTTTGCAAGGCACAGACTTGGTAAAGACTCAGCCTAAGATGGTGTTGCCATAACTGCTCTAATGTTTTATACTATAACCACCCGTTTATGTATATATCACACGCACGTGGTTTTCAGCATCTAACTATTTAGAACAGGAAGTGTTTCCTAAAAATATAAATGCACACATGCCTCCTTACAGCTGCAGTGTTGTAAGGAGGAAGACTAGATGAAACTGGCTGCATGGGAGGTGGCTGGAGGGATGTGAGTGTGTTTTGACCCTCATTCAGCCTCTGTGAGGATGAACGCCTGGGAGAACATAATGTTCCTCCCCTTGAAACTTGGCTCCAACTGTGGAAATCTCTGGAGAGATTTTTTTGGCATTACTTCTTTTTTTTTTCTGTTTGGAATGATATGTGGCATTGAACTCTCACATAGTCTGCTCTAAAGCCAAAAAGTGTACATCCCCCCCCCAGAGACTAAGAGCTCACTATCTCTAAATGCTCTCTGTTGTGTTAGTGTCTGTTGTGTGCAGAAACTATTAATACCACTTGAAAGTTGTCACATTTTGTCTACTTATTATCACAACCTTAAGATATTTTATTGGGATAAACAAACAAAACGAAGGGTGAAGTGAAAGAAAAAGGGCACAAGGCTTATGAAATGTTTTACAAACAAAAATTGTAGAAGTTTGGAGAATAGTTTAATTCAACCCCCTTTACTTCGACACCCCTAATAAAATCCTCTGCAACCAAATTTTTAATAATCTGTCAATTAGTAAATAAAGCCCACTTCTGTGTAATTTGATTTTGACTCATCCCAAGATGGATAAATTAACTCTGACAAGCTTCCCTGCTGCAGTATTACCACAGCATGATGCTGCCACCACTATGTTTCACTGTGAAAGCTGGTGTGTTCAGGGTGATGTGCAGTATTATTGCACCTAGTTTTTTTTTTTGTATGTAAGCCACAGAGCTTTGATTCTGGCGTCATCCGACCAGAAGACCTTCTTCCTTGTGTTTGCTGTCTTTCCCACATGACCTGGGGCAAACTTTAAGTTGCACCTCTTATGCCTTTCTTTCAGTAATGATTATCACATTCAATCCCAATTAACCACACTGACACAAAATGTGGGAAAAAAGTACAAGAGGTATGAATAGTTTTTGGAAGTAACTGTTGGTGTGTATGTATTTTGTAAATGCTTGTGGCTCTTTTTGATTCTTCTCCTTTGTTTTCAGTTAAACTCAGTTCCCTAAAATTCCAGAGTGAAGATTTTGAGTTAAAACAATTTTACTGTACGAGAAAGGAAAAAGGAATTCTCAAAAATACTTCTGAGATCAGACATGCCCTCTTCTGCGTCTCACTTTTGTTTGGGTCTTCCTGTAGCCGGAGCAGATCGCCAGGCGCCGGTGGCTGCGTTTCCTCCCGTTCTGACCTTCCAGACGGCGTCTCCTCACAGTCCTCCTCCTCAAACTACCAGTCCTTCCTGCTACGGGTCTTCAGGGCCGCACTCCCCGTCCAGCTGCTCCTGCTGCTCCTCATCGGCCTGGCCTGCCTCGTGCCCATGACGGAGGAGGACTACAGCTGCCACCATGCCAACAACTTCGCCCGCTCCTTCCATCCGATGCTGCGCTACACCAACGGACCTCCGCCCATATGAGGCGCAGCAGACTTCATCTACCTACTTCTTTGCCAAGGACTCCTCTGAATGTTTCCTTTTCACTTTGTGCCCTCAAGCAGCAAACTTTTCAACCTGCATTATGAAGTATTTCTCTCATTAACGTTGCACACCCCCTCAACCCTTTAAAGAAGCGGACCTTCATCTGGACAGTGCTCTTCTTTAGTCCAAATATTACTTTGTTTTAACTTAAATGTGTATATGTTTTTTAAAGAAACGTGAAATCATTTAAACGAACAAAGCACTATTTATATAATCTATGTTGGGAGCCAAAGTCTGCTGTGCTTTTTGTCAATGATACCCAGTGCTGCTAGTATTTATTTAGTGTTCAATCAGCAGGGAGCTGATTAAGCTAAAGCCTCGACTGTGGGATATCTGTACCTGTAAATTGTAGAGTAGCGTTGCAGTTTGAGTAGCAATCATTGGTGTGAAGACTTTCATTTTAAACTCATACATTTGAAGATCTTCTCAGACATAAAAGGAAAAAAAAAAAAAATGACAAAACTGACTGAAACAGCACAGAAACCCCTTTGAAGATTGGGGTGTAGCGTAGTATTTTCTCTTAAAAATAACCTGCCTGACTCTGAAAATGAAGGTTTAACATGAAAAAGCAAAGATTTTTTTAAAGCACTGTAAAAAAAAAAAAAAAAAAAAAGGTACTGCACTGAAGCCCTCCAATAAAGCTAAGGCTTGCATCTGTTCTTAAAAAAAACTGGGAAAGCTGATAACAATTACAGATTTGCTTTCTTAATTAAAAAAAATAAATCACTTGCGTTGTAAATTGTTTGAAATGTCTTTGAACAAGGGCAGTTTTTTAAAATCGTTTTGTTTGAGCATGCACTTGAAGGTTTCCTGCGTTTAAGAAAGCCAAACAATCACTGGTAGTGTTTTAGTAGATGGCTGTGATATGATAACGCGTGCTTTGTAATAACCGTCTAATTATCTAAGAAACACTGCATTGTTTTCACTAATTCTGTAAAAAAAAAAAAAAAAAAAAAAAAAAAAAAAAAAAAAAAAAAGAAATAAAATGGTTATTTATGTATGTACAGTTTGCTAATTCAGGAAGATAACTCTCTTTTGCAAATAAAACATGAAGTATTTACTTTTGTGGATTCCTGGACCTGATTTGTTACATATATTTTTTTAAAAAAGGAAAAAAAGTGAGCAAAAGTTTCCCAACATCAGCCTTTATTTACTCACACAGTAAACACATGATAAATGATGTCCGGTTTGGCTGGATTTACCCTCTAATTCATCTCAAGTGGCCAAATTCAGTCTTCTAACCGTTTTTGAATATTTCTCACACGTTTGTGCTGTGTGGCCTGAATCAGACTTGTTAATTGCTTTCCTGAAATTCATATATGTCAGAAAAATCTATTTAATGTTACTCTCCATATTAAAAAATAAAAAAAAAACATGAAACATTTATAGAAAATCATAAAAACATATAGAAAAATCCAACTACAGGAGGAGCTTGGGTATCTGAGCTCTAAGGTCTGGATGGTGGCTGCTGTGGAGGACACTATAGTCACTGTCACTGGATTCCTCCAGGAAAAAAAAATATCTGTGGTTTAAAAAATTTACAGAACATTGCTCGACTAAGAAATTACCAGAAGGGTTTATTTACAAACTGCTAAATCTGCTTTAAAGTAATTAAGACTGAACGGAAATAAGAACTGATCATAAGGCTGAGTTTGTTTACAACTTGATCTCCAGGCTAACTCACGGTTAAGATCAACAGTATTCTGTTAACATAGCAAAATTTAATCCCCAAACAGAAACGGGAGACCAAAGCTTTCATAGTTTAATAGTAATATCTGGTTTTTGCTTAAGTTTTAAAGCAATAGGAGGAAAAAGACTACTGCAACCATCTGAAAAGTTCTTCGAAGTTTTTTTTAGCTGAATCTTTTTCAAAAAAAAAAAAAAAAAAAAAAAATCAATGGAAACCAGTTAGATTTAACCAAACTAAATGGAGATTAAAAAAAAAACAAAACAAAAAAAAAACCCCACCCCAGTCTAACAAGATGTCTGCTATTGTGAAAGTGAAATACAACATCTTAATACCGACACTTATAATTACTGCAGTCGTCATTTCCCTGGTTCCCTCTACCCATATTCTTTATAATTCTCATGGCCTGAACCACAAACCTGCTCCCTGAACTGGATGTGGCATCTTCTGCATTTAGTTCAATACAGTCCATTGTCCAACAGAAGGAATATCTAATGTTCCCACTTTTGTAAAACAAATCTGCATCCGACACTCCAAGGTAACCAGACCCACCAAAATATTTGCCTGACAGGAAAAAAAAATCATTTGCAAACGTTCTTTTAAAGTATAGAATAAAATCAACTAACTTTAAAATTCAGAAGTTCAGAAATTTACTAGTAACAAATGAGCTATTATACTTTAATTCATAGATGAGTAAATCCAGCCAAAGTCTGCATGGTTTCAATGAATTACTTGACAAAGAGCATCAGATCGTGAATGAAAGGCTGAGCTGAAGACCAATCTGCCCCCCCACCCCCACTCTTGCTTTCTGTTACAGTCTCAGTGCTGAAAACAAGCTCACATAAACATTTAACATAAATTCAGAGAAAATTGTTGCAGGTAAGCAAAGGAAACCCTTCCTGTACATCGAGAGCAGTGGATAACGGTTACTCAGCTTTTAATCTAGGCTTTCTTTAGTCTGTAATCAGTGTGTGCACGACTGATCTGATTGCTTTTAGTCATTTTAAATTTTAAAGCTCATTTTAAAGCTAAGTTGAAATGCTGTGCACTGATGCTTTATGCAATACATGGTGTTTTATTTTCACCAGTAATTAATGGGTAATTATCTCCTATATGCAAAAGTAAAAATAATGCCCATTAGAACTTCAGTCAGAAGAAGTGCACTTTGGTCAAGATGAAGAATACACAAACATAAGCTGCTCATCTTTTCAAATCACTGAATGCCACAATATGACAACATATCTGCTTTTGGAAATTAAAACCAAAGCAAAAAAGATGAAAGTCAGCAAATAAAATGAACTGAGGCTCAGATTGTGCTGAGAAGGTGAAACTTCTTGACTATAAAATTACATTCTTATTTATAAATTACTTTTTGATAAAATCAATAATATATAACCTTCATCTATCGTTTTCAAAACTGCATGTATCATTCATAAAAATGACTCTTGGCCTCCCACTCACAGGACCTGGGTGCAGTCAGAGTGGGACCCTCCGTACTGTAGGATGCTGGGAGCCGAGGGGGTTCTGATCAGGTTCTCGCTGCTACCTTGAGATCCCGAACCAGAACCTGCTGGAGAGCTGCCCAAACAACCACCACTAGTGCTGCTGGTGGAGGGAGGGGTTTTTTCATCTGGAAAGGAAGGCTGAGACAGTTTGACTGGGATGTGGCGGTGAGCATCAAGCATCTCCAACAGCAGATCATACAGAGGCACTTTGTTCTTGCATTTCATGTTGTATAGGTGCTCCATACCTTTGTTGCTACATGGAAACAAAAAGGAGAAATGATGCTTAAAGTCACTTTTATCAGTAAATCAGTTGAAGCTTTAGATGTTATGATGCATCCTGACAAATTTCTGTGCCAACCCCCCTCCCCAGCCCCCGCCCCCGCCTGCCATAGACTTTTACATGTAATTTTTTTCTAATCTTTGATGCTAAAATTGTTAGAAATACTAAAAGCACTTCTGATTACACTCTGAAAATCCTGTTCCAACAATATTGAGTTTGCAACTGCCAATTGTAACACTATATTCTTTGTTTTGTTGTTTTAATTAGTTAAAAACAAAGGATTTTAGGTTATTTTTGGCAGATGGTATGAATATTGAAATGTGCCATTTAGAGATTTCTTGTCAAAAAAGGTTTCAATTTTTTTTTTCTCAAATGCATTATTTTTAATTATTCTCTGATTTACAGGCATAAAGAAAAAAAACATTTTATCAAATATCAGTATTGATTTAGCATATTATTTCTAATTTGTCGTGACTGGAGGTCAAAGCTTTCAGCAACTCAACTCTATGAAAATATAAACTGCTGATCTTATGGTTTTTGTAAAACAAAAGTGTAAGAGGCTAGAGGCATGTCTGACTTTCAAACAAAACTGGAATCTAAGGTTGGGAAGAAGAAGATATCCCTTTAGGAATTACAACATTAAACAATTGTAACATTAATATTTATTAAAAATGATAACAGCAATTAAAATATCAGGCCTAACTTTTTCACATTTTGTCACATTACAACCAAAAACTTAAATGTGGCAGCATCATGCTGTGGGGGTGCTTTTCTTTATCAGGGGTAGGGAAGCTGCTCAGAGTTGAAAGAAGAAGCGCCTAAATACAGGGGAATCCTTGAAGAAGACCTTTCAGAGGCTGCAAAAGGCTGGAAACTAACTCCAGCAGGACAACGAACCTAAACATGCAGCCAGAGCAACAAAGGGAGGTTGAGATCAAAGCACGTTCATGTTACATGAACCTGCTTTCATCCTCATAACAATTGCAAACAACCAGAAAAGGTTCAAGAAGTACAAATCATTTTGCAAGACACTGTATGTCTGACTAAAGATGTTAACAGCTATGAAACAACAGAAACAAATTGAACTCTAAAAACAATTTTTGGTAGTGCTAATGTTTTTAATTAAACCTTAAACTAATTCTCAGAATAACTTAAGCAATAGCACTTCTGTGGTCTTATCTAGTCGCAATGTGATTTCTATGCAGCTAAAAACCTTCTTTTCAAAGTTGATATTTGCATCTGCAGACTATTTGCACTTTCTGTGGTAATTTTGTTCTGTTGTACACAGCATAATGTTTAATGTGAAAGGCAATAAAGCCTTAATCAAAATCAAATATGGTAGTAAGAGGAACCCGTCGGACCCAGTAGCTCTCCTGGGTTACTTCCAGTTCCGTTTTACCTCATATGTCTGATGTGGGAGAGTAGTAGGAGCAGCTGGGCCTGGCGTCTCGCCTGTTGCTGAGTCGAGTATCCTGATTGGCTGATGTGATGTATGAGTGCATCCGTGATGGTGTCCAGCATATTCTGAACGGCCACGTTGTCGTGGAGGGGCTCCATGGTGCCGGTGCAGAAAGAAAAGGCACCTGACGAAAGAGAATCAGTTTACTGCATCCTGGCCAATGTTTCAGACAGAGAGACATCCCAAATGAATGATCTGCAAAACTAATTTAACTTGCTTCAGATTCATTTTAAAGCAAAAATGCTAACCGCAGTTCGCTTTGACTAGGAGGTAATAAAGGTGAGTCACAGATGTAAATGGAAAGAATAATTTCGACTAAAGCATTTTGATCATAAACCACACAAAAGTTCATCATGAACCAGCAGCTGAGCTCTCCGTCTCATCCCTCCAGTATTTCCGACTTCTCTGGTTCATATATAGAATATCTCAACAAATACCCCCACCCCCTGTGCTGTTTCATGTAGTCAAGGCAACAGTTATCAGGCATATTGACAATACAGGCTTTTTCAGAACACTCTGTTCGCCTAATTTGTTGCTCTCAGAGCTACACCTCTGTGGGTGTAGCTTGACACTGCTTAATGTTTGCTCTCAGCAGCAGAAATGAGAATTTGTGACATGGTGTGCGTGCAAACAAAACTGAAACTTGGAAGCTTGTGTTTTTAATTGGTAACATGTTTCTGATATACACTGCCAGAAATGTTAATGCAATGGTTTAGTTTCAGTTTTTGTGTAAATGCTTCACAATAAGGGGCTCTAAACTGTGGATTCCTACATGTTTACAACATTCCACATTTTTCCACATTCAGATTATCACAGTTCTCAGTCCTTTTGAGAATTTCTGAAGTAAAAATGAAAAAATCTGATGATGGATGGATAGATGGACGGCAGGAAGAATACATGGCTTGATGGATGAATGGATAACACCTTTAGATAAGGAGCTAAGGATCAAAGTGTGGAATTTCCAGACCTCTAAAATTCTTCAATTAACTTTCATACTTTTTCAGACTGAGTATGAACCCTGTTCAAATGTCCACCTTCACATTAAAAACACACCATCTTACCAGAGTTGAGCAGAATAATTGCTTTGAGGCAAACAAATTCCTCAGGTTTGAGTTTGAGCATGCGGAAGCGGGAGGCGGTGGCCAGTAGCATGTCAAAGATCTCCGTCATGCCTTCAACGCAGTCCCCTTCATTCCTAGACAGCAGAATTTACAAGTAAAGTTTGGTAAAACATAAAAGTCACTGACGACATAACAGAAACAGAGCCTAGGTTCTGGTCTTTGGAAGAAAAAAAAAAGAAAAAAATCGGAGGCATTTTATTGCTGTGAAACTATCCAAAGATTAAGAACTAATGCACTGAATCACTGCAATGCTCCATTTATCAGTATGGCAGAAATGTGACGGGAACAATGGATGATATCCAGTTGCTTCAGTGTGAGATAAACTTGGATAGCACAAAGGCAGGGGAATGTGTCAGCCCTGACCCCACAGCATTTTAGTCATCATATCCAATTGGTGAGGACTCTCATTCAGGGACCAGGTTTTAGAGATAATACTCTGTAATACACTTTTGAATCAGATGGAGCCATTAGAGGGTAAAAGCTCTGTCTGCTCGTCTCCCTCACCTCTGTCTTTCCTCTTCCCAAAGGGAGATACTCTGAACTGACCAGCTTGTTTACTCTGAACATGTGGGGAAATGGAGAGAACAAGCTGTGCCTGCAAAGCAGAAAACACCCTTATGTCTCCCTGCAGCTCTATTTTCTCTGTCCCTTGTTGAGATCTCCCTGCTTTGCTTCTTTTCATATCTTCCCTCTCTCCACTGTTCAATCTCCATCATTCTTTGCATTGAAGACTTTGATTAAAATCTGAGTCCTGGTTTCCAGCTCAGCCCTGTAATGATTGGGAGGGTTATTTCAGGTTAGGGAGAGGCTGCTCTCTTCTCTACAGGGAGCAGGTAAGTAGTCTTTCACTCTGTGACAGATGTGTTGGGATGGCACAAAAGCTGGCAAGGTGTGAAATGGAAAATCTACAATGCTGATGTATCACTCTTCAAATGTGTCCAAGATGAAAACGGAAAGAAATGTGGAGCAGGGACAGAGCTAAAAAAAACAAAACAAAAAAAAAAAAAACAAGAGAGAGAGAGAGAGAGAGAGAGAGAGAGAGAGAGAGAGAGAGAGAGAGAGAGAGACAAATAGCCAGTCCCATGGCACACCTGTTAATGTAAAGTTGGTAATAATCCTCTCTACCTGTCCAATATTAGGTCCTGTGCAAAGATGAGTTTTCCAGGGCAGTGGATTGACCTCCAAATGAGTCCAATCATCAGCACCTCCAGCCATGAACTCTCCAGCAGCAGGACCTGATCGTGGAGTGAGAGTTGCAGAAAACCTGGAAGCAGGAAATGCACAACATTGACCATTTTGTTCTAAGCACACTTAAAATATCTTTACTTTCAGCTAAAATTGCATCTCAATGAATTATAATATCATTATCATACAATAAGACTAGGACTTTTCCTTTTAACAGTTTGGGAAAGCTAATATGATGATGTCATGGCTTTGTAAGCTTCTGATTGATTGATTCACAACTTTTTAGTTAAATTGAGACATATAACTGGCATTATGAAGAAAGACTATTATGTAGAAATTGAAGCAACAACACAAAACATCAACCAGAAAGTTAAAGTCTGCAGACAAGCTGCTGATCTCAGTCCCTTAGATAATCTGTGGGTAGGAAAAGGTGTTTGCAAGCAAGAAATCCTACAAACCTGACTCTGTCACACCAGTTCTGTCAGGAGGAATGAACCAAAATTCCTTCAAACTACTGTGAGAAGCTTGTGGAAGGTGACCAACACTTTCATTACTCTGCCATTTACAAAACAGAAACATTCTGGTAATCCAGACCAAAAAAGGAAAAGTTTAGTTTATTCAATGTCAGACATTGAGAAAGAATGTCATTGTTAAAGGTACATGTAAATTTCTGATTCAAACTTTATGTAATTTATGACTTTCACTTTATTATTTGAAATCGTGAAATAATTATCCATAATTAATGGGGATGCACCTGAGTGTCTTGTTGCGTAATAATAATGTTTTCTTTTCACCTTCATCTCACCAATTATAAAAAACAAACATGATCTTGTGTTTGAGCAGTGAATGCTAATCTAAATGAATCCACTCAAAAGAAAGCTTATCGCTGGCTCTCAGCTGTCTAAATTAACATGCAATTACAGCCAGTCTATTCCAATTACCCCCCGCACCCTGTTTTGGACTCCTTTCAATTAAAGCTGTGTGTCTTCAGGCTTTTAGTGATGCAGGAGGTCATAATGCCTCAAAATAAGGATTTACTCTTCCAGTCAGATGAATGTGAGTTACTGTGTGCTTTACAGTTACACATCTTCTGCTGCATTTAGGCTCGATGGGGTGCCAGCAGATTGACCAAACAATCCTCTCAAAGGTGATGACTGTAATTACCATCACCTTAATGGCTCTGCATTTGTGTGCCCATGTGTGCTTTAACAAGAAAGGTCTGCCATTTCTTTGTTGTTGCATAACAACCGAGAACCACAAGGTTTGTCAAGTAGTGCATCTGCACATGTTGAATGTTTAAGAGATACAGAAATGTAGTAAAAATATCTTGTAATTTTCAAATTAGATAAGTGAGGTCATGATGCACCAGATCTGATCTTACCTGTAGACTTGCAGAGAAATTATTCATTTACAATACAGTACAGGCAAGTTTCACTGAACTAGGCAGCTACCATCACAGAGAATTCAAATAATTAATAGAAAAAAGTTTTATGATCACACAAACACAAACGATCGACCTATTTGGACCAACATGACAAGAAGTATATTTGAAGGAGTCAAGGTGAGGCTTTTAAACCTAAGAACACACTGCCAGCTGTTAAGCACGGTGGTGGTAGCATCATGCTGTGAGGCTGTATCACTGCCAGTGGTGCTTGAACAATCCACAAAGGGAAAGGAATAAAGAAGGAGGAGGACTTCCCAAATCTTTCAGCTTCACAACAACAGCACACAGTTGGGTGGTCTATCGGGACAACAATCCCATGTGCACATCAGGCATTGATTTGAAAGCAGGCTAACATTCAGCATCTGGAACAGTTTTCACAAAGACTAGACCTTAACTTGGTTAAAAATGTGCTGACTTGGCTTAAAAGTCAAGCTTCTGGCTAGAAATCAACCAAGTAAAACTAATTATGAGTTCTGCAACAAAGAGTCAAATATCTACCCAAAAGTATGCCAGAAAATTTCTGATGGCTATAAAAAGCATGTGACCAACAACAACTTGCTGCAGGATGCTTAGCCAAATACTTGTGTGAAGATATTTGAGTCTAAATGCAGCCCAAACAATTTTAACTATTTACAACAAGACTTTCTCCGAAAAGGTAATATAACAATGGTTTTTGAATTTATTTAATGTCAAATGACACAAATTCAAGACTTTCAGATCTTGAATTTGAGTTTTTGGAGCTATATGTGCTATATGCATTCTTTTCTCTGCAGGTTAAATATGCATATGACTGAAAATAACCATTCCTGCAGAACAACAAAGGTTTTACAAGTTATTGTAGATATTAAAGGTAAAATGACGATGAAAGGTGTAAAATACTAAAAAGCTTAATCAGCAATATTGAGGTCTATAACCCTGGCTGAGTATCAGCTATCAACCAGGGTCATTTTAGGGATGTGATACTTAACTATTTATTTACCTTTTAGGTTCTGTGATCTAAAAAGAACCTCTAAAAATGCCTTTAATCTTGAAAAGTTCCTGAAGTTAATCTGAAATTGTTGCCTTTTAGAAATCTGATATTTGCGAGCAAAACCGGGAAATATTTAACTGAATCTTAAGTAGACAAACAGAAGCAAATATAAAAATATAATAATAATGGAGCACCAATTTAGAAATGTCTCAGTCAACAAATGAAATGTATCTTTCCAACCTGGGAGCTTCTTTGCCCAAGCGATCATGTGGACCAGCTCCTTGTCGGCCATGCTGGTGAGCAGGGTCATCATGGTGACCTCGGTATAAGGTCGACTCAGCTTTTGACGAGAACACAAAATCGGGGGCTCAGCACTCTGAAGGAGGAGGAGAACCTGGAAACAAAAGAAGTGAGCATAGATGGACCATGTGATCAGATAAAAAATTACTATAAAAGTTGAAAAAAAATCTGGCTAAAATACTAGTAAACAAAAGTACTATTCATTAGAGTTTTTTTTAAGGTTTATTTGAGCTTTTCATCCTTCACAGAATAATGAGCACCTGCTCAGATGACAGGCCAGTCACTGAAGATTTTCCTCCTCCGAGGGCACTGCTGCGTCTCCTCTTATCATGATGGGGTGCCATTTTGTGCTCCAGGCCTTTAACAGTCTTTCCTCTGTCACTGATGCCTGTCTGTTGTTTGTCGCGCCGCAGAACACGACCACGGTCTTTGCGCACACCTTAAGGACAGAACGTACATGATGCATAAAATGCTTGCTGATGGACACACACAAAGACTTCTGCATATAAACCAACAGACCTCCTGGTTTTACCACATCTAATGTCTAGATTAAAAGGATGGTGTGAAGACATAAATAGCTGGAGTGCATTAATAAGCAGTTGCACTTGTTTGAGGGAAATCTCAAGGTCTTAGTGAAGTTCCTGCTTATCTGTGTCTAACAACACTCTCTCATTTTGACCAGGGTAATTTGCAAAAGACTGATCAATCAAAATTAGTTTTCAGTTTCTGAGGAATAATGTTCAGCTTAATATCTAAGTTGTAGGGGAAAAGTCTCTAGAAAAATTGTATAACTAAAGAAAAAGGAACAAAAAAACGGGAATCTACTCACCTCCTTTCATCATACCCACTTCGTAACACTTCCGAAGTCGGCAAGCCTGGCAGCTCTTCCTCCTATTCCTGTCAATAGTACACTGATTGGTCGCTGGGCACATATAGTCATTGTGACCTGAAATGGAAGAAAATCTATTACTCTTAGAGTATAAGTCTAATTTTCCATCCAGAATTGAGCTATTTAGCAGCCAGGAACACTCCACTCCCCATCCTAAAAGAATCTGGGATGAATAAAATTAAAACATGGCATCTTAGCTTTGCCATTGCCATGGAGACTATTGGTTTCTGTATGACCTGTCGTCCACTGTAGATTTTCCATCAGTATGATTCTGCTTCAACTCATTAATTAAGCCACCAAGCAGATGAAGCTTCTCTGTGTACACAGAGCCATCGTTATCCTGAGGCTGGAAAAATGTGGTCAATAGCTTATTAAGAAAATGCTTCTTTCTATTGTCAAGCAGTCGACCACATTTTTTTCAGAAGTGGTAAAAAAAAAAAAAAAAAAAAAAAATCAGCTCAATGTATTTCAGATGTCTTCTTCTCAGATGTAGCTTCCTCTTTATCTGTGAAGTGACATTGATCAAACTTTAGTTAACGTTTTGTTTTCACACAAGCTTGCAATTCATTTACTTGGTATTATGAACCCACTAAGTTGGTTACGCTATAAAGCTGAACCTCAATTAACCCTTATCACCTTTGTTTTTCAATATATATGGTGTTATAACTGTTTCTATAAAGTAGATGGAAGGTTTAGAGCCCCACTGTCCAAATTTTTGTACCATGGGCGAAAATGATCAAATCAAAAGTGCTCGCAGGGCACAAAAATATGGATTTGAAAAGAGTGGGATTTGGGTCACTCTTTCTTTAAAAACAATCACTGTAGACACAATAAAAGCATGATTAGTAAAAGATGAATACTTTGAGTTATGCCAAACATTCTCCATTTTAGGAAGATAATTTGTCAGTAAAGATTTTGCTTTGATTAAAAAAAGAAAAGTCTTCATCTGCATCCACCGCCTGTTCTGGCATAAAGTCAATCGAAGGACTGAAAATGGCCCCCGGGCCACACTTTGGACACCTGTTTTAGGAAAACCATTTTACCATTACAATAACCATTGTGTGTAATTTGATGTGTACCACTATATTTTGCTTAATAACCTGAAAGAGAAAAAAGCTATCCAAACAGACCTGCCACATTATGAAAAGCAATTGCCCCCTAAACACCCCTTTAAATAACGGACAATTAATCTTTGGTATGTAGCAACTTTGGTTCATTCTTCATTGCAGACCTTTGTTTACCCCAAGCGTGTTTAAGCTATAGGCAGAAGCTGATGGTCAGACATTCTTCTGTAGGGTTTTCTGCTGGAGATTAGGATTCATGGTTTTATCAATATCAGCAAGTCTATGGATGTAGTTTTGCCCAGTCTCTTTCTGATTGGTGAATAATAACCAACTGAAACAAGGCCTGGAGTGCTTTAGTTATTGTTCCTGGATGAGTCATTAAAGCTGCTGAATGTAACTTTTATGAAAAATATGTTTTTTTTACATATTTGTTAAAATTATCATTATGTGTGACAGTATAATCAGGCTCCTCTGCCTTCTCCCAGTGCTAACTGCAGATATACACCACTCAATCAGAAACAACCAATCAGAGCCAGGAAGAAGGTCTTCACGCTGATGTACGCTGCTCACACACTCCCCCTTGCTCTCTGCTACTTTACAGCTGGTTCATCACAACACAGCCAGTCATGAAGGCTAAGGCTAGTTAGCATGGCCACCAATGATGGCAGATCAACGGTAAGTTGTTTCTTCACCATTAGCACATTTAGCAGCAAGTACACGAGCATGACTTCCAGAAGGAAGCTTCTGGTTCTGATTGGTTGTTTTTTGGTCAGAAGCGGTGCATTTCTTTAGACGGCAATAGTCGATCTGGGAGGAGGTGCTCGATATTTTCATAGATTATCTGTCTCATACCAAACTGTCACAACATTGTGGCAATTTTAACAAATATGTAACAAGCATATTTTTGTAAAAGTTACATGTTGCAGGTTTACTGCACTCTAGAAGTAATTTCGACAGGTCTTCCACGAGAGGAAAAGTTTAACACTGTTCCATGTTGTGTTTGTAGATAATAGCTTTCACAATGGCTCACTGGAATTCAAACTCCTTAGAAATGGCTTCGTAACCCTTTCCAGACAAATGTGGCTGATTTATTTTTCATCTGTTCTTAAATTTCTTTCAGTCAGGGCATTATGTGTTGCTTTTTGTGATCTTTTAGCCTGCTTTGTGTTGTCATAAAGGTTATATTTAAGGGATTTATGTATTCTACTGGTCTGTTAGTAATCAGGCGTGGATGTGGCTTGTGAAATAAACCACAAAAATGTTGTTGTTTAAAGGTAATTCATGATTTAACTAAGGAAGAGAATTATTTAATTTACACAGGGCCAGGTTTGTTTGGTATTTACTCTGTTAAAAAAAAAAAAAAAAAAAAAAAAAAAAAAAAAAAAAAAAAAAAAAAAAAAAAAAGAAAAACAATCTTTAAGGGGGTAAATACTTTTTCACAGGACTGTAAGGTCCAACAGAAGGAAGGAAGGTGGGGAGAAAACCCGGGAAATGGGTTTTAGTCTAAATCACAGTCCTTATAGTCTTTTTCTGTAAGAAACATTTTCCATTTATGCAAATGACTGATTCATTCATTTCTCTGGCTGAATAGAGAGGCATTTTTCTGAGACAAAAAGCATGATCATAATTGTGCTCTGATGAGTTCTTTCATGCTGCAGTTCTCAATGACAGAAGCAATAAAACACATGATTTAAGCTTGATAATGTCATAGTGGACTGTCTTCCTACCCTGAATGCTCCTCTTGAAGAAGGCCTTGCAGCCCTCACAGGACCACACCCCATAGTGGTACCCAGAGGCATAGTCGCTGCACACAGCACAGAAACGCCTCTCTTTAGCCATCTCAAACCCTCCACCTCCAGCCCCGGCTTCGGCTCCCAGCTCTCCCACACTGCATGCCTCATCACGGGTGTCACACTGGTCCTCTCTGGAGGCCGGCTGGTGACTGGATCTGCAACAGGCCATGAATTGTAATTTGGTGATTTGGTGTTCTCATCATGACAATTTGTGACTCTAATAAAAGTATATATAAAACAGATTTTATCAGCATGTAACCAAAGAGGAAAATATATCAACAAATATATCAAGCATGTAAGATATAATTTTTTTTCTGTATTTTAAATCCAAGAATCAATATAAGATTGAATTGAACTCTGGCTTAAATAACAAAAGAGGCTAAGGCCAGGCTTTGGTTTCCACCGAAATCAGGAAACGTTGTTTGTGTACTTCTGCTACTCTTACATATTGTTCCTCTCTCAAGGTCCTTCACAAAGTCTTTAATCTCTGGAATTAGAAACCCCGGACAACGCTTGATACTTTCTATAGAGATAGCGGTGCTGTTTTGTAGAAAGGAGGAGATTAAGAAGATGTGTGGTTAAATAATCATGCTTGTTTAAATGGCATTTTAGAGAAGACTCATCTAAAAATGCCAATGTCATTATTTAAAAGTTGCAAATCCTTTGTACCATTTCTTTCTTTTTTATTTCAACAAGCACGTGATTGCAGATAGATAACAAAACAGGACCAAACAACGCAGAAAACCATCCCAACTGTATAAAAACTGAAAGGGGGTAAAATAAACCAACCAGCCTCTCTGTTTTCTAAATGGGAACTTCAGCTGCTCCTTCTCCAAACTTGTTCATAACATCAGGTATCAAAGCACATTAAGAGCCACTAGTCACAAAAAATACATGATGAAATAAATACATCCATTTTTTTTTATTTCTCTGCTCTGAAGACACACAGATAAATTTTAATTTCCATACCTGTAGGCTGGTGTTGAGGCAGTTTCCAGATAGTGGTGGCTGGGAGCATGTATAAAGGGGCTGAGCCTCGGGCTGGTGGGCACAAACACAAGAGGACTGGTCGGCCCACTCCCCAGAGAATGAAGACTGCCATCAGATGGCGGTCCCTGGGTGTCCAAAGGAGCAGAGTAGTAGCCAGTAGTAGAGTGGTTGTAAAGAGGCGTTGGGGCAGGGGTGGGGGTGGCATAGTCGTATGTCCCTTCCAGGAAGTCAACAACAGCTACCCCTCCGGAGCCCCGGCTCTCTTCAGGGTACATGTCACTGAGGGGGGCATGGGGTGAGGGTGGGAGATGTGGCGAGGACAGGGTCTCCAGCTCTGAGGAGGCTGGGCTTATCCTGGGTCTGGGAGCTGGTCCGAACTCCTGCTTGCTCTGCACCGGGCTCTGCCTGAGCAACATCACAGCACAGCAGCAGTGATAAGCAACATGATTTAGACTTGCTCTCCCATTTGCTGTGTGGGAGAGTGTAGTGCTGCGCTCCCTCTCTCTTTACCCCTTTTCTTCTGACTCTCTCTGCGTCTCGTCTTTTCCAATAAGTCCTGTCAAACAACTTGGATGGACCAGTAACTGCTTCTCCTCTGTCTGCTTGGAGCTTCTGCTCACAAAATCCAAAGGAACAAAAAAAAAAAAAATAAAAAAATACAGCTAGAAAGACTCCTCCCAACGTCACTTTATTTTTTCCACTGTATTTTTTTTACACTAATAGATCCCTACTAAAGTGTGGGAGTGAGGGAAAGCAAGTGGGAGAGAGGAAAAGAAGGAATGACAAAAATAGTGATTCCCAAACAACTTCCTTGTCTTTTCTCCTCCACACTGCTATTTCTAATTCACCTTTGTCTCACTCTGAAAAGCTCTTTATTCCTTACAGCTGGATTCCAGATTGAAGCCAACTCTAAAGTAGCGGTGTGTGTGTGTCTGAATATTCACCCCTCATTTAGCTAATATCGAGCACTCTACGTGTATCACCAGTCTATTTCCTGCTAAATTATCACCCAACTAACACACAACTGTCTGGTAAATCACAGAGCAAATCAGATACATGTAGACTAAGCATTCAAACTACAGGAGTTGACAGAAAAATCAGAAACTACCATGAGATACAACTCACCTCTTATATATGAATCATCCTCGGATATGCTGTGCAACAGCGACTAATTCCCCTTCTCTTCCTCTCTGCCTGCCTCAGAGGCATTCAGGTGGGCTCACCGCACTCAGTGGGAACAGATGAAAGGTTTAAAAAAGGATAAACAAATTAAAGATGTAGCCAAATCAATAAGTGCAGTGTGTTTAAGAGCCAGGTCACCATAACACAGCAAACAAAACTGGAGGTCAAATCTCTTTCTGACAGCCAATAATTACACAATCATTCCCATATAAGGGTATTTTTTTTTTTATAACGTAGATATAAACAAATTGCTTATACAAAACAATATAAAGTATAAGACAAAATTATCCTCAAAGTATTTATGTTAATAATTGGATTTATTTAGGATAACCTAAATTATTTATATTTGCTAAAAGCCAGAAAAATCTGAAATCTTCAAGGGTTTATATACATCCCCTAAGCAGAAGTGCCTTTTAAACTGTATGACTTGAGTCAAACTATTTTGTTTTCCTTCCACAAGCATCTCACAATAGTTTGTTAGACTTTTGGTCCATTGCTCCTGACAGAACTGATGGAACTGGGTCAGGGTTGTAGGCCACCTTGGTTCCACAAAACTTTTAAGCTCTGCCTACAAATTTACAATTGCATTTTTGAAGGCCACTCCAAAATACTGGTTCTTTTTATAATCAAAAAATTAAATTGTAATTGTTGTGTGGGGTTCTTAGGTTCATTACTCATTGGGAAGTCTCCTTTGTGTCCAGGTTTTAATTTTCTGGCTGATTTCGTGAGCTGTTGCTTCAATATTTCATTATGTTTGTTCCTCATGATGCACCAGCTCCTCAGCAGCAAAACGGTGACACCCTGGTGCTGCCATCCCTGTACTTCAGAGTTGGGATGGTGTTCCCAGGTTTGCAAGCTTCCCTCTTTTTCCTCCATATACAACAATGGTTATTATGGCCAAACACTTCAATTTTAGTTTCATCACACTGAAGGAGATGTTTCCAAAAATTATGGTCTTTGTACCTGAGCAAATTTTCAAATGGAAATCTGGCTTTTTATGATGGGTTTGGAATAATGGCTTCTTCCTCTTTGAGTGGCCTTTCAGTCCATACTTATGCAGGATTCGTTTCACTGTGAATAATGACACTTATCAGTTTTAACCTACATCTTCACAGGTATTTTGATTTGTTCTCAACTTAATAAATTCATCACCATAACAAATTTACATCGAGGACACGCAACCAACCCAGTTCCAGAACTGTATGATGGTGGAAATTTTACCATGCTGTTTATAGCTGTGTATAATTGCTTCAATACATGAACAACCTTCATGCATTTGGCAACTGTTCCTAAGGATGAACCAAACTTGTGGAGGCTCATAATTCTCTGTCTGATATCTTGGCTGATTTATTTTCATTTTCCAGTGATGTCACACAATGAAACAGTGTATTTGAGGTAGTGTATCTGCATGTCTACCACCATTTAACTCAGGAACTGTGGATTAACCTAACACGAACTGTTAAAGGAATTACATCACTACCAGAACCTCCCCAAATTGTTTAAAGTAATCTTAGTGTATATAAACTTCTGAATTTGAAGACAGTGATTTAAAAAAATCTAAAACAAAATATCTTTCATTGTCATGTGGCAAATAAAAAATTAAAAAAATTGGTAAAAAAAAATTAAAACGGGTAATTTGCGTTTTTCTTTTTTCATAGTCTGTAAATATCTGGTTTCAACTGAATTTTATGTTCAAAACATAAATTCTAGGTTTGTGATCACGGCAGATGCTTTTAGTCCTTAGATGTTCAGGGATCAGGTGTTGAGGTAAATATCTCAACTAAATGCAAATAGAAAAAAAAGTGATCCAAAACAACTTTAAGTTAACTTCTCTCTACAATAAGTTTTTATGTGCAAGAATAAAAGCTATGACATACAATCAATTGTTCAAGTATATAAAAATTAAATGAATACTTCATCCTTCTTAAACTCATGTGCAAACATTGACCATCACATTGACAAAGTAAGAACATGCTTCTTGACTTACCCTTCTGATTCTCAT
Organism: Anableps anableps; assembly: GCA_014839685.1. Taxonomy (NCBI): domain Eukaryota; kingdom Metazoa; phylum Chordata; class Actinopteri; order Cyprinodontiformes; family Anablepidae; genus Anableps; species Anableps anableps. Next base: position 18,669,589 of record CM026086.1, on the reverse strand, counting down.
GACAGGTCAAGTGGAAAATTAGCAGCTCTGATTATACATATTTTAATGCATTTGCCCTGGAATAAAATTAAGACACCAGGAAACATGAAGGGTGAGAAATAAAACCGCCACAGTAAATGACCCAAATGTCACAAAGATAAGTTACTTCTTGCAGTAATTGAACCTATTTTCATCCAAGGCCTCACTGACAAAGCAGGCTATTCATTTTTTAAAGAGCAGCCAGAGTTGTAATGCACATTTCAGTCGCATTTCCCAGCAGTTTTGTCAAGTGGTCTCCAACCTGAACTCAGCTGTATAAAAGGTCAACAGATGAGCAACAGACTGATGTGACACATAACACTGAATATGAAAGTTTCTGTGTGGGTCGATACAAACAGTGGTGTGAGAAAATTATTTTCCCCCCTACAGATAACTGTTGCAAAAATGCAATAGATATGTTTCAGATTATTAAAGAGCCAGTATTATGTAAAATTGACTTTTTTTGAGTTTTGCATCATGTTATAATGTTATTCCTTCATCAAAAACACATAATACTGCCCTTTTAAACACTAGTCAATATAAAAAAAAAACCACATTTATTGGGGAGGGGGCTATCCAAACTAACCTGGCCTTATATGAAAAATTAATAGCACTCCTTTGAAAGTCATGATTAGCCACATTTTTTGTAAAGCTGAATTCAGTTTCCATAGCTACACCAAGCCCAGATTACAGCAAATAAGGATTGTATTAACTCACCATAATGGCAAACAGTATGGTAAGGATTGTTATGTTATTTTTGATACGTTGGTTACATGAGAGCATCAATAAATAACTATTTGAAAATATGAGTAAATGCAATTCACACATTTAACAAAATTTTCACTAATTAATATAGTGAATTGAACTAGCATAGTTGATATTATTGCTATATTTTTGCTATTATTGATGGACAAAGTCCATCAATAATAGCAAAAAATAAATAAAGAACACAATGACTTCTGAAATATCACTTATCTTTACTGAAATAAAGACCACGACACATTGAAGGGAAAAGTCCATATTATTCATCCCCAACTGTAGAACCAGGTAATCACTTTAATGTTCCAGGAAAGGCAGACTTACCAAAATGACTCCGAGAGTACATCGATGACTCATTCAGGAGGTCCCAAAACAACCCAGAACATCATCATCATTTTAGCTAAAAAACATCTTTATGATCCTGAAGACTTTTGAGAAAATATTTTGTGAACTGGAAGGAAAAGCTGAACTTTCTTCAAGCTGTATGTTCTGTTGCATCTGGTGTAAAACTATCAGCATTTCCAAAGACAAATATGCTAGTCAAACACTGCAGTGGGATTCTGATAGTCTGGGGTTACTTTGTTGTTTCAGAAGCTAGAAAGGCTGTCGTAATTGATAGAACAATGAATTCTGCTCTCTATCTGAAAATCCTGATGGGGAATGTCTTAGCAGTTTCTAAGCTTAAACTCACTTCACTTATTCAGCATCACAATGATCCTAAGGTTATGGAGTAAAAGCTTGAAGTTCAACTCAACAGAGATGCTGTAGCATGCAACAGGCTATTTATGCTGAAAAAAAACAAAGGTAACAAGCATGGGCAAAAATTCCTCCTGTAAAAGTCTCATGACCAGTTATTTCAAATGCTCACACAAGAAGTTATTAGGTTTAGGTGGTAATCAGTTTTTCACAAGGAGCCAGATTGTTGAATTTGTAGTTTATTTTTCCTTTAATAAATGAAACCATTTCAAAAATGCTTTTTGTAACCAGGTTATATTTGATATGTCTGATGATCCTTAACATTTGAACAACAAAAAAACTGAAGGAATCAGTGAGGAAGCAAAGACTTATTTGGACCCTAATCTAAATCCTGTTGCTGGTTTTACATGCCTGATAACATTATTCCAGTCAACTTCTGGGGAAAAAAAAATTCTAAGTTTTAATTACCTTAAAGATTTATTCATGTTCTATGTAAAATAAAGCAAAAGAGAAAATATTCATTGCAATCATTTATTAAATAAGTTCTGACAATAGCCACTTTGCTCCAACAACCCTAAGAACTTAATTAACAGCCAAGTTTTGAACCAAGATCATTTATTTTTGTCAATTAGGTAAAAATGTTTTCTTTTTTTTTCTTCTTTAAAACAAAAGAAGCACATTAAATCCATATCACTGCTACACCATCCCTATACCCATCCCGGTATTATCATCATCATTTATTCGACTGAGGAAACAGACATACTACAGTGCAAGATCAGTCAAGTGATTTTCTTGTTTTGATACATGAACCACAATCCAAACACATAGCAGTTTGTGGTCAATTAAAAAGAAAAAAGCCAAATAACCATATTGACATCACCAATGTTGCTGCTTTAGGTTAGATTTACAGAACCCAAAATGTAATTTTAGCTCTACTATCAGCAAATACTGTAAACATTCTGACTTAATTCCAAGTGTAGGGCACTCAAGTTATCTGTAATGTAAACCAAAATGTGAGATATTAGAACTCTAGATAAATGTACAACCATAGACAAACTGAATTCAACTTATGATTAATTATTTCTTTCTTTAAAAATATTTTTAAATATTACATGTCATATATATTCAGACTGTTCTTGTGCATTTTGTGAATACAATTACATAAGTCCTTAAATAGAACCTTTGATAGCTTTGTTTTGTGATGGCTTATTTGGCAGCACCTAATTTTGGTGCTTTCTGATAAAATCCAGTTATCCCAGTCTAATCCTGAGGTCAGTCTTACTATTCCAAATTTGGGCTGTGGAACTGAATAACAGCGTATTTCCCATTGGTCATCCATGATGGATCTTGGGTGGTCAGCTTCTCCCCTTGTCCCGGCTGCAGACCGACCTGCACGTTGGCCTTGAGGGTTCTCAGGCTACATAGTGGTGCTGGCTCAAAACTTCTCAGTGCAGTACAGAAATCCACAGTGTGGCCCCAGTCCCTGTCACCAGTCAGCTTCCTGTAGTTGAGATCGCCTTTAAAAAGCACCAGGTCTGCTTCCTGCAGTGTCGCGTACAGGTCGGGTGCATCAGCGGCCATGTCGCAGAACTCGTGGGGCTGCGTCCAGAAAGGATGGTCGTGATAGCTCCAAACACCCTCATTAAGATAGCTCTGCCACTGGAAGCCACTCTTACACATCCACTTGTGATTGGCTGCCATGGTCTGCCGGATAGTCCACTGAAAGTCGTTAGCCGTGACGTCAGAGACAAACCACGGGAAGCATTTGCCATGGAAATGAATGCGACGTGCAAGGCCTGAAGACACCAGGAAATCTGCTAAGACTAAGTCAGTGACCAACTCAAAGCCAGCATTGTCTAGCACAATGTCAACTCTGTCTGCAGTTTTTTTCCCTGACCCCTCCAGCCTTCGGGATGAATTGAGTGTCAACCATACCATGTTGGAGTCATCCACCAAGATAAAAGACTGTAAGCTGTTGAGGGAATCTATTGGACTAGTCTTCTGGGAGTTCTCTTGACCAGCAGAGATGGAAAGATCACACTTGTTCCCCCAGAGAGAAACCTAGAAGAAGTTGAACAGAAAACTGTAAAACCAAAAACAATTGATTCCCCCCCCAGAAGAGAAAATGTAAGATACTGAAAAAAAACCCTTCTGTACACAGTATTTAAAGTTACCACAATAGTGATATAAAGAGATGGATTACATTTGTCTGGAAAAAAAAAAAAAAGACCTATTCTAACACAGCCAGGTTCACTTTAAAACAGATTTCCCATTTTTAGAAAGTCTTATAACAGAGTAAAGAAGTAGTGATATACTTTACATTTAACGTGTTTTGTTGAGTTACGATAAAGTTTTAATTCAAAGCTGGGTGAGCAATACATTTACTTTTTGGTCATTTTTCTGGAATATTTAATAATCATAAATTTACATTTATATATTCTTATTGGAACCATTCTGCTGTTAAATTAAGCCTGTATGTTCACCTTACTTTGTGCCCACTTTACCCAACTAACTGTTAGCTATACCAACCTGGAGTAGTTTGCTGAAAAATTCAGACAGCTGATTCTCTGACAGCTTCTCCATGCTCTTCTGAATGTCTCCCAGGTAAGTGCATAAAGCCATCACAGCCTGCTGAGACTCAAAAAAGCTTTGGGTCTTTCCCTCATTAAAGACGTCAAAGTTGTTTATCGGAGGACTGAAATAAACAAGAAAACAATCAAAAGGAAATTTACTTCTAAATGGACATAACAGCAATGAAATTAGCTAAATGTGCAACATAAAACATAATATATAGGGTTTTTAGTCACTGGGGAAAGTACCCATTTTAAGTAAAACCTTGTCAAATATACACTTCTTTCATGATAAAAAAGCTGGTTGAACGTTTCTAACGTCAATGTTTTGATTTTATCCCCATGAAAAACCTATAATAGCTCATTGAATGGAAGAATCATTCAATGAAAAATGTATAAGTCCAAGGGCTAAGTAAAGGTAATTTAAAACCTCGTATGGGATATCTGGGCATTTTTTGAGACTTTTTGAGGCCTAGAATAGAGATGATTAAGTCTAAGACATTTTCTGACACTATAGAAACCCTGTAAAATACACTAAATATATTTCTATTTAGATTTCAGTATGGTGACAATTTGTTGAGTCATATTTAATGACTCAGCGGAAGACTGAAATCCTTCTCATCAGCAGGATTTCGGTGTGTCCATGGACAATAAAATAGCCATTAATAAATCACCCTAGCTAATTTTGATTTCATGCAACTTTGAACTGTTATTGTATTGATCTATTACCACTAATAATTCACTCTAATATAACTGGCTAGATCAACAACCCACTGGAAACTAGTAATACTATATATGACCTGTCTTTTAAACGTATTTTCAGCAACCAAAATTGCTAAGAAAAAAAACAAGATCAACCGCATTTCCACAGAAATACAGCTAAGCCCAATATTACCAATGCCCCTGGCAGACAAAAAATAAAAATAAAAAATAATCTCTAGATTGTTTTTATTTCCATTACAGCAATCATGTGCTTCTTATACCATTATTGCTGACCAGCTTTTTGTACTGGTATTTTGACAATTTATCTTAGTAATGAGCTTCAAGTGTTTGAGGTCAGAAGACCTCCTTGCCATCACCATAATCTTTAAGCTACCCTCCACAGAGTCTCACAACGCTGGTTGATATTACATCATGTAGTAAAGTCAGTTCAAACATCTTGGTAAAATCAAAAGACTACATTAAACCTAAAAACCTGCTAAGGTTGTGAATAACTGAATTAATACACAGAAGTTACATGACTGATTTGACTTATTTCAATTTATCCATTTTCTTCATCGACCAAGAGCATACTTTTTTTTTCTTTAAATGTATTCAAGAAGGCTTTCAAGGGATCTGACTGGGTCTGATCAGTGATCAGTAGGTCAAATACATACGATAGATTCATAACTACTACCTCTATCAAAGAACAAGCAGCTGATTTTTAAAAAGGGTAAATCCTCAAGATTTACAAAAACAAACAAACAAACAAAAAACCCTAAATGGAATTGGTCAAAATTCTAAAACAGAAGGACAGACCCCCAAAAACCAACAGCATACTGAAATCAGCCCAGAAAAGCCTAATCGGTACATCTCCATACATCATGCTTATATGTTAACCTTTACAGTAGTGTTAATCTTCAAAGAACAGCAGGGCATTGATAATAATGGAAATACTACTTTTTCCTTACTGTTAAAACCGCTACAGAAACAATTCTAACGTCAGAAGACTTACGTGGTAAAGCTAAATTCTACTCACTTCAGCCAGACTGCCTCTTGTATCCTCCTGTACATGTAGCACTCCACATACAACCAGGGAGACTTGAACCAGCTAACAGGCTCCTGGTCACCCAGCTGGCTCTGCTGTCTCTGCATGTACTGGTTCCAGGACTCTGTATCTGGCAAGCCATCCATCAGTTCCAGTAGTGGCTTATCGGTTTGTAGCTCATTCCTCAGCTTAGACAGCAGAGATATTGCTTGTTTCTCCGCACTGATCCCCTCCTTTTCAAATGAGAATCAAATTAAAAGTCTAAAACAACCCCTAATGTTTTTTTTTCTGATGCATTTAAAATATACACCTTAATTTAACACAGAATTAACTGAATAAAAACACGTCTTACCTCTCCGTGTTCCTCAAAAAACTTCTTCTTGTTACGGTGTATTGTGTCTATAGCTTTTGTCAAAATGGTTGGCATTCTGTCTCTTATAGTCAAATAAGCAAATGACCTAAAGAAAAAAGATACTAGTTATTCACAACACTTGTGTGCAGAATTGGATGCTAAACAAAGAGCCATTCCACTGCATTTACCCTCCTCTGATCCACTCTTATCTGAAATCTACAACACTTAATATGGTCAAAATTGGACACAATTATCACTTTTCTAATCTAGACAAATGTAAGACCATATAAAACAGCTTCAGTTCTTTAAAACCTATATTTAATTTGAAAAAGCTCAAAAAAATTTAACTATATTTCTGGGCTCCTTAACCACCTTATGCAGTCCAGCTTGAAAATCACAATACACAGACAGATTAAACCTGTACATAATTAGTTATACTAATCAGATTCCATAAAAAACAGTCTCAATTCATGGAACCTTAAGGTAATTTGTGAAAAAAAAATTACAATACTACAGCTTACATAGGATCCAACTTGAAAACTATACCACCTATAAATCTCAAACATGGACAGAATTATTCCAATCTGTTAAAAACATAATTATTGGTTTGGGAAACTTCCATTCAAATTGTGAAAACTCAAAACAGGGAGGTTTTGAAAATTTCTTGAGGGCGAGATTGCTTTACGTGGTGTCCAGCTTGAAACTACCCATAACAGCAGGTGAAGGCAAAACTAATCAGTTAAATTAACTAGGTATTTAGTAGTATGTTACCGTGCCCCTTCTGGGGTGTCTATTTTAAATGCGTTACTTCTACTTGCTGGAATAAGTCAGATTTCCAATGTTGAAATTAAATCAATTAAACATAATACTCGTCTATAAATAGAGAAGAGCTTCATCAAAAATGAGTTAGCATTGAGCTACTGGTACTGAATTGGACTCTCCTATTATAAGACAACCGTTTTAATGTTTCCTTGTCATTTTCTACATCATAAATCATACGATAATGTTAGCCATTATCCATTAGCCATCATCATACCCCGTCAGTTTGGCAGACAGTGAAGGAGGAACTCCGTGGACAGTTTGACCCGCCGCCATTGTTGTTGCAGTGGTAGACTACTCAAATTCAAACTTTATCGACAACATTTACAAGGACAGAAACAAAGTAACCAACTGAAATGTATGAATTCCATTTTTTCCCAGTCTTTTAGAAATAATCAATGACAGCACAAAGCATCATTCATCTCACTTAAAGAAAAAGCAGTATTTGATATTTTAAAATTATTGCTGCAGAGTCGTGGTGTTCGGTTTGTTTTGATTTAATTGTGATGCCACCATCTAGCGGTTTAAAAACAGACTGCAACTTCAACACTTAAAAGACTACGCTATGCTTTCAGGTTTTGAGTTCTCCTTTAAAAATATTTTCGCTTTCGGGATGTCTCTTTTTTTGGAATCATTGCCACACTGCGCATGTCAGTTTCGCCGGACGCAGTCAGAGCATCCTGGGTTGCCTGGAGCGACAGTTGTCATGGGAATATTGATTGGCCCTTTCAGAACAGGCCAGAATTCGAACCCCCTGAGGTCAAATTAATGGATGCCAACTGCCGTTAAACTCTACAGAAGAACAAGGGGAAAGGGCCCCCACACGCCCCCCAAACACGACCCCTACTCCCCGGGGCTCTTTGGCGGGAAAACAGGAGGGATTTAGATGCTATCTATCTCCTGGGAAATAAATTATTCTCAAGTGAGTTCCAGTTAAGCAGCCAAATTAAATATTAATAGCGTAATATATGGGAGTGTAAAAAAAGACAGAACATAGTTAACAATGTCACATGTGAGTTCAGGTATCTCAGGGTGTAGCTCTGTATGCAACTGACTCTGGGTGGGACTGATTGTTTTAAAGAGACATGTATATGTGCTCTATTGCCTGATGTGATATAAAACAGGTAACCTGTAAAATAGAGGCATGGAAGAGCATTAGGTTTAAGCCTAAAGCTCATATCAGAGGTTGAAGGTTTGAATACCGGATGGGGCTTCCTCCAAGTTTGAAGGACATACCCAAGTGATAGGCCACGATAACATTTAACAGGCTGCAAAGATCCATCCATTAATCCTGCCTGTGTTTTTCCCCCTCTCTCAGATCACTATAGGAACAAGTCAGCCCGTCGTCAGGATGCTGGGGTCCCTGAAAGCAGGAGTCCAGCTGCGTCCACCTCCGGTGTTCATCCACCACGGGCCTCCCATCCCCCCGCCGGGGCCCTGCCTGGCCGGATCTGTTTTTCTAAACCGAGAGAGGAGTGACTCACCACTCCGGTTTTAAAACAGGCCAAGGACGAGGGGGAGGGCAGCCAGCAGCAAACGTTAAAAAGTCCTGTTTAAGCGGGGCGCTTTCAGCTCAGCATAGATGCACTAGACCTGCTGTTTTTGCTGTCTGGAAAACTGTGCACTGGCACAAATGTGGGATCAAAGTGTTTTTTGCAGAATGTGTTGTTGATTTAAAAATTGATTACTACAAAGCAAATCAATTTAACGGAGATCAGGGATGGGGTAGTCATGTGAAGGTCCAGTCAGCATCTCTTCTGAAAAAGCTGTTCTGAGAAAGAAACAGGAAGAATTGTTGAAGGGCCATATGAGCAAAGACATGCAAAACTAAAACTAGTGATTACAACGTATTGATCTTTGTGACAAAACAGTAAGGTGACCCAGAGATAACATAGATAACAGTTTATCTGCTCCTTTCAATGAACCCCTGCTGTGGGTCTTTCAGCCAACTAATCAGGCTTTTGTTTAGCTGTCCTTTCCCTCTACTATTGCTTCATTAGTGGTTTCTATGAAGGTTTTGTTTATAACAGCTGTATATTATTTTGTCTGAAGGGCTTCTGGGCAATATAATATCTAATTGTTTTTATGTTAACAGGATAAAAGCTGGAAAGATCCTTGTGAGTTCTGCTTCACAGACTTTCTCCCCCCTCCTGTATCACCCATGTCCATTTACATACAGACTCCACCCAACCTCCTCCTGCAGTGCATGCATTTTTACTTAGCTAGAACTTGCTTAGTCCTGTTCTTTTCCTATTACATATAAATTCTTTAAAGATTTAAAAAAAAAAAAAGGTTGTTTACGCTGGGACAACCTCAACCAACTTACTGATGGCAACATCTGATGACAAAATATTGACACAAATCCAAAGTGCAGTCATGAGAAGGTCCTCCTACACTTCCTGTGCCTCAGAATAGGCAACATGTGTGGTTTAGCTGAAATTCTGTTCTTTGACACTCCTTTCCTCTACTGAAACCTCTTGCGGTGAAAAGGTGAATTTTCCACAGTTAGTACTTTTACAGTTTATAGCAGTCAATATTTTCATTGCTTAATATGCATTGTCTATTTTTACATTACAGTATGAGTTATTTTCAGATTCTGTTGAAATATGAAAATCTTGTACCTATAATGTAAGTTCCACAAGGAATTTTTGCTGGAATCACAGCTTGTTTAGATCCCAATAATGTTTTAAAAATAGAATGATAATAAATGAGTCTATACACACTTAAAGATTTACTTTGATTTACATTTTTAAGTTTAAAAAAAGAGACATGCTTTGCTGAATAAATATTGTAATCCTTTCACTCTCCCTTATACTCAAACCTACTATCTCTATCACAGAACCTGCAGCACACATTTTATTCTTTTATGTGTTATGATCCATCTTGGAAAAACTACAAAAATCAGAATTGGCAGGTCAGATCTTAAAGAAACCCAGAAACTGGCCAGGAAAAGCATGATCATCAAAGTCTTTATTCAAGATTTTTAAATCATATTTACAGTTCAAATCATTAACAAAACTCAAATCAATGTTCATGTAACTTGTGTGATTTTGATTAATATGTAGTACTATTTCATAATATGCTTTACAAACTTGACATCAGAAACACATAGCATCATTTGAAAGTAAAAACTAATAAAACAAATCAGAGTTTAGAATAAAGTACTTAGATGTGAAAGAACTGTACTCAATTATATTACATCACACCTACTTTTAGACGTTTTCTTACATAATAACTTGTGTGTTATTTGTAATAAAGTATATTTTACTTTAATAAAGTTTCACATTAAGTTTTTTTAACCACAAGAGGGTAAATGTCTCAAAACTTTTCTCTCAAACTCTTTTATGACCAAAATTATATACAGGCAGCATGGATTTACTTTGATTTAATGACTGGGTTTTATTTACTCTCTGTTGCTTTTGTGTTTTGTTTTTTAAACTCATTTTATTTTTTAAAATTTATTTTATGTGTCTGTCTTTTGTTTCACCTTTTAATCATAAACGTGTTTGTCTATTAATGCATTTTTGTACACTTAGGTCAGTCTTGCTGTTGTTTTGAAAGTGCTTTATATACAAAGTGGCATGGAAAAATAAAGCGCAATGATTGATGACTTCTGCTGCTTTGTCTGAAACAACTTCAGTTTTCAGTATCTTACAGTTTTTTATTTAATATTACTGTGTTTTTGACTGAGCAATAACAGTTTAAAAGTCACAACAAAAATGCATGCCAAATCCCATTTCCCCTGATGGGATTGTAGTAAGAGGGTTAAACAGAATCAACATAAGCTTATATGTATTTCGTATTAGTGGTTTATTAATTATTAAATCAGATCAGAATCGGTCAGAATTAGAAATGAGCAGGTCAGATCTCAAAGAAAACCGGAAATTGATTTCAGCCAGGAAAAGCTGGATCGGTGCATCTCTAGTAATAGTCTTACAAGTCTTTATTATTAAGGGAATTTTTATTATCTACCAGTACTCAAAATTAGTATTTACATAACTTCTGTGATCTTAAGTAACGGACAATATTTTAAATTAGGTGAAGTAAAATTTTAATCTGAGACACTACAACACACACTGAATTTGATATTTAAAAAATTTAAGCTAAGTTAAGAAAAAATTACTAAAATGTCAAAGCTCTGTTCTCTGGTTTACCTAACTTCACACCCGTTTTTAATGTGTTGTTTAGTACATTCACAGATAAATAAATTATGTATAAAGTGATTTTGTAATGTTAATTAAAAACTATATCTGATATAGCTGGGAACCATTAATACTATCGTCACTCTATTGTTACAATAAGGCGTTGTTACCCACTAAATGTTCTGAGTGACTGTAGCGGTTATATCTCGCCGGCTGTCAGGAGAAAGGAACAACAACAACAACAAAAAAAAATGGTTAGCAGGGCTTGGTGTCACGACAGTTACACAGTGCGGGAAATTAACGTTAACTCAACCGCCCCTTCTTCAACGGATTTTTACAACGGCTGCTTTTTTCCCCTCATCTCTCTCCCTTCTCTCTCGCTCTCTCTCTCTCTCTCTCTCTCTGACTGTTTTCTTCTTTCTCCCCACTGACAAGTCATGTGATTGTAACGTAAAACCCCTAACCGGAAAACACCGACGGACGACCCTCTCCGCCGCCAACGAATGCTGCGTTTACAAGGAACACAGTTGAAGCTGCAGCGAGCGCAGAGAGGACGGACGGTTGGGTCTCCGGTAGCAAACAAACAAGGGCGACACGGAGGAACTCCGGTGATTTCAGCAGAGCGCAAGTACGGTTGCCCAGCAGTACATTCATATATGTTCGTTTCGCTAACACTGGTTTGTTATTTTGCGGTTCGGTTTGTTTTTGGCTAACTGTAATTGTCACGGGGAAGTTAAAAGAAACGCGTTCGTGATCAGCCCCATCCCCCTAGCGTCTCGCGCTGTCTGTTCCTACGCGCGCGCGCGCGTGCGTGTATGTGTGTCCGTTTCCTCGCGCTAGCAACCAAAAGACCGACGAAGTCCGTTTGTTTTACTGTGCTCCCCCACGATTGTTCTTCGTGTGATTTTGCTGATATATTTTGTTTGCCACACAGAGCTGTTTTATTCCTGCGTCATGTTTACCTTTCTCACACACTTCCCTCTCTGGCGGTTCAATATGTATTTTCAGAGTAACCGAACGTCTCACTACGGAAGCGATAGTTCCACGTGTCTACATCACAGCAGGGGCGGTGCTAGATCTTTACAAACAAGTTGGCAAAAGGCAGCATTGTGGCAGCTTTTTACACCATGTGATTTAAACTAATGTCATTTAAGGCAACTCAGTAGTAGTCCTAATAAATTATGTGATCAGGCGCATATAACAAGCCCAAGGATATTTCCAGACAAATTAAATGTTGCAGATATTCCTGAAATGATATGTCTGGTCTTCAGAAGCCTTTTGTACTGCTTATATATTGATAATCCAGTGGTAGGGATATAATGCTGAATAAAATCAGCTGCAAAGACTCTGACTTAACTCAGGGTTTCTTATGTGTTGCTGTAATACAGTAAATCGTTTTACCTTAATAAAGCGAAATTGTGTTAAATCATTAATGACTCAGAACTTTCTCTCTTAAGGAGAATAAATACAAACCTATGCTTGTCATTTGTTAATGTATTATATATTCTTGTTAGCACTGTTGACTTGAAGCATAAAGGGCCTTGGTTCAACTCCCGACTGCAGCCTTTCAGCATGTAGTTTTCATGTTTATTTCTTTAATGTGTGGTCTTTCTGTGGGCACCCCAGCTTCGTAGATTGCCCTTGGGGTTGTTTGTGAAGGGATGTTTGTCCTGTTTCTCTTTGTGTTGCCTGATGATAGACTGGCAACCTGTCCATTGTGTACTATAATATAATGACTGCTGGAGATAGGTAGGAATATAAGGAATGGATGCATGTTATTTATGTATTATTGTTAATTTTTTGTTTAATCTTATGTCTGCCTTGGACTTGTTTCATTTTTCAGAAAGTGGTATTGTAATACTGAATACTGGATTCAATGTTTATATGTTGATTTAGATTAGACAGTTGTGGTCACATTGAAGCAAGCAATTTTCTGTTAACATGGTTATAGGTAGATATGCACCAATCAGTCCATTAAAGATCAGTTACAGTTGGTTACGCTTTCCAGACATCTGAAGGTGACATGTTCAACCAATTGCTTACAAGTATAGACATCACAGGGATGTTCAGTCATACCGTTTAGAATTAAAACTGGTTCTGTGTTCCAGAGATGATGGTGTTTTGGTGTGAGATGTGTGTATCAACACCAGTATTATAGTAAGAGACCATGTCAATATGTTGGCAGAAGCTGGTTAGAGAGTGTCATCATCTACAGTGAAGTCTATGCTGAAAGGTCACTCAGTGAGGAAGAAGCTATTACTCCAAAAGCAACTTAAATGTCCAGACTGCTGTTTTCAAATGCACTCAAAGACTCTCAAAGGCCTTCATTTCTGGATACATATCGTACGATGTGATGAAACTAAAATCAACACGTTTGACCATCGTGACCAAGCATTAGATATGAACACTACGACAAAAGATGGGTTTGTTTCTTTTTTCATTTTGAAATCTCAGCTTCCTACAACCTTGGGTGAACCTTGATAATCAGTCATTGCCTAGTACATAATTATAAGATGAAAAGAAAAAGAAAATACATGTTTGTTTGTTTTTTTTTTTTTGCTAAAGCAAACCTGAAAAGTGGGAGTCAAACTTTGACCACCTGTCAAAGCATCTACAGCTGCTAGCCTTTGAGGGTTTGTCTCCTACCGGCTTTATGCATCTAGAGACTGACATTTTTACCCATTCTTCTTTGAAAAATAGTTCAGACTCAACCAGATTATATGAAAAAAAAATAGTTCAAGTATCTGTGAACAGTGATTTTTCAAGTCATATCATAGATCCTCAGTTTGATTTAGGACTAGTCATTCTAACTCATGAATATGTTTTTGATCTAAGTATCCAGTCATAGACTACCATAAAAACAATGAAATAATATCCAAGAAGTTGCTGTTTAAAATAAATAAAACAGCCATTCACAATAAAAGACAAAATATTCTGTTCAACTAGAATTTGAGCCAATGAATATGAAATATCCCTCTGGAAGATGAACCCCCTCCCCGGTCTCAACATATTTCTAGTCTCTTAACAGGATTTCTCCCAGGATTGCCCTATGTAAATTTTTCCATCAACTCTTACCAGCGTCACTGTCCCTGTTTTAAAAAAAAAAAAAAAAAGCATCTACACAGCATGATGCTGCCACCACCATGTTTCACAATGATGATTTTTTTTTTTTATTATTTGTAGTAAAAATGTGAAAACCACGTATCATTTCCTTCCATTGCACAATTATACACTGCTTTGTGTGATTCTTACACAACAAAATATGAAAAAGTTATAGAGGCAGAAATATTTTTGCAAGGCATTGCATAAATGGTTGATCCATTCTGCTTTTTTTTTTTTTTTTTTTTTTTTTTTTTTTTTTTTTTTTTTTTTTTTTTTAAATGTTTTTTTGTTTTGATACTGCAGTCAGAAATTAGAGCATAAGATGACCAACTGATGCTCTTTTCATTAAAATAACCCTGAGCAGTATTGAAAAGGAAATACAACAAATTCAAATTAGGCATTTCTCACATCTAAATAAGTTTTAACATTTAAAAGTAAAATGGAAACAGCATTTGTGTTGTCTTATTTCTTTAAGTATGAACGCAAAAATAAATTATCTCAGATTATGGTTTATTTAACACTCCAGGCCAATCATCAGCTCCTTTGCCTACTATGTTACATGAAGAGATCATGACATGGCTGAACCCTGTGTTTTTTTTTTTTAACCATAAACACATTGGGAAATGGATGGCAATGTATCATATAGAAATTAGAACTATTGTTCAGATGTCGACTGTAACTTTAAGATAAACATTTGAATTTGGACGAAAAAAAGTAATCAACCAAGAATTTTAAAAATGTGAATTTTAAAAGCAAATTAGGAACTTTTGCAATGATTACAATTTCGATCACCCACATCTCTTTATAAATTTAGCATTTCCTTTTTATATATCAGCATGTATCAGGCTCAAAGAGATAAATATTATAGTTTTAGCCTGTTCCTAGTAAATATGACATATGTATAAAGGTTAGCATAATATTCGGGTCAGCTTCTTTGTAGGATTTGCCAGTTTTTTTTTTTTTTTTTGTTTGTTTTTTTTTTCTAAAAAACGCTCCCCCGCCATTAGAAACTATTTTGGTGGCAAACCAGTTTTTGTTCTACAGTTAGTTCTGAAAAACCAGTTTGGTTGTCAAGTCACCTTTAAATTGCATCTTTCAGTAAATACTTGACTCTCCCACTGTTGTATTCTTCTTTAAAGTAACACCGTGCCGTGAGTTAATTTATCTACACAAACTGTTCACTGTTTCTTTGTTGAAAACAGATGATTTATTCTCATAAGTCAGCCTTAAAAATGCTGTTTTAAACAACAGGCAGTGTTTGTGAACATTCTTTAAAATCACACATGCATTTCTTATCTCTGATGAAGACCACAACACTGGCATTGCCTCTCTGCTTCAGTTAAACATCCCCAAATCCTGCACTGCATCGCTATCACTGTCACATGACCAAACAACACCTGACCAACTCCCGAAACATATACACAAATAGCAATGAGATGGAAATAAATATCGCCTATTAATATCTGCTCATTTTTAGTTATCGGACCGATATTGATATATTAAAATATAACTAACATTGGCTGATACCTCTGTTATATTGAGCATCCTCAATACCCAGTTATGGTACCTGTTATTTCAGGACTAGCCCACCTTTTTATTGTTATTGATGCTTGGGTTTTTAAAAAAAAAAAAAAAAAAAAAAAAAAAAAATTGTGTTTAAGTTTATCAAACTAAAAACAAAAAATATATTTTAAACAATGTATTCTCACTATTTTACTTGATTTCTTTCTCATTAAACTCTTCCCAAGCTTTTCTTTCCTCAGGCCTAGCAAAGAGCTGGTGCTAAGACAGAACCTTGAAATGAATGTTTAATAATGTTGTTTAAGATGTGCTTAATTACAATTCCTGTCAAGTGCGAATGTTATTTAAACCAGGCGGTGCAGTTTAATACTATAGCAGCCTGCTATAGAAATATAATCATTATTTTATGAGAATTTTGTGACCTGGAGGGAAACTAAAGTTGAAAACGATACCCTAACCAAACACCTGCTGTAGAAAGTTAAACAATGACAAAATAAGTAATGTAATTTAAACAATATCTACTATCCTCTTGTGAAGCCAAGAAGACGTATGTATACTGTTTATTTCATCCTTTACAAAGGCTCGGTTGAAGGTATGGCGTTTTAAAGGACATGTATGACAACAACATATGTACTATACAACACGTGTTAGTTGGTGGTCTCCTTGGGCCCCCGCCGTCTGCACCTGCTGAAAGTGGTTTTCTGTTGTCTCCTCTAAGCAGATGAGTAATCATATCAGATTTCTGTCAGTCTGCACTTACGCATCGAAATATTTAGGTCAGCATTATTATAAATACATCTTTTTACCAAGCCGTTCAGTTTAAAATATAAATGGCAGCATAAGAATGAGTGTTTTCTTCAGGTTTGCTTTGTTAAGCTTTATTTACTTTTGGTTTATCAGACTTGAATACACCTGAGTTAACATGAACAACAAGTAGAACACAAGTAGTTTTCAGCCTCTTCAGAGTGTGGTGTTGTGGAGATCTGAAATGTTTCAGATGGATGAGGGTTTTCTGGATAGGAGGTTTGCAGAGCCGCAGATTTCTGATCACTTTGAAGACTCAACACTGATGAAGTATCTGCTGGTTTCAGTCTCCAGACCTTTTGATTTGTGTTGTTATGGAGAAAGTGTTGGTGGAAGGAGAGTGACCCTTCCCATAGGCTGTTTTCGTACGTCTCTGAAGGGGTAGAACCAGTTCTGCCTTGGAATGTGTGTCGACACCCATAACCCTGATCATGTGATGGCCTGAAGCCCTCTGGGTCCTTTGGTGACCTTTAGGGTCAGCAAAACTAATCTCATTGGTCAGCAGAATGCAGGCAGCTCTGAAATGTCTCTTAAGGCTGAGTTTGAATGATTTGCACTTCGTCAAAGCAAATTCAGTTAAAATTCTGAGTTCTTCCTCAATTGTTTTTGTATCATAGCTGAAGGTAATCTCTCTTTCACCAGAAGGAATTTACTAGTCTTAATTCTGGGTTAGTTACTGGTACAGGTTTTAGAAAGTTATGATTTCCAAACCGCTAAAATTATCTGAACTATTCCTCCTATTGTTTAATGTGATCTTAGCGAGAGTCTGAAGAATGCACCCCTTTTTCCACTTGTTGCTGTGCGCTGGATTTCAACACAATGAGCGATGGAAAACTACAAATCAGTTCAGCAGGAGCTTATTTACTATTTTTGTAATACATGAAAATCTAAATAATCAATCTATACTATTATTTTATCTTTAATAATATATATAATGTTCTAGAGGTAGAAGTAACTGATTCATTTCACTTTTAAAAAAAGCAATTAGATAATTTTATACTTTGTAGTTTTCCATTTATGTAAACATGATAATATTTTGGAATTTTTACTGAAGGTCATCATACTGTGAGAATCTTCCACTGACCCATGCTTGGTTTCAACCATCTTTTTGGTTTATATGACAGTTTTATTCTCAAGATTCTCGATAGAAGTCAGTTATGGACGTGTGTGTATGTATGTTAAAAATATCTGGAATTCACAATTAAATGAACTAATTAAAACGGGATGGTTTGTTTGACCAAACTCCTCGGTTCCTCACTGTTTACGTCTGTCTGATACGGGGCAGATATATAGTCTCTGTTATCTCTAAGTGATTCTTTACAGCTGTGCAAGGTTAGCCTTTGTGAGGTTGTTAGATCATCACTGACAGCTTGATCCTTTGTGGTCACAACAACCTCTCGTCTTGACGGGAAACTTATGGCTTCTTGTGTGTGTTTGTGTGTCTTTGTGCAGGTTGAAGAATGGAGTTGGCCAACCATGGTCTTATCCTGCTGCAACAGCTTAACGCTCAGAGGGAATTTGGCTTCCTGTGCGACTGCACCGTGGCTATTGGAGACGTCTTCTTCAAAGCCCACAAAGCAGTCCTCGCTGCCTTCTCCAACTACTTCAGAATGCTCTTTATTCACCAGGACAGGTGTGAATAAATGTATCTATCTCTGTGTATGTAAAGATAAAAAATAGAAGTTTATACTCTGGAATGACTGCTCTGCGATTACAGCTGGAGTTTTTTTAACGTATGCCTCCAGTGACTTATAGGTTGACATCTGAAGCAATTGGTGACACTTTTATTCTGGGGTATCAGGCTGAAAGGGCCTGAATGCACACCACATTTTTTTTATCACATAGAATCCTGCTAAAACGACTTGTATTTGATGAAATATGAATTTGGTTGATGTGGAAAAAGTTCAAGGGCTTTGTTTTAAAAGCCTCTCATCATTTCCCACTATTTACTGTAATGTGTTTTGTTTCAGCGACTGTGTGCGTCTGAAGGCTGCCGACATCCAGCCGGATATCTTCAGCTATCTCCTCAACCTGATGTACACAGGCAAGCTTGCCCCCCAACTGATTGACCCGGCACGTCTCGAGCAGGGGGTCAGATTCCTCCACGCATATCCGCTCCTGCAGGAGGCCAGCCAGTCGGTGTATTCCCACACCGATCAGAGCATCAACCTCTCCACCTCCCTCTATGGCATCCAGATTTCTGACCAGCAGGTGGCGCTGTCAGCCAGAGTACCAGCGCGGCGACACCTCTCCTCGCCCTTCGACTTGGAGCAGCTAAACTCGGAGGGGAAAGTGACCACACCCGCTGCAGCGTCATTCACAAATGCCCTGCTGTCCAAGCAAGCTTCCTCGCCCCTTGATGTCGAGGCCTCGACCAGCAGCATGAAGGCTTCTGCTGAGGAGGGGGTCATGGACTTACTAAGCGCAGATGGTTCCTCCGCCACTGCAATCCTCCATGTAAAGCCAAGCATCATGAAGAGAAGCTCCTCCTTCAGGAAGTATTACTCGTGCCATCTCTGCAAGAGCAGATTCACCCAGAGAAGTCTGCTGAGAGAACATCTTCTGCAGCACACACAGGCTCTTCAGCAGCCAGCAGCTGAGCCCAGCAAGGCCCCATCGCCTGCTGTGATCAGAGAGAACAGCATGTTAGCAGAGGGGGCTTCTAAAGGAAGCAAGGCCGGCTCAGGTGGCTCAGCTGCAGCTGTAGAGATCATCAGCGACAGCGAACAAACCCCCGTTTCAGGCACCAACTCTGACTCTCCCCAAGCAGAGGTGTCCACCTCCACGTGGGGGATGGGAGGGTTAAGCTCTCAGGCGGACACACCCCCTCCATCGGACATCGCGGACATCGACAACCTCGAGAATGCCGACCTGGACCGGGAAGTGAAGCGCAGGAAGTACGAGTGCTCCACGTGTGGGCGCAAGTTCATTCAAAAGAGCCACTGGCGCGAGCACATGTACATCCACACGGGAAAGCCCTTCAAATGCAGCGCGTGTGGGAAGAGCTTTTGCCGCGCCAACCAAGCCGCCCGTCACGTCTGCCTGAACCAGGGGGCCGACTCCTACACCATGGTGGACCGGCAGAGCATGGAGCTCTGCGCCGCGGGAGAAGACAGCAACCAGATGGAGGCGATGTTCTTGGGCTCCTCGAAGCCTTACAAATGTAACATTTGTGCGACAACCTTTTCCAGCCCTGCTGAGGTGATCAAACACCTGTGCTTCTCCCAAGGAGGACTAGCGGGGCTGCAGGGAAACGCAAGTGCAGGCATGCTGCTGCAGCCGGAAGACATCTCCAAAGACGACGGCTCTGATTTGTCCAACTCCGGCACTCCACCAGAACCAATAAAGACTGAAGAGATCCTCGTAGAATAGCAACATAACTGTTTTTGTCTGTTTTAACATGTTTGCCATCTAAATTATGGTTAAAATAGGTAAGCTAAAGAAAAAGTTTGTCAGGGTATGTTTGTTAGATATTCTTAACCTTTATTTTATGATAAAGTGCTTTAAATGTGTAGACCCTAAGAGTGCTAGTTTTAAAGATCTCTCTCTATACAATCAAACAAAATTACACACACATTTCACTGAAGGCTTTGGGTTGACCAACAATAAAACACTGATTTGTTATGCTGTAACAAATTCTTTGCGTGCAGCTGTCTGCGCTTTTTAACATAGGAAGAGGAAGTTGAGGCGCCATGTCGAGTTGTTAGACATCAAGAGTTGCAAAACGCGGATCATTCCTCTGCAACTGCAGGGAATTTCCACATGGGCAGAAATCTAGACATAAACTGGCAGCTGCAAACACACAGACCGGAGACAATCTGTGCTCTCTCTATTTGAATCGATCAATATGGATCAATGTGTATCCGTCTTCCATCCTCTGATGTTGGCTGAACAGAGTAAATACGTTTATGTCATGTAACGACCATCCGCCGCATCTTTCCCAGCAGTGTTTGCCTCCGTGTTTAGTGGCGTCTAAGTAGGATTACCGCTGGTGTCTTTATTTCCTGTCACACCAGATGGAGAAACAGTGTTTATGTTGTCTAAATTTATGCCTTTTTGTTTGTTTTCCTCATATTTGCTTGCCTTGTTATGTATTTTATAACTCTTTGGTTACTAAACACTGAAGCGACATGTTCCCACCCAGACCTGCAAACCCTCAATCTGAGGCTGTAGAATATTGTAAATCATGTGTGTTTTTCATATAATTCATTTGAATCTTTTTCTGGATCCCCTTTAAAGTTTGTTTTTTCTAATTTTATACACAGTGCTATATATTCATAAAATGACAATATATTTCAAAGATGTAAGATTATTAGTAGACTGCTTCCAGAATGGACATTTATTTGGTCTAGCCAGTGTTAACATGTGAAGGATATGAATAAACACTTGTTGAATTGTTTTTAAGAAGGTTTTTAAAAGTCTTGCCAAATGTGTGCTAACGGATATTTGTTGTGTTAAAAGGGAAATAGTTTCTTCTATATTTTATCATTTTTTTTTTGTATTTTTTTTTTTTTTTTTTTTGTATTTGTATGTTCTTAATCTCTGCCCATACCAGAATAAAGAAGTGATAGAAGGTTTTAACTTTTAGAAAAACATTGTCGAGGCCTGATTATTTCAGCTATTTGGACTGGAAGTAATATCTCAGAGAACAAGATGGTTTACACATGTTTTGTTGGAATATAAAATGTTTTTAATTGATCTTCCATGTCAGTTCTTTGAATGTGCTACTGATTAATGGAATTAGAGGTTTTTATACATGTTGAATAAATGAGAAGCTCAGATTAATATATTGGGTATAATCTTAACATTTTTCCCATTGCACAAAAAAGCTTATTTCATATGTATGCAGATAATATAAGCTGCCAAAGAGTTAATAGTTCAGTCTTGCAAAAAATATTTAACTTTTCTTTTTCATATAATAAAACTCCTACAAAATTTGATCTTTACTCAAATAGCTAAACTGGCTTTGAGCTTCCCATTCATTCATTTTACAATGTTTCATAGTAAAATAATTAATTCTCTCTCTCTCTCTCTCTCTCTCTCTCTCTCTCTCTCTCTCTCTCTCTATATATATATATATATATATATATATATATATATATATATATATAGACATTAATGCAAGAAAAAAAAAGTTTTTTTCTTCTCTTTAATTCAGCAACTCGTAGTCATATTGATGAAATGTAGATGTAAACTAAAGCACACAGACATGTTTGATTAACAGGAAATAATTTTAAATGTCCTTTATTGCCCTGCTTGAATAATATTTAATCATAATACTTAATGTGTTCATTCTCATATATTAGGTTTGTAATTCCTTTTCCCCTATTTAATACTCGAAATCAGATGTTTCAGGATTGTAATTTTGATGCAGTTCACCCAGTCTTTCGCTAGATGGCGCTGTTTTGCTTTTACTATCTGCTCAGGTTAAAAGAGGGGAAAGCTGTCAAATCTGAACAGTGATTGTTCACCAGCTGTTTCTACTTTACCATGAATCTGAATACTTTTTTTATTTTTATTATTTGCAAGCTGATTCTCATTTTGAAACAGGCAGTCAAATTTCAACGCTACTGTTCCTCAATTTTCTAAACAAATGATCCACAGAAATATGCACACATCATTGGAAATTCTCCATGTTAATTTTAAAAATTACTGTCTGTGCTCGATCTTTTTCTAAACAGCCAAACATCTCAGGAAGTTGAGAAGTTTGACCTCACTGTTAGCTGGTCATTGAGTGAGTAGTTTGGGATTATTATAAATAGTATGCAATGTAAACTTCTTCCTGGTGCCCATTTGACATCTACTGTGACGATTCTGTGTTCTCAGGAATGTAATTTTATGTTTGAAACTTTTTTTGGCCATGAAGAAAGAATAAAAACGTCTTTACATAAGAAATGATTTTGTCTTGTGATTACAAACTTGTCACTTGAGTTGCTTAGAAGTCATTTTTTTTAAAATGTTCTAATTCAAGAAGCAACAGAGAATCCACACACATTTTCTCTAACTTTATTGAATGAAATATAGACAAGTTTCTGAATCCTCACTATTAACAGCTTGGAAAATATAAAAGACAACAATGACCATGCTACATGAAACTTGCTAAATGACTGCAGGGTATTTGTTAATATTACAACAATATTATTTAGGTACATACAGGAGGTATACAATCTGTACAAATGTTATCAGGTTCACAGTTATTGTGGGTTACAAACAGAACGGCTTAAGGTGGGTAGGGAAGGCTCTAGATGCTTATCCTTATCTTTTGCAACAAATACAAGTCTTTAGTTATCTAGCTTTATCTAATCATTATTTCTTTTTTTGCATAAAGCAAATATTGATCTTTTACACTCAAGAGTGGGCACATCTTTAACTTAAAGCTGAAAGGAATGTGAGCTTTTAGCACTGCTAGCTTATATAAACCACTATATTAAATTTTGCTGATTATAAAAGCACCTCTACATGACTGACCTGGTGCCATTCTTCTAAAGTTAGTCAGAAATAAGATGCTTTGGTTGTAAATTCTAGTTGCTGAACTATTCTTGAAGCTTCCTTTTATAACAAAGATGCAATGGCTGAATCAAAGTAACTATGTGGATACTTTGGGAAGCTAATTGGATGCAACTGGTGCCCTAGTCCTGTGATTGATGGAAAGACCATGGCTCCCTGATTAATCCTAACTCGATTTGGCTTTTAGATTAACGGAAAAAAAAATAAGTTTTTGTATTTATTTCTGGTACCATGAAGTTTGTGCCTCCCTAAATCATCCCCTGCTGTGTTTGTGTCTTCCCTGGTGCCATTTTTAATGGTACTGAGCTATAACGCTTGGTGAAGAACACAATGTTGTGCAGGACGAGCTTATCATCAACATGACCCCAGGAAACCGTGGATTAAAGGGTGTAAAGTTTTTTTTCCATCTGCAAAAGCAGAGATGGACAGAAAGTGAAGATGTGATTAATCAGGAAACATTAAACACCATAAACATTAAATGCTTTGTGTTTTGTCTTAAATTATTGTCTACCCAGTGCTAAAAACTCATGTGTATTCTTTGTAACACAGCAAATACTTCTGCCACATTATAAGCTTAAAGTGTTGTCTTAGTAATTTTATTATCACATTAAACAATGTGTGACAATGTCTTTTCACAGTATATCAGGCAGTGAATTTGTCTTTTGTACATGAATCTCATGAAATATTAAGTGGGGATGCAGAGTGAAGCACACATTGTGATAAATTCAAGAATGTGGTGCATTTTTAGTAGTTATAGTAATCTCTGCCCCTCTGTCTGTGGAATAACACTTGTACCATGACTGAGTTATATTTACCAACAAAGCCTTGAAATAATTTTCTTATATGCAACTTTTTTTTTTATGTATTTCGTGATTTGTCCAGATGCAATATATAAGAAGTTTAAGATGTGTCCGCATCAAGTTTAAAACAAAAATACCTGTTTGCATGACAGCATAACATGGTCTCCTTACAATAAAGAAAACAAGACAAAATAAAAAGTAAAAATAAATCACATATGGTGTGAATGAATGAATAATCAAGATATAAATACAATATACATGATAATAATCACCCATCTTTTCACCTTCTCACACTACCCTCAGTCTTGCTACTATACATGTAAAATTCACACACTCCTGCATACATAAACGCATGCACTTCCACTCCTCTCTACCAGGTTGCAGCCAGGGCAATGACAAGTCACTGATGGTACACAGGTGCGATAACAAGCCAAACAGGATGTTCTGAGGGACTGGACATGCATGAGTGTTAAGGTGAGTGATGTGCAGTGGGCCATCATGGCGCTGTGACAAGGCTGCAGGGGAGAATCAGATGACAGGTGGGAGGAGAGAGCGGAGGAGCTGTTTCTCAGTCTCTCTAAGCAGGATGGGCGAAGTTCAGCCATAGGTGTCACCACAGAACATCCTCTCTCATTTTATCTTTCTCTCTCTCACACTTCCTGGTCCTGACAAGTGTGTCTCCCAGGCAACGGTGCTGCATCCTCACCTGTGGAGAAGACAGAAAAAGATGATTTTAGAATAGGAGAAGATTAATTGTTTATTCATTAAGCTGTAGATGCAAATTCTCTTGAGAAAGAAATGTATTTTTGTGTTATATTAGAGATCTCTTTTAACATATGCTTTTGAAATTCACTTTTGTTGAAGTAATAGGTCAAGACTTTTGAAGTGGACATTCTTTTAAAAGCTAATGGCTTGTCTGAGTGGAACCAAGACCAAAGTGGACTTCTATTATCTAAAACCAACTCTGGTTCCAAAAACGTCAAAGCAATTTGTGCCAACACCATTTTATGGACCTTTAAAGCATCATTTCATTTACAGTAGCCAGTTATTTACACCAAATCTCTCTTTTTTTTCACAAGAAATCGGAACAAGGCAAGTTAAATTGAAACAGGAGGTGGTGTGCGAGCAATGATCTTCCTGTTTGAAACAGCCTCCGTGCTCCATTTTTCGTGTAAGTAATTATCTACAGACATGACAATGGTTTCAAGGTACATAAAATAGTGTTCACATAAACTGCTAGGATGTTTTAGAGTTTGAAGTTGTGTTAGGATGACTGAAATCTGCCCTTGGTGTGGGGGTCCTCTTGAATAGCTTGTAGGTTTAAACTAATTTGGATTTATACTAAATGAAGATTTCACTGCAGGTAACATGAATACTGAATATGACCTTTTATGTTTCAGTTACATTGAAATATATTTTGTTGCCAACTCACAGCAATTAGTACCAAAATACATAAAATTTCTGAAATTCAAATTAAATGATTTTTATACAGGATTTGGCTCTTGTTTGTTCATTCAAAGACATATTTAATGTTTAAATTTATTTGCCAATGTATAGTTTAAAAATAATAAAGATACACATTCTTAAACCATTTCAATCAAAACTGAAAAATGACAAATACTTTATACTTTTATACTTGGTAAAAGAGTAACTCCTGCCTTTATTTATGTTTTTATAACAAAGTTTTTGATCCAGTTCATTTTTAATAGTATAAATCGACAATATCATCTCATGGTACTATAAACTTTCTACTTTCATTTACAGTGATTTAATTAGGCAAAACAGATATGTCCTTTTTAATGCTTGACTGCAGCAAACTCTGATTCTCTTTTTCCTCTTAGTCCATGCCTTAGCAGTAAACCATCATAATTAATATGAAAGCAAACTATTCATTGGTCATATCAGCTAACATCAGTCTGTATCTCTACTACATTACTGCAAATTAAACCATTCGCTATCCTAGATGTATAAGACTTGTAGATGAAGTCAAAATTGGAGAAAGATAAACAACTTCTGTTTCTTTGAAGTTCTGTAATCAAATCTTACAAATGCTGGCTTCGACAAGGTTTCTTCTGGACTCCATACTGAGCCGGTGATAGAAGAAAACAGGAGGAGGTTAGCAGAGGAATCATAATCAGCCTTTCAGCACAAGTTCATCTGCCCCTCACACACACCGCTTCCCTTTAAGACCCGAGCCTACAAAGACGGGGGTCAATGGTGGCATTCCTGCTTTGATATCAAAGGTACCCTGGTTACTTAAAGCCTGAACAAAAGCTTTTTCATCTGGTTGGTGTGCAAATATCCTCCCTACTCTAATAAAAGTACGACCCACTGATGTTAAAAGAAAAACCTCATTTGAAAGGCTGACAAAGAATCCCTGCTTTGTCCAGCATAATTTATTAAAAGGATTTCCATTAAGTAAAAGGAGACATACTATATTGTTGTACTGTTAGTCTTACCTGCTCATGATGCTGCTGTGATCTCTGTAGACACAGGCTCGATCTCCTTCACAGCCTCCTCAATCACCTCGATCACTTGCGCCATCACCTCTGCACACTTGCTGATGGTTTTTGTTCCGTTGGCTTTCATCTACATTTGTGCACTGACTGGCAGCAGCAGCCTCGGCAGAACTAGACTCCTGAGGTTCTTCTGTCAGCTCTGGGAGTTTGTTTTGTCTTGAAAGATTCTCAGCTGCTGCGCTTGTGTTTGAACTGTCGCCATCAAGCATCACCACGGTTTCTACTTCCATGGGCTGCTCTTCAACCTCATCAAGCCGATTGCAGAACCACCTCTGTTGGCATGTGGGGTCTCAACCTCCTTCTCCTTTTTGTCCTCTGAAGGGGGCTCCAACTTGCTTTCACTCTCAGAGGTTTCTTTCACTTCTCTCTCCTGATCTTTTTCACTTTCGTCAACATCTTCCCCTTTGATCTCTGTTACTTCTTCCTCAATGACAGCATCTTCACTTACTTGTACCTCCACAGCTTTTTCAAATCCTTTTGGGTTCTCCTCCTCATTATCATCCTCTTCAATGTTTTCCGTAACCTCTATTGGGACGGTCTCAATGACTTCCATGGCAACACATAAGGGCAGAGGTGATTTTTGGACTGATTTCTCACAGACGTCAGGAACAGGGGTGTCAGTGATGACAACTTGGTCAGCTGCGATGCCAATCTCATTCTGTGTTGTAGCTGTTGCTTGAACTGGTATTGTGACAGTTTGCTATTGGCTTTTGGGTTGTGGCACATCTTCTAAAACTTATCTACAGCCTCCTTGATGACAGCCTCTGCAATGACTGCACTCTGAGTCTCAATCTCATTGGTCTGATTGACTTCCTCTTTGAATTCTTCCATCTTTTCCTTGATCTTTTCAACAACCTCCTCCTCAATTTTTTTATCATCAACTGGTTTGGCACTCTCCGAAGTCTCCATTTGGAGCTACAAGAACCACTGTCTCAGTGATGACAGGCACTTTCCTCACTTGCGGACAACAGCAAGGGTGACCAATTTCAAGCCCCCTCTATATTTTGATTTTCTCCAGCCACCTCTTCTACGTCCATGGGTACCCTCCTTGGATTCCACAGTTACCTCAGAGACCTCTACACTCTGGATGCAGACGGATGTTTCAGGAATAGGCTCTATAGCACTGACCACAGCAGTTTTAGGGGAGTTCTCTGTCTGTGTTGTGGGCTGAATGACCTCAGAGTTCTCAATGCTGACAGCTCCAACCTTCTCAATCTCAGGCTCATAACTCTCACTGGCAACGTCAATTTCTGCAACATCACTCAATTTGTCAGCAACAGGCTCAAGCTCCAGAGTTTGTACTTTGTTAATATGAGCCTGGAGTACAGGATCTTCTGACACAGCAGCTTCTTCTGGTTCTAATGACATCTCTTCAACAACCATCTCAACATTAGTAGAATCACCAACAGGGTCCATGCCTTCTAATGTAGGCTTTACAGGCTGCTCCACAGCAACTTCAGCAATCTCCTTGGTTACAAGACCAGTACAAAGAGCCAGTGCCTCACTTTGTGCATGTGGCTCCAGGAGAGCAATGGTTATGGACTTGGCATTTTCTGTTTCTGGGTCACTCTCGGTTGTTGCAGAAGCTTTTTCCAGTGGAACATCTTCCATAGTCACAGATGTCTGGGTGGGGATTTCAGTGATTTGAGCCTCAATAGCACCAATGATCTCTTCTGCATTATTCTGTCTGGGACCCTGAGGAACAGGAGAGGTTGCTGCAGCTGGAGCTGGAGTAATGGGTTTCACCTCGGCAGTGGACAGTCTGCGTCCTGTGAGGCCTGGACCTTTAGGAGGAGTAACCGGCTCTTCAGTTTCATCCTCTGCAACGTCAGTGTCAACAGATTTAGGCGTAGCTGCATTTTCCGCCTCCTCTGGAATATCACTCAGCTGATCATGTTGGTCTTCTGCACCTTCAATGCTGGCTGGAATCCATGATGGTGCTCTATCCTCAGCAGACACTTTACTCTGGACTGTAACTGCTTCTTTTGGTGTCTCCTGTACTACTTCAGCTTGGTCTTCATACTCCGAGAGAGGAACCACAGCTGGGGTGTCAGAGTCCTCCTCACCTGAGCCATGGTCTACAGATGGTTGTTTTTCTACCCACCTTCTTCTTGCGTCCAGGGAAGAGCTTCCTCAAAGAGAAAGAGGACTCTTCTTTTTGTGTTTCAGTGTCTTGCTGGGCTTGGTCAGCAGGCCCGTCTGGCTTATCCTCACTTTTGGGCTTATTTTTTGACATAACTAAGCGTTTCAGTGTGCTCCAGGGAGACTCTCTCACAGGAGGTGCGCTGACTGGCTCAGGAAGCAGAAGCTACTTCTTCATTTTCAGGATTTTGGGAAGCATCAGTAGCATCCTCGTTTTTCCTCTCTTCTTTTACATCTTCTGCTGTTACTGCTCCTGTTATCTCTTCTTCAGCTTTGGTCTCCTCATCATCAGAGTCAGAGGTCTTTCTTGTCCTCTTTTTTGGTCCACCCATGCACATCAGAGCCTCCCAGGATACAGAGGTGTCCATTTTCTTTTTGGTCTCCTCAGTGCTACTGGTCAGTTTCTCTGTGGTTTCAGTTTTTGGCTCTTCCTCAGGAGCCTTGTCTTCCTTTTTTTCTTCCTCCTCAAGACTTTTTTCTGCCAGTGGAGCGCTCTCAGATGAGGACAGAGTAGCAGACTTACTTGGTTTGTCACTTGTGCCTTCATCTTCACTATCAGAAGACCTTTTAGCATGCTTTTTGGGAGTTACTAGTTTTCTAAAAGAGGCAATGACACCATCTTTTTTCTTCTCACCATCAGATGAAACTTCCCCTTCAGTCTCTTGGCTGGACTCAAGTTGGTTTGCCTCTGCAGCCACAGCATACTCTCCTGAAGCCTCTGGAGATGAGGGCCCGCTGTCAACTTTAGCAGCTTCTTCAGACTCAGCAGAAGACTGTGGATGATCTGCAGCTTGCTCCCCAGACTCTGTGAGCTTTGACTCTGACTCTTTCTTGCTCTTTTGTCTCTTTGTTGAGAGTTTCTTCAGGCCAGCTCCAGTGAAGAGCTTCTTCAGGGGGCTTCCATGGGACTTTGACTTCTCCTGTGATGACTGTAGCTCAGCCTCAGCACTCACTTCAGCTGGAACCTTCTCTTCAGCACTTGCTTCAGCCTTTTGGTCTTCATGCTTGATCTGATCAGTAGTAGTTTCAGGTGGTGTTGTAACTTCTTGGGTAGCATCTGATTTTACTTCCTCTTGGGTGCTTGGTGCTTCTTTCTTGGACTCAGGTTCAGATTTTGCCTCCACAGAGGTCTCTGATGTCTGCTCTTTAGTTTCCTCCTCTGTTACAACATTCTCTTCTTTGGTTTCCTCTTCCGACACAGCATTCTCCTCCTTTGCTTCCTGCTCTGCCACATCTTTCATCTCCTTTTCCTCAGCAGTGGATTCTTCCAATTTAGCTGTTTCCTCTTTTTCAGCAGCCTCCTTTTCCTCCTCTTCTTTCGTCTTCTTAATGCTGGATTTTTTTCTCAAGTTTGAGAAGAGTCCCACGAAGAAGAGCTTTCTGAAGGGGGACATACCAGTCTCCTTGGGTGAAGGTGTGGTTTCTGCTTCTTTCTCGGCTTTTTCTCCTCGACTTCTTCATTAGCAACCTCGCAGCAGCGCCTTCAGGTTTGAGCATCAGTGGATTCATCTTTGTCTGTTTCATTAGCTGTCTCTGCCCCAGGGGTAGATGCTTCTATCTGGGCATTATTTTCATCAGATTGAATTTTCTCTTCAGCTACAGTATCCTCCTTGTCCTTTGCAGGCTCTTCGGTTGAACTGATCTCCTCTTCTTTATCTTTGACCGTTAGAAGCGTCACAGGGTCCGTCTCATCACTTTTGTCCTTCTTGAGGGTGAATTTCAAGCCCACAATGGTGAAAATCTTCTTGAAGCCGACCTCACCTGCGTCATCTGTCTTTTCCTCTGCTACCTTCTCTTCAACAGCAGAAATATCATTTGTGCTGGGCAACTCTTTATCCATTTTCTCGCCGTTTACTTGAGGAGTCCCATCAACCGGGGCAGTTTCTGTACTCTCTGGAGCCTCTTCCTTCTGACCCAGAGACACATCATCTGGCTGGCCAACTAAAACGACAAGAAAAGAAAGAGCTTTCTGTAAGACTGTGATCAAATTTCTCAATTTAGGTTATTACTTGACTCTGTGTGCACTGTTGTACCGTAGAAAGTTTCCTAATGAAATCCCCATGATGTCCATATAAAACTATCATCTGTAACCTTTATTTAATGATGAGGAAATCAAATCACTTGCAGCGTCAGAATAATTTACTCTATATTTTATATAAAGTTATCCTGACCTCCTGATAGCTATTTTGTTGATATTACTTTTCTATGTAGAAATGGGAAAACGCATATGGGTGTCGATACAGATAAGTAATACACATACTCATTTGAAATGGTACACTAACACACACTAATGCAGTTTTTAGATTATATGCCACTTTAAATGTGTTCGGGCTTCATTGTGGTCCAGACAGAGATACTTATTTCACTGTAGGCATTTCTCTGCAGTTAAACACATGTTGGGCAAATGCTGCAATAATAGCTGAGATAGCAGACGTAAACCACACGTTCAATATGTCAGTCTGTCAGTGTTTTGACAAATGTAGGCGTTTTGCCAAGGGGAGCAACAGGCTGCCGGAGGCTCCTCAGATCTTACTACAGTCTGGGAAATTTCACGTCTAAAATCCCTGGGGTCTCTAAAAAATCCCAGAATGATTTATGCCCAAGGAATCGGGTTACAGGATTACGCAGAGAGCAGCTAAGATGCTGTTTAAACCAAGTACACTGTGGGAACTAATCTGCTAGTTAACGAGGCAAACATGAGTATAAAATTAGCTCTTTTTAGAAAATTAGAACCTTTTTTTTCTTTTTTTTTTTTTTTTTTTTTTTTTTTTTAAAAAAATGATTCAAAATTATATTAAATAAACTGAAATATAATTACTTTTTGAAGTTTTGAAGTGCTTGATCTCAGATCTCAGTCTTTTCCTCTATAAAAACTGAACTCTTCTGGTAGTAAATCTCTATAATTTAGATGTTGTTGGTCCATACAAAAATGGTAACTGTACATCTGCATCGGCCTATGTCCCTTTTTCTGAATTATAGCCAAAGACTGTGCTCCAAGAATATTTTAACTTTCAAGTCCAGTGTTTGACCGGACAAAAAAAAAGAAAATATTAAGGTTATTTTTTTCTTAAACACTAATGCAGTATTTCAGCAATTCACTCTTAATTTATCTGCTAAAATGAAGTTCAAAAGTGTTGACGAAGGACAAGCCTGCCTCTTCTTCCTCAAGAAATTATGCTTTGAGATGAGCTAAATGTAGTTTGAGTTTAAATAGCAAGGGACTTCAAGAATGTTTTCTTTTTTTAAAGTTAAACTGTTTCTTGCCTCTGACCATGTACTATTCAAATTAAACAATGCAAGACTCCCATCCCCTTTCAGTACCCCTCCTTAAAATAAGTCCCCATCCCCTTGACCCAAATTCCACCACAGCAGGATGGAAGCCCCCCTCCTTCCAAACCAGTCACAAGCATACAAAAACACAATAGTCTCCAAGCCCTCCCTGGCCCCTAGAAAATAAAGGAAGGGGGGTGGTCGACCTTTTTGTTATCAAAAATGGCTACAGCTAGCAGGAAGTTTAAATTGTCAAGTTTGGCTACTTTACTGAAGTGGTAAATAGGAAAAGGATTCAGGTGACAACAAGGGTTTGTAGCTTTTTCTCTTACATGGATGAGGTTTTTAGGTTAGCTATTTCTTTTTTTATTATTAATCTAATCAAAGTTTATACATTTACACCAGTTCCTCTGAGCTGTTTTCAGTTAGGCCCCAGAACAGAGAGGGTTATTAAAGATGTGTTTGTGAGAGCGTGGGAGGGGTCACGCTGTAAGTAAGCCGCTTCTTTGTGTATCTACATGGTCAATAAAAGAGGAACCATGCTGATTTAACTGACTATTGGCATCTTCTCCATCTTTTTGATCTCTGTCTTCCTGCTCAACCAACCGTCAAAGTCCTGAGACTGAACATATTTGGAGGAGGAGGAAGAGCAAAGACCAGAAAGAATCTAAAGGTAAGATGGGTACAGGGTTGACTGCTGGATGGATGCAGGGATGAGGGTGTAACATATTCCTGACACTTGCCGTCATATTTGGGATGCTTGTCTCAGCTGGAGGCAGGTCCTCGTGCATGAGGGTGAGTGTTCATCTTAAATATCAGAGCTGCAGCCAAAAAACTGATTGTAGTAAATCTACTCTGGTCTGCACTGAAGTCAGATTGTGTTTCTGTTGGGGCTGTTGCAGGACCAGTTTGGGGTCGCCTCTATATGCGAGGACGGGGGCGAGAGACTGAGAAGCAGCTATTCTTTCAAGAGATTGTATATAAATACATGCAAATCCTTTAGTCTGACCTGGAGTTTTTAAAACAATAGCAGTCAGTTAAAAATAGGGCAAGGAGACACCATCACCCTCCCCCAACGATACCCCCCCACCACACTCTCACAAACATCTGAAAGGTGTGGTCAGAGCATCTCTGTTTGTGCAGAGGGGGAGGATATCAACAGTTATAACCCACTGAAATAAAACAAAATTGTGCTAAATCAGTCAGTTTCTCATTTATTGTGATGCAATCCTGCTCTATTTAAATGATCCCACTGAGTTAAGATAAAGAAAACTGGAGGAGACAGGATGTGTTTTTGGCATGCAATCAATTCCAGACATCCCTCTCTCTCTCTCCCTACACATCCTCCGTGAGTAAATATCCCCACTGGGAGTTAGTGTCCCACTAATCTAATAAAACACCTCACATGATGGGATGCAGTATGTAGGCTCAGATGTGGGGCTGTCCAAAAACAAAAAAAAAAGAATCAAAGAACTGTGGCAGCTGCTTTTTCACCTTTCCACTGGAAAGTTTGAAACATGTTGAAGGTGTTCAGACTGACTCAGGACAATAACTTTCTGAGATTATTCCAAGGAAATCTATTTGCAAAGTCAAGCAACACGGATTTTTATATTGTGATGAAATTGTGTTTCTGCAGTAATCTAGGCAAAGCTTTCTCCAACTGAAATCACTCATCTATGCCAGAACATCCAGAAACCACAATGCAAACTAACCACACCCTCAGTACAACAATGCTTTTGGCAATACTCACTTATACAAGGAAAACACACTTGAATGAGTCCCTGTTATTTTGAAATCAAATGAATGAAAACAGATTTAGGATATAAATAGTTTGATTTAAATCTGACTTTGACAGACACAAAAAAGCATCAGATTTTCAGACATAAAAACTGTTCTTACCTGTTAAAGTAATTGTTCCAAGCATTGGGAGATGCCAGAAAACAAGCAAGCCCAGAAACGAGTGCAACAGATTACAATTTTAAAAAATGAAAAAAAAATAAAAAAAATAAATAAATAAATAAATAAATAAAAATAATAAAAAAAAAAATCAAGAGTAAGCCCTAACAGTCTACTATTTTCTTCTTGTAACACTTTGTAAAAGTAAGACTTTCCTCCTCTATGTGTTTCTCTGAGGGCTTGAGCTGATTCTACTCACTTCCAGTGCTCCTCAGTCAGTCAGCACAATGAAGTGAACAGAGGTCTCCACAAGCATTTCAACAGACTGACACACATGTCATGGTTAGGAACACCCCTGCCTCCCCCTTTTCTTCCCCTCCTCTTGCCTTTCTTCAGCTGTTCTGAATGAACAACCCCCCACCCCGTCCCCATACACCCTACATCCTCCACCCCTCCATCCTCCTCCTTTTCCTTTCCTATCCGATCCCTCAGACTTCATCGTCTACCAAAGTATGAAGCGTATCATGTGATCTTTTAATTTAGCCTTCTCTCTTAGAGCCTAAAAGTATCAATAATCTTTTTTTTTTTTTTTAACTAATAAAAAAATAAAAATCAGGAAAATATGGCATGAATTTTGCTGTTTACAGTATGCCTCCACCAGCTTTGCACATGTAGATACTGAAATATATATTTTTTTCTTTATAAAACTCAACTTCAGTCAGGTTGGATGAAGAACCTCTATGAAGATCAGTTTTTAAGAGATTCTAAGCTGGTTTGGGGTCTAAACTTTGACTGGGCCATTTCAACAGATGAATATACTTTTATCTAAAATAGTTCATTGTTTCTCTGGCTGGTAGTAGTCCTGCTGGAAGGTGAACATCAAACCCAAACTCAAGTCATTTGTAACCTCTAACAGGATTTCTAATAGGTTTTTACTTTCAGAAAAACACTGCATATATACATATTAACATTTAATAATTACATTTACCACCAAATGTATACACAGACCTATTCAATAAATTAGAAAATTATTAAAAGGTCCATCTATTTCAGTAACTCAGTTCACCAGGTGAAACATTGTACATGAATTACATACAGACTGATGTTTTAAAGTCTTTATTTCTGTAATGAATTTAAGATTAGAATATAACATTAGACTAATAAAAAACAATTAAAATAGAAATGTGAAAAAGTCTGTTTAATATCTGCTTGAAGGTTCTTATTTCAAAATGTACTTTGATTGGACAAATAACCTCGTCGGAACATGTTTTCTAATTTATTAACTATGACAATATTTATGTTTAAAATGTTTCTGCATTGAGAGCAAAGTGGAACCAAGTCAAATCCATTGTTTCTGTGCACAAATTTGGCCAATAAAGCTTATTCTGATTCCAATTATCCAAGATAGATTTCACTGGAACCCCACAGCATGATGCTGCCACCACTATGTTTTACCATGGGTGGCAAAACGTGAATCATTTCAAAATAGTTGTTTATTATCTATTTTTTAGTTTCAATAACTTAATTGATTCCTTTAAACCTCACATCTCCATGTATTTTCAGGTTTGGGAAAAGTGTAAGTATGTTGTTTTCTTGGAGAGAGGTGGTTTGCGTAATCTTTGTTCTTGTTCTTAAAAAGAGGAAAAAAAGCAGTCCAACTACACATCATTCCTTTAAAAACAGGCGTCCAGCTGTGTATATCATGGCTCATGTCAAAAGTCATGTAGGAATGCTGATTGAGGTAAACCAGAATGAACTTCAGCACTTTATATGAACATTAATCTCCCAGCTGGCTTTCTTTCAGTTTCTAAAGCCTAATATAAAAGCACAAAATTTTTCCTTGAACATGATTATTCATATCCAGATCCTCAACTTAAATCATGAACTGGGAATGCCGCCAAGTCTCCATACGGCTCCTGCTGTTTGAATGTTAATAGGGCCCCTCTCAATTGCTCCAATGCAGACACCTTTAACTCAGCTTTTGTCTATGGTGAGAGAGAGACCAGAAGGAATGCAGATAATTCCTCAGGTAAATACCAGCATAATCAGATCTGTCACACTTCTGCATTGTCCCACAAGGATGTGTGAATTCCATCCAGAGAGCTCCCAACTGGGTGATAGCAGCAGTAACCAAGTAGTTGGAGAGTCTGACATCAGCATCCCCCTCTTAATGAAGAATGTGCAGATTTGTGTGACGTCATTGGTTACAAGTCTGTATCTGTAACTTTGGCGCTTTATCATGTGCGATTTAACTAAACCTGTTTGCCTGTCCGGCAAAGATTTCTTGCAAACAGTCCCATCAGACCAGGCAAGAGTGAGATAAAAAGAGGAGTTATGTGGATGTTTGTGTGTGCTGAATTGAAGGGAGGAAATTGCAAATCTAATAAGATATCATTTTGGAGAAAATTTCAGTGCATAACAAAATTATTGTTTATAACATTATGCAGGAGACCCTTAAAATGCTGCTGTATGAGGCACCCTCTCTCCAACCTTGGTAATGAAGTTACATGTACTCAGTCATAGGAATATCATTTTATTCCAGCTATGGATTCACAAATGTCAGACCCTAAAGGACTCTTAATCTTAGTCATCTGCTTTGAAAACGTCACATCGGTGAGACTTTCTTTCATCCCAGTGACTCATCTGATAAGTATGTCACTATCTGTACTCTACTACATAATGGCCACTACAGCAGTACATTACGCTGAGTGGATGGTGAGTCAGGCTGATGGGAATTTATGGAGTAAAATCATTTCCCTTTTCCCTCTGAACTTCCTTTATATGACTCACCCACATCAGTCACATTCCTGGACTTCCATACATACCGACACATTTTTATTTCGACTGCCCCGTACTGAGGCAAACTGGAGGCAATACAAAGAAGAGAAAAAAAACAAAAAAGACAATAAAGTCTCTCTTAATTGTTACGTATGCCTGCATCCATCCTAAATATTAGTTACTCAAAAAGAAATACAAATGCATAAAGTATGCATAGACCACTGAAAAAATATTCTTCTTGATCTTGTCAAAGAGATATGAATATAAATGGGATTCATCTATCTTCCCATCAACTGAAACCAGTGTCCCTGTCCATGTTGAAAAAAGTATCCACACAGCATGATGCAGCCACCACCATGGTTCACTGTGGAGATGGTGTACTCAGGATGAGGTGCAGTTTCAGTTTTCAACAACATAAAAACCCAAAAAAGGTCCAATTTTGGTTTCATCTGACCAGAGAACCTTCTTAAACCAGCCTCGGAGGTACAAATACTTTTGCAAGAAACTGTACATAAAATATGGATGAATGGTCAAGTCAACATAATCATAATCATAATCATAAAACCAAAACCGGAAAATCTTCTTAACTCAATTTAACTCAAATAGTTCTACACTTCTCTTTTTTTGGTCTCAATAATCAAATTACCCCTTTAAACATCATGAACCTCTTGTGGCCCAGTGATTGCAAGGCAATTATCCACAGATGAAAATTCCTAAAACTAAATTTATTCTACAGTTAAGAGTCCAAGAATGGCTAGAATAGTTTCTTTGTCTCTTTGTTTTCCCATTTGATTACCAGAGCCATGGTTCTTCAAGCCATGGTACAGGTAGCCTACCACTGGTGGGCTTCTTTTAGCAGTACTCTGTAAATACAAAACAAACTCACTTTAAAGACTAGTTTGTAAGTCCAAACAGTCAAAAAGATAAGGAACTTTGCTTCAGATACAACTCAAAAGGTACAGTGAATATTTCAAGATCTCTCAATTACAAGCTGAAGCAGATGACTGTAAACGAGGGCTGGTGGCTGAATATCCTGTGTTCCATTTAGCCCCGAACTTGGAACTTGGATCTGGGGAGAACATCAAACTTGACCATTCGTTGCAAGTTCGAAAACAAGCAGGATATGCTGTCCTCAGAAACTAGCTACTTATTATTAGCAACACATGCTAATATCAATGTAACTTTATTTATAAAGCACCTTTAAAGATATAAAATGTGCTTCACAAGAGCCAACAGTACATAAAAAAGATAATTGAAGGGAAAGCAGATTTATATTTTATATTTTTAAATGTTGATCTCCACATTATATGCATTCAAACACTAAAGGAACATGTTCAAAAATAGATATTGTGTGGGTAACATTTCTATCACATGGGAGCCCTTTCATTAAACCAGTTGCTGTTCTTAACTGGTCCTAGTACTAGTATGGTACTGGTTTTTTGTGGTTTCACCGCCTCAAGCAAGTGCCAACTTGCTTGAGGCAAGAATATCTGGAATAACTAATATGAAATGTGCACTGCATGATTGGAGAATCATTATGATCCTTTACCAAAAATGCCTAATTAACATGGGGAGGATCAACCATTAGCTGGATGAGATGTTTATAGTAACATAGTGTGGCTCTGACTTGGCTCTCAGGCTTTTGAACAGCAAACAGTTTTTTTTTTTGTTTGTTTTTACAGAACCAGTTAAGAAGTGGCTTTAGCACCAGCCCTGGTTAAGCACATGAACCACTTTAGTGGAAAAGCCCTGACAGACTCAGAAGTAAAACAAATTACTTATCCCTGCAACCTCTACTAGCTTTTAAAAGCATGGCAGTCATCAGATTTTGCAGTCAGGGTTGGTTGAGAAACATCTCAGTCCTTTTAGGAATTGTCAGAGGGCCTTTCTGTTTGCTTTTTTAACTTCAAACTTTCAACAAAATTTGACTTAGCAGACAGTCAAATGGATGAAGTTTTGCTTTTTGGCTTTTTTCTTTATTTCTGTCAAAAATCATCAAACAGAACATGTTGTGGTGTTGTCTTAAAATGTCTTGACTGCTCAGAAAAGTAATTTATTGTCAAAAAACTTGCACAAGATGAAAACAACAAGCAACGAGCCGGGTGTCGAGGGAGGCTTTTCTTCTTTGTCTTTCAGCTGAAAAATGCTGCTCTGATTAGAACAATCATTCCATCCAAACAGCACATTTTGTAACCAAACTTAAACAACACGAAGCTGAGTTATTGGTGGTTGACGCCTCACATATCTTGTTAAATCAAAAAACATGCCTGAATTCAGGAATGTTTGGAAGGTGGGGTCTTGAGTGTTCAGGCAAGAGGAGGGGGTGATGGGTGGAGGGGGCTTTATTGTGGCCTGTACAGCAATGAATGACATCAGCGTACAACTTAGGAGATGCCGCCTCTTACACCTCAAAGAACGGGACAAGATGATGTCAAAATAATTGAAGGAAATGGAAGAAGGTGAGAGACCGGCTGAGATCAGACGGATTTGTTTCTGAGTAATTCTCCTTTCTTCTATGTCTTTTGCTCTTTTTGCTCCGTTCACTCTGTCATTAATTCCCCCTATTTAATCCTCTTTAATCCCCATTCTCCATTTTCTTTTCAGTCTTTCCTGCACTTCAATCCCCCGATCCTTCTGCTGTTGCACAGGGTTGAAGTGATGGATGAAGAATGTCGGACAGGAAATACAGTCAGCTCTTGACATCATCACTTCCTCTTCCTTCTGCTCATTTCCTACTGTTACAGTCATGCACTGTCCATAGTTTCATTCAGGAGACATACATTACATGATTTAGCGTGATAAGATGAACAGTGAGGTTGTGACGTCTAAGTAAAGAGACAGAAAACAATGTTTACAGCTCCTATTGTTGAATGAGAGGCTGCTGCTTCCACCAACTTGCACGCAATTCTTTAAAAACCCAAAGTATTTCTGCTTTCCCAAAGAGACCAAAAATAAAAAGCTTTAAATTCAGTCCAGCAGCTCTTTCACTGAACCATGTTCTGCACGAATTTGCCATCTGTTACACACATCCTCGCTTTCTTTTGCGTTCTTGAGATATCTGCATCAGCAATTTGGCCTTCCAGTTGTTGTTAGGCATCATCTTGTCTTTTAGTACATACTGGCATGTACAAGTGCTAAAGCGGAGGTCCAAAGATCTCTTGCACTTTGAGGGTCCCTGGAGGACATAAGCTTTTACAAATGAATGAAAATAAATGAACAAGATGATTTCCAGATTCCAGGTCAGCATTAAAGTTTGCACTCGAATTAACTAAGATTTGATCTAATCATAACTGACTTTTTAAATCTAATTTATCGCTAAGACAGTCTAAAAAAACCCCAAACAGTCCATCATGTTCTGAAATGAGCTAATTTCTGGACACCTTAAATCTTATAACAAGATTTAAGCATTGTCTGTGAGGCAAAAATGATATCTAAGTTGGAGTGTTGCAGTGACCACTACACTGGTAATGAAGGGGGAGAAGGAGGGGTCAGCCACATTCTTGGTCCGTTCTCTAAACCCTCCATATGCCTGGGGGAAGTTAGGAGGTAAGGTAAGGATAGAGATTAGGTTCCCTGATGCCGGGACAGATGAGAGAGGAGTGCCTGAGGAGACGAGTAGATCCCAAGGAGGGGCGGGGGAAAGGTTGGACAGTCTTGGTAGGAGTTTTAATTTATTTGATTTGGCATGAAAACTTTGAGCTTGGTGCTTTGACTGAACTGGATACATGTGTCCACCGGTCCTCAGCTTTTATTTTCTCACAAGTGTTTGTGATCCAGCTAAGCCTTCCAGCTAGATGTGACATCAGTACGGTTTATTGTTTAAAGGTTGCCCTGAACGAGCTCCTCCATCTGGGCCATATATATAGTATACAGCTTATATATCTGGATATTCTCCCTCAAGTTTCTTCTGCTGATAAATTCATGCTACCATCAATTACAGCAAGTCTTCCAGACCCTGAAACAGTAAAACAACCCCAGGGCTTTACACTGCCGCCACCGTGACAGCAGTGGTTTTCACCTTAAAACTCACCCATGGATGCCATTTTACCCAGTCTCTTCCTTACTGCTGAATCATGAACTCTGACCTTCACTAAGGCGAGTGCGCCCTGCAGTGCTTTGGTTGGGTTCTTTTGTGACCTCCTGGATGAGTTGTAGATGCTCTTTTAGAGTAATATTGGTATGTTGGCCACTCGTGGAAAGGTTCACTGCTGTGCTATGTTTTTTCCATTTGATGATAAGAGCTCTCACTGTGGTTTGCTGGACACAAAAACTCCAAGAAACGGGTTTCAATCCTTTCTAGATCGAGTGTTTCTAATCTGTTCTTGATTTTCTTTAATGTCTTGATTTTTCTTTAATTTCTTTAATGGCATAATGTGTTTTTTAGCCCGCTTCATGTCATCAGAAAGGTTCTATTTAAGTTATTTTTTATTTCTGGTACTAAGAAGGCCTGGGTGTGGCTGAGGAAACTGAACTCAGCTTTGTCAAAAAAAAATCTGGTTAACTTAACTAGCTTAACTATTTTCTAGAGAAAAGCTAATAATCCATTTTTTTTATTTTTATAAATAGGTTTCACAAGTTAAAAGCTTTGTTTTTCAAAAAATATAATCAATGTAAAATAATTTATTCTAGATGTGATCCATCTATATAATACATCTTCCACTCATCCCTCAGTTAAAAACGAGGTCAGTGTCCAGAAGGCATAAAAAATACTTTTTTTGTCTTTTTTTCACAAGTAGAGTGAACGTTTCTGTAGAATAATGAAGGTTAGTGTAGAATAATCCATTAAAATAACCCATTAAAAATCTGACCATCCATCCATCCACTGTCTATATATCCTTAGAGGGTTGCAGGGGGCTTGGTGCCTATCTCCAGCAGTCATTGGGCGAGAGGTGGGGTACACCCTGGACAGGTCACCAGTCCATCACAGGGCAAAGTCTGAACCAGTCAAAGTGTTTTAGATTTAGCTTTTTTTTAAAAAAAAAAAAAAAAAAAAAAAAAAAGTAAAACGGACTACTCAAGCTGTGTTTAGATAAATCTTCCAGTCCAATCAGCTTTGAGGCTCAACGTTTCTAATTGTTACTTACGTATGTACTTAATGTGCCCTACCGTGGGTGTGTCCTTAAAAGCACTCACTTTAAGCTAGCTGCTCAGATAGACATAATTGAACCACTGCTGGGAGAACAAATATCTGGAGAGACTAAGAGGCTTTCAGGGATACTGATGCTTTCCTGTTGTGTCTTTTTCTTTTCCTGAAGAGAAAAGTAATTTAGACATTTCACGTCTATTTAATGGATCATCATCTGAGAACACCTACATCACAAGTCATAGAAAAACTATTCCCTCTCGTGGGGTAGACAGCAAGTGAGTGTTGTAGGCTGGAATGCAACAGCAATGTGGGCAGAAATCCAAGAGGAGAGATCCAGCGGCTGGATTCTGTTATAAACCCGAAGCCTCATACACTGAGATCAGACAGAGCTTAAGTGAAGGGAGAGGTCCTTTCCACAGGCATGATGAACATTTTGGCAACACAACTATGTAGAGGCCCCAGAGGAGCTCTGAAATCAGTCAGACTTGAAATTAAATTATTTCCACCCATAAGACCGATCCACACATTGTTTTATTTGTAATAAACTGAACTAAATTTATTTTTCTTATATTCACACAGCTTTGAATGTAGCCATATCTACAGTGGTGTGAAGAAGTATTCCCGCCCTTACAGATCTCCTGTTTTTGCTTTTTAGTCACATTTAAATTTTTCAAATCATCAAACAAACTTCAATATCAAACAAACACAACCTGAGCAAATACAAAAAGCATGTGTTAAGTGAAAAAAACATTCTCCAAACAAGTGTTCATGATTCAACAGTATGAAAGAGACCGAGCAAAAACAGCTTCCATGGAAGACTTCCAGGGTGAAAACCACTGCTGGACAAAAAGAAAACAAAGGCCCGTCTCATATTTACCCAAAAACGTTTGGGAGAATTTTCTGTGGCCCAATGAGACAAAAGTCAAATTTTTTGGATGGTGTGCGTCTGGCTCATCTGTCGTAAAACTAACACATTTTAGACAAAGAGAGTCAAGCATGGTGGTGGGAGTGTGACTTTGCTGTTTCAGGACCTGGATGGATAATTGATGGAGCCATGAATTCTGGTCCTGTTATGGAAATCCTGAAGAGGAATGTTCAGCCATCAGTTTATGACCCAAACAAGATGCAGCAGGATAATAATCTAAATCATAACAGCAAGCCCATGTCTGATGGAAAAACCCCCCCAAAACGAATAGCTTATGTCTTTAATAATTGATATCATCATTTAAAAACTGCTTTTTGTATTTATTTATCTATATACTTGCAAAATTCAGCTGCTCCTGTGCTGGCATCCCTACACAAGCTTCCGGTTCCTTTCAGGATCCAATTCAAACTGTTGGTTGATTTTTTTTAGGTGTGTTGATGATATGGGACAACCTTGCCCATCTGAACGTTTGCAGCTTTCCAATCCAGCCAAGGCATTAAAGTCCACAAACGAGCTGTTGTTAGATACTCCTAGATCTAGGCTGAAAAGTAGAAATGACAGCTTTCTCAATGGTAGCAACTAATCTATGGAACAACCTGCTTTTGCACATTAGAGCTACACAGACTTTTAAATCCCTTTTAAAAACTTACCTTTATTTATTTGAACAGATTTTTTTAGACTTTTACTGAGCAAACTTTATTTATATGGTTAGTTTATCTGGCTATTTTTCATTGTTTTGTTTTATTGTAGTTTAGAACTGCTAATTAAGTTACTGATGATTTTATGCTATTTGAAGCACTCTGGCCAAATGTTTAAATTGTGCTTTAAATGGGCTAAAAAATAAACTAGCTTGACTTGATAACTGCCTCTTTGTATCCATAGTGATGCATTTGTGTCATCCATCTCCAGCTATCCCCTCAAATCAGAGTCATTTTGGATTTTACACCAGAAAACAACATATTGACCAAATATTTTCCTGATTTATTATTTAGGCCAAAAATGTG
The DNA here is from genome assembly GCA_014839685.1 of Anableps anableps. Lineage (NCBI taxonomy): Eukaryota > Metazoa > Chordata > Actinopteri > Cyprinodontiformes > Anablepidae > Anableps > Anableps anableps. The sequence goes on along the minus strand of CM026086.1, from coordinate 18,626,132 downwards.
AAAACAGGCAGAATAATTTCAAATTACTAGATAAAAAACATATTTGAACGCCATTTTTAAAGCATTTTCATAATGAAAGGTAATAATGTTTTAAAATGATCACTTTATTGTTAACATATAGCATCTGGGCTGATTCAAGATAATCAGTTTAACATGATGAGCCACACCCATTTATTTCCTCTTGATCTCACTTGATTCCATGTCCAATTTTAATGTAAGTCAACACAATCCTCTGTGAAAACACAAACAGAATCACTGTTCTCTCCCAGTGAAACTGTCCAGAAATGTGTATGGCTTTTTAAAATCTGTGACCCATCTTGGAGAGTGCGTCAGAACTCTTGCCAGCAAATGACATCATCTCTGATGTAATTCTTTGGGTCCCCACTGCAGCTGCAGCAGCAGCTGTGTATACCCACACCCTGCTTAAAAACGAGCAGCCTAACAGGATATGTTGTTAACACAAAGGCTCAAAGTCAACATTAGCACTGAGCTTTAAATCTTACCAGTGAAATTAGATTGGAAAAGATGGCAAAAAATGAGAAAAGGCCATTTTATTTTGGGAGACAGTGATGTATCATACATCTCCTTTTGATTTAATTTGCAGGAGCGGTGCTTTTGCAATGACGTAATATGTGACTGCATCATTTATAAGTTTTTTTGCTTTTTGCATGCATCTACCTCCTCACAGTCCCTGGTCCAAACTCTTTGCATCTAATATTTAGATACTTCCATTTTATGAATGGCATCTTCCTTTAAACTGAGCACTGTAAACTCTTAGGTTGTTCAGAATTATTTTTGACTGATTTTTAACTTTGCTTCTGACTGTGAATAATAACTTGATGCAGTTTTTTTTTTTATCCACGTGCAAACTGTCTGTGTGGCAAAACACTGCACATCACCCTGAACACACCCTCTGCTTTTCTTCAGCAAGAACAGGGAAACTGGTCATAGTTGATGGAAATATGGATGGTGCTAAATACAGGGCGATCCATGATGAAAACTGCAAAAGGCACGATACTAGGTCATGTGTCTCCGTTCCAGCAAGACAACAGCCAGGAACATCCACCCTGAGTTACAACAAAATGGTTTAGATAAAGGAATAATGATATAGGTGCTAGAATGGAGTTAAAACCAAGAAATCAAATCAGGAATCTGTGTCAAGACTTGAAAATTGGAATTCCCAAAAGCTCTCCACCTGATCTGACTGAACCTGAGCCATTTTCCAAAACCTGCAAAACTTCTAGTCTCTAGATCTGCAAAGCTGGTAGAGGGATACTCGAAAGAGCTGTAGCTATATTGACTCGGGGGCTAAAAAGAAATACTACAGATTTTTAAAACTACATATTGTACTTTGTTTTGAAATATAATAAAATCACATTAGAATACATTGAAGTTTGTGGTTGTGATATGACAAAAATGTCTTTTAAGGGGTATGATCCCATTTACTCAGAACTGAAACTTAAAATGCACATATGTGCCTTTAAGGGAGATCAGAGTTAGTTTTTCCAAAACAAAACCATCCCTACCAATACTGCCTTAAACCTGTTTATCAGGGTGTTGCTTTTGGTGAATGGAGTTTCACGTCAGGGCTGGTCCCCCCAAACTGTAAACACCCTGGTATACCTGATAGAGCGTAGATTACAGCTGTGTGTTTGCATTTGTGTCAGTCTTTTGATGTGAAGTCTGTCTTTTGTTGTTTTTTGTTGTTATCAGTCAGATTCCTCTTCTCTTCCTGTCTCCCACTCTGAGCTGCTGTCTTTATCAAGCAGAACAAGAGAGCAGTGGTGGGATGTGAAATCTTCTATAGTGTCTCCCTTCCTCTTACTCCCCTACATTCCTTCAATTTGTGGCCTTCAAGGTCTTTCACAGCTTCTTGTGTTTTCTGTTTTGTCTCCTGATATTTTATGCTCGGTTTGTTGGATGGAAGAGAAAGGAAAAATTGAAAAGTAAAGACCAAACAAATTTCATTACATTTTTTTGCAGTCTTGTTTCTTTTGTATGAATGTTTGGTTCAGGCAGACTTTCCATGTAATTCACCTGACACAACATGAATAAAAAATCTTTGAATTTAGGGGGGAAAGTCATGTTAAGGCATCTGGATGGATGGATGGATGGATGAATTAATTTTTTTCCTGAAAGCTTCATAAAAACCTTCTTAATAGCTGTTGTATTGTTGTTCCTGATGGCTCTACGTCAGCTCATCCCTTTGCCAACTTGTACCCCAATTTCATGTCCAACCATAACAGCTTTGTCCCAACTTGCTTCCATTTTCTAACCGTAAAGAAATCTGTACTTCAGCCTATGCTTATCTTGTTTATTTCTTTTCCTAGTGAAATATTTCAATTAATTATATAGAAAACAGTCAAAAAGGCTATGATTTTGCTTAGAATATAATTTAATCAGATAGTATTTTCTGAAAATCAATTTGGTGGGCCAGTCCACTCTCATAAAATATCACCTTTAATTAAACTGCAAGAAATCCTGGTGGTATGTTATTTATTGGACTCCTGCATGTCAACTTCCTTACAGAAGACAACAAATAGAATACATTGATTGTCAAAGCAGGTAAAGTCTCCAAGGTGGGTATGAAATGTTCCGTCTCTTCTTCATACCTGAAAACTTTAGTCAAAAGGACTAAAGTACAAAAAGGCAACAGAGCAGAGTGAGCAGCAGAACTACAGAGTTGCCTATTCTTTTCAGACCTTTGATTTTAATCTGTAGAGTTCTCAAAAATGATAAAATCTTTCTATTTTAAAATTTGTGTTGCCTCTTCTATAAATTGGGAGTCTGAATAGTTCAAAATTAGCCTGGTAAAAACCAGCCCCTTCTTCTACGCTTCATGTCGTACAGAAAGTCTGGACTCTCGGCTAGTGAGAAATGATTGATTCCTGGAGGCGTGGACTCTGGTGAAGTTTTAAATTTTGCCCAGTCGCTAATGTTTGCCCGTGACGTATGTAATGCTTACTGGAAATTGCCTGCATTGTAAACAACCGTCCTCCACTGCGAAGAGAAAAGTGCCGAGCTGAACAAGATGGCCGTTAATGTTGATTCAGTATCTGGAAGCGTGGCCAACACGGCCTGAACAGCTTCGTTCACTTCCTCTGCTGCCATTACTAAAACTACAGGCTGACTACAATTCAAAAACAGCGCACAAAATCGATGTCATTGTTCACAACTTCTCTTTCTGTTTGCTGATTGGCCCGGCTGAAATTCTACTGGAGGAATCCAAGTCAGTGGGTGAAATCCCAGACTGAGTAGTACAGAGAGAATGAGAATCGAGGGGAATTGCATAGGAAGGCAATGGCCAGGCTAGTTCAAAATTAGTGCATTCTATATTTATGAACAACTCAAACCAAGTTTTTTACACAAACTTGTGTTTGTTTATGCATGCACAGGAGGTCAAGTACATGTGCATCCTCCCCTTCTTTTGTGGTCAACACCTTCAGCATTACTGACTTAACAACAGTACGATTCCAGAGGAGCAACTGAGTTACTCCCCACTTGTCTTTCTATCTCTGCTCTAAATGGGCTATTGGGTTACTCCATGAACAGACAGAATCACTTAATTAAAAAGCTTAATAAATAGGTTATTTGACAGCGCAGTATGTTACATATGTCTGTGTTTTAAGTTGTATAGGGTTACTCCTTCCCCTGGGCCAGAGCAGATTATGAGGTGCACAGGTTGCTTTGTCCAGGGCCCGGGTCAAGGCCTGCTAAATATTTAGGGAAGCCGAACACACCCCTGCAGCCCTCCCAGACCGAGGGAGACAGGACAGAAACAGAAAACAAAATAAACAAATGAAGCTTTAAAGATAGCCATGCACAGCAGGAGATGGCTTGAGTGGTTTGGTACACATGTGATTTAAGCAGGTATATTAGCGGGTCATCGTTTTACAAGATTTAGTGAAGGCAGATGTTTTGTACAATCTATCATACTAAACAAGGCCCATTTACCCAGAAATGTGTTTTAAATGGGAGAATGTTTCAGGCATTTAAAGGTGACAATTTGATACCGTTAAGGAGTAAAATGTAGATAAAAATATGTTGGAATGCCGACATATGTGGCTCTGCGTGTCTCTATGTAGGTGTTCTTCAAGTGTTGACAAATGGATTAGTTTAGGATCAGTGCCGGATCACGCAGAGCCATGAAGACATCTGCAGACAAGGAATTCTCACACAGGCTGCAAGCCGACCCCACACAAACACGCTTACCTTCAGCCGCCTCTTAAGACACAGTACAAAATCCCAGACCCACACAACCACTGTCATTTTTTCACCACACCGGCCACAGGTGCAGCAACCAAAAGCAAACACAGTAAACAAACAGCACCAACATGAAAAAAACACACAATCACACATACCTTCTGCTAGGGTGTTGTCCTCCGAGCATCCATTCAGACTGGTCAAACTGGAGATTTGCCCATTTTTCTCCAAAGGCTGAAAGAAAAACAAAGGAGGAATGAAAAAAAAATGCCACAAAATCAATAATAAAAAATAAATATGCATATTTTAAAAATATTTATTGTAAAATTTTGATATTAAACAGATAAATTAATTATCTGTCCTAGTCAGAGAGATAAAAAATGATATCTTCCTCAACTTTAAGCATATAGCTAGTGTTAGCTAGCAGCTAAGCTTAAGTTAATTTAACTTAGTCTAAAAAAACTCAAAAACCACTAACCACCTATGTTGACACACAGCTCTAGCCTCCCACATAAAAACATGCTACTCTTTATTGTTAAAAAGCCAGACTATTGTAATTTAGTAATACGTAGCTTTATTCTATATGTCGACTGGGGTAATATATAGTGATTTCTATTTGCAATTGGATGTTAGATTTCTCTGAGTTCCCAGGTCTGAAACACAACAAGAACGGTCCCCAAACTCAGAATTTTTACTAGCAAAGTTGGAGGTTGACATGCAGCCGGTGCTGACACCTCATCAGTGACAAAAGTTGTTACTGGCTGCCCAAAAGGTCCTGAGAAGTCACTAGATAATGTAAATCAAACAATTTACACAATTGTCCATTTTGCATGCATGTCGATGGAACCTGACCCTGCTGAGGGAGAGTCAAAAAGCAATTGAAATACCCTAAAAAAAAAAAAATATATATATATATATATATATATATATATATATATATATATATATATATATATATATATATATATATATATATATCCATCCATCCATCCATCCATCCATCCATCCATCCATCCATCCAGATGTCTGCGGCCCTACTGGATACTAAGTTCCAGGTTACTCTGCAAGCTCCGACTTTCCGAGAGCAAACGTGGGAAAGTCTTGTTTTTATTTTTCAACTGGGGAACTCATAAAATCTGACTTCCAAGTACAAACAAAATGCACTCTTACTAAGAACTACAAATTAATGTGTTTTCATGGCAGAGTCTACACTAACACCAGAAAAAAAAAATGCTAAATTTGTTGCAAGTTTCTTTTTTGAAAGAGCCACTATAGGTATCTGAAAAAACAATTAAAAATTAGAGCAAAAGTCATGAAATTGGCAACACTGCGTGAAACCCAAAAGTTCAGCAGGAAATATGGCCTCTCCTCATATAAGAAGTAGTAAAAGTTGCAAGAATAAACTATTTATTTGCCTTTCTGATGGTTAATATCTCACTAAACCAGCAGCACAAATAGCATTGTATAATATCTATTTGTAAGCATATTTCCTTATTGTTTAACTGTATGAAAGGGAGAGAAATATGCTACCATCTTGTATTGCTTCTAGCAGTTAGCGACACAAGAATAAGCAAATCCCGCTGGTTTTCCCTTTTGCAACTATAATATTCTCTACTGTGTGTAACATTGTTCCCTGGTCTGAGATTCCACTAGTTCCAGCTCAGATCGAACATACCACTAGGGCACATGATGGTAGGAAAACATGCAACATGCAACAATATTGGTGAATATTGCAATAACAATGGTTTGCAATAAATAAATAAATACATGAAAAGTATATATTGCAGTTGTATTTGTATCTCAACAACAAAGTTTTATTGAATTGCTTTTTTCTTTTTATTGGACCTTACTTCTGGCTGATGTCTGCTGTTTTTGTAGAGAAGCAACTGAGTTATGGTTTCTTAATGACTCTTGCATTTCTAAACCTTTTTAGGCTGCATTAAACAAAGGTCACCAAACATATTACAGGCATAAAGGGCCTAAGTACATGTTACTAAAATAATCAGCAAACACTTACTGCTGATTAGCAGTAACTGTAACAGGCAGTTCTTTGTGATATGCATATTACATAGTGATATTGCTATAATAATAAATATACACTGTGTTGTGCATCTCTACACACCACAATTGGTCAAAAACTTTTTTCCCTCTGGACAATACAGCACCACTTGTAGGCTTTAGTTTAGTTTCTATAACTTTTGTTTTCCCTCCGTTTCTGTCAAGACATCAGAACCACCAAGTTCTAGGCCTCGGGGACTTTTCAATCTGAATTTTTTTTACCTCTTATCTTATAACAACACGGTTTAGAGTAAATTAGATGTTTAGTTTTGTCCAAATAATACTGTGATACTTTCCATATGAGATGCAAAGTATCAACCCACTCCACTGAGAAAATGCAATGCCAAAATACTGGAAGAGCAAGAGTGTGACCACATGTTTTTCAAATAAATTTTTTTCATCTAAAAACATTTTTCTGCCTGGATAAAACGCATAAAATCCATAAACACTGAAATACCCAGTCTGGGCCATTTAATAGTAAAATGTCCACACTGACGCTCAAAGCAAGGCAAGTGAGTCATTCAAAGTAGTAGTGAATGTTTCTTTTGAGTTCCTTTACCATGGTTTACAATATTTAACCTTTCCAACTCAGGACTTGGCCTCAGGATCAGGGAACATTTTACTATTTTGACTATTGACTATTGTAGAAGTGATTTCTAGCATGTCCTAAAACAAGAATCAATGGTGGTTGAAAGAAAAATAGATTTATTTATGTCAGTTTGTTTTCCCAAAGTGTCAACCTGTCAGAGACACATGAATACACTAATTTTTTTACTTAAAATTCTTTATTTTGACAAAAAAGATAAAAACAAAAAGTCAACCAGAAGTTATAAAACCATTTCCCAAATATTTTTACAGAATAAACAAGAAAGCATATGTTTAAACGTGAATTCACTTCTGCAAACATTATCACTCCACTTAAAAAAATGAAGATTACTTTTGTTTTCCAGTACCAGCAGCTCCTGCTACTTACCACCCCTTACTGCGAATGAACTGAATTCCAGAAAGTTTTATTTTCCCATGTGTAAAATTTCTAAGCCCTCTACACATTGAAAAACAAACACCTCTAGAGGGCAAAAATGTATCTCTAACAAGTTTCTCTCTGAAACAGGGAATGCATGTTCAAACAGACCCTTGCAATCTTATGACAATATTTAGCTCGATTTTTGGGCCATCATCATATCTGACCACCCAGAACATTTTGTTTAAGAAACCATAAAGACATGAACTGTTGAGTTTACAAGTGTTTGAATTCAGATAAAATAAACATTATCCAGTGTGTTTATTTGTCAGACATTTCTTAATACGTTTGATTGTAAATATTATAATGATGAAATATTCAGAGGTTTTGTATTTTAAACTTTTGTTGTTTCAAATTAAGATGTTATAGCTCCTTAAAATTAAATATCTATATACAGGATTTATTTTGTTTTATTCCTGCAAACCTGAGCAGCTCCATACATTTGCAATGATTCTGTAGCTGTTAATAAATCATAAGTTTTCAAGTTCATACTTAAAAAAAATAAAATATTGTATAATGTATTGTATAATATTGTATAATGTATTAATGTAATGTAATGTATAAAATACTGTATAATGTATTCATACTTAAAAAAATAAAATATTGTATAATGAGTCGGTGTGTTAATAGGTAAACAACACTCTGGATCATAAGACCTTGTATCTAAGGATCTGGGACCTGACTGAGTTTTTCTGGTACAGACCAGCTTCAGCTTACAGTAGGACAATAGCAGGCAGCTCTAAGCCTTTTGTGTGTCACAGCCAGGGGGATGAGTAAGCCAGGGCTCCCACACCGAGGTGCTAATATAACTAATGGACAAGTAGGGCTCTGTTCCTAGCAGCCTGGGACAGGATAGGAAAAAGATACCTACAGTTTTCAGAAAAAACCAGAATCGGGGGGTGAAAAATGAAAATGGAGTCGGGATGTAAATGAAAGGGAGAGCTGGTGTGGTAACTTATGGAGAATCCTGATATGTGAAAAAGCGCAAAAATGGTTTAGCAAAAACTGAAGCAACCCACCCTCTTAATTTGCCTTGTTTTTACAACATTTCGGAGAAATCCTGATTAGTTTACGTTGTGCTGTGATTAGCTAAACTGCTCCAACTCCAACGGATTATGATTGATTGGACGTGAAATTGGATCACTGCATTTATTTTGTTGCCGGCCAGTTGTTCCCACTCAGCTCGCTTTACCAAAATGGAAAGTTTCACTGTAAAGCTTATGTATAATGCGACTACTTCAGTGCTCATGCTGCCATTCTGTCACTTAGTTAAAAGGTTTGATCCACCTAGAAACATGTTACTGCATCGACTATTTGAGTGCAAAGCTTATGTGACTTTGGCTGAAGTAAGAAGAAGGGACTGGAAAGCTTGTCCTAACCTGACAAATGACATAACGGTCATTGCACTTGCAAAGTCTGCTCCATCAAATTTGCAACATGCAGGCTACAAATTCCTCATGGAATCATTTGCAGTTCCTGCACAAGCATCCAAGAGGACCAAAGACCTTTTTTAAGAAACAGTTGTTTGAATGGGAAAAGAATAAACATAAAAAAATGTTCATGACACAAATAAGTAATTATTTTATCTTCAAAACATAAACATCTACATATTTTAATAGCTGTATTGAATAAAAATATGAAATCAGTTCAAATGTTTGGTAGCTTGGATCGGGTTTGGTGTCTGTGAGCCATCTTAGCTGACCTCCAGACCTGCAGCAACCCCACCCTCATCTTCTCACTCATGGTTGGCATTCCTTGCATTCCCTGTCCTCCTTGCTGAAATTCCAAAGATCCTCCAACACCTGACTCCACCAAATGTTCACCTCTGCCCCCTTAGTTAGCCTGTCACTAAGTCATGTAGGCAACATTTTGATGAGCTTGATGAGAACTTGTAAGAAAATTTGAGATCAGTGAGGATGGAGAAATTATTAGAAAATATCATGCAAGTCTTATGGACACTTCTGTGTTCGGTCTTTGGGTTCATCAATTTCCCCAAAAAAAGTTTGCATAGAAATTATTCAAACATTAATTTATTGAGATTCTTAGTTTCATCCTGTGGGCATAGGGTTTTCTCTGTTTCTCATAACACCAGACTGAATTGGTTCTAAAACTGACAGAGCCAGCTCACACTAAATTCTTTGACTAAAAATGATGAACTTTTACTGCCAGTTGTGCATTTTTTGATGTCTGCCTGGTCACCATGGTCTGCCACAAAGACCTAAAGACAGAGTCCCTCATTCAGAAACTGCACAGAGAACTGGTCACATAACAAAACTTCTGACTGAGAAAACAACAGCATGAACAAAATAACAAACTGCTAGTTTTCCTCCTCTCTAATTGTCGGTGTAATGTGATCAGAGTAAATTCAGTCTGCTGGGTTTTTTTTGTCTGTGAACAGTTTTTTACTGGTTCTGCTGTCTATATCGGGAAGAGGCAGACAGAGGCTAACAATAGCACTTTAATGTCTGGGTGATCTTTTTATATTCCTGTTTGACATCAACAGATTTTTTTTCCGACAAAAATAACCTGAATTAAGTCAAACAAAAAGATGAAAATATTAAATGTAAAAAATTCCTTTAAATTAATGTTGAAAATCCCTTCATTTCCACACGTAAATGCATTAGGAACACAGCACATTTTATTCAAAATCAAACCATGAAGAACGTTTTGAATTTTACAGTCTACCGAAAGCAAGGTAAAAAGTATTTTAGTCTATAAAAAACATCTGCATTTTCTGTTGAAACTTACAAATCTACTGCATAAATTGATTTTTTTTTTAATTTACCTCTTCTGTGAGTCACTGAACTAATATTTAGTAGATTAAGCATTATTTGTGGGAACTGCTTCACGCCTGTGTTGTATGGATCCGACTCAATACCCCTTATAAACTGAATTATATAGAGCACACATGACATGACTGTAGAGTCTGATGGTTTTCTGTTACTCGACTACACTAACTACAATGCTATTTGCAATTAAAACTATGGTTTCTACCAAAAACAGTGATATTGGGCTTTTAATATTTTGATCAAAATTATATCAGGCCTATATGTACGTGAATGTGTGCTTTCAGTGTTTTATACATGCAAAAGTAGTCAGCATTACCTTCTCTTACTGGTTTCTCTTTTTTTTTAATGGGATACTTTACAATATGCTTGTGCAAAAATCAAAAAAATTATGCATTTCAGGGAAACCTGAAAAACAAAAACACTGAGTATTAAGCTTATTGGTAGACTGGGATGACTACAACGCAAAATCAAATAAGAGTCTAAGATTGGTTTTTTGTGTTTTTTTTTTTGTTTTTTTTTTTTTGCCATCTTGTATATTTGCAGTTTAAGTCTTTTCAATTTAGTCTTTTCTGGGTAGAAAAGAGCTGAAAACTGTGGGATGTTTTGCTACCACCATGCATAATTATGTACCCACCTTGGGTACATTTAATACCAGCTGTGAGAAGTGATGATTTAACTTAATTCTTTTATCTACTCCTGTGTGACTGTAAGAAATGAGATTGTTTGACTCTCTCCCAGCTACTCACTTACTTGCTTTGGTTTGATTTTGAGTTCTCATAATGCATATTTCACTAGTGCCAGCTAACTAAAACTGGGATTACAAGCATAGTCAATGGAAAATGGGTATGACATAAAGTCTTCACATAATAATCTAAGATTAAGTTTAAGTATATGCATGATTTGAGCATTATTATGGTTATTTATCTCTGTAATTCATCTAGAAACTTGGCGTCCAAGAGAAATAAGCTGATACATGATGGTTAAGCAGATGGATACGAATGATTTGTTTATTTGTATGAAATACAAGAAGGTTTGGATAAAACGGCAATGTTTGGGTATGAAACAAGGGCGTGAAGTGGAAAAGAGGAGAATTAGTAGATTAATACAGCCTGTTACTAATTTAGCTTTCTTTAGGTCTTCATCTTTCTTCTGGGGTTATCTTCTGTCACAACAGGATGGAGAGTAAGAGAAAGATTTTTTTTTTTCATTTTACCCTTTTGATTTCTACAGACTCTGCAAGGCAACAGTGTGAAGTGACTGATTCCTTACATGATATTTAGGAAAGTATGTGCATCCTGCCATTATCTAATAAGTGTGGCCAAAGCTAAAAGCTTTAGATAAAGTTAAAGTCTTCCTATCTGATTATGGACTGTAAGTAAAACCACAATGTTAAAGGTCATCTGTCGAAAGATTTAATTTCCTCCTTTGCTGTTTTTTCAATAAGCTTCTCTGGTAAACTTTACACCCTTGTTGTTACCTCCAATTTATGTTTGATTCCTGTTTTGTCTTATCTGCCTCTTTTATTTCCAAGAACATAGAAAACCTGCTGTTTTCTAATTCACTTGGTAAAGGCCAGCAGAGGATATTTATGTCCTGTAAACCAAACGCTCCATGTAGGGAGTTAATTCATGGATATAAGGAGGTTGATACAGGTGGAAAGTTACATCTTAAACTCTTGATTCTTTGTAGGGCAGTCTGGCCTCAATAAAGCATTTATGTTTTATATCTACTTAAACAAAACCAAACTTAATAGTCTCCATAACAGAAAGGCAACAGAATTACTGCAGAACCTTTCAACTATATATGAAATTGATTTAAACACTTACAAACAAAAACAGCACGAAAGTGTTTGGTTTAAATGTGGTTTCACTTATTTTGTAGTTCAACAGAGACTTATGCAGTGATTTAATATCATGATGGTTTTAAGGGGTCTGCATAAACTGAATATCCTGGACTGCATAGTAATGTTTTCAATCTGACCAATAAATCTGTTCTAAATGTCCATCAGTAATGAAGTGGAAACAGCTGTTATGGATTCACTTCATCTGGCAGACATGGTTATTTTATTATCAGGAAATATCAGCGCTGCTGAGGAGGAAAACAGCAATTTAATGCTTTAACGTGTAAGTCGCACAAAGATTTTTCAGCTGCCTAAGTGAAAAAAATGGATCATAGATCAGAAACATTAGCTATCATGTTCCAGCTACCCACACAGGGACATGTGCACGTTTAGGCAATCTCGCAGCAGCAGATAACAAGCTTGAAGACTTTCAGCAGCGTTATACTTTTTTTGTGACAGTTAACCTCTCAACCTTTGACCTCCAAGGTGTGCATGGACTTTGAGCGCAAACAAAAAGAGGAGGAGAGCGCTGGAGGGAGTGTCCAGGAGAACTGGGAGAGTGGGGAGATAACGGGAGAGTAGACGGGGATCGAAGGGAGAGAAGGAAGACAGAAGAAAAGAAAAAGAAGAGCTCAAAATGGGGGAAAAAAATTACATAACTCTTTACTCTTTTAGTTGATCTTTTTTGTTTTGAACTGTGTTGAAAAACCTCCATGTGTGAACTTTTCCATGCTGCCATCAGAAGATCTAAAATGGCACCACAAGGCTCTCTTTTCATTTGAAGTTTCCCCACAACTGTGTTCTGAGTAGATTATAGAGCGTAACTATCAAACATCTCCCTGCCACTGCAGTAAATTGATCTAGAAACTCTTGTTTATTTGCATCTCTTTTACCGCGGTTCTCTTCCCAAACAATAGAAGATCCCACTGATAGGATAATATTTCTACATCGGAGAAATGCCAGCAGAAGGAGCTCATTCACAAACGTAGCTTTTATCAGTCATCGCAACGGATCGAATTTTGCAAACATTTGGAAACCGATGCAGCTAGATTTGATCCAAAAACAGCATCTAATTGTGGCTGCTCAGCCAAAGTATTCATATATGGCATCAGTCATTTCCACAATTGGTTTCTTCCCACTTAAGAATCAGCTGCTTCTGGCTTTCTGCAAAGAGTTCATCACCATATTTAAAATGGAGCTCTATGCTGCCATTGGTGACAATGGTTTGTCCACAAAGTCTAAATTTCTTTCTTTCAAAAGTGAATGATCCTCCAGCCTTTCGGTTGAGCAGTTGTGCTAAAAGGAACCACGGCTGGGCTGGAGCGGTCCTTGGCTTCATGCACAGATAACATTCTAAGCCTGCAAACCAAAGTGGACCACTTGACTAAAACTGTAAAACTGTTGAAAGAAAAGTGTGAAGACTTAGAGTCCAGATCCAGATGCCATAAGATTCATGCTGATGGTGTTCTAGACGGCGACCAGGCTTCTGCATCCACTGCTAATGTCTCCAAACTGTTGATGGAGGCTTTTTCAGTTTTGCTTTTCCTAGTCTAGATCGGCTGAGCAGCATGTACCATTCGGAGTGTGTGTGTTTATTCTACAACCCAAGGGAGCAATACTTTATAAATTACAATACTTTATTGTAATTTATAGATCTGGAAGAGAATATAAAATCTATTAAAATCAGAGATGAGAAATGAGCAACAAAATATATCCAAACCAAAACAATTGATTATGCTAAACAGAACCCACAAAACTATATGTATTTGAATATTTCCCATATTTTCAGGTTCTTTTTTGTCTAGATCAGGTTTGTAACTTTTGAACAATTACCTATGAGAAAAAATATCTAAAAATAAAAATTATGGAAAATGTCCAAAAGCGTTTTTAACCCTTTTTTAACCCAACTATTACGATGTAAATGCGCAAAACAGATGATTGGAAACCAACGAAATTAAAGTAAAAAAGCTTGTTGTCTGGTCTGCAGTATTCTCCATTCAGCTCAATTTTGGATCACTTGTGGAGGAAGTTTGTATGACTTCACTTCTGGAGAATCTCAAACCATTCAATATTAAGTTTTCACACTCCCTTGCTGTCTCTCTATGTTCCCCCCAAAAAACATAACAAGGTGAATTTAAACAACTGTATTCTGAGTAGGATTCCCAAATCATGTATTGTTCCTGTATTTTTCAGTTTTTACTCTTCTTGTTCTTTATGTGGCTAAAGATTTTGATTGTTTATGATTAGGGCTTTCTTCTTTTCTTTCTCTCTAGCTGCTCTTAAAGCCATCATCTGTTTAATATTATGGATCTCAGCAGTATTATTATTCACCACTTTTTCAAGTAAAAACCACTCATACTTTGGCACTCCCAACTCATTTACTCAGCACACATGGCTCCATGTGTGCTCCTGCCGCTTAAACCCCACAGTCATGTCTTGAGGATTGCTTCGCAAACCAACACCATCTACATCTTGTCTATCCAGTCATCTTCCCCCTCTCTCTTCATGGCTCTTCACCTCTGGTTGCCCCAAGTCCATTATCCCTGACCCCAACATTCACTACATACCAAAGATCAAAGCCTGACAAGACCCCCGAAGAACGCTCTCACTGTTTCCACAACCCATTAACTCTGCTCAGGTGCAGAGTACCTGCACAGATGAATGTGTGTGCACAATGTCAGGCCCATTTATGTGCGTCTCAGCACAGAATGAGGAAATATGAAGAAATCTATAAGGGCAGCAAAATCTGCTTCAAAACATTTTAAACCATTTTATCCTTTATTACGATCTGTCTTTGTACATATTGCTGCTGTCGGACAGAAACCTTCAGTCTCCCAAAATTGAACTTTTCACAAAAAAAAAACAACAAAAAAAAAACATTTTGATTCAATATATAAACTCATACTATTTTGGCAAAAATAACATGCTCTTTGTGATACTTTCCATTGGCAACTATGTCAGTGAAACCCCAGACAGATTTAGAGGATCAACTGATTTTCACAAAAAACAAAAAGACTTAAAAATTTATATAAAAGGTTTTATGAGGGTAATGGTAAGGAGGCCTTCCATCCTTAAACACTTGAAGCTCATCACCAAAGATATATAATCAAACTACCAGAGCAACTGTGCAAAAAGCTGATCAGCAATTACAAGAAGGGTTTAATTGTTGTAATGCCAATAAATATTTTTTTCTTGATTATTGAGAATGATATCAATCATTTACAACATGCAAATGTTTTAAGTAGTGTAAATATACACATCAAAATTCCTACTTCTTTAATGTTTAATTTTCTTTTAAGAGATGTCTCTCTCATTTCCTATTTCACAAAGAAACTTTAGAGAATTTTTCTGCCAGACGTATGAATAATTTTGGGCTTAACCGTACATATAAGTATATTTCAGCTTGCATTATAAGCAGGTTAGCTCTAATGTTGCCAGTTACTGTGACTTCTTGGAATATGGACAGAACCCACAATTTGGAGTTTGTGACCACATTGAAATGATAAATTAGGTGTAGGCATATCAAACATGAGGTTAAATCATATTTATTACGAAAAATAACTTTGGGCACAGGATTAGGGATAATGAACTGGATTTTTGAAGTAGTTTATGCTATGATTTTTTTCATGGGAAAATTAGAAAACCTCGCAATTGCATCTCCATATATTGACTTGCCAGGACTGTGTGTTTCTGTTATAGCTGGACTTAAAGAGACATAATCCTCTAGGATCAACAATAATGGAAGTATTTGCAAATTAAAAGCTGCTTTAAAATTTTTACACATGGAAATAAATCTCATGATTGACTGTTTCCAGGCTGTCAATGGAACAATTTTATTTTGTTTTTTTACAGACTGACTAATGGACATTCGAGTTGTACTGATGACAGTTTCAAAGTTAAAAGGCCTATGGATCAAGTAGATACACTGAGGAAAGAGGAGGCTGGATGTTCTATACAAGAGGGGTGGAGTGTTCAATCCAGGAGCTAGCTCATCCATTCATTAATTAACTGTACCTTAATGCTTCCTCATTTATTTATGTTACATTTGATACAATTACCACAAATCAAATACCAGTAAAGCCACAGACACAGATTGGGGCAAAGAGTATAGTGTGTCCAAATGAGTGGCACACAAGTATTCAATTAATTTATTTCTAGGGATTCACTGAGATACTGAGTGGTAGCTGGAATCAAGATAATTTTCAGTTTGTCAGAAACTCAAAAATCTGATGTTTTTCCAACCAGTGAATGCACTATAGCTGAGCAAAACAGTTAGCAGTAATAGAGACACGTCTCCTGTGGATGCTGTAACAATTTTTAGTATAAGTGAGGTGTTAAAAAGCAAAGTCAGAGGAAGAACCCTGCTTGTTGAAGAGAGAGCAAGACATTCAGTGGATAACAGGAAGGATGTTTTGTCCATATCTGCCTGAAATTTCTGACTGTTACTACGCACACTTGATTTGGAAATATTTGGCAACCTTTCAGTGTTGAAGTAAGCACAAACATTCTCTAGGAAATCACATAAACATTGCTGTTTTAATAATGCTATCTTAGCTAATAGTGACAATGAAAAACTAAAGGCGGCAAAAAATATCAGCACCATAATGTTTAGGTTTTTTTTTTTTATCCTAACTGAAATAATTATTGACCACTCATGACAAGAAAGCTTTAAAAAATGAACACTGATTTATATTTTCTTAACTTATGGTACTTTTTGCACAGCAAAACTTTACAAAAACCGAAGATCAGAATTCATCCACAATTGCAAAGGACGAAGAACACAGTCGTCTATAATTTGGTTACAGGTTAGGTTTAATTGCTTTTCTTACTTTATAACATAGGCAATAAGTACACTGCTTATTGTACTTAAGCAGTGTAAGTACAATAAGCAGTGTACTTATTGGGAACTGGATCACACAAACTCAACAATATGACTTAATCATAAGTACAACAAGCAGCCATCTTTAAAATTTTCTATCATGTTTTGATACTCCATAAGATTGTGAATAAAATAAATGATGCTGCATAAATGAGACTCTAAATGCCGAATACTGTGGATTAAATACCATTTAAACTATAAAAATTGATTAAAAAAGAGTGAGAGTAAATACAACACATGCAACACATTTATAGTTATGTGATCTACTTTGTCTCAGAACTGAAAGTCAAACAAGTCTCTCTGTCTGACAGCTTTATTTAATTTACGGTCCGCATACTGAACATGGCATGAAAAGAGAATCAAATTGACAAATTAAAAAATTATTGGGACAAAAGTAAGTCACAGAACTAAATTGGTGTAGCTCTGCTTGTTTCAATGAGTCATAAAGAACAAACTGAACACAAACCAAAAAGGTGAGTGACAATAAAGCTGTCCACTCTCACACCTGTTGCCATTTTAGGACGAGCTGTTCGACCTACATCAGTGCATCACTAAACCTTTAACCCCATGTTTCTATACCTCCCACAATCTGTCTGTTTTTCCTGCCCCTCACTTCTTCATCTGTGCGGCTGCTACACTTGAACAGCAAGCTGAGCCAAACAACAACAACAAACAAACAACCATGGTGTAGCAAAGACCCCCCAGGACACGATCACAATCAGGCCACACTGGCCAGGCTTTGACCCCCAGGGGCCAGCCTCTCTAACTGGGTTGAAAAAACAAACCCCAGCTCTCTTCTGACCCTCCTGTCATGAATCTCTAAATATTTCAAAGGTCTGATAAGCATCTATTCTCAAGAGCCATATATGAGAGAAGATGATGGCTACACCGAGTGTTTCTGGAAAGGACACAGACACGATAAACATGGTTTTAATTAGTGAGACACTTAAACCAGACTTTGTTGTTTTATGCCTTTTGGCTTTAAATTACTCCTAAATTATTGGCCTATTAATGTGTGTGTGTTTTATCCAAGTTTTGGGGCAAAAAACAACATTTAGGGTCAAATATCTCATTTTGGGATCTCTTGATTTTTGACTGAACCTGGGAAGGATGGGTTTCCAATGTCACATTTTTGAGGATGAAGTGTTTAACAGAGAGGTAGCACATAGGTCTTGAGTAGTAAATTGCACCAATCTTTAAAAGTGAGAGCATAAAAATGCCTAAAATGTTTTAATGCAAATCTTAAAAAGAGATAAAGCACATCAGCAGTGGACATCTTTAATATTTACAGTAATTACAAAAGTATTCATATCCCTTGAACTGCTCTACAACATGTCATATTACAGCCATATATTTTAGAGTATTTCATTGAGATTTTATGTGATAAATCAACACAAAGTCGTGCAAAATTACAAACATCTAAATGTTGATATTTCTGCCCATTCTTCTTTGCAAAATAGGTCAAGCTCAGTCAGATTGGCCAGATTGGCTGAGGAGCGTCTGTGAACGTCAAGTTTTGCCATCGATTCTCAAATGAATTTAGGTCTGACCATTGACTGGGTCATTGTAAAACATGACTATGCTTTGATCCAAACCACCCTTGTTGCTTTGGCTGCATGTTTAGGGTCATTGTGCTGCTGAAAGGTGAACCTCTGCCCCAAATCTTTTGCAGCCTCTAAAATGTTATCTTCAAGAGTGCCTTGGACTGATTGATTGTCCCTGTTGAAGAAAACAATCCATACTGCATGATACTTCCACCTCTGTACTGTGTGGTTCAGCATGGCCCATATTAGGGCAACTGGTTTATTTGCATTTTAGTCAGGGTTGTCAGAGTAAACAGGGCTGAAAACAAAGAAAATAACCTTTCTCTTCTTACTTATGCACTTTTTAAAATTCGTCTATCATATAAATCTATTAAAACTACATTAAAATTTGTAGCTAATTAAGAAAAAAAAGTTTAATGGGCTGTGAAGACTTTCAAGGTACTATAATGTGATCATCTTGTGAAGCTTTAACTCCATGAAAATGTCTATCATAACTATCAGCTGTACATTTGAAGCAATTTAGATCAGGACAGCTTTATTTCTGGGACTTTGGTCCAGCTTCGAAACATTGCCATTATTTTTCTAGTAACATTCTTTTGCAGAACATACCGCTTCAAGACGCTCAGACCACATTTTTATCTGTTATCAGGGTGAAAAACTCAAAATGAGATCACAGTCATGCCTTAATCCATATTATTTGGGGTGCTAATTCTTTTTAACATTCTACAATAAAAGAAGTATAAAAAAACTAACATCTTATTTTCTTGTACTGCAACCAGCCCATTGCTGCTGTCCCTGTCTCATTAAGTTAAGATGCACTGCACATCTTACTTAAAAAACATTAAGAATAAACCCAAATAATTATATTTTGATTAAACCAAAAAACAGGAAGCACCTGACTCTTGGAGCTTCTTACGGTTGTAGCTGGAGACTCTAAATCCAGCATCCAGTACATATATTATAAAAAATTAAAAGAATTAGTTTGCTCAGTCAAGTTTCTTTCAGTAATAGTGGTTCTGGTTTCTGGATGCTGCTCTAACCAGAAAACACAGAGCTAGAAGGTTGTTTAATGAAAGCCTGTCCAGAATTTTTAAAAATGGCTAGGAACATTTTTTTTTTTTTTTTTTTCTGGAGATGAGAGCAAAAGCAGTGAAATTCCTGAGTCATGCACTCATGTACTCCCCTACAGATGTCCATGGAGAAAAGTTTAATTATTGGAAGCCAACGTGCAACATCATATAAAAACATTCACCTTTTGCTGCTCGAGGTGAAACACTGTGAAATTTGGGGTGTGATTAGGAGCGTTATTCTGTCTTCAAATCCTGGTGATTATTTTCAGATGTTGGTGTTGTTCCCATCATTCAACTCCAAACATGGTCTTACTCTTTATTACTTTCTGCCACAACCTCATGAGAATGTATTATATATATATATATATATATATATATATATATATATATATATATATATATATATATATATATATATATATATATATTTATTTTATTTTTTTGTTTGTTTGTTTTTTTAATTTTTTTATTTGAATAGGAACAACTTTCACATTTGTAGCTTCAGTTAAACTGAAAAGATTTTATTTAGTATTTAAGCATTTAGTGTGAGCCATGATTTATCAAACCATGTTCCAACGGACTCCAAATACAGAGATGGTTTTGTTGAAACAGATGCAACTTTCTTACCAGCTACATAAAAATTAACATCCATCTGGAAACCATGAATACAACAAACTAAGTTCATATACAGTACATATATACACAGAAAAAACTGAACAAGAACTAAGCCTTGGGTTACACCTGAATTCATTTTTCAAAACAATAACTTCTTGCCACAGATGACTTTGTTTTACAAGAGATAACGTAAAAAATCATCTCAGAAAAAATCTTAATGGTTTCAAGTGTCAATGAGGAAGCAATTAGCAGTACATGTAGAATAATGAGGATGAAAACCCAATTTCTCAGGACATCAGCATTGTTTGATTCCTCGTTGATGTACATCAATTATTGATTTGCTACAACTTTCTACAAAACTTTGGAAAATGTAGGTAAAATATGTATTAATCTATAATTACATGCCAGATAAGGTTCTGCAGATTTAAAAACTCTATGTAACAAAGGATCACATTCTATTTCTAACTCCAAATGTACATTACAATAGCTAGCGGCCATAGTGTAATAACAGCCATAAAATAAATTCATTCAGAGCTGAACTCCAGTGCACCAGCTGCCCTATAAAAACAAGACTTCATGTTTGTCCTTGAAATGCTCCGACTCCTGTCTCACACAGAGACACACAGTTACTAAAAACACACTCCCACACAGTGACTCATGACTTCATCTCTCAGTGTGTTCTCTACATGAAGCATCAGGACCAAAACTGATGAAAAATGGATGAACAAAAATGAGCAGCTGAGAGGAAGGCTGCAAGAGAGGAGGAGAAGTGCAACAAAAAGATGGAGTGAAGGGGGGCTCAATCTTTCTCTATAAAAACCTCTATCAACTCAGGATAATCCTCTGTACTAGGCAACAAAGGCTTTACAACCAAAACAGAAGGATTATTTGTTCAAATTCATGAAAAAGGATTAGGTTTCATTAAAATTTTTAGCTGTTACACATCTATTACTTCCATCATAAACCCACTTAAGTCTTGCTGATTATAGACTACATACTGTATCAGATTCTGGGTAGCCTCTTCAATGCAGTTTCTTTTTTTTCAACAAAGATTGTATGATGTACAACCTAATGGCCAGTATCTATAGTAGAAAGCAAGCAGAGTGATCTCAGTTTAGAGAATCAAGAAGAAGTTTTCAATGAGGAGCTAAGCTAATATCAACTCCAAGCAGGGCCAATCAGAGAGCAAATCTCCTTCCGGCAAAAGAAAAAAATAAATCAGAAGTTCTTTTAATTTGACCAAAACTTAGATTAAGTATTTTTTAGGTCTTAAGACAGTTCAATAAGAGCTGTTAATGTTGATACGATTTTCTTCTCTAAACTACACCCTTGTTGCTATGCTAACTGAGCCCCCTGAAGAAGCTAAAACCTGGCGTGAGTTAGCTGCAGTTCCTCCATCTTTGTTCTGAAAACAACTACAGACAGTAAAATGGAGTGATTATCATAGTGAAGAAATTGTGGAGTGTTTTTTTACATGAGGTGACATCTGTTTATGGACTATTAAAAAACTGTTAGAGAGACAAACTAATAAGACGTCTTTTAAATTTCCCATAAGTATAAACAGCAAACTCATCTCTCTGTGATTGTAAGTCAGTAGTTGTATCTTGTACAATCAATCTAAAGTATTGTCCACATAACAGATTCTAGGATTTACCCTACAACAGCATGACATTTTGAGGAAAAATAATGTTTTCTATTAACCAGACCAGAAAAAAATGATTAAAATTTTGTAAGGAATAAAATATAGTAGGTGCACATTTATTCCTGTCCATTGGAATGTGTATTTACCCCTGTAGGGATGAGTGACGTAAAGTTGCAGAAAAATTCTCAAAAAAGTGAGAGGCAGCAAAGAAAGGAGGAGGAGGACGAAGGTTTTCTATTCAAAAGAAACCAGAGACGGTGATGTGATATGTCTGGTAAAAGTTAAAGAAACTATCATTTAATTTGCCTTTTTTCCCACTAAACTGCTTACAGAAGTACCTTGAGTTACCTTAATCTGTGTAGTTGGGTCAATCCTATTTTGTTTAAAATGACAATGTAATTGATACCATACATAAAACACTACTGACCTTCAAAATGTAAAGCAAATACATTTCTTTTGCTAAATTGTAACACTGAACAGCATTTAGAAATAGACATTTGTAGCATGTTCAGCATCTCTTTTTGGTCTTAAAAAGAATGGCTGCAGCTCCTTATTTAAATTTCTGAAAGGAAGTGACCCTACAGGTTTGATCTTTTTTACAAGATAGGAATTTCTCTATAAAAGGTAATGAGTACTCCTCTCTGAATGCTTTTTTTAACCTGTGGGGCTCCTCAAGGCTCAATAATAGGCCAATAATTGTTTTTAGATATTTTCCTAAAATCACATTTTTCATAAACTCTGTTTCATGCAGACATACATTGTGATATAAACATAGCCTAAAATTACTTACATTTGGAGAGGATCAATATAAATATTTTTAATAAGATGATACACCTGATAATAGCCTAATATTGTATAAGATGTTAATAAGTTGAGATTAATCCAGCCCCTTTTTGAATCATTTGAATGTTTTTCCTATAGTTACTGTGGAAATATTGTAGAAAGCAAGCCTTACTGATGGAAGAAAGTTAGTGTTGCTCAGACAAAAAAAAAACAAGTCTCTTCTGAGGAAAACCTGATACAACTTAATTGTAGACACTGCTTTTTTGTTAGCTATGAGAATATAAAAAAGTTTAAACTTTCAAATTGAATATAAGTCATTATCGTAAATTGTGATCATATCATTCAAATTAAAGAAAAGTTAAAGCAGGACAAAATGTGTTTACCACCTTTTATGTAAAGATCATCTCGGGTGAGGTTAAGTTTTTAATCTTATTAAAATGCTCCTATTTTCCTTATGCTAAAAATCGCAGCATTAGCAGAGCACATGACTGAGTGCATTTACATGCCCATTCTAATGCATTTACAGTCTGCAAATTACGTGAACTTGTGTCACACAAAATCTATATCTCAGTTTCAACTATAGTCCATTTCAAAGGTATTTATAGACCATAAACTTTCCTAAGTTTCTTTCACATTACAATGGATTTTATCTGATAGACAAAGATGAAAAGCTGTCATGGTCGTTGTGTTGTTTTTTTTAAGTTATTTGCAGCCTGAATTGCTCTGTGTTCAGCTGCATCCATCTTCTCATCAACTCTGATACTCTGATATATATATATATATATATATATATATATATATATATATATATATATATATATATATATATATATATATATATATATATATGTATGTGAGTTGAAATTTAAGAAAATGTTAATGGCATTTAACATATATAATAAATAACAGTCAGTCTTTCCTGCAGCTGAAGTACACCAAGATGATTTTGTTTTTGCCCAAAAAGCCAATCGTGCTAATCAAGAGAGTTTTTTTCTTGCTGTATTTTAAGAGAAACAGGAAGTGGCTTTCTACTAATCAGTCTGTCTTAAGGAGAGCTTCCTTTTCACAATATATATATATATATATATATATATGAAGGGCGCACAATCCTGATCCAGAAGGATCCCTCAAAGGGTTCGGTCCCATCCAACTATTGGCCAATAACCTGTCTCTCTACAACATGAAAGCTCATGTCAGGCATCATAGCAGCTAAGATAAGTGGGCACATGGATAAATACATGAGTACAGCACAGAAGGGCATCGGCATAAATACCAGAGGAGCCAAACACCAACTCCTGGTAGACCAAACAGTCGCCCGAGACTGCAAAACCCGACACACCAACCTGTGCACGGCTTGGATTGATTACAAGAAAGCCTATGCCTCAATGCCACACACTTGGATCATTGAATGCTTAGAGATGTACAACATCAACAGGACTCTAAGAGCCTTCATTGCAGCCTCGATGGGGATGTGGAAAACCACCCTTGAAGCCAACTACAAGCCAGTTGCACAAGTGTCCATCAAATGTGGCATATACCAAGGAGACGCTCTGTCCCCACTGCTGTTCTGCATAGGTCTGAACCCCCTCAGCCAAGTCATCAACAAGACTGGCTACGGATACCGACTCAAGAACGTTATAGCCACCATCAGTCACCTCCTCTACATGGATGACATCAAGCTGTACGCTAAGAGCAAACGAGACATCGACTCACTGATCCACACCACCAGGATCTACAGCACTGACATTGGGATGTCATTCGGACTAGAGAAGTGTGGTCGGATGGTTACACAGAGAGGGAAGGTCATCCACACAGAAGGGGTCTCACTCCCAGAGGGAACAATAGCAGACATTGAGGACAGTTACAAGTACCTGGGAATACCACAAGCAAATGGCAGCCTCGATGAGGTCACAAGGAAAGGAGCCACAGCCAAATACCTCCAACGAGTAAGGCAAGTCCTGAGAAGCCAGCTCAATGGCAAGAACAAGATCCGTGCGATAAACAGCTATGCCTTGCCAGTAATCAGATACCCTGCAGGAATAATAAGCTGGCCAAAGGAAGAGATAAAGACCATGGATGTTAAAACTCGGAAACTACTAACCATGCATGGAGGGTTCCACCCTAAATCCAGCATCCTGAGACTATACGCGAGCCGTAAGGACAGAGGCAGAGGACTAGCGAGTGTGAGAGCCACTGTCCAGGATGAAACATCCAAGATCCATAAATACATCAAGGTCAAAGCCTCAACCGACGATGTGCTCAGCGAATGTCTCAAACAATGGGGACCAGAGGATGAGGTGCTGGAGGAACCATCATGGGAGGATAAGCCCCTACATGGGATGTACCACCGACAAATAACTGAAGTGGCTGATATCAGGAAATCCTACCAATGGCTGGAAAAAGCTGGACTCAAGGACAGCACAGAGGCACTCATCCTGGCTGCACAGGAACAGGCCCTAAACACCAGAGCAATAGAGGCTCAGATCTACCACACCAGACAAGATCCAAGGTGTAGATTGTGCAAGGAGGCCCCTGAGACAGTCCAACACATAACAGCAGGGTGCAAGATGCTGGCAGGGAAAGCGTACATGGAACGTCATAACCAAGTAGCGGGCATAGTGTACAGAAACATCTGTGCAGGATATGGACTGGAAGCCCCGAGATCAAAGTGGGGCACACCCCCAAAGGTGGTGGAGAATGACCGAGCTAAGATCCTGTGGGACTTCCAGATCCAGACAGACAAAATGGTAATGGCGAACCAACCGGACATCGTGGTGGTTGATAAACAACAGAGGAAAGCCGTTGTGGTGGATGTAGCAATACCAAGCGATTGCAACATCAGAAAAAAGGAACACGAGAAACTGGAGAAATACCAGGGCCTCAGAGAGGAACTGGAGAAGGCCTGGAAGGTGAAGACCACAGTGGTGCCTGTGGTCATCGGGGCCCTCGGGGCAGTCACCCCCAAGCTGGAGCAGTGGCTAAAACAGATCCCAGGAACAACATCAGACATCTCAGTCCAGAAATGCGCAGTTCTCGGCACAGCCAAGATACTACGCAGAACCCTCAAGCTCCCAGGCCTCTGGTAGAGGACCCGAGCTCAGAGGTTGAGAAAGACCACCCGTGGAGGGTGAGAAGGGAATTTTTATATATATATATATATATATATATATATATATATATATATATATATATATATATATATATATATAAAAAATTCCCTTCTCACCCGCCACGGGTGGTATATATATATATATATATATATATTGTGTGTGTGTGTGTTTGTGTGTGTGTGTTTTAAAAAGATTTTCTTTCCCAAGGCAATGTAAAACACACACATACTGAAATGTATAGACTGTAGTATAAAAAAGCATTCACAATGGTCAATTTTCAAAAAAACATAACTACTAAAATTGTTTTTAATGCTTTTACACAGTATTTTGAGTCAGTTATCAAGAGAATTGATTTGAACTTTGTTGCACTGCAAACACTTAGATGTTTCATTAATCTTGGTCGACACCCTGGGAACGCATATTCACTTCATGGCAAAATGAAGAGGCAAAGAAGCACCATTATGTAATAATTTCCAAGTCATTGTAGTATTTGGTGTTGACCTGTGGATTCATTATCAGAGCAGACTGTAGGGGAGGGGGCAGGGAGAGAAACAAAAGAGCTTTGGTTTTTTCATATTCTCAGAAAAAGAAGTTTGTTTTTATGGCACTGGAGCTGGCAGTGAATCTGAAAGCAGGAAGAAAAGGAAGCTCTCCTTAAGACAGACTGATTAGTAGAGAGCCACTTCCTGTTTCTCTTAAAATACAGCAAGAAAAAAAACTCTCTTGATTAGCATGATTGGCTTTTTGGGCAAAAACAAAATCATCTTGGTGTACTTCAGCTGCAGGAAAGACTGACTGTTATTTATTATATATGTTAAATGCCATTAACATTTTCTTAAATTTCAACTCACATCCTGTCGCTTTAGTTCTGAGGTTACTCAGGTTTAGAAAGTTTTTGTCTTCTGTCACTTACTGCTATGGACATTAATGTTGCTGCTGAGAATCAATCCCTGTGCTTAAAGTAAATTAGTCTGATTTTATTTAGTTTTTCATGGCTGTGCATTTTAAATTAATTAATGGCTTATCTGTTGGGCTACCTCTATTCTATATGTTCCATGTCATTGATGTAGTAATCTCTGTCATCAGACTTTTTATTTTAATTTGACTAATTTAGTTAGGTAAAATTCATTAAACTCTCTGAACCCATGAAGGGATGTTGGTCTAATTATCTGGAGAAGTGAGCTGTCTCCTTGCTTTCAGGATGAGTTTCAAGTTTTCAGTTTCAGTTTAGTGGCTGATAGACAGGAAAACTTGTGTTTTTGTGCTAAAGTTTCAACTTATTTTCAGGATGTTTTCATGCTTGTTATACAAGATATGTCACACTCACTGTTGATCTTTATGAAATAAAAGTGTTCTCTTTTATTAATAAAATTAAAAATTTTATAAAAGAGAAATATAAAATATATAATATAAAGAGAAATATAAAAGAGAGAAATAAAAACTAAATAAAAGAGAACACTTTTATGAAATAAAAGTGTTCTCTTTTATTTCATTGTTCTGCTGAAATACCGGTTTATTGGACCACAGCATCACAGATCCTCCACCGTACTTAACAGTGGGTCTGAGGTGCTTTTTAGCATCGTCACCCAATGTTTTATGTAAAATCCAGCTTGAATGTTTGTTGCAAGAAAGGTCAGTCTTAATGTTATTTGACTAACGCCCACAGTTTCAGGTAAAGTCAAAGTACCATTTATGTTTGTGACAGAGGAGAAAGGTTTCTGGCATTAATTTGGCATCTAATGGTTTTTATGGTGATTTTTATACACCACTTTGACACAGTTCTCTAACTTTAAGCTTTGGATATTTTTTTAGAATCCCTTACCATCTTCCTCACTAAACATGGAGGCAAAACAAACTTTGGTCCAGGTCCAACCTTGTTTGCTAGCGTTCTAGTCGTCTTAAGCTTCTTAATCAGTGCTCTGACTGCAGGTATGTATTTTATTACAGCCAATGCACATCTGCCTCACTTAAATGGTATGATCTCTTAAGAACTAAGTAAATAAGAATACATTTCAAAAACGTTTCTGTTACATTTATATTGTAGGAGTTATTAGGGGTACCAATAGTTGTGGCACAGGGGATTTTGTGAAATGTGTGTACTAAAATCACACACATTTACCAGGGCGCCAATAAGAGTGGGAGGTGCTATGTAGGGTGAGCTCTGAGGATTTTAAAGCAATAATTGTGCTGCGTTTGAAAATAATAAATGACCACAGCTGGTGAAAGCAGGCTGTGAAATAAATCTACAGTATCTTTAAATCCTTTTTGCTTCACAGATCACTGATGAGTTTAGTTTGTGGCCCATGTGAAAGTAGGACCCATTCCCTCCCTGTCAACACCCACACTCCCCACACCACTGGGTCCGCTCCTTCTCTCTCTACCTGAGCCCATTTTAACTCAACCTCTGTCATCGGAGTCCTTTTAAAATCAGGCAGGAGGGAGAAGAGAGGGAACAATCGGCTGATTCATCTGGCTTTGTGTCATGCTGACACCCCCTCCCTCTCAATCTCCCTTGGATGTACTCGTCCCCCTCTCCCTTCGCCCACCCAAAATGCTGCTCCCCATCCAGGCCCATCGTCAATGAATCTTCTGTCCCCCCCTCCTTTCTCTCTCTGCTAAACAGGATAATCAGAGCCAGGGCAGCATCTGATCAGCCGCAGCTCATTATACAGGAACGTAAAAGCTTTAATCAGCACACATTACTTTACATAACACGGTGTTGGATCATTGGAGTCACCTGCCATTGTTGTTGTGATGACGGAGGACTTAGACATGTGACTCAGGTCCAGAGTTAGCTCAGATTGCTTTAAAATGTTACTGAGAGCAAATTAAGTGATATAAAAAATGCAAATGTAATAAACCAAAAGTAGTTCTAACATCAAAGTCTTTAATTGGGGGCAGGACATTCTCAACGCAAATAATTGGATCTCTGCTTACTCAGCATTAAGCTAAAGTTGAATGAGGGAGTTTGATTTTGTACTGCAAGAGATGTAGTTCCCTAAAATGGTCATGTAATTAATATGAAATAAAAGAAGTAACCCCTGACCAATTAGTCCCTAATTGATTAATTTACATCCCTTTTGTTCTTCATTCTGCAGCTCGTTTTGACCAGTAAATCATCTACACCATGTCTGAAGGCCTAAATGCATTGATGTGATGAGCGAATTTGCTATTGCATGAACAAGCAAATGAACAGGTGTTCCAAATAAAGGAGCTGATGAGTGTTTATGCATCTAAGAGCTATTTGACTCTCTTTGCCAGTCTGGAAATTGGGGTTAGTTACCAAATGGTTCAGATTCATATTTCAAAAGAAAAACAGCAAATTTTTCCACATAAATCATCATTAACAATTATAACTTGCACACAGATCCCTTATTATGAATGGGCAACATTGCATCATTTATCATTTATCATTTACTATCATCCTATCATAACTGTAAACTCTAATCGAATTTGTTGGCAAATCCTAAAACCTGTCATTAGTTTTGCGGTTTAAACAGTATTTTAACTGCTGCTTACATGAGAGCATCAATAAATGTTGGGATTTAAAAAAGAAAAAGAACAATAAAAATGTTCAGCAGCAAAGGAAAAAGTTAGGACATGTTAATGATACCTGCTACCTCTGTTTAAGATAACTTCAGTGACACAATTCTCGTCGCCATCTGCATATTTCTGACATTGGTCTGAGGAAAGTCTGACCCACTCCTAACTTTCAGCTGTTCTTAAACATAGATGGCAAATTAGTATTTTAACCTCAAAAGGTCATTTAATTCTTAACCATGACAAGTTATTAACTTATCTTAGTCCACTAAAGATTTAAAGGAGACATATTATGCTTCCTTCAATAAGTTAGGATAGGTCTGTGGGCTATACAATACATGTTCATTACATTTTTTGCACAAAAACATTCTTAAATAATAAGATTTCAGTCTCCTCAGTTCTATCTATTTTGCTCTTTCAAAATGAGCTGTTTAAAGCCCTCTTGTCACTTTAAATCCAAATAAGCTGCTGCTGGCCACACCAACACAACTCAATGTTTACTCTCCTACTTGTACACATTAAAATGGCTTCAAACAGAAGCACAATGTTACAACGATTCATCTTTGACCCTGAGTCAGACCCAGAAGCAGAGAAGTGGAGCTTCCAGCACAACCATCAAGGATGTAGTGGTGGTTTCTGAATGGCGATTCAACAACAAAACACTTGTTTTTTTCCCCGCTGCCATTGTACAGCGCATACAGCGGTAAAACTAGCTGATCAAACGTGTTCAAGCTCCTCTTGGGTTGCTAAGTGAGGGGCTGGGCTTGGCTGGGCTTGGCTGGGGTTGCTAGGTGAGGGGTAGTGCTTGCATTTGTGACATTACATTGGGAAGGTTTTTGAAATGGCTCTTTTTTCAGACACTGAAAAAACATTAACTTATTGCAAGAAAATGGCTAGGTGGTCTTTTTAAGCACTTGGACTGTTTTTAGAAGCACTAGAGACTCAAATGGAAGTACAAAAATATGCAAAAAGTGAATACTGCATAATAGGCCCCATAATAGGTAAATGCAGTCTTTAAATTACATGTCAAGCCAAAGCCTTCTCTGCTGAAGAAATAAAGCATCCCACAGCATGAAACTGCCACCTCCATATTTCACAGTGGGAATGGTGTGTTTGATGTAAGTCTACTACTACATTTCACATGTAGACCAGAGAGGTCAGTTTTAGTCTTATCTGACCAGATCATTTTCTTCCACATACTATGCTCCCCTATATGGCTTGTGACAAACAGCAAATGTGACTTCTTAGGGCTTTCTGCCACCAATGCCTTTCTTCTTGTAACTCTTCCATAAAGGCCAGATTTGTGGAAAGCACAGCTAATAGTTTGTTTGCTAATAGTCTTGTCAACAGATGCTACCAGTTGTGGATCCTCCAGAGTTACCACAGGCCTCCTGGCTGCTTCTCTGGTTGTAGTGCTCCTTGCCTAGCCTAGCCTATCTCAAAAATGTTGCTAAAATACATAGAAGTTGTTGAAACCTAAAACATATTTTAAAATGGTCCAGGAGTATTTACACTTTTGCAAGGCACTGTACAGATAATGTTTTTTTTTTTTTTTTTTTTTTTTTTTTTCATTTATATATGTCACAAAGATCACAGTTATCTAGTGACAAGGG
Organism: Anableps anableps; assembly: GCA_014839685.1. NCBI lineage: Eukaryota > Metazoa > Chordata > Actinopteri > Cyprinodontiformes > Anablepidae > Anableps > Anableps anableps. The sequence goes on along the minus strand of CM026086.1, from coordinate 18,595,425 downwards.
TAAAAGAACATTAATAAATACCTATTGGAGCTCAAAGCCTAATGTGATTTATTTTGACAGCACTGAGGTTGAGGAGATGGCGAGGCATGAGAAAGGCGTGTCCTGGTGGTGGAGAGGGACACACACACACACACACACACACACACATTCACACACACATTTCTAAAATTCCTCTGCGGAGTGAGGAGGATATTTATTGTCTGTATATCAAGCTCAAAGGCTTCGACCGCATCAACCAAGCACACGCTATCACCTTCCAAACACAGCTTACTTGCCCTCTCTCTCAGCCCAAAAACACATCATAACATGCACCTGTACTTGAATGCATCATGTACTCTACATTATTTCAGCAGGTAAATGTTTAAGCTTTAACATCTCTAACAGATGCATCTCAAAGTAGAAACCTGGCTTAATGTAATGCTACACAGTTTTGCCCAGCCCCTCCTCTTTGAGATGGCGCAAAAAGAAAAAGCTTGATGCGACAGCCAAGGTCATAGATCCCTTCTGCCTGAGCAACAACTTTCCAGGTTTACACAGTCAAAAAACAGCACTGAATTAAAAACTGTCTAGACAAAGGCCCGAAGGGGCTGAAACATTAATTAGATGGAGTGATTATAAAACTGAGCAAGAGTGGGAGCCATAAATGCACCTGTTCCAGCCCTGCAAGGATAGAAGTGCATTTTTTCTCAGGTTATATAATTCTGAAATTGGATCATATCAAAGTCATTATTTTACTGGGTTGTAAAGTTATGCAGATGTTTCATGAGTTCAAACAAAGTAACATTTTTTCTAAAATTGCAGTGCTTTGGTTGGCAAGCACACGATTTCTGCACTTAGATCAAACAATACAACAGTGTTGTCTTAGCGATAAATAAGCTGGTGCATGTTTGCATTGATCTACATCACCTGTTTAAGCTGGAATCACAAAGAAAAGCAGACTAAGAACACTGGTGGCGTTACAATACGTTACATCGTGCCAATATTCCAATGAAAAACGATATGAAAACAGCGATGCTTGTGATAGGCAACGTACAGTGCCACACAGATTATGTGGAAACAACTCCCAAAACATTATACCACGAGAAAATGTGAGCAAAACAAGGGTCTCCTTAAAAATTAAACAAGTATGAATAGATGAAGCTGCGCTAAAAATCTGCAGAGGCGTTAAATTTCCAACTTTGTTAGTTAACCGTCCTGGAGGTCTTTCAGGAGAAGCAACCAAATTTGACCTGCTGACCTTTCACACATTAAAATGTCAGTAAATCCAGCAGGTTATAAGAAGCATGTATGAGACCGGTGGCGAAACACACACAGACATCAGCAGGTGTTTTCCGAATATCTCTGCTATTAACAGAAAAAGGTAGTAGAAAAACAAAACATCTGAAAAATTGGAAAAAACAGGTAAGAATAATTTAGATAATTTAAACTTTATGACTGCAGTTTAATTACTTGGTAGATTCATCTCCCCGTCTTGTCATCTGTCAAACATTTGGCAAGAAAAATGACTTGCCCAGGGATCTTAAATCATGATTTCCTCTTGTAGTGAGGAAGTCGTCTCCAGGGGAAAATGCTTGATTTAATTTAGAGAAGGAGTTGAAACAATTGCTCGATAAGTGGTCCAGCAGTTTAGTCAGCAGCTGTTTTCAAATTGATTTTCTCTTTAGGTTCTGCATTAAGTAAAAACTCCTATCTTTGTCAGTAAGGTTAGCATTTGGTGCTTCTTTTTGTGCTACTATCCATTTAGTTTCTATACCCACTTAATCCTTTGCAGAAGTTGAGTGGGGGGTCTGGTGCCCCCCTTAGTTTTGGAGTTTGGTTCTGATATTTAACTGTTTTTTTTTTTTTTTTTTTTTACAAATAGATGATAACATGAAGTTTCCACATGATTCCAAGTATTAAAATTATAAAATAAAATCAGCAGTTTAGCTGTACATTGTGTAGAAGATGGGGTTAAAACATCGCAGTGATCCGGAAATCTGAACACACTTAAACACTTAAATTAAGTTTAAAGTGTCTGTAGCAAACATCTGTCAGATCCTGGTTATAAGAGTTGGTAAGCACCATTATTTATTTATTTAAATCTTGTTTTTATTGAAATATTTTCTCTTTTTTTCCCAATCTTTATTTATAATGTTGGTAAATATTATCTTTGCCTTCCCTTTTTTTTTTTTTTTTTTTTTTTTTTTTTTTTTTATAAGGTTTTGGATGTTGGGTTAAATTTGGTGGGGGGTTCTAGAAGTTCTAGTGCAGATCAGTTGGATCAGAACCACCCACACAGAAGCAACTCGACTGCAAAAGCTTTATTGAAACCGTCCATCTCAGTCACCATGGGGAGGGGGAGGGGGAGAGATCCTTGTTCTCAAGCATAAAACATGCAAAAAGCTGCATTATTATCATTATTATTATTATTATTATTATTATCCAGCTAGCAAAAAATTGGTCAGAATTTTGTTTCTCCTGCCCTCAAAGGAAAATAGGTTTCAATTGTCCAAATCATGCTTTTTGGCTGCACTAATATATATATATATATATATATATATATATATATATATATATATATATATATATATATATATATATATATATATATAATTAAAATTAAATAAAAAAATAAAAAATAAAATTAAATAAATAAATAAAATTAAATATTTATTTTGATAAAGAACGTTTAACATTTTGAATATTGGATAGGAAAAGAACTGGGGGGGGAATCAGCTAAAAAGGATCATTTCTTAGGAGAAAGCAGTACCAAGTGACCGAGTCTGTTTTCATCTCTGTGGAAGAATCTATTTCTGTTTCTTTATGTTCCTAAACAGCTAAAAACACATTTATAAACAAGGCTGCTGGGTATCTGAGCCGTCACTGAGGCTCTGTATCTTGCCTGGCTGTAAATTTAGAGCAGTCTGGGTTGCATGCTGGCGTTTTATTACTGCGGGACTGCAGACAAGTCGACCCATTACTCAGCAAAAACAGGCGCACATTGAGCGCTGCGGAACATTGCAGGAGGTTGTTGGGATAATAAGTATGTTTGCAGACACGAATCCTGCATATTGATCTCTATGCCTGGTGAAGGGGGTCTTTTCAAGGCTACAGTGGTTAAAGTGAGTTCTACCTTTCCGTCCAGGACGCTGCCTCCCTCCTGGAGCACCTTCACCTCTGCGCTCAGCTCCCCGCCGGAGGCTGAGGCTGACGCATCCTCCTGGATCTTTCCGTCCCGCTGCGATGAGCCCTGTGCTCCCATGGCGATCTGTCGACAAAATATGCACTCCTCTCGTCTTTGATCAGACTACCTAAGCCACCGGAGGAAGAAAAAAAAAAAAAAAAAACAACCAACAAAATAACTATTGCGCCACTGCGAGTATCCAAAGCGTCCGAATGAGAGCTGTAAGGTGTAGCTCCGCCCCGGCTCGGCCTGGATCCGGACTGATGAAGTGTGAGGACCACCAAACTCTTGTTTTTTTAGGACATCCCCACCTCCTGCAACTCACTGCCCCTGTGGTCCGTTCAGCTTCAGGAAAGGTGCTGATGGAGGAACAAACAGAGAGGAGTGAATTACATAAATAATTCACAGCTTTGCGATTCTTCTGCTGATATTAGATGCTAAAAATATAATTAGAGCCCATCTGGGAGAAGATCCTGCAAGTCCATGCAAACACAAAGCACCTTGGAGGACAACCTGAAAATCAGCCCTCTGCAAAACAGATACAACTTGAGGCATATTTAGAGGATAAAGTGGAAGCAAAATGCGACCATCTTGAATCTGGCATATTAAAATTCAACGTTATGCTGAGCAATTACACATTTTACAACATCCAATCTGAGTGTGGCTTGCTTTGGTATTCTGCCCCCATTACTTTGATACCCCTAATGAAATCCAGTGCAACCTTCCTAATGTGTATCAATAGTCATGATAAATACCTCTAAACTTACAGATTTAATTGTAGAGAAAGGTGGTTCTACAAAGTACTATCATAGCACAGCTAAATACAAAAACACCACATTTGTCAAATTTTTATTTTACCTGTACAATATTTTCTTCCATTTGGCCATTATGTGCTAGTTTGCATTAGTCTGTCTCATAAAAGGCCAATAAAATCCATAAAAGTTAGTAGCTGTAACAGGGTAAAATGTGGAAACAATCAGTTTGCAGGAATACTTTTGCAAAGTGCTGTAAAGGCAAAAAAACCACACACACACACACACACACACACACACACACACACACAAACACATTCCACTGTTAACATTAGTGGAATATAAACCCAATCTACTGCTCAGAAAGTCCATTTATGGATAAAATTAAGGACAAAAATTACATCTTTAAAACAACAAGTAAAAGAGAGAATCACCTTCTAAAAAGCTAATACAGTCTGAAAGACTGAAATATATCCTTCTTCTCTCTGGAGTTTCCTAGTAAACAAAGAGGTGATTTCATGTGAAAACCCAAATTTTTAATGCTTCATTGTTGCTCCAAGTGGCTTGGTAACTTATTGTCTTATTTCTCTACCAACCCTGATGCTGAAGCAGCGTATCTTATCAAAGGTTGCATATCTGAATGTAAGCAGAGGTAAACAGTACGGTGCACTTGTTGAGTTACAGGTGACTGTACCAGTGGGGGTGTTGTGTGGGCGTGGAGTATCTCTGGCTTCCTGGTGTTCAGGTTCCAGTGCTAACTGCAGGTTAAAACTTTGTGCCGTTTGCTTTGGAAGTTTGAATGGCAGAAAAACAACAGTCTGAGCTTCTTCAAAAAGCAAAGTTCGCACAGGCCTCGTCTGGGGCAGCTAAAAATCAAAGCCAGATCTTTCTGAGCAGCAAGATGAAGAACCAGCAGAGAGACTCTGAAAAGGAAAACCTCCTAAAGAAACAGGACATCTTGAAGGTTTCTAAGCATCAAAGTGTTGATGGGGAACAGGAAGGACAGGACCTGAGGACACCTGCAGAAGGAGGCTTTAATTAGGCCGTCTCTGGAAATTTGGACAGCCTATTACTGAGCAGTTGAATACGTCATGTTTTCCTCTGTGAAAAGGAAGCACTTTAACCTGACTCTGATGTTATAGATTAATCAGAATCTCTTCAACTGTGCAGTTTTTATAAATCAGTATTAATCAGGTACAATTTTAGAATAGAAACATAACTAAAACTGATGTGCACAGTACTTTAATTAAGGTAATGCATGTTTAAATGTGCATAAAGTTACTAACTTCATTTCCACACAAGTACATGTATCTGCAGTGTTAACATGATTAGCATCACCCACCCATGAAAACTTAATTAGATTAAATGTAATGTTCTTCAGTCAAACTGAGCCCTTGTACACTATGGGCTTCTAGGAGAGATCAGATTAACACCTACATAACGAAAGACTGTGTTCCCCGTGTTTAAAGAGTTAACATGTTTGGCCCACAGGAAATAAGTGATTATGCACGCCGACACGTCATTCATTAGACGGCCATGTGCTGTAAATAGCATCAACCATCATTTAACAACGCCACACAATGTCAAAAGTAACTTGTGCTATAAAGCGTTAGGTTATAAAAGAAAACATTTCAAAGTTACAGTTAGAAATTAATCTTTTATCTGTATATTTACAAATAATTCGTAGTGTGCTGATTTTACTGGATGACAAAAATACCCCCAAAACATCTCAACTGTTTGAATAAACTTAAAAACCATTCAAAAAAAGTGTTTGAGTGAAATCAACTCATCAAGTTTAACAGGATGATTAAAGTTCAGGTCAAAGTCATTCCGTTTTCCCCAGTAAACATGTCGCATTGCAGCTTGTTCAAATTGTTCAAGTGACAAATTGTGTAAACTCAGAAGCAAACGTGACATTTGTAAAGATCTGAAGCAGAGCTCTCCTGTTTTTTCCTGTTAACATATATAAATTCAAATTGCTCTACTCCAAAAGATACATGAAGCAGGTTATTATACCTGAAATGAGCTAATTACCCATCATCTCTGTTTAAGCAAATCATTTCACACTACTAAAGTGATCACAATCTAAAAAGCAGTAGTTTAGACATTTAAAGCAGTTGGAAGAGGAATAAAAAGGTGAAGGAGTTAAAATATTCTCTAAAACTGTAGCAAAGAATATCATCTTAGGATCATGAACGCTCCTTAACTATTACACAGCATCTCCGTGGCAATTGGTGTTTGAGACGCATCACTACCATTATAAACTCAAACATGTGGCGTCTGCTTAACTTTACTGGGACTTTGGTTGGATGAGACTATGACTGGATTTTCCAGCAAAACACCTTCCTGGTATATCTGGTGTTAAAAAAAAAAAAAAAAAAGATGAGCATAGTAAGTATAGTGGAGGATCAGTGATGCTGCGGGCTGATTTCTCTTCTGAAAGCCCTGGGAACCTTGTTGGAGTGTTTTTGTTTTGTTCTCTTAAAACACTATACCAATGTTGAAAGAAAACTAAATGGTAAACTGTAGCAAAAATATTAATAATTTTAAGGCTTTTACTCGTCTTTACCAGGGGGGCCAAGCAAGGTCTGTGGCTCTGTAACTGGGGGAAGCATTAAGAAAGATTTAATAAATATTTAACAGCAGAGTCGACAGATAAAGGTTTCTCTGAGTGCCCTTCAGCAGTCATGCTGATGTCATTTAAGGGAGGAAGACGAGGGCAGGAGGTTCTCACTGAAGTGAAAGCCTTTCTGGATGTGTCATGGTTTACGCTCAACAGTGATAATGCAAGGGGCACATGAAAGGCTCACAGCTCAACACAAGACTGACACATTCACAGAAACCTGCTTCTTTTCTCTTCTCAGAATAGGAGTCTGTCAGCCAAACGGGGGACTGTGGAGAGTCAGATCTGAGAAGTATAACTGAAGAATCATGTGGGATATTTCGCTGAATTAGCTGTTCAAAGTGGATCTTTTATTGAAAAAGAATGAAATGCCTTTTCAGGCCAGGTGAGTTAAAGAATGCAGCCCCAAGGTTTCATGTCTGTTGCGGGCACCGGTCGATGGCTGGTCCAGGAACAGAGGGGTCCGATGCGAAACGAGACGGTTGCATTCGCATGAGGACTGGAAGCGTCATGATGGAAGACAGATGTTGGCTGACAGCAAGAGGCCGTTCTTTTCTAAAAGGCTGACATCTTGGATATCGGATATTATAAACTCCGGGAGCATCGTTTTGGTGATGATTTGTTAAATATGTAGATTCAAAGATTCCCTAAAAGTTAAAAGTGGGTTTTTATGAAATCTTTTTCCAAGAAGACGTCTGACAATATTTAGTTAAATCTGTGATTTCTAGTCCAGATAAAGCTACCCAGTTCCCCCAGTTTAAAATAATCCAAGCCAGTTTAGTGTGAAACATCCACAGGGACCTGTCCTTGGTACTGAAATTAGTCTCCTTAGTGAAACATAACCAACAAATTATCAGTAATGATCATAAACAACTCCAGCTTGAGCAAACAGGGAGTTTCCAGCAATGAGGAAACAAACTTTTTCATCAAAAACGACTTCAAATCTGTCATCGACTCAAAACAGACAAGCTAAGGCCCCCCACCCCCCACTTACTCAGCATGCATTTGTGCAACACAGTGGAAAAAAAAAAAAAAAGACAGGATTCCTGGAGCCGGGGGCCGTAGCTTTAACTGCCATCCTGACGGTTTGAACATGGAGAATAACAGAGTGAGGAGGTGTGGAATCCCAGCTATGCACGCATGTAAAACGACTCCATGTTGCAAACACTTCATAATGACAGATGCTGCGCCCTGCGGTGCTGCTGAGGGGCCCCAGCAGCCAACTTTCAGGCATGCTTCCAACACCTTGGTACACAAGCTGGGCTTTGGGTGAAGAACAGATGCTTGGAGAGTCGAAAAGGTTCAAAATGTGAAAGGAATGAGAAAGAAAAAGGTTTTATTGAGGGACTGAGACGGTTCCAGCAGCATTATGAGGGAATGAGACGTGCAGAATTGTGTGCAGAAATAAACGGGACAAACTGAAAACACAAGTACAGGATCTTGGAGGGAATAAAAGATTTATTTGAAAGGCACTTGTCATCACAGAAAACGTGAAACATGCATCTGTTGAAGTAGTACAACATATTTAACACCATTCTGGCTTTTGAAAGCCGTGTTTAAGTAAATTACACTTGAACAGCTGATTGAGTTAAATTTCGTCACAACTCGTGTAACAGAGGCTACATTACAAACTCTGCCAGGGTCTGAGTATCACTATCACTTCTGCTTAATTTCAGACCATAAGATGACATAAATAAACAAAGCTCATTAATGAAATCACTAAGTTAATATAAAAAAAAAGACAATAACCTAGAAAAGATTAAATTTGACAACTGTAGTCATTTTCTTTGAATGAGCAACAGCTTTCACACTGATTTTACACTTAGCAGTAGTGAACACCACAATTATCATAAGTTTTAGTTCATCCGCCAGCAGCGAAGTGAATAAATATGCAAACCATGAAAACAGTTTTCGCATCATTATTAAGACAACGAAAAGGGGGGGGAAAAAGTATTAAAAACAAACAGGAGTTGGTTTCAGTCCTCTTCAAGCATTTTGAAACTTTGGACAGAGCAGTGACATAAAGACTTGTAGAGTGATGTTGAATCTTCGTGGAATAGCTTGAGATCTTTGACAAATCAAATAAATGTACAAATACAGCATAAACCTGAAACTCAAAATAGATTTGTCTTTTCACAATATGTTGTTTTAACCTAAATAAGTGCTTCTGAAGGCTCCTGTTTGATTTACTGCTCCTGCAACCACAGTATCCATCCAGCTTAAAGCTGGTTAGGTGAAATAAGTCTGCAGGATTGTCGTCACATGAAGCTTTTAGTTGCTCACACTGGCTGAATGTGTCATAACTTGGATCCTTAGGTATTTTGGTCGATTGCGCTCTAATATCAAAAATCAGACTGACTTGATCACAAGGCTGATAAAGCGAGGCTACATTAACAGTGGGGAGTGTTGGCCTTTTGAGGAAAAGTCAGTCATCACAGTGTGTCAGACGTACAGGGGATAGGAGAGTGTGATGGATCCCGAGAAAAAACCTAGAAGCATAAAGAAAAAAGATATTTTAGGAGTACGCCCAGGTTTAGGAAAACCACACCGGCTGAGGCACTGAAAGAAAGATTTTTTTGAATCTTAAACCTGCTTTTAGCCTTGCTAAAATATGAATACCCCCTACGTTTTTCCACATTTTATCAGGTTCATTTTAAACTGGGATTTACAGCGAGATAATCACAGAACGTGGTGCACCGTTGTTAAATTTAAGGAAACTGATTGAGCTTTTAAAGTCTTACAATAACAAATCTGAAAAGTGTGGCAGCATGTTAGGCAAGGCAAGGCAAGGTTACTGGTCTATGACCATTTACAACCATTTCGAAGCTTTAGAGAAAGAGAAAAAAAAAATCATGTTAAAAACACAAAAAGAATAACAGCAATAATATATCATCTGTCACATTATCAATTTTCCTGACTTGACTTCAATAGCTCTTAATAAATACATGAAAATAATATAAGGCACACTTTTTTGCATTTTTATATTTAAAAAAAAAAAAAAAAAAAAAAAAAAAAAAAAAAAGTAAAACCATGTATGATTTTCCTTCCACTTCCTTCTGCACTACTTTGTGTGGATCAGTCACTTGACAGCCCAATATAATGTGTGATTTTAACATGTCAAAACAAGAAAATCTTCAGAGTATTAACACTTTTGTAAGGCTCAGTGTAAAATAAAAGTTTCAGAATGGTAGCTGCTTAAAGATTATTAACAACACAACACCAGTATGAAGAAGTTTAAATTGCGAACGAGGCGATACCTACAGAAATGCCTTGAGCTTGCTCAGAAGAGACCAGTGATCTCCTCCGTTTCAGGATCAAGGTCTATGTCGTAGAAACAGGGTCGGGTAGGCAGGCCGGGCATTGTGCTCATCTGTAAAAACAGCAGCATCAAAGGTAAGGAGCTTCGCTCACCGGGTGTCTTTTTTCACGGTTTTATTACTGCTCCAAACTGAACATTTATTTTGATCCACTTTAAATGTGTTAAAACACTACAGGCCGAAACCAGGAAGGAAACTCTGGAGTTTCTCGATGCTTCAAGTTGACAAAGGAAGATTCAATCTTCAACAGACTTAGTTTTCTAGGCAAATTTCATAAATATGTCAGTGGCCTTAAAATTAAATAAGGTTACAATACATATAATATTAACCAAAGCCATTAATTAGACTATTCACCACAACACAGCTGTTTGAGACCAAAAGACAACCAACAAAATTCACCATCAAAAGCTGATAATTAGACTGGGATCAACCTCCACAGGTCCAATAACAACAATCTGGACTCATTTAACTTCATGTCAACAGTGTAGAAAATGGTAGCCTTGTTCATAAAGAGGACAAGGGGGCTGCCTTTTAAGATGGGAGGCAAAGTTAAAATAGAACTTAAAAAAAAACATTTTATCAGCTCAGAGAGATATAGAAGAGAACGTTGGTAGATAATCACTGCTTAGCAAACTGCACACATTTAAAAACAATCTGAAAACTTGAATCAATAATGGAACATCTAAGACCTATGCATCTGCAGAACATTAAACAAAAACATAAGTTTCAGTTTAAATTAGAGAAGAATGCTTCAAAAACAATGAAGTGGTACTGGGAAGTTACTGGAAAGACATTAAGGAGCAACATTTATTCTCAGTTTTCATCAAAACAGAGACATTTCTCTAAGTGCTGTTCACATTTGCATTTATGTGCACGTCTTTTTGGATCAACAAGCCAACTCCATGCTGGCCTGTGTGAAACTACAAAGCAGGGTTTCTGCAGGTGTACACCAGTTAACTGAGTTTTTGAGATGTTTTAAGAGCCTCGTAATTTGCACGAATCACAAAAATGACCTTTAATAGGTGAACTTTATTTACTTAATGGCGAATGTGTAACTTACAGAATAACTTAAGTTGAAAGTTTTAACTAACCTAAGTTGATTCTTTTTCTCCCACATTTTTGGGATCGGACTGCAGTGCTCTTGCATCTAAGTTGAGTAACTTCAATACTCTTTCAAAGTAAACACACATTTGGCTAGCTGGTCGATTTTCCCTGGACTTCAGCCATGGGTATTTTTTATTCTTTCCCAGAAAATTCAATGCTTGAAAGCAGAGTTGTGCAGAGAAGGTGCGCTGTAGTGCGGAGCAGCAGCTGGCATCCAGATGTTCCTGGTGGTGTGGGTTTTACCCCTAACTGTTATTGACAACATCTTTTAACCAACTATTGAATTCCCTATTTTCAAACCAGACCTTGTTAAATATATTCTTTCCCCATGACAAAGAAGCAATTTGCGGGTCATGTAACAAGAACATTTTGATTTTAATTCCTTAAACATGCTGCAGGTATTTTCAGAAAAGAATAAATGCCCTGACCTTACAATTTTGCTACAAAGTAGAAACATCCAAAGCCCTCAGAACTACAACAGCCAATGAAATTGGGCATATACAACAATATGTTTAAAACCTTTAATCCTTTAAGGGTATAAAATTGAGAATAAGTAATGCAAGACATTTTAGGGACATTGCAAAAAAGAAAAAAAAAAAAATGGAGATGCAGAGGAAACTAATAAAATTAGTGACATCACTGGGAACCCAATCATGTGAACAGAGACTCACAAGATGCCAGCTTCACGTACTGTAAGTAAATTAAGTAAGCTGAACACAAACTGAGGCTAGATTTATCCTCGAGTGTATCTTAAAACACTTTTCCTGTCTCGAAAGTCGGATCATCCAGTTCACAAACAACAGCAAATCATCTTGCTCATTAGACAGGCAGGGACATTCTTTGCATGCCTCCTTTCTACTGACCCAGGAGCAGTTTTATGGGCCCATTAGTGGAAATGAGACAGGAGGAAGTAAGCAGAGACTTTCCTGTCTGAGGAAGCGTAGGGCTAAGAGTAAACCAAAAGCGACAAAGCAGGGTGGACGTGTATACAATCGGACACAGCGGATGTGGACTGCCAGCGCCTGCGTGGCTTGCTGGTCGTGTTTCAGCTATGTGACATCCTAAAAAGTCCACGAACAATACTAGATGACTCAAACGATGAGTAATGAAATTCAGCTAAAGGAGCTTTGCCGTCATCCAAAAGTGATTAAACGATTTACGAGAGTAATGAGAAAATGAGGAATAAGTAAAAGGGTGTCCATCCCAACAGTTACAGGTCTGTGTGAGGCTGTCATTGGAGTAAAACCACTAAAGTATTTACATAAATATTTACGGCCAATAATTTTCATTTTTGAGTAATTATCACAGTATTCACACCATATGTTCAAAACTAGACCGTAAATATTTCCATACGACCAAAAACATAGGAGCCATTTTTTTAGCCAGCTGATTGGAAGTGCCCAGCAACAGGTGGAAGAGGTTCACTGCTTGTCTGCTCTGGCATCTTCTCAAAATAACTTTAAACTGCAAAGTTGGTCTGACCAAAAACTTCAGCAGTTTTGAAATAACTTCGGTATACCTTGATACCAGTAATCAACCTAAATCTGCACACCAATGTCCTATACTGCCATTTATCTCATCACTCCATTAAATACATAATACTGTAAAAACACTGATATAATGAGATCCTGATCAATGAATCATTAACACAAGAACCTCTGCTGCTTTTCAAGTCCCTGTCGTCTCTCTTTGTTTCTCTCCACAGCTAAATGATCAGATCTGAAGATCAAACTGAGGTAAATGGTTTTGATTTGAAAAATTATCACAAAGACAAAAGGCAAATTCATGATAACAGGATATTTTTGTCTTTATCCAAAACGACAATGACAGAGCAATCTCTTAAAGCTAATTTATTGGATTATGTTGTTTACAGGTGGCACTTGAATGCATCTTCACTGACCATCTCCACCTGTTTAAACATGGCAATGTTTAAAACAGCTTCCTTGAAGAAATCCTGTACTATTTGATCACATTAGACATGTTTAGGCAGGAACATATTCCATATTTACCATTAAGTGCATTTGTAAAGCATCACTGTGATTTAATGATCCATCCAGGTTTTTATTAAGCTAATATATGGTAACATATGGTAATATCCAGATACTCCCAAACAAGAACTCTGAAGAATGTCTTCCACTGACGTTCACTTCATTTACCTAGATGAAAAAGATGTGGATGACGGACCTTCATGTCACAACTAAACACTTAAGTTTGACATTCTTGTTCCGTCAGAATAAAATCAGTCAGCAAATTTAAATATCAAAAGACTCAGACGTGCGAAGCCAAAAGTTTTCTTTCAGTCTTCAAAGCAACAAAAGATGAGCTGTTCTGCCTGTCCCCCTCCTCAAGCCTGAGAGCAAGCTGGCACTCGCAAAAACACATAACACGCCGTGGCTAAAGTTGGAAACCCCACTCGGCTAAATAAATCCCTTCATTATCCGCAGACACAATGTGCCTTTGTGGGGAAAAAAAACGCTGCAGGACACAGTGTCGCTAGATTCTACCCCCCGGCGATCTTAGAGAAGAGTCAGTCAACAACAGAATAGTTTCTGAAGAGGTGAACGGAGATCATGAACTGAAATCGGTCCACTGTACGATGATGAGCTCTAACTTTTCCGATCTCTGCAAAACTTTATATTGACTAAACTTAGCAGCCAATAGCAAATGAAGCTATTGTTAATGAGTTTGTTCAAGGCCTTTTAGGGGTCTGGTAAAACAGTTCTGAACATTCAGATCATCCATTGTTCTGTTTGCTACCCCTCCCTGACATATCTGAAGAATGACATCAGGATGATTCTTTACCCAGTGAAGACACCCCCCCATGTCTCCATCCTTCCCTTGCAAAGTAGACAACCCACGACTCCCACACCCTTAGTTCCACCTGTTCCAGTCAGCTCACTTCAAAGGTTTTAGGTTTTATCATTTGGTGCTAAATACAGCAAACGTCTCAGCTCCGCTCATGTCTAAGACTTTGAACGTCACATCCTGGAAAACAGACATAAGAACAAAGGTCTAACAGATTTTATTAGATCTTTCTATTTCTATATTTTAGGTATTTCTGTTGAACTACAAAAGATAACTGTCTCTGGATATACGCGAAGTGCAAATGTGAGCACATTATAAAAACTGATCTTTTTGTTCCTCATATCGTTTTAAAAACGACATTATCCTTTAAGACAAAAGTTTCTGGGAAAATCTTTTCTCTGTCTCCCATCACGCATCATTGCTGTTTTACAGTTTTCTAATATAACTTTTTTTTTTTGTTTGTTTTTTTTTTGTTGTTTTTTTTTTAAGCAAACTCCATTTCTGAGTAAGAAGTCGAAGTTCAGGTGTAGTCACTGTGCGAGCGGCAGATCAGAGACAGGTTAGGGAGAGAGGACAGATGCCAGCGACGTTGTTTCACAGCATGGCCAGCGTTTGACACCTACGCCCCTCACTATCCAAACCAGACCCTAAGGGCCCACTGGTGAAACAGCAGGAGGCGAAACACGCAGGAAGCTGCTTCCTTCCTGCTCGGCCCATCGTTGACCAAGGGGCTCCACCCAGCACATAGTGCCTCAAAACAGAAACATAACAGGCAGAAAAAGCAGATGACATGATAGGAAATACAAAAACTGCTCAGTGATAAACTGATGAAAGACATCAGAATGTGAGATGACATAAGATCCCAGAGTTGAACTCTGTTTTAATCTATAACTTCTTCATAAACTAACTCAAAATAGCCATGTTTAGCCCTGAGGATCAAATGTTGAAGTTGGACTGTACCACAAATTATTAAAATAATAATAATAATAAAAAAAAAAAAAGATTGTTTCAGTGTCTTTATAGCAGCTTAAGCCAAGGTTCCTACACATTTTCCATCACAAAGTTCAACACTTTCAGTCTCCTAAACCAGTGGTTCCTAACTCTGGTCCTCAAGCCCCCCTGTCCTGTATGTTTGAAGTGTGTCCTTGCTGCCACACGCCTGACTTAAATAACAGGGTGTGCTGGAATAGAGACGCATCTAAAACATGTAGGACAAGGGGCCTGAAGACCAAGGCTGGGAACCACTTTCCCTAAACCTTTAAAAGCAAGTATCGAATGGTTGATTTAGGAAAGATATTTCGACAGTGGTCAGAGTTTAAATATGGAACCTGCAAACACCACAGACCCGATGGATACTTAGACAGAGAGAAAGATGGATGACAAACAAATAGAAGGACAGGGAGAAGGAAGGATATATGGATGAATGGCTGGATGGGCTGATAGACTGATGGACACAGATGGACCAAAACACACACAGATGGACAGCAGAGGTCGCGTTAACTGAAAATTTTCAATCTATGACCGTTTTTTTCTTTCAACATTTGATGGAAAAATCTGAAGCCCAGCTGTCATTTTAACAGATTACAGTTCACACCCCTGACCACTTGGTGCAGACACACAGACGTTTTCAACTTTACACACAAAGTTCATCGCAGAGATAACTAAATCAATTAACCCCCCCCCCCCCAAAAAAAAAAAAAAAAAAAACCATCTGAGCATTAATGTATCTCGCTGTCCGGGAGCTGACAGAGCGTTAAACATTTATGAACAGGAGGCTTTGGAGCACGTCTGGTGCAGCTGAACCACTGCTGCAGGATTTCCTCCTGCTGAAGCGAGGGGTCGGGAAAACCCTTGTTCAGTCTTGCCGACTCCTGATCATTTTAATTGGAGAAATGTTCCCTGATTTCAAAACTTTGGCAGAAGCTGTAATTCCACTCCAATGTGGCAGCAGAGTGTGGATTCAGCCTCCAGATCAACATCAAAACCCTGAGACATCTGATTACGCACAAGTGAGCGTGCAACTCAGGTCCATGCGGCCCAGAAGGAAGGTAGGAGGAAGTTGTGAGACTGTGTGTTTAGGTCACAGCAGGTCAACCGTTTGAAGGCAATCATTTAATTTCATTGTTTATATATAGCTACTGTGGCCACAGTCAGTGGTTTTGTCACTGAAGAGAAAAAGTTACATGTATTCATCTGCTTGATGTGTGATGGCACGATGTGGATTCTCTGTTCAGCTTGTTCAGACTGAATACTAATTAAACCAAATAAAAATTAAATGCAACTGGATACATCATTATTCTCATTTTAAGAATTAACAGGTAAAACTAGATTATTACAAGATTTTTTGACCCCCGACAGTCAAAATGACACATCGAAAACCTCTGATGGACAGATGAATAGTTAAACAGATAGACAGAGAGAAGGAATGGCTGGACAAATAGACTGATGGATGCATTGATGGGTGGATGGATGAATGAGATCTGAGCAGACGGACAGAACAAAGGACGGACAGATGGAGGGACGGACATATAGACTGATAGAAGGACACAGGTAGACATATAGATGGACCGATGGATGCACAGACTGACAGATTGAACAATGTTTGGTTGAACAGATAAATGGATAAACAGATATATAGATATAACAGCCCACTTACTGTTCCCACCAGTGGGTAGATGAAGCCTGCTCCGATACTTGCACGGACATCTCTGATGGGCAAAACAAATCCAGAGGGTGCGCCCTTCTTCTCAGGCTTGTGGGACAGGGACAGATGAGTCTTGGCCATGCAGATGGGGAGTGATCCATAACCCTAAATACAAGGAAAGGGAAAAAAGAAAGGGTTAAGCAGTATTGGTGGGGGTTGCTACATGATTCCTGTCACTTTATCAGTCAATTATTACAGCAGCAGTGATCTCACTTGTTGATTGTAATAATCTATTTTGCTACTGGCATTTGGAGACAGCTCAATGTCTTCAGCTCCATAAACTTTCTGGGCTATTGTTCTGATCTTCTCCAGGATCGGCATCTGTGGGAAAGGGAGTACATCAGCAACAAGTGTGTACACACAGACAGAAAAGTCCATGAAAGGAGGGGACATTAGATTAAGTAAATGCAGTACACATCTGTATGGAGTTAAAGTCAAAAACAGATCAAGGGAATAAAGTCAATATTCTTGAAGCAAAATACAGATTCAGTGTTATTTTTTTTTAAATGCTATGAAAAAGAACACAACTAAACACTGAGCTTGAGTTGGTAGGCCATGAAAGTGACGGTACTTCTAAAATAAAAATGTTTCCGGCATCAGTTAGTGATGAACTTCGATAAAACTTCAGGACTGGATAATGCAAACTAAGTCTTTTGGCTTATTTAAAACTGGATTTAAAGAGTTTGAACTCACTGTTCACTGTTGTGCTTTTGGAAAGGCATAAGCATAATGTAAATGGGACAATCAGTGTAAGAGCACAAGCTAATTTAAATCACAACTACTTAATCTGACTAACTCAAAATAGCTGATAGCTTTGGTACTTCTACAGAATTTGGAAAAAAAAATAAATTAACATCATTAGGTGCAAACAAAGTATGTAAAAGTAGGCAAATAAAACATGAAAGTATTAAGGGTAATACAACAAAATATTACATTACATCTGTGCTCACCTCTTTATTGTACAGGAACTGGAAGTTTGTGGGTTTGCAAGCTGCCTCTTTCACAGCCCTGGCCAGCTCTAAAGTGCCGTGTCCGCCCTGCGACCAGTGCTGACACGGCACGGCGTCAGAAGCACCACACTCCTTGGCTATCTGACACACAAGCTCAATCTCCGCCTGAGTGTCCGTCCTGAGAGATTAAAGGAGTGACATTGCTAGACGTGAATGGTCTGAGGACGTACAATGAATAACGCTGATATACTGTTTTAGTAAGCAAAAAGGAATGTGATAAATTAATAGTTGGAACTTCTGGATTTGTAGTGGTTTGTCTTACTTGAAAACGTTTAGTGCCACCACTACAGGAACCCCAAATAGGTGAGCAATCTGGATTTGTTTCTTAAGATTGCTATGGCAACCACCTGCAACAAGGCTGAGGTTCTACAAGAAAGACACAAACAACTCAGAGGTTAAAAAAATATATATATATTAAAGGATTTTATTTAAAGGGGCAGTTTTATGTTCTTTCCAGGCACATAGTGCCATTTTATAGCACAATCAAGTAACTATGTTACCTGCAGTTGTCATAAAAATGCTTTATATATCAAATATGACTTGTTTGATATATACAAGTGCTCTGTGAGGCGGAAGCTCGGCTTGGAGACTGCAGCTCTGAGAAGGAGCTTCGTGGAAAAGGCGCCGCTTTGTGAGACCACGCGTTTCTGCACCCAGAATGGCTACCAGGGGAGATTCAAGGATTTCTCAAATATGCATGAAGGAATCAAAGCAACACTTCAGGTATGTTGTTGATGAGGGAATGTCATAACATTATGTAAAGCTCAAAAAAGTCAATTTTACATATTACTGCCCCTTTAATATATTTTGTATATGTTTCAGGTATGTTTCAACAAAAGCATTAAAGCTGTTGTACTTTTTGTAACTTTAGAGACACAAGTTTCAATGTATTTTATATGGCAAGATACAAAGTAGCATACAACTGAAGTGAAAGGAAAATAAAAATGTTCACTTTATTTATTTATTTATTTATTTGTTTTTACAAATAAAAACCTTTAAAAGTATCCCCTTTACTCTAATAAGACTAAATAAAATCCAGTGCAACCAACTGCCTCCAGTCGGATGAGACCAAAACTGTTTGACCTACATGCAAAAATGCCAACACTGCACATCCACCTGACCAAACTGTCAACACCATGAAACATGGTGGTGGCAGCATCATGCTGTGGAGATCCTTTTCTTCAGCAGGAAGAGGGTAGCTGATTAGAGTTGATGGATGGAGCTAAATCAAGATGTTTCCTGAGGACAACCTGTTAGAGGTTGGAAAAGATTTGATACTAAGTTGCATGTTCACCTTCCAGCAGGATGACGCTAAAAATACAGTCAATAAAATGGTTTCACTCCAAGATTTTTTTTATTTGTTATACTGATAAGAAAAAGAGGCAAGACTTGAAAATTGATGTTCACAAACACCCTACATCCAGTCTGACTGAATCTGAGCAATTTAAGAATGTGCAAAAATTTCAATATCTAGATGAGCAAAGCTGGTGGAGACGTTTGCCAAAAGACTTGCTGCTGTCATTGCAGCAAAGTCTGGTTCCACAAATTGACAAAGTCCAGCTGAATACAAGTGAAGGCCACACTTATTAGATTTTTATTTATAAAAATAATAATAATATAAAATCCCCTCATATTTAAATTTCCTTCCACTTCAAACACTACATTGTATTGGTCTATCACGTATATTACCAATAAAATATGCTGTAACATTAAAAAAAAAAAAAAAAAAAAAAAAAAAAAAAAAAAAAAAAAAAAAAAAAAAAAAAAAAACAAACTGAAAACTTCAAGTGGTGTGAAGGCTCTGTATACACTTTTTTAAAATCCAAATACAACCTGAACAACAGAAATTTAACACATCATTTCCTAAAAGGACTGTATCATACAACCCCCAGTACGACAGTTCCCATAATACTCAACATCAGGTTGAGTTGTAAAGGGTAAAGTAATTTGGAGAGAGATAATTTGGTCTGTCACACAGGAAATCTGCGATTTCAGTGGAAGTCAAGCTTAAATGCTGTCATTTCCTGTTCAACAATTTAGCTGAGGAGTCAAAACAAATTTACTTTACAACTGTTTGGGGTATAAATGATCACTTTTACATTTATTTAGGGATATTAATATTTATTTTATTTTACTTGGTCTGGTAATGAACTCTGATAAAGGAAGTACCTGACTGTGTGCCGTCTTTTATTATTCTGTGGTTGTCATGTACACCAAAACGGCAGCTACTCTAAAGCAGAATACAAACTCTGACTGCATATAGAAATCTAGTCTTGGACATTGTGCGTGTGTGTGTGTGTGTGTGTGTGTGTGTGTGTGTGTGTGTGTGTGAGAGAGAGAGAGAGAGAGAGACAGTCTGTTTCTCTGGGTCCCTGCAGACTTTGGTAACCAAGTCCATACAAGTCCAATTAATGCATTTCCCTGGTTCTGTTTGTCTCTGTACTTCTGGTTTTTATTACAAGCATCATAATTAACTTACACTGCATGATTATTTACACAGCTGAATCTGCCTCAGAGTCCAGGGATTTTGGCTAGGTATGAATAAACACACACTCACACACACAAACAGAATCCCACCTCCCTTCAGCTGTGCCTCAGATACTAGGAAACCACAAACTAATGTTCTGTTTGAGCTGATAATCAAATAACCATATTCATGCTTATCTATACTTACTGGTGGAGCTCTGACTGTGGCTGAAAATACAGCTGCAGCAATGAAGAAAATTGGCTCAGGACAACTATAAACCTCCTTATAGCATCACTCTAATTTCATATAATGACACCAAATCATGTCTCATGTCCTATTCCATGTACAGTTGTTTTTAATTGGTTTTAATTGCAACCTTTGACGAAATTAAATTAAAACATGCCAGACCATTTATTTGAATTTGATCGGAAGCTATGTTCAGACCCACCAACCTATCAGCTGAAATACACTTTCATGCTTGTCTCATCTTCTCCAGGCTTTATGTTTCTATACACACTGATATTTTAAGCTCATACCTCATCAATGTACTCTTTGGGAAGAGGTGCACCAGCTGATACCTAAAACACAACAAGACAGAACACAAAAAATTCATTTTTCTTGAGTTATTTTTGGATTTTTCTTAAGTTTTTCTAATAATTATACTAGACATTTAACACAATGAATTGTAAGGAAGCTGATAATATGAAATTCTAAGCCCATTACTTTAACTAAACATGTTGTCATAATGCATAAACTTACATTTGGGCCCCCTCCATGCATCTTCAGCGCTCGAACAGTTGCAACCAGCACCACCACATCGGGCCTCAAACCTGACGCCTGACATTTGATATTAAAGAATTTCTCCATCCCGATGTCCGCTCCAAACCCAGCTTCAGTCACTGGAGGAAAACATGCATGTATTAAACACTGGCATAATACAGAGGAACAATATTACTAGCAAGTTTTTAGCAATATGAACAGAATGAAGACTGAGTAAACTGTGTTTGAACGATAGTTTGCACTGAACTGAGCAAAACATTTAAGGTGGATTCTGAAAAAATGGCTGATTGTGTGGCTGTTATCCGTCAACATCCCTTACTTATGTTTCACCGTATCTGTTTATTGTTAAATACTACATATGACCACAGTTGACCTCAATAAAAACAAACAAGTAGAGGAGCCCGTCAAGTCTTCATCAAGAGTGCTGAACATCAGAACAGACAGCTTTCTGTCTGAGAAGTCATAATGCACTGACTAATGGGTACAATCTAAGTGCTCTCTAAGAGACAGATATGACCTCTGATATTGACAGCACTGAACAAAGGCCTCTTGAGAAAGCTTCAAACTAAGCAAGAAGTCCACCTAGAATCCAGATTTTGTCTTCCGAGTCATTAGTGAGTGTGTAAGTATGTGCATCAAGTGATTAACTTGCCTAAATAGTGACGTGTGGACAGTTTTGAGCCGCCTGCTAAGTTTTGAAGGAAAGCCGTGACTTCAGCCTTAAAAGGAAAAAACTACCCACCATGTTTCTGAAGGCAAGCTCCAAAATATGTTGCCCTTTAAAAGAGTTCCAACATGTTTTTCATGTAAAAGTTTCAATCTTCTCCTAACATCTCACATAGTTTTCAGCCCTTTATCTGGTTCATTTGAAGTTAGGCATTAAATTTAAGAATTTTGTTTTTATTCTAATTAATTAGGGCTGATTTGATTCGAAGATGTATTTCATCAGATGATTCAGAGGTTGCCTTTTCTGAAGAAAGCCAAATCAGTTATTTGTAAGAAAGAACAGATGTTACCTTCTGGTTTCCCCCATTAGTCTTCTGAGCAGTAACACTAAACAACTTGTGATCTTATCAGGTTCACATTAATCAGACTAGGAGACGCTCATAAAGCTGCATGTATCACAGAGGACCATAAAGTGTGTGATCATGTGATTATTTCTGGATCAGACAGCTAAAATCACAGCCCAGAATGTGATGGTTAGACCTCTGGGTCCTGTGGTAAATAATGATCAACAGTTACCTGTCAATTATGTCAAGCATTTGTTTAGTTTAGGATAAACAATCAATGCAAATGCAGTTGATCCGTGCTTTAAAAATAATGGTTTCCTCGCAAGGATCTCGCAACTCAGTCACCTGACAGTCCTGCAGAAACATGTGAGCAGATCTTAACCCTTGACAGTAAATTTACAGTTCAGAAAGTAAAGTTAGTGAAAGTTGTGATTTGTCGTCGTGAAAGGGAAGAGAATAAAAGCTCTATTTTAGAGTTGACTGCCATAGAGTTGGTATTAAAACCAAGGCTAATGTTACTAACAGCACTGCTGCAGAACGAGCAACATTAATACGACCATTTACTGTCTGTACAAATTTTTCAAAGCAAAATACAAGATTAAGGTTGTTTTCATTACAATGAACATTACAGTTTTAAAATACAAGAAAAACTGATCTAGTCTTTCCTGCAATAACACATCAAATAAACACATTTTTCCCAGCCACCACTGAATTAAAATCTTCCTTTTTAATGAAACATGTAAAAACAGACCAACCAATGTTTTTTTTTTTTTTTTTTTTTTTTTTTAAAAACAAAAAACAAAAACAAAAACAAAAAAAACATCCTTTAGGGAAACTTTTTAACGTGGGAAATCTTACAGAAAGTAGGAGCCAGGGATTTTTTTTTAGTTTGTAATCCAGACAGTTAATGATATAGGAATCACACACATCTGGTGTGCGGGATTCCCAGATTTCCACCCCACCTCCCCACAGAGAGCAGCAGTTCTTCACTTTAATCCCAGATTCCAAAGTGCACCACAATAACAAGAAGCATGATATAGCATGACCATGAGTAATATCACTATGATCCCCTCAGACATGTGAGGTCACAAAAGGTTCAAGTACTTCCTTCAGGGAGAAGTAAAAGTGGACGGAAAGTGCATCACCCAGAATACAAAGTCGACAAAAAAAAAAAAAAGAGAAAAGTGCTAGACATATGAAGGTGAGGAAGACTCAAACAAATAAAAATAAATAAATAAATAAAAAATAAAAAAAAGTACACTTGATAAGTTAATCCTCAAGGAAATTGATGCAGCTTCACAACACCTACTGAGTTTAGCTTTCTGATGAAAAGTATAACAAACCCCCCTCAAAAAAAATCCCTAAAGTGATTTTCTGTAATATCAGGATCACATAACAGCTTTTCACACATTACAGACGCAGCAGATATGACTCTGGGATGTTGGAAGATTTCCCACCTTCTATTCCTAACTTCTGATCCTTCCATAGCATTTTATGGCTGGTAGGTACAGTCGCAATTTTAAGACGACTTTTACAAATGAAAAATCCCCATGTTTTCCTTTCGTTTTGACCTCTCCGTCATAACATGTTTGATGTTTTCTATACAGCAGTGTTTTCGATTCTGAGTCACAAAAGCGATTTTGTGCTACCCTCGTCAGATTCTTCTGAACAACCCATTTCCCGATTGAAACAAACACTGGAGGTTGACAACAAAATTCAACACTTTTTTCACAATCTTCTGCACTTGCAAATCCAGCCTTATTTTACCAAGGAAGACTAAATGAGTCATTTTAAAAGCTGTAGCTGCGTATTCATGGAGATTATTTATTTCAGTTACTTGAAAAGATGACAATTTGTCAATTTGTTAGGTCTTATTTATCGAGATGTGTCAATCAGGCTTTCCTGACCAATACGGGGTTTTTTTTTTTTGTCTGACCTGCTTATTATGATTTTGACCAATTCCCCTTTTTAAAACCACAAGTTAAAAAAAAAAAAAAAAAAAAAAAAAAAAAAAAAAAAAAAAAAAAAAAAGCAGAAAGCTTTGAAAGAGTAGGTCGCTCTGAATCCAATAGTATATCAAGGACTAAGTTAATCCTCATTTATTCATCACAGTATATGTCCTTAAACCTGATCTGCTTTTTAACAAACATGTGCATCAAAGCACATGCTGATGGGTGATGCAATTAAAAATCTTAGATTTGATATGTTCAGTGACTATGGAAAAAAGATAATAAATCAGTGCTTAATTAGCTAAAATGGGTTAAGTAAATTAATAAAAATAAAAAATAAAAAAGAGCTGCCTGAGGAGGAAAAACGAAGAAGGTCGAGTTTCTGGCATATCTGAGAGTCAGGTAACAAACACAAGGATGGGGGGGAGGGGGTATTTTAAGACAGACAGATGGAAAACAATTGGGGTAGAGAGAAGCTGAGGCCTAAAACACACAAGTTTCCTTGCATCTCAGCCATAGTGTTGGAAATTCAACTCTCTGCTTACGCAGCAGTCGACAGTTTGAATAAATGTTGCACATATCCTTTTATTAGAGATTTTATACAGAAAACATTGGTCAAACTCTTGGAAATAAACCCTTGAGTCACATCTGCACGTATATCGAATACACCTGGAAAACTCAACAGACTCAGGCATTCCAAACATAGTCTGTGTCAAAGGAAATGAAGACAAAACGAGCACCAGGTTAGATATGGACAGATAAAATGTTAAATACTCAAGTGTGCTTTGACATTGAAGGGATTAGTGTGGTTTACTCTAAAGCATTCCTGGGCCTTTTAAGATTATCAACTTGCTTCCTTCCTCTCTTCTGTTTTTTTTTCTCCTGCTTTTGCACAATCATTTGGTCAGTTTCTTAGAAAGGAGTAGAAGACCACAGGAGAATACTACAGTAGTCCACCAGAGCCAGGTGGAACAGAGCCATGACCAAAAATGAAGATGGATGACAGCCAAATGTTGCAACAGCTGAAGTTCATCACTGTGGTCAATCTAAATCCTAAGTCATCATTTCATCCCACCAGCTGTGGTTTTAAAAGCAATGCTCATCTCGGACTGCTGTCTTTCCTGAGGGCTGGTGGCTGTGTGTGTGATCTGCCTGTGAGAATTGAGCGCTCTTACCCACATAGCCGTCCCGTCCAACCAACTTCAAAGCCAGCTTGTCTGCCAGCACCGAGGAGTTGCCATGGGCAATGTTGGCAAAGGGCCCAGCATGGACAAACACTGGCGTACCCTGCGACAATTAGAGGGGCACACAAACATACAACAGTTTAGAAAACAGTGTAACCCAAGCAACTCCCCAAGCTTGGCTTAAATACAAACGGCTTCTTTCTTTGCAAAAACAACAACTTTCAGTCACACTTCAAGATAAATAATGGGGTTTGAATGCACTTTGGCTGACTGAGTGTTTGTCTAAACGGTAGAGACAAGTTAAGAGGTGCTCGACTGGCATGCCAACCCAAGTCTGGGTCCTTACTTCCAGTGTTGACGCAGATTACTCCCTACAGACTGGAAACAAACACAAGCTGAAGG
The DNA here is from genome assembly GCA_014839685.1 of Anableps anableps. NCBI lineage: Eukaryota > Metazoa > Chordata > Actinopteri > Cyprinodontiformes > Anablepidae > Anableps > Anableps anableps. The sequence goes on along the minus strand of CM026086.1, from coordinate 18,570,155 downwards.
AGCGCCTGAAGAGCGGGGTTCTTCATCTGCCATTTAAACTGCTTTAACTTTCTTTACAGCAACAAAAATCCTGAAACAGAACTAAAACATGACCTCTGCCTCTAAGCATGCAACCAGTATCAAAGAACAACAAGGTTTTGAAAAGCAAGTTTTCAAATAAAAAACTTTTTTTAATCACACAATTTTTATGGTCTAAAGACCTTTTAATGAGATGCCATTAAAAGGTAAGATTTTTGTTTTGCTCAAAAAGGAACAGCTTGGCTCTTTGGAAATACAAATGCTGCCCATGAAGTTAAAATTAAACATTTTTACCTGCTCAGGAAATAATTGTGACAGGGCTATTTACTCTTGACGATACAGTTTATATATTCTCAGAATTTTATTGATTTATCTTTTCTTAATCAAATCACAGTGAAAATTAGAAACACAATGATAACAAGGAGGAAAAATCAGTTTTAAACAAAACTATTAGAACTCGAGGGGAACAGTGTTTTAAGAAAGGACATTTGTTGTATATTATGGGTCAGAACGGTAACAGACAAAAAAAGAAAAAAAAACAACCCAAAGAAAACCAAAAACATACTCCTTTCACCACAAAGATGTTATAAGTACAAAGAAATTCTTTGACAGATCTGAATAACTCCCATAGAGCGTCCAGTTTATGGCTGGGTTTCACAAATACATGCATGACAGAAAACAATTGCAATTATTCAAGAGCAAAATTCCAAAACAACAATGTTAGATTCTCAAAAGACGACGACTTTGTGACTAAAAAAAGCCCTGAAAGCCAGCTGATCCATTGTTACACTGAACGTGGATTCCTTAAGAGAGCGGAAAAAGGAAGGATAGGACGGCCTAATATGAGTTTCTAAGGCTTTGTTTGCATACCTCTCTGCTGCCTGCATAAACAGTCTTCCCTCTGAGGAGTAAATCTGGGTGAAACAAGTCTCTGGGAAAAACTGCCAATTGTCTTTTGTGTGGTTGAGAAAGTTACATGAATCAGATCAGCATTTACTGCATGAGGAAAAGAAGTAGATTCAAGGAAACACATCAACCGGAATAATGCCGTCCGTGTTCGTTTGAACTTTTACTCTTTCCACCTCTTTCAGGAGATGCATCACCGACAGCAGAGTGATGAAAGCCCAGAGTGTCATATTCCCAACAGTTGAAGAGCATAATGAAGGCCGGGAAGGAAGATGAACATAACAGGAACATTGAGATCATGTCAATATTTCCTCATTTCCAACAACTTGTGCATCATGCCAGCTGCAAAATCATGCACTACTGTAACCTTTTGATATGAGACAGCATCAGGACTCGAAAGGCTCAATTTATGCTATGGTTTACTGTCTCCCCCTCAGGAAAGATGCCTGGAGTTGTTTTCTGAAACCCCGTGGAGAGAGGATGTTTGGAAAAACTCACAGAATGACTGAGGTCTGCTAAATAGACACGTACACAGGGAGGAGGTGCAAAAAAAAAACAAACAAAAAAAAAAAAAACAAAAACCAATATCTCTTCTCATTATGCTCAGTCTCTTTTAAACCCTGTCCCATCTGAAACACCACTGCAACAAAAGGCATGGTTTCAGTGAATATGTGTTTACCACCAGCACAAGTCAAGAGGGCAAAAAGGGGAATAGTTGGTCAAGCTTGATGGAAAGTTCTCATGTAGCTCTGAGGTCCGGTTGGTCCTGATACCAGCTCCCTGACCAGAATCACAGGAAACCCACACAGGAAATGGTTTCACACAGCAGGGCCGTAGCGCTTCCTCCAAAAACAAAAACCCAGAGAGTAACAAAATCCCCCCCCCCCCCAGAATACACGGTATGTGTGACAAGCTTTGTTTATTTTCCCCACTCGGTAGATGTAATCAAGCTTCTTGTTCAACAAGCAACAAACAAATGAAGAACACCAGTTTGCGTCAAAAAGGAAAAAAAAAAAAAAAAAAAGACACAAAAAGCTAACTGATGCATGACTGTTAACATTGTAAATCTCAGTTTTCAATCAGTCCAAGCAAACAAAGAAAAAACATTGTGCAGCATTTTTTAGCCCGCAACAAAGAGTCAAAATCTCAGTGTGTTAACCTCTTATCTGGTGATTACAGCAGATATCACAGTCTCAGTAAGAAATAGTTTTCATTCCTCTAAGCTTGGAAACTTTTGCTATACATTATACATACAGATACATATAGTCATGCACAAAAAAAAAAAAATTGGACCCCCCCCTACATTTATTCCACCTTAAAAGTCTTTCAGGTTGGAAGGCCTCTTTGCCATCACCCTAATCTTTTGCTCTATTCCCAGGCTCTCTATTAGATTCAACTCAGACTCTGGGTGGGCCATGCAAAAACCTGAATATTTCTTCCAGTCTGAAGAAACAGGTTTGTCACATTAAAGCTTACTTTAAACTGAAAATTAGTAGGAGTACGAATAGTTAACATTTTGTGCTTCACTATACATTCACATGAAGAAACTCAATTGATAAGTGAGATTATATGTTTCTCTCACCTCAAGGGTCTGCATCAGTGTGGGCTTGATAGCATCTTTCATTAGCACTGCTAGGGCACCACTTACACCCTGTCGGACAAGAGAGAAAGAAAAACGAGGATGATTGTTGGAAACAAAGATGTGTTTACAAACAACAGGCCAATTTTTAAAAAAAAAACAAAAAAACATCCAAAATAAAGCAAGGAACAGTAAGATCGTAGTCTAATAAGCAGATTAAATAGCCTTACTGTCATTAATACCTCCCCCAAAAGAAAGAAAAATCTACCCCTCTGAACCATAAATTTGTTTGGCCCTTTATTTTTATGGGGGGGAGGGGGTCACTGTACTATAGATCTCAAAACAGTGCACCCCTGTGTGGCAGGAAAGTGGCAGGAAGACTCTGCTTAACATCCCGTCCATGAGATACAAATGAACCACACATGTTGTTTTGAATTAAGGTGGGTGGGCGGGGTGGGCAGGGGTTTAGGCATTAATGCGTCTGGCCCAGAAAGCATACATTTTTGTCCTTAACTGAATATCTGGTGGAAAATTGCAGGGAGGGAGAATAACACAAATCAAATTACAGGCTTTTTGTAAAACGTTAAAAATTACACACTCAAATTAACAGTTATCAGTTTTGAAACAGAACAATAGAAAAGATAAGCTACAATCGACAAAAAAAAAAAAAAAAAAAAAGTTATATTACAAGTAGCAAGGAGGGCAGCAAAATCTGACATGATGTTAAACAATTTTATCTATCTCAGCCCATCTTTCAATTCACTGATTGGGTCTCCATTTTCCATTTTTTGCTTCCCAAGTTGTAGGACTCTCAGTGAGTCCTGTTTAGGTGTTTGTGATCATTCTGATTTCAAATAATATTGGGTTGGCTTTTACAACCAAGGTTCACATTTATCTGTTTCTAACTATCAAATTACTCTTCCAGAATCTCTCTAAGAAGTCAGCTTCAGCATTTCTTAAAACAGGATGAAGCTGTAACATCTCTTTCAGTCTAATTTTGACTTAGCCAATATATGGTACACTATAAAAAAAGACCTTTTTATAGAGAGACAATCTTCACTGCAGTATGTAACTTTTACAAAAATATGTTTCTTGCATATTTGTTAAAACTGTCACCATGTGACAGTACAGTATGAGACATAATCTGTGAAAAGATCTATCTCCTCAACCTCCTCCCTGAGCTATAATTGCCATCTAAAGAAATGCACCGCTCTTGACCTAAAACAACCAATCAGAGCCAAGAGGAGGGTCTTATCACTGTCAGTCAACCTCGTGTACACGCCGCTAAATGTGCTAATGGTGAAGAAACAACTTAGCATTCCAGGAAAACCTTTTATCTGGTGGCCATGCTAACTAGCCTTAGCATTTGTGGCAGGCTATGTTGTTATGATCCAGCTCTAGTGTAGCAGAGAGCAAGGGGGAGTGTGTGAGTGGGGCATACATGAGGGTGATTGACAGCACGAAGACCCTCTTCCTGGCTCTGATTGGTTGTTTCTGACTGAGGGGTGTATTTTTGCAGTTAGTACTGGGAGCACTGGGAGAAGGCAAAGGAGCTTGATTTTTTTCACAGATTGTCTTTCTTAACTCTGAGTTAAACCTTTACAGTCTCTGGAAAGAAATTTTTTCTGAGTAAAACTCACCAAGTCCTCCGCTGTGACAGGTTCTCCAGAGCGACTGGTTCCCACCACCATGCGGGCCAATCTGTTCTTCATGTCCTTTAGGCTGTTCGCAAGGGCCAGAATAGCCATGATCTCACTGGCTACCGCAATGTCAAAACCAGTCTGAAAGTTGAGAGAAAATATATGAATAACAGTTACATTTTTGCAAAGAAGACAAAGATAAAACAACTGTACTGAATAATTCTCATTCTTACAGCCTTAAAGCTACGCTGTATAAAGCTACATGTTTACATAATTATATGAAGACAGAGTTGAGAGTCTAAACACTAATCAGTTTAAGGGAATAGAATATTTCTCGAGACAACAGAACTATAGAAATAACACGGTGACCAAGGTAAGAAATGTCCTTTTAGTCACCTGGTTTTTCACATGGGCAACAATAATATTGCTTATGAATGCCGCTCAGTTTGGAGTGAAGATATGATGGAAAGAATGTAACCAGAAACACGTTTAACTCATTTCCACGAGAGTTCCTTTCGTAATTTAGGTGAAACTAAAAGGACTTGGAGAAGAACACGAGTGAATAAGTGGCCGTTTTAAAAGAGAAGCAGATAAGAGTGGGTATCTCCATTCCGTGACCTTCCCACACACACACTGGCAAAGAGAGAGAGAAACGTGACTTAAACCACATTAATCTAACAAGGACCTCAGGATTTCTCCTCCCACTCCCAGTCATAATACCCTGAGGAGCTATCGGGTATCCAGTACTGGAGGAAAGTGGAGGCCAGAAGAATAAAACAGAATGGATTGCAGTAAATATAATCATATGCTGAGACAGCTTAGGGGGTTATTTCAGGTGGGTGTGGAAGAGTGTAGCTGCATGTATATGGGTGGGTCATTTTCCTTCTTGTAAACATTTGCTTTCACTTAAGGCTGCTTCCCATGGACCTGAACTGTTTATTCACTGAATTTCATTTAGCTGTCATTACTGCTGATCTGTGGCTAAAGTATGGCCAGACAGGATCACAAAGAGAGCAGGATGGAGCATAGATGTGGACCTATTAACGTCATCGGGGTACAAGAAGGTTTTAAAAAGTTTGCTTCAAGGACCACTAAAATTTTTCATCATACCGTTTCTATGGTTTGAAGTCCTTTCAATGTGATGCCAGAGAAAAATCACTGCATAACCAAAGTTTTCTACAGCTGAAGCATGCTGGAGCATCCTCTCCCACTTGTTGCTGTGCACTGCCAGTGAGCTGGCTGAAAGAAGACTCCCAAGCATTTCCCTCACTTACCAGAAAGACATATTGGAGAATTGGGAATCATTTGCAACAGTTAATGTATGGAAACTAAAGGAGCGCCACCATTTACTCATTCAATTTTTTCATGCTGCTTTAAAACGCAGCCAAGAGCTAATGCTAACAAAATAGATAGCCTAAGTAATAAGCCAGCTAACACCAGAACAGAACAGCAAAAAGTTATAATATGCGCAACAAGCACTTGGAAAACATTACTAACTTAGTGGGGGTTGGGTCTATTTCTTGGCTCAAATCTTAAAAAAAAAATAAAATAAAATAAAAAAATAAAAATTGTTACAGTAACAACTATCGTCATCATAACTGAGAAAATAGGTGATATCAATTTAGCAGTAGCAGAATAAATGATTTCCTATATGAAATAAAAGCAAATGAATCATATTATACACTGTTTTAAAACTATTTTAATACCATGATACCATGAAATTGTGGCATTTACAAAATGTAAAAAGCTATTTTTTTCCCTGAGATTCAGATTTCTTCACACATTATTTTATAGCATTAAATAGTAGGCAAATAAATACAAGATATTTTTAAAATCAACAGGAAGTTCCTATATTATGATCAAAAACTAGAAGGAGCATCACGTCAGATTGATGATTTAAGCGAAAAACTACACTTCTTCAGTTTTAAACCAATTTTCATGTCTAAAATTTCCTTGGATTTGTAACAATTAGGAAACAGATAATAATGAATAAAAGGGTAACAAGTGTGTCAGAGGTTTCATGACCTAAAAGCAACATACCTCTCTGATCTGTCCTTTTTCAGTGCTCGCCTGTCCCACGGTGATTTTTCTCAAGAAGCGGTCATTTGTATCAACAACTGAAAAAGTAAAATTACACATTAACTCACATCAATGACAGCTACAAGTTTTTTAATAAGGAAACTAATAAAATCCATGTCTACATGTTACTATAAAGGCACATTTGAAGGTTTGGATTAGAAATAAACCCATCGATTGTCCAGAGATTGTACTTAGCCATTTTCTTAGCCAACACTACTTTCGGTGATCAATAACTAAAAGACTAAAAGATGTGAAATCTTTTGTCCTATTCAATAAATGTTTCCAAATTTAAGAGTTACCAAGATTTTCAATCAGTAAAACATCAATCAACAGCATTTAATTTTAGGCACTTTTTTGGGCTTTTTCTGGTCATGTGCTCAGATCCAAAAGCAGCCATAATATCATAATTTATAATTAGATTCAAAATTGCTACCACTGCTATTTTAATTGTTAAAATCCTTAGAAAGAAAAGCAGTGTAATCAATCAATGTCTCCAGCCTCAGCACATAAAACAAATCTTCATTACTGTCGCTAAGCGAGTTTTCTTTGTGGCTCTAATGTGGTTCCCAACAGCTGGGAACCATGTTAGCTAAACAGCATTCACTGGGTCATTCAGCATAATGAAAAGAGGAAGAGAAAAAAAAAGAAAAAAAAAAAAAAAAAAAAAAAAAAGACATTTCTCTGTCACCCTTGTACTTCACTGTTTTTTTAATCTCAAGAACTTGTTTCTTAAAAATGGCCTCTGCAGCCACTGGGATAAATACCACATCAGTCATATCAGCACCCAGCTGGTTTAGGTCATTGACAACTTTAAACCAATATTGCTATAGGTAATGTCGCACCCCAACAACAATCACAACCTCATACTGGTACAGAAATATGATTGATTACACTTGTAACATTCATTTAACATGAAATAACTACAGAATGCAATACATAAAAAGGACCGTTTAAGATTTTAAGGTGCGCTAACCAGGGATGGATCAATGGGATGCTGGCTTGGATGCTTGGATGTTTGTCTTTGATGTTAATTTTTTTGTACGGTCTTTATATTGCTTCTGAAATATCCCAGGTCAAGTCAGCCCATATTAACTCTGCTGTCTGTCCCTCTGAAGCGATGCCAAGCGATCTACATCTGTTTGCTGATCTGGGAGCAGTCTCAGTTACAGTTTTACAGCCAGTAATGGTTTGAGTTTAGACTGGCACGTTTTTTTAGGTGGCCAATGTCTGTTTATTCAGATAAATGCATAGCTGGATAACATTTACAAACCATTTTGGATTTGCCCATGTATGATTTTTTTTTAGCACCAACTGAGTGAGCAGTTTTCTGCAGCTAGTTTGAACATGAGTGTGGTAAACAATATTAAATGTTGGCTTACGCTTATAAATGCTGATCAAATTTTGGTGAATAAATGTGCAATTTGGACAATTTGCTGCAGAATGTTGAAGCTGAAGCTTCAATTATGTCTGAGATAAGAGCAAGAAGCAAGAAAAAGATTCATCGCTTGTATTTTCCAGCTTTAAATACACAAAAACTATACAGTATTTCTCATCAGCGTTTGTTGCAACCAGTTAAGGTGAGCGAGAGAACTTGTAGTTGTAGAAATACCTCTCTGCCAGGTAATCTTTGAAGGATCGAGATCAAGGCGTACAAAGCTGCTGACTTCTTGTGGTGTAAGGGAGGCAGGATCTGTTTTATTAATACCAAGACGCTAAAATGGAGAGGAGAAAATGACAGACTGTAGATTCCTCTTCATGTATTTTTAAAAAATGTATTTAGTAGCTGCAACATTCAGGTTTGCCCTTAGACTACAGCAGCAAGACCAAATACAGCCATCTGATTTTCTCTGATGATATTGAAATAAAAGAAATCCAAACAGGATTGTAAAAATCTGATGATTTTAGTGCCAGATTAACCACTCATGCTGTACATTTTATTCTAAAAAATAAATTATATATATATATATATATATATATATATATATATATATATATATATATATATATATATATATATATATATATATATATTTTATTTATTATTATTTATTTTTTATAGAAATACCTTAGGAAGTAAAAGAATAGAAGGCATTTTTAAAGGTAAACTGAGGCCCTCTAGTGGAGAAATCAACCATCCTTGAACTTTATTATGCTCTCAAGAACTTTGATTATGGCAGTATTAGGACTTACCTGAAGCCTGGAGATCTGGATGGGAGAGAACTTTCTAACTCCGTTTACAGAAGGGACCAATCTATTGAACAGGGCCTACATGAGAAAAAAAATGCTTTGTCATTTAAATACAAAAACATTTTTGAACAACTTTTTGAAGCTAAAGCAAAAAAAAAAATTAGATTTACTTATTTTCTTAATAAACCAAACCCTAACAGCAAATATCACATGTATAATTGCTTTAAACAGTCACCTTGTCAGACTGCGTTGCCTCATGGAGCATCCTGGCATCGATAGCTGCCGCCACCAGGTTATTGGCTGCAGTGATGGCGTGGATATCACCAGTCAAATGGAGGTTGAACTAAAGAAGGAGTTCAAGGAGTTTTTGAGGTGGAAAAGGTTTGTTAAAACAACAACAACAACAATACAATTCTTCAAGAGAAGATAAAGAACACATAATGTCGAACAATTTGGTATTGTGAGACAAACGAGATTAAAGTAAAGACATTTTGCTAAAGCCTAAACTGTATTGCAAAAGTTGTTAGTAATAATAAAAATGTAAGCCTGCAAAAATTTCCAAAATTTCCAGAGGTTGAAAGCTCAAAATGACAAACCAGAGAAATTTTTTTGTTTTACAGTCAACCTTTCTATTATCTGTGCAAGATCTTGCGCGTTCTCATTCTCTTGCAGCCTAAATGAACTGCAGACATGTCTCATCATGTCACAGAAAGTATTGTTTCCTAGCTTCTTTAATCCCTGGGCTGCCTTTGACCTTCTTTAACACTTCACTAACAATTGCTACATTTCCATTACAATAGTGTGAAAATCTCTGTCGAGTTCTGCTAATGTCGAAAAAACACAATTTCGCAATTGCAGTGTTTCCATTAAATAAGAAATTAAATTAAAATCATATGTGAATAAACTTGTTCACCCGATAAGTCATTAAAAACATGCCGTGCCATGATCCTCCAACTACTTCCTGTTGTCATCTTCTTCATGGTTCATCTGGTTGTTGATCATGTAAGATCTACAACATGTATCATATGATGCGAAAAAGTGTTTTCATTGCAGTTTTGCGAAATAAACTAATTTCGATAAGGCTGAAAAACCACCTCATCCCAGCGCCAAAACTTTTTCTTCGAAAAAGGAAAATTTTTTTTCAAAAATGTTGTGCTTCCATTGAGCGAAATTATTTTCATTATTTCAATTTGCACAATTATAAGGTTAATAGAAACACAACTACTGAGAATGGCTAACTATGAGTCTTTACTCAGCAATGACTTTTACACCAAGAGTAGTGTTGCTCGTAGACATAGCAGCACTCAAGTATGGCACTGGTTTATAAAAGAACAGAATTTTGAGTTTCTAATCAGCTGATCTCCGGTCATCGCAGGCCATGCTGAAAATTGATTCTTTGCATCTAAAAATATGTTATTTTTTATAGAAGCACAGAGGGATAAAGGAGACGTAAAAAGTGCCTGAAATGAGAGACTGAAAAAATAAAGCTGATATATTGTGGGAAGAAATGTCTGGAGTTTCTTTTACTCCAGCCCTCATTTTTTCTCTTCTCCAACTCTCATCCCTGTCTTTGTGTAAATCATATAGAGTTATGGCTTCAGAGAAATGTGTGGATGGTTTAATTTTTTAATATATTTTTTTAATGGCTTGTCTCTGCATATCTTAGATCTTTAAAGCCTTCTCTGGTTCTGCCTGTCAGTATGTCTTACCTCCTCCATAGGGATGACCTGCGCATAACCCCCGCCTGCAGCTCCCCCTAGGCACAAAGCAGAGGTAAAACAGTTAAAGGAAGCAACAGGACAACTGGCGAGTGCTGGACTCTAAATGAACTACTCCACCCAAGAAGAAAAATATAGGACACAGAATTCGCAAACTGGAATTTCATTAACTCCTAACTTTAAGATTCGCCCAAGATCTCTGGCTTTCCATGCTTTAATCCATTTAGTAAATCCACCCACAGCCTACTGAAAAGCACCATTATTAATTAATGAAGCATTATTATTTGAAATAGCCATAGCTTTTAGACAAAATTTGTTTTTGGAATGGCTATTTCTATAAACATTCATGTTTACCTTCATAATATAGTGAAAAAAAAAATAATAATCCAGAGAAGATGCATGTAACAGAACCAGAAAAACTTCTTTCCTAACCTTTAACTCCAAAGGTCGGTCCCTGCGAGGGCTGTCGAAGGCAGGCAAAGGAGTTGAGCTTGAGGTGGGCAGACAAAGCCTGGACCAGGCCTATGGTTACTGTGCTTTTACCCTCACCGAGTGGAGTTGGCGTTATACTAGATAAACAAAAGGACATTAAAAAAAAATAAATAAATAAATTAAATTCTAAAATCTTTTTTTTTCCTTCAGATTTTGGTTTATGCATCTCAAATTGCTCATAGGTAATTCAATATTTGTTTATGTCACAATCTGAAGCACACACAGAAATAATCAGTGATCACACTCACCCAGCAACCAGTACATATTTGCCATCAGGCTGTGAGTGGAGGCGGTCCAAGAGGGAGAGTCGGACCTTAGCTTTGTTTCTCCCATAAGCTTCAAGCTCCCCTGGCAACAAACCAATTTCCTCGGCCAGCTGATCAACAGGTTTTGGTGTCTGAGCCCTTGAAATCTCAATGTCCCTGAAACACCAGGCAAAGTTTTTCACTGTGTGTGAATGGCACGACAACATGACAGATTCATTTTAAAAGCAATGTCTAACAATGTCTGGTGTGTACATTTACAATGTCACAGAAATAAGTAATATAAAGAAGTCCTAAGTAATTTAATGTGTTAATATTTGGAAGTCCATACGTTGGAACAGGGTTTAATGGCTGGAGTTTAAGGCTGTGCAGATGCCAAGGTCTGTACTGCTGCTCCTGGAGCCACCGACTGCAACTATGTGCCACGTTCTAATGGGGAAAAAAAAATACATACGTGGAAATTAAGAGTTTTAAAAGTATTAGATAATTGTTTGAGGCACATAATAGTAAAAGAGACATTAAAAAAAAAAAAAAAGAACTTAAAGGAACAGACCTGTGCTCGGTAGGCCGCTGTGAGGTATCCTAATCCAGATCTTGAGGACAAGTCAATGATGGCATCATCTGAATTAAATATTACACAAAACAAGTTGAAATTCACTTGTACTAATATAAATACTTAAAAAAAACAGAACAAGCATAAAAGGTATGAAAATGATAAAATTGATAAATGTCTATGTGCTCCAGCAGGATACTTGACAGATCGACTATGAACCTGTATTCCCTGTAAACGTACTGTACTTTATTCTGGACTCAGATTTTAAACAAATGAGGCATGTTCTGCAAAAAAGTTTTTCCCAGTTAAGAGAGATTACTACGTTGAAGCCAGTGTTGTCAGAGGGAGACTTTAAGACTTTATTCACGCATTCATCACTATCCACCTTGATTATTGTAATGCACGTCATACTGGACTTAATCCCACCTTACTATTACATCTTCAACGAGTGAAAAATGCAGTGACTTCACTGACTTCCGTTGCGCCAAAAAATAGATTTAGTCTGATTTATTTGCATGTTGTTTTTCAAATGTTGTTTTGTACAGCACATATCTTAAATGTGCTTTATAAATAAATTGATCTTTAGGCACGTTTAAAAAGTGAAAAAGATGTCTCCTCTATTACATTTGCTGCTCAGATGGAGGCATGTGGAACATGATCTGCTATACCTGGCTCCAGGGCCGACTCGCAGCGAATGATGACTGCCTCTGGTCGAGCCCAGGAGGGCGGGATGTCTATGTTTCCTGCACTTAGCAGAACCACAGCATCGGCCTGCATTACCTAATGAAAAAGAAAGGTAAAACATGTATCTAAGAAACTGTTTTGTAACCAAGGGATAAACAAATTACAGGTTAAAAAAAAAACACAATATTATAAAAAAAAAAAAAAAAAAAAAAAAAAAAAACTGTATCAGTTTGTCTTGTTATGAATATTAACATTTTTTTAATAGGATCTCACACACACATTATGAAGCCAACGGTGGCTCCTTGTGGCCACTTACTAGAATAGCAGAATAGTATTTTTAAAAAAATAGATAAAATGCAAATTAAAAAATGCAACTAAACAAACCTGTGTCTTCAAGCTCTTTGAGTTCCAATGATTTGTTTGAACTGTCATCCCACTTCTTTCAATCAGGCACTGCAGGGCCACCCTGAGTGGCACTTGTCCTCCTACCAGTAACACTGATTTCCCTTTCAAAGAAGCATCTGCAAAAATGTTTAAACCATGTCAGAAAATGAGTCTCAGAAAATGAGTCTTCTGTTCGATAAACTGACCAACCAGATTTCATCTATACACAATTCTTCCAGTTTTACTTTACCTTTTGTTTATGAATCCATCCATTATAAAACTCTAACTGTGAAAAGCATTCAATTTAAATGAAAACATCGCGTAAAAACAATAAGAATACAGATTTTTTTTCTAATATTTTGCTTCTTACACTACTTTAAATTAGTGTAAATGAGTACCAAAGTCTTCAATCAGACATCATGATCAACATTAATATATTCTTAAGAAAAATGCTTGTTCTGGAATGTTACATTTCAAATATAGCAAAAAGCATCCATGTAGACATGCATGCAGATAATAAAATCATGAACAAGCAAATTATTAACATGCAACAGTAACACTGATGATCAGTCCATGTCAACATCACAGAGGAGTACATCATGTTTTATCGACCACAACTGTGTTGGTGAATGGAAACATCTTTCATTTTTATTTCAAGAACAAAAATATCTTCACAAAAATAATGTTCATTCACTATTTGCTGTAGTATTTGTAATGTACTAACCAAGACCCAGTCTGTAAGACATCATCACCCGTTACTGATAGATCTGACAGCACAACTCCTGTATTTGAGTGTTGTATTAAAATAATGAATAGGAGATTGTGCTTACTGTTTTTAAGCACAAAACTGTCTAAAAATGCATTTATTTATTTTTTTTTTATTATTATTTACTAGAAGACATAGAAACTATAAAAACGATAACTCCAGTTTGGCTGGAAATACAAAAATGTTATTTTTGTTCCAGTGAACCAACTTTTATATACCAAACAAAGGACACAGTTTACTCAAACATCGTGAAAGAAAAAGTTCATCACAGCCCTTATGCATTTACAGAGACCTCAAGACTTAATGCAATAAGTGACAAAGTGCTTGTCTTGGTAGTAACTCACCATGTTTTTCCAGCAGATCCAAAACAGCATTTGCCATTGGCGGCACAAAACATTTGCTCATGTCTCCTCTGACCAGGCGGCCTATATTCAAATCGGAAATGCTATATTGTAAGAAGAAATAAACAGTTTAGAAAAATATATTGAGATGTGTGTATTATGCAACTACTTCGAAGCTCATCACATTTTACTAAATAAAACCTTATCAAATAACTTTATGGTTGGTAAACATCAATATCGGCAAAAACAGCAATTTTCAAGCACCTGAAGTTATGATAAAATATCAAATATAGACTACTAAAAGTTCAAAACGCTCTGCTTTCAAGGTAAAGAGGTTGACTTTGCTCATTATGCTTATAGAATAAAAACAATGAGCACAACTTATTAAGAATTCATGTCTGGTTTTTTTGTTTTTTTTTAAAGGAACAGGACCTAAACTACTCTTTCATAATTTTAAATCAGCCCCCTTCAATTTGTGATTATTATATGGCGTACCTTGCTAATGTTCCCATTCCCTTATTTTAGGAAGACACTTGCTGTACAATTTGTCTTAATTCTTTGCAGATCTTCCTGATTTGGATCAAATCTGACACAATAATTTAGACAGAGAACAATCCATGACCAGTGGCACTCTTCTGACTTGTGGTACTGGGTACATGAGCACTTTTATGGCAGCTTGTCACATGTTGTTACAGCTCAACACCATTAAATATTTATCATTTGAGAAATGATGTTTTTGTCTGTTGGGTAAAATACTCTCACAAGATCTTACCCATCAACATCCTTCTCTGGTTTGAGCGTTTTGAGCACTCGACTAGTGAGGGAAGTCGGCGGGAGGCGGAGGAAGACTCCGTGCACTCGGGGGTCATCGTTAAGCTTCAGCAACTCTTCTACTATCTACATGCAGACAAAGAGAGACAGAAACAGCAAAGATGAGTGAGAGTGGAGAAATGGAGCAGCAGGGTTCCCTTAAGGTTAGGAACTATAAATCACCTACAGTTCGCTAAAATCCCTAAGCTATTCCCAGGAAGCCATTGCTTCTGAATGAATCAGGAGGAAATCCCCAGCAGAGCTGTTGAGCAACTTCTCTAACAAAATATCAATCGGCTAAACTAACTAATACATCATGAATGAATAAATGAATGAATGAATGAAGTGAATATTTTTTATTCAAAGTACAAAATTGAAAGTATTAAATAAATCACTAAAACTTAAGAAATTATGATCATACCAAACAAAGGCTGACAGAAGACTGACAAATCATGTACAGACTTGCTAAAAAAAAATAATCAATCCTGTGAGTCAGTGTTACTTACTTCATCTTCATTGCACTTCTTTGCCAAACAAATCTGAGTGACATTCAGGCCAGTCTGTGAAAAGACAGACATGGACATATCAGCAACTGAGTAAATTTAGAAAAAAAAAAAAATTCATATAGAAGAATTTTTTTTTTTTTAAAAAGGGAAGACCACCTTGCCAGCTATTTTCTTATTGATCTCCAACATGCTGTCATCTTCACCAGCCTTTGAAATAAAAATAAAATCACTGATTAAAACACAGAGACCAGTAACCGTGTCAGTATCATTTTAATACTCCTGAGGTCAAAGGTACATTAAGAAAAATTGGGTCACATTGAGCATGAATATATTTGGCCAAATACAGTTAAAAGGCCTTTTTTCAGTTTGTTGTGGGTACTTA
Source organism: Anableps anableps (assembly GCA_014839685.1). Lineage (NCBI taxonomy): Eukaryota > Metazoa > Chordata > Actinopteri > Cyprinodontiformes > Anablepidae > Anableps > Anableps anableps. Next base: position 18,554,847 of record CM026086.1, on the reverse strand, counting down.
AACTTTAAAGCTTTAAGACAAGCTGCTGGAGTTTGCGTTTGGTCTATATGATCATTGGAAGCATAAATCCTTATGAGACTTATTTCCTGCCGTACATTACCTGTAAAATGACCAACAGAGGCTGGATTTCAGGATTTTTTCTTTGCAGTGTTGCGACTGCCTCTTTGGTAACCTGAACCACTTCCCTGTAAATAAGCAGTAAGGCATAGTGATTTACACACAGGATGAAGACCAAGCATACAAGTAGATTTTAAAAACAAACCCAACCTGAAGCTGCCCCAAAACAACACTTGTAAAAATCCAAATGTATTCTGAAGTGGGTAATGAAGTCAGGTACAGAAATGTGTTGGTCTCCACACGCTGGTTACATGTGTGTCAAAAGATGCACACAACTTTTTATCTTTTGACTTCTGTTTAAAAAATAAATCTAAAATGGCTGCATACAGATAGAACACAGTGTTGGTTTAAAGCTATACAGGAACTTAATATGAAACATAGCTTTTAGTGTGTTCCTTGACTAATAGTTAATTAAAATATATATTTGGAAGCTATGCTTTTATTCTGATATATAAAATTTCAATAAAGGAAAGCCAAAGATAGATTATATGCAACTTCACTATGCTGATTGTACCCAACTCAATTTCACAAAACAAAGGCCAAATACAAAAAAATGTTCATATAATACCATATGTGCAGCAACACTGAATAATCTCTATTGACACATAATATATATGCATAAGAATATACAGGCAATTGAGAACAGAAAAACAAAGTTTAAAAATGGAATCAAAATAGCAAAACCTTTATCAGGCTGAAAAGACAATACAGATTTCTGTTTTTCTTTGCTGGTTCCGATTTTTAAAAAGTAAATATTGCGTCAACAGTTTAAGATAGGCTAGATAAAGTTTATGTTGACGTGAGACATACCGTGTCTACAACTATGCAACCAGTGATACGACCATTTTTGAAAATGTATCTTAGACAACTAGATCTGTCTCTGTTGCTCGTTGAACTATAAGTCAGCTGAATGCAGCCAAGGCCTTGTTAGCAAATACTGGCAGAAAGCTTCTGCGGTTAGGACTGCACAATATCAAGAAACCATTTGACTGACACTAAATTTACAATGACTATTTAAGCTCTAATTACGGTAACTCAAAATTTCCTGACACTTTTCTTTCTTTACAAAGTATTCACTACTCTAGCATATCAGTCACTCAAGGTATACATCAGGTGTGGACATTTAAGACCATCCAACTGGCCAAATATATGTTTGAGATACACAGCTAGAATACCTGAAACTGGAAATAAAATTCCCAACCAAATACTGTGTTCTAAGTTTCCTCTGCAATACTGAACACACTGATATTGTGATGAAGATTGTTATTCAATTTATTGTGCAGTTCCACCAGCAATACTTAAGCATTGCTTGTTTTGTTTCTTGCAAACTGTTGCCTGCGTCGTCTCGATCTTTTAGATTTTCTCCTTAAATTTTTCCAAATACATATAAGAAGCATTTATATATATTTAAAAAAAAAAAAAAAAAAAAAAAAAAAAAACCACCAACTGTATTACCCCAACCTAGTTAATCTGAAAATAGATTTTGTTTGGGTGTGGACTAAATATATATTCTGTATTCGGACCAGGAGAACCGATTTCCTCATATAACTGTGTGGGAGGGGCTAGTATAGTAACACTTACCCACATTTTACCCAGAAATGTCAACGCAGACTTAATCTCAGTCTACCTCAAACTGTTGGCGCGATATTCGTTCTTTTAAAATCATACAAAAAATAAACCTAGAAACCAACATTATATCAAATGAAATCCTACATATAAACTGGAAGTTCGTAAACCAAAACAGTCCGAGTTTACAGTACACCATCTTAAATGGTAACAGTGTAACTTCCCTCCATCATGCATCCATATTAATCTATTCATTAAATTTTGCGCTGATTTTGACCGTGTTTGTTGTATGAACTGCCTGTTTGGTAACAACAGGATGAGGTTACATCATCTGGCTATGGTCCCTCTGATCATCTGGGGGCACGTGGGAAACTGGCTGTTAACCAAACCAGAGCCGTTTATCTCTCCAGCAAAATACAGCTTAAAATGATTATGTTCTGTAAAAGAAATGCAACTAAAATAAACTAATTATAAGCATAAACCTTTAGTATGCAAAATTTCTTACCCAACCGATCTATTGCATTTGAACCAGTCATCCTCTTGGTGCTGTTTCCCGAAGTTTGCAGTCAACGTCGGGCTGGTCCCGCTGCTCGGAGCAGTGCTCGCCGGTCGAAGGGTTAAACGGCTGTTTGGAGTCCCAACCGGGAGACATCCTCGCGACATGCCGCTGAATCTGCTTCCTGAATGGGAAGCACAAGCTCGGATGCTACAGCAGGCACTGCGAATTGTAGCCAGCTTCATTTTGATTTTTTTTACTCTGATTTTAAGTCTCAGGAAGGGTCTCTGTTCTCTCCTACAGAAGCACTCGAAGGAGTCTCTCCTGGAGAAAGAAAAGAAGTTGAGGTGGCCTCGGGATTCTGATGGAGGTGCCCAAACTTCAGGGGCACTCGGAAATTTAAATGTCCACAACCCTGGGCGCTCCAGCAACTCAAAATAACAACACAACGCGTGTATAGGACGCGACGTAATTCGCGTGCAGCCTCTCCAAAGCAACTCTCTACAAATAGAAATATGAAAGTTTGTTTCTAAATTGCATCCAATTTAATGTTTCCATCGTGCTTTATTATAACTGCAAAGTCACTGCGCTCCGATGCTTATTATGTTAAAACGGAAGCCCGAGTTTGCAAGTAACATCAGACCTTTCTCTTTTCATATTAATTAACATTAAATCTAACTGCCACCTTTTTGGTTCTTTAGAAAATCCGAGGGCTTTAAATGCATCCAAATCGGGGAACAGTTTCCATTGAAACTTCAGGTAAAGGAGGACTCCATCTTAATCAGGGCGCTAGTAGCACATACACTCCTGATGAAATCTTAAGACCTGGTAAAAAATTACAAGTATGTAAGTTTTGCGGTGGATCACCAGGTTTCATTACGACCAGTAACATTAGAAGAGGAACAGTAACATTAAACTAAATATATGTTAACTAAATGAATAAAATAAATAAAATACAGAAGGTAAACTATTGAAAAGTGCATTTAAACTCAAACTGGCATTTGTAAGATGATTAGTTTTTCATTCATTTTCTGTGAGGTACGCACCTAGACATTTTTAATTTGACAGATTTCGAGGCTTATGGAACAAACAAATCAAATAATAGACCATAAAAATGACCTGTGTTGAGTAAAAGAAGCTGCCTTCTTGAAAAAAAACTTTTTATTTTAACAGAGCAATGGAGCTTTGGGTTTTGGAGGCACATCAAGCCTCGAAAACCTCCAGTCACATCCTTGTCTTGATGTGACTGGTGAAATTTTTCAGCAGGCTTCTTTCTTTACTAAGGGCCCTTGTCTGTGTACTGATAATGTTGTTTGTCAGAATCATCAGATCAAAGATTTTGTCCAGAGGAAGACCAGCCTTCTTTTGGATTGCCCTACATGTTCCCTGATCTAAAGCCCATTGAAAACATTTGGAGTTGGATGGCAATTGAAGTTTCCATCCATCTATCTATAGCTTTCAGTCTATTTTAGAATGGATTTTAAACCGTTATTGTTGTGTAGGGTCTTCAGAGATTGGCACCACAGCATCTTACAGATAATACTACAGGGGACTGGTATGCCAAGGATTAATTCAAGAAGCTTCTTAAATGCATCTCTTTGGACAGGCTCTATGCTCTGCTGAGTATAAAATGGTGTTTTTCAGTTATTATTTGGATACTGCCTTCTTCATTGGTTTTGTACACTGTTTTCTTTCAAAACCTCTTTACAATGTGATAGGTTTACAGCAATCTTCTGCAGCTGACGTTTTTAAATGTGCTCTACAAATTAATACATGAATCAATGAAATGTTGGACACAAAAAAGCACTGCTACAGAATTTATCTTATACAAATAACTTGATTGCCAAAGTCTTTATCAGCCTCCGTTGTGGGGAGACATCTGATCGTCATATGGTCTCACAGACTGGTCTCACAGACTATCAGAGCCTAGAAACCCTTTGCACTGTCATTGATGTTTGTATGCCTCACAGGGTATTGATTTCTCTCCAGCCTAAGGAAAAGAGTGAAAAGAGTCTGTTTTACAACCAATCTGAAGAAGCCTCTGTCTGAAGAGACTCTGTTTTCCACTGACAGTCTCATGAAGAGAATGGTCAAGGTTGTCCATAATTTTCTTGATTTTATACAAGATCCTTCTTTGCACCATCATCTCCAGAGGTTCCACAGTCATCCCAGAGCAGAACCAGCCTTCTTTATCAGGTTATTGAGCATTTTTAGGTCCCTGGCTCTGATGCTGCTGCCCCAACAGATGATGGCAGAGGAGATGACGCTCTCAAAAACAGACTTATAGAAGATCTGCAACATCAAGTTCCTCAACATTATGTTGAGGAACTTGATCTTCATCCCAAATTATATATGTCTGAGACAGCCCTGTAGTAACTTTATTAAAGTTGAACTATTTACTTGGAAAGCCAAATAAATCTGTGAATCATCAGCAAACCATTCCAGTGCAATGCCCTTGATCCCCAAAAATAACTCCAGACAAGAACGTAATAGTATTAATATGTTTTGTGTCATCTTTTAAAAACCAAAAGAAATTGTATCTAAAAAAATTTACTTTATATTGCCAGGAGACAGACTATTCACAACTGATTTAATTACACTGGAGAATGTTGACTGATGATTTTAAGAATCTACTTAATGTGTGCACACATCTAAATACAGCCAAATTTACTGTTATTTACTCACTCATAGACTGAGAACTTGAGTTTAGTATTTGCATTTGAGCATGTGCTTAAACAAAGCTGGTTCTACTTGTCTGTTGGTTTTAATCTCTTTCACCGTCAGACATAGGTAGGCCTACACTGAAAGCACTTTTAAAAGTAAGTTGGGCGTGACTGGGAAAATCTTTTTTGGATACTTACTTCATTCCAGGTTTTCATTTACCTCTAATGTCGGATGTCACAATCTTAAAATCACAAACTATAAATCTGCAATATTCAAGGAGAAAATATTTAAAAGATCCTTGTCTACATAAATTCATGTAACCTATGTGGAAGAAGTGCGCACATTCATTTTAATGGCTGTCCCAGCTGAATCACACCTTGTGTGAACACAATTACCACTGCAGACCAAACCAACCGGACCTCATTCCTCAAGTCATATCTTTTCTGGTACGTGACGTGGCGCAATCTGTCGCCCTAACGAAACCACGGAACAATTCCAGCTTTGGGGCTCCAAAGATAACTTCATTACGTATGGAAGCGCTTTGTTTTTCTGCTCACAGCTCGGAGCGTTCGGCCTCAGAAGTGAGGGATGCTGCCGAGGCGCTGCAATCAGCCAACACCAGAGGACAAAGTTTTATTTCTGCGCACGACAGTTAAAGAAACAGGTAAGGATATTTTTTTAATCAAGCCACCCCTGCATGAGACTGGTAGAACATTCTTTCAGCTTTTTCAGGAAATAGTGAATGAAAGATGAAAAGATTACAGATCAAGTGTGCGTTGTGGTCCATTATGGATCTTAATCGATAACAGCCACATTCACAAGATATAGATGTATTTTTGAGGATAAAAGCGTCTGAGATTTATTTCGCACCAAATGTCTATAAGTTTCAAATTACTGTAACAAAATATGAAGATTTTATTCTTTGTACCATGAATTTACATGAAAGATATTGCCTGATAGTCTACTAAAATTTACATTAAGAAATTTCTCCTTCTTGAGAGAGAAAACTTGATTATTAGGTAAACAAATTTTGCCAAAACAAAATTTGAACAATTGTTTTAAAATCTGTTTTTGAAATAAATAAATGGGGCAGCTTCATTTATCTTTATGCCAGAATCAACAAACTAAAATGCTGTCTGCTGCTGGTTTTAGATTTTTATTTTTATTATTATTTATTTTATTTATTTATTTTTTTTATTTTTGCACAAGGATTCTTCTTACTACAAAATTTGTTTACTTCACCAGTAAACAGCTATTAAGTCTGTTATTCTCAACTACGAAGTAGGAGAATTTGATCTGATTATAAAAAATAATCAGATTCCCCACTTAAGTTAAAAGTCAAAATTCATGCTTGAACAAAGATGTCATACATCACAAGTTGTAAGAACTAGTTGGGTCAGTAGTTACACCTTTGCCTGTTCTTTGGAGAACCTGTTCAGTCAGTGATGGGTGTTGGGTTGGTTAACCCTGAAGGAAGGAGGAAAGGACTTTTAGACATCCAGCTATAAAAACAGAACTGGGGTTTTTGTACTTAGTTACTATTTTAAGTCTGAATTTTCCTTTACAGGTTCAGAAATTCCAGAAGGCATTGTTGAACTGTAGAACTAAAGTTTGTGTTTCTGTCTTATGCCAGGTGAGTTATCTCTACTGATGTGCACAAGAGGAACAATAATCAGAGCAAGAAAATCCACCTGAAATTTCTAGTCTTCCTCTGAAATACAGTGCAAACATGAGGGACAGACTAAGCCACCTACAGGAATTATCCACTGGCTGTGTTGAGACTATGGAGTATGCAGAATCCACCTTTTCTGACTCCTTCAGTAACGTTGACCTGGAAGAGGAGCTGCCCCACCAGGCAGTCATTTTTGACAACAGCCCTGCTCTCAGTGATGTCTTTGCTCAATCCCAGGATATCCACAGAGAGATACAGCTCATCCGAGTTGAGATTAAAAGGCTTCGTGAGCAGAACTCCCGCATGCTCCAGGGCAACACTACCATGAGCACAATTAAAAAAGACTCCAATGCTATAGGTGCAGACATAAAGAAGCGGGCTGAGGGTATCCTGGATTGCCTGCACAAAATGGATGGAACAGCCCACAAGTTAGAGGAAGAGCATGGTGAAAATTCTGCAATCACACGCATCGCCCGAACCCAGTATGCCTGCCTCAGCAATGGTTTTCGAGACGCCATGTTTGACTACAACGAGGCTGAGATGACCCATCGAGAGAACTGCAAAGCCCAAATCATGAGGCAGATGGAGATAGTGGGGCGTGATGTATCAGGCGAAGATGTGGAGGAGATGATCGAGAAGGGCCAGTGGAACATCTTTACTGATAATGTTGTGAGTGAAGGCAAAACCGCCCGATCGGCTCTGTTCCAGATTGAGAAGCGCCATCAGGAGCTTGTCGATCTGGAGAACCGAATCAAGGGAATCCACGAGATATTCCTGGACATTGCTCTGCTGGTGGAGGAGCAGGGTCCACTGCTGGATTACGTCCAAACAAATGTTCAAAAAACTGACGAAGGCGTACAAGATGCCATTGTTAAGCTTAAACTAGCTAAAAAGCATGACAACAACAACCCATTTAAGAAAATGTTTTGCAGTTGCTTCCCATGCGTCAACTAAGGACTAGAACCACATACATTGCAATATCTGTTAAATACATTCCTATTATTGTTGCAAAGTAAGAACAACTGTTGTTGGAGGGCAGCGACTTTAAGAAGTTAAATTAAGGTCTGAAGGCTGAACAATTAACTAAATAAGTCATTTAGACTGAGATATAAAATATATACTCATGAAAAAAAAAACAATAAGTTGTTCTTTTCTCAATTCCTGGGATGGACTGGTGACTTGCCCAGAATGCACAATGACTGCCGTGACCCTGAGAGTGATCATATATATTATATAGCTAATTATTTTAAATTATTGTTCAGGTTATTGCCATTGAGATTTTATTGTGTCATAACTGGGACTGTTGCTTTTGACAAATTAAGTAGAGTGAACTCCCATTGTAAACCTCCTTATATACAAGCAAAAGTTGTGTAAAACATGTCATAGTTGACAGAAGTGTAAACAAGACTGCCTCAGAAGTTTGTAAAATTTGGTTGTTCTTGGTTCACTTGAAACATTTTATGCATTATATTAACTTTAAGTCATTATTGATTATAAACAAATTAATTATATCTGTAATTGCTCAGATTTGACATGTCTTTTGGCTGGTAAAGAGAATAAATGTGTATGGTGCAATCACACTGTTTATAGACATTTTGATGACTTTTTTTATATCTTTTGCTGTTTTTGTTTGCTATGTGGTTCCTTGATAAAGTATCAAAGCTACCTAACCAGTTCATATAGTTTTAGAGATGCCTAGAAATCTGAACTTAATGCGTGCATAACACTGTGTAACCAAGATTGTACAGAAGGACTTCATTCATGACATTACTTTGAGCTAAAATAGTCTTCTATCCCACAGATTGTGACTGAGACTGCTATGACCATGATGTTCTTTATGTATTGATAAATATTTTGATCCATGTCAACATGTGACAAATGATACACTCCAAGTGAATGATCCTATCCCTGTGCCTGAGGAAAACAGCCTGTGTCTTGCTGAAGAGACTTTTGGGCTGGATCCAATAGATGTTATGCTGACAATCCCCATCCACTGAGCTGCAGAATGGGAAGTTCAGAACTGAAGGTCCAGGAGTCTGGTCTAGTTTACTGAATACAATAAGAGCCTAGTGATGTCCAAAATCAGTCCTCAAGGGCCAGTGTCCTTTACATTTTAGATGTTTACTTGGCTCGATGTGGTGTGTAGAGGAGCTAATTTAGCCATTCGATTTAGATGCATTAGAGCAGGAACACATCTAAAACATGCAGGACACTTGAGGACTGACGGTGGACACCCCTGACATAGATTATCAGTGAGGTATCTTATCATTTAAACTAAAGATACTCTATAGCAACGGAACCTGCCAGACCTCAGAGGTCTTTCTCCCTTTGTACAGTCATAGTCAATAAATTAGAATATACGCCCTGATGAATCTTGTCAGATTAAACATACCTTTTGAAAATAACCTTCAAGCAGGTATTAAACATACTTTTCATTAGGCCAGCATTTGTTTTTTTTTTTTTTTGTTTTTTTATTGGCCTGATGTAATATTCTGATTTTAAATCTTGTGTTTTGTCATGTTGTAATTTTGGTGGAGGACCCAAATGTAGAGGCAGCATGTAGATTTGATAATTTATTGTAAAAAAAAAACATAAACTTAAGAAAAAAAATGCAGGGAGCCACAGCAGAACAAAAACATGGGAGTCCAGGTGTAAAAGGACAGCAGAGTTTGACTGGGAGGTAACAGGAGGATCCAGTGAGGAGTGTGAGCAGGAGGGAAGTTTAAATATTGTGAGTCTGAATGGTAAAACAATAGATTAGCTAACGAGTTGCAGGTGTGAGGAGAAAGAGCAGACAGTTAACTGAGGAGAGAGAGAAAGAGAGAGAAAATGGCAGCAGGGGGTGAGGGAGAGTAAACAGAGGAACTTGGAAAATAATCTAATTGTAGAAAAGAATAACTAGAGAAAAGGAATAAATAAACATGATTAAACTAGAATAAGAAATGGTTGAACTAAAGTAAAACACAAACAAGCTTGATCTAATGAAAATAAGAAACATAGGATAACAACAATCAAAACAAAACTAGAATCAAAAGAATCAAACCCCAGAACAACCCAGGTTCTGACCGTTTTTATTTGATGTTAGTAGAAAATCCCCATGATTAAGAGAAATAAAGGTGTCTTCTTTATGCTTCTTCCAAACTTTTTCTCAGACTTCCATCAGACACTAAGAGTCCAAATTATGCACAAAAACCTTGAGTATATCTTTAATCAGCTAATAATATTCTGAACATTCATTCTCACTTCGTTTCAGAATTCCTCTTTAAGTAGTTAGACTTCATGTTTGCTTGTCTGTTTAGGTTTTTTGGTTTGATTGTTGTCATTTAATTATTCGTCAAACAATGTTATTTTCCTATTATCCACTAGATCAATACAATACTTCAATTTAAATATTTTTCCATTGTTTTGATTAAAAAAAATAATATATTCACATAATACATTTCTTTCTCATAATTCTTATATAATTTTGAAACTGATAAGAAAAAATTTATTTTATTTCATGAGACTGGTATTAATTTTAATACACAAATATAATTAAGAAGTCTTCTCATTTGCTACATTTAATGATTTACTAATTATGAGGCATCATCATCCTCTTCATGTATTGTTATTTTTTAACATAAAATATGTTTAGGATTTGGAATGTTTTTACTTAATAATGCACCCCGTGCAAAAGAACCTGTTGAATTTGCCTCTAATCAAAACTGAAATAAGATTCCATGACTTTTGCCTCCTTTCTTAAAGAGTTCATAATTCTTCCAGTGCTTGGATCACCTCAGTGATATATAAATACCAAACAGAGGATTTGCAACTTAATTCAATTCAGATTATTTATATAATTTAAGTTCATAACAAATGTCGTCTCAAAGCATTTTACAAAAAAAAAAAAAAGGAAATTCAATCCAATCATACAAACAGATTTCAAATTCAACCAGCCTAAAATATTTAGGTTGTTTGTCCAGTAGTGAAGCGAAACCCTTCAGTGTTTTGTGTAGCAAATAAATCTGCAGGTGTTTTAGATGGATTCTTTGATAGGACTGTTTCTTTCATGAGTCACATATTCTTCTCCTAATGGAGGAAGAGCATCTGTCTTTGAGGAAGTTACTGTATTTTAGTGGGAAGGCCTTGTTATGTCACCTGTGCAGGGGTGGCAGGTAGCTGCACACTGAACAGACAGCTGACTTCCTTCTCATCAGAGTGAAAAGATGCCACAACCTCTTCGGATCAAACAAACAAGATAAGCTGAAAAGGGTTTTCCTTACTTTTTGGATATTGTGAGACTACTAAGCGGTAAGTTGTTTTAAGCTGTAAATTGAAATGAAGAAATGATGGTAGCTGTTTGGAGCAATTTAATTAGTGCACGGCAGCTTGGTGGTAACACTGTTTTGGTGTCAATAATACAACTAATACAAATAATAATACAAATTAATTTTGAGTTTTTGGAAAATATTGTGTCAGCTTTTCCAGATTTGTAACCAAAGATGGTGAAACTGATTTTCATGAGCTCTTAATTTTGGGACTGCATGGCAGCAAAACTTAATTCAGGTATAAGATTACATTTTTTACCAAATGAGACTATTAAGTTATTCTTTTAAATCAAACGACACTTACATAAGGACAATTGTAACACACTTTCATATATGATCGTTACCTCTGTTTTCAGTAAATTGTCTTCCTTGTTCCTGGTTTAAAAAAATACATTCCATTGAGCCAGTAATCTGTGACTGCTTTCAGTGTAACAGGTAAAAATGTCACTGTAATGTTTACATCAGCTACATTAGCTCTAAAATACAAACTTTTATATAGCTGTCTAGAGACATTTAGCAGGCTGGCCATCAGATACAGTAGAGATAAAGTGTGCACACCCCTGTTAAAAATACTAGGTTTTAGTGAGGGAAAAAAATATACTACGGTTAATTTCAAAGCTATTTCAGCTTTAAGGTTTTATTTTGTACAATTCAACTGAAAAGCATATATATATATATATATATATATATATATATATATATATATATATATATATATATATATATATATATATATATATATATACATACACGCACACACATATTGGGGGGAAAATGTGTTCTAACAGGAATCAAAAAGCTGCAACAGTCTGGTTACATAATTGTGAACATCCATTCCTCCAACTTATTCTTGCAGAGTCACAGGGGGTGAAAGGCAGGGTACATCACAGATAACTATGAACATCCATTAACTAATAATCTGCTAACACATCTTCTGCTTCACTTTGAGTCAAGTTTATTTGTATAGCACATTTCAGCAACAAGGCAGTTCAAAGTGTTTTACATCATAAAGACATCATACAGTCAACAATTATGGAACGAGCAAGAAACATCAAAATCATCAAGCAAATGCACATCAAATATATTTGTCAGTGTTCCACAAAGGCAGCTCTAAACAGGTGGGTTTTAAGCCTTGATTTAAAGAAACTCAGTGTTTCGGCATGAGCAGCAGCGTTCTGGATCAGCTGCAGATGTCTGATTGATTTTTTTATTTAGGTAGACCTTTTCTCCAGATATTGTTTAGTTATTAGTCCTTTTCTCCTGGTAATGTTCTTCAGGTGATAAAAGGCTGACTTTGTAATTGTCTTTATGTGTCTCTGAAGGTTCAGATCTGAGTCCATCACTCCACCCAAATTTCGGGCCTGATCACTAGTTTGAGTAGTTTGTCTTCTTGTGGAGTGTATCACCCTATTTTGACGTTTTGAAAAATTTCAAAAGTTCTCCAAATCTGTAAGACTGTGATATTTATTGCCCACCACCCTCTTCAGGTGACCATACAGATCTGATTGAGTTCTCATCCCTAATTAGGGCATTTCCAAGTCTTGAAATCCATCTTCAGCTTTCTTGCACAGAACTAAAGGTTTTGTTCAAAAACCATAATTTAGAACTGTTCATTTCTTCGATCTTCACAAAGAAAACCTTTTTCATTTGAAAAAAAAAGCAACCTCAGAGTATGATGCTGTCACTGCCATGTTTCATTGCGGGCATATTATTCAAACATAGCCTTTTGGAAATGTAATCTTTAAAGTTCATGTTTGGTTTCATCAGACCATAACACATTCTCCCATAAGGTTTGAGAGAATACATAAGATCGTTTTCACATGAAGAACACAACCTGTCCTTGGCAGACATTCTTACAGCTCCATCACTGTTATTGCTATCTTGGCACCTCCCCCGATGAGTTTCTGTCTCTGCATCAATTTCAGAGAAACATCCAGTTTTAGAGATGTCACCTTTGCATCATATTGTCTTTCATTATTGACTATGTTCACTGTAGTATGTTGTTGTATAATAAATATATGTGTATGTTGGGGTGCCAGGAAAATCCTGCTAGGATAGTTTTACTCAAGTTATTGAGATTCTCTAAAGTTGATGTTATGTGTAAATCCAGGAAGATTGATTGCTAAAATTAACTTAAAATACACTTCAACAAAACATTAAGTTGAAAAGGTGCAAACTTATGAAACAAGGTTATTGCACCTTGTTTTTATTTTTAAATTTTTCCTTTTGTTATGGATTTGTTGTTTTTCAGTTGAGTGGTACAGGATTTATGTCACATTAAGCATGTCAAATGTTTGTAAATGATTTATGGTATTCTAATTCATCAAAAAGTGGCATTTTAACAGTAGTTTATATATGTTTTAGATCCACTTGGTGTCCTAAAAAGAGATCTGGTGTTTATCTTATAATTTTTCTATTTGCAATATCTCAAATTAAAATGTTAAACCATGCTGAGGATGTCCACTACTCTGTGTCCAAAATATATATGACATCATCTTCAGCTTACAGATGCTGTCTGTCTTATGATAAATTTTAGATTCATCCCCCATTTTAGATCCAGTAACCAATATTTTATTCATGTGGGTTCTCAGGCAAAATGCGGGACATGCTGGTGAGACTCCAGACCATCAGCGAGGAGCAGGAGGACTATGAGCCGGAGCTCATTGGACCTGAATACGATGTAGATAAGAAGACTCTGACTCAAGAGGCTGTCATATTTGATGACTCTCCAGATATGGATGAGATCCTGAAGGTCTCACATTCCATACGTAAAGATATCTCAATGCTTAGCTTGGAGGTTCAGCGCCTGAGGATCCACAATGAGCGTTATGGCACAACCGTGCGACGCCTCACTCTTCTGAAAAGGGACTCTGATTCCATTGCAAGAGGAATCCAACATCAAGCAGAGTCTGTGCATGCCCACATACAGGACCTGGGTAAAGAGTGCAGCAGGCTGGAGGAGAAAAATGGTCCCAATGCTGCAGTTACTCGCATTGCCCGTACTCAGTATGACACTCTCATCCGTTCTTTCCACGATATCATGAGTAAATACCATAAGATCGAGGAGAAACAGAGAAGTACATGCAGGACGAGGCTCCAGAGGCAAGCTTCCATTATGGGGGCAGAATTGAGTGAGGAGGACCTGAATGACTTGGTTGACAAAGGTGGTGAGGGCTGGTCCAAGCTGTCCCAGAGCCTTTGCCAGGATGGTAATCTCTCATGCCGTGCAGCCCTGTGTAACATCAAAGGCAGACACAAGGAGCTGATGGACCTGGAGGCCAGGCTGAAGGAGGTCCACAAACTGTTCCTGCAAATGGCCATACTCGTAGAAGAACAAGGTTCACTTGTTGAAAACATCCAACTGAATGTGTGCAAAACGGAGGAATATATTGAAGATGTAAACTGTAAATTAAAGAGGGCCATGGTTTACAAGAAGAAGAACCCTTGTTTGCAATGTTGTCCCTGGCTACCATGCTGGAAACAAAACACAGCATTTTAGAACTTTGCTTGATAATGTACAATATACCGAACAATCAAATTTATGAAAAAAAGTCTTAACCACATAAAAAGGGATGAGACTGTAATGAAGTATAGTTTGCAATCATTTTAATTTACAGGAAGTGAATTCTTTACAGAGTCTCAGATGTTATTGAATGTGTTGTAATGACTCTGATATGTGAAGCTTGATATGTTAAGATTTTTAATGCTTATCAAAAACTTGATTTAGTATAGTAAAATGTATTTATGTTATGATCGCATGAATTAATCAGTGCAAGTGTGTTTGTGTCATCAGACAAGTTAAGATTTTAAATGGAAAATGTTTTCATTTGGAACAATTTTGTTCCAAACTAAAGTTTGCTGACTTAAAATAAATTCTTGCTGCAGTGAATTGTTTTTGAATGACCCACAGGTTCGCTTCATGAACACTGAGTTGAATCCCATGGGAAAGCAGTTCACATGTTAGGAAACTGGTAAGAATTGGAATCACGAGAAGAAGAAACAGTTCATAATTTACACAAGACAGTGGATTACTGTCTTTTCAGTGTCCATGTGGAAATCTAAGATGGACATGGTTGGGTTTATGAAATGTGGGCTTATCAGATGACGCTTTGTTTTCCAAGTTAGATTTCTTTTTTGAAAAAGTCTATTAGATCCTCTAGTTTTAAATCTTAGCAAAGCAAAAAAGCTTAAAACATTTAATAAACTAATAGGTTGGCAAGAAATGTGACAGGATGAATAAACACCGAAGCTCATGACATCTTTCTGTTTACTTTTAACTTGAGACTAAAGCATCTTATCAAATTCAACATTTCTAAAAATGGTAGCTGATCTGACAGCAGTATATGGGCACAGAGGGGTGAAGGAAATAGATAACACAGGTCTAGAATCGTCAAGACTTCTAAGAACTAGCAGCCCATCTACAAATATTCTTTTGTCTAGGCTTTCTTGAAAAAGCCTGTTCCAAGTGGTTCTCCTCATCACATTTCACTTGAGCTATGATTATATTAACAATATTTAGCAATTATAATTGATTTGGAAGGCAGTTTTATTATTGTGTTTTCATAAGTCAGTTTTATTCATTTTTAGCTTCTTTGCGTATTTCTTTACTTTTTTACCCCAGCACCGTTGCATTTAAATCTGGTCCCTGTCTCCCTGTAGGTCACTTTCTGTGCCTGACCTGTACTACTCTTTAGAATGTCAACCCTGCCACCCCCTTACTAAGAGTTTTCTATTACTCTTGTGTCAATTGTGCAAACCAGGGGAACATTTTGAACTTGTTTTGACAGCTTAAGATTTAAACATTCTAAAATCTACTATGTTCGAGTGAGGAAATGTGGTATGAATATTTGATTACCAAGAAATAGCCACCATTTCTTCCTTTCTATCCATACTTGTAAACAAACCCTCTTGTTCCATTTACTCAAGCTAGTGTAATTACCATTACATTATTTCTCATTGTAGTTGTTTTTTAATGAATTATGAAGATAATTAGATATACAATGCTTAAATCTGATGTGCGATTTAATTTAATTGTACATTATTATCTGACAAGTTTGAATTACACAGTATTTTGTTAGGTATGGATTTTAACTATGGTCAGGTCTTGCAGGAGTTTATGGATTGGCGCGACACCTCATGTCTGAAACTAAATGTTAGTAAAACTAAGGAGATGGTGGTGACCTTCTTCAGCAAGCAGAGAGACCTGGTTACAGCTGTCACTTCTATCATCCATGGAGAGTCTGTGGAACAAGTTCAGGAGTAAACATATCTGGGAACCATTTTCGACCATCTGCTGAAATTCTTCTCCAACACAGAGCTTATCCTAAGAAAATCTCAGCAATGCCAATACCTTCTTAGGAAGTTCAATTCTTCTGGAGTGAAGAAAAACATTTTACTAGTGTTCTATTACTCTTTCATACAGAATAGCATCACATTCTCTATTATGTACTGGTTCCACTCCATCAGCTTGCAGCACAGAAAGAAGGAACTTATCATCTCTATGTGACCAGCAAACAAGTAGGTTAACACACAAAATTATCAAAGACCCCTCACATCCCCTTCACTATGCATTTGAGTGACTGCCTACTCCGATGTCCAGGCTCCAGGACACAGAGGAGGAGGGCCACCTTTGGTGCTAAAGCTGTACTTCTTTTCAAGTCTTAACTAATCCTCCTTTCTCCTTCATGTGTATATATGAATGTGAGGTATATGAATGTATATATATATATATGTGAATATGTGTGTTTGCATAAGGTTCCATAAGTATTTTTGATGGTTTATATGCATGTGTGTGTGTATATATGTGTGATATGGTGTTTATTAATACACTGCATGTATTATGTCTTTCTGGTTGCAACTTTTAATTTCAAGGGTGATTTTTCTACATGATGATCCTTGTTTATTTTTAATGTGTCTGTGTTCATGCTGTTCCACAGTGCCCTTAAATTGCCCCTTGGGTACAAGTAAAGTTTTATTGAATTGAATATTGGGGCTCATTCCAGTTTGGGACAATTGACTCATATATGACAGATCAAACAAAAAATAACCTTACTTTGGAGTCATAAAGATACATTTAATCCCATTTATAAGTAGAATTTATACCATTTAAGTGTGGGTTATCTCCAAAGGAAGTACAAATTGACCAATGGTCGCTACGAAACATCAAACGTTAACTGCACCGTTTTATTTCGTACCCAACTGAAACCACAACAGTACGAAATGTTTATATGGGATGGGATCAGATGCACAATGGTGAAGGGTACGAACTATTTTATTTACGGAACGAAGTGGAAGTAAGGAGACTCGAAATGACAAAGTGTGGGTAGGAATGGTCGAAGTCAAATTTCTCATACATCAAACCTGCCCTTTGTAATTCTGGAGTATGGACTGACAGAATGATGCGAGCGCAGAGGGCTGGAATAGACAAGTTAGGTGTAGAATCTTCGAGAGTATCAGCAGTTTTCTGTTGTAACTTTCCTGGCGAATTTTAAACTTCATTTTGTGCCTCTGTGTTGTTGTTTGCTATGCGCTTTTGTGTGGTTTATAATTTCAGTAGTTCACTGTTTATATTAAACGAAGTAAATTTATGACAAGTATTCCTTCGTCAAAGTACCTGGGTGAAACTTCTGCTTTTGGCTAGCTCCATGCTAACGTCATTAGCAGCGTTTTTCGATGTATGACAACCATTAGCAATGCGTGTATTATCGGAACATGACGCCATTATTTTAAATTCCAACACGTTTGATTTTATTCTACTATTGTATTTAATGAGCTAGTCAGACGTCGTAGGTGTTGTAGATGTAGGTTCTGAATGTAACATAGCACTCAGATTAGCTAGCTGCTAATACCCCGTTTGATATATACGTTCTCGTCACACATTATGTTTATGTTGCCAATATTCAGAGTCATATAAACATTAAGAAATCTGAATAACTCTAATATTAAAACCTTTTTTTTGTTTTATGAAGGCTTCATGGCGGAATCAATGTGAACGTACCAGGATGGCCGAGTGGTTAAGGCGTTGGACTTAAGATCCAATGGACATATGTCCGCGTGGGTTCGAACCCCACTCCTGGTAATATGTATTTTGTTAATAACGCAATGAAAATCCATTTTAGTGTTCTTAAAAAACAGACAATTGTTCCTTACGCATATTTGAACTACAACATTCGTCCTTAGTGGTTAACTTTGAAGGGTGGCTGCAGCGAACAGTTTAAGGAAGAAGGTGCTTCATTTTTATGACACACGAGTCACTCCGTTTGTCTTGTTTAGCAAATACCTGAATGAAAATTTAAAATGAATGCTTTCACTTTACTAGGTAAAGGACTGGAAACAATGGAAAACGGAAATAATTGTAATATCTTGATAATAAAAATCACAGAAAGCATAACATTTTAGATTTTGATGAAATGCAATATAATAGTAAACTCGCCTCTTGATTGTTTTAAACTACACATCCAAATTAAGCTGGATTCAGTTCAAATTCAAATTCAAAAATACTTTATTTATCCCAAAGGGAAATTAAATATATGAATGGACGTCCCTTCACTCCACGCTTTTGTGCCTAACTGAAAGTACAAACGTATTTATTTTTTTGGAATCCATGTGTTTTTTTTTGGTGCGCCATTTGGACAGAAGAGTGCGCTCTAAGACCTTGTTGTGGTTCCCAAGCTAAACTTACCGGAGGCCTACACATAACCCTGTAATTAGACTGGCAGTGGCAGAGTAGTTTTAGGAAATAGTGATGCACGAAAAACATGAAGGTTTCACTTACAAATAGCAGCAACTAGTTGCACAACACTAACCTAAGTTGAAGAGTCATTCAGACAAAGAGGGGGTTCTGTAACTTTGTGGACCTGTTCAAATAATATCACAATGACCACAAACATTATATCTATAAAAATGTAGCATGTAAAGGTTTGTGACATATTACAGAGGACAATTATAAGTAAAAATGGATTTAAGCAGCTGGATTTTTATATTTTAATGTTTCAAAATATGTCTTCAAACTCATCAGTGAGCATTCACACTTGTCCATGTCTTTGCACTCATTGCTGAGCAAATATATTGTCACTTGATAGGTGTTGGAGGTTCACAAGTGTGCTAATTTGTGAATATGAGCTTCTGCTTTGACCTGAATGATGGAGCAATGACAAAGGAGCCGTGACAACTGAGAAGAGGGAGAGAGAGAGATCAAGGTTGACAAGGAAGATCAGCATATCTGAAGAACTCAGAAATGACTTCCTCACTGAGCCTTCAGTTTATTATTTGGTCCACAGGTATTCCAAAAGATGCTGTGTTCCATTAAACCTAACACAGGAGGTGGAAAGGAGGTTATATGTTTTTAAAACTTTTACTTGCAACATTATTTTTACGATTCTATAAATGTCTCTACAAGGAAAATGTTCCTATTTTAGACGTTAAACGCTTTTTTTTTTGGTCTGCTGTTCAAATATTTTGTTTGACTTCAAAGTTGGAATGTAGATACATCATAATTTTAAAAAAATGCTGATGACTTACAGTTTGGAATGCTGTCTTCTCAGGAGCCACAATTTTGAAGGACTCTTGCATGTCTTTGCACACTATTTATGCTTTTTTAGATTTCTGTGTCAAGGAAAACTTTACAGTTATTTAGATTTAAAAAAAAAAGTCACTCTTTTTAACTACATTTACAATTTGTAATGGGTTTTGAAAAAATAACAATACTGGGAAATAGTTTCAAAAAGGAGTGTGTGTGTGTGTGTATATATATATATATATATATATATATATATATATATATATATATATATATATATATATATATATATATATATATATTCAGATGTGAATTGACGACAGACCATAGCGATAAATTTATAATTATACATGCTTTTGCCCTGTTGTCAGTATATTTGCTTGTGAATTACACATTAAATTAATTACACATTTAATTAATTTTGTATGTTACAAATAACCTTATACTAATTCACATATGCCTTTTCTTTTAAATAATGTTTTTTCTAATAAAGGGGGATTTCTGGTGGGAGTCGCCGGTTTGGTGGTGTAACGTCACGTGACGGTCGCCGCGCCATGTTTCCATCTCCCAGTCGGGAAAACTTTTACAGGCAGATGGAAGAAGAGCCCGTGGCGGCTGTCAAAAACGGCATATTACATACTGTACTTCCTGTTGAGTTCTTCAAAATAAAGGTTTACATTTAAAAAAAAAAATCCAAATGGGAATTTCTCTTAGATGTGGTATAGATCTGTGATAATTATCTGGATGTCTTTACAGAAGAGTAAAACACCGCTTACATTTACTATATAGTCCGTAACAGAATGCGCAAGTCAAACAACTAATTGTTTTACTCTGACGGACAGATTCTTGCATTTCCGTTGTGCGCAGGTAACAGGCTAACTTTACACCAGTGTGAGCAATAGGGAGAAAGAGTCAAGAAAGCAACAGGAAGAAAGTTGTAGGACCTGCACTGCGTGTTCACCCGTGAAATGTTGTAACCAACCTTCAGTTTTCGGGACACAACAAGCTGTAAACTATTAAGACCGCAGCGAGGCTTTGCTCGGCATTAAACAGCAAAGAGGCGTCTCCTGGACTTTTTGGAAGGGAGCAAATCGTGCAGACTGGATGCTCTTCAGGAAGGGTCTCCTTATTTAATCTGATCTTAGATTTAAGCTTTGATAAGGAAGGTGCTCTGTGCCTCGTAGAAAATGCCTTAAACTGTTTGGACATTAGTTGTTGGTAACAACTTTGTCACATTTGGCCTTGTTTGTGGACACATTTTGAAGTTTGCTTGAGGGAACGCTTTTCCTGACCCCTGTGACAGACGGTGGAGGTGAGTGTTTCTTTTAAACATTGTAACAAACCTTAAAGAACATTACTTTAAAGTATACCGCTAGTGTTTTTCTTTGGGGGAAGGCGGGATAGTATGGATTATTTTCATTTAAACAAAACCCTGAAATGATTTAACCTGGGATTTTGAACGTAGGTGTTGGTGTGCACGTTGCAGTTTAATTGACTTGGCTGAGCATTCGCTACAGTCATGCCTTAGAAATGAAACATTAACTCCAACTAGGCCACTCCGACTTTGTGTTGCAGAATTTGGGAGAGTCCCCAAAACAGACTTGATTTAAATGTACTGGGCCCAACCATAACCCATTTCAACTTCAAATTCTCTTTTACACTTCTCAATCTTGATATATTAACATTTTCAAGGAGTTCAGCTCAGTCTGACAGATAGTATCTGTTTTGTTTTAGTCGCCACAACCAACCCTCTCGCACAGAGAGGAACTGAAATTTTAAAGACACATGCAAAGATAAATAGTGCCGCTTTTTCCTTGCTTATACAACTATTTTTGGGGTTTTACATCATGCCCTAAGAACTTTGACTCACCCTACAGTAGCTTGGTAAAACTGCACAGAAGCTTCCCTCAAAGTGTTTTGGGAGTGGATGAAAAACCTTATAAAGAATGAACCACAAAACCCAAGTGACCCTTTTAGCAGTTATAAATGAGCATGTGAAGGCTGAGAGACGGTTTTATTTCATATCCTGTTTGCAAATTTAAAACATCCACTAAGAATCACATGCTTAATTGCATGTGGGCACGTGACAACAAATTGTACGTCATAATGTCTTCTGTTTTATGTCCATCAACACCTTACTAGGGTCCAAAATAAACTCAGGAAAACTGTTAGATTAGACAAAACTGTGAATGTAGTTTATTGATGGCACATCAAAGCAAAGTGGCAACACAAAGCAGAATTTGAACTGTGGTAGTGGTTGTTAAATAAACAAAACAAGATTCAACTTTGTGCCTCCTCATTTATAGGTCAAAGGAGTTTTCATTTTTTTCAAGGTTTTTTTTTTTTTTTGTTTGTTTGCAAAAGTCCAAGAGATAACTGTTAGTTACAGTTTCTTGCAATTTTTTTTTTACTTATGACACAGCCACATACTTCACCAGAGTAATAAATAATTGTGAAGTTAAAGGAAAAAACGTATTCTTTTCAAAAATGTTTGGAAAAATGCATTTATTTTCAGCCCTCTTACTCTGATACCCCTAAACGAACTCCACTGTCAAAACCCACACCTATGAAGTCCTGTCTGCAATTTACTAAAAGCTAACATATCAAAATGCATTCACTGACCTAATGGGATCAAAATGTAACTTTTTGGCCTGCATGCAAAAACTATGTTGCAAAACACTTTATTGTCCCCCATCGTGGGACAATAAAGGATATTTCTATTCTATTCGATGTGTGGCGTAAAACTAACATTTTGTATCAACCACAAAACATGATCTATATGGGGAAACGTGGTGGTGGCAACATTATGCTGTGGGGAGGCCTTTCTTTAACATAGACATGGAAGCTGTTGAGGGTTGACTGAGTTGATGGATGAAGCCAAACACTGGGCAATCCTGGAAGAAATTCAACCATTGGTTGTAAAATTGAGCCTGGGGCAGAGGTTCAGTTTCCAGCAGGACAATGATCCTAAACATAACACCAGAGCTACAATGCAACGGTTACCATTAAAGCATATTCATGTGTCAGAATTGCCCAGTCACAGTTGAGACCTAGGGAGAAAAATGAGAAACTGTCAAGAATTTAAAACCAGTAATTACAGACCTTCTCCTTTTAATCTGACAGATTTTAACTCTTATTGCAAAATGAATGTCTAAAAATTTCAGTCTCTAGAAGTGCATCGCTGTTAGACACACAACTCAAAAAACCCACTGCTGTGATTCTACAAGGTATCGACTTAAAGGGGCTTAATACAAATGCACACCACACATTTTAGAGTTTTATTTGAAAACATCTCCCTGTATCCTTCCTTTTTAAATTTGTTCACTTCTTTCTGTCGATCAGTTACATAGAATCTCACTGAAATCCACTCAAAATCACAGTTGTAACAATTTTACATAAGTTATTTTAAATAGATTTAGAACTATGATAACATGTAAACTATCAGGAAAAAGAACAATTAAATACATCAGTCAGATTTGAGCACCTATAGAAATGTCTAAGACAATTTTCTGTTCTTGCAGGGGCAGAAGAAGAGCTGTTCCACTGTTTCCAAGGAGGCCTTGAGGTGTACCACGTAGTTTAATCTGTGCAAACGTTGGATTATTAATCTACAATGGCATTACATGGGGACACTGCTGAAGGAGGAGTTAATGAAGAGTTTAATGAAATCATCAAATGGAGATCTGGTATGTTTTTCTAAAAAGTGGCTTCTCTTCTTGTGCACCCAGCATGGTTAACCTGTAAGCACATGTGCAAGTGCAAATTCTGACAGAGCTCCCAGGCCTCTTTAGGTACACATCACCTCACAGAATAAGGTTGCACTCTGTTGTACGTGCTCGAGGGTAGCGACCGAAAGGAAACCCTGACAGAGCCAGAAATCCTGTTGTGCATGGGTAACCTCAGTTCCCATGGAGGCAAGGAAAAAGGGACGGAGCCAAAGCGAGCAGCAAAACGCGTGAAGGGCACTGGAGACAGCTGACTGTCCAGAGTTCGCTGAGAGAATGAAAGAAAGCAACAAGAAAAGTTGACCAATGGCAGCAGAGAACAGTGTTGAAAAGAATGCAGTGATGGGTTTAAAGAGTCACACCCAGTGATCTCTTTCACTGTCAATGTTTTCATTCCATAGGTTAATCTTTTGTAGACACCTCTCTCAATGAAAGAGAAAAGGAGACAATGCACAAACAAGTTGTTTAGGTGGGAGGAGTGCTTGAGCTGAACAGGTTAGGTAATTTTAGATAACTTAGAGGAATTCCCTGGTGATAAATTATGTGTCTTTCAAAGATGGAATATCTTGTGTTTTTGATAAATAACAAAAAGGATTGTGCAAGATAAGTGATTGAGAAGCACCCATTTTTTTTGCACAGAACTTGTCTAGCATTCATAAAAATGCATCCATTTAAAACATGTATACCAAACCCAGGTATTTGCTAGGTATTTGATGTCTTCTGTTTCTGCTAATATAGATGATGTTCACACACCATGGAAAAAATTGTATTTCAGGCAAATAAAGTTGCTCAAGGTAGATGCAGAAACTTGAAATTGTTTTTCCAAGCTGCATTAAGCCAATTCATATAAAGTTTAGAGATTGAACTTTGCGGTTGGGCTCCATTACTATTAGTACTGTTCCATCGTGGCAAAAAGGTCATGGGTTTGAATTGAGTTCGAGTTTGTATGTTCTCCATGTGCATACGTGGGTTTTCTCGAGGTACTCCAGCTTCCTCTCACTGTCCCAAAACATGCATGTTAAGTTACTTGATGGCTCTAAATTGCCTTGAAGTCTGAATTGGTGGTTGTTTGTCTGTGATGGACTGGTGACCTGTCCAGCCTATGAACAGCCTTTCATCCATTGACTGCTGGAGTTGGTCTCCAGTCCAGTGACTCTGGAAGGCTTAAACTGGATGAAACTTTTCTCTTGGTAAATAGTAGATGTTAAACCAGATGAAACTCAGGATTAATTTTTAGATTATACTTAAGGCTGGGTGCCCATGTTGTGATTTTTGCAAGAAAGGAGTTCTCTGTCCACAGTCCAGACATCATTTGTTCATCTGCATGGATTGTGAAGGAAGTAATGACATCTGTTGTCACATTTTTAATTGCTTTAATATGTTTTCATATATTTTTTATTTTTGGTAGGCAAAGTCATGGGGTTCAAGGTCTGCCAAAGGTTTAAAAGGTTAAGGTGTCATAATTACAGAAATTATTTATTATGCTGTTCTTCTGATTGAAAGTCCATTTGATATGCCAGAGACATTTCTGGAATGACCAATGTTTTATCTGGCTGAGTGGAGCATATAGTAGTTCAGCATGGCCCTGCTTCCACTTGCTGCTGTGCACTGCTGGTCAGCTGCCGCGATCATGATGTGGAAACTAAAGGAGGACCACCCATTTCTGTTGGGAAGCAATGAGCAACATTTCTGTCACTGCAGTCCCTAGCCAAGCAGATAGCCAGACTTGCTAATAACAGGCTTGTTTCCTAGTGTTACTTTAAGGAACAGAATGAGAAAAAGCTGTAATATTCTGTGCAAATTGTGGTAGTTAGGCTTACCATATCATGACAATATCATACTAGCCCATGCCTAGCTGTAAGTAGCCCCAGAAGGAACTTTGAAAGGCTTGAGCAACAACCCACCTGTGGAAAAGACTTGCTAGAATCAATGGTTACAATTGGGTTTGGCCAAGAAAACAGATTTTTTTTTTGTTTTGTTTTTTACAGGTGCCACTTTTCCCACTGTTTGTTGAAAATATGATGTTCTAGTCAAACAGCTGAAAGTAATTAAATATATTTATGACACATCTTTTAGTTTTATCTGTTTTTTATTTAAAAAAACAAAACAAAAAAAAAACAAGACAAATTGAATTGACAAGTAGGATGTGTTTTGGACATGTCCCACCAGTAAGAGGCCTCGGTTCAGACTTGATGCTAGCTGGAGAGAATCTGTCTCACGGCTGGCTTGGGAATGAGTCAGACACCCCTGAATGAGCTAAAAGAGCGGGCTGCCATACAGTGGGGGTCTAGGGATCTCTGTTGAGGCTGTCGACCCTACAACGGATTCTGGATAAGTGACAGAAGAGGGATGGATAGTTAAGTGGATAGAGTGATGTGTTGACACCAATAAATCATTACAGATAGCTCAAACTGTCAGGGTTATATAATAGTTATGACAGGCTGATCCTGTACACTGCTGAACGATCACCAGAACTGAGAAAACACAAAGTAGCAGGTATAAGAAAATCTGTAGCTATGTGAAAATTTTCTGTCTTTTGCAGACTAGAGCTCTTTACCAAACATTTCCTATGTTATGTCTGTTCATTGAATGTACCATATCATTATTAGGTCAGCTTGATTTTGTTAGCCGTAATGTTAGGCTTTCTCCCTGAAGCATTTATTCTAGTTTAAAGCAAAATTATAGCTTGTGCTTGTTGCAATGTCCTGGAATCCAACCCCCCTGCTAGTTGCACTTTGCTGTCTCTCTCAACCATCAAACATGCTGGGGGAGAAGAAGAAGAAGAAGAAAAAAGTCCATGTGCCAGCTTTCCTCACCCGCCCAGCCTTGGTGTGCTGTCAGATTCCGTGCCAGGAATTCCACTGAGCCGGTACTCCCAGAAGAGTTTGTAATTTACAGCTCTAGTCTTCAGACCACAAGGCTTTTCTTACTACATTTCAGGTCACCATAGTAACTAAAAAAGTATAGTTAAACATTTAGAACATACCATTGGTGTGGTACTCTAGGGTTATGTGAAAGAATACTTGTTCGAGGTTTCACCTTCCAGCAGTACTATTATTCTAAACATCCGGCCAGAACTGCAGTGGAATGGTTTTGATCATGGGTGTCCAGAGTGTGGTCCTGGGGCCATTTGTAGCCCTTCGGATGGTTTTCTGCGACCCCCGACCTCAATTCAGGAATAGTCTAAGCCTGGCCCTTTAGCACAGGCCTTTGATGGAGTTTGACACAGTTTGTATTTTTCTGGGGGAAGATTTACACTGAGACTTTAAAATTTTCTTAAACTGAAAAATGTTAGGTGGAACAAAAACTTTTTGCCATATTTTTTCTTATTTTGCTTTCATTTGAAATTAATGAAAAGTGTGACCATTAATATCCAGCAACATTTACTTAAATAAAGAGTTGAGCGCATCAATTCATGAAAGTTAAAACAAAACAAACTTCTCTTTTGAAGAAAGAGTCCCTCCCTAATTTCTTCTAGTTGATGAGAATATACACACAATTGTTTTTTATTTTAAAGAACGCAAACCTGTGACACCTTTTTCATGTTTTGGATCTAGAATGATTTTGAGGACAATTTTTCTATAAAAATCTGACTCTGTTATTTGGTTCATTTGGATATTGCATGCTTAACCTATTGCTGAACAGGTGAAAATAACAATGAAAAACACAAAATTAGTTTAGTATTTCCTCTAATGAAAAAAAAAAACAAAACAAAAAAAAAAACCCCAATGGCCCGCAAGTATTTTGAACATTGCAAGTTTGTCCCTCATGGCCAGAAGTTTGGACACCTTTGGTTTAGATTTAAGCATATTCAAGTGTTAGACTGGTCCAGTTAATACCCAGAGCTAAATCCTCTTGAGAATCTGTGTCAAGACCTGAAAATAGATATTCACAGATGTTCTTCATACAATTTCGAGTTGCCCAATAAATCAAATTGCAGTTATCATTGCAATTTAAGTGTTTGCAATATAATCACAAAAGGATGCAACATTTGGTTGTATATTATATTTGAGATGCTATGCATTTCCACTGCATACTAATAACATATTTGTTCAGTTGGATGTCTGCTAACGACCCTTTATGAACAAAAGTATATTTGTTGCTACTGAGATGCACAGAAAATGGTAGAAAAATTCTGCTAATGGAAAAGAAAAGAGAGAGGTTCATTGTAATCAATATGGTCATTAACAACATTAAGCAATAATGTTGCAATTACATGTTTTCCTGATAATGTGCAGCCACATTCCAGAGCTTGAGCCATTTTACAAAGAATAGATATGAATTTTTACCTGCATATGTGGAAGGCCAGTAGTTCTTTAATGTATTCTATATCTAAATGAAGTTGGGTTGTGGCTGCCGTGAAGTCATAAATGCAGATAAGGAGCTCCTTTGTTAGAAGATGTGTAGGCTGTGTGGAGTTGAAACTTGAGCTGTAAAAAGTGAGTGGGTGATGCTTGGTGGGCAGGTGAAGGGATATCTTCACAGCTGGAATAACAGCCATTAGTACTCTTAAAAAAAATAAGTTTGAAAGGTTGCTGCCAACTATTTTTAAGAAATGCTAAATTATGCCTGAAAATGTGTCTCTTGAAGTGGTTTGTGTCTTTCAGCATGTCAGTTTGAGAAAAAAAAAATTACCTGCTACAGCTGTCATTTGTTGGATGCATTGTAATTCTGTCTTATTTCTGCTCCTCCACATAAAATAACGGCAGTAACGAGAAACAAACATTCACTTTGTGATAGAGTGAAACCTAGATTGTCTTGTGCAGCACGTGTTGGGCATTTTATCTGTGGGGGCTTTGTCCTTCAGTGTTTGTCACGCTTGGTGTTCCTTGTGATAAATGTAGCTGGATCCTATCTAGTTCGACCTTACTTTCAGCCAATCAGCAGCTGACCTACATGTAGCTTCATCTCTGAAATCTACAGACCATTGGCTTCTTGGAAGGACTGGACGACAAGCTTCAGATTTCCTTGCAAGCTCTCCTCTTTTTTGCCAATTTGGCTGATTTTTACTTAAATTTCATTTAAAAAAAACCAAAATACTAAGAGGTGTTGTAGAGTGTTTTTGTAACTGTATTTGAATTTTGTTGAATATTGGTAACAGATTAAACTATGAAACTATGATGACTTGCAGTTATTCCTTTTTTGCTAGTTCATACAAGCAAAAAAATAATTTTTGCTTGTATGAACTAAGAAAAGCCTGTGAGCCCCACATCTAAATTGAACCTAAATAATCACACAAACTCTGTGAATGTCATTTATTTGTTTGGTTTCTGGACTGTAGACCCTCCTTGTTTCACTTCATGTGCAGATTTATCTTGGTTAACATTGTACAGAGTGGTTTGCCATAAGTCAAAGCGCTAAGGATGCTTACATGCACTATTTCACTAAGTTCTGCTTGGATTATCTTGTAAACCCTTGAAGGTCTACCTGTTCTGTTCATGTATTTCCCACCTCCCTCCTCATTCCAGAGTGCAGACAAATGTAAAATGGCGACTATCACCCTCTGTGACAGAAATTCTTGTTTAGCAAACTTTACATTATTTTTAACATGTATCTAATCCTTTTTATTTTGCAAACTCTTGTCTGTCACCTGGATTTTTTTTCTTGTCTTCTTGTGTTGTAGCTTTTCTTAATTTGCTCATCATTCTCTCCAATAGGTTGTTTTCAATGTCTTGTGTTATGAGGATTATAATGTACGTCCCAAGCTGATAACTTAAGATAAACACATACAGAGCTATGAAAACTATTTGCCCCCTTACAGATTCCCTCTGATTTTATTTTTTTGTCACACTTAAATGTTTTAGGAGAACCTGTGTAAATATAAAAACAGTCTTCAAATGATTTTATTAAGGGAAAAAAAGCTATCCAAACCAAACTTGCTGTATATGATAATATTACCCCACCCCCTAGTTATGTCATGAAGTAACTGTAGTTAACAATGCTTTTGGAAAGCTCAGTTTAATTTAGTTTGCCATACCGAGGACTTATCACTGCCAGACCTATAGAATCAGGAAATCACTGAAATGGAACCAGTGTGATAGGATGAAGTAGGTGAAAATGCAACACCTCACGATCCGATTGTAAAGACATTCAAAAACAGATGAGAGGCAAAGTTATTGACATCTTTCAGTCTGGAACGGGTTAAAAGTCATTTCTAAGGTTTTGGGACAACAAAGAATCAATGAGAATCCATCTCCACCATCTGAGAAGGCTTGGAACAGTGGTGAACCTTCACAGGAGGGGAGGCCCACCAAAATTACTCCAAGAACACATGATTTATCCAAGAGGTCAGAAAGGAACCCAGAAAAACATCTAAAGCACTGCAGGTCTAACCTTCCTCAGTTAACTTCATTCAACAATAAGAAAAGACTGAGCAAAAAACATCTTGGTAATCCTGTAAAGGGTTTTGATAAAATATTTCTATTGACTGATGAGACAAAAGTGGAAATCTTTGGATGATATGTGTCCTGTTACATCTGGTGTGAAATAAAGGTTTTTGAGAACAGGCTATCATACTGGCAGTCAAACATGGTGGTGGTACTAGGATAACCTGGGACTGCTTTGCTGCTTCAGGATCTGGGACAACTTGCTGTAATTGGTGGAGCCATGAATTTACTAGAAAATCTTGATAGAGAACGTCCACCATCGTTTGACCATGAGCTCAAGCACTCTTGGGTCATGCAGCAGGATAATGATCCTAGGCTTCCCAGCCCACCTCTAAATCGCTCAGGAAATTAAAAACAAAGGAGAGGTTTTGGAGTCTAGTCAAAGTCCAGACCTAAAACCAATTAAGACTTTAGCAGGACTTTAAATAGGCTGCCTGGTCTCATCATCCCCAGCTGAGTTCCAGACAGGAGTATTTGGTTCAACATTATTTTTGGGTGTGGACTGTGCTGTTGTGTCTCTGAGAGCAAGAATGTGAGTGTTGACCAAACTGAGGGTGTGATATGTCACCATACGAGCTCTGTAACTTGTCACCGTTCCCTAATGCTAGCCCTGGCCTCTTGCCGCAGGGCGTGCAGAGAACATTTTTCATCAGCTGTGTGAGTTGGTGTGGAAGAGGGTTGAATTTCTTGCTGAGAAATAATTATTTTCAGCAGTTAAACTATTAGGATTACAGATTAATGTTGTCATTGTTATGCCATGGGGGGGAAAAAAAACAGTCTTAAAGAGCACTGTCATCTCATGAAAAGTCCAACTAAATCATCTTTTATCAATCTAATGTGTGTGTTTTTTAATTCTTTCACCCTCTTGCTTACTTTCACTTGCTTTTACGGGTCAATGAGAGTTTTCCACTTTGAGAAATAAGTAAGCACACAGCTGGATGTTTCTATATATAAGTACAGAGGCCTCTGTGTTTGCTTTGGTCTCCAGGATTGTTGCTGGATTTGGCTGCCTGGGAAGGGGGAGTGACTCGAGCTAGCGCTGCAAAAATCCTGGCTGGAGATTTGGGAATGGAGGCTGAGGCCAAAACATCTCCCCTGGGTGTGGTTGTGTGTGGGACTCTGCCTCTTTGGGCCATGTGCAAGCTCCATACTGACTGTTCTCCACCCTGCACACATGACATTTAGAGTCTTCAGAAGAAGGGTGGAAACAGCGCTGATGATCCATCTAAAACTGACTTTAGCCACATACTGACAAATGTTCCCTCCTCCTTATGTGTCATCTTTTCCTGCAACTTTTGGATACATCCTGTGTGCAATTTTCCTGAATAATTTTTTCTTCCATATTAAAAAAAAAACAAAACAAAAAAAAAAAACTGCCTGACTCAAACGACTGAATTACCTTCTCAGTCTATAATCAGTTTCTTCTGAAAGCAAGTTTTATCATTCGAATGGGAGAGCTCTGATATGACAAACTATTGCATCCCTTTGTACTTAAACTAGGACAAATAAGTTTGTCATTTTAGTTAAATATTTTCATGAATTACTAAAATAAGTAAATCTAATCTCATTCATAATATAATTAAATTCTACTTTATTATTTTAAAACTCTTTCTCTTTCTTTCTTTTGGTTCTGACCCTGGTTGAATTGATTATTTTGAAAGATGACTAATTATGGCCCATAATTTTCTGTCATCTAGTTAAAAGCACTTTAAACAGTAGGAACAGCACAATGGGACAGTAAAACTGTTTTTAAAACCTTGGTGTACACTGATATCAGTAACCAGCCAATCCCTACTTCACAGTGTTATCTGAAAGAGGAAACCCACCCACCCACCCACCCAGCAGCTCAAAGGGAGATTAAACTGCATTTTGCTGAACAAGAAAGGAGTCAGAATACTTTGCAAGTTTCCTTTCGACATGAATAGTTTAGTGCAAATGAAATGCATTAACTGTTACTTGCATAAAGTGTGTCACTGTTTGCATTAAACATTTGCAAAAAAGAGAGACTAAAAATGAACACTGTAGTTTGTAACAGAATAGAAACATCAGGTTAAGCAGTTTTCAGCAACTGTTGCCAACATTCATGATGCCCATTGCCATCAAGAGTTTCTACTTTGAACCTTTTTATGTATGTTAAATTGTTTTTTTTAAGTTTCCTCTGTGATTCTAGACAAATGAGGATATGGGTGGAGCAGCTTTCCTCTTTATCACTTATCAGTTTTGGGCATTGAGCCAAATGAGTAGCTAACTGCTGGACCTTGTGGTTTTTTTGGAGTTGATTTAAAAGAAATTTTGTGATTTTCAGATGTTCATTTAGGTCACAGTTAGATGCTTTTCATTCAATAGTCAAGTGTTAGGGTTATTTTGGTAACATTTCTTTAAGATTGTATTGATTTAAATTTGCAAGCAGGGTGCTGTTAAATTACTTCTGTAATTTTGTTGCTCAACATTAAGTATAAAATCAGTTCATAATGTTTTTTTGAAAAGTCAAAATTAATAGGTTAATCTTGTCCTATTTTTTTTTTTTTAAAGTAATGGGACTTGAATTTAAGAAGTAATCACTAACACATGATGCATGTTGTTGGTGATATGTTTTATGTTTGTGTTTAGGTCAGGTAAACTTTATTAACCCCTTTAAAGAGCAATTTATTCACAGCCAACCAGTCCATGTACAGTCTAGGAAGGGATAAACAGAAAAACATTATATACATGCAATAAAAATAACAATAATGTGCCAGCAGCAGCAAAAACCAAACTCACAGTATTGTGTTGTGCCAAACGCACATTTGTTGAAAAAACAAAAAAACAAACAAACAAACAAACAAACAAACAAAAAAACATAAAACAATACAAACAGAAGTAAATACAATAAAAGAACTGCTGCAGAGTTATTTCAGACCAGATTTTAAAAGTCTAATCACAGATGCAGTAAAAAAATTTAGAAGAATGCTTTGTTTTTGTCAGGGGCATAAAATACCTGGAGACATCAGAATAAAGAACGAAAAAAAAAATCTTTCTTTTTGATTTAATGATGTATTCAACCTTCATCCTGACTTTGGCATAGTGAGGACACATTCCTGTGCTTGGCATTATGTGGTTACAAGTGTTGTTTGAGCCTAATGGAAAGCTTATTTAACCAACAAGTAAGGAAAAATAAGAACTGTGAAGAAAAGAGCAATAAAAGACAGTTAAAATCTCATTGACACCAAAGGACCTTAACCTCCGCAATAAATAAATCATCTTTAGACTCTGACTCTTTTCTTTATGGATTTATTCTTGAGCATTTTGATGAAAGATGCTGTTAGGGTTGTGCAGAGAAGAATGCAACATCTAAAGGCTCCTTTGAGTTATTGATTCCTTCACTGTCTGCCAACTCTAACCTCACCCAAAGCATCTCAACTTTCTGAGAAGTAACCAGACCAGATGCTTTGAATCTCAGGGATGGGAAGAACCTTTAATTCAGTGAGACTCTGGAAATGAGTTGTTTCTCCCTCCCTTCTCTCGCTTAAATAAAACAAACAATCTCTCTCCATGTCTGTCCTGCGTTTCACCCCCCCCTTCCATTTTCACCCTCTTTGCGTGGGAGTAGAACTGTTTGTCCTGTTGCTCCTCATTGACTGAAAACCTCAATGGGCAAATGGTGTCCTGCTCTGCTGCAGCAGCTCATAGGCTGGCTCTGAGTGTCAAAAGTTAGGTCATGGCTGTGACTATTTGATGCAGTACTTCTGTAATAACTACTATTTTTTTGGCATGTTGCAAGTTTCACTGTCATGTCAACCGTAGCTATAAAGGTTGTTGCTGCCATGCACTGTCGTCATATTTATCTGCTTTTATGGGAGTTCGAGAGCGTTTTCATTTTATTTAGTTTTTACAGATTAGACTGACAGGTTTCCATCTTTTTCTTGTCCCCTTGCTTATTAAATACGTCTGTCATTTTAGGAAAATAAATGTGTTGTTAAATCAGGCCAGTCTGCCCAGTACCCAGTCTAACCCACCCAGTGTACTTGATGCATTTCTCTCTCACCTCTACTTCCTCTTTGTTTTTTTTACTTGCCTCTCTCACCCTCCCACTACCACCACCTTGTCTTCCTGTTCCGGATTAGTTGTTGTCATTTCTTTCTTTTGGTCTTTATGCTCTCCATTCTTTTAATGTAAAGATAAACTCACTTTTCATCATGAATCTAAGTAGGTGGATGTCATGGAGAAAGCGTAACGTTTTCAGAAAGAAGGGAAAGCATGAATATAGCCTCGGCCTAGGTAAGGTTATTTTCATACTGTTGTTTGATTGTGCCGCTTTTTCATAGTTTCATTGCTGAAAATCTTCTTGGGCTTCTTTGGGCATCCTTTCCTGAATCTTAAGCATTTCTGTGTACATTCTCTCTGCCTATAGCCAGTCAAACATAATGCAACAAATATTTTTGATAAGTTTAGGGTTACAGAGAGCGAGCCTTTGCTTTATGTCAAACACATAGAAAATAGGCTGCCATTCTGATTCAGATTTAAACTAGCAGTCCCTGCAAAGGCAGAAATGTAATGAAGAATTAAATAAATAGGAAATCAGATGCTGAATCAGTTTTTGTTACAGTTTTTACCAAATAATTTTGTTGCTGGTTTCAGAATCATCTAATTTTGTAAAGTTCTGACCTGCTGATTCCAATTTGAAACTTTTTTTTTTTTTTTTTTTTAGCATTCATGCCGTGACTGGTCACTAGTTACGAAGCAGAAGGAATGCCATACCATATATGTGTTAGAAGACTTACTGTAAAACAGGGTTTTACTGTCTTAAAACTGAGTAAATTAAAGCAAAAATGATTATGGTGTTGACATTTTAAAATGTCCTTAGCATTTTATATTGGCATTACCTAAAGGTTGTTGTGTATGTATACCAAAGAGAATATAGATCTTTACCTTAAATTTTTCCCAGAAAGCTTTGGTGTATCCATCATTCATACATTCTCCTTCTGTTTGCTGATTGGCCCGGTTGAAATTCTACTGGAGGAATCCAAGTCAGTTGGAGAAACCCCAGACTGAGCTGTGAAACGAGATTAGAATCAAGTGGAAGGCAATGGCCAGACTAACTCCAAACATGTTCCAACATGTTGTGTAAAGAGTTTTCTTTTGAGATGCTTTTTGCATCTCTGTGCTTTCTCTGAATGTATTTTAAGTGCCTCAGTATAGCGTTTTCACAGATGTTTTAGTTTCCACCTGTAACTGATCAGAACTGATCAAGTGGAAAAATCTAATTTCAGTCACCAGCAAAATTTCTTTGTAAATCTCAATTTTTAGGTTCCCCTGTTGGTCATCTCCTTGATATTCATGTTAATTTTAAGTCTAGACAGCCAAGACTGCTTTAGAGCGGCAAGAATGCCAACACTTTTTTAAAAAAAATTACACTGAGCTTTTTCATTATAACCACCATCTATACGAGTGTCATATCATGGTTGTACATCGAAACATTAATTTTAAATGTTATGGTAAAGTTGGACATATTTTGTTTCAGCCTATCAGGTGAGCAAGTTTTTGTCAAAAGCAAATCAGAAAGTTAACTCTTCCACTATCATTTGAGATTGCTTACCCATCTCTGGGTGAGAGACCCTCCTTTGTCTTTCGTCTTTAGCTTGTGACAACAGCAAATGCCATGATTCTGCCAGAGTGCTTTATCTGTGCACATCCTCTTTTTATCTGTAGTATACAACTCCCCACACTTGGCTTGCTCTGTCCTGCTCAGCCCTGATTCCCTTTTCCCTTTCATGGACAGTGTCCCTCTTTCTCTCCCTTCCCTCCCTTCTTGTTCTCTTTTTGCTGCTGCTGCATTCTTCTTTACTTCTTTAACCGGTCAAAGAGTGACTGATGCAGATGAGACTGGAGGAAAAGGCGGCAGGAGTATCTAACTCTTTCACACTAATATTCTTGGTCTATCTAGGGTTGTACTTTTTTTGGTTTTCACCGCTTCCTCTGCTTCAGCACTGTTGTGACTTATGGGCAAAGATGGCAGAGGTTGGGCTCAGACTCAGAGGTAGGAACTTTTGACAGTTTTGGTGACAGCCAGTTGTTTCACATGCGTAATAGATTTAAACTGCAGATATTGGTGACCAAATGCACCCTTGTGATGCTTGTGAGCTGATCAAAGCATTTGCAAGCTTTTGAATAGTTGAATGAAGTGGTTAACTGCAGTCAATACAAACATTTTAAAAGGTTTGGATTTGCAGAATATTTTCAAAGAATCTTTCTGTATATGCCATTTTGTTTTTATATGAGAACTTTTTAAAAAAGACAAATCTTTTAAGGTGCCATTTAATTTCATTCTTCAACGACAGTTTTTCATTTGCTTCTTGAAAGGCAAAAAGTATAAACAACTCCTAAGGTTTCTTAATTGCTTAAATCAGTACGTTGGAATCATGGACACTGACAATTTCTTATCCTTTCTTTCAACGACTCCATCAGTGGTTTATAGTTTGCTTGTTATGTTTTCCAGAGTTACTCAGCTGGTACACAACTTTCAAGTGTGCTCCAGGAGCATCGAATTCGAAGCTTACTATTTTCACTTACCGCTAATAACAGCATTTCATGCACCTACACGGACCACAGGGGTGTTTTGAAGATCGTAAATAGGGATACGTTTAATCTCTCCGGACGTTCAGTGTGTTTTCCCTACAAATTCCTGGATCACCGTGAGAGAAGAGTGTCAACAAGGCTGCGCTGACTGGGGCATGCTTAGACAAGTGACCACTGAGGGGAGGAGGAAGGCATGCATGGGAAATTATAGGAATTCTGTGCATTCCTATAAACCTACAGAGTAAGAATAATTCATATCTGAGCCAACACACTTCAAATATGTTGGAGTTGTTCATGATATTAGCTAATTGCACTTAGTGTTTATATGTGGGGAGCTCACCATGTTAGAATGTGTTAAAGTCCCAAATTCAGAGTAGCATTTCAGAACCTGCTTTGGATTGTCTTTTACATAGAGTACTTATGTGCTTTGTTCTTTAGGTGTCCATGCACTGCATGGAAACTTTTTCCAAGAGCATTTACCACCATATCATAATGCTAGAAAATCCATAACTAACAATTGACATTTCCATTTTTTTTTAAAGCAGACATTTTAATTTAAACTCTGTAATCTGACCCAGTGGGACTATAGAGGGAAGTCTGCATAAAACATAGTCAGCACTACCATATAAGGAGTGATGACGTATTATCTGGAACTCCAGACTACACCAGTATTATTGTAAACAGAAAGCAGATTTTTTTGCCCATATAAAAAGGCCTTATTAAAGCTAATACACTAAATACAGTATCTGTCTATTGGTAGCACAAAAGTACGAGATAAGATGTTTGTATAGATAGGCTAAGAAAGTGGATTTCACCTGATGGATCGAAATTTTTTTCTTTGTTTAAAATGCTGCTTGCCACTGGATTATTGTTTTCTGCTGTCTGTGCACCAGTATTTTAGCCTAACTTTCATCGACCACATGTAGCACTAGCTTGAAT
Organism: Anableps anableps; assembly: GCA_014839685.1. Lineage (NCBI taxonomy): Eukaryota > Metazoa > Chordata > Actinopteri > Cyprinodontiformes > Anablepidae > Anableps > Anableps anableps. The sequence continues at coordinate 18,517,902 of CM026086.1, read as the reverse complement.
TTACTTTTTAAGGCAAAGTGACATGCTGTCGTGCAGTTAAGTCATCACTATCAAAACTCGGACGGATTGTGTACAGAAAACGGAACCTTTTGCCTGCTTCCATTCACTGTTGCATTGTTTTACACAACCACTACATGGCTTGGTGACAAAGTTTTGTGGTCACACAGATGGAAGAAAATTAAGTTCTGATGCTCACAAATGCCAATCACAGTAATAGGTCTAGTCAGAACCAGAGCAAAAAATTACATTTACTTCACTGTCTGAATTTCAGTTTTCTGCATTATAAGTTTTGTCAAATACAGTCATCCAGTTAGCATTTGCATCCCTGAGTAGGCTACCAGTATGTTGGGTATCTGAACTACTGTTGTCAGAAACATTTCTCCTGAATTCCTGCTGCTCATGGGACAAATTGTTGTATAAGTCATATTGGCTTACTTTGGACCCGGATACCTTACCAACACTGCTTCTTTCTCAGGTGGCCGTCATTATGCATTTTGGTGTTCTGCACATATCTTTTCTCTTTGGCAAATTTTGGCTGCCCTGTATGTAGTTTCATTGTGTTACCCTGTTTAACATGTTTCTTTATTTTTAATTTGAAAGTAAATGTACTGCTGTGACCCCAAACACAGTTGAAAAGGATGTCAAATTCATTGCTGAATGAGAAATGAAAGTGCAGAGATACTGTTTTTCTTATTTTCAACCATTCTTTTCTTCATCCGCCCATCAGTTTTTAAGATTGTTGGCTTCTTGTGCCCAGTCAGTGGCTACATACATTTTCTCACTATATCTTGAGCAAAATAAACAAACAAAAAAACAGTTTGACTATCAGAAAAAAAAAAAAATAATAATGCTTGTAATTGGTGCATCGAACCCTTAAATATTCCTTCTTGTTTATGTAATGAGGTCTCATGTTTACCTTGTGAGCATGTCTTGGAAGCCCTGATGGGTTATTTGAATTTTCACCTCACTGCCCCCACTTCTCCCTGTTTTTTGGTCCTAGGCTCTCCACCGGTTGGGAGGAGTTAAAATAAGGCTGTATTTTTATAAGCCAGCTGTGTATTCTCGGTTGGTAACTTTAAGAAACATTTATCTCTGTTCTGTTTTGCTGTCAATATTTTGACCTCCTGGTTTGGAAGTAGAGACCAACAATTTGTAAATTGGAAAATGTCAGCAATTTTAAATTATGCATTTTATTACTTAATGTGAAAAAACAAAATGATTTAACTTAGAATAGAGGTGCTGATTCTGAGTATTTGCACATTAGTACAGTATATTAAGAACATGCTTGGATTTTTTGTGATTTCTCTTCATAATATAATCCCCTCCTACCTCATTATAGTGTTTGCCACACATAGCTCTGTTAAATGTGCAAAGTCCTGATCACCCAAACCTGATGTGTTTGCATAAATCCGTTATCTGAAACATGCTGTTGGACAACAGAGGTTGAATATTTGATCTGCAAACATGTGGCCCTTTCCTCAGTGTGCTTGTGCAGTCTGTTTATTTCGCCTTATTGGGCTGATATTATATCGCAATCATATGACCAAGTGACCTATAAAGGCTGTGCTTTTTTTTTTTTCCAAGGAAAGTTTGACAGCTCAGTTAAAGTGTTGCTAGTAGCAAAGAACTCAACAGCAAAAAAGACCAAATTTAAAGGGTCAACATGCAAATCTTTAAATGGATTATCTGAATAGAAAAGGGTACAGCTTAAATGATTTTCTCTGTGACAACATGCATGAAAAGGGGGAATCTTCTGCAAAAGAGTTTGCATTTTGTTGCAGCTATTGCTTCTGTTTGTATATACCATGCATTAAATGTAAACCATCAGGAGATTTAACATGTAATAACCTGGAGTTTATTGCATGGAATAACACCTGATGGTAAATCATAAAAGTCAATCTTCATAAATTTTAATATTAATTTAATGATTTTAATCTATTTCAATTTATTTAACAGTATCAGATTGAATATTTTTTTTCTGTGAATTTCAGTTTACTTTTACCATGGACATCATGTGTGCTCTGTTGGAAAAAGTATTGTATTGAAGTAAATGTTTTAGCTATAGATTATAAGTGCTGTCCTGTCTTTCAAAAGGATTAAATCATCTATGATGATAAAACTTAAATGGACATTACCTCGGTCTTATAAAAACTGTTGTTACTGCACCAGAGTTGCAGGTGGTGTGTTTTAGATAACAACACCCATTAAATGTAGGCTTTAGGTATGTCTTCTATCCTTAGCTTGCTAGGGATTTTCCTAAGAATGTGTTATGTAATTTTGTTATTTAACCTTTTATGGTTGAACCTTTTACAGCTGATCTAGCTTCACATGTTCCCTCCAGTTTTGTGCACACGTATATTCTGTAGTTACTACAGAGATGTACCTGCCCTTGCTCATTAGTGTGTTAATGGTTTCTACGAGTATTGCAATTGTGCATGGACTCCAGTTTGTAAAGGGGATAAATTACATGACTTCTTTTTTCTTTCTTGTTCTTCCAAACACACAAGCACAACCTTGCCACTACTTTGATCTGCAGTTGGACATTCCTGTGCCCTGGCGAGAAGGTGAAGCAGACAGATTGTGGGGGTGCTGTTCATGAATCATGTTTATTGTCTTGCCAAGATAGCAAGGTACAGAGCCAAGGAGATCTGAGTCTGCAGGGACCCTCTCTTCAGAAACCTCAGAGGCCTGATTAGGATGCTGATAAAGTTTTAAGAACAGGAGACTCCATATAGAGCCTCTAGAAAAGGAGAATTGATATTGTCTTGACAGCATACCTGTCACATTTCTCCTCCTCCGTATGTATAGTTTTTGTTTTTTGTCAGCATTTTCTGGATCTGCGCTGGCTTTCTAAGTATTTTAAGTTGAGACTCATCAGGGATAATTTTGTGACCCATTTCTAGTTTTTATAAAGCTTTAACCTGCTAATTTATTATAAGAAGATATAAGAATAGCATTCAGAATAAGTTTTCATTGTAAAACATAGTTATACTATTACTTGAAAGCAAAGGTGAGTAATGGATACGGTGTTAACATTTCAAATTGGGTTTTGCTTGTGAGAACAGCTATTGGCGAGATCAGACTGGTTAGCATTGCTAAAAGAGCGGTCTGAGACTGTTTAAGTAGTGTATAAAGATCCTTAACTCTGAGATGTCCAAAAGCCTGCCAGCATTTCCAAGTGTTTCATATCAGAGGTTGAAATAGCAAAAGGATAAAACGGGGCAACTTACTGTACTCCTTTGAGCCTTCCTGTTTTCAAGTTTATGTATTGCTCTCTCGTAGCATGAATAAACTGCAGATATGTCCACATGTCGTTTCCTTTTTAAATAGCTTTTAAACATTTCTGTGTTTCCTCTGGCTTTGTTTTTAGTCACTTGAAAATAGCTAACTTTCAGTCTTCCTCCCTTAGTAAGTACTTTCTAATAGTAAAGTGTTGTTAGTGCCGTCTGATAGTGCCTCAATATGGAGCATTCACAGATTGGTAAAAAGATTGAATTTTTTTTGGTTTCTGAATGCTGGTCAAGCTGAAAAGTGTCCGATTCTGTTCACCATCCAATTCTTCAGTTCATCTCTAATTTGAACTCTGATAGTTTCTCCTTTTTCTTGTTTTCTGGCTTTTTCATTTCTCCTCCACCCCACTATATTTTTTGCTGGCATTCGTCACAACATCCCGAACAGTTTCACTTATCTAGCTGTAACATCACTGCTTTTTCTTTTGCAAAGACAACATTTTTAGGCTTTATTGTTTATTTACTACTACTACTTTAAAACCACTACTGCTACTTTAAAAGATTACAAACACTGGACAACCTACAAAGTATTATTGATGTATGATTTTGTGACCTGTTCTAATTCTCTTTGCTGCGGTAATTAAACATATCTGCCCTACTTAATTCTTATCTGCGGCATTGCTCACTGCTGCACGCTTACAAAACCATAACTGCTGATACCACATAAGATGCACACATAGTCAAGGTTAAACTGAAACAATAGGATGGCACCCCTTAGTGATGGTTAAGAAAAAGGCATAGAAAAAAAGCAGGACTCATGCTCCATTCTTTGCTCCTCTCGCTTCTTCCTTAACATGGGCTGAGGAGGGCCGGTACCAAAGGTGATTGTCACTCTGTGTCTGTTCCATCTGTATACTCTGTACAGTGATCATTTTTTGACATTAAATCTTGATTTTATATTTAACCAATTCTCATTATTTCACAGGGTAAATACTTTGCTGATTTTATTGGTTGGGTCTCGGAACTAGAGAGAAACGAACCCGGTGGTGCATGGAAGGGGAAAGAGGGGGAACCCCCTTAATATAACTGAAGTGTTAACCATCTTAGACATTTAGTGGCTCCTGTTTTTTCTCACTTATCCTGTTGTTCAGTCTATTGTCCTGGACATCACTAGAGAAAGGGAAGACACTTGTCCATTTGTGGGGGTGCAACTCTTTCAGTATCTAGACGTAGAGATGTATATCTTGAGTCAGAAACCAGCTGGTCCTTGACAAAATAAATCTCTTCCTGTTTCCTCACCTTGCTACCCATCTTATTCTGGCCTTGTCACCCGTTACATTCTTGTTTTCTTATCCTTCTCACCCAGCTGGTGGTTGCAAACACACACTTTAAACACCCTAAACAAAGGAGCTGGTCACTGCGAGCCCTGATGAGCTTGACCTTTAAACCTTCTTTTTCAGTTCATCCTGAGCTACAAGCCTCTAGTGAAAGTGTTTTCCTGAACATTGGCATCCTGGGAAAGTTCTGTGTTCATGTGGGGACACTGTGTTAAGCAAGAATTGTTCACCAGTGACGCACAATTGCTACCTCTGCAGCTAATACTTTGTACAACTCCTTTGACCAACAGGACAGTCCTGTTCTGTAGCATTTCTCAAGGTTGGAGCCAGGCAAATGCAAATAGTTTTATTAATGGTTAAAAGCAATTTACTAGTGAAGCTGGCAGCAAGAATGTGTTTACTAACATCACTAATTTTATTATTAATCTGTCGGTAGGTCATGAAATCTGAAAACAACAAACAAGTTAAGTAGACAAACCAAACCATCCTGATTATTCACAAACATCCAGCTAAAAGTTAGCTTCCTTTCTGCTGTTTGCTAAGCAGCTTATGGCAGCTGCTAGAAGTAGACTAGTTATCACTCAGACTTGACTGAACAGCAAAATAAATAGCTTTTTTTCTTTTACGCCCAATAAAAGAGCTGCATTTGAGGTGGCCTTTATCTGCAATTCAAGATGGCTGCCACAGAGGGCACCATCATGTCGACATTTGACTGGAGGGACTTAAATAAAACAATAAAACATCTTCCTAGTACACTGGTGTGCAATGGAGTGTTTTAAGCTAATTTTAAGACATTAAAGAACCACTGTGAAATATTTAAAGAACTTTTTTTTTTTTTTTTTTTTTTTTTTTTTTTTTTTTGTGGATTCAACACATCTCTACCTGGGATGTATGAGTAATGTCAGAGGCGCTGTAAATGACTGCACTGACTTTACTGATACACTTAACTGGTTCATCACTCCTGTACATTGGTCAAAGTTTGATCTCAGGAACAGTGTAAGAAAATAAGTGTGAAAGCTGTAACATAGACCCACTTCTTTGGGTAAAGAGTCCAAACACATGAGAGAGAAAATAAACATAGTATCTTTGTCACCTAATTGACTTTTCTGCTGTGTTTCCGAGCTGCTCTGATCCATTACATGAGCCAACCATTGCTTGGTCACATCAAAGCAACAGACCCTGAGCCCGAAACACAATGAGGCCTTATTGGAGAGCCACGTCTGAGAATAAAGGAGGAGCAGTGAAGGAGGGAATCAAGTGGGAAGAGAATGTAAAATATGTGTACAGTTGGATTCTGCTGGAACTGTATAAATGGGCAGGGGTGTGTGCACATGTACAAGTAGGTTTGGTGTGTCAGGCTTACTTCTGAGCTTGTGCACGCCTTGACATTTTAAGGCACATAGTCAAAATGTTCTTTTTCTAGCTTCATTTTGTTCCTGTAATTTTCTGATGTTTGTGCCACATTGATCTGGATGCTTTTAAGCCATAATTGCCTGCAGTTACAATTATCACTCACCAGTGTATCTGTGGAAGAGGGTGAGGTTGACCTGAAGTGAAGTTGGCTCCAAAAATAAATATGTAGAGTTAAAAAACGTCCTTAACTGTCTCTCATAAGACTGATTAAACCCTCTAACTGTCCTATAACTTTCCCCACAGATGAGCATGATGCTGTACAAAAGAAAACGTTCACCAAATGGATAAATGCGCAGTTCTCCAAGGTATGTGAAGCACTGGATACAAGAAATATTTTTATTGCTGCTTTTAAAACATAGTAGACAATGCACCTGTTTTCTCAAAACTTAGAAAAATTCTGTTTGCCTCATACTGCTGTGCTGTGACTATGTTTAGGCTAATTCAGCTCTAAAATCCGAACATTTTTCCTCTCTAATCTCTGGAGTGTAGTTCTGCCGTTCACAAGCTGGTAGACTGAATAGTTTAAATATTTGCAACAATTTTGTCACTGGTGGTGACAAAATTGGGAAAAACACATGATGTGGAAAAAACACAATTTTTGCTTTGTGGATGTCTCAGTTCATTAGTGTGTCCAACAACCGTTTTTCTTCTTGATGTGTCTGCTGTCCAGCTTTTAGATTTCAGCATAGTTATAAGTGGTATGGATCCACTCTGACTTGCCAGATTCTCCTCACTGACACTTGAAGCTCTGGCTCAGTTTGATCTGTTCCAGTAAACAAGCCACTTTACTTAATCATAATGTTTCAGTTCATTTCACTTGATACTTAGGGTAATTTACTAAATTATGCAAATTAATAAGCATAGATTTGTTCATGTCTCATGTAAGGTCTAATTTAATTATTGGTATTTTCTGTAGGTTTAACCTCTTAACTGTCACCTCTTATATGCATACATGTTATCCAGTGGGACAGTGTCCTGAAGGCAGTTAGTTAAACACTTTTCTATTATGAAACAGCATAAATATTATGACTCTAGGCGAACTAAGATTAATTAGAAGTAATTTCCTGCTGGAAGATATTATTTCTGTCTTCAGCTCACCTGTAAATCATAGTTTATACTAGCTTCTTTTTTTTTTTTTGCTTTTGTATTAATTCGTATTCAGGCCAAAACTAACCTGCCTGTTACTTTTTCTTTATCTTCTCAGACGGGAAAGACTGCCATCAAAGATTTGTTTTCTGACCTGAGGGATGGAAAGAAGCTATTGGACCTGTTGGAGGGTCTCACTGAAACTGTCCTGGTAGGTTTATGCACCCATATCTACATTTTTAAATATAAGAAATAGTGAAGTGGTTCACCACATCCGCTGTTTTGGTTCAGTTTTGTTTGGGTCAATTTTGGTATACCTTTTTTCTGTGTTTTCCAAGTTTTGTCAAACAACACCAAAATTTTATATATATATTTTTTTTGTTGTTGAAAGAATCTGGCAGTTTGGCTTTAGGCATGTAATTGTCTAGTTCGGTGGTTTCAACCCTGGTCCTCAGGACCCACTGTCCTGCATCTATTAGGTGTTACCCTGCCTCCACATCTGACTTAAATAAATGAGTGATTGCCAGGCTTCTGCAGCACTTAATGACATGCCGACAAAATAATGCATTCATTGATTCAGGTGTGCAGGGAAACCTTTATATACTGTTATACTTTATATACTATTTTTGTAGTAACATTGCTAATTTCAAAAAAGATGTAAATGTTTTTTCTTTCAGTTTTGTTCAGAACATTCACTATTACTATCTACATTTAATTTTTCCAAACATTGTGTCTCCTTGCCCGAAGAAAGCACCCTTTGGGCATTAATGTTAATCAACTCAAATATTTGTTTCTTGGTTATTTTTTAATTTAATGTATGTTACATTGTCTTATTCAGCAGTTAATTAAAATTTTGAATTTGGTGTCCAGTTTACCCTCTTAATGTTCTATATAACTAAACAAGTTAATGAATAGATAACAGTGATTAAAAGAACGGATGAAAATTTTCCTGTGTGCTATTTTTGCATTCATGCTTCTTGTAAAACTACAAAATGTGACTATTTTTATTCTATCCCTTATTCATCTCTGCCATCCGTCTTTGATTCCTTCAGCAGTGTATCACGTTTCTTGCACCTGCAGTCATGTTTAGTTCCAGCTGTCTCTTTGCCATATATGATGGCACACCAATATCCATTCTGTCTCTCTGATACTGGAATCCAAATGCTGTAATTGGGTGCTAATGAGTGGTAGAGGAATGTGAAGACTTAAAAGGGATTTACAGTTGGCTGCTGTTCATCCAGCCATTCTTTCCATAAGTTGGCCCGTGGACAATGCTGATAGAATAATGGGTGTGATGAATGTGCAGTGTAACACGCTACGCTGAGTGATGACATAGTTTTCCCTCCATGTAGCATTCCACTTCCTGTTGTTTTATTTTTTTCCTGAAAGGATTTATTTATTTAAGGTGGATGGATGTTAGTGAATTTTCCACCTCCTGAACCCAGCATCAAAAATGTAATGAACTTCAAAAATAAACTGGAGCAGGAAATGTTTGTTGTCCGTATTCGTTTGATTCCTGTTGCTTCATTATGGGTGGTGAGCTGTGAATAAGCTTTTGGCTCGTTTCTGCTGCATTTCCTCTTTCTCAGACCAAAGAGCGAGGTTCCACCAGGGTGCACTCCCTCAACAATGTCAACAAAGTGCTGCAGGTCCTACATCAAAATAATGTGAGTACTTGGTTTTTCTCACTGGTTTTCACACTGTTTATCATCAGCTGCTGAAACATTTAGATCTGTTGTTTTTAACCATGTAAAAAAAAAAATGCTAGAGAGTTTATTTTAGAAACAAATTGTAATCAGAAAGAAGGGACTGTGACGAACTTTATTCATAAAAAATTATTGGATCTTTGATTAACCCAGAGACATTTTTACATATATTTCCACTTAAATTGTGCCATTTTAATTTTTATCCAATAACTCCTTCTCTTTTAACAGTTAAGGTTGTTTTGAACTTCTGTACTGGGTGATGTTTTCCCTGTTTGCCAGTAAAGCCTCTGCACCCCATCAATCATTCCTTTAATGCCTCTCCTTGTTTTCATACACAGTTCTTTGCATAATACCTTGACCTAAGCAGTAGGAGCCAAGTGGAAGGGCAATCTTAAAGGAAGTAGTTGAGTCTAGAGGTTTAGCATCCTGCTGGGATTTTTCCTGCAACTACAAAAGATGCAAAAGAAACTGTTAGCTGTTCACAAGTTTCCCAGAAGAATCACTGTTGTGCAATACTATCCAAAATATAAAGTTGATTCATAAGTTTGTTTTTTATCTGTTTAAACCATTAACTATACCAGTTTTTTTGGTGAAATATATAAAAAGGCTTTAAATTATATCATTCTGTTCTTATATTAACATAATCCCTCACTGAAAAATGTAGAAAATTTCAACCTGTATCATGACTGCACTTGTTGTTCATACTCCTAACAATTATAAAACAAATGGAACTAAAGCAATATCTCTCTTAAATTTAATATATTTCTTAAATTTCCACCTCATAGAATAAAATATGAAAATATGATGTGACACAGAATACCTTTTTTTTTTAGCCCCCCTAACCACTAAACTGGCCAAGGACCCATATTTGTTTCCTTACTATGTATGCACAGAGAGCTGGATAATAGTGGAGGTAAATAATTCTCCAGAGCTCAGCAAAAAGTGGCATCCTGGGGTCAATAACGCTCTCTAACAATCATTAGATACTATCTAGATGATAGTATTTGGGAGACATGCCAGGAGAAATCATTTTGTCCCCCACTATTGCATATAAATATTCAAAGTTTGCGAAACTAATGGGGCTTTAACTGGAACAGTACCGCTTTCACCCTGTTAAGTATGGTGGAGGAACTGTCATTCTGTGGGCGTGTTTCTTAGTTTAAAAGCTGTGTGAACCTTGTTAGAAAATGGTCTAACAACAAACTGAAAGTAGGTCTTTTTAGCAGGATAAAGATCCAAAAAGTCATGGCCAAATCAGCACAGAAAAGCTGCACCACGTGTTATGTGACGGTAAATATTTAAATTTGATAACAGTCTGAGGTTCTGCTAAAAATGTTAAATTAATGTATGTCTTTCATCCACTATTTCAAGCAAAAATGGATAGAACAGCTTTCTTGGGAGATCACAGTCCTTAGACGTAAATCCTGTAGAAAAACTGCTCGGTGAGTTAAAGTGAGCATTAGAGAGGACACAGGAGTCTGGATAGAGGAGTGGTTACAGGACCCTCTTTCTGTATGCACCAACCTTGTAAATAAACTGAATGAATGTGCTGAAATGAAAGTGGAGTATTCTTTTTTTTTTTTTTTTTTTTTTTTTTTTTTTTTTTTTTTTTTTTAATTATTGTAACATTGATTTTTAACACATTTTTTTAACGGGAGTGCCAATAAATGTGTCCAGCGCTGTGTGTGTACAGAAAATTCTTTCTCTGTAGACAAAATTTAGTTTAGTCTGATTGAGTCAGGATTTGGGTCAAAAGTCAACTCTGGTTGTAGAATAATCACTTCATAATTCAACCAGACATATTTGAGGTTCTGTTCCACTTTGTTGCTCTAAACCCAGACATATTTACATGTAAACTTAATACTCTTTGCCTCGCCCCATATGATGAGGCCCACTTTGGTCGTTGTACTGGTGCAATATAATTGATGTGATATAATCCCTGATATGAAAACACACTGGTTAGATGTACTCAGCTGTAACCGACCATACACTCATTATGGGTTGGAGAAACCATTATTTATGTAGCAGCAGTTGCCTTGTTAACTCAAAAGACAACATAATACATAATTTGATGTTTCTTTCAGTGTTTCTGTGTAAAAGACACTCATTATCTCCTTTCTTTGTGAAGGTTGATCTGGTAAACATCGGAGGGACCGACATTGTCGATGGAAACCACAAACTGACATTAGGCCTCATCTGGAGCATCATTCTTCATTGGCAGGTGAGAACTTTCCACACACATGCTGCAAATATTCACAGAGTCTCATTAGTGTTTGCTTTAATAACTCGCTGTCCGCTGATGTTCCAGAGGGATCAGAAAAAATGATGATGGAAACTCTGTATCAAAGTGCACACATGCGTTCATCCATGTAAACATGCTAATCAGTCAATGCTTTCTCAGTTTGACTTCCTGAAAATATAAGCAGCTGCTTTCTTTCTAAGGTTTTGTTTCCTATTGCCTTTTTTTTAATTCCTCTGTTTGTTTTAGTACTTGTGAAGTCAGTTTTACTGTTGTCCAATTTATTCCTGTTTGTTTCTTCTTATAATATTGGTGATAGTCACTTTGGAAAGGATATATTATCTTGATGTAGAAAAGAAAAAAAATTAGTTTGGTTTATTCTTGGGTTTAATCTCTTTCTATACAGTGTATGTAAATGTATTGAATCAACTGTATGGGGAAAATATAGCGTTTTCTTTCAGGATTCTTGAGTTAATAATATCTAAGCTGATCTTTGTTTCCATTTGCAGGTGAAAGACATCATGAAGGACGTCATGTCCAACCTGCAGCAGACTAACAGTGAGAAGATCCTGCTAAGTTGGGTACGACAGTGCACACGCTCATACTCAGAAGTCAACGTGCTGAATTTCACCACAAGCTGGTCTGACGGACTGGCCCTGAACGCAATCCTCCACCATTTCAGGTGAGCACGCCAAACAGTCCTGTTATATTGATACCAATATTGCATTGACAATATTTTCAACAGCTATTTTGCAGCCTTATTAAAAACAACAGAAATCTAAAGCTTTTGTGTCTACGAGATGATAAGAAACTGCAAAAGCTGCAGAATGTCAGGTTGACAAGTCAGCATCTGTAGGGTATGTGTGTATACTGCTTGACTTGTTCTGTTTAGGCTTGCTGTTTCAGTTTGCTTACGCTCTGTGTGCTGTTGCATGTGAAAGAAAGAAGGGTTAAAGGGGGTCAGGGGTGTTTTCCCCCTTATGTAATCCCTTGTCCTTAGTAATGGTGACATACACTGGCCTGGGAGCTGTGAGAACGACCAGTGTTGGTTTAGACCTGGGCCTAGGCTTTCGTTGGATCACTGAACACACATTCCACACCCGCATCAGCCACTCACCACCCCCCCACTGCCTGCACCGCCCAGAAACCAGCCATTTTTGTACACAGCATAAACTGCTGATAAAATGTGGATTTATTTATGACTTCTCCAAGTGTCAGTGTTTGTTTTTCTTTCCCGTTCTCTAACTGTATTACTGTTTTTTGTGTGTCTCTTCAGGCCAGAAGCGTTCAGCTGGGACCAGGTGGTCAAAATGAGCCCTGTAGAGAGACTCGACCACGCTTTCACCTTCGCCAAAAACAAGCTATCTATAGAGAGGCTCCTGGATCCCGAAGGTGCCGTTTCTATTCGCTGACTGCTGTTGTAGCTGGATAGTATACCGTATGCGTTACCTGGCAAAAAAATATTCATATTCATACCCTTTGATCTTTTTCAGATTTTGTTACAACCGCATACGTGTTTTATTGGGACACCAACACAATAGAGTATAATTATGCAGTGGAAGCAAAATGATTAATGGAACTGTTTATTGCAAATTAGTGAAGTGAGTCTAACTGTGTGAGATTTTAATCTCTTTATCTAAAGCTGTCATGGTAAGGCCTTTAAGGTCACAAGAATGGCAAAAAGAAATCCACTGATGAAATAAAGCATTAGCAAATCCAGAGTTTGTCATTAGCCATGTAGGGAGCCCAGCCAACATGTGGAAGAAGATGCTTTGGACAGATAAAACCAGTGTTGTACTCTTTGACCTAGATGCAGAATGCTACATGTTGAGAAAAACTATTGATGCAAACAGTTCTTAGCATACCATCCGGACTGTAACACATGATGGTGATAATAGTATGCTGTGGGATGCTTTGCTTCAGCAGTGATGGGGAAGCTGGTCAGAACTGATGGGAAGATGGATGGACATGCATGCAGTGGGAGTCTGTGAAGGAAACCTGTTCGAGGAAGTGTAGTCTGTTATGATGAACTCTGCTTTAAAGCTCTGCCAGTTGCTGGATAAACTCAGTTTAATCCCTTGAAGTTGTATCAGACAGTCTGTGTTGTCTTATTTCAAGTATAAATTACTTTATATCATGACTGGCTAAGAGCCATTCTACACCTGACCCATATCAAAGTCTTTTTTTAAGTGGTTTAACCTGTTTCAACTTGCTTTTGTCCCTTTCCATTTAATCTCCTCCTGTTACCTTTAACAACTATCTCTGTCCACCCATGCTTTGGTTCTTTCTCATGCAATTTTCACCTCTTTATCTCCTTTTTTCTAACCTCCTGCCTCCCATACTCAATTGGCATCTTGACCTTTCTGCCTCTTCATCTCTTTCTCTTTCACTGGCTCAGATGTGGCGGTGCAGTTACCAGATAAGAAGTCCATCATCATGTACGTTACCTCGCTGTTCGCCGTGCTGCCCAAAGATGTGAGCATGGAGGCTATCAGAGAAGTGGAGACACTGCCTCGCAAATACAAAGTGGAAGCTGAAGACTCAAATCCAGGACTCAGCATGCAGGTACAATATAAATGTTTTACCATCAGGGTAGGAGCTTTTCCATGTGGAGGAAAAGTGTATTTAATTCTGGGCTCTAAGGCATCAAACTCTTAAGAACCTGCTGTAGTCTGTCTCCCTATGTTGTCGGCATCAGTCACACCTCAGCGACAAATTACAGCTACTGACTTTAATATTCATGCATTTGCAGGAAAATAGTTCTGCATAGGCATGGGATTGCTACAAGCATCAAGGTATACTGAGATTATAAAAAGGTTGTTTGCTTTTTGTCATGTTACCTGCAATTCATAGTGAAATCCCTTTTATTATGATGTAGGGTTAGTATCAGCTTGTTAGACTTCAAATGGTTCTGTAAAGTAGGACAGAATTTAGCTGGTGTCTCTATCTTTGCTTAGGTGGATAAATCAAAATAATGATTAATAAATTTTACAAATAACATTATCATAACTTTAACAACCCATGGATTTTGTTGTTGGAATAATAAACAAAAATGAAACTACAGCTCTACTTACAATCTCATCAGTATTCAGCTTTGTTTTAATTGTAGTTCATTTTAGCATGTTCTTATGTGGTTATAAAGATTTACATTGCAGTTCAAACAATCATGCTTTTTTGTTTTCTTGCTAGTAGTAACCATAAAAGTTACACACATAAAAAGATGAAGTGAAAGTCACACTAACATATTACAAAGGTCAGTGTTAAGCTTATTGATCAGCCTGCATGGTGTTTCTCTCTCAAAGAAAAGCGGTGATAGGATCCGTTACACTCCGAGACGATGACAGACGATTGTCACACTTGGTCGACTTTGAGGAAAATAAGGCAGAGAGTAAAAATAGAATCGGAGTACCTTGACGGAGCCCTTTTGAACTTCTCACACAGAGACCATGGGTACATCTGTTTTCCACAAAAACTCAAGGTGTTCTTTTTTTGGATAAAACTTGATGGATGGAAAAAAAAGATCCACAGCTGGAACACAGCTTTGGAGACAGATTTAATCTAAAAATGGTTTTCTTAGCAACAGCCTGCTTTTTAAATAGTCAAGAATAGAGGTTGCAAAAAGCTGGTGCAGACCCCAGTGAAGTCTTATCTGGACTCAGATTGGTTGATGAAATTGGATATTTTTAGTCCACTCTTGTTTTCTTTCATTTACAATCTACTTTATGTTGCAAAGCTTTTTTAATGGTTACTTGACAGGAATTCATTCAGAATATTCAATATTCTAATAAAATGAACAAAGTAGTCAGACCTTTGTAAAAAAAAAAAAAAAAGAAAAAAAAGAAAAATCAGTAAATGGTTATTCATTCAAAAAATAAAAAGTAAAAATACAACACTCTTTGAATACAATTACTGCATCTAACTTAACTTAATTAATGGGCGCACTAAAGTCTGCTATTGAGTAAAAGCCGCTAGATGTTTGTGAGGCCCAATTTCAAGGTGTTAAATTACGAAGTAACATTTCTTTTAGATCATATTTGATATATACAGCATTTTTGTAACTGAAGGTAACATAGAATTATTTTATAGCACAATCAAGTGACTATGTAGCTCAAAAATACATAATACTGCCGCTTTAACAAACTTTTCATGTTTGTGTAATATACTGTCATGTTATTATAATATACTTTTCACATTTAAACAATATAATAGGTTATTACAATATACATATTTATTACATCATGACAAAAAACGTTTCCTATTTTAACAATATAAAATGTATCTTGCATAAACGGTAGTTTGTATCCATGAAGCTTTAGCTGATCAGTGAGAAATGCTGCTGCCACCTCAATCAGATCAGGCTCATTCTTACTCCTGTACAGCCCCATGTATTTTAATTTCTCTCTCAGTGCACATATAATTGTCACAACACAATCTAAGCTGCTACATGACACCAAAATCTCTTCATGGCTCAAACCAAGCATGAAATAGAGGGTGCAATCTTGTAAGCTTTTCCATTTAGTAGAACTTTGTCTTCAGTGGAAACAACATCCTTACCTTTTTTCACATCAAGCTGGTGGTTTTTAGGTGTTAAACTTGTTTTGATTGTGGGATTACACCTGATGCAGAATCATTTTCAGTCATGCTATTGTTTGCTTAAATCGTCTCAGTCCGAAACATTCGAACTGAAACTGTGGTGCGTGGGGGAAAAAAAAACAAACAAACAAACAAAAAAAAACCTCTCGCATCTTCTACTTTAGCTGCAATGCTTAGTTTACATTTAGTTTGAGTGCTATTAGGATTATTGTATTTTGTGTGCTTCTGGACAGAATGAGTCACCCCCACCTTTAAGAAAAAAAAGCAGCTGCCTCCATTCTCTCCAGCTATGCTTGTGAAAAGCACAGCGGGCATGGGCAAATTGGGAGCAGAACCATGACTCACTCCTCTGACATTACCCAGCAGACCATGCTGCACACTGGAAACATCGAGCTGTAAATGGGATGGGAGGAAATGTGGGGGGGGATGAATTGGGGAGAGTAGAAGCAGAGAGTAGAAATCAGTTTGCTGCTGAGCTTTAGTTTGTCACTGAAATCCACATGAATGAATGAACTCCCCATTTTGATTCTTAAACTTGTTCTTATAATCTGTTCGCAACATTGCTTTGACCTAAAAATCTCACATCTCCAAAAATATCTGCACAATAGGAACTGTGTTGGTTACGTTTTTAGCCCTTTTGAGCCAGCTGTTTTGATTTTATCCATGGCACAGCTTCTGGTCAGAAAATCCCTCAAACCACCTCTTAGGTTTTTATTACCTGTGGGCAAATACTTAACACACCCTGGACTAGATTCTGGAAAAGTCTTCTTAAATAATACTCTGATTTGTCCAAAAGGAGTTTTATTTTCCTGGAACATATTTCCACCCATATGAAATGATATGTGAATACAACTTGGCAGCGCCACCAATTGAAGGAACCAGAAAGACCCATTTGTTTTATTATCAGGCATGTATAGAGATCACAGCAATGGTTTTTGGATAAGGATCTATTGTTGATTTTGCTTTGAGTACTTCATATTGCAATATTGTTGAATGAAAGCATGATAAGGGTGTGTAGTATTGCATTACATGATCTATAATCGTAACTGTAGACTTTATGAGGGCAGCGACAGAGTTAAGCAAATCATCTGGTGATAATAAAGCTCTCTTTTACAGGCGTTCACATCTTTAAGTAAAGCAATGGTTTAAATTCCTCCTTCAGTCCCTCCCTTGGTTGTATTTCTGTATCTTTCAGCAGCGTCAACACAGTCTGCTGCTGTTGCTTATTCCAAAATTTCCAAAAGGCCAGTGAATATTTTCAGCTCCTGACCTTTTTCTGAGCTTACTGCTCAGGCCTCGCCACTGTGTAATTTCAGTCCCCATAACAAAGGTCCATTTAACTTTTCGCCGTATTAGTCTCTACACACCCATTAGGATTTCTGTTCTGTTTGACTTGGCATGCCGACTGCTGCTGCTGAGGGTTTATCCTGTTCAGCTACAGACAGATTAGCTGAGTTCCTTTGACCTTCCCTTCGGAAAAAAAAACGTAAACCAGGAATACTTTCTCTGAACAGCTAGGAGTATACATAAATACTCTTGAATTTATAGTTAGGATTGTTTTTTTTTTTTATGTAGTAGCTATTTTGGCTGTTATTTTGCTCTTTAGGAGAAGTGCGATTTGAACTAAAGCTGCTCTTATTTCTGTGCGTGTATGTGTTACACATAACACATTTTTAAAGACCCTTCTATCAGATCCCCTCCTTGTGTTTCCCACCAGAAGGCCTTATCATCCATTTCTCTGACTGCATACTTCCCTTTCCCTTCACATTGGTTCCTGCTTTATATTTTGTTGTTTTGAAGCACTCACTTATTCCCAAAATCAGGACCAACCCTTTGCAGTGTTCTAGGGAGACCTCACAGCATCCCGTAATTAGCATGCAGTTTTTTGACCGTACAGAGAGGTCACTTTGTGCTCTCCAAGGCCGAACCATCCCCTCCTACATGTCTGTTTCTATTTTAAATTTTTTCAGCACAGATGCAACTAAATTTAGAAATAATGAATGAAGGGTGCACTGTGTTTTATAGACAAGATATTTGAATTGTATTGTTTTAATGTGGTGCTTTCCAAAAGTATTCATACCCCATGAACCTTTTCACATTTCATCATGCTGCAACTACTAACCTAAATGTCTTTCATTGAGATTTTATGTGATCAACATAAAGTAGTCAAAATTGTGACGTGGAAGAAAAACAATGTTTGGTGGTTTCTTGCATTACAGCTTTACACACTGAAATCTTTGTAGAGTCTTTACAAAATAGCTCAATCAGACTGGATCGAGAGTGTCTGTGCATCAATTTCCAAGTCTTTCTATAGATCCCAAATTAAATTTTGGTCTGAATTTTAGATGGGCAATTCTAACACATACATTTGCTTTTATCTAAGCTCTGCCATTGCAGCTTCGGCTGTATGTTTTGGGGCTGTTGTCCTCCTGGCTCAGTAACCTCCACCCCAGTCCAAAGTCTTTTGCAGCTTCTAACATCTTGTCCTCCAAGATTGTCCTGTATTGAGCTTCTGTATTGAGTAAAGTGGGCTGAAGATAGATAGATGTCCCTTTTTACATTTTTACAATGTATCATGGAGTGCCTTGTGACTCAGGGGTTGAGCGTTCACACCATATATGGAGGCTTTTGTCCTCAGGGTAGCTGGGGGACTATAGCTGTCGGGTTGGCTTCTCAACCCAGGGCTATTTGCTGAATATCTTCTCCTTCCACCATTCTTCCGGTCAAGATACTAAAAAATAAAAAGCCACTACTGCCATTGTATAAAATATAAAATTTTCCCTTCATTTTACAAATATTCACCACTTTGTTGGTTTGTCACATAAAATGTTTCATATTGAAGTCTGCGGATGCACTTTGTCACAATGTGAATAAGTTTTAGGATTGTGAAAACTTTTATAAGGCACTGTAAATGTTACAAAGGAGATTCGGACCTAACTAGAAATCTGTATTTCACAGACTGTGCAGACAGAGGAGGCAGGCACTAGCCTGCGACCCGAGACCCCCAGCACCTTGACAGAGACAGAGGGGGAGATGGATGGTAGCCTGCTTGAAGTGGACCTCGACAGCTACCAAACAACTCTGGAGGAGGTTTTGACTTGGCTCCTGTCTGCTGAAGATGCATTGCACATTCAGGACGAGGTGTCGGACGATGTGGAAGAAGTTAAAGACCAGTTCCACACACATGAGGTAAAAGAAGTCAGATGGACTCAAGCTCTGTAGTTTAGCTTTTAGACTCTTTGTCAGGCAGAAGAGAGCATGTCAGAGCCCTCAAACTGTAGAAAAACCAAACATGCTCTTTCAAGTTACAGTTTGGAATAAGATGCTATGCTGAATTACAGCAGTTTAATGATTTGTGACCCCATACAAAATGCAGTGCACATGATGTTTGACTCTACAACTGACTGTTTTGTTGATATCTGTCACTCTTCACTGCGACTTCCAACGTTATCGGCCAAACAGATGCCTCCCACAACTACCAGTACATGCTCTGTACTTGTTGGGAATGCCAGGAATTCTACTGAGTGCCATGGAGCACAGCTCTCCATAGGCTCCCGGCCCAGAGCTGACTAGCTGACTTGCTTGACATGGGGGCGTATTTGCAAACTTTGTCAGTGCGCGTGTGTAAAGGGGCTTTGAATGGATTCCCTTGGCTGAAATGTGACTATTTGTGAGGCTGAATGCCTGGAATCCAGGTCAAATCAGAAAGCTGGTTGGGAGACACAGAGCAACGAGATCTAAAGCCTCTTTAACAGCCAGGCTTATCAAGTGGCTTAAAACGAATTCCACTCATTTCAGTCTTGTTTTGACACACTATCCAGTATCAGAAACTAAACAATTATCGGAGTACTCAGAAATGGAACGAAAATGTATCATTCACAAAGGAATCTTACAGAAACTGATATTAACCAAAGTCATTTGTTTTGCCTTCCTTCTACAAACTTTGATGTAGTTTAAGTTTAGCTAAACTACATCTACATAGTTTAAGTTTAGATTTCAGTTTAGCATATTTGTGCTGTTGGAACAGCCTATTATACAGCCTATTATGTTCAGGCTTCATCCATCTCAGTGCTGAATTGATTTGAAGTTGAGGAATTTGGAAGTTGTCCTTCTGTTTTATTTGTCTTTCCATTTTGTTCAATGCAAAATAACAACTAGCAGCAAAACATCCCCACAGCATGATGCTGCCACCACCATACTTAACAGAGTTCTTAAGTTTGAAAGCTTCACCTTGACTCTGTCAAACATAATTTTTAAAAATATTGTAAAACACCCCAGTCTCTTTCTCCACTGACCAAACCTTTCTCCAGAAGGCATTCGGCTTGACTGGATGGGAAGCTGCAAATTTCAGTCAAGCCTTAAAGTGCTGAATTTGGTACAGGTGATTCCTTTATGATCAGTGGTCATGGAGATGTTAACATTGATTCATTTATGGACAGTGACACTGATTCGGTTGTTCTCTGCTGGTGTTCTTGTCAAACAAATGTGGTTTCATCTGATGGTGACAGAATGGGTCAGTTGGTTGAAGCTTGGTTACAAGCTGGTCTTGAACTTGATAAATCAGGTTAACGTTATGTTTTTGGCCATGCCTGACCTCAACTATATTGAAATTCTATGGACTGTGCTGAAAAAAGGGCCTGTGCGAGGAAACCAACCAATTCAAATGCACTCTACCGGTTTTGCTCAAACGAGTGGTCAAATAAGTAGTCAGAATTATGCCAGAAGCTTGCTGATGGCTACAAAAAGCAAGTGGTTGTGATGCAACTTGCAAAAAGGACATTTAACGAAATATTGGGGTTGGGGATGGAGTACATCTGAGTTTTTAGGTTCAAGTTTGAAAGTTTGTATGCTGCAGAAAGTTCACAGTAAATTAAAATGTTTGAAACTCAGCTCGACCCATTTTTGAAAATCATTCAAGTTGTATAGTTTTTCCTTTATGGACAAAGAACTGTACAAATAAATAATGAGAACCCCCAAATTACAAATAATTCATGCCCATCATGAGAGTACACAAACTTCTGTCCAGCACTGTACTACAGCAATGTTCTCTGTCTTGGCTTTCAGGGATTTATGATGGAGCTGACCGCTCATCAGAGCAGCGTGGGTAACGTGCTGCAAGCAGGTAACCAACTAATTGTTCAGGGCAACCTAACAGAGGAGGAAGAAGAGGAAATTCGAGAGCAGATGACCCTCCTCAACTCTCGTTGGGAAAGTCTCCGAGTGGCCAGCATGGACCGCCAGGCCAGGTAGGAGCATTCACATACTAGAGCTGCAAAAATGCTGGAGTTCAGTTGTCTTCACAATATCAGTTTGCTTTATCAAAATTGCTGGGATGCAATGTTTGGTAGACTGAAATATATTTGGCGTATTACATTAAAACTTACTTGCACATCAAACATTTAGCCTCTTGCATGGAGTCTCATTGTCATATGTACCAATGTAGATATTATTGATTAAGATTCTGAAACTCAGGAAGACTGGTGCAGACATTGTCATGAAGGAAAAGAGAGTAGAGGAAAATGTGGGTTAATCGCAATCATTTGCAATGAAATAATATTTTAGTTTCAGCAAATGACTATGTTCATCATGATTTTGTTGAAAATGTTTGTAAGCGCTTTCCAGTTTATCTGTAACTTTTTCCATTCTGGTTTCCCAGACTCCACGAGGTTCTGATGGAGCTTCAGCAGCAGCAGCTACAGCAGCTCTCTGATTGGCTGACGCTGACAGAGGAGCGAATCAAAAGGATGGAGACAGAACCCGCAGCCAAGGACATGGATATTTACAAAGAAAACATAGAAAAACATAAAGTAAATAAATGTTAAACTTATGTTTATTAAAATATCTCCAAACATATTGTATAGACACATTTGTTTTATGCCGCTTGTCGTTCCAGTCATATTGAACATCTTTGTGGTGCTTTTGCCCCCAAATACACCACTCCTGCAATCACTTTGCAAACATCAGATCCCAAACTTTGACTAGTCATCTGTCTTCATCTGGAAGCTGTGAAGCTGAATGACTTTTCTATCAGTTTCATTGACAGCAAATCACTTCACTAACTTGATTTTGAATTTCCTGTTTGGTTTCCTGATCAGGAACTTCAGAATGACTTGGAGGTGGAGCAGGTAAAGGTCAACTCTCTAACGCACATGGTGGTCGTGGTGGATGAGAACAGTGGTGAGAGTGCCACTGCTGCCCTGGAGGAGCAATTACAAGTGAGATACCATGCTTTAAATTTGTGAGATGATAATCCAGAACCTGTAGAATGATATTATGTACCTATCTATATGTACATGGATGATGAGGGGTGTGTTTTTGTGTTTTGCTTAATTTCTGCAAATGTTCAAAGTAGCTTGAAGCTGATTTTACGTAATTTATGCAGAATCTATTTATTTTTGTCCTTTTGTTTTCAGTCTTTGGGTGAGCGCTGGGCAGCTGTGTGCCGCTGGACAGAAGAAAGGTGGCATAAGCTGCAAGAAGTTTTTCTAGTTTGGCAACAGCTTTTATCAGATCAGGTATGGTTCACTGTTTTACAATATTTTGGGAACTTTAAACATTTATATTTTGGATGAAGATGCTGCGTTATTTATTTATTTATTTATTTTTTTAAATTTAGGTTTAACAACAACTTACTTTCTAAGGATTTGTCACTGATAGTGAACTTATTTTCTTTCCTTTTCCACAGAGTTTAATTAGAGAATGGTTGGCAGAAAAAGAAGAGGCTTTAAATCAAGTACAAACCTTCAACTTCAGAGACCCCAGTGAAATGAATGCTAATGTGCGCCAACTGACTGTAAGTAGAGAAAAATTATTTATCCATCTGACACTTATTTCTCAAACATAATTCAAGAAACTACATTTTCCAAAAGCTTTATTTAGTCATGTGAATAAAGTAGGACAAACCATATTTTCTGTTGCCTGCTAAAAAACCATCATCCAAAAACATTATTCCTGAGGTCCTGGTCCTTGTCTGCGTTCTCTGTTGTCCTGTTCATCCGACCATCATGTTTTTCTTGTTTCTCCTTACACACTTCACATAAAAGTTAAACTTGACCTGTCGCTTTCTAATTGAACAGGCATGCACTTGCAGTAGTAATAGCCTGCTATAGGTTCCCAAATAACATATTTGGAGTTTTTTTTTTCTGATCTTGCTGTCTGTTCTCAGGGTGGACTTCTTTGAACAGCCAGACTTATGTAGAATGTCCCCCACTTATAGACTGTTTTCCATACAGTGGAATGACTGATTTTCAAATTATTTTGAGATCTCTTTAAATCTCTTACCAGTCTTATAGGCTCCTTCAGGCTTCTTGCTGAAGGCCTCAGACAGAGTTTTTAAATCTCATCATGGTGTCCAGTTACACCTAAAGGGTCCTCCAAACTAAATGTCTAAGCTTTAAATGGCTTCAAAGTTCCAAATAATGATATTTTCATCACATCAATCTGAAGTGATTTAACTGTGTGATTTTCACTATTCTAAGTGAGAACACATTTGGAGTGTCCTCTATTTTTTTTAATTTTTTTTTATTTTTACACAAAAATGTAAGATTTTTTAAGTATTGTCCAAACTCATAGAAAATATCCATATGTCCGAACATATTAGAACTCGTGGGCTGTCATAAGGTTTGCTAATTTTTTTAATTTTTTCATGTCTGTAAAAAAACCCAAAAAACTAAAGATTGAAGTTTTGGCATTCTCAATAACCGCTGGAATAAAAGTTATATGCTTTACTTTTATTCTTTTAGATTTTAAAGGAGGACATGGAGAAAAAGAGGCGGACCCTGGACAAGCTGTCTGATGCAGGTCAGGATGTGATGCAGCTGCTTCAGAGTGCTGAAGCAGGAGCCAAGATTGAAGCCGACACGGAGGAGCTGACTCACAGATGGGACAACCTTGTTCAGAAACTGGAGGACTGCTCCTTCCAGGTGTGTGCTCAGAAATACTTTTTAATAATGCTAACATGGACATAAAAAGGTGCTACTCAAATCTGAATGTTATTGTATATTTGAAGAAGTTTCACAAATAAAAACAAAACAGTAAGAGTGACATTAAAACTTTGCACAGTTTAATTTGGTGTTTCTTTTTGCTTTTAAGGAACTAACCTGCAGAGACGGTTTTTTATGTCTCTTTCCCTTTGATACTTGCAGGTAATGGAGGCTGTAACAGACTCTGGAATGACTCAAGCAGAGGAAAAAGTGATGGTGGAAAAAGTTGCAGCAGCTTCTCCAACTGTGGACCAGGAGCTGGCCCAACCTGCTCCTGCTAAAAAGCGACTAATGGAGACAGATGCAGAAATCAGACGAATGTAAGAACTGAAACACAGCCTGCCTCTTTATTACTGAAAATCAGGTAGAATACAAGCAGACCTGCAAACATAAACACACATATTATCTTATGCAGGTTTGAAAATAAGCTCTCTGACTTAATAAGCTGGATTCAAACATGGAAGACGTCTGCTCAGTCGCTGTGCTCCACACCTCCTGAAACTACAGCTGATGCACCAGACCTGCAGGACAAATTAAACGTAGGAGTTTTAACTTGAATGAATGAGCTAAAATAGTTTTATTTTAAATCGGCACCTTAATGACACTGTATCAATTATGTTTAACAATGACTTTAGGAGCTGGAGTTGGAACTAAAAGCAAAGGAAAGCACAGTTAGTGAAGTAACAAAAGAAGGACGCAACCTGATGGACCAACTAGAGAAAGGTAAGAAGAGTATATTTTCCTGACAGACAATAAATCCTCCAAGTCTTGCTAAATACATCCCTTTAATTGTGTGCCAAGATCTTGACTTATGCATTGACTTGCAAAAATATTCATATATTGTAATATCATAATATTCATATTATGTGCTAGACCAACACAATATAATGCATGTCTAAAGTTGAAAGAAAACAATACATGGTTTTTAAACATTTCGTATGAATAAAAATCTGAAAAGTGTGGCATGCATCTGAACCATCTAGTGTGTTCCTTGAGCTTCATGATGCTGTTTGGTCTCTGTTCTCTAACAAACCTCTGAGACATTCAAAGACCAGCTGTGTATATCATGGGATTAAATGACACACAGATTGACTATTTACTTATTTGATAACTACTTAAGGCAATCGGTTAAAATAGATTTTATATAGAGATACTGGATAAAAATGGACTAAATACAACCCCCTTTATCACATAAAATCCCAATAAAATACAATCAAGTTTGTGGTTGTATGATGACAAAATATGAAAAAGATCAAGCTGAATGTAAACCTTTGCAACATGATGTACTTTTTAGGAAAAATGAGCTCAGCAATCCCATCTTAATCAAAGATATTAAATTGTCCTCTTTAACTGTTCATGTCTTGTAATTTTTTTTACCGCTTTTCTGAAGATGTATGATGTTTCCCGTGCTTTTTTGTTTTATTTGGTGTTAAATGCCAATAGTGTGAGTGTATTTGTGTATTTTGTGGATAAAGTAATAAAATATCTCAGCCTACAGGCATGCTGATTTCATTTTACTATTCAATGAAACTCTAGACTTTATATGCCTACTTTTTTTTGGCAGCAGTAAAGAAGCAGGGATCCTGTGATGGCGTTTCTTCCATTAAACTGTTTTATTCCACCAACTTTCTTGTTCTCTTCAGTTTCCTATGGACTTTATTTAACATTCACAACCTGACTACAAATACTTTTAAACGAAATGATGAAAACTTCTGCATGTAGTATGTTTAATTATTGGAGTTCTTTTTATGTGACACATTCCTGATTTTTTTTTTTTTTTTTTTTTTTTTTTTTTTCTGCAGAGGGAGCAGGTGTAGACTCTGTGAGGGAAAACATAGACCTGATTCAGACCGAGTGGGATGTCTGTGCCAGGGAACTCCAGGCTGCCCGCGACCGGGTTTGCACTCGGACCCGGCTCAGACAGGTTTCCGTGGAACTTGCAGACCTGGACCAGATCTTGGAGAAACAAGACCAGTGGTTGGCTACAACTTCATCTGTAAAAAGCAACAATGAGGTTGAGCTGAGAAACCTCTGTGGAGAATGTAAGGTAAGGTTTACCACCTTCATCCCATTTACTCTGCTATCCTCGATCTAACTTTTTATTCTCAGTTTAACATCTTATTCTGAGATCCATATTTGTCTAACCAGACCTGTCCTGTCAAGTAAGCATTTGTTCACTGAAAGTGTCTAATTTTGGTTGGGTTTGAAATAAATTTTGAGGATGGTTTGGTCCTTTAACAACAGATACTCAGCGACATGCTACAACACAGGATGACAGGAAGGGAATGACTTGCTCTTGCCCTGTCTTTTGAAACTCAAAAAAACTGCCATTTGTTGGAGTTTAACACTGAGTGTGCCCAGTGTAGTGATTATGATATATGCATTAAACTGTAAACCAAGTTTGAAGTTTGTCTCCTAAATATAGGATAGATTTAAGGGGACAGTAGTTTGGAAAAAGAAACTCCTTTAAAAGTTATAAGTCAGGTTTGGCCTCTTTTGAGGTTTTCTGTATGTTTTGAATGGATTCGAGGAATGCATTAGAGCAAAGGTTGATGGACAAAGGTGTAAGTTTGAGATGACTTTTGTTTAGTAGCATTTTGCCAAGACCGAAATGCTCAAGTCAGGATAGACTGGTTGTTGTCATAGAAAAATTGATGATCATTATTTTCCTTTGTAGATGGTTAGCAGTTAAGAGTTTGACATAGGTGCCAAAATATATTGAGGTGCAAAATGAAATGCTAAGAAACTTTATTAAATGCTTCAATTTAAAGTTTTAGTTTCAAAACAGCTTAAAATTTTCATTATTCTTATTGAAACTCATGAAGTGGTAATGATGTAAATAAGCCAGGATAATTAAATAAAATCACCTCTGTTCTGTGTTTTAACTAAGAAAATCCTCCCATTTTTGTTCAGAAGCCACTGACAGGATTCCTTTGCAGTTTTGAAAATTATGCAATTTATGTTAAGTATTTTCCTGACCTGGATAAATATGAAAAAGAAAATAGATTATAAGGAAAATTTGTATTTCCAGAGTTTATTCCATTTCTCATTGTCAAAATTTTGTCCATCCTTCTGTCTGTTCTTACCTTCTTTCCTTCCTTCCAGTCTGTTGGTTTACACCATTTAAAGCCTGACCTCAGTAGAAATATCTACCATGAATTAATTTTGAACTTTTGTATTTATACTTTAAAAATAGGCTAGATAGGACTAAGAACTTTAGAAATTCAACTCTAGAAAAGTGTTAAGTTTTGATTTGAAAAATGTGTTGGAAGCCTGAATTGGAAAAAAAAAAAAACTAATCTTAAAGCTAAACAATCTCTCTGCACCTGAATCTTTTATTTTCACAGTTGAATTGCTCACTCATTAATAAGACACTTAAGAAACTTAACCTCCACTGCTTGCCCCCCAAACTTGAGGAAGCACTCCACTCTTTCCTTGTTCCACCATTTCACGTCTGTGTCACCTCTCCTTTACCCATGACCATTATAAATGTACAATGACAACAATAATGAGAACTAAAATACTAGTGGAGTCTGTAAACGTGCTCTGCAAGGAGGTCAGGCTCACCCTTGCAGTTTGTGTGAGCAGCTCAGTTATCTATGGAGATTTTGGAGTAGAGCTGCTGCTCCTCCACATTGAGAATAGTCAGCTGAGGTGGTTTGGGCATCTGATTAGGGTGCCTACTGAGGTTACTCCCGTTGGAGGTTTTCTGCCCCCACCTATGACAAATCTCAGATGAGCAGAGATGGGTGGATGGGTGGATACTGAAGCCTTCAGTGAACTTTCTCCTTCATGTTATGTTCCCAGTCCCACCTTGCTCAGGTCACTGCCTTAGGTCCACGACTGGAGCAGCTATCTTCGGAGGCTGGAACACTTGGAACGGTGCCCTCTCTGAAAGACAACATGGTTGTGGTTTCTGCACATCTCTCCTCCACACTACAGCAGCTGCAGAACAGAAGACAAGAAGTGAATCAAGGTAAATGTGCTCGGTTATATACAATTCCTTGCAAAAGTATTCATTCTCTTTAGCTTTTTCAAATAACAGACTAGCAAAAGAAGTGAGCAAAATATTATGCAATTTTCGATTATTTTTCAACCACGACAAAGTGTGGTCTGTATTTGCATTTAGCCCTCTTTACTCTGATACATCTAAATGAAATCTGGGTTTGTGAAGGCCTCAGAGTTTTGTTGGAGAACATTATTGAGCAAACAGCATCATGAAGACCAATGAAAATGCTAGCAACACGCAAGCCTTAAACACACCAGGATTCTGTTCAATTCATCCTCTTTTTGGCCTATATCCAAAACCCTAGGTGTGGTGTGAAGCTAAACACTGTACATAAATATGGATACAATGTCCCCACAGTGAAATGCAGTAGTGGCAGCATCATTCTTTTTGGGAATGTTACATTAAGCAGGGATTGGAAAGCAGGTCAGAGTTGGATGGAGCTAAATACAGGGCAATCCTGGAAGAAAATCTGCAAAAGACTTGAAAACTGGAGTAAAGATTCACCTTCTAACAGGACGACAACACCAAAAATACAGCCAGAAATAAAATGAGATAATTTGGATCAAAACAGATTCATGTATTAGAATCAGTGATCATGTTCATAGATGATCTCCGTCTGATCGGTTTAAGCTTGAACTATTTTGCAAAGAATAATGCTCAGGAATGTCATTGTATAGATATCTAGATCTCTAGGCATTCTCCTAATCCAGATAAAGCACATTAAAATTTGACAAAATGTTACTTATATAGGGGAAGAAATTAACTTTTAAACACTGAGCTGAGTTATACTTGTTATACCATATGTTTTTTTTTTTTTTTTTTTTTTAAGAGATTTGTCAGCTTTAAGCAGTACCTGGTCTCCTATTTAATAATAAATATGTTCAATTACAACAAAGACGTTTTTTTCTCTTTGCTCTTTCACTAAAGGTTTTACGTTTATAAGAAAAGCAAAAGGAATAATGGCTAACATCAGGGCAGCTGCTTGCAAACTATGTAAATTTGACAACAGCATTTTTTTATTGAACCTTGGCTAGTCTCAAGTAATAATAGAAGATGCCCTTATATGGCCTCCAAAAGCGCACAAATTTGCAGCGGCATATGTAAGGGATTTTATGCTAAGTCAAACGTCTGTCAGCTTGTTTCTACCTGAGGACGTGAGTTGGATACAAAACAGTCCTGGAAATCCTTGCCTGTTTTAATTCCTGAATTAATGTGTGTGGATCAAAGCCAAATTTTGCACTGTAACCTGAATAAACTCTTTAACATAAGTGTCTGTGAGTGTGTTTTGCTGTGCCTCTGAGCTTTTTAGGACGGCTTTCTTTTGGAAGGACATCTATTGTTTCAGCCTGAGGATAGTTTGCTTCTAGTGGTGGAGGGACTCTCTATCTTGAACTCTCACTTCCTCTCTGCTCTTACTCTGTGTAAACACAGTCTGATTATGGAAGCATTAAATCACCTGGTAATTAAGAGGCAAAGAAACAGGAGGCAGGAGAGACAGTTATCTAGCAGAGCAGGAAGCACTGAAAAACAATGTGATAATGTTAAATATTTGTCATCCTTCCTCAAAATAGAAAACACACAAACTGGACACCTTTTCTTCTTTTTTGTAGAAATTACACAAGTTTTAGTATTGTATCCCAGTATGATGTGCAATCTCTTTCCCTCTGTTGTAATTTTCGTAAAACTTACGTTTCCTTTCATTTTCCTCCAGCCTTGGCCAGCCTCGAAGCCACCCAGGTGGTTCAGGATGCAGTAGAGGGCCTGGAGGCCAGTCTGGTTGCTTTGAAAGATGGGGTCATAGACCTACACACAGCAGAAAGGGCAGTGGAACGGGCACAGGTGGGTGCTGTTAAAAAGCGACGTAACTTTACTGCATGCAGAAATCATGTCAAAGTGACAGATTAAAAGAAAAGTCCAGCAAAGCAGATATCACTAAGTTGCATCTGTTTAATTTCCTATTTACATGTTTTTGATTAGCATGTGCGATAATTTTTGTTTGAATGTTTAATCTCATTTAGCGATCTAATTATAGAATGTAAATCGAAGTACAAGGCAGATTTGCAGGTCTGACATTTCGACACGGCTGGAATCTGTAGATCACTTTTAGCTTTTTGGTTTTCTCTTGGTGGTTGAGTAACCAGTTTATCAGTGTAGTGTCATTCCGTTGCTCTTGTGGTTTCTACAACACAATGGGCCTTTCTACCAAGCAGTCACTTCTCTTATCACTGAATTAAATTGTGTAAGAGGTAAAGGATGTGTGTGTGAACATGCCTCTTTTGTGTTTTTGCACAGAATTTGCTGTTTTGTAATGAGCATGCTGTTGCATTCTGAACATTTGCCTCCTCCTCCATCTGTTCGTGGAATGTGGCTCAGTCTGCGCTCTTGTTATCGTGGTAGATAGGACGCTGTGCAGGGGAGAGGGGCGGGGAGGTGACACATTCTGGGCTGCGTGCCTGTGCATGAACCACTGAGCTCCATGTGGAGCCTGCCAGCCACAACATACAATATAGTGACAGCATCCCAGAGATCAGTCAGCCATTAGTCTAATGAGAGGAGATGACACTGATTATTGTAGCTTTTTATTTTTATGAATTCACAATAGATTTTACACATTTTGCTTGTTTATTAGGCCATTATTGATAATATAGACCTAATTATGAGCAAATAAACTGTAAATGCTCAGAAAATGTACACAAATGGTTTCGTCAGAGTTACTGAAGAATGTGCACATTTGTTTTGCCTGATTTGACATTGTGGAAAACTTGACCTCCACACTTCATAAAGTAGTCTGACCTGTGGTTATTCATTACATTTTGGTCCTCTGTCCTCTTGTCTATCTTCAACAGAGAGTTTAGATCAGCATAAGTTCAATTTCTGTTAGAATCAGTCCTGATATGGCAGATAAATGATCAAATGCTCTGTTTAACCTCCTCAACATTCACAACAGATCAAATTTGAAAAATACTGTGAACTCCTTTAACTTGAAACACGACTCGGAGCAAGGTTTCACGGTCTGGAATTGTATGGAATTTGATTTTTGAGTCTTTTCCAGGTCTGAATAAGCATGGAAAAAAAACAACTTATCATCCTTCTTTCCTTCCTTCCTTCCTTTGATCCTGCTTTTCTTCCTCCCTCCCTTCCTTCCTTTTGATCCTTCCTTTCTTCCTTCCTTCCACGTTCCCTATTTAACAGCTGACCATTGTAGGAAAGTCAGCCATTAACAATCATGGTGATCTTTTGTGTTTTATGTTTTAAAGGGAATATTAATAAATGGAGACTCTAGAAAGTTGAGTCTGGAAAAGTCTGGAACTTTAAATTAAAAATGTGTTGAAATTCTGCCAAAGTTACAAACATCTGGTTTTAAAGACCATTTCAGAAGTTTCCACGATGCAGTGTAACGTACACACAGCTTTGAGACTTTGTTGAGTCCGATCTCTTGCTGACCCCAGGGCCTGTGTTTGGAGATTGAACAAAAACAACAAGCCACTGATCCAGCTGAACTACAAAAATGGAGCCAGCTCTCTTCAAGGGCCCGTGAGGAGCATGGCACGCTGCAGTGCATTCTGGGCAGCATGAAAGACAATCAGGTAGATTAAGTCTAATTATCCTTAGAATTTTGTTTATATAGCTTGATGTTTCTTGATGTGTGGGTTTGTTTACTTGTTGGTTTTAGGTGCGTTTGGAGCAAGTGGAGCGTTGGCTGGATGCAGTTCAGGAGTTGTTGTCGAGGGATGCCTCAGGGCTGGGTGATGCTGAGAATCTACAGGCAGAACTTAATCAGTGCAAGGTATATAAAAAAAAAGAAATGTATTGACTAAAATTTTTTTTAACCTGTTTAAATTAGAGATAAGTGTATCAAAATTTGAAGCCAATTAGTTTTTTTCTTTTTATTTACTTTTTTCCTAACCTGACTGCTAAGTGGTCATTAATTATCTATATTAGGAGCAGCCTGCACCCATATAAGTACGGTTATTGTAAAATAGGATTTTACTAATATTTTTAAACAAAGGCTAAGTGATTACAGAAATTAAATTTTAAAATGGGTTTAGTATCTGACGTTATCAATTATTGCATTGAGTGTGGCGAGCATTACTAAAACATTCCTATTGTTGCATATGTATTCTCTGGAGATTGTAGGTCCTAACCTTACCCTTCCTAAATCAAAAATTTTTCAGTGACAGAGGCTGAAAGCTCCAGAGTGACTTTGTTATACTCTGAGCCGTCCTTCTATTTTGTTTAAGCATTGCACTCTTTTACAGTTTGAATAAACCACCTGGCTGTAAATTAGTTCAGAAATCATTAATACACCTAATGCCTGCTGCTTCTATGAAATTCTGTTTGTCACTGTCTGGATTTTCTCCTGCACACATGGATAGGAAGGGCTTTTCCCAGGATATCTGGTTGGTTGCACTTTAAATATAGATTTCACTCATTTCAAAATGCTGAAATTGGACAATGCTTAAGTTTTCATATTTTTTGGTGAATCTGATAATGTCTTAATTTGTGATTGTATTTTTAAATTTAAACCTTTTTTTTCTTTTCTTTCTGAACTAGGAGTATGTTAATGAGATGGAGCTCATGGAACGTTCATTAATGCAGATGGAAGAAAATGTAAAGTCTGTACAGGCGACTGCAGTCCCAGGACTGGCCCAGTGGGGGCAGGATAAGCTGAACCAGTGTGAAGAAAGATGGGCCACACTCAGTAAACAGGTGACAAAAACTTTGTCATGTGAATTTCAATTTGAAAAGTGGCTTATTGGTTTTTAATGTTTTTTGCTTTCAGTATTCATTTCCTCTTGTGTATATTGTCTCAGCTGTTTAAAATAACAATTTTAAAGTTTTAATTCAGTTAAAAATGCATTTCAAGTGCTAATTTTGATCATTAAAGCTCACAGCTTATGAAAAATCAAAATTTTGTTTCTCAGAAAATTACATAAAACTAATTAAAAAGATTTTTAATCCAGAAAGTTATTAAAAGACCTGCATTGTCATAGGATAGAGTTCTGACTGGAAAGTTGCTTAGCATTTGCAACATATTTGTGAAGAATGGTGTAAATGTTTTTAATAAAGATTTTGTGATTGATGTGGAAAACCTATTGGATATGTTGCCATGCAGCTCTTGAGCCATCAGGAGCATGTGGCTGAGAACCAGGAGAAGCAGCTGAATTTGAAGAAAGACCTGGCAGAGATGCAGGAGTGGATGGCCCAAGTTGACGAAGAGTTTCTAATGAGAGACTTTGAGTATAAAAGTCCTGAGGACTTGGAGGTGTCACTGGAGGAGATGAAGGTATGGGCGGAAACAAATCAGAAAAATATTAGATTTGTGTTTTACAAAAATATTTAGCTATTTGTTCTTTGTCCTTACATGCAATCTTTGATTAAAGCGGGCTAAAGAGGATGTGCTACAGAAAGAAGTGAAAGTGAAGATCTTGAAGGACAGCATCAACCTGCTGGTGTCCCAAACATCACACCCTGCTGGAGGTTCTGGACAGGAGCTGACCTCCGAGTTAGACGGAGTACTTGCCAACTACCACAAACTCTGTGACCGCCTTAAGAGCAAATGTCACACACTGGAGGTAATTTTTGATGGATTGTAAAGATCTTCTGAGTGTGTTGTATAAAGAAAACCAAGAGTTCCCTGTTAGATGATTGGTTTCACTTGAAAAAAAATATTTATTTTAGAAATATAAGAGCACACCAGCATCAGTTTTTGTAAATTCATGATAAAAAGCTTTGCCTTGTTTAAGTCCAAAAGTTGCTTTCCTTTTTTAAAATGGCTGTATTTCAATTATTTATGCAACAGTGGCCTAATTTAATGTTTGTTAGCTCACTATTGGAATGACACATAGTTTTATGCAATGTGTCATTGCTTGAGCTTTATTTCGTTAATCTACATGCCAGGAACAAAAAGAGCTTGAAGATAAGGCTGACGATGGAGGATTTTAGAGCTAATCTCTGAGTTGAAAGTTATAGTTTGGGGCAGTGTTTTTGATCACCATCCACATCTTATGCAGAATAAAGGATAGAAATGTCAGTGCCCTAAAATTCATGTATAGTCGAGTCATTTGATTTTGCTTTTATTTATTTTCCCCCCTTTTCATTAATTTGATTATCTAAATGCATGTACTTTGTAGGAGGTTTGGTCTTGTTGGATGGAGTTACTTCAGTACCTGGACATGGAGCAGGGCTGGCTCAACACTGTGGAGGAGAAACTACAAGCTACTGAGAACATACCAGAGAGCACGGAGATGGTTAATGAAGCTTTAGAGGTACATAAATGCTCAGTTATATGTTATCTCGTTAAATTTCTCAAGAATTTACTCAGTTGTGTTAAAGGGTGCTCATGGGGTAAATAGCCAGGATAGACACATTTTTCCATTAAGATAACATTATGCAGCATTTATATAATTGCAGAACATTCACACTAATATGGTAAATTGAATTAAAAATTTCTCCCAAAAGGCACGTTGTCATACTGTATGGCAGTGTGCTTTACCATAAGAAAATAAATGTTAAACAGATACAACGGACATTCTTACATATTATGTAAAAACAGCTTCTTCATAAATATGGAACTCATAATTTAATTAGATTTGCTTGTTTTTGCATATGATTTTAGTTTTACTGAATGCAGAGATAGTGTGTTAAAAACTTAACTTTTACAGCATAATTCATTAGTTTGTTAAATTCACTAACATGAATTCATTATCATCTGTATGACCTTATCAGTTTTAAATATAAGGTCAACAACTGTTGCTCTGCTATTCTTTATGTAGCTGCTTTATTTCTGTGAGGTTTATGGGAATTTATATATATCTCATGGTCTTTTCACAGTATTTCAGCCATTTTCAGGTTGAATGAGTCTTCTGCCACTTTGTTTCAGATTTGCACCTGTGCTGCTTGGGGTATTTTCTTGCATGAATCCATTAGAGGCAGAGGTGTTTGACACTGTATTTTATGACTGTCGAAGTGATGAAGTTGATTCTTGACTTTTTGGCAGTAAGCTACCCAGGTCTTGTCGCCCATGTCATCAACCCTCCATCACCATACCTGGCTATTGGTGACAGGGGTTTTGGCTCATGTGCTCTGATTGGCTTACATCAAATATAAAGTTTTGTTTTTTGGAGTGAAGCAGCTCCACATCGGTCTAATCTGTCAAAGGAATTATGTAGTAGATGCAGGTTTTCTTCCTTTGTGAAGAACTTTTGTTTTCATCCAGCCACAAAGGGGATGTTAAAACATCAATGCTTGGGAAGACTGGCAGCTTTCTTTAATCTTTTAACCCACAGACTATTTGATGAATGAATTGTTTAGTGAGAACTTCTGACCTCTGCCAATTTCTAGAAACAGTTGTAGATAAAAAGAGTAAGAACAACCTCTTTGAGACAATCTGGAAGGAGATCAAAGCAATCTGAGACCTGTGAGAGCGAACTGTTCAACTCAGCTTCTGGATTGGTTGAAATCATAAAATAATTACTAAAATTCATTTTGTAACTATATAGTAATAAGAAAAGTAACTTTTTATTGGACTAAAAATTGTAACTCTTCTGTAAATGAAATTTCAAGGGATGTTTTCGATTTTTGCTCTTTATTTTATAATTAATGATCATTTTCAGTTTAACTGTAATAATTAAGATTAAACGAATCAAAATTCATATTATGTTTTAATTTAGCCTCAGTAAAAGAATACCTTAAATAAATGAAGCCTAAAATTCAGATTGCATACATTTTAGCCCCATGGAAGAGGAAAAAGTTGCCTTTCAGGGACAAATAATTTCATTATATGCAAAATTAAATGTTAATAACATCACTTGTCTTTGATTTGCCTTCCAAATTTCTTTTGCTTTGACTTGCTCTGCTGCTATATCTGTAAACTGCCTGCAGCCTGTCTGTCAAAATCACTTTCATCATTGCACTGCTTCTGTAGCATCACATTGTGATGAGATAAATTGAAGACCCTTGAAGTCAATGTTTTTCCTTCTTGTCCGTGCCCTTCTCATCAAATGTTTAAGGCTAATTTTTGTCCTTACTATCTTTCTCTCCTCCCAACATGTCCTCCTGTCTTTCCTGCCGTTTCTCTCTCTGTGCCTCTTTTACTTCCAGTTTTTTAATTAGACCATCCTCATCCAGTGGGAGGAGGCTGTCACTCTATGCCCATGACCTCCGGGAAGGAAAAGCACATTTAATGAACCTACATAAACAATGTTGGATCCAAACATGTGTCGTCATTCAAGAAGCTCCCTCTCTTGCTCGTGTCTCTTTTCTCCATCTGTCTTAGTATTTTTTTTTTTTTTGGCTTGCTTCTGTCTGACACACCCGACCCTGCACTTTCTGCATCTTCATCTGTTTCTTTTTTGCCTTCGTTTTTCTTTTTCTGTCTGTCACCGGATTTCATCTGTCTTTATGGTGTTTTTAAATGATTGGCGACTGGCTTAGGTCTGTTTTTACATGCTGTTTCAGTTTCTTTGGCAAGTTTTTGGAAGCGTAAAGGAACTTCTGAAATTTGTCTTCATAATTAAATTTGTATGTATGTGTGTTTTCTTCCCGTTGCTCATGCATCTCTCCGTCTCTCCAACTACCCGACAGTCTTTGGAGGGCGTGCTGCGCCACCCCGGAGACAACCGTACGCAGATCAGAGAGCTGGGTCAGACACTGATAGACGGCGGCATACTTGATGAACTAATCAGTGAAAAACTTGAGGCCTTCAACTCCCGCTACGATCAGCTCAACCATCAGGTTGGGACTTTTCTCTGTCTTTGTGCATCTCTGTTGATGTTTTGTTGTCTGGAAACTTATTTTGAATTTTTTTTTGTCAGCTTTGCAGTATACATGTATAGACGGGCTTTTTCTGATTAAGCCTTTTCTGAATATATATATATATATATATATATATATATATATATATATATATATATATATATATATATATATATATATATATATATGTGTGTGTATGTATGAAACTTTATTTTCGTAATTAAATTCCAAAAGTGAAACTCAGATTATATTGATCCATTACACACAGTAATATTTTAAACATTTATTTTTTCCTAATTTAGATGATCATTTGATTATCTGTTCTAGACAGGTTTTCAGAAAATTTGAATATCAGTCTGGCCAATTCTAAAATAAGGATCTTTAATACTGACATCATTCAGGTTGCTTTAATTGCAGCTTTCAGCTTCTATGCTTCCATATGAGTATCCTCTCTCTCCAGCACACATAACTAGTTATTCCTTTTAAAATACATTTGATTGTGCTAATTATTCCAATAACTCTGCTCTCTGTTTCCACTGGTATACTTGATACTGTCTAAAATGCAGTTGTTTGGAAAGGTTTTAGCCAACCTTCTTAAGGCCATACATTTTTAAGAGCTCTTAATCAGTTGACCTCCAGGTTTTCTAAGTTTTTTTTTTTTTTTTTTTTTTTTTTTTTTTTTTTTTTTAAATAACTTGTCTTTAGAGTTTTAGAGTTTGGTGACTTGTTATTCTCCTTCACTCCATTATCTGACCTTTTGTAGAACAATTATTATTATTATTATTTTTTTGTTTATTAAGCCTAACTCTGACCAGCAGAAAAAGCCTCCTAAACTTCAAAGATGCATCTTGCGTCTCAAGACACTACAAAAAAGCCCAAATTTATATATATATATATATATATATATATATATATATATATATATATATATATATATATATATATATATGTATATATACTCAATTGAATCCAATTGTTCAAACAGATTGAAAGTTATCAATTACAAGTTTCTTATAAAAAATACTATAGATGATAGTTTGACAAATAGGACATGTTTTAGCTTCAAACATCTATTTGTTGGAAACCTAGCATCCAGACGATGATCAAAAGGATAATAAATCTCTCAGGTCTTAAAGACATGACTTTAAGATAATCTGCTGGGGATACTAACAAAAAGACATCTTCTAAAAGCCTGGAAATATGGTGTGCTCTTTAAAACAAAATTGTAAGGAATTCTGTATTTTTCTTCAGACATTTCATTTTATTTTTTCTATTTACTCTCTATGAATTTAATAACCATAGCAAAAAAAAAACAAAAAACAAAACTGCTTGAACC
This sequence comes from Anableps anableps, assembly GCA_014839685.1. NCBI lineage: Eukaryota > Metazoa > Chordata > Actinopteri > Cyprinodontiformes > Anablepidae > Anableps > Anableps anableps. Next base: position 18,480,214 of record CM026086.1, on the reverse strand, counting down.
TGTCTGTCTGTAAAGCTAAAATCGTAAAAATTTTAAAAATAAAAACTCTTCAGAGGCTTTCAAGCAGAACAACTAACAGTAACATATCACTACAGCTCTGGAGCTCCACATTGTGATTATGGCCTGCCTTCCTGGTGGGAGCTTGTAACTGGGCTGTGCAAGTTATGTACAGACTCTCAAAACGCTGGGAGTCCGTGCTGAGAGTCCCTGCTGCTGCTGGTATTAAAACGTTGCCATCATCTCTCATGTTTCCATGTTTCTGAAAACATATCAGCCTTCGAGATTTCATTGTTTCAGTTATTTGTAACCAAAAAATCAGAAAATGTCAGTTGTTTCAGATGTGTCCCATGATGTAGCCCTGCGTTATGTGCGAGGGACAGCTTCCAGACAACCCTGGCCCAATTTAATCCCTGGCTGTAAATCATGAACATTAAAATTAACTAAAATAACTACTTGAAATATATTACTGTGTGTAATGAATCAATTTAATATAAGATTTTACTTTAGAATTGAATTACTAAAATAAAGGAACTTTTTAATGATATCCTACTTTGTTGAAATACTCTTGAATGTTATATTTCTGTTATGGGGTGGATTTATTTACAGTTTCCAATATTGTCGCTCTGTTTCAGCATAACTGAAGCTTTAATTATTCATGTTTTCAATTGGGTACCCAAGTTTATTTTATGGGTTGTGTACATAGCTGACTAAAATCATTGATACCAGTTTTTTTTTTTTTTTTTTTTTTGGTAATTTGCACATGCTCTGAGTGTAACTGGATAAATGAAATTAAAATCCCTGATAGACAGATTTTAAAGTCCTGACCTGCTGTTTGTGTCGTTATTTAGGCGGTAAACCGGCAGATTGGCCTCGAGCAGCAGCTGCAGACACTAAAGGAGAACGAACAGGCGCTCCAAACACTGCAGGAGTCCCTGAACCAGCTGGACCACACACTAACCTCCTACCTCACTGATCGCATAGACGCGTTCCAGCTCCCCCTGGAGGCACAGGTCTTCTAGCTACACATTATAAACTCCTGGAAATGAGTTCCAGTTTACAGATCCTACCTCTGTTTATAGGCTTAAGGAGTGAAAATCAGTGTTCCCACACAGTGTAGAAAAGGCTGGAATTTCATTAAAGTATTTTCCAGGTCAGGAAAATTATGGCAAACAAAATAAGACTATGAAATAAAATGAGTATTTCCAGACTTTATTTCCTGTTCCATTGTCTATATGCTGTCCTTTTTTTCCTTACCTCTCTGTGTCCTTCTTTCCTTCCTGGTATACTTCCTGTTGTCATCCGTTACCCCCTTCTTCCCTTGTGTCGTTTCTTTCCTTAATTTCTTGCTTATTTGTCACTCTCTCTTCCTAATGTCCTTCCATCCTTCTTTCTCAAACTGTACCTTCTTCCCTCATGCCCCCTATTCTTTCCTTTTTTGTCCTCTTACTTATTATTTTCTTGTTATTTCTTCCTTGTGACCAACCTTTCTTCCTGTTTTTTTTCCATTTTTTTTTCATTTTCTTCCTTTCCTTACTTTCTTCCATTCCTCCTTCCTTTCTTTTCATCTTTGCTTGTTCTCCCTTTAGTTCCTTGTGTCCTTTCTTCCTTTCAGCTTTTCTTTTCTTTGTGTTTTTCTTAAAAAAAAAAAAAAATCCCCAAAATTCATAGTGGGCTTCAAAGTCTTGCTTTAAATCGATGTAAAGCAATGTGAACTCTGGAATGTTGAGTCTGGAAAAAGTGTGGCATTCTTGAATATAAAATGTGTATTAATCCCTGAAACATATAAACTAATAGTACATCTGTTTCATTTGGTCCTTTCTAAGACTTTATCAGTAAAACTTGGAAAATGAATAAATTAAATTAGGCCTTGTTGTTACTTGAGGTCCACATACAGCTGCTTACTTTTTTCTTTTTACTTTTCCTGCAGACCATCGGTGCAGAGATTGCCTCTCATGAGGTCACAGTAGAGGAAATGAAGAGAAGGAATGTGACCAACCTGCCTCCTCCCACCGCTGAAGGCAAAGCTGCCCGTGGTGGGACCATGCTGGAGCAGCTACAGGTAACACTGACTCCTACTGGACGATGTTGGGAGCTGTTTGTTCCCCCTGTTGCCTTCTGCTATTTCAGTGTACAATATTATTAAAACAAAAGATGTTTCTTTGTTTCCATTTTTTCATGTCTAGGGTGATAAAAGATGATGGAAATGTGTAACTTGGCTGACATTTGGTTTGCTCTCTGCAGAGGAAACTGAGGGAGATCTCCACAAAGTACCAACTGTTCCAGAAGCCTGCCAATTTTGAGCAGCGCATGTTGGACTGTAAACGAGTTCTGGATGGTGCTAAAGCTGAGCTACCTGTTCTGGATGTTAAAGACGTGGAACCTGAAATAATCCAGTCCCACCTCAGTGGTTGCATGGTGAGGAACTGGTACTTTCTTTGTCAGCATTGTGGTTCAGCTATTGTTTTATACCCATTTTGAACATACAGCAAATGTTAAAGTAATTAAAATGCACATAATTAAAGATCTCTGCAAACCTTGTAGCCAGTGTCTGTGAGCATGAATAGTACAGTTGTGGACAGAAATATACATACACTCAGGAATTGGATACAGAATTTTTAATTTATTGTGGATATTGTGTCATCCACACTGGGTCATCTTGGCACAGAGCATCTATCCAAACATTAGTGGTAGTGTATCTATATATTTGACCCATTACGTAGAAATTTGACTTGGTGTGGGTTGAAAAAAAATCTACATTAAATAGAAACTTTTGCACCTAATTGCGGTTTTAAAAGTCATTGAAGTTATTTATTATTTTATCATACCACCAAGGAAAAAAATGACTCAAATTAATCATTATAAGTACAAAATAAATATGAATTTCAGGTCCTTCATGAGTGTGTGTTAACTTCTGACCTTACCTGTAGGTACTTCATTTTTAATAATATAAAGTATTGTGTTTTTTTTTTTTTTTTTTTTTCTTTATAGAAACTGTATAAGTTGCTGAGTGAGGTGAAGCTTGAGGTGGAGACGGTGATAAAAACAGGTCGTCAGATTGTGCAGAAACAGCAGACAGAGACTCCCAAAGCCATGGATGAACAGCTCACTGCTCTAAAGCTGCTCTACAATGACCTAGGGGCTCAGGTAATTTAAAGGCATCTTACTTTGGAGAAAATTGTGACATTCAGGGATCTTTTTCAGTCAGGAAAAGTGTGAAATGTGAATTTACAGCACTCCTTCCTTGTAATTTTTGTTTTTTCTTGGATAAACCCACCAATTGCCCACTGTAGAAGTATCTATCATAAATTCATGATGACTTCTAATATTTTATATTTTCAAACAACATAAAGGACCGAGAAACCTGAAATGTTTAGTCTGAAAATTTCTGGAGTTTCATGGGAAACATGTAGTAACCCTGGAGATAGTTCAGAGGCCTTCTGTTTGTCTTTACAGGTAACAGAGGGCAAACAGGACCTGGAAAAAGCCCTGTCTCTGTCTCAGAAGTTCCATAAAGACAGTGATGCCCTGCAGGAATGGCTGAGCACTAATGAAGCTCAGCTGCAGCAGAAGAACAGCTGTGGAGACATGCCAGCTGACATCGAGGCCGAGATTAGATGGGCTAATGTTAGTAGATGTTTATTAAAAGCTTACATTACCATAGACTTTTTCTAAGATTTGTGATCATACATATTCCATGCTGTGAAGTATTCTCCAAATGAAGTTTAAGAAAAAACAAACAAAAAAAAAAAAAACAACACAGACAAGTAATGTCTCACCAGAAGATGGCGCACACAAACTGTTTACACTGGAGTCATTCATCATTTCTCTTTCTAACTTTCCAGTTTTTTAAATGTATTTTTTAATTATTTTTACATGTATATTATATGTATGCAGTTTATCTAGATATCTTTCTACCAGTTCTTATTTTCTGGTTTATTTTTGGGATGCTAAAGTCAGGTTGTTTAACTGTTACCATTAGTTTTCATCTGATCTGTCTGATTTATAAATAACATATTGTGACATTCAATCAGGGCCTGCTGAAGGAATCGGAGCGTCGGAAGGCAGAGCTGTCCAACCTGACGGAGATCAGTGCGGGTCTGCAGACGCTGGTGGAGGGTAGTGAGGCTCAGCTGGAGGGCAAACTCTGCGGTCTCAACGAAGCATGGGGCCGAGTTCGCACCTGGACCGAAGACTGGCTCAGTGCTGTTCTGGTCAGAGCAAATGCTGCATACAATGGGAATAAATAAGCACCACACAGCATATCTTTATTTACTTAAGGTTGTCAGAGTAAGCAGAATATTCCACCTGCTTATTGTTGTGTTTCTGCTTTACTTGCCACAAGTTAAACAGAACAGAAAAAAGCTGCTTTTAAATGAAAAGATATCCAAGATAGTTTTTAGCATAATGATCATGATTTTTAGAACTTATTTCAAATGTAATGTATTTAATATCCAAGTATAGATTGATTTTAATCTTTCTTTTTACTTTCAAGATGCACTGGAATATTATTCGTAACATGTTGCAACCAGAGTGAAACATTTTCAGTATGCTCTACAGGAAATCACACAATCCAGTAAAAGACATAAAAATGAACTCAAATGGATTGCAAATTAATAAAACCTATAGATGTTAAATGACACTACCGTATTAAACACATTTTGGTGTACTCAAGGTTTCTCTTTGCAAACAATATCCAAGTGAGGGTTTTTCTTGTGTGTGTGTGCACGTGTGCAGAGTCATCAGAATGAGGTGGAGATTTTTGATGAGAACTTGGCTCATATCAGCACCTGGCTCTACCAGACCCAGATCCACCTGGATGAGGCGGAGCGGCTGCCTTCAGCTGAGAGAGAAAAAGTGCTGAAGGTAAAAAGCAAAGCACAATTATTGCATTTTAAATGTGTCACACCAGTACAAGTGATAGTTAATGATCCTGATGTTTAGAAATGGTTCACAACATGTCTAACACACATTAAAAGAAGTGAATCTCATGGTTTTTTTTAAATTTATACTAACCTTCAGGTTATTTGCTTTTATTCCAAAGTCATGGAGCAATTTAAGATGGCAGATTTATACCTTGAAAACCTTACAAGCCTCATATTTAAAATTGTTTGTTTAAACTTATTGCCCCTGCAGGCTTAATGCATTTTATTAAAATCAGTCATAAGTTACTACAGAAATTTGGCCAATTCTCCAATCTGCCGTTTTTGTAAAGCTCTGACCTGCCACTATTGATTTGAGCAGATTCTGATTTTTCTTTAAGTCCCAAAAATAATACCTTTCAAAGTATTTATATTAGTGGTATGGTGCAATGAAAAAAAAAAAAAAAAATCTTAGATCTTAAGTAGAAGCTTTGCAAATAAGTAAATAAAATAAACACATCAATAAACTAGGGCTTAAATGCATTTAAGTCCAATCTGTAAATTCTATACATCCCTGAAAAATATACAAATATAGTAGAAGTCTCAGAGTTCTGAGACAGATCCTTAAAATTAAATCTAACCAAAAAGAGTCAAAAGATAGCATTTTACTCCTTTGTAAGACAATTCATATAATGTATACATTTTTTCCCTAGAAGATTGTTTAAAAATTAACAAGAGCTGTGTCCAGATTGATATTTGAAAGAAAAAAAAAAGTGTTGTTTACATGTTTGACTGTTAAATTGTTCTTTTATTTAATGTAATTTACCAGAGATTGAAGTTGTTTTTGTGACTGTTGATTATTAGCACCTGACCCAGTGTCACACTGTGAATCATCTTGTCTTTGTTTTGAAACATCAGTGAGATCCTGCTGATCTGCTCTTGCTCAGAGGTGACATTGTTAACCAGTGGTGTCCAAGTGTTTTGCCACAAAAGCTGGAATCATCTAGTTGAAAATACTCAGAGAGAACACAACATTTAATTTTTTTAAAATAACACATATTGTTATTTAGATTTTTTTTTTTCTTTACTTTCAACAATAAGTTAAAGTGAAACATTTATATCAAACAGTGATTTTATTTTTGTAGAAAAAGTTAATACTTGTTGATCTAAAACATAAAAAGGGTCTTGCATACTTGCCTTATTAAAAGGGATGTATACAATTTCCTACATTTTATGGGTCAGTTGTTTTCTATTCTCATAAACAAGAATAGGATATAGATCAATGTTTCATCGAAAGCACTGGCTATTTTTTTTTTTTTTTTTTTTTTTTTTTACCAAGTTTACTGAATGGGTGCTGTCAAGACTGCTTTTGAATAAAAGCTGCTGGGTGTATGTGCTATTCTATTTAATTTTTACTACAACCTGGATAATAAGATCTAAAACATAACAAAGGCTCTTATCTGAATCAACTGTCTGTGGCTACACTTGAATTTCAGTCAGGGGTTTAAAAGAAGTATTCAGTAGGCTCCAAATAGTCTGCGTGCCACACTTTGGACACCCCCATTTTAAACTCTTTAATATCTGATATTAATGACAAGTAGGATTAGTGTGGTTAACACACAGTCTGTTTCATTAGCAGCTCTTTGTTTATTCTCTGTGGGATTTACAAAAAGGCTGCCAGCATTTCTAAATGATCTTTGAAAGATAAACGTTGACTCTCAAAAGGATAAAGAGGAGCAAATTTCAAGTATTGTGTTCAGATTTCTTGTAAACCGTGGACTTCTTCATCCCCTTTAAAGTTGGGTGGCAGCCTGAATGAACAACCTGTGGAGAAAATCCATTTTGTTGTCAAAAAGCTTCGAATGTGCTTCCCTGACTACATGTTAAACTTGTTAGTAATACTGAAAATAACTGGGTCTTCTTTCCTCAGTAACAGCTCCCACATCAGAGAGTGAATTGATTACATATACCCGATTACGTGTGGTCCGTTCTCTGAATGACAAAAAAAATCTGACCGATCGAGCTCCATATGGGCCGGTGCCAGACACAAGCGAATATCTTGGTGCATCTCTGCACTACTTTTGTTACTCTTATCAAATAGACAAAAAGTCATTGCAACCTCGATCGTGTCCTACAGCTGGACTTTTTAAAATAAAGAATTCCTTTCCTAATAAGTTCAGTTATCTCTCTCTCTACCAGATGTGATTAAAAAAGTTCTGTGTGTAACCTTTTCTATGTTCTACTGATACTGCATGAGACTGGATACTATTACCTTCTACTCATCAGTTCAGACTGACTATACCTGCGTAACATAAAAAGATGAACAGCTACCTTGTGGCCGGTTTTCAGAGCATGCTGGAGGAGCTGGACGAGATCAGTCTGCGCGTTGACAATGTCAGGGACCAAGCAGTCATCCTGATGACCAGCAGGGGGCCCGCCTGTCGAGACGTTGTTGAGCCCAAGCTAGCAGAGTTGAACTGTAACTTTGATAAAGTTTCCCAGCACATAAAATCTACCCAGGTACAGGAACATGAAATATATTTCCTGAAAGATTTAACTTCAAATAGAAAGCTGTCTTGTTCCACCATTTTTATTTTTCCTCTGATGAGCAGATGATGACCAGCCTGGAGCCAGGAGATTTTGAAATAAATCAACAGACTCCTCAGGAGGTACATATGTCTTTGATTATAACTTGCTTTCATGATTTAAATCTGCATCATTGGCTAAATTCTGATCATTTATTCCATGCAAATCGATAATCAGCAAAACTCTTTAAGACACAAGGCTCAGTTTGGCTTCTGCTTTTGAGGACACGGTCAGATAATTGCTCCTATGTTTGAAGCTCAGACTGTCTTGCCCTCGGGTTTGTTTTTGTTCCTTTTAATCAGGTCACTCACAGTCAGGAGAGCCGAGCAGAAAGTCAGACTCAGCTTGCTGCTCAGACTGTGTTCCCAACTGAGATAAAGGACCTTCAGGCGGAGCTGCAGAACAAGTTGAGGACTCTTCATGAGGAGCAGGACCCAGCAAACATTCTTGATGATGATAAGGTACTCAAGGTTACTCAGATTTATAAATGAAATCATTCTATGTAAAAATTTATAACCTGCACCATAATATAGACAAGATATTTTCCCCTGTCTGGCTTTTTAACTTCTTCAGTTTCTTTGTGGAACTTGAGCACAAAGAAGGAATGTTGACCCCAGTTATTGTCTTTATTATTTTTTTTTTATGAGATGCGCTATAAAGAATAACCTGAGCTTCAGGCTATATACAGTAAAGCTGATAAGGCCAGCTTTGATTGAGAACTTTAACGTTTAACAAGTTTGGAATCAATCTGTGCGATCAAGGTTTATGACCGTAAACACCCCAGCTGGGGGAAGAAAATCAGACCAATCCGTAAAGAGGTCATTGTCCCAATCAGGAAGCTGTCTGTTTTCCAGTCGACACCTTCTGTAGCCTGTCAAGCTTCATACATATATAGCAACCTAAAGAAGAAACGACAAAAATCCTGAATCTAAATGCCTGTTCTGACCTCCTTCTTTGTTTTCCCTGCACCAGATAGATGAGGAGAAGGCCAGCGTTGAGGACTTGCTGAGAAGAGGAGAAGAGCTGCTGCAGCAAACTTCAGACGAGGCTCAGAGGGAGGAGTTGAGAGTAATGCTGCACAGGTTGCAGAGCCACTATTCTGCTCACAGGGTGAGACAAATAAACGTACCGTGTCTTTAATTCTAGCAGTATAAAATTTATGCTGCTATTTCATTAAAAATGTCTGCACACGGTTTATGTTGCTTGTGTTTCTGCCTATTTTAGGACCGTCTCAAAGCTAAGCAAGTTACAATCTCTGAGAGGTCATCATCTTCCCACATCTTCAGAGAACAGACATCAGAGTTTACTGCTGAGGTATGTGACATGGATACATGTTCTATATGTTTTTTTCAATAAGCTAATTACTGTTATCAAGGTACACCAAGGCCTTAAAACTTAATGGTTTTAAAACCAATAAAATCTTCAATTATATGAATTAAAGTGTAGAAAAAAATTATCTCTGAAATGTATCCAGATTCTGGATTGACAGCTTTTTTTCTGGATGTAATAAACATAGAATAAGTTATTGGCACCCCCCTCCATTTGTTGCTGCACACTGGCATTCAGCTGTTGAAGCTTCACAGCAAAATGTGCAGACTAGGTTGTTGCAATTAGGGCAGTGTTTTTTGTGGCAGTCATCTGCAAAAGCTGCTGCTGACCCCAGAGATGGAATCATATTGCCCCGTTCACCTCTAGTACTGAAAGGGCGGATGCTGCACCAATGCTGGCCATTATTTCACATCACCCTTATAACCTCCACGTCCACTGTTGGAGTATTTTTAGAGTGAGTTATCTTTAGCTGAGCATTGCCAAACAAGCGATTCACAGCTCTTTTATAAGTAGTATCCTCTTGATTATGGAACAGTTCCTTCTTTGATAAAATTTTGTTTTCTTTGCTAAAGTTCTAAGATTACCCTTACGAACCCCCAGTTTTTATAATTTTGTCTTAATTTTAGTCTTATTATTGCATTGATGAAGTCCTTGTAGATTATGTGATTTTACATTAAATGGCACTGTTAGCTCACCCTCTTTTTGCTGCTGCCCCCACCTATATGAAATGCAAGAAATTATCTGAGATTCTAAGACAGGATAAATGTACTTCTGCCTCTAACAAAGCATACAGTGAACATTGTCAGCAGCAATTAGAGGGGATCTACTCAACACATGATAAAGCAAACTCCCCACTGAGAAAATGGCAATAGAAAAAAAGCTCATGGCCTAACTGATCAATGGCTTTATATTTGTATCCTGACGCTTGTGCTTCCTCCTTTTCTAATGGGGAACCACCAATCTGGCCCATATTAATAGCTGCCACTGGATGTCATTTGGACTTGCTCCTAATTCCAGTGAGATGCTGATTCCTTCTGTTCCTTTGTCATGCAGGAGATGTCTGCAACAGGTCGCAGCAGAACCCAGACACTCTCTCCTTCTGACTACCTGTTGGAGATCAACAAAGTTCTTCTTGCCATGGCCGACAATGAGTTGCTCCTGAACTCCTCAGAGCTTAATGGGGGCCTTTATGAAGACTTTTCAAGCCAGGAGGACACACTAAAGGTGGGCTTTATTCCTAAACAAACCCAGCGAAATCAGCAGCTGTTATATAGATGCTACAGAACACTGAATACAGACGCACACCACCCTGTTTGAATTTTTTATTTTTAAAATATTAAAAAACTGTGTTGTTTTTCCTTCCAATATACATTTATGCTCTACTATGTGTTGGTCTGTCTCAACCACCTGCATAGATGATTTTCATCTGGACCTGACTGCTGTTCGATTATCTGCTGCCTTTGCTGAACTTATGCAAAGGTTCCCTGCGAAGTGTTGTCATTGTTTCCTCATGTATTCTGGCATATTTGTTCCCCAGACTATTAAAGACAACTTAGAGCACCTGGGCGAGCAGGTCACAGGGATACATGAGCAACAGCCTGAAGCCATGCGAGATGCTTCCCCAGATGAAGTGGTTCAAATAGGAGACAGCCTTACACAGCTCAACGCAGAGTGGGACCGCCTCAATCGCATGTTCAATCAGCGCAAAGGGTATGTTAAACTTCACATATAGACTTAAACTAAAATAGGTTGAAACTGTTGGAGGAGAAAACCAAGGAAGCTGATTTTCCAGAAAATTAATCAAAAATCAATCAACAATTGTGTGTGAATTGCTGACTCAGGGCTTTTGCTGAAATCTGCTGGGAGCTGGAAGACCAGCTGTCCACAGATAAATATAGAGCAGAATACAATTCAGCACACACTCACTGACCTTCATTCATACTGTGGCAGTTCCTTGGGAAAAAACAATCTCATGCCTGTTCACATATTCATTCCCAAAAGTAATCACACAGACGGTGGGTGACATTGACCACCATCGACCTAATTTCTTGTAAGCAGTCTTTGTTTGCAGAGTGTAGTGGGTGCAAAGATGTAAGTAAGCTTGTGAGAAAATGTTCAGATTGCGTGCAAACACTGAAGCGCTCTGTCTATATTCACAGAAACCTCTGGACATCATTGCTAATCAGAAGAATGGCTCTTGTTTCATAAAACAGCTCATCAAAATCCTCAACTCGTCTATCTCATCAATTCTTTTCTGTTGAGAGAGATGCTGCAAGATGAGCAGTGTGATAAAGCCCAGATTTTTCTGTTATTTAAGTAATCATCCTGCTGGTCTATATTTTAATATTCAGCAAAACTGCAGTGAGCTTTTTGTTGGTTACAGGGCTTCCAGAGTGTCATAGATTTCTTTAATGGAAATAAATTCTGTTTTTACATTCTTCCAGTGAATGAACAGCATTTAATTCTTAGAGGACAGAATAATTTTACAGTTTTATGGGAAGCTGAGAAACCTGAAAAGCTCATAAAAAGTATGGGTGGTAATTGAAAAGCGTAAAATATTAATCAAAAAAAATTAAACAATTCTCATTGTTTTTCCACCACTGTGAATCCATAGGCTTGCTTTTGCTTTTCACATAAGATAGAGGATCAAGATGAGCTTAGCAAACATATTTTTTTGGTGTATCCACAAACTAATGATTTACTTTGAACATTTTTTTTAACAAAATCGTTTTTTTCGACTGAGTGACAGAGTACCTTTGGATGGATGATCATGTCATCTTTACAAGGGGACTAACGATATATGTGTGTATGTGTGCTGAAACCGTCATGTTATGGACATACACATGTGCTTCTTTTCCACTGTTTTAAGAGACATACTAATAAATGAGTGGATAAAGAAACTTTCTGAATGTAATCAACGCCAGAATGGCTTGTAATGGGACTTGTGCAGCAGCTTAAACACTTGCCTGCTTATTTTTAATCAGCAGTGCACAAAAGTTGCCGGTTGCTGGTGATGCATTGTAACAACGAGGAGCAAATTGTGGATTTATGTCAAGCCATTGCATCATATTTTCATGATCAGCAAGGTCTAATGGAGTGTAACAACTCGGCTAACTACCAGCGATTTAATAATTCCCCCAGACCCTTAAGTGAGGCGGTGAATGAAGTGCTGCTTGGAAATCTGAAGGGACACACCTGGTGTGTCCCTTCAGATGAGTGGTATGTCGTAACATGTTAGTTTTTGGAGATGTTATTCAGTTCTGTTTTGCCTTCTGATTTAACCAAATCAAATTCATTGAGTTAAAAACTTCTTATCTTTTTTTTTTTAAATTTTTATTGATTTCAGAACATGGAGATACCTTTTAGTTAGTGAAACTATTGGTTTCAGATATGACCTGTAGGGTGACCATATTTTGATATCTAAAAAAGAGGACACTCAGCCTAGCCCTAAAAACATTTCAATCATACTCTGTTTAATTAAAGAACACTTTTGATTTTAACATATTTGAAGTTTGCCTTCTCTGTGAGATTAGAAATAATAGTTAAATAACAAACTTCAGTTAGGCTCTTACAAGTCAGCAAGTGAAAAAATGACTTTAAAATCTCTGGAAATAAATAATATTACAAACAATTACTCTTCTGTGTTAGAAAATTATCATGTCACAATAATAGCTCACTTTTTAAGTTATAGTGGACAAAAATTACACAAAAATCTGAAATTATATTCTGGGAAAACAAGTATTTTCTTAATCTAATTTAAAAAAAAAAAAAAAAAAAAAAAAAAAAAAAAAAAAAAAAAAAAAAAAAAAAAAAAAGCAACAGTCTTACCAAGAGACTTTAAAAAGACTGTATACTCCAATCTTTAGTTTTTGTCTTCATCCTCCTGTCAGTGTAATAGATTAAGTTATTTGAATTGAATTGAATTGAACACTCATTTGCACAGTCTTTTCATAGTTTTCGTATCCATGTGGCCTATGGGATCTTTGGCACTTTTATCATACACAGAAACACATATGCCAGTTATGTGCATGGTGCAGTCCGCCACCCGTTTGTTGCGACCGGGACTGAATGAAGGGAATTTATTTTGCAGATCATCCGTGAAGCTACACTTGTGCTTTGACATTTTGTAAACATCGGCAGCAGCCCGCTGTCTGTTCCGTCTATAACCGATAAGAACCACCCACGAGGCAGCAGCTCGGGGAGGACGTCACATGAATTTTTAATAGATCAGTTAAAGGTCGTAGAATCCATGTGAAAGTAGGAATGATCACATAAAACTAAGAAGACTTTTCAGTCTTTTCCCCTTTTTCTTTAAAGTGTTACGTTCGTAACAGTGTGCATTTTAATAAGTGTGTCTTATTGAATCTAAAGTACTTCAATAATTGTCAGGATTGATTCCCCCAATTTGAGCTGCTTTTACTTCTCAGAATCAGATTTTGCCATTGTATATAATACAACTTGGATAAAATAATCTTGAACCCAAAATGAAAATAGATGGCATAAATGATACATACATTAAACCATGACAGGGATTTTACCTTTTAAAGGTGAATAAATAAGCATAAATATTTCTGTTGCATCAGCATTTTTGTGCATAATTGCATTTAGTATGGTTATTGATCTGGGATTGAAACTGTGCTTGAGTTTTGAATTTTCCTTTCTGCTTTCACAACCTGGCAGGTTATGACAGCAGATGTTATGATGAATCTGTTTGGAAGTTTTTTGTCCAGTACCTTATCTACAATCTGGTCTTAAAATTTGCCCATATTGTCATTTTTATTTCGTTTAATTCCATGGGAGTCCCTCCTGCTAATGCTGTGCTGTTGAGATTTGTCTGGATAACATGTTTCCTAACATTGACAATGACATGGGGCTGTGTTTGTTTTTAATGTTGGTCTACAGGAGTTTTGACCGTGCCATTGAGGAGTGGGGGCGGTTTCACTGTGACTTGAAGGATCTGAGTCAATGGCTGACTGAAACTGAGACCCTGCTGTCCGAAAGCATCGGCCCTGATGGACAGCTCAACCTGGGATCTGCACGGCAACACCAGGAGGTTAGTGATGGAGGGATGTTAGGTTTATAAAATGTTAAACATATTTTTCACATGTTTAAAATTTCTTCTATCTAGAAAGCAGAGTTTTTAATTGTCTTCGTTTATTCTTTTTTGATAAAAATACATGAGAAGTGCCATACACACTATCAGCAAGTTTATAAGTCCAGAGCAGGACAATTAAAGCCTCAGAATGGCGATATAATATGTTTGAGATAAAGGCAGTTTGATAGTTTGTATTAGACAGAGGAGGATAGTTGCATTTCTTTTCCCAAGGGAAAAACTCAGTTCCACTCCTAGCTTCATAAACACACTTTATGTCTGTTTATTGTGCAGAGCAGAAATGAGAAAAAGCCAAGAGTAAGATGAGAAAGGACCTTTAATTTGGCTTTGTTTGATCACTTAAGTGCTATTTTCATTTCTGCGGGAAATTAAATCCTCTAAAGCCGCGGCATTATTGCTGGCGGAACCTCCACCTTTACTGCCTTTATCAGTGAGATTTGCAGCAGCTGAGTTGCAAATCAATCTTTCTGGATACTTTACATGTTTTAACTCTTACTGACGTTGAGAAGAAGGATCAGGTGGAAAGGCAGTGAGATATCTAACAGCTGACTAACTGCACAATCACTCACCTTACTTTATGGGTCTATCTCAGCTCATTAAATCTCTCCTGGTGGAAGGTGGAGATTTGGCAGCTCAAATCTGGGCTTGCTTCAGATCACGCCAACATGTCGACAACAGACTTACCTTGAAAGATGTACTTGAGCTCAGGATTTAGTATGGGGTTCATAAGATTATTCTGTTTCACTGAAACCTGATTCTCTTCTTCTATTTCTTTTGTAAGGAGCTGGAAGAAGGACTTTCCAGTCATAAGCCCGTCCTTGCCGGAATGACTCGCACCGGGGAGCAGATAATTGGGCAGCTTTCATCTCCTGATGGGCCCCTACTTGAAGAGAAGTTAGAAACTTTGGTGCAACGTTGGAGAGCTGTCAACCGTCAGGTCTTAGACAGACAGCGCAGGTATTCACAGAAAGGAAGGATGCAAAGTAACCATGATGCAGTGACATTTATCTGTCCATATCTCACAGCATCGTGATTTTAATGTGCTATAAAATACTGCTTCATATTCAGGGTTCATTATCAGCTAACTGTTTCAGACTTTGCCAGGCCAACATTATCACTTTTGTCAATTAGTTTATACTACAATTTAAATGCAAATTTTTGGATAAGTCCTGCAACCTAAAAGAAGCGTATATCCTATTCCAGGTGCATAGTAATGTATTTTATTGTGTGTTTGTGTGTGTGTGTGTGTGTGTGTGTGTGTGTGTGTGTGTGTGTGTGTGTGTAGGCTGGCTGGAGAGGATCCAGCCCTGTCAGACCTGGTGAGGAGATGTGAGCATCTAGCTGTGTGGCTGGAGCAGGCAGAAAACGCTGCTAGCTCCCTACCTGTCTCAGCCACTGACGAAAACCTAAAAGAGCTTAAGGTAAAATTATTTACAGCATGTTCCCGAAGCATTCACGCCCCTTGACCATTTTTACATTCTGTGACTTTGCAACCAAAAACTTCATTGTGTTTTATTGGGATGTTGTGTGATAAACTAATACATAGTAGCAAATAGGGGATAAATGGGGAAAAATGATTGAGGCTTTCATTTTTACAGCCCCATTTACTCTAATGCATAAAAGCAAAATTTATGGTAACTCTGGAGAGGCTGGAGAGATCCACAGCTCAGGCGAGGTTGTCTTCTTGCTGAATAAGAATTAGTTGTTCATTCTAAAATCCCACCATGAAACATGTTGGTGGCAGCATTATGCTGTGAGGATGCTTTTTTTTCAACAGGGAAGCTGGTCAGAGCTGATGATAAGATAGATGAAGCTAAATAAAGAGCAATTATGGAAGAGGATCTGTTGGTGACTGGGGCCGAGTTGCACTTTCCAGTGGGAGAACAACCCCAAACATGCATCATAAATCTAAATCCAGTTGAGAATCTGGCAGAATCTCTAAGTTAAACAAATGATCTCCATATTCAAGCTAATTACTGTATTTTGTAAAGTAGACCAGATTTGGGGTATGTCTCTACATGTGCAAAGCTGGTAGAGACATGCCGCAAAAGATTTGCGGCAAAATATAGTTCTGCTAAGCATCAAACCAAGGAGTTGAGTACAGGTATAACTGCGATTTAAGCCAGTATCCCCTTCCTTTTACTTGACAAATTTGTTCTGCTGTGTGTTGGTCACATCACATTAAACTGTAATAAAATACAGTTATTTTTTGTTATAAGCTGAAAAAAATGTGAAAAAGTTCAAAGGTTATGATTCCCTCTGCAAGGTGATGAATATGGTTACTGGGATCATTTTGCATTGATCTTTTTTGTATTTTTCCTTTAACTCAAAACACACCCAGAAAGATCCCATTTCTCCTCCTAATCAAAACAGTTTTGGAAGAACTAGTGACATTGTTTCCATTTATTTTTGTTCTCTCGAGGGGAACAAACATTTTCAAGCCAAACATTTTTTTGAGGGAGACCATGTGAACGCTGCAGTGATTGGAACTACCTCGCTCATCATTTCATTGGGATTTCCCAGATATCTGGCTTGTCTCTTCTTTTCTTCTTAACCTGTAATTCTTGTTGAAACCAAGGACGAGTGCCTCTGTTTTTGCAGGCCCTTGCTGTGGAAATGGATGCTCAGAATGAACGCCTTGGTTGGCTAAACAAACATGCTCCCCAGATCTTGGCCAGTCCCAGTGTGAGCACTCAGAGCAGAGACCATCATGTTGGAAAACTGAGAGCCATCAATCTCAAATGGAGCAAGGTGAAATTCTTATAAGTTTCACAGTTGAACTTCGATTCACCCTTCAGATTTGCTTTTTGCTTGCTTTTTCAGTCTTTCATTTATTCTGATATTCCTGATGATTTTTTATTTTTTATTTTTATTTTTATTTTATTTTATTTTTTTTTGCAGGTGACCCATGAGTTGCTGGATAAGGTGGGTGAGGTGGAGACAAACCTGCAGAGGCACACTCTGTTCCAGGACAGGATGACCAAGCTGACGGACTGGGTCATCATCACAAACCAGACAATCGTGACTAGAGGACTAAACCCTGTCCAGGCTCAGGTAGTTTTTCAGGATCATGTCACAAGAGGCAGCATGCATGAATATTCATACAACAGTTTTCCTTAGTTTGTTTATCATTTTCAGGCTCTTGAGGCCTCTATGAAAGACAGAAAGAAAGACCTGGAGGACTTGTTGGCTCATTCTATTGAGCTGCAGAAACATCAGCAGCTGTTGCCTCAGGAAAAGGTCCCTGATTCTATAGTAATATGCTTTGATGAAGGACGTATTGTATTTAATTACACCATATTGCATGATTAAAGTATCACAGCTCCAACAAGAGGTAATTTGATATAATTTCTGTGCTAAATCATTAATTTTGATTGTATTCTTTTTGCATTTTGTGTTTGCAGGGTAAAGTAGAGCAGCTGGCTGCTGATTGGAAAGCCCTGGATGGTCATTTAAGGGAATCTCTTCAGGTTCCTGTCTCTCCATGGACACATCAGCAACATGTTGTCCAGCACCAACAGCTTGGTAAGAAACAACAAGGAATTTGTTTTTCTGTTTCTAATTAATCCAGAACAGATATGAGTGAACTGTGGGGGAAAAAAAAAAAATCCTGGTTATGGATTTGTTCTGTTTTAAATCACGAATTAAGTCTGATTAACCTTTTTTTTTAGTTTAGTTTTACTGATCGCATCCCATAATTGTTAGTTCCTGACCTGCAAAATCAAAAAGTCACTTACATTAAACCCGACTGTCTGAATAGATCAAGTAGGCTCAGGAATCTCAAAGAGCAATGCATCATTCTCACGTGGAAATAAATTTAAGAAAAGATGAAAAACAAAATTATTGGCATCTATCTGTCTAGAAAGGGTTAAAAAAAAGCAAGGTTTTGGAGCTTCAGCAATTATTAACATATGAAGAAAACATGCACCAATAATAAAACTGCTTGTAACTACCAAAATTATTCCAAGAAGGCATCAACTCTTCCAGGAGGTCACAAAATAACCCAGAACAACATCTAAGTCCCTGCAGGTCTCAGTTGCGTTAGTTAAGGTCAGTGCTAATGATTGGATAATAATAAGAAAAGCGACCATCTAAAAATGGCATCTATAGGACCGTTCCAAGACTAAAACCACTTCTGACATAAATAACCATCTCCTATTTGTCAAACAGATATCTTGATGATCCCCAAGACTTTGGGGAAAATGCTCTGAGAAACTGTTGAGGGGAAAAAGAATGAAATGAAACCTTTTGGAAAGCGTGTATCCTGTTACATTGGTTGCAAAATGTATTCAGCATTTCAGAAAAAGAACATTATACCAGCTCTCAAACATGGTGGTGGTACTATGATGTCCTAGACTGATTTGCTGTGGGATCTTGACTTCAACAAAAGTGGGATATCTCTTTAATCAGACAAAGAAGCAGCAAATAATGAGATCTTTGGGACTCCTTCAATAGTAATAAATGTGTTTCCAAACCAGCAGTTTTCAAATCAAATTTGCATTTGCTTAGTGACTTGTCTTATCTGAACACTTCTATGGGAAATGATCATTTATGAGCAACATTATGAAAACCATGTTTGAAGTTTCATTCTTCCTGATTTATTGGAGCTATTTGAAAATATTAATAGACAATTAGAAATATTCCTTTTCATTTTTTAAATTTTACAATCAGCTCTTTATGTCGTTATTGCTCAGCTTCTATCTCTTCGACCCTTCTTTGCACATGTTCCAGTGTCTTCGGTACCCTCGGCTGTTCAGATGGCCAGCTTGGCGAGCGAGGACTCCCATCATCGGGCGCCGTACTCACCAGACACTGTGGCTCCCACTGATTTGAACAAAACTGCCACAGAGCTGGCTGACTGGCTTCTTCTCATCACTCAGATGCTTAAGTCTAATATTGTCACTGTGGGGGACACAAAGGAGATCAGGACGACTATGGGACGTCTTCAGGTGAGTGAATGGAGGAAAGCAAGGGATGATGCAGTCAGTATACAGATAATGTTGGCAGTTTTTTAAAATTTAATTGGAACCATTAACTCTTTAAAATACATTTGGTTGTCACCAATTATGGCTTGATTTAAAAGAGAACACCCTGAGTTGAGAAGACAATAAAAAGCCAGCTCATGTTTTTCTCATTCAGTGGCTGTGTTCTTGTCTTCTCTGATGCTCATTAAACAGATCGTACTGCCTCTAATTGTATTCATATTCTCCCATTTGCAGTAGATGCAGCACAACATCTTCACACTCTGTGTTGCAGTTAATAGGTCTCTGGACTAGACACAGTTGGTTGCAAAAATGTTTTTGTGTTTTTGTGGAAAAAATACATCTGGTGACAAACTCTCAAAGTTGGCAGCAGTGAATGCCAACAATTACCCCTTCCTTCCTGCTTTAAATTGTTTTTTTTTTTTTTTTTGTTTTAAGATAAGAATAAGGAAAAGATGAGGAAATCCACTGAAATAGCTAAATTGTATTTTAGAAATGAGATTTTATTATTTCAATTGCAGGAAAAAATGATTGACTTATCAAATTTACTGAACACTGCATATATAAATCTTCTAAAAGTTGATGCATCATGTCTGTATTTCTGTAGAGGGGACTTTAAGTATTAATGAGCTAAATTAAAAGATACAGTGCCTTGCAAAAATATTTATATCCCTTATTTAGGTTTTTACATTTTCACATGATAGACCAACATAATGTATAGCATAGTTAATAGTCTCTTTGCCTAGCTTGTTAATCTAAATGACTACTGAAGGTTGTACAGGTTTTATTTAGGGTTATCAGAGTGAAGGGGGCTAAACACAAATGGATGGATTGCAGGAAAATTAAAGGCCATGTATAATTTTCCTTTTACTTCACAACTATGCACTCTTTTTGAGCAATGAAATACATTGATTTGTGAGTTCGTGGTTGTATCATGACAAAATGTGGAAAAGTTCATAGGTCTTGTAAAATACAGTAAATCCTTTGCTTATATCCTTTCATGTCAGAGTTTTTAAGTCAAAGCTCGCATTTAAATATGTGTCTTTCTTTTGTCCTTGTCACAGGTGACAAAAAGTGACCTGGAACAGCGTCACTCCCAGCTGGAAGATATCTTCACCTTGGCACAGAACATTAAAAACAAAACCTCTAATGTTGATGTTCGCACATCTATTTCTGAAAAATGTACGTACAGAGCAGGATGTGTTTTCAAACTAAATATAAGACATTAGAGCTATAGATCAATTTAGGAGCACCACTCATTTTGCCATTTAAACAATAATTTGTGCCTGACTGTAGTGGAGAAAGTGCGCAGCCAGTGGGACAGCACTCAGCATGGCGTTGAAGATCGACTCCAGCAGCTGGAAAACATGACTGTCCACAGCAATCAGTGGGAGGAAAAAAGGAAGGAGGTGAAAGCCCTTATTGCTCATAATGAAGGGTACTTCCACAACCTTCTCCAGCGGGCCAAAGATCCCTTGACAAAACAGCTCGAGGACTCCAAGGTTAGGGCAGATTTTCACTTTCTCTAACCCGTTATGTCTGATGTTTGTAATTCCTGGGTCATTTACTTTGATGCTGTGTCCTTATCACTACGATAGACTAGACATCTACTCCAGGGTATTTTTCCCAGTGGACAGGAGCAAAACTTGACTCTTATTAGAAGGCATTTGAATAGTAGACTAAGTTGGGAATGAATAAATCCCTCCTCTGAAGTTCCACTTTGATCCTTAATAGCATTCATACACCAACATAAGCTTAACTGAGAGTTTAAGTGTTTCCTGGCTCAGATTTTTTAAAACTAAACACTAGGGGGCGTATGAGTTTAAGATAATACTTGCTTGCTTTTTAAATGCTTCCCCCTCCTGGCTGGTGTGGTCCTGATGATTAATTGTCCATTTAAAGTCAAAAGAACAGAAGCCCCCCTGGTCATATAGGGATGACTTATTTCCTAATGCTAAACTTAGGTCTTATATAATCTGACTGGTTGAGAAGAGGTTGAACAAACAGTCAGAAAACTGAGGAGCAGAAAAACTAAGTTAAAGTTTCATTTGGCTTTGAGATTTGGCCAAAGCAGTTCAGGAAAGGCAGGAAGTTTAATAAAAATTCACAAAAAGTGTTTCTTTCCTTTCTGGAAAAGTATATAATTTGATTTCGGTATAATATAGAATGGATAAATATGTATAAGGAAAGTTTGGAAAAATATTCCAGTCTTTATTCCTAGTCCTAATGTCAAATGATAAATATCTGACTTTCTAAAACATTTTGCTCCAGTCAGTGTTTCTATGCTGCCTTTTGCAAAAAAGTTACACATAGTAGTGCATTTATTAATGCGTCTTTCAGTCTGTCCATCCATGCAGCCATCCGTTTGTTGTCTCATCCATTTATTCATTGTTAGTCTGTCGGCTAGTCGATCTGGCTGCCAGTATCTCGGTCCATGTTTTCAGGCGCCAGTCTGTAAATTCCTTTCACAGTCAGTTCGACTGAGAACACTAGAAATCTGAGTCTGCAGAAACTCTCTAAAAGGTTACAAACAATTAAGCTAGCTGGGTCCACCATTAAAAGTCCTTTTAGAGGCATTTTTAATAATCAGTGAATCACATATGGTGTATTTTCAGTGTCAGTGGGCATTCTGTTTTCCAGGAGTTTTCCCAAGCTCTGGGCCGAGACCAAGCCACAGTCGCGGCCTTCAACGAGCTTTCCAATCACCTTTTGCGTGAGTATTCCTCCGATGACACCAGGAGAATCAAAGAGGTTACAGAGAAACAGAATGTGGTCTGGAACAGCCTCAGCAAGAGGTAAATCCACATTCACCTGTTTGCCTCTCTGTATGTTTATTTGCAACATTAATTGTTAATTTGTGCTTCTGCCTCACATTGTTGCATATTTGACTAGTTTGTGTTGGTTTGCAGGGCAAGTGACCATCGCGCTCAGTTGGACTGTGAGCTTAAGGAGGTTCAGGTGTCTCTAAAGGAGCTTGAGTCCTTCCTCAGGTGGCTGCAGGAGGCTGAGACGACAGTCACTGTGCTATCCGATGCCTCCCAGAGGGAAGACGTGTCCCAGGATTCTGCCAACGTGAAGGAGCTGAGGCGACAACTGGAGGTAGGGCATGAAATGGAAAAAGAAACCAATGTGTGTATCTAATTCATGCACAGGTGCTAGCCTATTATCTCAGTGTCACCCTTCATTAACGTACCCCTCACCAACTGAACTGATGCTGCAGTGTGTGTGGATGGGCACATTTGTGTGCTCGCTGTTGGTTAAAAGTGTGTGAATGAGAGGGCATGCAGAGGGCATGTGAACGCTTGTATGCATTGAATGTGGCTCATTGATCGTCTTGTTCTGTGCTGCTTAGGTATTCAGATTGTGTGTATTTTCTCCTCCTTTCATTTGCTTTGTCATTTACCCAGACCTTCCCTTTGGGATCATTTGACACCCATCATCTTATGCTTTATGTATCGGTATAACCTCAGAGTCCCTGTTACCTGCCTCAGCATTTATAATAGCTACAAACCCTTTTTACATCCTTCTATATTTGAGATATTTCTCTGTAAAACCAGACTCTCTTTTTCTTTTTCTTTTTTTTTCTTTTTTTTTTTTGTCTTTCTCTGATTCCCTTTGGATTTTAGATAGATAGATAGATAGATATAGAGATATAGATGTGTGTGTATAGATAGATAGATACATAGCCTTTGCATTAAACCCAGGTTTCATTTCGCATGCATGATATTAAATAAAGTTATTTTACTCTCTTTATATCTTATTACACCAATTTATGTGTTGTATTGATTCTATTAGATTATTATAAGTTTTTCAAAAATGTAAAGAACTCCCAAATAATTTGTTACAGTTATGTTCAAGGGTCAGTTTTAGTTCTAAACTTCTTAATCAAGCAACTGAACTGAAGGTTAAATTTTAGGAAAACCTTCACATGTCGCAGTTAGTGGGTGTTATGGAGTTGATTAAAACCCACAGGCTCTTTCTGTTTATTACCAGATGCTGTTGACTTTGATGGATGGTTCTCACCCATTGAAGCTGGGTTAATGAAACAGAGACAGATGTTAAACCTCAGTCTCAGTGCGCCAACAATGAGTTGTATGTTCTGGCATGATTTAGGATTTAGTTAACTCTAATTCTTGACTTTCAGTTGCATTCTGACTCCTGTTTCCATATTAAACACACACAGCCTAGAAAGTCACTGAGGACAGCAGGATTTATTGTTTTGGTGTGTACAAAGTTTTCTTGTTTAGCAGTTTTTAGTTTTTACAAATGAAACATACATTTGCAAAGCAGTTGTTGTAAATACCAAGTTTTAAAACAGATTTATTACAAATTTAAGTGAAAACATGGATTCTGTTTTTCATAGTTTCAATAGGTCTGAGTCCAGACTTTGCAAATGCTGCAGCCATCATTTTTCATGACACCCACTGATATTTCGCACTATACTCCACACATGCATCTCTGGTCTTCAATAAAGTCATGTCTTGCTCCTATACATACTTCAAAGCAATTTGCATAGATGCTAGCAGACAAAGGCTAGCATGTTTACCCTGTTTTAATACATCTTGCTTATAATTTGACTCACAACACAGATCAGTGCGGTATGAGCTAATTTTGTGTCAGAAATAACAGAAAAGGTTGTTTTTATTTATAAACCCATAATTTTACTTTGAATGTCATAAAATTTTATGACTTGTGTTGCGCTGCTTTTTGCACATCTCTCCAAGGACAGATGGGGATATAATCTGAGAAAAATTCAAGTCACGTTGCTCAGACAGAACGATAATTGCATCAGTCTCTTGTACATCTTTAATGTAAATAGATTGTTTGGGAAAAATACATCTAACTCTGTAACTTGTGTCTTATCAGAAAAACATTTCTTGCAACTATCCATCACTGGTTGGCTCATAAAATAATTGCCCGAATATGAATGGTATCACAAATTCTAGCTCATGTGATTTTTCATTATCCAGAGCTGGCATGTGCTGTAGAGTAACTCCATCATAGTGCTTGTATACAGGCATCGTTGAAGGTATTGCAATCATAGCTTCGAGGAGAATAGTGCAAAAGGGTGCACAGCTTGAAGAGATGATTTTTATCAAGTTTGACATCTATGTGTTTGGCTGGGGGTGTTGTTATGGGTGTTTGAGCAGTTTGTTCATTGACCAGATGAACCACACTCTTCCTTAAATATCTAGCTATAACCTGGCAGGGCCAGTCTCATTTTGACAGAACTAACAATGCATTTAGCCCCCCTTGTAATTTTCTGTGAAGCAGCCAAGTCAGTGATGTGTGGAATGATTAAAATAGATGCTTTTGTGGGTTAAACCTTGTTTAAACTGAGCTCCTCTGTAAGTTCATCGTCCTGCCTGTCAGTGTGTGAGTGCACAAGAGTCTTTATTTTTGTTCATTTGTATAGAGACCTTCCAGGCAATAAAGTGTTTACGTGGCATAATCCAGCAATTGTCTGTGACAGTCAATTTGTGCATGTTTTATAATGCAGGAGTTGTAATTATGTAGAAGAGTCTGTGTCAAGCCTGCTCATCCTCACTTCAAACAAATTGTTCTTGTCTTCTTGTAGAGAGAGGGAGGGAGTTTTTTCTCCACTAATTCTTCAAAATAAAAATCAATTAGACTCATAGAAACTGAAACTGGATGATTTACTGCATTGCAGTATTAGTATGTGCAATTTTGCAATTGCAAAGGACTGGTTTGATGCAAAATATGGTAGGTTATAATATTTTAGATGCTATTCGTTATAATTCTTTTTACCAGTATCATATTAGGCCACTTGAATACATTTTTAGTGGCATGTATAACAAGACCTGATATAGATCTTGGTCTCCAATAATGATCAAAGCTTGTATAGAGTGGAAAGGATGTTGTGATAATGGAAAAAAAGTAGTGAGGGAAATGGGGGTTAATTGCAATCAATATCATTTCTCCCCCATTTAGTAATAATAATATTGCAAAGTCTTGCTTTCTTGCAGTTGTGCAGTACTAATCGAAATGAGGACTCTTTGCCTGTTAAATTATCGATTTAATTGTCCATGTATGTATGCTTGAGCCTTATTGTTTTTGTCTTTTGTCTCTTCATATCATTTCTCCACTACTTGGAGACCTCCAACTGAATAAAGTATGATGTAAAGCTTTTCCTCGCTGTTACTTCCCTCCTCCTTTATCCCATCACCTCTGATTTTCTCCAACTAATTCATTTTGTTGCCATGTATTTCCAGCTAAGCTTTGAACAGTATATAACCATGCAAGACAAGTTACTTGTCAACTATTTTCTTGCTTCAATGCACCCTTTTATTTTTCACTTACGTGGACAAACACCTTGTCCCAGAATTTAATAAAGTTATTGTGGCCTGCTTGCAGACTCAAAACTGTAGTTCCTCAGATGTTCACTTGAGGCATCATAAACCAAAGCTCACAGACTGTAAATAGCCTTTCACAAGGATAATTTTAGTCTTTATTGGTACCTTTTACATTTTTACAGTATTCATACTTTACATTGTAGAATAGATTAAAGTTTTCGTTCTCTTTTCCTTAAAGTTTCTCAGTCCTGAAAAAGAGCAGTTTGTATCCATAGTGAGTAGTTTGAAAGTCTTCTAAGTGAGGTGCTTTTATGTATTATAGTGAAGTTATTATTTTTTTTTTTCACAGTTTTGACTCACAAAACATGACAT
The DNA here is from genome assembly GCA_014839685.1 of Anableps anableps. Taxonomy (NCBI): domain Eukaryota; kingdom Metazoa; phylum Chordata; class Actinopteri; order Cyprinodontiformes; family Anablepidae; genus Anableps; species Anableps anableps. Next base: position 18,454,659 of record CM026086.1, on the reverse strand, counting down.
TAAAAAGAGATATGGTTTTACTGTTTCTTTGATGGAAAAAATCTGAATCTTTAATAAGAAACGTGAAATTGGAAAGTCATAGGACTATAAAATGTAGAAGAATGTGCTGCAAGCTCCCGTTGATAGAAGCAGTGGTTTAGAATCCATCAGAAAATGAAGAAATGTCATAATCATCTCCATGTATGCATAAAAAATAAATCAGGAACGTTTATCTAATTCTTTAACTGAACCCCCTTTTCCCCCCACCTCAAAATTGTATTTATTGATCAAAAAGGTGGGAAATTTTATTCTCGACACATTTTTAGGAACCAAAGCCGGAGTCACTCAGTGTTTGAACTGCTGTTTAACAGTTTAATTTTCCTGAATTATTCTGAATTATCCTGTTTTTTGAGTTGTACATTTTGCATAGATATCTTCAGATCTTCATCTCTGTATTCATGATCTCGACTGGAGTTTTCTTTCAATCCAAGTCATGAACATGTGCGGCATCAGACTGCCAACAAAGGAAATGAAAGGAACCAATACTTCTTGGAAAACCTGGTGCCTGAACCAGTCCCTTCTTCTTTGTAACTCTGTTGTGTGTTTGCATCTCATTTGTTCTCGCTCCATCTCCCTTCTTTCACTTTTATCTCATTGTCTGTTGTGTATTGATCTGTTCATTGCCTTTCGTAATGTCATCCTCTCTTCATGGCAGTCATTGTTTGCCTTCCCTCATACTGCTGCGTTTCATGTTCGCGTTGCTCTCTCTCTCTCCGTGTTTCTCTCACTCTCTTCCTGTCTCCAGATCAGAGGCAGTAAAAAGTGAGCCTCTTGTGAGTGTTCGCTCTCGTTGTCCAGTGCAACTCGTGCCTTTTCCTCATCTCTCTCCTCTCCTCCCATCCTATCCTGGCGCACCGGCACTTTCTGCTCCTCTCCCTCTTCTCCCCGTCTTCATTTCTCTCTTCCTCGCCGTTATTCTCGTCTGACTCGACAGGGTGCCGTCACAAGTGATTTGTATAATTCTCTCTTCTAGTTCTGCAGTCGGGGGTGCGCGTGTGAATGTCCGCGTGGAGGAGAAAGTGAGTGTCTTGTCTTGTCCGGTTCGTCTCCATCGTGCGTGTGCTGAGGGTTGTGTTTATAAAGAGAGAGAAAGAAAGCTAAGAAAGGAATCTCCTACTGTCTTTTTGTCAGTGTGTGTGTGCGTGATGAAGCGTGGGATCACCCTGAGCTGAGTTCACATGTGTGAGTGTTTCTTTCTCTCTCTGAGTACATGCGTTTTTGTTTGCGTGCACACATCACGTCAGCTTGGCTGGGGTCTGGTTGCTTGGCTGGGGAGAGGGAGAGGGAGAACAATATGAGTGGGGTTGGGCAGTGCTAGCATGCGGACCAGGAGCAGGCTGCTGCAGACTTGTAGCAGTCTTAAGATGATGGCCATGGTCCGGACCTCCCTCCAGAAAGTGGTGGTCTTCTTACACAGGCTTCAGAGGATGGCCATCTCCTCGCCGCGCTACCAGAAACTCTGCAAGGTACGTGGAGAGACCCAGCTGGAGAACAAAGTCTGTGCTTTTGTAACTTTAAATTAAATTTAACCTTAACTTCTAGTTTCGTGGATGTGTTTTTTTTCGTTCTTTTCTTTTTACTTTCTTGGTGAATATATTCAAAGTTTATGAACCTTTTGTTGGAGTTGAAGCTCTTGTGTTTGGTTTTGATTCCTTTTTATAATGCTGAATATATAACATATTATTTTATGTATTCTTTTAATTTTTATTTCAAAAATTATAAGTTGACCATAAAGTTAACTGTCTTCTGTAGTTTTTTTTTTTTTTTTTTTTTTTTTTCCTCTTTGCTATATTTGTTTTACATTTTTATTAGCGGCGAAATGATGGAAGCTTTTTTTTTTTTTTTTTTTTTTAGATGTTTAAGTCACTTCTGTGATGACACAGAGCTAAACAACACAGATTTATTGTGAAAACCCAACAGAGCGTGCATCAGTTGACTCTGTCTTTGCCCTTTGTCAGCTGTATTGATTTTGCCGTAGAGAAAATGACCAGTGATGTGTGCAGTGCTTGATCTCGTTTTGTGTCGCTGTTGATCATCACTGATCACTGGGTGCCCTTGCTTTCTGTCGAGTTGCACATCAACAACTTGCTCTCAGATTAAGGGCAGAGGACATCCAGATGTTGAGATTTGCTATTTCTGTGCAAAGAGGAAAACAGCAGAGTTGAGGATTACTTGTCAGCTTTCAGCATTGCTGATTTATCTGCTGCTTTTTAAAACATTTCCTCTCTGTTTGCATGTAACCCTCTTTATTTGTTTTTGCCAATATGTGATTGAGAGCTTGTTTGCACACTTTGCTTGGTGTGAAAGCACAATAAGCACTAATTAAACTCAGGACTTGATCAACTGGCCTCCATTCAGCATCTTTTGGAGTCAGACCTACCTGGGTTGTATCCTTGCTGGTAGGAGGCATTACTCATTCTGCACCCAATTACCCTCCCTTGAGTTGCATCCATCTTTCCAGCGTTGTCTAGCCTTCCCCTCGGGAGGGGGTCTAGTGTAATGCCAGGCTGGTCACACCTCCCTGGGGTGCCCTTACTGGCTGCTAGACTGGAACAGGAACTTCCTGATGATGGATATACATGGGGCTCATGGGGTGCACCCCCAGGGTCTGGGTATTTATTCTGCTTTGAGATAGTGCTGATGCTAGAACAGTTCACATGGTTATTGTCTGCCTCTATAGGTTGGGTAAGGCAGGTTTTTTTAAAGCTACATATTTATGTAATCTGTGGGTTTTTTGTTTGTTTGTTTGTTTTCATTAAATCCTTGTAAAAACATTCTCCAGGTTTAGCCCGGGCTCCTTGCTTTCCCGTCTACTCTCCTTTGGACCATTTGCAAGTCTGCGGCAGGTCTAGTCTATTGGTGAATAGAGCTGCTGAGTGGCATGCCTGTTTCATTTATAGTGAGTCCTGGTGGCTCAGCTCTGTCTCTGGTTTGAATCAGTGGCTGAGAATTGGCTGAAAGGCCTGCCTCTCTCCAGAGGGGTGTCCTCCTACTCTCATTACTGTTGCGTTGCTTCCAACGGTGTGTGCGTGTGTGTCTTTAAACAAAGCCCACTTTAGAAGCAGCCCTAAATTAGGGATAATATGCACTCATGCTTGGTGGTTCCTGCTGTTTCTGTGACACAAGCTCTGGCCTTTGGGCTTCACACTCTGTGCACCTTTGCTCTTGGCTCACTGCTGCCCCCTGACATATGACTCAGGCACGGGCATAAAGCCCAGCTTTCTGACCCTTCTGTCCTTCAGCACCATCAGGATCCTCAGGGTTATTAGCTGGTGTTAGCATTAGCAGTTAGAGCCGCAGGTGCGGGCTGACAAACTCCACTTTCCCCTCTGGTGTCTTGGCTCACACTCAAATCGGGAATATTTTCCTTCACGCTTCCTTAGATTCCTTAGTCTGCAGGCATGCTCACTCTCGGTTCTTATATGCTTGTGATTGCAAACGTTTGACACACAAGTTTATTCATGCACAGTTACTGAGTGAGTCACAGGCAGTGGAATAACATGGAAACATTTATAAACGCAGGTCACTTAAACTTGTTTACATGGTATTTAGAATCTAGAAGGGCAGTAAAGGAAAATGAGAACAGGATTTCTCTTCTAATTAACATTTTTATGTAATACGCAGCAGATTGTTTTCTTATTGGGAGAAGCTTTGATGTGAAATGGTACTTAAATCACACAGGATTGCTCTTATTCTTATTGCTAATACTGAGCATTGTGATGAGATGACGGGAACACAACACTAAATCTTATCTTGTATCAGCACCCAATATAAATGGAAGGAATAGAGAATCCTTCAAGTTTCCTGCCAGTCTCTTGTCTGTATCATTTTAGACTCTCCCACATTCAGTAAACCCATTTATTGAACCAGAGGTTTGTGTGCGTTGATTTCAGCAATGGATTTTGTGCACATCCTTCCATTAGTGGCTTTTAGGCAGCCTAACCTTATAATGTCTGTGTGGTTTATCATCATATGCTCTTTATAGCAAGTGGAAGTATAAAGGGGAAATCTCTAAATATGTAAAGGACGTAACTGGGCATATAGTCCTTTCTTTGTGTTGATGCTTCTGCTTTGTGCCACATTATAGTATATTCCATGTGGTGTTCCAAAACTATGTGAGGTTCATGCCTCGCTGATTTGCAGTTACTAAAAGCTGACTTGGATGAAAATGTGTCCAACATCATGATCTATGACTCACACTTCCTCAGCAGCATCACTCTAAAGTGATAAAGAATGGACATGAGAATGTCTCTCAAACTGATTGAACAAAGTTTCAGTGAAAAATATCATGCAATTTGTCTCATCTTTTCACTTTTTTGTTCTGCTCATGCGAAACAAAAGGAGAGGAAGACTCACTGAACTCAGGACAATGAAGGGCTGACAAGAAGAATCTGTTCTTACATTTCCCTTGATTTCAGCCTGCACTCTCATTCCCTCTTCACGCAACAGAGTTAGGGGGCAATCCAGCGAGCGGCTTAAGTAAGCAGAGATAAAATGTTTTGCTCAATATTTTTCCTTCCTCCTTCAGTTCTTACTCTGACAATCAATCTGCAGGGACAAGGTCTTAGCTCTGCATCTAATGTCCCTCTCTTTTGCTAATATCTATGGCAAGTCCTCAGCTGCAGAGCCGGCAAAAAGTTCATCTTGCCGTTTCCTTTAAGTGTGTGTGTGTCTTCACGTCTGTGGCACTGAAAAACATCACATTCTCCTATTGGAGAGGAGATTACGGCATGTAATCCCCACACAAACATAGACACACAAACTCTGATTCACTCTATTGAAAAACTCGGGCCAGAAGAGATTTATCCAAATTGGTATTCAAAAGACTTTACTAAGAAATTGCATTGATTAATCCCCTTCTCAATGCGTCCCATTACCTCCATCTTCTTTGACCCCGTTTCCCCTTATTTTCTGCCTGTTTACCTTGTAAGTGTTAACACTGATTCTTTCTCCTTTGTGGTTCTCTTCCACCGCTGGACATTTTCCCCACTCCTGTCAAGGATAATTAATTCTTTGAATAGAAGTGGAACATTTGCTGGAAGATAATTACTGTACTCGCTACTTCTCAGCAATTTTAGTGTCTTACTTCTGTGGTAAACCCAACCCAAATAATTTTGTTCTTCATCTGTTTTTGTGAAAGAAACGGGGCGCATTTTTAATGATTTATGACTCCTCAAATTCTCCTTTGCAATTGAGCAAATGTGTTTCAGTATAGGTTCTGTTTCTGAATGTTTCCCCTGTCAAGCATTGTGAAACTTTGATTGCCTCTGCATGCCTTTTTCAGTTGATAAGATTGATGGAAACTTTCCTTTTTATCCCTTAATAGTGCCCCTGTCATCCTCTCAGCATTATTAATTTCCGCAACACCTCCTTTTGTAGCACCGACTTTGACTCCTGTCATCTTCTTTCTGTTTATGCTGCTGTCATCATCTCTTTAATGGTTAATGTTCTGCTTTCTTTTCTTCCCTCTAACTAAGTCTTCATCCCACTTTTGTCTTTATTCCCTAGAAGACAACATATGCTGGTGTTTAGTCCTTTAGCCTGGATGCCACTCCAAAGAAACAGGTCAATCTGTGCTGTTGAATTATTAATCAGGTATAGCATCTTGTCTTGTACCTAGAAAAGACAGTTTCATTCAATAACACTAAGGCCTACTTAACACTGTACGTATATAATTTGTCTGAGTCTTCTCCACTTCCTAAAATACTGATGTATCAATGTGGGGAAGGAATTTCTGAAGTAAATTCCATTCACTTTCAGATTTTTCTGCAAAGAACATATCTGTATTGTCCAGCATTGGTCTAAGTTAAGACAAAGAGAGGTCTGAGACAGCAGGAGCCCTTTGTGTACCCAACAAACAGAATAGAGTACTGAAAAAATGGTAAAAGGTGTAGAAAAACAAGAGCTTGGGAAGGTACACAGGAGAAATGGCATCAACAGTAGCACAGTCTAGTATGCCCCTCAGAGGTAAATCCTTTGGTACGATAAAAACAAAGCAACTGGAAATGGCTTTTGCTGTTGTATCACAGGGAGATTAAACATAAATCGTGCTATATAAAGACTGTAATCTCCTGGGGATAAAAACATGTCAGAGTCAAATGCTGATTTAGAATTACAGCTGAGGAAAAATCGAGGAGGAAACAACATGAAAGGTTGTCAGCAGAACTACTATATAACATGATGCAACATGTTTTTTTTGTAAAGATGTGCACATAAGTTGTAGTTCAGAGAGGCAAAGTATCTTAAATAAGTCAAAACTGCAAGTAGGTCTGCAAATATGGAATATTTAGTTAATCCGACTTCGAGTAATTGTGCAGTGCATTTTGAAATAAAAACTTTCATGTTTTCATTTTCCTTTTTGAGGTACATTAGTCACAACATAATTAACTCTTTTTACCTGTAATTTCATACACAGAATTTGACAATTTGTCAACAAAGGAGTTTAATATTTGTAACTGGCATCCTCTGGGTGAATGGTGAAAAGGATCTCTCTGCAAAAACAATTACTGTCTCAATATTATGATAAGTTATCAGGTGGTTTGAAAACAAGCAGTTTCTCTACTGTACCACTGGCTACAACACAAGGAAGGATGACTAATATGAGACCACAAACCTCTGCACAACAAATGCCAAACCTGATGTGAAATTAGGGCTGGGACAAAATCATGACAACATTTGATCTTATTGTTGAATATTGCAATGATGAGATCCTGCATTTTCCTCAGTCTGCTCTTTCTTTCTTCTCTTTCTTCAGGGTACCACCACACTTTTGAGCTTTAGCATATCAGCCTCTAATATCTAGATCAGGTGTAGACATTGAGGGCAGCAAGAGTCCATCCAACTACCCAAATAGATTTAGGGTTACATGCAGCAGTGAAATGCATGTGATGATCCAAATATTGCAATCAAGCAGTCTTTAACAATGATATTGCACACACAGACATTATAATGTTTAATGTGATTCACTATGTTGTGTCCTTCCAAAGACAACATTCATTTCAGCGGAAGTTCAAGACATTTCGATATTTCATTTAATTTAAAATTATTTTATTTTATTTTTTTTTTTTTTTTTTTTTTTTTTTTTTTTTCATCTTGCCAGCTGAGATTGTGTCACATAAGGACAGAGTTTAGACAAAAATCTTCTTAGTTTTGCCTTGTACAACTTTCTTGGTGGAGCTAAAAGCAAGCATTAAATTAAAAATATTCTTTTTACATAACATGGTTTAAAGATCTGTCATCAGCTCCATAAGATGTTCGAGAAAAGTTAGAGAAGGATCAGGAATGACAGGAAGGTTTCCATGTGAGCTGTGAACGACAGCTCAGCGTAAGCCTCAACTTCGCCTCGGTCGCACCGTCACACATTGGACCACAGACTTCAAAGAAAGCTCACACTTAGAAGAGGCGACACAGAATCAAATTAGATTTCCAACAGTGCTCACATGTGTGTGTTTATTGGTTTAGTGTGTTTCATAGTTATCATGCAAGTGTCTTCGAGAAAAGAGGCTTTTCAACTCCTCATCCCACTGGAAATGGTTTAAGCGTCACTGAGAAGAAAAAAAAATATCCCAAAAAATAATTTATGACAGTGCAGGAAGCAGCTACCAGCGCATATGTTTTTAGGGGAAAATAGAAGTGATGACAGACAGATGTAAACATAATATGAAACATGAAAGGCTTGAAAGTGATGAGGGTGTAGGGATTGGGTATTGGGAAGATGGGAAGAAAGACGGATCACTGCTTTTTTGCCATTTTACTCCATGGAGACATATATACACTCATTCTGCCTCATATTCGTTTCCAGTCCAAGGATTTTTTTTCTATAGGGTAAAAAAATTAATTTAATGCTTCAGCACACGTGTAGCTTCATTTTCTGCCTTCTTCCTCACCGCCCATTGAGAACAGAAGAGCAAAATCAACAAAATCCACAAACATCCGCCCTTGATGAACGACTTCCTCTTTTGTCTCCGTCTCCTTCCAGTGTGTTTATGTGTGAATGTATGGGTGTGCGTGCCAGTTCGTGCCTGCTAAATATCGTCGGGATTAGTGCCGGAGGCTTAATTAAAAAGCAATTACCTTTGGTCGCTGTGGGTGACGCTTGGCGGAGGGTAACTCTTCTAATCTGGAGAAACGGTGTTGAATTCCTCACCATATGACACACATTTGCAGTCGAACCCCGTACAAATTGTGCAGTTGTCTGCAGAGTTACAGAAGGATTAAAGCAGTTGTTAATTAGTGAAGTGGGTGAGGGCTGAAAGGGTAGAAGAGGGGCATTAGGGTCAGACTGACTGCTATCCCTTCAGTTTCATGGTCTGTGTGTGTTTGTTTATGAAGTTAAGTGGCCAGATGATATACCCTCAAACCAAATTAATTTCCTGTGTGAGGCTTCTAAGCACGTTTTCATTTTTCCCCTTCAGTCCCTCTCCTCATTTCCTCTTCCCTGAGATAACAAAGTAGGTTAGGACAGTTAGCACCAGAGCTAATTTTTTAATTTTAAAGTTCCAATTAGATGTTGCTAATCACAGTAATTAGATAATCACTGTGAGACTGCCCTCAAAGAACCCTGCATGCGTGAGACAATGGAGAGGTACACCGATCAGGCACAACTGTATGCCCACAGACCGGGGAAGTGAGTAACAGATATATCTCTTTATCATGACAGCTGTTATTGGGTTTGACATATTAGGAAGCACGTGAACATCTTGTAACGTTATGAGTGACTATGACTAGGGCCAGATTGTGATGGTTAGACAACTGGAGATTTATAAAGCTGAAGCTCCTATGGTCTGCAGTGCTCAGGATTTATTAAAGGCGGTCCAAGGTAGGAACAGTGATGAACCCTTAACAGGGTTAATTGATGCATGTTGGATGGAAAGCCTAGCTTGTGTGGTCACAGACTTAAATTATTAAAGGAGTTAAAGCTGTTTCCATAGAGAGGTGTGAGGAGACACATTGCATCTCAGTTTGTTGCATGTAACTGCAAGATGCTCATACTGACTCCTATCTATACACATAACACAAAATGGTGTTGATGGAGCTTCCTAAACGAACAGACAACCTTTTTCAAAATAAAAATAACATATTTAGATTTAGTTGGGAGCAAATTTTAGGAGAATAATGCTACCTGCCACAAACAAATACAGTTCAGGAATAGTTTGAGAAGCATAGGTAGTTTGAGTTGTTAAATTGGCCTCCAATTTGATGTGCTGCACAAACAAGTTTGATCCACGGAGTCATGACTTAAAGGCACCAGATACCACAGCCCACCTTCAGGGGTTCAGTGGAGTTCATGCTGCTGGTCTGGGCTGCTTTGCAGCAAAAGGGTGACCCAATCAGTTTGGCCTCATTGGTGCCAATCAGCGAATACTTCACTGTTGAAGTGAGAGTGTAATCTGTGTACAAAGGATTACATTCATTCACTTTGAGCTGAAGGGCTTTCATTTATTGTTTTGAGAAATTGGCTTTAGCTGCAGATGGTCAATATGTTAACGATTCAGGTGTTGAAGCTTTTAAAACAAAAAATCAGATTAAGGTTAATCATTAGTTTGTGAGGGCATTTTCTTCAGGTTGTTTGTGAAGTCTGTTTGCCTTCATGTTTAAAGATTTTTTTCATATCTGATTAGGATTGCATTTTGAAATGTTGACCATTAATTACCAGTCTGCATGCTTTGAAAAGTGTACACACAAACATCTTTGTTCCCCAGCTGAGAAGTATTACTGTAATTCCCCTCTGTCCTCCTCCCATTCTGCATCATTTTATCTATTTATAGCTCATTTTAGGCCTCGCCTTCCCAGACGGCGCTATGGCAACTGAATGATTGACAGGACAATCGATGAGCATGCTGGATCCTTTTTTTCTCTCGTCTTCCTCCGTCTGACCTTCCCTCTGACATGACTACTGTCTGTGTCGCTCCTCTCGTTGAATTACCTGTTTGCATGATATTAACCCCTTGGATGGCATTGCCCTCCAATGCTAAAGGTTGAACATCTGGTAAAGATGGATAATCAGCTCAAAATGTAGGTCATACACAGATTTTCAAATGGTCTAGAATACGTTATATTAATATTTTGAAGTTGCTAATATTTGCTCACATGTTTAAAAGTAAGAAAAAAAAATCCCACCCTGGGGAAATGAATGTTAACAAAATCATCTGTGCCCTATAAAAACCCTATATAATAAATGAAACCATATCATTTCTTTTGGTTTATACGTTTTTGTTAAAGTTAATCACACAGTCTTGAAACTGTGAATTAGTAATCTGACTTACCATTACCCTTATGTATAAATATGACTTGACACATTTCTCTTAGCCACTCTTCAAAATGGGAAAGATGCGCAAACATGCCATTCAAGTAAGTCAGATGTGTGTTAATCCTCATAAATCAAGAAGTGGACCCAAGAAAGTAGGTACTTCCTAAAACTTGCTGATATCTAGAATCAGAAGAATATTTAACAAGCTGACAACTTGAAATGCAACAAGATTACCCAAGTAAGGCTTCAGAAAAATTGATAAATCTATTTAATCACAACTGGAAAAAAAAAACAAACTTGTTTTGACATGAAAAGTGTGAATTTCTGACTCTTAGAAAGTATTAGTCAAAAAATATTGCCATATCAGTACTTAACAATATGAGTAGTGTCCACAATGATATTACAATGACTATAATTTTGGCGAAATATTGTACAGTTCTACACTTTGGTTTTTCTTGCTACCACACAGTGAGGAGGATGATTACAAGAGGTAAAAGAAAACTTGAAGCTTACTAGTGGAGAAGCTTGAGTCAAAGAATGGCATCTTTGACTCAAGTCTCTATTAGAACAATTTATTTTCAAGCTTTTGTTCACACCCTCACCAAGGGTGCCTGTAAATTTTGGAGAGCGACTTACCTGGACTACAAATACTGATAGATTCCACATGATGAATACAAGCAACAGAAACAAAAAAAATTAATTAGCTATTTTTGCATTTGGTTTTGGATTCTATTTTCTGTTTCTGTCTATCTTATGTTTGGCAAAAAGTTAGACTTTTTCCCTCAAGTTTAGCTGCACTCACCACAAACCCTCTGGCATTTGTATTGCACAGAGTTGTATTTACTGTGAAAATAGTGGTTTTGGCTTTTTTAATCTGTCTTGACAGCATGGAGAACTTACTGTCTGAAGATAAGGATAAACGGCGTTCTGACAGGGTGACAATTTTTAGCTTGTCACAACTATCTGAATGTACATACCCTGGGAATCTAGCTGATGCTATATATTTTGTCATATCTGCTGGTCAAAGTGGATGATCGCTTCACTAAATTGTTTTCATTTTCTTTCACTCGCTTCATTTTGAAGCTTTGGATTCATTGGCACTTGTTCTGTATTTGTATTCTTATATTGTTTTTTATCCCTCATGCTCGGGTAGATTAGTTTAACTATGGTCTAACTTTTTTTGCACACTGTTTCTCATCCAGTTACAACATGGGAGGAGCTCTGCAGTTTCCCCCCAAAGTCATTTTCAATAGGGGTGTGTTAGATGGCTCTAAAACAATGGAAAACTGTAATATTCTGTGTCTGCCTCATGTCTTCTGCCAGCTGGTATGTGCTTTGTAAAATACATGTGTATGTCTGCAGAGTCCAAACTGCCCATCAGTTGAATATTTGTGTCTCAAAGGTACTGTAGTTGTAGTTTGGATGGATCGCTGAGCTTTTAAGTTTAGATTCAAGAAGATCTCTGCCAGGAAACACATCTTTGTTCTGAATGAAATAAGAGGATTCATGTGACTGTGGATAGTGCACCTTATAAAACACTATAAAGTAATTTCTACACTCTGCAGTGTGACACAAAAAGACATGATCTGTCTCTCAACTGACAGGCTGAGCTGGACAATTTTAATTTATTAATCAGACAAGCAGCCAAGGTAACTCTGGAGGAGCTGCTGAAATACACAACACAACTGCAAGAATCTTTTGACAGGACAACTATAAGTCATGCATATCACAAATCTGACCTTTATGGAAAAGTGGCAAAAGGGACATCCATAAGATGTCCCATTTACAGTTTGCAAAAAGTCATGTATGCGATAAAGGAAATATGTGGAAGGAGGTGCTTTTGGGCCTAAATGCAAAATGTTGGTGTAAAAACTAACACTACACAATTTCATGAACACACCTGTTAAAACATGGCAGTGGCATCATTGTGCTATGGGAATTTGTTTTTTTCTGCAAAGACAAAAGAGCTCATATTTGATGGGGAAGTTGGATGGCTAAAAACAGAACAACCCTGGAAATAAAACTGGCAGTGGCTGCAAAAGAAACTGAGTAGAGCATTGCCTTCTCAGAAAAACTTTGACTTTAAAGAACCATGCATACACCAAGACACTTGCAGCTGTCACTACAATTAGAGGTGGTAGAAAGTATTGCTTTAGAAAGACTGAATAAAAATTCTAACAATGGTTTTTTTTTTTGTTTATTTGTAAAATGCTTTGAAATCTAAGTATCACTTATCTTCTACTTGACAATTATGTGCTACTTTGTGACATAAAATACCAATAAAAATACACTGAAGTTTGTGGTTTTAATGTAGCAAAACATGAAAAAAGGGTATGGATACTTCCATAGGGCTATATAACTGTATTAGACGAAAGAAATATTATATATATATATATATATATATATATATATATATATATATATATATATATATATATATATATATATATACATACACACACACACACACACACACACACACACACACACACAATAATTTATGGTCCGCCTTGAATTCATTGTTAAATGGTGGTTTCAGACTTCAGCAACAAGCACTGTAATGGCTTCAGTTTGATAAAACAATCTTCTTTCAGCCATTTTAACTCAAGTGTTTTATCTTAATTTTAGTACCCAGGCAGCATGCAGACGTTTGAAATTAGGATGAATTGTTTTCTGCTTATCTCCTTTGATGATTGAGCACACTGTTCTCTGCAGTAATTCTAAGTAGTTGTAATGCGCTTGGTATTAAGATATAATTTCAATCTGAGTTGTAAAGTCCAGCTAAAGCTCTCCTGGGCTTTATTTCTGCCTCAGTGCCATTTTTATCATATGAAATGGTTGTAGGTTTGATTGGATGTCTTCCAGCCACCAGAATCGTGTTTTTCCCAGTCGTATAAAAGATATTGGAATTATGTGCAGTGTGGCTAAATTGCTTCTGGAAGCCACATGTATAAAGGGACAGAATCGAAGGGACAAATAGTCGGGGTAATGGAAGATGGCTTCAGGCTGCGTCAGTGATATAAATCAGTTTTCCTCTGTTTTTATGTGAGTTTCACTTACTTCTTTTCTCAAATCACCATACATAGCAATCAGAAAAGATGGCGCCCACTTTATCTCTGTCAAACTGTTTTTTTTTTTGTTTTTTTTTCATTTTTCTCTAAAGCTTTCTTCTGAATGCTCTGATTTACTTCAAGGGGCTGACTATTGGTGTTGTAAGACTTGGTTATTTTCTGCTACTGTGTCTACATCTGTACTGACAGGCCTGAGCCCACAGCTGATAGAAAATCCATTTAAGGCTCTAACCGTTCCATAGAGGTGTCACTCATCTCCTAATTGCTCAGTTCACCTCAATTAACGAAAACAAACCACATGTTCACACATGCAGTGTGTTTATTTATGCAGACATTGCAGCTGTGTTTTTATAGCTGCTTTGTCACAAAAAAGATTAGATTGAAAATTATAAAAAAGATTGAAAAAAAAAAATTTCCTTCTGTCCTTCCTTCCATCCTTCTTTCCCTCCTTCCTTCCTCCTTGCAGCACTTATTTCCTTCTTTGTGTTTCTTCTTTCATTTCTTCCTTTATCCTTTCTTCCTATTCTTCCTTGTGGACATCCTTCCTTTCTCCTTCTTCCTCTCCTTCCTTTGTCCTATCTCCCTTCCATCATTTCTTCCCTTCCTTGTGCCTTAAACCCCCTTCCTTGTGTTCTTCTTTCCTTCCTTGTGACCTATCTTCCTTTTTTCCGTCTTCCCTCCCTTTGTCTCCTTCTTTAGGTCCTTACAGTTTTTGGTTTGATATATAAAGATGCTCCACTGTAAAAAATATTTGCCATAAACTCATGGTGGACCTCAAAGTTTAGATTTTAAAACTGACTTAAAGAAATGAGAACCTGGACAATTGAGTTTTTGACTCTTTAATTCTTAAATAAAAGATGTGCAGGAAGCCTGGATAAATGTATTAGTGTTGAGGTGCAGTCTGGTGTTTGTGATCTCATCTGATGCGGACTGGCTGGACAGCCAAGACATAATTTCCCTGTTTTTGTCATTTCCATGTTATCTCTACTTGAAACCTTTGTGTTCTGAGTGTCTTGTCAATGCTGGACTGACAAAAGTGGCAGGTTTGTTTTTGATAATTAGAAATTTTCATTACTTCACGCTACTCAAGGGCTTTCCACTACAGTTTTATTTTGGGATTTGCACTTTGCAGCTCATGTTGCATTTAATTAACTGTTTTTTAAAGCAAATGTATTCATGATGCTGTCTCCCAGATGAAGAATATTCTTTGGACTGTTGTGAGAGAATTTAATTTATTCAAGCAGAAATTGCACATTTGCTTCATATTTCATGGATATCAGTTTGGAAAGAGTGAACAACCCTCCACAACACAGCTGGCACAATCAAAAAAACATAGCCCGAGGAAAGCTGTTTTGATCTCGAAGAAGCACTGATTTGCAATGGTGGCATTATGTTTGTGCAAGAAAGTTTGTATCAGAAACTTTTTTAGAGTTTCTACTCATGTCGCTTAGTCACTTTGCTTGTAGCTTATATTACCAACAACAACCTCACTCCTTGTTGGTTTCTTTTGGCAACACTCTTCCTATAAAACTAATAAGGTAAGGATATATCTGCCCTCAATGTTTTTCAGGTTGTTGCATTGAGAACAGCAAGCTTCACACACTTTTCTTTCTAGCTTCGCTGCCTTATTGCACCCATGCAAGGACTTACCTTCCAATAGTTTCATTGAAGTCTCACTGGCTTTTACTTTCAGAAGTGTCTTTAAAGTTGTTGTGTAACTTTTTTTTTCCCTCTTCTCGCCTTGAGTAACTAACATGTTCAATAATGCTGGAGGTAAAGTCAAGTGACACTCATGTTTCTTTCTCAGTTTCTTTGATGTGTTGGCTTTTATAGCAATGTTTTGCTTATGAAATCTGTTGATTTTAGTGGTTTTCCTATATTTGGATAGAATTAATAATTTCCCTCTAACTTGTGTACTTTGCTAAATTTTTGTTCTTTGATTTGGGTAAAAGTCACACAACCTTGAAAAATATGCTCAATATATGAATTTAAATACGTAGATTTGCAAAATAGTTGCTTTTTGTTTCAGGGATATTAGTTTGATAAAATAAAAATATCATTTATTGTCCCTTACTGAGGAAATTCAGGCATACAAGCAGAAAAGTGACAGTCAAAATGGAAGCATGCATATTCTCGAAAAGGTAAAAAAAAAAGAATCACACATTTTTTTTTAAAAAAAGTGTTTACCAAATTGAAGCCCTTACTGGTAATCAAATTTGAATTTTAGATCTCTCTAAAGTGCTTTTACTCATTTGCTAAATATCTGCTCTTTGATTCAGGTAAATTTAGTTAATGAATCACACATTTAAAAAATTTATTTAGATATATAGTTAAAAAAAATATATATTTTTTTTCTCCAATTACGTTTCAATTTGAATTTCAAAGGACTTGTGTCAGGCTCTCGTGTGCATTTGCTCATTTTTTCTCCTTGTTTTAGTTAAAGTTGTGTGATCATGGAATCACACTATAAAAAAAGGTTTCGCCTTTGTCATTAATCAAATTTAAATTTGGACTGAATTCAGAAATTTACACTAGATTGTGAGAGCATTTGCTTAATTGATAATGACTCGCAAAATTTTAAAGTGAATTTCTCTCTAAGATCTGTGGCATTTATAAAATTTGAATTTAAATTTCGACTCTAAATAACCACAAAAAATTAAGTTATTTAAAAACTGTCATTAACATCATCTCAACACATTTTGCTATGTTTTTTTTTTTTTTTTTTTTTAGCTCAATGAGTAATTAAAACAATACCTGATTTTGATATCGGCCATAATTGTTTTATTTTTTTTCCATATGTAAGCATTCCTTTATCTAACTCAGACATCAAATATATATCTTCTAGGGTAAGATTCTTATTCTCAGTTATGTAAACTCATCAGACAGGATTTTTTCAGTCTTTTGTCTTGCCTATCATAATGCACTGTAAACAACCAGCCTACAGAAGTTATTACACCAATAATGAGCCATTTGTTATGTATATAAATTATTTCGTACCTGAAGTTAATGTGAACACGGTCTGTCAGAAAGATGGCAGAGAAGACAAAAAACTGTTCATCTGTTTATTTGCGTCGGGGTTTTTTTTTTTTTTTCCCCTCTTTACCATCATTTTCTGTTTGTACTTCATTTTTCTCCCTTCAGTCTGTGATAAAAGAATTGGTCCAAATCTCATCTGCAGGATGAAAGGCATCTTTCTAATCTGAACTACCTTTGCAACAGTGGTGAATTTTTGCTCTTTATGGGAAGCAGTTTATAAAAACCGGAATACTAGCGAAGATAGAAAAACCTCATTGCACTCGTCCCGAAGCTTTTAGTGCGTCTCCTTTTGATTCCAAATCAATACAGTTTTCTCCAGCTCAGGCGCTCTGTAAAACTGACTGTTACTCTGGGCCATTGCGTTTAGTACATTTGCTCATTGTGAGATGCACTTCACTGTTTGTTTTGTGTGAGTGACAGATCAGGAGCTCTCGGCTAGGGGCTCCTGTTAGTGTTGACGTCAATTTTAAAGCCTCAGAGGATCTTAATGTGTCTAAAGAGTGCTCTGTCAGTAAAAAGAAGCCGAGTGGAGAAAATGAATGTCCAGCGAGTTAGAAATGCGATTCTAAAGTTTACTCGTAACGTGATTTAGAGAATGGGCTTTAAGTCGAGCCAATTACTGCATCACAGCTCTCCCAGTCAGGGTTAAGTGGACTATTGGAGAAAAACACAGGGCATAAATCACGTCCTGCTGTTACACGCAAAGTGGTGTTGATGACAGTCATGGTGTTGGGTTGAGAATAATGGAAAAAATAAGTGCAGAGAGTTGCACCTCAAATGTAGTTACAGAAGCATAATCCCCTTCCTCTTGATCAGGTTGTAAAGCGAAGATGGCCGTGACATCGATAGTAACTCAGTTGTTAGTTTTTAATTTGCACCCACGCGCCGCCTCGCCTTGCCCTGTCTGCATTCAGCTGAGTCGGGCTTTGCCAAGGCCACAGCAGATTTCCAGCATGAGCGTTTGGAAAGATTTGTGATGGTAAGCAACTATAACCAGGATGTCCTGGATTCTTCAAAGCAGGTTATTATTTCATTATTTTTAGCCACATACTGGGTTCAATTACAGAGTCTGCTTTCATCAGCAAGGACAAGTCAGCAGTTCAGGCGTCATTAAAAATGAGAAGTGTTTTATATTTATTTTTAAATTTAGTCTGTCAGAATCATGTGTGAAGAGAACAGGCAGAAAGAATAAGATGGATTAACCCTATGTTCTGATGCTAAACATTCATGGTAGCATTTATGTCATAAAGTCTCTCCACTGTGAAGTGGATTAACACTTGTAGTTACTCAACAGTTGCATATTCTGGTAACCTCCCACAGATGAGTAATCACTTCACATGACTCAGTTTTCCTCCACTTTATGCATTCATCATTCTCTTACCTTTCAGCTCATATGTAATAAAAAATAACTTTTGAAGCTGTATTTAAACTATTACTGATTGCGTCTTGGTTTTCTTAACCTAACATCTGTGAAGGCAGCAAACAAAATTGAGAAATGTTTTCAGATTGGGTCAGTATGTCCTATATTTTTTTTCGCCTAATGCATCTGCTAAAGTACTCTGGGTTAGAGAAGGGTTTAATTGAGTATCTGAAGGTGAGCAGTTGCTGACACCACTCATACCCACAAGCTTTAACCAAATGCAAATTGTGCCTGAATTAAAAAAATGCTTTGTCTTTTACATGACCCTGATGGCTATTACTGCCATTTACAAATAATGTCTCGAACAATTTTTTTTTTTTTTGTATGTTCTCTATTAAACATCTCATCAGTGATACAAAGGATTTTTGACCTAAAAGGTTATTTAATTTCTAATTTTTTTTTCTGCATTAAGGTGAGGTCTGAAGATGTTCTGAGGTTTTGAGTTTGACATTTACTCAGTAGTCAGGCAGTTTAATTTTATTTAATACTAAACTGTAAATGGATAAAATGACAATACCTTGCAAAAGTATTCATGCCTATTTAACTTTTACTCTTTGTCAAGTTAGAAACTTGACAAATTACAAACTTGTACGGATTTCAAAGGGATTTTGGGTGATAGACCAACACAAGGTAGCACATATTTATGAAATAGAGGGAAACTAATACATGGTTTATAAACATTACAAATTATCTTATTACTGTGCCATGCATTTTTATTCACCCCCTTTGAGTTGATTCATTGTCAAACCAGGGTCTAGAGGCTGAGATTTTTGCTCTTCTGTCTTTGCAAAATAGCTCAAATCCCGTCAGATGGTATGGAGAACATCTGTGAGCATTCTATCTTAACTCCTGCCTCAGATTCTCAGTTGGATAGGGGTTCAGACTTTGATGTTGGCCATTCTAGCACATGTATAACCATTTTATTGTAGCTGTGACTTAACTAATTACAGTACTAGCAGCTACTTTATCATGGTTGAGTGAATGTTTATTTTATAGTTGGCTAAAATAAACATAAATCTTATTGTATATGCTGTTTAAAGTGTTGAAGTTAGGTGTTGTTTAGGTGTAAAAGCACTAGATATTTATGTCTGAGCCTGAAAACATTCCCATTTGTAGAGAAAGTAAACTTTACCTTTTTTTTTATTAAGTATGACTATGTAGGTTGAGTTGCATATATTTCTTGTAATTTATATAGGTCCTAAATGTAAATCCTCGTCTTCAATCTGAAGGGAACCCTAAACTGACCGTCAGCTGTGTATCTGTGAGTGGCAAAGAGGAAATTGGCATTTACGCCAGTCTAATACGATCATCATGGTTCATCAGTATATTTGCATGGTTAATTACTAACAGCTTTACAAGTTCAAATAACTGCTATCTTTAATGAGCCACAGAGACATGCAGACTCCACTATAACGTCTTGTTGCATGTTATATTACAATGATTGGTCATACCTAACATGCTGGTTTGGTTGTTTACAACCTCACCTCAGGACTGTTCCTGATAACAGCATGTTGTTGAAAGACAGCGGCAACTGCGTGGCCATTTAGGAGTCAGCTTTCGGCTCTATATAAAACGTCAGCACAGTATAATAATAGGAAAAGCCTCTTGATTAGACAAGCTCTTGGCAGAAAGCGTGAAATTGATGACAAGCTAACGAGTAATCCATTCCCATTCAAACAAAGAACAATCCGTTTAAATTAGGCGTAAAAAAATTATCCCATGCCAACAACCAGAGGTTGAGCACATACAATGCTGTAAATGTCATTCAGAACAACTGCCTGATGTTGTCTTCTGTAGAATTTAACAAGGCCCTTTAGCTTTGTGTTTATTTCACCAGAGCTTCTGGTAATTGATTGCATGTTAGGATGAAAGATCTTATCAAAGCCTTACTCGGAAGATTTGACAGTAATTAGAATATTGTAGTTGGAGGGTTATAATTTCTAAACAAATGAAGGGTCAGATGTGCTTGAAAGTAGTTTTGTTGCAGCCCTCAGTCTAAACTGGTGTTAAGATATTAGAAATTTAACAGCAAAAGTATTAAATCTTCTGGACCTTTAATTCAAAGTAGATATCTTGTCTCAGATCTTAGTAGAAATGCATATTTGTTTTCTTTAATCTAAACTCGATGCAGTAATGATGTGTCAAATTCTACTTTCTCCCTGTTTGAATGATGAACATAATTGTTTTGTGCTCATGCTGATTTCTACTTCTTTTTTTAAGACCAGAGAAGTGTGAGAGTATAAACTTTTTCTATAATTCAAACTAATGTGTACAAGTGTTTATGAATGAATGCTTATTTTAGGAATCGCTTTAGTTCCCCATAATTGGACAGGCCTTTCATCTCCCACTCCTGCTGCTTTTGAATGTTTCTTCATCCAGGCAGATCAAAGGCACCACTTTACAGATTAAAATGAAGAAAGTGTAAATGTGTGTATGTGTGGCTAAATCCATGCATGTCATCACTAAAACAGAGTCTTGGTTGATATCAGCTCCTTTTCTATGTTTATCATGTTTTATCTGATAGTCTGAATCCTCAGGCTCAGAAAGCAGCTGAAGCTATGGCAAATCTGAAACTTGCAATCTCTAGTTATTGAGAAAATCCAATTTTACCCTTTTTAGTCACTTAATGCTGATGAAAAAATAATGCTAAATTAGACTATGGAATAACATTTCTCATTTTAAAACGAGACTACGTGCTCTCCCAACAGCAGAAATGGATTGTTTTCTTAGCTTCTGAATCCAAACATTTTCAGTTTGGGCTTTTATTTTATTTTTAACTACTAAAGATTATGTGAATGATGTCGCCACAAAATAGATCAATAAGTTAATTTTAACAGAAATTTTGTGAAAACAATATTATTAATAATATAGCATCAAGTTGTATTAGGTTTCTAATAATTTATACAAAACTGAAAAAAGTGCTGATGATAAATTAATAAGATTGTGTTTATTAACAAATTAAGGGAAATTAACTGAACTCCTTAATTTTCATCATGCAGTCACAATGAAAAGATAGTAAACTTGTACTGCAAATTGTACAGTTCTTATTATTTTGAATGAATCTAGAGCGGTGTAGAAGTTTTTGAAAACTTTTCCATTTACATATTTCCTCTCATTGATAATGCACCTAACGAATGGTGCCCCAATTTTTGTCTTTACACCACAAGTACAGCTGCTTCCGTCTCTTCCTTGTGCGTCCTCATTGCCCTGTTGTTCTCCACTGCTTCTTTATTCTTTGCTCCTATTGAAGCACATTTTGAAGGCAACTGTGCTTTGATGCTCTGTCCTCCTGAATTAAAAACGCTTTTCTTTTACTGAAGTAGCTTCTGAAGGCTAACTTCTTGCTCTAACCCTCTAGCCTAGATCCAGATATGTCACTAGATTAAAACAGGACATCCTTAGTATGCATACCATCTTATACACTGCTTGAGGTGATCAGTATAATCAATTTTTTAGTGCTATATTTGCTTGTCTGACAAGCAGAGTTAAAGATGCATTATTATTACCAACTGGGATTAAGTGTATACAGGTATTCTAGGTTATGTAACGAAGTCCTGATGGCATCACATTACATCAACATATTGGGTTTATTTTTATCACATGGTGATCTTTAACATTTATACCAGTACTGTCATATGCGGTGTGATATTACACACTCCTTGTGTACAGATTTAAATAGTATATGCAGCTACGGTTTTGATAAGTGACTGCTTTCTTTTCATGGGCACCTGGTAGGAATGTGCTTCTAACAACATTGCCAGAAGGTGGCAGTATTTTACCAAGTAGTTTCCCAACAACCCAGGTACTTTTTAAGGAAGGGGTGCTTAATTTAGCATAAGAGCTACCAAAAGGAAAAAAAAAACAAACAAACAGTTTTACTTTTGTTTCTGCAGATTTATTTCAAAAGAATTACAAAGTCTAAACATCAACAGATAAGGCTAAGTTTTAAAAAATTTATGAGCATATTTAATTTCTTATGAATGTTTATGACATTTACATTTAATTTAATCGGCTGGAAAAAAAAAAAGGTAAAATAAAAAAAATGAAGGAATGAGCCAAAGCATGCATGTGGGTACTTACCATTTCTGCTCTATCAGACTGTTTCAGCAACAGGGCTTGAGGCTACAATGCTTACAAAGAGCTCTTAACTTGATCCCTGTTGAGATGCATCTTTTTAAAATAAAAATTAAAAATGGATAACAGTCATAAACCATTTTTTTTATTGGATCTTTATCTTTAAGAGAAGCTAAGTGTCCAACTAGTTGCTTTACCAGTTGTTTTTAAGAGTACAAAGGTCTTAAAACTGGCATATATGTGAGCTTGTAAAGTGGTAATGAGTATCTTTTCCTCACTTTGCTCCAGAAGCTATCTCTGTAACCCTTAAAAAAGGTTCATCACCATTTACTGGAGATACAATAAACCAGTTTTCCACTAACAGTAATGGTACATATCAAGACTTCCTTGGCAGTATTTATCTTGTAGGATTATTTGGTGCAACATAAACTGTTGTTATGACTATTTTTACACAGCCCTAATAAATTCAAAAGCTAGAAAGATTTGCAAGATGTAGCAGATTGTACAACAATCTCAGTTAAATGTATAATTCAGTACTTAACAGGATGTTCACATCTTTTACATGTTGAGCTAGATACAAAAATCTGATCCACTCTGAGAGTACTGATTAGCGTACACCCTGTTCTACATAGAAATGGAAGGTCCTGTGCACCCAGAAGATGTGGCTATAGGTTTGTACAGAAACCTGCAGTTTAATAACTGCCCCTTGTGTTTCTTAAACAATAAATATTTCAGCAGTACTTCTAGCAGATTTGTTACAACCTTCGCTTCAGTAGACAAAAATACAGACATTACAGAAGCCGAAGTTTACTCACAGTTACATCTTTGCTATGAGCCGCTGTCTCATTGCGAGTCACTTTTCTTATTCAGTATGAAATCATGCTGAATTGTTTTTATCTTATCACCTTGAAGCTCTTTAAATTCTATCCAGTGCCTGTTCTTTATTCAGAAGCATAAATGATGTCTTCTTTGCTGTCTTCTGTGCTTTTTGTCTTCTGAGACAATAAATACATATAAACATTTTACAGAACGAAAGCAAGTGGAAATTCTTACATTTAGTTGTGTTGCTTATTAATAGAGTCTTAATACCACTCCCTGTTTGATAATGTCATGGCATGCTTGCACCATTGCAATGAATGTACAGAAAAGGTTTGATTAAAGGAGGCTGGGGAGCATAAAATCTATTGAAAGAGTTACTGACATTTCATGTTTCACTAAGTTTACACTGATTGTAGTTATTAATAAAGGGCACCTCATTAATCAGGTTTTACAAAGAGGAGTCATGTTTTGGTAGCCTACATACTAAAGATCCTAAGTGAACAGACTGGGTTTTAAAAGGCCAGGAAATATAGTTAATCTATACAAGTTAGAGCTTGTACGGCTATGAGTGGATTGTTCGCTGCATTTTGGAAGCAGACCAAGGCGACTGACCAAAGTGATGACTAATTGTAACAAGTGTGGGTGTACACTGATTAGGCATAACAATATGATCACAGACAGATTATGTGAATAGCACAGATTATCTTTTTATATTGGGGTTTGATATATTGGGGAGCAAGTGAAGGTTTTGTCTTTAAAATTAAAGGTAGAAACAAGAAAAACAACAGGATTTTGGTGAGTAAGACGAGGGTTAAATTGTGATGGGCAGACAACTGGATCAAAGCATCTCCAAAACTGTAGCTCTTTGGGGTGTTCCCATCCTGCTGTGTTCATCTATCAAGAGATCTAAGCAACGATCAGTGGTCAAATTGCGACAGGACTCACTGGTAGTTTGGAGAATTAAAGACAGGACCACATGTATACATCACAGTAGAAAAAATGTGTTGCCATTTATTGCGTATATGCCTGCAAAACTCCAGACCAATCAAGGTTCTGATGTTGAAACCCACAAAGCCCCAGACAGAGAAGACAAAACAAAACAAAAACCACAGGCTTGTGAGCATCTGAACTGGACAACAAAGCAGTAGAAGAAGGTGTTGTGATCTGATAAATTAAGATCTCTTAGATTGGAGTGGATAGTAAGAGGAAGCACGATAGGCAGAAGGCAGGCCAACGGAGGCTGTTTGAAGCTTTGGGTGGTGTTCTGCTGGGAAACTTGGGTCATCCCATCCACCCCATTTCTGCTGTGTTTATTAGGGGATAGAGATATTCCATACTTTTACAGATTTATCCTGTCTTTGGTTTAACTACTCTCATTGGCTATTTAATAGACTTCTAAAATGTTTAGGTAGTGACTTTGTGCATGAAAGAAATGATAGGGCATTGTTTTATCATATGAAGCTGAAAACCTTTCAACCCCATAGAAACACAGAAGACTGATTCTTAGGCCTCTTTGGAAAGCTCTACAACATATTGGCAACATTTGAGTTGCAGAGCCAAAGCAATTGGTTACCTTTGACATATCCTATGGGAGGTTCTGAGAATAGTTGTATTTTAGGTAAAAACGGGCCTTGGGTCTAAACTTCAAACAAGACCATCTGGCATTCAATAGATTTGAGACAGCCCCAAAGTGAAAGATTTTCACAGATCTTTATGTGGAACAGGAAGTTGATTAACATGTTTGTTTGCCTTGCTCTCAGGCTTCAAAGGCACATACTTACATAACATGTATGTCTCCTTCTGTGCTGTTGTAGCCTCTGTTGGCCTGTCCCAGTCTCTGTTCTTTAACCATTGCTGTCATACAGAGGCCCAGATGAACATGAGCTGTGTTCCTCCCCCCCCCCCTTTATCTTTTCATTTTCCTCCCACTGCTCTTGCTTCTGATCCTCAGCAGTGGAAGCAGCTGTTGTTTGTTCATTAACTTTTTTAAGAAGGCGCACACATCCCACAGTCGTAAAGTGGAGTGCTCATGCCAATCATTCCAGCTCTCACACATTTATTCTCACATTCTATTCTTATGTATGTACAAATATTCCCCTGAGAGCACACATTTCATCATCATGCTTTTGCACACTCGTTGCTTGTATCTCCTCATCTAATTATAGTAATTGACTTTTCTGAGCTCTGAATAGTCTTAACATGTTGCACAACACTGGTTTTGAGAGAATGCCTCTATTTGATCAGTCAAAAAGTCTGAGGTTAGAGAAAATGAGCTGGCAGATCAGACTGGAGGATGTGTGTATTTTAGCACATTCTCAAACCGATTTCCCTCTGTGAGAATCAAACTAAAAAGAGGATGTCAGTTTTTTTAGGCCACACACGGTCTTTTTGATCTTTAAATCTCCCTCCCCACCAGCCCTTGCCCCCTCTGCCTTAACATGTCATACATGGGACTGAAAGCAGACTGCATGTTGCCCTAGTTTTCTCAGTGAGGTTGTGTTAGTCTCTTGCCAGCAGATACAACAAACTCATTTTCTTTCTTCTATTCCAGGCTGCTTTTTTGTTGTTTATAATCATTTTTGGAGTGGATGTGCACAAACTTTAGCACTAACTTTTCCTGTTGATTGATGAAATGGCTGAGTGAGTTCTTGGGGCAACTTTGTAATTTGGTGATATGATTCATGTAACATCATCTATGTTTTTTGACCTAAAGAAAGAAGAAGCAAGTTCTCTGTAATTGATCCTGTCAAACATTTTGTAACCCAGAGAGCTCTAATATATACTTGAACAAGTTTTAAATTCCCATTTTATACCCTGCTGTGCTGCGAATGTCAACCAAACAAATATAGTATCTGCTGATAGTGCAAGTTTTGTTGTTAATTTCCTACACTATTTCACATACAGTCCAGACTTTTTCACTTGACACGCTTTATAGCAACAGGATACATACTATGTAATTTTTTCTGTGTGTAATGGTTGATATTTGCCTGTCTGAAGTCTCCATCTACTCAAAAAAAAAAATTAACCTGTCACAGTCATGCCATGTTTTTATGCTACGCTTTCCTAAATTTTTATCATATCAGTATGATTAAAATCATATCACATTGTTGTCTATAAATATATTGTTTGTATTTGTATGTCAATATAATGGACCCCCACCTATTTGAGGTTCAGTATTCATAGTTACACCTTTTCACAGATTTTTCTGTAGAACGTAATTCCAAATTATTTGCAGAAAATCTGTCCATTCACTGTTTTTCATAGAGCATATCAAAAATATTTGAAAGAAAATGTAGCTTGGAAACCTGAAATATCTAGGCAACATGCTATTTGACATGCTATTGGGTTGCTTACAAAGCAGCCAATTGTGGAGATAAACTCATTTTCCTTGGTGCTAATTGCCTGCACCCTCAAGAACAAAAATAAGGAAGATTGTAGATGTTAGCTTTTGCAGTAGTTTAAGACTGTTTCCATTGTGCGCATTAATGCTTATTAAGGTATATTTAGTGTCTGAAATAAAATCGGCAGTTATGAGCATTTTTAGAGGAGGTCTCAAGTATTTGTGGATTTGAGCTATACCAGGGGTCCACGGTACCCCATAACCCATCACACATTATAAATTGATTATTTATATTATATCTAATATAATCCTATATAATCAGTTTGTTGTGTCTGATATTGTTCACAAACAAGGTATAAACTAAAGGCTCTCTTCACAGGTTAGGGTAATTTACATATTTCCTAAAAGACCCCTCATAATAAAAAAGCAGTGAAGAATGGAGTCACTATGCACCCTGACATCAGCTGCATAGAAAAAAAGCTCCAACGGAAAGGCTTTGATAGAGAACTAGGACTTTGGGGAAACAATGCAAGCCTGTAAAAATATTGGCTCATTTAAGATCAGTTTTATATGTCCTCAATTGCTGTAAATCACTAACATTTTCAACACATTACAGGAATTATTGCAAAATCGATTCATCTGTGTCATCACTGGTGCATTATTTAAATGAATATAGTCTTAGAGTGATCTGTGCCCGCGTACTGACCCATTCTGTGTCGTGCATTCATGTACCACTGTTTGTCCTGGACCGACCCCACCACCAGAGTAACGAGAGACATCAAGTTTTATTGTTTACTGTCCCATTGCTAAATGATAAACTGTGTGCTGACTGTGTGTCTGTGTAGAATGTCATTGAAAAGAATGATGGAATAGTTGATAACACGAGATCAAAGAGTAGCAGTGATAAATGAATTTCAATTTACTCATTCTCCTGTGAAACAGTGTCAAATGCCACACCAAGAGGGAAACCATTTGATCCAAGTAACTGCTTTAATAAAAACCTATATTGAGGAGCAAGCTGGATCTCACAAGTAATTATGTTTTACCACCAAGTTCATAAGCTTTAAAGCTGAGTCCATGCAAGATTAACAGTGAATTGGCTTTGAGTCAATTTTTTTTCAAACCCAGCCTGTAGATGATACCTGATCACCATGAATTGGTCAATATTTTTTATCTCATCATGTTGATTATCCAATGTAAAAACAGTACCACAGTGGGTAATTTGCCCTCTTACAGATTTCTTCCATGTTTGCATTTTTGTCACATTTAATCATCAGATTTTAATGTTAAGCAGTCAGAGTAAATACAAATAACATTTTCACATAATTTCATTTAAGAGTTAAAAGTTAAACCTATTTGACATTATGTGAAAAATTAATAACCTCTTTAATCACTAAAATAACACCTGTCTGACAACATGAAGTAGGCTTCAAGATTTCAAAAGCCCCTATCTAATGAAAATTAAGAGCAGATGAGAAACCAAGTTATTGATATCTATCAGTCTGGAAAAGTTTAGAAAGACCTTTTTGTCTTTGGGACCCCAGCGAACCACAGTGAGGTCCATTATCCACAAATGGAGAAAACGTGAAAAAGTGTTGAACTTTCCTAGGAGCAGCTAGCTTGCCAAAATTTCTCGAATAGTGCATCAACAACTCATTCAGAAGGTCACAAGGAAACTAAGAGATACTGCAGGCCTCTCTTGCCTTAGTAAGTGTCAGTGTTGATGATTCAAAAGTAACCAAAAAATGCTATCTATGAGAGAATTCAGAGGCAAAAACCACCCACAAAAGAAAACAAAGGCCCTGGGGCTGCTATGGAGCTTTAATACCTGGATGATTTACCGTAATTAGTAGAACCATGAATTTTACTGGGGAAAATCTGGTTAGTTTGTGACACTGAGCTCAAGCTCATTTGGGTTACGCAGCTGAACAATGGTCCAAAAGTCCTCCTCTGAAGGGTTTTAAAAAAAGAAGAAGAAAGTTTTCACATGGCCTGGGAAAAATCTGGCCTGGTTGAGATGTTGATTTCCCTCCCTTAATTAAATGAAATCATAATTTTAAAGGTGCACTTAGTTAGATTGTCTAATAAAACTTGTTTGATTTGAACTATTAAAGTGTGACAAAGTAAAATAAACAAAGTACCTGCAAAGGGATATACTTTTTCACAGCACTGTTTATTTGTTATAATCAATGGCTGTGAACCTTACGGTTATGCTGCATGTCAGTTGGGCAGGAATGGGAAACCATTATTTTGTCAACTTACCAGAACATATCTCAGTAATTGGGCTGCTTGCGTAAAATTTCTTGCTCCGACTTCCATTTTGAATGGGGGAAAAAAAGGGTTTTTGACAGAAAAACTCCTGAATACCTACAATGACAGCAAACCCCCGAGGCCGTCAATGTTGGTTGGTTTACATCTCTAAGACTCCAGCAGAGGTGTACATGTTACAAAAAGACAGAAAAATAATTCTTCCTGTGGAGGGGAGCAGTTCAGGCAAGTTTGGAGATTGTACTACTCTAACTTTAGATGTATTTTTCCTAAGTTGAATGTGATCCCCTGGGGAGAAACCTTACAATTTTCTGTCTGTGTGAAAGTCAGCAGGGAATAATGAAGATTGGAGCTACTGAAAGAGACATTGGTAAAAGGTCTTTCAATTCACTGTAGCATTTTATGATAATGATTTGGGAATATGGGTGTTTCTATTTAAGAAGAGAGGAAACAAACCACAGGACATGCTTGCTCCTTCTTATTCTTTTGTTTTCATTTTATACCCAGTAGCGTGAAATAGCTATTCTGTGCTTCCCTATTTAACAAACAGAAATGAGCTAGATATGTATCCTATGAGCAACCGTCATTGGCGGTAAGCGTGAGCATTGCTGCACACTGATGATATTCACGAAAACTTGTTATGGAACCTCAGCAGGAGAGAGAATATAAAACTCTAGACATGTACTGAAATTTATCCTCCTGCTGTGATGACATGGAGCCAAATCTAATCTAAGTCTGGGCGCTGCAGATTACACGCCACTAAATGAGCAGGCTCAGGTGAGCAGCAGCAAGTGGCGTCTAACTTATGGTATAAAATAGTTGTATGCGCTAGAAAGTCAAGACTGTTGCACAAACAGAGAGGGAGTGAGAATATATATGGGAGGAGGGCGGTCGAAGTAAAAGAGACAAACGAATCAAGACAGAGAAGCCAGTCAATGTCATGTTTGACTGATGGGTAAAGTAATTGAACAAAGCAAGATAGAAAAAAACAAGAAGGCTATAGACAGACTTGCCTACAGTAAACATTCCAGGAAGTAATAAGCCGACCATCAGCCAGTTGTTGTGGTAATAGGAGCTGAGGGGAAAGGACGACTTGTGCTGGTTAGCTATCTCACTCGGTTTCTCCGGGCAATAAACCAACTGGGAAGTGGAAGAGGCAAAAAAAAAAAAAAAAAAATTAAATAAATAAATAAAAAAACAAGCAATAGAGTAATATATTGCTAACAGGAGCAGAGGCGGAAGATGAATGTGAGTAAGAAAAGGGATGAATGGTCTTTATGATTTCTAAGCATGGCGAATTTGAGGTGTTGAAGGAAAACTGCATTGTAATAAAAACCCTCTTTGTCAGTGTCATTGCTTCCTTGTCGTCACCTCCTGCCATTTTTACAGGTGTTCCAACTGAGTGTGCAACAAGTATACTGATCTTATTTTCTCCTTGCACCTTCACAGGTATTGAAGTGTTTTGCAAAGAAAAGTTCATGGTTTCTGGAGTTAAATATATAGTACAAATTTAGGGTAAAGTTATCAGAGCAAAGAATTGGAAGTGAATGGTAGGTTTAATGCTGAGCCACAAAACTTAAGAACCCTATTAGTGAGGCTGTCCGTGTTATTTAGTGAACCTTTTATGTGAACCTGCTTTGGAAAAACCCTGGTATCTTGAAATGTGTGGATGGACTCCACAAATAGCATTGTTTTTACTTTCCTAATCTAACACTTAATTACCATAATTGTTGCATTAAGTAGTTCTAACAAGAATTGAAAGCTGAAAGGGATAAAACTTTTGCACCTTTTGTCTTTCCTTTCCTTCGTAACATCTTTCACATCGAAGAGTGTTGTTAGCACAACCCGGGAGTACTTGAGTATAGTTTGTTTACTGGTCGGAAAAAGATTTTAGATTTTCCAACAATCTGGTCACCGGTCAGGGATGGTCAAGCAGGAAAAGCAATCCTTCCAGTCAGCAGCCCAATTTTTAGCTGGTTTGTACAAAAACCCTTGATTGTATTAGGAGGATAATTATCTCTTATAAGTCTGAGCCCATGGTTCTTGACCTGATATCAAGGGGACCGCTCCCCCTGGGTCAGTCTCTGCCTCAAGCAGAGGGGTTCAAATATCTTGGTGTGTTCACAAGTGATTGTATTATAGAGGGGATGAAATGATGGCTTGGGACGTTGATTACAGGAATGTAGGTGCTTCTCCAGTCTGTTGTGGTGGAGAAACAGATCTGCAGACATGCAAAGCTCTGCGTTTACTGATCTGTACTGTGTTGCAAACTTTGTCTGTGTTCATGAAATAAGGATCAAAACTGAAAACATTCTGGTTACATGTGACTGAAATGAGCTTTCTCCATGGGGTGAATGTCTTCAGGCTTAGACGGGGAGTGGGGAGCTTTCAGTAGAGCTGCTGCTTCCTCTCATCGGAAGGAGTAAGGTTCCTTGGTTTGGGCTTCTGATGAGGCTACCCCCAACAAGGTAGAAATACTGATGCAGACCTAAAACCTGTGGCAGTGACGTTCTATCCCTTATGGTAGGAGAACGCCTCTGAGTCCTCCAGATTGAGCTAAAATTGAATTTATGTTGTCTTAGTAGAGAGCTCACACTTCAAAATCTCATTGACAAGGAACTTCTTTAAACTCCCCTGGTGCACCTACTAAATGGACTGTGTTGTAGGATTTACTTATCACAGTAAATAAAGTTATTTCATTAACGTAGACAAATTTGCCTTCTGTATTCTTTTTTTCCCCCTTTTTTCAGTATTAAATGGAAACTTTTGATCAAATCTGTAGCTCCTCAGTTGTTTTGTTGTCTAGGAAAATCAGAGTTGTTTTGTGGGAGAACATGGGTGGGTTTGTGTGTTTTGGGTCTTATCTTTGCTCTGAACTGAAGCGCTGTTGTCCCACCCAGTGGCCTATCCACAGGGGACTGGAAAGGAACTGGCTGTGGAGGGTAGCCCTGTAAGCTGTGATTCTTGATAAATGGAAATGTGTGTCACCTATCAGGAAATCTGTGCTGCTTTTTCCTCATATTTCGTTTTACAGGCAGATTAGATTGAAACATATTGTCATTAGATGAAATCACAGGAAGAAGCAGAATACGGGATGCAGTTATTGATTCAAACAGAATTCAATCAACAAGAAGCCTATTATGTATAGATTTGTAACTGTAATGAAGCTCTAATTCCCAGGCATCATCTTGAGATCGCTGCTGGAGTCTCTGTTAGATCAATGGAAAAGTTGTTTAGGGGCGCGTAGAAACTGTCAAGATTATTTCGTCTGAGCGCTCTCAGAGCAGGACTGCTAGCAGCGGGGCCACTCAGTTCAGAAAGTCTTTCCCTCCGCTGAACGATGTGAACCCTGAATAAATTGTTTCAGTCAGACAGCTGAAGTAAATGTCACAGCAGAGCTTAACAGCATGTCTCACACTTCTGTAAAAGCTAACTGTAAACAAAATGTGAAGAGACAGCCAGTTTATAAGAGTTCACGGTGTCAGAGGATTTGAAGGTCAACCTTTTGTTCCTCTTAGTGTTGCTTTTGGTTTTCTGTTGCTTACTCTTTGAGGAAACCAATAATGTTTAAAAAATGGGACAGTAGGAGCGGAGTGAGTATTTATAAAGCAACTCCTGCATGTCGTCATCTTTTTTTGCTTTTAAAAGTGCATAAACGTTGTTAAATTGATCTAGGGTTTATGTTCAGTAGTATTTGTTTTTTCCAATACTTGTGAGGTAGGAAAGATACATGAGCACTTTATGTGTTTTAGGGCTGTTATCAAACACTTGCAAATGTTTTTTTCTGATTAGAGCCATGGATTATACACCCTTTCCGCTTGATACTTCTTTTTTTTGTGTGTGTGCGTGTTTTCTATTTTGTCTTTTTCCTGTTGGGCCACCCCATTAACTAAAGCGGACCCTTGTATGTTGGGGCTTTTTAATTTTTATTATAAATGTGATTTAATAGTCATCATATTGAGCTTATTGTTACTGATTTTTGAATTATCGTATTAAAATAGCCCCTCCCTTTCAGGGTCTTTAAATTCTAATAAGTCATTGTCTACATGTCATAATTCTGCAGAACAATCTTATATTTCCTTTTTTAAATACAGTGGACATGTATTTAATTAGAAATTATTACATTAAAGTAAATGGTTTAGTCACCTAACCTTTAACGATCTCAGCAGGTGTTTGTCTTCTGTCTTAAATTAGCTCCCTTGACAACAGCTTTATTAACAATCACATTAGATTTCATGAGATCAACTGCAAGCACAGACCACCACCACAGCTATCTGTAGCTGAATGACAAAGAGCCTTAAGATGCAGAGCAAATTTCAGAAAAAATGAAAGAAATGTGCAGTTGGGAGGGAAAAAAAATCTAAAACTATAAAACTAAAGGGGCAAGAGCCTTTGAGCATTAGTGATGAGCACAGTGATGAGACATCTCAGCAGGCCCTTGCTTTACAATTCAGGCAGTTCAGCAAGTTGATAGCCTTTAAAATTCAATGACAGTATCTTTTTTTGCTTCAAAAGCTTTGCTGCCAAATGTTTAAATCATTTTCCAATTCTATGAATTTTAAAAATGTAAACTTTTATGAAATAGTTTTTTTTTTTTTTTTTTCTTTTTGATTC
This sequence comes from Anableps anableps, assembly GCA_014839685.1. Lineage (NCBI taxonomy): Eukaryota > Metazoa > Chordata > Actinopteri > Cyprinodontiformes > Anablepidae > Anableps > Anableps anableps. The sequence continues at coordinate 18,421,729 of CM026086.1, read as the reverse complement.
TTACAAAGCCAGGCATTTATTTTTATCAGTAATAAAAAAGAAATCATAAACTGCACAAACTTGGACATGGACCAGTTACCGGTGTCAGGATACAACAGGCTTTTAAAAAATTACTCATTCAAATTTCAATTAGTTCCCTTGGTTTAAAGTTTTAATCTATGTTAGAGAGGGTGCCAGAGTAACCAAGGTTTTATTTTTCTGTATGGAGCATAGAGTAAAGCATTGTCCTCCTTTCTCCCACTTGTCACTGCACACTGCCATTCAGCTGTCTAAAAGCAACCGCAATACTTTTCCCTTATCACCAGGAAGACAAACTTGGCTGTTTGGAAATGTTTACAGGCGTGAAAAACACAAACTAATAGTGTTTTAACTTCTGCTGTTTAAAAATTACAGTTGACAAGCAAATAAAATAATAATCTCTTCTTAAGGAGCTAGCCTGACTAATTAACCTACTGAGGCCTCTTTATATTTATACTATAGAATGACAAAAAGATTTATTATTCTGTGCTTGAAAACTATGACTAAATTTAGGGTAAATAAGTTTTTGATCATTTAAGTAGGTCTATGCATCAAAATAAAAAAGGACAATATATAAATGTTACAGGTGATGTGATATAACATTTATAAATGGTGAAATATTTTTTTTTTAACTTGTGTTGGGTGTAATTATTTTTTTCTGTGAAAAAGCAATTTAGTTTAAAAATTTTACAAATTTAATTTGATACTGATATTTTTGGACAAGTTGGCATACTGTAATTCACAAATGTGATTCGACTGCTTGTAATGTAATTTTTTTGTATCTCCAATTTTAATTTGTACTGCTACGAATATTATTTTGACTTGGAGGAATGTTATTATTGTCATCTATTATGGCATATATAGGTACGCCTTTTAATGAAACGTTAATGTTGCTAATATGAGCCTTTTTGATGCTGTAATATTCTCTATAAGACTGTTTACCTAAAAAAGAAATTATAAACTCAGCAGATGTTAGTTTCATATTTTCCTTCAGTCTTTCACCACTGTGTGAATCTCTAAAAAATAAAGATAAATCTTTTAAACAACTTACTGTTTTGGTTGACAATAGGTTTCTTTTGTTCTTTATGGGTGTCCGTGTAAAAATGTCTTAAAAGGCATTATTAAAATCGTAATACTTACCATAACATATTAGTTATGGTTATTAAAGACAGTGAAAGTCCTTCCGTCTGGCTAAATCTATATAAGTGTAAATGAATGGCACTCGATAGTTACAGTGGTTGTGATGTTGCACACATTGACATTGCAAAGACAGCATATTGTGCCGCTCTACTTCCTGCATTGTATTTTTACTGCTGTTGATTTGTTTGTCTAATATTGGTTGAAATGAAGGGATTATATATTCATAGGGCTGCATCATATGTGTTAATGGTAATGCAAAATGTGGATTTTCTCCTGCTGCTCAAACATAGTGGGGCTTTTGTTCAGTGCTAACAAGATCAGAAGTGCTTGTTGGTAAGGTTACGTTGATGTGTTGCAATCACTGATCTGAACTACAAGCACATGGCTCTTTAAAGCCATTTTGTTTATCTTGTACGCTCTGCCTCCATCTTAAGGTCATCTTCCAAGAGCCTTGTAGAGACACTAAAAAGCTTCCCCAAAATCAATAGTTGTTTGCAGAACAACCACACACAAAGGCTTGCAATCAATTTCCACTTTCCTTTTTAGGAGTCTGGAAATGAATACTGGTATTCTTTGCCTTTGATTGCAAATGTATGAATTGTCTTTAGTTATGAAATCTCTGAGATAAATGATTTAGGATCCGTGCGACATTTAATTCCTGTTTTCTGTAACAGCAGCTCCTTAATTTCAGTGAAAATCAGCTGTAAAGTGAATGTAGGTTAACCTTTTGTGTTGTGCTTTACTTTTTCTTCTTACATCACAGTCTGCTTCATGCCATTTTCTTTAATTACGTGACCTTATCTTTGAGATTCATCTAACCTCCACTCTTAGTCACAGGCTCTAAAAGTGAACCTCTTATCAATCTCATGTGGACATATTTTGTTCGCTATGTCAGTGCAGCATCATGAAGACGAGGAACTATTTGCATCCTTTTCAGCTGAATGACTCATGATCTATTTCTTAGAAAATGGAAGGAACGAGAGCTGGACCATTTTAGCCAATCTGTTATATTTGCTGTATTTATCTTCCTGCTTTTGTGTATTTGTCATTCTTCCAGGTAATTAAATGTGCACTAACATTTTGTTGACAAAATCAAAGAGTGTTCATGTGAAGTTCATTGTGGGAACTTGTACATAAAGAACTAAAAGGACTGTTTGAAGCTCCTGGTAATGGCCTTCCTGTATGAAGAGCCACTACTGGAACACTATTAGGTCTTTATGTGGTTTCAAGGGTTTATATGTTTTAATGTACACAGTCAGATCCTTTCTCTTTTTTTCAGCCAGATCCTTTCAACACACAGGTTTTCCATCATCATGTACCTGGTACAGTTTAGGCCATAGTTTTCTAAATTATTGTAATATTAAATTGTTATAATAAATAATATCAGATGTACAGAACTCTGTAATGATAAAAAAATACAAATATATGTTTGTCAGATGTTAGTAAAACACAAATTCTTTGTGGCTTTGCCAAAAAAAGCCCCTAAAAAAATAATAAAAAATAATGCATTTTTTTAAGCATTGAGGATTAGGGTTTTGAATCAAAAATAGCTTCATTGTTTGATTTTTAAGGCCAAAGCTGCACAATAATACTGATGAAAATTGTTGATAGAAGAAGAGAGAAAGCTGTGAATCAGATGCCAGCTTCAACATCACCACCAAGCTATAGTGTGCATCAATAATTTCTTGTATATTGTGTTGTAGTCGTGATTGCCTTTTTTATTTCTACCTGGTATCTAAATTGCTGCCAAACAAATGATTTGAAACTCGTGGAGGCTTCAGTACAAATTTTTGAAAATTGAACTTCTTAATCCTGAAAGTAGCTGGCTGGCACTTAATGAGACAGTTAATGATGGGAATTATTGAATCCTCCAACTATTGCAAGATCTTGCAATATCCTCCTATAGAGGATTCAAAGATCAAAAGTCAAAAAGAACATTTCTGGTTTGCAATTTCATTAATATCTTTTATTTAATATGGAAAGCTACTGGAAAAATGAACTTTATTCAATCATAAAAAATTTTATTATCTGTGAATAATGTGGCTAATGTTATTAGGGTTTGGACCCATTTCATATTTACATATGGTCAAGGACAGCTTTAATCAATAGAAAATACACTATGAACTGCACTAGTAAATTTGAAAGTAAATCTACTTGTAATACAAAGGTGATCATAAAACAACAAAACATTCTGAATCACACAGGCAAAATTAAGACAGAATGTTCACAGAAAACTTAAGGTATCAGCTGCAAGGGATCAACTCGAAGCCCGTAAAAATGATGGTGAAGAACCAAAAGTGAAAAGTTCAAGAGTGAAAGCCTATGGATGTTCCAGGAAGGGGCTGAAATTCCCCACAGTTGATGTACAAGACTCATCAACTGTAAACAAAGATATTAAGTTGTTGTTATTGTTGAGCTTTGGATCTTTTTTGTTTGCTTACTATTTACCGTTTCTTGACAATTATCAAATTAGTAGTAAATCAGGCAAGTTAAGCTCAATGCCCACGGTCCAGCTCCAGCCTCCGATCCAGTTGTATCTGCCCCCAAAGATATGTTATTAATGGCCCTCCACTCAATTATATAGTGCTCACATCAATCACACTACTTATTCCATAATGTACTATAACAGATACTCAAGACAGGGGTGCACAAGCTGTACCTGGGAGAGTCAGATGCAACAGGAAAATGTATGGCACTTTCCACTTTGCTAAGTATTGAAAACCAAGGTAACCTTGCTGTGTTCACAGGTACATGTTTTGCTGATAAGTTAAACATGCAGCATGATGAGTTTACACGATTTGCTGATGTTTAAGTGGAAAAAAATAATCTGGAACTGTTTTGTAGTCCATTTGCAGACTCTCAGATGAAGTATATAGACCTGCCATATAACTCTATAGGTTCTGCATAGTTTAACCTTTTTTATCATGGTCTCAATTCCACCAAATTGCTCAAACGCTCTGCCTGTTTGGAAGCACATACTATGTTCTCAGTGACGAAAATGAGTAAGAGTAAGTACTGTTAGGGCGTTTTGTTTTTGCATGTTCTTTCAAGTTTCACAGGCTGATAAATTATTATTTGTTTTATTGAGAGGAAAAAAATATGTTTCAGTGCCAGTTTGCTTTGAGGAATAATAGTTACTGTATTTTGTGAACAATAAGTCGCTCCGTAGTATAAGTTGCATAGGTCAAAAAAATGTCATGAAGAGGAAAAAATATAGATAAGTCACTTAGGAGTATAAATATATTTATTTAGAAATTATCAAACATGAGGGGGACCTTGTCCGTGTTGATGAAAGATTTCAGTGATGTGTTCAGTTGCCTGCTTTTTAACAAACATATGGAAACTTTCAGCTTTGGCTTGGAAGTCTGCTGGCAGTTTTTGATGCACCAATGCTGGTCATGAACAGTTCCGCTCCACCTGAGTTCTGATTATCTGTGCTACCTCGTCAGATTTTTCTACTGTAGCCGGCGAAGTATGCAGCAGAGCGGAGCAGAGACAAGTATGAATTAACATTTAACAGACAAATCAAAAAAATGTATCATGAAGAGGAAAAAACATATATAAGTAGCTCTGGACTATAAGATGCAGTAACACCCTAACTATGAAAAAAAACTGTGACTTATAAGTCTGGAAAATACGGTAGTTCTGTTTGGATTGACCTATTGGTACTTTAAGTTTTATCCCCTTTTTGTGATTAAGTTAAATATTGCCATAGTAAATGCATGAAGTAGTCTTGGATTCTTGTGCCATTTATACATCTGGTTGTCTTTAAGTAGAACATTTTTGGAAAAACCTGAGCTTATTTTTACATATTATTAAACATACAAAAATTAGAAAGTAACTTTCAAACTACCTGTATTTTTCCTTTCGCTTTTACTGTTTCCTTTAAGGTCTTTTTTCTTTCTCTTGCAGTTTAGCTTGTTCAATTTCTTTATTTTCATTTTATGTTATTCCCACTTTTTTGAATCCTTGTAGAATGTCACTTCTCACTTTCTCTCTCACTGGTCATTAAGTCAATTTTACTTCACCTCCTGCTTCTTTTGCTTTGGGAATTGGAAGCGGTACCCTTGTAATGGTCTAATCCTCTTAGCTTAGTTAAACTGCTCAACATTAACCCTCAAATACCTTGCTCTGGGCTGCATACATTAACGGGCACGCATACTTTCTCTGGGTTTTTTTTTTATTCCTTTGAGACATAATTGTCAAGCATTTTCATCAGTTTCTTTCCTTTTAATTGCAACTTCCCCTGCTTGTTGGATTAGTTATACTTGTCAAATGTGTCAATTCAGAACAGTTGATTATATGTCCTGAAGAAAAAAAATCTCTTAAACTGAATTTGTTGGCATACATCAAAAAATACTATTAAAGAGCCTCGAGTGTGTAAATATTTTTAATTAGCTAAGCACACTTCAAAGTGTTGAGCTTATGAATATGCAAGGTTATATTGTGGTGTTTTTGTTCCATCAGTTGACAGCCATCTGTCGAATGTCTTTGATGCACACCACATGTTTCCTGCTGTTCAAAATGCCAGCACAGGCTCACACTCAAGTTCATGTCTGCATACAGGTCTACTCTGTTTAGTCAATTTTAATGCATGATACCCTTTTAGCAAGCATAGCCCTTCAGGGCACACGTGGTTCCAAAATTTTCTATATTTCAGTTTTCGTGCTGTTGCAGGAATTTGAAGGTTTGATTTTTGGTGTGGAAAGTGCTATTCAGAAACCTTTATGTTTTAGTTTTAGGTGTTGAGATTGAAATAGCTGCTAATAAAAGCTGTTGTTCATTTAAAAATGCTCAAATGATTTTGGGATGATTTTGTTTTTGAGAGGCACCAAGAATTTAGCTTTTTGCTGGATGATTCAGCTTGATTTGCCATGAATGGAGACAGATCAGTCTAGAAATTAAACAAACAGTTTAGAAAAATATACCAGGTTGTGCTGACAGCACTCCTCATTGTGAAAGTTGGTACTGAGTGAAGGAGAATCAAAGTTAGCTTCTTTCAGCATCAGTGAGGTGTTTTTGAAATTGAATTTTTCAAGGATGGATATGTATGAAGCTATTTAGAAGCAAATTACAGTTTCTACAACATGTTGAATGGTGCCTGTGGTTCATTCTGGCTACAAAAAGGTGAGAGAGAGCAAGACCTTCAGCATATAACCTGAAGCAGCTCTGTTTTATTATTTTTAATCTCTTTCTGTCATGGAATATGCAAGATTTGGATGCAAATGTAAAATGTTAACTCAGTAATCCTTTAAATATTTTAAATATTAGTAAGAACCTGTTTTATAACCACCACCACTGTTTCACAGAGTTGGGGGAGTGTCACCTCTGCTCCAAAAATATTCGACATGACAGAAAAGTCAGGAAATAGGAAGGTCAAAGCTTTTCAAAAAACAAAGATTGCAAATTTGGCATAAAATTCTGGATTGTGCAGGTGTCATTGTTTTTTGAAGCATCACCAACCTAACACCTAAGTACATTTACCCTATATTTTTCATGTATTCCCTTTTGTTACTTGTACATTGTCATTACTTCTCAGCTCAAAATATTTCACATCATATTCCCCAATCTTTTATCTCCTTTACCTGCCTGTCTCCTAAATTTCCCATTTTGTTGCAGTCTTCTGCTTCACTCTTTGGCCATTTTTACTCTTTCTTCACACTGAATGAATTCTGGTTATTGTACCTTGTTTTTTTTTCTCTGAAATTCTCCCACTTTTGCCATGCTCTCTGCCTGTGTAGGCCTCAGGAAGTGGGTGTGTGCCGTGTGTTGAATTGGTTTGGGGGAGAGAGAGGTAGAGAGAGGAGGGGAAAGGGAGGATACTGATTAAAATAATAAACAGCTGTGTGATAGACTGGAGCTAGTGACCAGCGAGATCAAGAGCAACGGAGAAGGGGAGAGGATTCAGGATGGCAACTTGGAAGTTTGCTTGACCCTGAATTAGGTTGATTTTAAGGAAGTTTCTTCACCTCAAGGGAATGAAAGGACAACTCATCTGCTTCTATTTTAACTTTTTTAAAGTCATCGAGATAATCAGCAGATCTCAGACTCATGAAGCCAGTAAGTCGGAGTCCTTGTACCCGATTGTGACGCCAAGCCTTGAGGCAGCTTACTGCGAACATGTGTCTTTAACAAAAAGAAGAAGGCATTCTTTGACTAAGTGGCCCAGTCATGGCAGTGATTAGGAGGGTGTGATGGAGCGAGACCAGACTGGAGCTTGAGACCTGACGGGCAGCTAGCGAGAGAGACACTAAGGTAGCTGTTTGAGACTTCATTACCTACACTGAGAGGAAGGAAAAAGCAAACCATGTGCTTCTTTGTACCAGTGACTCTTTCCTTGAAGTGCTTGGGGTTTCGTAGCTGGCAGGAATGAAGTGCTTTTTATCTCGGTAATTGAGAACAACCACCCTGGCCCTGCCCTGGATTGGACTGCTGGACATGGTGTAAACAGCTTCCTTCATGCCCAGAAGGGAAGTGGAGGCAGGGAAGCATAACAGGGTGGAAGGAGAAACGCCAGTCCCAAAAAACTCACAGGTTCACAGAAGCCAACTTGTTCCTCAAGAGACGAGCTGTTATCCCTTCCCTGCAGACCTCCACCCACGATTTCTTGGATTTCCTCCTCCAGTTTCAGTGCCCCGTTCCTGGCCAGAGGAAGTCAAGTGTCAGCCTCCAGCTGTGACTTTATTAAATCTCCAGAGGCACCAGTTGACTTGAAGTCCAAATCCCATGATGACTGCGGGGCAACTCTAACCCTCTTCACTCAACTCTATGCCCGCCAGAGGAGGATGCTACTACGGCCATGGGTTGGGATTGGGCAAGGACACACACCAGCACACATACACGAGTGCTGCCAAGTGTGTAAATCGCCTGTTTCTGGACTGCAACCTGGATTAGACCCTTTTATGCTGAAACGTCTTATAAACACAGAGTTTATTTTTCGCAGGATCCAAGATTGTTCAGATCTGGGAATTACTAATGATCTTATTCCTGACCTTGGAGGATTATATTTTGATAATAACCACTGGAGAACTTGCCAGATTGACCTTGGTCTTTAATATTCTACAATCACTTTAATCGAGAAGATGTAGACACTCAAGTGAGTGGGAGGAGCCGCAGCACACTCTCAAGAATGATTGGCTTGAACTTCAGTTTGCATGAGCTGCTCAGAAAGTTTGAACAGGTATACATCAATAAATATTTTTTTTTATTATTATTTCACTTGAGTTTTGTGTTTAGGCAGCATTTGAAGGCATAATTAAAACAAACTTTTCTCTATTTTTGCGGCAGTGTCATTATTATGATACCCTAGCTGTTATGATTGGACTTCTCAGGTGCAAAGTTGCCATTTTTGTCAAAATTGGACCTGTAAATCATTTACTTATTTGGTGTTGATAGTATGGTTTGGTACAGTTAAGTTTTCTATTCCCTCCTTTTGATGGTATTTAGAGTGTCACTTCTATGTTTTTATTCTTAAATAACCCCACAGTTTAAATCCCCCACACGTTATCTTAAGGTGCACTGTAAGTATTTCAGATTTTAAAAAATGAGATCTTGGTAGATTCAAAATGTCTGGCACTTTCTGTGTATTGCTATAGTATGGTATAAACATACTGTGTTCTGACTGTGAAATACCCTATTTTAAAATGACTTACAAGCCCTCTCTGCTCTAAAACACCCAACAGATACAGGACAAATACAGGACAAATTTTGTGCATTAGTGGTAATGAATGTCAATAAAATGATGGAAAAAAAAAAAAAATCACTTGCTACAACTGAAACTAGTATAAAGATAATGGTATAACAATGTTTATACTTACAATTGTTAGAAATTTTCACACATCAATAATGATACAAACTTATCATACTGTTTCATCTCTACTCTGTTGCAAGAGTGCAGTTTACCTGGACTGGTGTTGTAATTGTTTGTTTTAAAACCTAGTTTAAGGTAAACCTATTAGGCAAACCAATTTAGGACAGAGTCTGCTTCAAGTCTCAAGTATGTCAAAGCATTCGTTAAATGTCTAGTGTTCTGGTCACAAGTCAGCCTATTGTGCAAATTTGTTTGGAAAAGCTCTTTGGTTTTTACGTTCTGTTATGTTTTTCTTTAAAACGTGGTTTTACATGTGGAACTTGTGATTAAAATCAGGATTTTCACAAAAAAAATCCATATTTTGCCAGATTGCTACCACTACTTCCTTATATATGTAACACATGCATGTAAAATTCTTTCCTTGTTGTACTGATCTGAGACCATTTGCCAGGACTCACAACTTTGCATGATACTCAGTAACTCATTGATAACATTCATATAGTAGTAAACAGAGGCCAGTTATTGCTGACTTGATGACCCGTGGCACATAAATGGCTTTTTTTGTTTATGTGTGTAGAGAAAATGATCTGTCACTACATTGCAAGCCCCTCAGGAAGCACATTGACATACATAAACTGCTGGCTCCAAGTAGTCATTCACTGGGAGAAATAAAATTTAAAGTCTGCTTTGTAAATTAATATGTTTGCCTCTCTCTGCCCTCACAGTCTGCTTTCTGTCTTGGATCTGAATGCACTTGTGTGGTTGTGTGTGTATAGTCATCTTTTTTTTTTTTTATGTGGAAACTGAAGTGCGAAAGAAAAAAGAAAGGGAAGCACTTGGGTAATGAGTTGAAACACAGCCAGCTGGCTTAGTTGGAGTGTGTTTTTGTCTTTTACTTTAACTGTGTCCATCTAGCTTTCCATCTCTCATTCTTAAGGCCTTTGTCTCTGCATCTTCACCTTTTGTGTCTCATTGCTCTTTCACTGACCTTTAAGAAGCAGTACCTTTTTATAGGTTATTATCTTTGTAGATCACATCGGGAGGTTTTGCTCAGCCTTGTTTTAATGTCTATTGATAATCTGTAAATTGCAGCATGTTCGATTAGATGCCTGTGTGTTAACTTTGTGAGAGGTGTTTCTGGATTTTGTTTACTCAAGAAAACAATTTAAGCTTCTTGAAGGTCTTTTCCGTGGATGTTCTTCTTGTACAATAGCATACCTGTGATGTGTAACAGTGCAGCCCAGGTAATCACAACTTCACAAACCCCATACTTATGTTGGGGCCTTCATTTTTCACAGCATATCTCTTAGGTCTTGTGGATTTCCAATTGAGACGCAAGGATCAGGTGTCTCTCAGATGTCTGTCTGGGCATGCACATTGTCCTGCGATGAGTCAAGGTTGTCACCAGGAGTATTAAGATATATTTAGCTATCAATAATGATGCAAAGTTAAGTTTTAGCAATACTTTGAGAAAAAGAATAATCCCCATTTTGTTGATTTCACAAATGCAGTAAAGATTTTAAAAATCACACATTGTGGTATGACTAGATCTGCACTGATCGAAAATTTGTGGTTGATTTCACAAATTTCCAAACAGTTTTTTGTAAAACTTTGACCTGCTGATACCAATTATTTAAAATATTTCTATCTAGCTTTTGTCCTTTGAGAACTTAATTATTTATATACGATGAGACAGTGTCCAACTATGTGTGCCAGATATCTGTCCATGTAAAACTGGGTTTATTCATTTAAAATTGAGACATAATGATTTAGAGCTGACTCTTCACTCTGTCATTAGCATCCTATCATTCTCTGTATATATTCCTTAGAAAATGCAGACCTACTCCTTAACTTTGAGGTTTCCAAAAAGCTGCCAGCATTTCTAATATTTCAAAACAAACAGAGGTTGAAAGCTCAAAAGATAAAACTGCAATTTTGCTTTATTATATATTCAGGCTTCCTGCTGAAGTCTGCTAAATTTATTCCTTTGCCAATTTGATGAAATGTCCTCAAGGGTCGCAGGAATGGACATCGTGCAGCAAACAACTAATTTTTTTAAGCCTGAATGAACAGCTGACATGCCTTCACAGAGAATGCAGATTCTCTGTAAATGGCTTCCAAACAATGTTTGTCCTTCCTGCTACTTCACCTCTGATATTGAAAATATCTAGCTTTGAATCCTTTTCACACAGTAGCAACTTGCACAGTAAAGAGTGTTGCAGTTATCATGACCTGGTTGCACTTAGCTATGGTACATTCACTCATCAGATCTAGGTGGGAATTTTCAGTTTCCACTGGCTGGTCACTAGTGTGAGGCGATCCATCTGAAAAATGACAGATACCAGCCACTTTCCCTGTTTGTTTGCAGCACAATTATGGAGCAATGGGAAATATATGTTTGGAAGCTCTTATTTTGTTTTGTTTTTTGCTCTATGGTTTAGACAAATTTAGATAAGGGGGGCTGTATCTAAAGTTTATTCGTTGCAATAACTGAGAAATGGTACTTTTTAAATACTTCCACGCATAATGGCTCAGTGCAAATGATATACAAGTATCAGCTAAAGATGGGTAATTACCCACTCAGTGTCTGTCATTATGTAACATCACTGTTCTTCAGTGTAATAAGACTATATGTCTTGCTACTACTTTCTCTGTCTACACTAATTTTGTCCCAATTGCAAATCTGCCTCAGTGCTCCAGGCAGTGTTACTCCCATCCATACGGTTTTTGGAGCCTTTGTCTTGATTTGGAATGAGCGGAGTTGAGCGAGCTGAGGGGAGTCCTGCCTGAGAGGGCTGGGAAAGAGAAAAGAAAATGGAGCAGTTTTACACATCTAAAAATAAAACATTTGACAGAATCCTCTGCTTACGTCAGCCTCCCTTGTGGTTCAACATTCTCACACAAACACTGTTTGAGCTCTGGTTGTGTAACAGACCTGCTGTGTTTAGCACACACTGTTGATCTTGATCATATGTTGGAGATACACAGGCACAAACAACAATCTGAATAGTAGCCACTCTATACCTGTAAATCTGACTTTAATAATACATTTTATTTGAGGGCGCCTTTCAAAAACCCAAGGTCACCTTACAATACGAAAAACAACAAATAATAAACAGAGTCAGCAACAATTATATAAAGCAAGTCAGTAGATGCAACAACAGTTAATCCATGTTAAAGTAAATTTTACCTCTACAAAACCTAATGTAGTGTCAGCTTGGAGCCAAGCCTTCTATGGACTCTTGCTTCTGGTCTTGGATGGGTTCCCAGTTCAGTAAAGTTAAACCCCTTCAAGTCAGAGTGCCTTGTGGAGAATCCATGAAAAATGAAACTTTTCTGCCCTGTGAAAATGTAGTGTAGTGTTTCATAAACTCATTCAAGGCTAATCTGTGGATGAAAATCCAATGTTATTGGCTTTGGCAGTCTAGAGGCAGCTGTAAAATCCAATCTGGGTAAAATTAAGTAACTCTTCTGCTTAATTGTTTTTGTTTTTTGAACTGAGAAAATGGTTTTTGTATTTTGTAGGACATCCAGGCGGAGATTGATGCCCATAATGACATCTACAAGAGTGTGGATGGGAACAAATCAAAGATGGTCAAAGCTCTGGGCAACTCGGATGAAGCCGTGTTCCTCCAACATAGACTGGATGACATGAACCAACGCTGGAGTGACCTCAAGGCCAAATCAGCCAACATCCGGTAATTAGAACCCTGTCCAGACCTCATTAAGATAATAGAACAAAATGTATTGTCCACACAGAGAGGGCTGTGCAGCCAAACCAGTGACTTGCAAACATATTCTCCTGAACTATAAGCTTCCATGTTTTCTATCAGTTTATGTGAAAAAACCCCCACAAAACAGTTCATAATTGTGAAGTGGAAAGAAAAGGATCCATGGTTTTCAAAAAGTTTTAAAAATAAAAACAGGAAAAATGTAGCATGCATTTATCCTTCAATTCAATACTTTGTAGAACCACCTTTCACTGCAATTACAACTGCAATTTGGTTGCGGTATGTCTCTACCAGCTTGGCACATCCACAGAATGTTTGGACATTCTTCTTTTAAAATCACTCAGTCTTAGTCAGACTGGATGGAGAGCATCTCTGAACAGCAGTTTTCAAGTCTTGCTGCAGACTCTCAGTTGGATTTATGCCTGGACCTTTGGCCATTCTAGTACAAACATATAAACCATTCCGTCATAGCTCTGGTTATGTTTATGGTTGTTATCCTGCTTGAAGATGAACCTTCATCACAGTCTCAAGTCTTGTGCAGCCTCCAACACGTTTTCTTCCAGGATAACATTTTGGTCTCACCTGACCAGAGCATCACCTTTCACATGACACTGCAAATGAGGATATGGCTTTCTTACAGCAATGCTTTCTTTTTTTTCTTTTTTTTTCTTTCTACCATATGGCAACCAAAGGCAGATTTCGTGCTGTGAATAATAGGTGTCCTATTATCAAATGTGGCCTGTGGCTCCTCTAGCATTACCTTGAGCCTCATGGCCTTGCCTGGCCTGCCAGTTTAAGTGGATGTTGATGTCTCTGTAGCTGTGATTGGGTCATGCTGTTACCATCTTCACAACATCATCCATAAACGCAGTGCTCCTTGGTCTTCATGATGCTGTTTGTTCATTAATGTTCTCTAACAAACCTCTGAGGCCTTCACAAACCAGCTGTTTTTATACTGAGAAATAATGACAGCTAGTTTCTATTTACTAAGTCGATGACTTCTCAAGGCAGTTGTTGACACATTTCATTTGGGGACATCAGAGTAAAGCTGGCAGAGTGCAAACACTTTCAGGCTTTTATTTGTTAAAAATATTGAAAATTGTGTATCATTTCCTCTCCCCTCAGGACTGTGTGATGCTTTGTGTAGGTCTTTCATATAAAATCCCAATAAAACACTTTGACGTTGGTGTTTTTAATGTGAACATGAAAATGTTCAGCAGATATAAGTACTTTTACAAGGCACTGTACACGAAGTAAAATCTGTCATTCTGCATCTGCTGCTGTGATTACGTACATCAGTGTGGCTCAAGGATAGAAGTACAGCTTCTATAGCCTTCTAAGGCAGAGTTATAGCATAAACATTAAAAACAATTAACAAGTACAAAACCTGAGTCAAAGACACCACTCTTTGTCCTTCTATGTGTAGTATAAACAACCTTGAGGAATGTTTTTACATTCCTCAAACATTCAGGTTTAATTAAAAAAAAAATTCACACTTACGCAAGCAATTTTTTAAAACAAAGCTGTGCAGTGCTGTCATTCCATCTGCATACTTTGGACTAAAAAAATGTTCTTGAAAGACCAGAGTCACTACTGTGATGCACAAACTTCTGAGGACACAAATAAAACTGTGCCAGCCACAAGTTCGGTATAACTAAAAAAGATCATTAATGTGCACAAATGTTGGTGAAGAAAGTGAGGGTAAAAGTGGAGATGACAGGAGCCAGATGGAGACGTTCGAAGTCCAAATGGAGGAGGGGGGGACGAAAGAAGCATCACAGCAGAGCCACAGAAGGAGGGAGGAAATGTAAGGAAGCCTAAAACAGCTTAAAGAGGAAAAAAAAAAAAAAAATCTCTGGAGGTGATTCTGTATTTAAACTGGGCTTAGTTCAGAAACATGAAACTGACTGGACTTGTTGCATAAAGCTGTACTCTGAAAACAATTGCCTGCATGCATAGGAGGTGGGATATGATGTCTGTTTGTCTATAATATCCAGGCCATTCTGGCTTAATTGCAGTACATTTGTAATTAAAGGTAGCTCGTTGGGTAGCGATAGGAGTTGCCTCCTCAGTGTTCAGACACATTATGCTCAAAGGAGAGGAGGAAAAGAAGAATTACTTCCCTGCGCATATTACATAGATGCTCCTTCCTACACAGTTAGCAGTGAGTTCTTTTCTACTCAGTACACCAAGCAGCTTCTATTAAGTGTTTAAAAAACAGGGATTAAACAGTTTTTGGTGAATATTTAGTGACGTTTAAATCATCTAAGGACATTTGTAAAATGTAAATCTAAAATGCCATCAAGAAAAAAAACCCTGTAGAGATGTGTACTATAAATCTATGTCTGGATTTGTGGTTTTCCCCTTTTTTTTAATAGACAAATTCATTTCATTTTTTCTTAAACTCTGTATTTAGGATTTAAATCAGACTATATTGGGTTTTTTTTTTTTTTGTTTTTTTGTTTTTTTTTTGTGCATGCAAATGGAGATTATAAAAAGATGAATCAAAAATAGATCAATAAGTAAACTCTTACAGACAGCAGTTGACAGGATGAGAAACTAAGAATAGAATCAGAGGAAAAAGTATCACAAATAAATCATGTGATGTTTGATGGCAGAGCCCATCTGGAGGCAAGTGCTGAGCGCTGGTCACGTCTTCTGGGCCTCCTTGAAGAGTTGTGGCGGTGGATCTGCATGAAGGATGAAGAGCTGGCCAAGCAGATGCCTGTCGGAGGAGATGTACCCACTTTGCTGCAGCAGCAGAACCACTGCACGGTATGTACTCTTACCCAAGGATATGTCCCTGTTGCACTGAGAAAAATTTGTCATCTCTCTCCAGCTATTTATGTATATATTTTTGTTTTCTGTACACATCTATTAACATTCTCTTGACTATTTGTCCAGTTGGAACCTTAAAAGAAAGCTCATCTTCTACACGCTGAAGGGGCATTTCTGTCAGTTTAAACCCTCGTCTTATTTCCAGCTATTTAGCTCTAAATTTTTAATGGGCACACATCCTCTGGGACAAACCCAATATTGAGTGAGTCCTGACTAGCTTTTTTAAAAGAAAAGCAATATAACTCGCCATAGCCATTCTCCAGGGCAAATTAGAAGTGCTTGTTTGTTGTCGTTAACATTCTCAGATCACTTTGTGGCTGGGAATAAACAGACATTAGCTGCCTAAATTGGTCTGCATAGGTTATTTTTTTTAGTTACCATAAGTTACTGTACTCAGCACCCTGCACCATTCTTGGCAGCCTTGGTAAATATATGTAAAAAGCCTTTGAATAAAATAAGCTTTTACTTCAGAAACATAATCTCAGATTGAATATTTTTAAAAACACATCTAGTCTTAAATTTGTATACAATTGTTTAGTGGGGAATAAAATCACATTAAGACATAATTTTTACAAAATTAGCAGCGTCACAATTAGTGCCATTAATAATAATTTCTACAAACTAAATGTAACTGAAGCGTTTTTTTATACTGTACTTTTTAGAAGCTGATCAGAGTATGTAAATATGATGCCAAAGAGAGGCCTGTTTCTTTTAGATTCTGTTCAAAATGAGAAAGACAAGAAAACATACAATTTTAGGAGGGTAGAATCACTTAATTGTACCCATATCCACAGTCACAGTAGTAATTTTAACACATTAAGCATCCTGAAATGTGGCAAACAACATTGGATAAGGATTTAAGTTTCTTTTCATCACTCAGTTAGGTGACTATAGGAGAGTTAAAACAACAACAACAACAAAAAAACAAACTCCAAAGTTTACTTCTGGACGACTGCATTTAATTTTTCACATGAGATTATGTTGCTGCATAAATTCATGTAAGGCCTTTTAAGCATCTTTGCTGGTGAGTGGGCAGAATCTCATTTTGGGAATACTTACAATCACAATAATATCTCACTGAAAATCATACATTTACATCTAATGAAATTCCAAATTATAACAGTTTACTCACTTATTTAACCTTTTTAATTTCTAGAATAATTGTTTACACCATTATGAATCATTTATTTATAAGCTGTCAGTGAATGTAATTTTCTGACCCTTCTTCCTCCACCCACTATTGGTGTTCTTCATATTATTTATTTAAAATGCCAAGTTTTGCAAATGTTCTTGCAAAGCAATTGCCTTTAGATAAGCGTTCTCACCCTACAGCTAATGTTTAACCCCAGTCTTCTTGCTGCCACGGCAGCTGATATCATCATGTGTCTTTGTCCCAGACACCTGTACAGATGTGCAGTTTAAGACAGATCAGCAGACACAGTCAAGAATGCATGCTCAAAGAGTACATACATCTGAATTTTTGACTAATTTACAGTCTCTACTGTCTTTTAAGCTTTTATCTGCCAAGACTCTGAAATTTCCAAAATGATGCCAACACTTCCAAATACAGCATGCTCCATGATGAAGGTTGAAAGCTTAAAAGGATACAATTCAGCCTTCCTATTATGTGCTCAGTCTTGCTCTTTCTTGCTCTCACAGCCTCAATAAACTGCAGACATGTAGAAACATTTGTTTTTCTTTTTATTAGGTGCTTACATTATTGTTCTTCCTCTGACCTTTTTAAACACTTTGCTGAAACTGAAAATAATTCAAAACTATTCATACCCCTGAGAGATTTAGATTTAAAGGTTTTTTTTTTTTTTTCATTCTACTAAGAACGTTGTTACTGATAGGAAATAAGACAGGCATCTCTCAAAAGACAATAAAAAAATGCAACAATCAAACTCTTCTTATAATTGCTGACCACCAACATGTTTCCACCTTTGTTCACACCACAAGTCTTTGAAGTTTGAAGACGTCCTTGCCAATCTTTAACTCCCTCCACACATTCTCTATCAGATCAAAGTCAGGATTCTGACCGAGCCTTTCCAAAATGCTGATATTGCGTCCAGTCAGAAGAAACTTGTTGGTAAAATAAAAGATTTCTTAAGACCTAAACCTATCAGGGGTATAAATAATTTTGGTCTTAACTGGACATATGAGTTTTCGTCCCTCGAGGAAAAGATCAAAATTCTAAAACAAGACGTAAATTTCCCAATTTTATTCACCTGACAAATTTTCAGTGTGTCTCTAGCAGAGAAAAATTTTACAAGTGTATGATAAGTGCAGGGGATTTTAGATTTCAGTTAGATGCTGATGTTTATGTTATCCTAAAAAAAAAAATGTACATTAGATTATAATTGTGTGTTTGTTTTTTTTTGTTTTTTTTTTTTTTTTCTCCCCCTACGAGACTCTTTTTAATCAACAGTATTTTATGCTACTGTTATGGCAGTGAGAGCGATTACAGTAAAAGCTGCCTTCTAAATACCTTTTCAGGGATATAAAAATTTCTAATGTTAATTTCAAACAGGGAAAGAGAAAACCAAATTGTCTGTAGATCAATGTCCTAGGTTCTCCTTATTTTAAAGGCAAACTATCAAGAAAGACGGATAACTGATGCCTTGTAAAGACAGTTTGCTCTTGCAGCAGCAGATGATCAATTATTTGGCTGCTGTAGTGCCTGCTAAGTGTAGACTACTGATGATTTAACTGGGGATCATTAATAACAAGCAGAACAGACTTCTCAAAAAATAGTCTCCAAATTCAGTGATATATTATTGATGAAGCTGCCTGACAGGGAGCAGTATCTATAGACCAGATTAGGAAATACTTGCCTTATTATGCATTTTTGCATAATAGATCGGTTCTGAGCATCCTTTGCTGGTTAAGACATGTAATCAGTGACTCAGTAGGCCAGTTATATATCTATTTATTTCAAATTAAAAATAATTGACCACACAGACCAATCTTTGTGGACCTGTTTTTTTTTTTTTCCTCTATACTATTTTATGGGATTTATTTAATTTGCTTATGTTTATCCCAGTTTTTTTCATCTTTCTCTTTGCCCCTCTTCTTTGCACTCCTCGTTTCTCTTCTCTCTTTGGTTTCTGGTTACATTCCCTCTCTATTTACTCATTCATCTCCAGGTCCACACCTTTGAAGATGCAAAAATTAGGGGGAAAAAATTGCACAGAGAGGTTGACTGAGGAAAGTTTCATTCTTGCTTTCTAGGGTTTATAATTCCTCCCTTGCTTTCTTCTCTGCTTTTCTAATAGACCAGCCTGAGGTCTCGCTGACCCTTAGAAGGATGAGTAGAACAAAGAGCTGAAGCTTTGAACATGTCATGCTCTGTTACTTGCTTACACTGACAGGCACAGACTCACAATGTAACTGTGCTCACAAACACATAGTTTTTCAGCAATACTCCAGTTATTCAGTCAGATGAACGGGGTTAGTCTGCATTGATGTATGGAAATCAGTATCGGTAAGGTAAGGAAGGCTTAGAAGGGGTAAGTGGGAAAAAAGCCATTTCCTCTTTCTTTATTCTGGAAGGTTAGGGGAGATAAAAGAAGAAGGCTAAGCCACTTAGTCCAGCAGAGAGAGACGGATATTGCTGTTATTAAGGAATCAGAGGAAGGAAAAATCTGAGGGAGCACCGATTTAGACCGAGAGGGGAAAGGGAGCATCAGACAGAAGCACTGTTAGATGAAAGGAAAATGGAAAACGATGTAGAAGTGAGGTAATGAGTGGATGCATTTTTCACCTTTGTATTTATATTCAGCCCAAAGTGACTCAAACACTATTATAATCAATTCTGCCATATTCTTGGCAGTATATTATCTTTCAAATATGTGAGCAGAAGGGAGCGATGATTGTTTTCCTGTCTTACATGAATCATTTCTGCTATCTTGTGTATTAATTATCTTAGTGTTATTTTCTGTCTGTTAAAATTGCCATAATAACATTTATTATTGCAAATTCAGTTATCATCTCAAACGTCTTTGTTAGCAGCACTCCAATCTACATTTATAGTTTATATATCACGGAGCAGGAAACTACTTGTTTTTTAATCACTGTTCCTTCTGCAGCAGTTGGCTCCTTGTTTGTGTTGGTAGAAAACCTCCAGTCTAATTGTTTGAGAGGAACCTCCAGATGTGTCTGAGTAAATAAGAAAAGACATGAAAATCTGAGCGTAGTTAATCTTTGTATTCTACTCATTCTTGTGTTAGTTTATGCTGAAGTAGCTTTAGAGGCCCAATTTTAAACAAGTAAGATCTAAAAAAAATGGCTGCAGAGCACATCTTAATCATTGTGTCTGTATGACTGATTAAACCATTTGCACTTTAACAGACTGAATAACAGTAGCCTGAAATGGATTAGACTGCTATGATTCTATCTGAGAAAGGAAGAGTCCTTATCAGACTCAAAGTTGTCTCTTTTTGGTTAACTTTTAATTGTTTTCCTTTATATTTTTTTCCAGATTTGTTTTAGTTTTGTGGGCTGACAACATTGTGATACTAATTATGCCAGGCAGACCTGCAGGGTGCTTGAACAACAGTCCAGCCATATTGTATCTCATAATGTGGATTTGTTAACAGCTGTATAAAAGGCTGCAGCATTAAAGCTACACAAATTATTGTTGTTCAGTGATGTTCTCCCTTGTAGCTATTTTGATTTGCTCAGACAGATTTTTAACTTCTACTTTGAGTTACCAAAAAGCTATTAGTTCGTGAAAATCTGGGGCTTTTTGGATAATTGGAACCAAAACAAAACATTAATATTTAGCATTTTTGTTTTTATTGTTAGTTTTCCTCAGCCTTTGATGTGTTTGGTTTTGCATTTGTCCAAATCCATCATTTCACAGCCCTTAAAAAGTGACAAATATAAAATCCAGGTCAGAAGTTTGCATACTAGTCATTAGCATAAAAACAAAATACATTTTAGGCTTTTAATGATTTATTGCAGTTCTTCTATTTTTGGAGGACTGACAAAATGTCTTTAATAACAAGAATCTAGTACTCTAGACTGAATTTAATACAAGTTTTCGCAAATGCACAAATTTTTAACTATAGTCAAATTTGTACGTACACTTCCACCAATATTTGGATAAAAGTTTCTTTGGATGTTGTAAAGAAACCACACACTTTAATTCTCATCAAGCTTCTTGTATAGTTCTGGCTGAATATTTGATAACTCTTCGTCTTAAGTGTTTAGTATGGTTGAGGCTGGGACATTCCAGCAACTTCTTGTTACCATGCTTTATCCACAGTCAATTTGATGTGTTTTTGGGATCATTGTTCTGTTGGAACATCCATTTTTGTCCAATTTCCAACTATCTAGCTGTTTGCTTGAGGTGAAATTGTTGAATTTGGAGGTAGTTCTCCTTAATGTTCCATCCATTTATGTAATGCCCTTGTACCACTGCAGAACAGCCCCAGCTGCATGATGCTGCCATCACCAAACTTGATAGTTAGTACAGTTTTCTTCAGTTTGAAAGCCTCACTTTACTCCGCCATAACATACATATTGTCATTGTGGCCAAAATTTCAATATTTGTTTTGTTTGACCATAAAATCTTTTTCAAGAGGGAATTTGACTTGTCCATGAGGCAGCAGTAAGTTTCAGTCAAGCTTGAACTTGATTGTTTCTTTGCTAGAGCAGCAGAGGATTCTTTCTTTGCTGTCCTGCCCCACTTCCCGTCTAGGTTGATGTCAAACTTTCTTCAGTATGTACCATGACACTGTTGGTCCAGCCGTCATACTTCACAGCAGGCTTGAGCATTGGTGGTTCCTGTGTTGTTCTTGAACCTTCTGAGCTGTTTCCTTTTATCCAAGGGCGACAGTTTGGGTCAGATGATTGAAACGTGATCACAACTTGGCAACAATTTGACAGAACAATGTTCCAGTGTTTTGGAAGACTTCCTCAATAGTCTTCCCAAAGGCCTGACCTCAACCTTATTGAAAATTTGTGGATTATTCCAAAAAGGTCTTGATCTGTACCAAGAAACCAAGCAATCATCTCTGTTACTTCTTACTAGAAGGAAATGCTGAGCAAGGATTGTTCTAGGACCTTGGTGATGGCTTCACAGTGTTTTCTTTGCAAGATTTTAAAAGACATCTATCCAAGTATCAATGGGGCTGTATGTATACACAGTATTTGAGTCTGTATTTTTAATTTCGACCTTATGTGAAGAAAAGAAAATCCACAACAAATTCAGTCTTGCACACCCAGTTGCTGTTCATAAACATCTTTAAAGTTGTATGTTTTATAGTCATTCTGCTCTGAAACCAAAATGTCTGAATGACTTCATTTAAACTTCTGGCTTTATCTTTAAAACATGAAACAACAGTATTTTTCTTGTTTTGGTGGTAGACCATTTAGAGTTTGATTCCTTGAATATCCAACCTGTTGAAAAGAACAAAGGCTGGAAATAGCTCTTTTTATCAGACATGTAAAAAAAAAAAATGCCTTTTTCAAGATAGCAGTGAATGTAAGGAGAAAGGAGCGATTAAATTTTCAGGCTGAATAACTCTGAGGCTCCTTGTGAAACTGTACATAGATTTAAAATGTAATTTGGCCCAGACAACACAAGCTCAAACATTTGCCTCCTCTAAGTGGGAAGTTATCAGCATCTTGTAAGTTATTTGGATGTGAGCGAACCCCTGTTGCAGAGCCTGCTTGAAATATGTAATTTTCTGCACTGGTGTTAAGATATGGTTATTATAAAGTTGTTTTTTTCTGGAAAGGGGTGCAGTTGTTTGGTGTATTGCACAGAGGCTGCGATACTGGGATTTTGAGAGCAGGAAGAGCGATGTTGTGCAGAGCTTTGAAAGAAGCAGTGTGGTGATGTTATCTTATTGGCGCCACAGCACAGAGCACATGGAGATAAGAGTTTGCAGCGACATTCAGGAAGCACGCTTATGATGACCTGTACACAAACATTGGCACACAAGAAAATTATCTCACCTGCAGAAATACACACAGACACAACCAAGGTCAGGGTGACTTCCAGTGACAAGATATCTCTCAAGAGTATTACAACACATTATAAGAGTCATCCATTTCTCTAGTCTTTCCAAATCAGAGGTCTACACCACATTGTGATGTTTTTGTAAAAAATAAATGTATCAAAAAGAAATGGAAACTGATCCCTGTCTGGTTTTATATTTAACGTTGAAGGCTTTGTCTTATCATTCATAACCCATATGGGATTTGTATGAAATAAAGGTTTTTCTTTTTCCTCATTTTTAATTGAAGGGTTGCTCGTGTCATATGCATACCTCTGAGGGGCCCAGAGCGAAGTGTGTCCTTATATATTTTTGATATAGTGTGTACATCCACTAAACCTGCTGTGGTTTGAGATATTTTCTGTTAAGGTTTCTGTTAACTGGTGAATCAGAAAATTATGACTTTACCCGCATGTTACATTTTAGTTTTTTATTGTGTTCCAATCATCTTATCTTGAATGTGAACGAAACAAAGAAGATGATCATAGAAATCATGAGAAATGGTAGTATGTCAAACATTATTTCCATCATGGGAGAAGAAGTGAAGGTGATGGGGGAGTATAAATAATAAACCTCAGGGTTTTTATTTGTGCAACAGACTGGAAGGGAGATGCAACAGCGAAGCCACATACAATAAGACACAGATCATACTGTACTTCCAGATTAAGCTTAGGTCATTCAATGTTTGCAACAAGATGCTGCAGGTCTTCTATAAGTCTGTTGCGGAGAGGGTAATTTTTTCTGTTGGGGTAGCAACATCAGATTCAGGGACTTAAAGTTCAACAAGCTGATAAAGAAGGCTGACTTTGTTCTGCTAAAAAGATTCTGCATAAAATGAAGAACATTACAGAAAATTATTAGGAAGTCCAACATTTAATTTGAGTTCTATTTCCAGTGGGGGGAACCCCACAAAACAATATTTCCAGTCCCACACTGATTGAAACCTGTGCTGATGTTACCTTATACAGCCACCTTTTGCTAATAGGACAGCAGTTAATCTTCTCTAATTTATGTTTGTAATGGTAGGACAGAAAATACTTTTTCTAAACATTCCCCTCAAATAACTGATTTGCATGGAGATAACATATGGAGATATGGAGATGATGCTTTGCTGCTCTTCTCTTTGGAGTGAGATTTGGAGATTTTTTTTAATGTTACTTCCTCCTCACCCTGAATAATGGCACAATAATGCCTCGAGACCAGTGGCTAAAAGAAACGGTCTCTGTGTCATGTCATATTTATGCCACCGATATGCGGTTTCATTTATTTTATAGGAAGTGCTCTGGATGCAAAAAAGTGTGGCGGCAGTGATTTTGTAAATCAAGAAGCGATCCTAACAGGGCCTAATCTTAAAGTGGGATTTTTTTTATGCAATGAATAAATGTACTCAAATTAAAAGGTTTGATTTATCAAACAGACACATTACTACTGCAATAAAAGCTGCATCAGGGGTGCTATTTAGTTTAGCTTGTATGCAGTTAACTTTAACAGCTGTCATGTTTCGTGGTGGTTGTTGAGGATCCAAATGCAGAGAGGCAGAGGCAGCGAGGAGTTGTTGAAGATTTAATGAAAACAATGACCAAAAACTTACAAAAAACTCTGAAGGACACAGGGAGCCAGAGTTTTACCAAAAACATAAATCCAGGGAACAAAGAGTAACACAACGGGGAGAAACCAAGAAGATACTGGAAGAATGGCATAAAGCAAACGGAAGGAACCAGCGAGGAGTGGGAGAAGGAGAGAAGCGTAAATACTGGGGAAGTGAATGCTGGAACAAAGGCTGGGGCTGATGACTAAATGATAGCAGGTGTGGAGAATTAGCTAGAGGGGAGACTGAGGAGGGAGAGAGAGAGAATGGCAGCAGGGAGAGCAACAGGGAAGCAAGGAAAATAATCTACATGTAACTGAGGATAACTACACACAGGGACATAACTAAAGACTATACTAAAGTGAACCGAAACATGGCTGTTCTAATAAACACAGGATGACAAGATACAAGGAGAAATTTTTTGAGGAAGTATTTTTCCCACTTAGTTCCCACTTATCGCAGGTGATTGTGTTTAGGATTTTAAAGCTCTATTAAGAAAAAACCCCCACTATAATTAATGGTATTATTTTCTGCCAAGGCTGATATTGAATTTGTAAGTCCTTTTAAAAGTATGTTGTGAATATTTGTTAATAAGAATTTACTCAAAAAGTGGAAAGTATGTTTCCGCTAGTAGTCTTCCTCATAGCTTAGTTCGTTCCCCTCCTCGCCCTGTTCGTGTTTACACCCCTCCCTTCTCTCTTTGTCCAACCTCAGAGTTACCTGCCGACTATATCTGCCATGTGCATTTGTGGGAAGTCATCGGAATGGAACAAACCATTTATTTGCAGAGATGATCTAATTTTTGTTGGGCGTGATGCTCCATCTCAGCATAGCGAACTGCAGGATTCTGTGTGAAATTGATGTTAGGGTGGTGTGAGCTTTAATTTAGGAGAAATTTTCTCCCTGAGGTGATGCAGTTTTTTTTTTTAACTTTTAAAGTAATTGGCAAAAAAAAGTGCATTTACATCTTCAGATTGTGTCATCAGTCTAAAGCCAGTGTGTTGTCATCAGGCCACTGGTCAGCATCAACTGTCCAGATGACTTTTGGCATCCAAGTTTTGCAGACCTTGTTTTAATAAATGGACCACTTTATCAAAGTGAATCATTCAATGTAATGAACTTGCTTCACAGTGTCTTAAACTACACGGGCTCTTAACAAAGCAATCCTACACTCCAATAAGCAATGAAGGCCCATCATGTCACATACAGTGTGTGTGTGTGTGTGTGTGTGTGTGTGTGTGTGTGTGTGTGTGTGTGTGTGTGTGTGTATAGATAGATATAGAGATTAGGCGTATAACAAGATCTTGTCGTACAAGATCTCGCAATATTAAAACATCACAATATTTCTCGTGGAGGTGACTGCTATCTTGTGAGGACTAGCCAGTTGCGGTCAGCATGGCTTCAGCTGATGAAGTTCTAATTGAAAGTCGCCACAACTACTCTTAAATCATTTGTTTGGCAGCATTTTGGGTTTCCAGTAGGAATGGTAAATGGCAACAGAGTGACAGACAAGACATCAACAATATGTAAGCACTGTAAGTTGTTCAGATGCTGAAGGAGGCAGAAAGCATTACTAAAACAACTGATGGCTGGTATTCTAGGGATACATTGAGCTACATCACAGTCACAGTGCATCCTATCTATAACAACTGGGAAATATTGTACTGCAGACCATGCATGGTTGAAGTGATGCCCTATGATCTGAATAGATAAAAAGAAATCAGCAAAAGAAAAATATCAGTTTGTTGAGTTAGTGGCAACATCAATACAAATGCAGAAAGGCTTTTTTGCTGCTTAAATTTTATTTTATTCTTTTTTAAAAGTTTTCTAAAAGGTAATATTAAAAACTCATCCCGTTCTTGTGAACACAATACACCCCTAATAGAGAGATAGATAGGTAAATAGATGGGTATAGATAGGTAAAAATGGAATAGATTCTTTGAAATAGATGCTTCTATATATTGTAACGGGGCAACTTTTCAGAGTGTCAGCTCATCTGTGCAACAGAGAACAAGATAAGTGAGATTACCAGTGGACTTTATAGTTATAATCCATATAGCTCACTTTTTCTTTTTTTCAGTGCATCACTCATCCAATTTTACAGACTTCTGGAAAACATCTGGGTGGTCTCTGTGCATCTGTCTCCAGAGCTGCTACAATCCTTACATGGCTGCCCTCCTCCTGTCTCTATATCTAATTTTATCTCTGTAGCTATAAACAATATAAAAAAATGAAAAAAGAAGTTGATTGTAAATTAATAGTTATTTTTTATAGTGCAAATTAAAAAACTGTCAATTCAAGATTAAAATTTTCATGGGTTTGAAGTGTAAGCAGTAATCTGAGCATGCAGTGGGTTCATTTGGAGTTTACAGACGCAAATGCAATCAGAAAATATGACTCACAGTTGTACCAAATTGCAGAGGAAATACATTATGGCTTTCAGAAATGTTTTTTTCCAAATAATAATTTCTCATGATTGCTCTTTTTTTATTTTGTCATAAACTCTTCTTTTTTTAGAGTTAGTAAAGCCGTTCCCTTCATAGTTTTCTGTTTCTCCTGCAGACACTTTGCTCTGAACTGAAGGAACGCGAGCACTTGGTAATCAGCACTTTGGACCAGGCCAGGATGTTTCTTGCTGACCAACCCATTGAAGGACCCGGAGAGCCACGGAAGAATCTGCAGCCAAAGACTGGTTAGCCCTCTATTTTATTGAAAAACATCTGCATATGTACAGAACAATACTGATTCCTAGTTTTTGTTCTTTTCAGCTTTTACTCTGACTTTCTCAGTTTTGCCAGATTGAAATAGCTTATCATGGTACCACCTTCCAATACAGCTTGGTAATAAGATGCTTGCACTAGGGTAATGCTTTGGTAATAAAAAGGTAATAATTGGGCAATATCATCTTATTATTACTGTTACTACCTGGTAGTATCGGGTTACAATTCATTGGTTACAGTGGAATAATTCATATTAAATGTGATAACTGTCATGTAATTACCATATTTGATGTATTTATATTTTAATGATAAGTCGATCAAAATAATCATCCTAGAGTGACATGCGTATCCCATGTTGATAATAAGGGAACATATTTAATTATTGTGCAACAAATATTCAAAAATAGTATACCAATGTTTGGTGTTAAAGAACATTAGTGGCCATATGTTTGTAAAGTCTAAGTTACTATTTCTATTCATTACATGGTACTATCACATCTAACCAACAATGTAGGGCTTTTTAGACTTCCTCCTCAATCTCAAACAGAGTTTTGAGTTTTTTCCAGGTCTGGATAAATATGGACAAAGAAAAATAAGAGTATGGAAAAATATTTGTTTTTCCAGAAATTATTTCCTTACAGCATTGTCTAAAAATAGTCTTCCTTCTGTCCTTTCTTCTTGGCATTCTTTTTATTTCTTCCTTCCTTGAGTTCCATGTGACTAGGGGTGGATAAAAATATAGATTTATCAATGCATTTCAATAAAAATTTTTTTCCAATTCAGTATCTATTCGGGAAAACCCTGTGAATTGATTAGATCTCCTGGCCAGCGGGTTCACATCATGCTGAGCAACACTTTCGAGAGATGTGCGCACTATCCGGGACGAGATTTCACACTCCAGCATACCACTTCCTACATTTCCCACACTTTCTGCCAGTGGGATGAAGAGGAACACTGGATATTAGCAAGTTTGACGAACTACTTCAGCACCTAGCACTATTTCTTTGCCCCCAGGCATCCATTGCACACCTGTCAGTTCAGTGGAGAGCTACCGTGGTGCTGTGTGTCCCCATGACTGCCTGGCTGCTCAGAGCAGTGCACTGTATCAGCTCCGTGTCACATAAATACTAGTCGCCGTCGTCTTCTTGAGTTTATTGGTGGTTGGCAAACGGCTGTATATGTGCATTACCACCACCTTCTGGCGATGGGTGTGGGTCAGAATGGCAATATTGTTAAAATATGCTTAAAAATAATGATTCAAAAATGATGTGAATCATCTCAGTTTCCACAATAAAATCAGAATTATTTACATTTAAATAAACTTAAGTTTTAATACAGTACTCGATACTCAGCACTAGTGTTATTGTCTTTGTTTTGTTTTCAGATATTTTATTTTTATGTTAATGTATGCTATTTCTGTTCATACGGGCAAGAAAATAAATATACTAAAATTATCCACAGGGACTCTCTTATTTGTGTACTTCCTATTATGAAATCGATATTGAAGCATTTAAAGCAATATCGAATCCAAATTGAATTAAATTGTGACCCAAAGAATCAAAATCGAATCGTGGGGTTCTTGACAATACCCAGCCATACATGTGACCTTCCTTCCTTGGTTGTGTTCTACTTGCCTTCCTTTTGTTCTTTCTTCTTTGCCTATTTGTGTCCTTCCTTCGTTCTATCCTCACTTGTACACTTCCATGTGTTCTCTCTTCATTGTATCCATCTTTTTGTCCTCCCTGCTTTCCTTCTTTTGGTCCTTGCTTCCTTGTTCTATTATTATAGTTTTATTTCAGAGCTGTCACCCTGTTGTTACCAAGATGTAATAGGAAGTGCTACCCTTATCTCAAATCAGATCATTTCGACTTTAAGAGTGCCACATTCCCCTGACATAACATAGATAAGAGATTATATATTGTTGTTATGTATTGTTAGGAAATTATATATAAAGGATACTGGGCCACTGCATTTAGGCTAGGTGGCCTTTAAGTGCCATTTACTCAACTCTTAGTAAATCTTGATAATAAATATCTAAAAAGTCAGAAATAAAACATCAACTCATTCAGCTCATCCTGTCTTTCTCTGTTAAAAGGAGACTGGATTTTTTTGGGGTAAGCTAGCATATTTTATATGAAACTAAAATGTAGTTTGTGGATAATTAAACCAACCCAAGGAATCTTTTTTGGGGAGATCCAAGGTCAATGGGTCTGCTTTTTGTGATCTCTGATGAGGAAAGCAAAGTATCATTTCAATGTATAGTTTAAAATTAATTTGTCGCACCAGTTTAATGCTAGATTTTTGTTATTCTGCAAGATTTAATTATCATCATAAATGTCACAGAAAGACCTCTACCTGGAGGACATGGCTTCTGTTTTTTTTCAACTTGTGTGCATGCTGGCTCAACTCGTGAGCTGACTGTGGAGGGGAAAAAGTAAAAATTACTGAGGTGCAACAACTGAAGATGATTTTTCAGTCACCACACAGGAGATGAGACCTTAGACATCATAAAAGCTGCTCATCTTTCAGCAGTTAAAATGGTATTTAGGGAGCAGTTCTACTGGTTTTCTTCTCTCTGGTGGCATCAGCTGATGTTTAGCAATTACCCTATCCACTCACCTTTGCTGCTTGGCCTCTCTTTATTTTTCTCTCTTTACTTTCTTCTGGCCACTTTCATCATGACTGCCTTTTGCTTCTTCTGATTTTTTTGCTACTTATTTTTCTTCATTCAAATTCTCATTTGTGATATTGTATGATTTTTCTCAAACCCACCACAGACGACACACAAATTTCACATCACACACTCCACGTATTAAAATTAAAGGGTTGATGCGGCCTTATTATGCCAGCTACTGTTGCAGTTTAAGTTGAGGTCTTGAATTAACTATTTAGCCATTTTTATCTTTGAACCTGTCGTAAAAAGTAAAGTTCAAACAACAGGCAAGTGATAAACTTTTTCTTTTTAAACTGTGGCCCATTTCGGGGGATTAAATTTTAAACAACTAGAGTTTTTGTTTTTTGCCTAGTGTGCAGCTTTGAGGTCGCAAATTGGTTGAAAATATAGCCAAAAAATAAATAAATGCAGAAAGAGATTTTTGGTGGGGTTTTTGTCCCCTAGATGTATTGTTTTTAGCTAAATATGTTGGTCGTCTATGAAAAAAAACACATGTAATAAAAACCTCAACTAAAAAGATTTTTTTAAGTTGAACCAGTAATGGTGTTTTTCTGGAGCATTAATAGCCCAGGGTTGCGCAGAAAATCTCTGCCCTTCACTGAAGTTAGAATTACCCGTTTAAATGGTGAATCTTAATATACATAATTGTAGTATTGCTGTAAATAATGTGGATATATGAAATTTGTTGGTGTCTAGATCCATGGAGTCTTATTCATGCCCTGTTTTTATAATCATTTACTTTATTTTGAAACTGTCATGTTTTTTTAAAAATGTATTTAAAATATTTAGGTTGTTGAGCCTGTACCCTCTGGCAGGAGGGCAATGGAAAATCAGCCTTAGGCTGTAGATGGGTGACTTTGTGTTATTTGAAATATTTATCAATACATGCTGTCGCTTTTGATTAAAACTCCTTTTACAGAGCTGTCCAGAAGATAAAAAAAACATTACTTCTTGATTGTGCATTTATTTTGCATTTAAATAGAACTAAAATAACATGATTTAAAAGTGCTGAACACGTCTTGAAAATTAAAAGAAGCTGGTCTAGTTGTTGAAAATGTCATTGTTATTACCAAGTAGAGTGAGCTTAAGTAAATTTATGTTAAAGAAAAATACACACATTGTATTCTTTTGCCTCAAATTCCAGCAGACCTCACCCCAGAGGAGAAGGCCCGAGGGCTGGCCCGAGCCATCCGCAAGCAGACTGGTGAGGTGAGGGAGCGGTGGGAGCGTCTGAAGGGGCACGTGGGAGGCTGGCAGTCTCAGGTGGAGCAAGCTTTGGAGCGCCTCCAGGACCTGCAGAGCTCCATGGACCAACTCGACCTACAGCTAACACGAGCAGAGGAGACCAAAGCTACATGGCAGCCAGTGGGCGACCTGCTTATCGACTCTCTTCAGGACCACATCGATAAGACATCAGTGAGTTAAACAGTTTGTTGCTCTCAGGGTTTCTTATTCATGGTTTGGAAGATATTATCAGTTTAACTAACAGGATGACATGCAAAATCTGGCTGTTGTTAAAATTGTGGGAAAATTTTTGTGATGAATAATGAAATAATAATTTAACAACAGTGTGATTGTGAATAATGTATGAAATACCATAAGAATGTGTCTCATTGTGAAACATATAGTACCCTTCACAATTATTGGCTTGGTAAATAGCCTTAAAAACATTTTATCTTTTATTACCATAGGATATTTCACACTAAGAAATCACAAGTGCAACAACTGGACCCCCTTTAGCAGCTCAAATAAAGTACCACAATATTTTTTCTAGTTTTTAACTTCTAATCCACGTCTCCTTTTTTACCTGTGGTATAAAAATCACTTTAGAAAAAGGCCGGTTCCCAGATCCTCTTCAAAGCTGAAAGACAGACCTGGGTTTATTTTGCAACCACACACAGTGAGCAGGATGTTAAGGGAGAGGAAAAAATCTCCAAGGCTCACTGCTGAAGAACCTGCTGCAAAGAATGGCATTTTGAGGTCCCTATGTCTTCATAAGAAAACCCTTTGATCCTTTCTACATGCCAACCAGTTATTTGGGAGGGAGGCTGCTGGGACCTTTAATTGAGATTTTAGATTAAGATTTAGAGCAACAAACAATCCTGGTCGTTCTGGAGTAGAACAAGAGAGGAGCTTTAAGAAAGCCACATCATACCAATGTTAAATATGGTGGAAGATCAATGATGCTATAGGCTTGTTTTTCTTCCAAATACCTTGGACACTTTCTAGAAATGCATAACATCATGAACTTTTTGGAGGGATTTTGTAGGTCCAGTGGCTTTTTCTCATAATATTTTAGGCAATAAAGTGACTGGGAGAGAAGTTGTGGCAACTATTGGTGTCCCACTACCAGATTAAAGGTTGGATATTTCCAAAATTTTCAATGTGAGATTTTGCTACTGCAATACAAAATAAATCTGTTTTCAGGATTTTTACATATTTTTAGCTGAGGTGCCAGTAAGAGTGTT
Organism: Anableps anableps; assembly: GCA_014839685.1. Lineage (NCBI taxonomy): Eukaryota > Metazoa > Chordata > Actinopteri > Cyprinodontiformes > Anablepidae > Anableps > Anableps anableps. The sequence goes on along the minus strand of CM026086.1, from coordinate 18,389,735 downwards.
TCTACTGACTGTTCCTTTTTATGTTTATACCACAAAGTTCCTCTCCATTTGATGTTGCCTTTGGTTTGCTGATTTGGTCATTAGTTTGTACCATTGATCAATTCAATAATGTCTCTTCTCAGAGAATGAAGACAATCACCTAACAAGAAGAAATGATAGCAGTGAGAATGGCAAAGGAAAAAAAAAGTCATTCTTAGTCAGATGCACATTTTTTCCATTCCATTTTACACTTTAGAGGTTTAAGGGATTTTTTTTCCATTATGTTCATTTTCATGGCAACCAGGGGGATATTTCATCTTTTCCAGCACACTGTACGGTTTTACACGCATAAACGTGAGATTGACAGCCACCGTGGGGAGATTGAACAATAATTATGGCACATTGTTCTGTCTGCAGGCCTTTAGGGAGGAGATCACCCCTCTCCGTCAGGATGTCCGGGTAGTCAACGAACTTGCTGCTGAGCTCACACCGCTGGACATCCAGCTGTCTTCTACTGCCTCCAGACAACTGGACCAACTCAACATGAGATGGAAGAGTCTGCAGGTAGTTTAAAACCTACTGTTTTTTGTTTTTGTATTCCTTTAATAATTTTGTCCTCATTTTCATCTCTTTAGTTTATTTGAGTGTGTTTCCTGCTGTCTACCTGTGTTATCGTTTTCTCTGTTTCCTGCTTTGCTACAATTTGACTTTGTGTCGTTTGTGCAACACTTTGTCTCTGCACATCAGTGGATGTTGTTCTCACAGTACACCAATCACATCTCTGGCTCTCTGCAAGCTTGATAGTCTTGGTCTGATCTACTGTGGTGCCTGCTGAGCTTTCTCAGACTGGAACGTGTTTAGCCCTGAAGGGAAATCCATTTAGCTACTAGTCATCAGATGAGATGATAAGGGAAGGGGGTTTGTTGGGAATTAGGAATTGAAATACTTTAGTTTTTTTTATGTGCAATGTAAGATATTCTTACAGAAGTTTTAATAAATAGAGGTTTAGATTGGAAATAATTGCACAGAATATGGGTTAAACCTTAAACTTTAAGTGTTTGTGCTGTCATTTTCTAGTTTAATCAGACATCAGAATAGCCAAAGATAAAAAAATAAATTATACTTCCCCCATATGATTTATACTGGTATCTGGAATGCTGTGGTGATGCCTCTTGTGTCCAGTTAAGGCTCTATTTTGAAGGAAACTGATTTCAAAGACAGTGTTGCCCCACAGCAGGCTTGGATTAGATAAATTAGTCAAAGATATGGCTGGATAAATGTATTGAAGTTGCAGCATGAGCTGAGTGAAATAGCCATCTTGGGGAAAAAAATGTTAAAGTTATTCTGTTTTTTAAGTGTGACTCTGCCTCAGGGGGAAAAGTCTTGAGCTGGACTAAATAGTGGTAATGTGATATTTCCATGCACTGCACACGCTCATAATAATGGTCTTTTTTGCCATTAAAGTGATCATAAGTCACACACTGAGGCGGAGAATGACAGTGTTTTTATTGGACTGGTCCTTTTTGGTCTTGTTTTGTTTCAGCCTGCCGAAAGGCAGCAGCTTCACTAATAATCCCGGTCCGACTGTGCGGCCTGATGATTTCGTTTTATATGCAGACTGGCACCATCTGTCTCGCTGTGGTACAGTAGGCAAAAAGTCATTAGCAGCTGAAAAAAAACAAGACGTGACTACTGGCCTTTTTTTGTGCCCATTACCAGGATCACAGTGTGGACATCTGTGAGCTAGCTGTCATCATATCTGTGCAGATGTGCAAGTCTCACTGTGCTGCCACTCAAAAAAAATGAGGCAAAGCAAACAGAGCACTATGTACATTGGACCACAGGTGCACTGGCTGAGATGTCAATACAAGGCTTTTTTTCCTTTCTTTTTCTCTTTTTTTAAGATTATGTTCAGTTTTGACTATCCACTATAATTGTGGATTATGTTGCACCTGACCCCTTGCTGCATGGATTGATTTGACTGATGAAGTAAATTGATGGGAATCAGATATAATTATTGAGTCATGGTATTGGAGCTGGTACTTGGATCTCAAATCCCACTCCTTCATACTTCTAAACAGTAGTCCTCAATTATAACACACAAATGTCACACACAATATCACAACCAATGCAAATCACTGATTTTGTTGTCTGACAAGTAAAAAAATATATCAGTGGTTTATTATTAATTTTTTTTTAACCAAATATTGGAGCCCTTAATGGAGTTTGTGTAACATCCTTGAGGGGAATGTTTGTGCTTAATGTTTCTTAGAAAATGTAAAAACTAGTTTTGTTCCAAAACATTTGTTTTGAGGTAGCGTTTCTAGATAGCTTGAATGGTTCAGAGGGGTCCTTGTGGTTTGCAGTGCTGAGTTCAGAGTAATTCCAGTGCAGTAGCCTGATGGAGGTTTCTCAAGGCTGCTAATACTGAAGTATTAGTATTATACAAGGCCAACTGGAAATATTCTTTGCTCTCAAACATCATGTGATGTAATTTCCATTTTAATAAACTCTGTGCACAATTGGCTTTTATACATACACAGTCGTGTCCCGCCTTGCATATTTCTAACTTGGGAAATAGTTTCCCTAATTTTAGAAAGGAGATATCACTTGGACAGGGGACCAAAAATGTCCAGTCAAGCTCATATAAGCCTGTATTCATAGGTTAATATTACAAAAGCAATATTTCATAACAGAAAAAGAATCACATTTTTTATATTTACATAATTCATTTGTGAGAATTGGTGTGAAGCAATAATTACAGTTTATGAAATGAGATAAAACAGCAAACTTAAAACGAGATGAGAACAGGTTTTTGCAATGGTTTTAGAAAAATAATAAATCACCTTTTGTCTGTAATCAGTGTTCAATCTGTTTGAACAGTCTATCTCAATCTAATCCCTAAAAACCCATTAAAAACACTATTTATTTTATGTTTTCAATGATAGAATAGATAGAAAATAGAAGATTTAATGCATTTCAAGCTGTTTAGAAAATAAAATCTCTGTTCAGTGTTTAATAGTCTATGAAAGTTTAACATGTTTAAAGTCTGAAATTAAATAAATGTTTTCCAGAATAAGAAAAACATTGAAATACCCCTTTAGTTTTATTTTATTAGCTGATAGGCAGCTAATAATCAAATGCCAACTTTAACTTTGTTCCACGAGAGCTCTTAAATCCCTAAGTGAAATACAATCAAACATCTAAATATGTCACATCAGCAAAAATGGTCTTTTTTTCATATTCAGCTCTGAGTATTTGTTGACTTAATTTTTATTACAGCTTTCCGGAGGTTTTGCACTGTTGTCTGATTTTTGTGTGGTCAGTGCTATTAGATCTTCGAGCTGCTTAGACAGTTCCTCACTGCTATTCCCATCATGCCTGTCATGCCTTCCTGTAATGATCGAGGTAGTTTGTGGCTGTGGCAGAACTCTGTTTTGCAGTTGGACAAAGTTTATTTGTTGATTCTGACAAGCTCTAGTCATATGTAGCTGGTGATGCCATTGTCTGTTTGAGCCGGCCCCGAAAGAATTGCAGGATCGGTGAAGATGCACTGTCTTGACTGATTGATGCCTAACAACATTTTGTTTGCTTAGGTCAGCCTCCACACAGACACTGCCTCTCTGTTTTCCCGAAAGAAAGCAGGAAGGACTTCACTTTATGGTCTTTTGATTGCTCTGGGCCAAACAGTGGTTTCTGCCCACTTACGGACTGAGAATTTGTTGAGCTGGGACAAAAATTAAGATTATTTTTGGTAAGGGACAAGAGTGGATAAATCACCAATGCGTTGCTTATTCTTCTCCCTCAGTGAGCAATTGGCAATTGTATTTTTATTAAAAATGGATGGTGTATGTTTAAATTTCTTCAGTATACGAGTTACTAAAAAATGTTTTAAAAAATGCTTTTATACTTCTATTGGAGGAAAGTTTTTTTTTTAATTTTGGGATTTTTACAGAAAATCCCCTTCTGTTTTAATTGCCTTAGAATTAAATCCACTCCAACCATGACATAAAGTCCAGTTCACTGCAAAGTGTTTTTATCATCACTGCTTTCCAGCTCACTGTCTGTTTCTCTGTGTTTCATCTTTTTTTTTTTTACAGGTGGCGGTGGAGGACAGACTGAAACTCCTTCAGGAAGCGCACAGAGACTTTGGCCCCTCCTCTCAGCATTTCCTCTCCAGTGAGTAAGACTAGCTCTTAAAGGCAGTAATAAACACTGGGTTCCTTGGACTGTCTCATCTCTTCCTATACCCTAGTTTCATATCAAATACATCGCCTTCCCTCCACAATTATCTTTATTTTTTTTATGCAAACACCAATGCCACAATTCGTAAAAAAATAAAATTGAAAGAATTTTTGGGGGGATTATGTTAACTTAGGTGTTTAGGTCATTGTGTTTAGGAACTTTAAATGAGTTTACATAAAAGATCAATTTCTCTTAGCAACTTTTCAAAAGGAGAAAACAAGTTAACTTGCAATATCAGTGAGGCGGTAAATATATTTCATATTTGGAAAAATATGAGTGAGTTTTAATCTTCACAAGTCAGAAAATGGCTAGAAAAAAAGCTGCTCTGCTAAACTTGGCCATATTTACAATTATAGCAATACTAAATAACAATTGAAAGAGCTGAAAATATAGCACAAAACACAGGATCAGAACTCAGGTTTATCTTTGCATCAGGCACAGTGAAGAGGATGGGAGTGAGGTAAAACGGTAGCAAAGAGTGGCATCTTGGGCTTATCAGGTCTCCATAACAACCATTTAATGCCAGCTTGTTATATCAGAGGCATACCAGCAAAGAAATCTTTTCTGCCCTACCAACACAAATGTAAACACGTAGAATTTCCTCAACTGTACTGTGACTTTGACAGGAACTTTGTTCTTTGGTCAGATGCACTTACTGATTAGTCTTCTTGGAATTATACTTAAGAGTGTCAAAATGTATATACCTAGTACAACAGTTTCTAGCAGAAAGTATTAATATACATTACACTATTCAGTCTAATGGTTGTTATGGTAAAAGATTAGTCATCACAGTGGTTATTGTTCCAATACAAAATGCTGTCAGTGAAAATATTTACCATTGTATAATATTTGCCAGTGTATCATTTCCTAAACAAAAACTAAACATCTAGAAAAAGGACCTTGTCCTTACTCTTAAGTATGGTGTTGGTCCTGGGATGCCTTCGGCCATTTTCTCTCCAAAGGATTTGAAGACCATGTTAGAGTACATGGCATCATTAACAGTTTGAACAGGACATTTTATAACCATGGCATTAGTTTGTTAAAAAAAAAAAAAAAAAAAAAAAAAAAAAAAAAAAAAAATAAAAAAAAATAAAAAAAGGTAATAAAATAATAAATTAAAATCCTAACTTCTTTTTTTTTTTTTTTTTTTTTTTTTTTTACCCATTAAATAAATATACCTGAATTAAAAGCTGAATTTTTCTGTAATTTTCTGTGCGCAATAAAAGGTTAATTTTATTTTTCCAAATTTCTCAATAATTATGAACGGTGCTAAATGCCGATATTCTCCCTTTACACAGTCTGCAGATGAAGCACTTTACTTTTTAATAATGCTAATGACAGCTTTACTGACTCCCTCCTTTTTGCTCCCTCTTTCAAGTGGTCATTAACTCTGTACAGAAAGTTGGAGACAAACCTCAACAGAGGAAGACAAATTCGGAAACATTAAACAAAGCAGCCTTTCTTTTCCTCCCCTCTCTCCTTCCTTCTTCATTTTTTATAATCATCCAGCCATCAGAGTTCTTCGAGTTCCACCTGATACTCTTTACTGGCTGTCAGGCATGGAGACTAAATGCTCTGTGTGTGATTCAGAGCAGGTGTTCAGTCACCACGCTGCGTCACTGCTAGACACAAATTTACTGAGCAAGTGCTGCTGAGAGCTCAGCAAGTAGACCAGACAAAATACCAGTCGTCTTTCATCTTCGTGGCATTATGACACTATCTCCTCCATCACACATTCGCTCTCATTACACTAGTAGCTTAATATTCCCTCAGGGATCAATAAAGTACCGCGTTCTTATCTTGCTCTATTCATCTCTTATATCTCCCGATCTTGCTTAATCTCTTTCTCTTACTGTCTTTTCATCTCTCTATCTGAGTGTGAAGCTGTGTCGCGGAGGAGGGAAAGTGGTACGGCAATAAATCACACCACATTTCTCCTGCTTATTGCTCCGGAGGAGAGCTTCTTGAACACTACCATTTAGCAGGATTTAACACTGCAACAGATATTAAAATGTGTTTCTGCATTATTATGAAAATGTAGGGGCTTATTTCAAGTCAGGCTTTAACACTAAAATGATTACTATTGTGTATGCAGTGTTTACTAGGATGGTGTTTCAATTTAAACTGCTTCTTGAGTTTTAATCTCCTCTTTTCTGTTTCTTCATTTTTGTTTGTAGCATCTGTACAGCTCCCTTGGCAACGTGCAGTCTCTCAGAACAAGGTTCCCTACTACATCAAGTACGTATGAAAAAAAATAATAATTTCGTGCATGTTTAAAATGTATGCATGTCTCAGTAAATTATGAAGTAGTAACTCTCATTACATATCAACTAGGGGATTTTCTAGAGATGCACAAATCAGTTAATATTGAGTTTAATTTCAGAGACGAGGTGATGTCACACTTGCGTGCTTTAACCAAAGATAAAGTTATATTTGACATTTAAAAATACGTTTGCCATTTTATGTCATCATTTGGCATAATTAGCATTAATAACTGTAGACAACAGTATGTATTAACAATATGTATTAACTAGAGATTGTTAACTAGAGATTGTTGCCCCTTACCAAAACTTTTACATCTCCAACAGACTTCCTGCATTTCCAAATCCAGCATGTTCCATGTGAGATTTAGAGCTCAAAAGAATAAAATACAGGGACTTGCTGTTATATTTATGTCAGCTTCAATCAATTTCCAGATTTTTAACTACTACATCCTTCAAAAGATGGACACTTATTTGGAGATTGTTATATAATTTGAGTAAAATTTACTTGATCTGACTGTTTAAAATGTTTATCTCAACAAACCTTTGTCAGTAATTGTAGTTTGCATTTTTTTACCAAAAGAATGGTAGTATTTGCCGTTTTCTCAGATTAATCAGGAATAATTTATTTTTTTAGTTCCCTTGCTGTAAGAGCCTATTCATTTCCTTTGCATGACACATGCACATCATTTCTTTTTCCTATAGCTAGAGACTTTCTATTCAGCAGTATGCTCCTGGATATGTTAAAGTTCTGATGTTTCACGTTAACATTCCCGATAGAGTTAAAAAAAATCTGCCTCCTCTACAATAGCTGTATCTCACAGCACCTTCTTTGACTGGAACAATGACTCTAATGACTTTGGCTTAATATCTCGCTCCACATAAAAATCTTTGCCATTCTGGCCAAGTCGTTGGTTTCTGTTCAAAAGGGTACAGAGACTTTTTCAGTTGCAGCTCTTTCTGCTCCTCTGGAAATGTCAGCTTTAAAGATGTTGAAGTGTCATTATCAAGGGGATAGGACTTGTGCCATTGAACTGCTTTATTACTAAATCTGAACTCTACTTAATTTTAGACTGACTCTAAGGGAAAACTTTACATCAGAGTTTTAGATAATTCCTTTTAATCATGGCTTTCATGCCATAGTTACCTTTTAACAAAAGCTTTGTCAATAAAATGACATTAAAAGTACCCGAAAAGTTCAGCTATTTTATTTTATTCTGAGAATGTAATAGAAACTTAAAATTGTTAAGTAGCAATGTTCCTGCATAGTAGGCATTGCTTTTAAAAAGAGAGCAAGGATGCTGGAGTGTCGGAAAACTTTTAATGAGTCAGAAAGAAATACTTTAATTGCTAAATTCCAAGGCGTGTATCAGTTTAAGCACTTTATAATGACACATTATTGTTTGTTTTTCCTACTTCGAAGATGCGTGATTTTTTTTTTTCCCATTCAGAATATCCAAAACAGGATTGAGTCCTAAAAATTGGCTGACACCTGCTTGTGTTTGTGTCTGCCGCAGCTTGACGCTGGAGGCGATCAGAGATTAAAGCCTGACAGGGCTCACAGGACCAGTTTATACGTTTGGAGCAAAAAACAAAATGGAGAGAAAAAAAAGCTGCCTGTGATCACAGATGTGCCCAGCCAGTGAACCTACATCTGTCACACTGACAGAACACGTGTGCACAAACAAAACACGTGTGGGCAATGCCATTCAAGCAAACCTAAACCTTGCATACAAATGCACATAAAGCAGTGATGCAAACACTCATGGTTGGTCAGACAAGCATGAAGATGCAGATGAACTCCAGCTGTAGCAAAGCTTCAACTCAGTAACCAGATACCCACAGTAAGACTGGAGCATGGCAGCTTACAGTGTGTCCTATATTCATACTCCTGCTACTTTTTCATATTTTCTCTTGTTACAGCTCTAGGCCTCAATGTATTTTATTGGGATTTTATGTGATAGACCAGTAAAACGTGGTGCATAATTGTGAAGTGGGAGTAAAATGGTACATGGTTTTCTATACTTTTATAAATAACATCGTAGAAAGTCTGGAGTGCACTTGTCTTGAGCTCTCTTTTATCCCGACACCCTTAAATAAAATCCAGTCCAATCAATTGCCTTAAGAAGCCACACTAATTACTAAATGGTCCCAGTATCGATGCAGATTTCTTGTGAAGCACTCAGAGAGCATTAAAGACCAAACAGCCTCATGAAGAATCACATGAGATCCACAGCTCAGGTTGGACAATCTATTAACAGGACATCCATTGGTCATAAATTCAAATCTGAGACATAAAAGACGACCATCGGGGTTGCATAAGATGATTTATTTACAGTTTTCCCACAATTTATCTAGAGAAAGAATGTGATCTGGTCAGATGAGATCGAAACTGTCTTGCCATCCATGAAAAACTCTTTTGTGTTGTGGAAAATGAATTGCACTCCAGCCTGAATATGCTGTTGCCACAGTGTAACATGATGGTGACTTCATGCTGTGGGGAAGAGTTTGTCTCAAGAGACAAGAAAGCTACTTGGAGTTGATGGGACATATTCAGACCTAAATACAGGACAGTGTTGGAAGAAAATGTAATGGGTTGAGGGTCACCTTCCACCAGAACAATAACCCTGTCCGCACAGCCAGTCACAGTAGAATAGCTGAGATCAAAGCATTGCTGATCTCAATCTGATCTGAGTGAACTTTGAAACAGAAGATTGGACAAAACTTTTAATCTGTGGATGTACAAAGCTGGCTGACACATACCCTAAAATGCTTGCAGCTGTAACTGCAGCAAGAGGTGGTTCTACACAGGAGGTCTCAAAACATATGCACAACATACTTTCCAGATTTTTATTTGTGAAGCATTTTTAAAACCCTGTCATTTTACTTTGATTTCCTAATTATGAACCGCTTTGTGTTGGGCTGTCAGACAAAATCTCAGCAAAATACATTGAGGTCTATGGTTGTGTTGTGACAAAATGTGAAAAGGTGCAAAAGGCACTCAGAAACCCAATTTCTCCTATTTCAACAAACATGTAGATTGCTTTCGGTGTAATTTCCTTCTCCTTCACACACACAACATGAAAGCCAGCACTCAGTTTTGAAAACCCACTTAATTAGCTGCCTGAGATGAACTCTGAATCCATCCCCAGGACTAATCACAGGTCGCTTTCAGTGCTGCTGCATTCTCAGGATTCTCACATCTCTGTTTGACACCTTCATTTCCCCCACACTCCTCCTTCCATCTTCTTTCCAGTGTGCACCTTTTCTTCAACATGACAAAGGTCCGCTTGATTAAAATTACCCTTATTTTTGCCTCCCTGTACTGTAGAGTTCAGATAACAAGATGAAATCAGATGGATTGACTTTGAATAACTTGAGTGCAATCCCATCTCACACATTCCTTTAGTGTGGTTAGTTTAAGTTTTAATAGGAATTCCACTTCAATCTGAGCTCTAAATTCAGTGGCAGAACAAAGCTGTTATACAGGATCAAAAAAAAAAAAAAAAAAAAAAAAAAGAAGAATGAAAAAGGAGCAGGGGTGAAGAAATGTCAGCAAGAGAAAAGGCACAAGACATCAGGTGGAGAATGAAGGCACTTATCACCTGTCACTGACTCTTTCTGATAAGCGTTGGAAGGATCTGTCAGCAAGGGGAAAAGAATCGCCTCAAAATCTTCATCTGGCTTACTCTAGTCCTTCACTAATTTCATTTCTTTAGATTTCCAGACACGTGTGGAGTCATTCATCTGCCCACTCATGATTATTCATGCCCCTCTCTGAGCGTGTGACAATGACAAACTCCCACCAGCCAAGGAAGTGTTCTGCCACTGTTCAGATTGGTGTTTTGATCTTTGAAAGCACAGAGAATGTGGATGCTTTCCGAGAAGGCTTTCTTTCATTTACATTCCCTTTTTCCCCAGAGGAAATACATGAGTGTAAAACTGGAGTAGCGGGACATATATTGTTAGTTATGGAACAGCAGGGATGAAATTAGTAATGAAAATCATTTTAACCTTTAATGAAACTGAAGCAAGGGATGGGAAAGCCACATATAAAATGTCAAAGGGAAAAAGCAATTATTCTTAATAAGCTGAATTGTCACAGCAGGCGATCTGTTAGTCTGAGAGGGTCACTTTTGTCAAATTGCTTCAACTGCCCTCCCCGTTCAGCCAGACAGAAATCTTATAAAATCCTTGAGTAAAAGGTTATTTCTCCCCAACCCTGCAGTCTGGTGGACACATACGCATCATCCTCCTCAGCTTGCTTTCCCAAAGCAATAAAAAACAGAAACAGCAGGAAATTAAGGGAACACATTTTCAAAAAGAGAATGAAGTCACAGTCATGAAGAAAATAGACTTCAGCCAGGTAAAAAAAAGTAGGATTGACACATGAGCTGCGTTTGTGTTCTGTAGCTTGTCACTAGACAGAGATTAGAGATAAAAGCTTTGGATATATTGCAATTTAGAAGACAGATTTATCACTTTCAAGTTAACAAAAGCCTATGATCATGTGTTTTCCATCCAGCGAAGCTGTCAGGATTACTTCAAACAGACTGGTGTGTTTTAACTTCAGGCAGGCTGGTTTCAGAGTTGTGTCTCCTCTCTGGCATGGACCAAAAAAGGAAAATAACAAACTGCCCAAAAAGGAAGGTCTACTTCAAAGTGTGTGTGTGTGTGTGTGTGTGTGTACTTGAATTGTTGTGTAAAAAAAAAAAAAAAAGAAAAAGTCACATGGCTTTATGACAGTGCATACAGATTATGTGAGGTGAAAAATCAAAGGAAAAACCTTTTAAAATTGTCATTGAGTCACCAAATGAAGCCAGATCTACTTTGATGCGTTAAATCCGAGGATTTATATTGCAGAGGTGAATTTTAATCTGACCAAAGTGTTTCACTCAATTTTGGTATTAGTGTTGGTGACAGAGGGTGCTTTAATGCTCCCATTAAAAACTAATAGAATATTTTTATTAGATTGTATTACATAAAAGGTCACATTTACAGTACTCTTAAGTTTTAAAATACATTATTTTAAAACATCAACTTTCCGGGAACGTGTTAAACCTCCCTGTCAGTCAGTTCTGGGTCAATTTGCCCCTTTGATAATTTGGTAAAATGGCCCAAAAAGGCAGGTACAAATTGTCGTGCTTTGCCAGATGTCTCCTTTTCATATCCCATAATAGTGAACATGGCTAATGTTGACCTTCAGTACCTTTTACCTGAGTGGTAGGACACAGATCTAACTTTTGAGTTTCGGAACAGCCAATCAGCTGTCACGGCAGTTCAAGCTACAGATCATCAGACTTCAGTCAGTAGCTGCTTTCATGGTGTATTTCTAATATATTGTATAAATGTATAAGCCTTAATGCCTTCAACTCTAGTTTGTTGATAAAATCAGCATGAACACAAATCCTAATCATAGAAAACTGAACCTGACCATTGAAATACTTTCCACTGTTCTGTGGTTCTCTTTGGGCGTAAAGTTGTTTAAAAGGCTTTCAGATCTTATTAAGCAGCTTTGTCAGATTGTTTTTTCCTGTCCAAACTAGAAACATAATTTCCCAGTCATCACCACAGGAAAGGCAGATGTTTCAATAAAACAGTTGGCAACTTAGTTTTCTTAATTATGTCTTTTATGATCTGTGGAAATTGATGTCTGATGATTCTGTTGGAGGAAATTGTTTGTAACTCTTAAATCTTTTCTAACCATAACTTTGTACCAGTTTTTGTGTGAATAGCTGGTAATCTTTCCCACAGTTCTTGTGTTTGTGTGGAGCAAATAGCAACAAATCTCCTTTTCTGCATTCATTTAAATCCATTGATGGTTTCGGCAAATTCTCTGTTAGCCAACAGCGAGGGGCGATTCACGCATTAGCGATGGCTGCTCATTTGTGAAAAAGGTTATCAGTCTATGCAGCTGCTGAATAGTGATGAACATCTGTGTACTTGGAAAGCTTATGCCATCCGCTGCAGTGGTTCGACTTTACTTCCTGCTGACAGTCAGCACAGAGCGACCCATTGCAGAATCCACAGGGGATCTTCTGCATTTCAAAAACTGTCTTGCAGAAAACCTCTCCAAACATTCTGCATGGATCTGAGCGCGGCTCCTGACAGCCAGGTGCTTTCTTAAAAAAATAGATGCTCACACACACAAGAGATTTACACCACAGCCTACACACCTCAAATAGTTACACTTCACTTGCATTTGCAGCTTGAATCTGATTTGGTTTTTTTTTCATTTTTGTGGTCCTGTGGATGTCAAGGTAGCTTAGTTTGATCAACTTTGAAATGCAGCTTATTTTATTTATTTATGCAGTGTTGATCTTCTTATGCATTTTTGTTCCTTTCTTTTTGTTTGTTTGGGACTGAAGTGGAGAAGTCAATAGGGATTTGGAACTTGGTCTCCGTATTTTTGTGTCCTGTGGTGTTTAAAAAGACACCCCGTGATGTTGAGAGTGATTCGCTGTGTGTGATTCGGGAGTTTTTTGTTTTTGTTGTTTTATTCAGTGCTTTATGTTTTCTGTATTGGATTTGGAAACAACTCTGTAGTCCCTGGCCTTGATACAGACTAGAAAAAATAAGTTTACAATTAAACTGTCAGTAGTGTTGGGAAAGACTAAATTATGATGCTCAGTATGTGTTGAAAGGCCATGTTTCCAACTGTTTATGTAAAGATGCTTCTGTCAAAGCTTTGATTTTGCCAGCAATGATTTTTACCCTATTCCAGTCTTTCTTTAAGAACTGTATTTAAGATTTAAGCATTTAAAATATTTTATAGCCATCCTGACCCTGATTGGACATTAAATATTTATACTGAGAGCAAGGTTGACTAATTTTTTTAAAGCAACGACAAAATGGTTACAGAGTTTAGCATCCTATATTGGCAATTAGCCTTGCTACAATAGCAACTTCTATGTATATAGTCTAGAGAATGTAGATCCTTACTAGAGCTGCACAGTATGTTGAATTGGAGTTGACATCACAATATTAGTGAATGCAGTACTGCATTCACAAAGGATTGCATTTGTACAATATTTAGAAAGATATTGTATTTCACGTTATCTTTCAGTCATTGAGATTCGAGACATCGCTAAGATTTGTAGGAACACTGCGTCATGGTAAAGAAAGAAAATTGTCAGGAAAAAGTGGATTAATCTGGACCAATAATGCCATTGCAATTTTTAGCAATAGTATCGCACATAAATGTTTTCTTGATATTGCACACCTATAATCCTTACCTTAATTCTTGAATTTCCACAAGGTTGCCAACATTTTCTAGTCCATGTTTATAACATGCAGGGGTTGAAAGCTCAACAAAATGAAACCAAGCAATTTTATTATAATATATTCAGCCTTCCTATTATTTGCTATCTGTAAGTCGTGCTTTCTCTTCTTTGCTTTCTCGCCACCTTACTGAACCGCGACATACGATACGGTTTACTTTCAAATAACTTCTTACATGTGTGGTTTCTGCTAATCAATTTTTTAACACCTAACAAATAGTGAATAAACTGACTTGAGTTGAGTATTATTCCTTTAGTAATAACATCCTCACCAAAGAGTGTTGTCAGCAAAAGCTCCTAGTGCCTACATAATGTATGTTCACTAGTGCTTCGGATTGGAAGGTACAGTTTTTTTTGTTGTTTTTTTTCTAAGTTGGTCACCATCCAATCAAGCTAAAAGTTAGTTAATTCTAGTCAGTAGCCAATTTATCGGCGCTGCTCTTCGCTTTTGCCATGTTTTGTATCACGTTGAATCTCAGAAGTATTTCTATTCATCTGTGCAGTTTTTTTTTAGTTTGTGTTTAGGCTCATGTGATGTTTGTTCTTCAAGTCTAAATATTTTCTTTTGAATGATGTTGTATTTTTCAGTCACCAGACACAGACGACCTGCTGGGATCATCCAAAGATGACGGAGCTCTACCAATCTCTAGGTACAAAACACACATGTACATAAGATTTATGTGACTTATGTTCAAATATTTCCCAGAATCTTGTAAGGTTAAGGAGAGCTTAATTGGCAAAAAGAAATAATTGCAATTATTTCTAGTCAGTATTGAAATCAGGATTATTTAACATGATTACTTATTCAGCTTGGTAAACATTGTATTTAAACAACATGTAAACGTATACTCTTACAGTTGGATATGAGCAAATTAATTACTTAAATACAGTTTTTTTTGTTGTTGTTTTTTTTTAAAACTGTTTGGAACCAGAAAACCTGAAACTAAAATACAAATTAGATTTATTGCAAAGCCTTAATCTCAAGTGTAATATATATGTTTTACTTCTAAGTGGCATTTAGCTGTAATTTACTTGTCTAGATCGGCATCTGCAGGTCTTATGAGCCAAAAAGCCACTTTTACCATTTTCCCTCTTAAATTAAATATGTCTGGAGCCACAAAACCAACCTAACTCCCAGCTGTGTCTTTCAAATGAGGCAACACTGAACTGTGCAGTTGAAATTTTGTGTAAAATAAATTACATAGAAAGAATATAATAGATATATTTGTTCCTTCTTATGATGATTTAGCTCAGCATTTCTGATGACTAAAAAATGTGATTTCTAAAATGTATGAAAACACACTTCCTGTTTTTCCCATCAGCCGTTCAAACGCAATAAATTGTTAAACTTTTGTTGGATAGTCAAGAAAGCCAACACAAAGGTCACAAAGTAGCATAAATGAAATAACGAATCATTAATTTGGTCATCAAGCTACTATTTGTAAGGACTTTGTAGGCAGTGCTGCTGATGAAATGATGGGAAACTCTATGGATGTGTTTATTGTGATTTTCATCTCTAATAACTTGGATCACTGGGTAATTAGTCTGGCTGTCTTCCTAAGTAGCCATGTAGTTTGCTGCTTAATATATACTGCATGTAGCTTGCCCGTTGGAGCTTTAAAACAGTGTTACCCTAATAAGAGTGATGGGTGACGATGCTTTTGTTTCCACACTAGACTGTCTTGAGTTTTTTCCTTAATTTCTAATGGAATACAAGGGTAGAAGTTCATATTTACAAGTTTTAAACATAATGTACACATGCAAGTTATCAACCAGGAGCTTAAAGTACAACCCCTTCACAAAAGAAATGAAAAGTAAGCTGCAGATAAATTGCACTTCAGATAATATCTGTGAATAGGTCTGATTGTGACTATTTGTTCATAACAAGCAAAAATATCTTCAAACCTGAAGTGGTTTACAAAGAGTGCTTAGAAATACCTAGACTGCAACCAAAAGGCTCTTAGCAGCTTCAAGAAGTGTTTGCAAGCAGGAATATCTCCTTAAGGAGAGTAACTCTGCTTTTTGAGTTGATAAAATAATGTACTTTAAGATTTAAGGGAAACAGGTACTGTAGGAGATTTAATTGCTTCTAACTTACTTCATAAATTAGGAATTTGCCCCAGAGGTGTGTAAACATTGCATTTAACTTAGCAAGCATCTAGGTTTCACATTTAACTTTAGACAGTTGCTGATATCTTGCCTCCTTTCCACTCACTGTCATGATACTAATGCATGTCTGGGTCCCTGTGGGAGGGCAAATACAACTGTTCATTAATGAGCAGCCTGATTGGTAATAACCTCGGAAACTTTGGGAGCATTTTCTGTAGGGCAGCAGCTCAACAAATAGCTCTGTCCATCCTTGGAGACGAAAACTAACTGACCTAATTACACACATTTTACATTAGCACTGTCCTCCTCTTGGTTGCTTCTACAGACAAGTCAGATTTGAGTGAAGACATGGATCCTGCTTGTGATGCCCTGCAGGCAGATTTGTGTTGCTCTGTGTTTTCTGATCTCCCAACCTCTGTTTTATTTCCCCCATTGTCAATTCACCTTTCATCTTCCTGTCTTTTCCCCTCTGCCTGCAGCGGACTTAAATAATGTGAGATTCTCGGCGTACCGGACAGCCATGAAGATTCGCAGACTACAAAAGGCCCTTTGCTGTGAGTAAGATACACACATCCTCACCTTAATGTCCACAGCCGGAGTCTGCTCCTTCTGATTTTTTTCTTTTCTTTTGGGAAAAGGTAATGATTTGAAACTTTGCCAGGTGCTGTGTCAGTGCAGCAAAGGTGCCAGGCATACTTTGGCTCTAAATTACCTATTGCTGCATGAAGATATTTATATATTTATACCTGTGTCTGTGGGTGGGTGATCTTGTCGACATAGCCACAGCTGTTCCTGGTGTTAAGCTTGTTGAATACAGCCTCATTTAGTGTGCACAGGTGGATTTTTTTTTTTTTCTTCATAATGTTAGAGCTCATATTTTCTGCTTTGTAATGAAAGCTTTGATGAAGGCGGCTATTACATACAGTCCCATGTGCCTCTCACATCTACCTACCTACACACATAGTCATACACACACACTCACCCGTTGCATGGAGATTTCCTCCTCTGAGATTTCACCCAGCATGGCAGTAGCTACTTGGAGTCAGCACAGTGTAATAATGGTGACAAATGATGACTATTATCCAGATGTTGACATTATTATCGCAATAGAACACTGCTAGAGAGCCCTTCTCATTTATGTCCCACTGTTTGTTGCAAGTTTAAGAGTGAATGCGCATGCTGAAAAGACCTAGAAACAACAAAAATATACCATGGTTTACTGTTTGTGTGGCTTGTTGCTGTTTTTTAATCAGTCCTGATGATTCAGGTGTTTTTGTTTGCCTTCTCTGATTGCTTCTCTAATCTAATAGTTTGGTAATAAGAATAAATCAGTTTGACTCATTTTGATGCAGGCTTCTGCAGTTCTGTGGTGTTCATCAGATTAGAGCAAACACTTTGAGGTGGAGCGAAAAAGCATTTACTGCAGAAGGATCACTAACTGTGTGTTTGTAGGGTTGTGTGCCTGTGTGTAAAGAAAATGGTAAACACATATTTTTATATAGATACGATTAAATGGTTAATTGAGGAAAACACTGAGAAACTCATTTTAGTAATATGCACCAACTTCATGTCAGTTTCTTATAACAATGAAGCAGGAGAGATCTTGACTTTCATCAATGTGATTATATCTGAAAGGTTAGCTGCCCTGCTTGGCATACTCCATATGTAATACTCAGGTCATTAGTATTGTTTTAGCAGGGGAATGCTCCCAAAAATTCATGCAGAACACAGTGAGTTGTTTTGAAGGAAGATCTCTGAATATTATTAACCCTACAGGTCATAATTCGTATCCATATTGCTACAGATACTAAATGGTTATAAGTTGGACTCATTTATGGTAATTAAATGTTGAAAATATTATATGTGGGATCTTAACCATGATGAAAAATAAGGGTTTTTTTAATTAACTTTATGGTCTAGTACACAAGATTCCTATACAGTCTGGCGAAAATTGGGAATTTGATTTGAGTATTTTCTGATTCTGGAGTGTTAAGCAAATAGAAAATATATCATCAAAAGTCTTCTGTTATTCCACACTTTACTCTTGGTTCAATTGTCTTACCTTCGTCCCATCTTAAAGTCCATCCATCCATTCATTCATTAGAAATTTATCGAGAAATCTGTAAAGTTTAGATTGAAAAAATTTCACATTTTTAAATATTAGTGGACTGCTCAGAACCCTGAGTCGACAGGGTTGCCCTCAACTTGAACCTGAAGTTTTTGTAACTCTGCTAATTTGCTGTCTGACTCACCAAAATAAATAAGATATAATATGTTAATTAACAAACTTTAAACCCTAATACGCAGAGAGGACCCAGCTGTTCTCCCTTTCTTTGTGTGAAATGGACCGACTGGCAGGTCTTGTCTGATGCTGAGCAGATGGATAAACTTTTGGTAAACTCATTTACTTCTTGGCAAAAAGGGGAAGAAACACACAATGACCAAAATAATGGTCTATATCCCTCCTTAAGTGTGGTTTCTCCAGGTATTAGAAACAGAAATGACCTGTTATTAATTGTAGAGCTTCTGTATTCCCTATAAACTGCAGACTTCCTAGCAGCCTAAATGAACAGCAAAGTCCTTATTGCTTCTTACATCTTTTGTGTTGCTCTTTCTTCAATTTTAAACACTTTACTGCTCCTGAAAGTAGCTAACTTTTGAGTCTTTTTCCTTCAGTGAATTCTTAAGGGTTTTGTTGTTAGTGCAACATGTTAGTGTTTAGTTGTGGTGCAGATAGACATGATATCTTTAATTATATTTCTTTGGGCATTTCTGATTTTAATCAAATTTGGTTTACTTTGATGTGCAGGTGTGAGATGTTTGGATTTAGTGCTCTTGTGTAAATTGAACTGTCTGTAAGATGTTCTTTTTGCTCTTTCTTACTTTTAAAACACAAAAGTGAGAA
The DNA here is from genome assembly GCA_014839685.1 of Anableps anableps. Taxonomy (NCBI): domain Eukaryota; kingdom Metazoa; phylum Chordata; class Actinopteri; order Cyprinodontiformes; family Anablepidae; genus Anableps; species Anableps anableps. Next base: position 18,370,956 of record CM026086.1, on the reverse strand, counting down.
GGAGAATATAATAGAACTATGTGATATTGATTTAACAATAATGGTCTTATTTTTGTCTGTGACAAACAAGCCAACAAATTAAATTAAAAAGCTCACTCCTACATTAACTGCCTCGTTTGTCTAGACTTTAGATTCCTTTCATATGAATATTTCATTGCTCTTATTTATCTGCTTCTTGTCTTCTCACATGGATTTGTTTTGGACTACTTCAGTTTAAATGTCCTTGAAAGTTGTAGTTTTTTTCTATAAATATTGCATGCCGTTTTCAGTTCCTTGTTCTTTTCAGCTTAGATTTGTTGTAATTCTTGTAATCTGAGCTGCTGCTGAAAGCTCAGTGAACAAGTCAGTGAGGTTACTAATGGTTCTTTTTTTCTCTTCAATTCTTTCTCTCTCCACTCTCTTTGTCATTGTTAACCTTTTTCCTCTCTCATCCCCTTGACTTTCACTTATTTCTCTTGATCCCCCTCCTTTTCCTTTATCCATTTTGCCCCCCAACCCTCTTCACTCTGTCCTGATCTTTTCTGCAGTGGACCTGCTGGATCTCAGTGTTGCCCAGAACACCTTTGAGCAGCACAAACTCACCAACAATAGCCACCTTCTCTCCGTCCCAGACGTCATCAACTGCCTGACGTCCATCTACGATGGCCTGGAGCAGGAGCACAAAGACCTGGTCAACGTGCCTCTCTGTGTTGACATGTGTCTCAACTGGCTCCTCAATGTTTATGACACGTGCGTATGAAATCTGTTACAGTTTTTTGTAAAAGTATTTATACACCTTAAAATTTGGTTTGTGCAACCACATTTTTCACAATTTTATTGGGATTTTATTGATAGATCATCAAAAAGTAGTGTAAAATTAGGAAGCGAGAGGAGAGGGATACATGGTTTTGACACCTTTTTTATAACAATCTGAAAAGAGCGACATATGTTTATTTCAGGCGTTTTACTTTAATACCCATAAATAAAATTAGGCAAAACAAATGCCTTCAGCAGTCATTTAACTGTTTAATTTAATTTCAGTACAAATACAGCTATTTTGTGAAGGCTTTAAAAGTTTGTGAGTGGATTTTAGAGAACAAACAGCATCATGAATACGATGGAACTCAAAAGACAGGTCGGCAATAAAGTTGTGGAGAATTTTAAAGCAGGGTTTGGTTATAAAGTGATGTCCCAAGCTTTTAGCAGCTCAAGAGCACTATTCAAACTATCATCTGGAAATAGGAAAAGTATGGCACGACTGCAGTCTTATGGAAAAAGAAAAAAAAAAAAGAAAAAAAAAGACAAGTTGACAGCTCTACTATTTCTTGTGTACTCAGCAAATATGGGCTTTTATAGAAGATTGACAAGAAGAAAAACAACCTTAAAAGAAAGCCATAAAAACTCCATTTGCAGTTTGCCACAAGCCCTGTAGCTAACACACCACAGATGGAAGAAGGTGGTCTGGTGAGATCAAACCAAAATGTAACTTTTGGTCTGTAGGGCAACTACATGCAGAATCCTATATGCCGTGGAAAACACCAAACATCACAGTAAGCCAGGTTAAATATCACTGGCTGTCGACGACGAAATGTTTTGTCATAGAAAGAAAGCCAGTGGTTGTGAGTTTTAATTGGTAGTCTAAGGTTGCTGACAGACACTGTCAGCCAATTCAACACTCTCTTGACCAGAGACAACCTGCCAAAAAAAATATCAAAAACGGTGTCAAAAATTCTCTATGAAATCCTTGCAGTGTGACTCCTGCTGTGGCAGACATCTGATCATCATCTTTTCCCAGCCATGAGTGCCAGTATCACTGTCTTCTTTCTGTCCACCTCTTCTGCCATATTTCATCATCTGGCTCTAGTAATAAACAAATCAATGCTAGAAACTTGCTTTTTATTTATTTGTATTATTTTTTTATGTGACCTGACACGGCCTTTCAGGCATACCATATGAAGAAGCTGGTTGCCTGTATGTGCCCAGGACAGCCTGCCTCTACAAAACAAAAATGTGGAGACTGTGTCCTAATTGCATGATTGACTTAATTTAAATCAGGTTTGCATCTGGCATCAGAGTAAACAGGTCACATTAATGAAATATAAATCTGCGTTCATCTGACCTTCAACTTGCTGTCAACTTACTGATTTGACTGATATGTCTGTCTCTTTTATGCTGAAGCAACAAGTCCTGCTGTCTGGCCTCTTCTGTTGCGTAGGAGTTACTGTCATATTGAGCTTGTGTGATTTTTGAAGTCGCAAAGTTTGACTCAGACTTCAAACAACCCCTCCATAAAACACAGTGATTGCATCATTATGCTGTGGGGATGCTTTTCTGGTCAGAGTTGAAGTTGGATGTAGCTGATACAGGGCGGTCCTGGAAAAAAAAACTTAGAGACTGAAACTTGAGACTGGGATGGAGGTTCATCTTCCAGCAGGACAGCACCATTAAACACACTGCAAATCTTGAAAATTGGCACACACAGATGCTCACAATCTAATTTCACTGAGCTTAAGATATTTTACAGAGAAGAATGGATGAAAAATTCCATCTCAAGATGTCCAACACATGGAAGAGATGTATCCTGAAAGACTTGCATGTGTAAATGCTGCAAAAGAACACAGCACTCTTATTAAGTCTAGTCAAGTTTATTTGTATAGCACATTTCAGCAGCAAAACAGTTCAAAGTGCTTCACATCATAAAAAATATCAATCAAGTATACAGCAAATCATCAAGCAAATACACATGACAATTATCAGAATCATTGAGCAAATGTCAATGCATCAAAATCATCAAGCAAATATACTTACGTATACTTACTACTGATCAAAGGCAGCTCTAAACAGGTGGGTTTTTAGCCTTGCTTTAAAGGAACTCAGTGTATTGGCTGTTTTGCAGTTTTCTGGAAGTTTGTTCCAGATTTGTGGAGCATAAAAACTGAAAGCTGCTTCTCCATGTTTGGTTCTGGTTCTGGGGATACAGAGCAAACCAGAACCAGAAGACCTGAGTGGTCTGGAAGGATGATACAATAACAACAGGTCTTTAATATATTTTGCTGCTAATCCATTCAGTGATTTATAAACAGAAGTATTTTAAAGTCTATTTTCTGAGTTACAGGGAGCCAGTGTAAGGACTTTAGAACTGGGGTGGTATTATTATTAGACCAGGTATCATTTTCTGTCCACTTCCTAATTGTACTCTACTTTGTGTTGGTTTGCCAATTAAAATAATACTGAAATATATTTAAGGTTGAGGTAGCAACATGACAAAATGTGGAAAAAGTTCACGGGTTATGAATACTTTCTCAAGGTGATGTTTGTATTCAGGGAACATACTTAGGTTTTGCATCTGCTGAATGTTGTGGTATTATCAGTATGTGGTATACACAATCAAGTGCCTTGGTTGGCAGCAAAATAAGCTGTTGCACATATTTATTGAGAGCTGACATTCACATTCAAATTGGCATGAGCAAATCATCACTCTTTGTATAATTAGGTGTGTCTACTTGTTGTAAGCCAACATTGTTTCTGGTGTAAACACTGTTTCAAGGCAAACAGAAAATGGAATTAGAATCAAATATGCACACACACAAGCACCTAATGATTTTATGTTACTTCTAATCCATGCATTGAACAATGTTGATATAGAGAAGCTTACACTAAAAATAAAACTAACAAACCCTTCATGGTCTTGAATGCTCTGTCTGCAGTGGTCGCAGTGGGAAAATCCGCATCCTCTCCATGAAGATCGGCTTGCTGTCTCTCTCCAAGGGGCACTTGGAAGAGAAGTATAAATGTGAGTGAAAATGTGTGGTTGATGTGTATTTACGGGTACACATGTTACAAAACACACTGTGGTCCCTGCTCCCCTACGCAAATCAGTCTGCACCCACGCTGCTTCACTGCAGCTGTAATCCTAGTAGTATTAATCAAACACAGTGAGGAGGAAAAAGAGTGTCAGAGAATGGTTTGTCTAATTGGATGAGAGACCTCCTACGTTCCCCCTGTTCTTGATTTAATTCTGCTTTCTGATTTCTTTTTGAGGATTAGACGGCGTGAGCACTGGCTTGCTGCACTGGGAGAAGACTTGTCAGTCTGGCTTCCTGCTCTTTGTCTCTGCTGCCGTATCTCCCTCCGTCTGTCTTCTTTCCCTGTCACAGCCTGCTCCATTGTTCATCTGTCTAACAGTTCCTCTTTCTTTATTGTCCCATCTTACTTACCCTTGCTTCTCTCTTGTTCTTCCTTTTCCTCTTCCTTTTTCTTGCCATTGCATGAACCCCATCCCTGAGCCTATTCGTTCCACTGGCAGTTCCTATTAGCTTGAGGAGGGTATCAAGCACGGTTGATTGCATTCTTCCTCCTTTACTTTGGAGTTTAATTTACTGTCAATCCCATGCATTTACTCTCATTGCATTGCACAGGTCCCTAACCAGGTGTTCTGCCATTTGACACTCTTGACGGTGGTTGCAAATGTCATATCTAATTGTCCAGCAGAAAGTCTTCCATTATATCTGTGGGTGTTGATTGGTCAGTTGTCTTAAGAGCTGATAAAAATAAAGGGGACAAGTAGGTCATATATGCATGTAATTGGAAGTGTGGAAATGTGCACACGTGCTTAACGGAAGCTGGCATCAGAGCCGAGTTGCACATGGAAATGGAGCAGAAAAAGCTGTAACACTGTCCTCATTTTCTCTGGATAACCCTCTGCCCCATTTGCTCATTTTATGCAATATCTTTGTGATGTTTCATAACATTATCAGAAACAAAAATGTCAACATGTGACAAGTGTCACCAGGTAGGCATCCTCAGCCAGTGAGGCTATGTCAATCTCCATGGAGTGCAGGAGATTTGGAAGCAGGGAAGCAAAGATTAGCAGGGGGAACAGCCTGGAACTGAAAAACCAAGACAGAGAGATTAAAAATGAATCTGTTCCTCTGGTGCTTTCTGTGTCCTCCCCACCAGCTCCTACCCGCATATACACACGCTTTACAACACGTTTCCTCCCACTTCCCTCTTTGCCATCACTCTTTCTCCCTTCGTATCTATTTATACCTGCATATTTCTTCTCGATATCAACCCACATTCCCTGACTTTTCTCTCACTCCTTTATCCTAATTTTATTTTCTCTTTTTGTTCCTGGTCTGATGCACTCCTCCACAGATCTCTTCAGCCAGGTAGCATCAGCCGGTGACACATGCGACCAGAGGCAGCTCGGTCTGCTGCTTCACGAAGCCATCCAGATCCCCAGGCAGCTGGGGGAGGTGGCCGCATTTGGGGGTTCCAACATCGAACCGAGCGTCCGCAGCTGCTTCCAGCATGTAAGATAACGTAAAGATGGACACATGCATGTCTTCGAAACACAATAAGTGCCTTTCAAAAGTGTTCTATCCTTTTAGCTTGGTTATTTTGTCATGTTGAATCCACAAATTTATGTTGTATTTTTTTGCAAATCAATATAAAAGTCAGTAATATGCAATTTAACAAACGTTATTGGGTAGATTGATGGAGAAGGTAACCTTAAAAACTTCAACTTCAGGACACCCAACTTTTTGTTGCAAACAAACTAGTTTGCATTTAAATGTAAGTGGTGTGGTTTAAAAAGTTCACTCAGGCTGAGAAACTTTAAATATACCATAGCTTGACTAAAAAAGTTCTCCATTGTATAATTGTTTTCAAGCTTGAACCTTTTTTAAAACAATTAAGCACACCTTTTCTCAAGTAGTTAGGTATTTCTTTTGATATCCAGCTTAGTCACAGATGCTTGGTGGTCAGGGCTAACCATGAAAAACAGATCCAACATTTGGTTTATCCAGAAAAATAAATCTGGACATGAAAATATTTTTTTTCCATCAGTTTTACCACTTTCGGGATTTCTCTGTCATATTGCTGATCTTTTTTAGCATCCGTTTTTTCATTACCAATATATTTGCTTCAGCATCAAAAATAGATGCTGTGTTGACACCAACTCTTTGCTGACTGTCCTTTTGTGTTTTACAGTAGCCATCAAGCTTCATTGCTCAGGTTTAATTTTAGACTTTACTGTCATTTAATGATGTTGCTTTTCCTCAGGGATTCACTGTTTGATTGTGTTTACTGTTTCTTTCCTGGATGATGCTTTGATTGTCATAAAAAAGAGACAGACATTAAAATCAGCCTTGTAAATGTTACTGATTCCCTGCACTGCAACTCCAAATATATCAGAGTGAGGCAGATTTCAGCTTGCAAAAAACGGCAAAGAAATCCTCTCCCACAGCTTCTTGTTGATGTTGCTTTAACACACATGGACATAGATGGGGCAAGCTGCTTGAGTACGCAAACATGCACATGTACACAAATAAATTGCTCCCAGGTTTGGTCATGAATCTCTGTGTCAGCTGTAGTTCAGCTCCTCATTAATCATTCAAACGTCCAACAATGTTTTGGCAGGCAAAACCAGAAAAATACACACCATCTCTCAGTAAACCTCCTGCATAAACACAGTGCAGGCTTTGTGCGTCTTTGTGCTTGTCCGGCCAGTGACCGACTCTGCAAAGCCCCCAAGTCCATTTGCTTTAATGGCTCTGTGATGAAGGAGTCATATGCCATAAATTTAGCCTCCTTCTCTGTCCTTTTGTCGTGTTACTTCATATTTTCCATCCATCCTTCTGTCCTGTCATCCTTTCAGCCAGGCAGTAATTAATCTGTAAGTGCTATAATTCTGCAGTTAGATGCCAGGGAGGAAAGACAGAAAGCAAAGATGAGACTAATGTATGTGATGGGAGAGACGGTTAAACTGTGCTGGCAAAGGTCAGAGAAAGGGTGATGAGTTTAATGACGACCTGAGATGTCAGCTAGCTGAAGAATATATCTGAGGTAATCTTCTCTCTTAATCTGAGGGTTAAAGTCTCCTTCACGTAACCATAACCAATGACACCATAACAATATTCTTATGCAGATTGCTTTAAAGTCTTTTTTTAAGGTTGTCAGGTACAGCGTTTTAGTTAGGAACCAAAAACAACACTTTAAAAATGATAAATTGCTGATATTTTTAATCATAGGTCACACTTTATTAATTCTAAACAAACACACCACACTGCTTTCTTCCATGCATTTTCAAACAATCTTTAACGGACCTTAGGTCTAGTCCCAGAATCTTCGACCTAGAATATTTTATATGTTGTTTTTTTCATAAATTTCAATTATATAGATTATTTACCTTTTTTGATGTCGATGTTCTTTGTTGTATTTGCTTCTGCAAGATCTAACAGGAAAAAAAAAATCATTTAACACAAATCATTATCATTAGCAGTATTAACAATAATATCAATAATAATAATAGTTGTTGGTTATATTAAATCTCTGAGGGGTATTTCTATAATTAATTGCAGAAGTATTTTTAAATTAACTCCATCTACTTTCTCCGTGGGAATATTAATTTAATATATTAATCTTAGGACTGTTTTATGCTTCTTTTAGTTTTGTTTGACAGCATGGATTTTGTTGTAGAGGTATATGCTAATGAAGCTGAAGTGCCGTGTAGGCTGTCACACAATAAGCTTTTTTAGATGAATTAGGTGAACAGGAACATCCTGTTCCTTTTTGATAATTCACTTCTCTTATTGCAAATGTATTCTACCCTTTCCTTCCTTCGTTGCTCTTTTTGTGTGTCAGGGATGATGGAAAGGTTGTCTTTTGATTTGTTTAGAGGTAATGGCAACCACGTCAAACCTGCTAGATTGTCTAATGGGCTCATTATTAAGTGCAGTTAAAAATATTTTGCTAACACTGCTGTGCCAGGGAGTGTTTGCCAGTGAATGCAGGTAAAAAACATGGTTTAAATAAATAATATCTTAAATCGTTGTTTTCACAATTTACAGCAACTGTGAATAGACGACAGAAAAAGAAATCCTGGTTCCATAAACGGGTAAAGTTTGGCAGTGCATTTAAGAGCAGGTTTGAGAATTTTTCATGGTCAGAGCATCGTAGCTGTTCACTAATATTATAGCTACAGGACCTCTAGGACAAGGGCAATGGGGATGTTAACATCAATCATTGTATATTAGAAAACAATTCCACCAGTAAACATTATTTAGAAGCTTATAAAGGTTTTTCAGTCTTGGTTCAAAACTCAAAACGATAGCAGGACTGAGGCTTTTCTTTTTAATGTATATGGTCATCTTAAAGTTGTCTGCATGTTTATTAGGAGTTTAGTAAAAGTTACAGCATTTACTGGATGTGCATGGTTTTATCTCATGTTGCAAAGTGCCCTTACAATTTATCACCTTGATTTGTTGAAATTTTATAGAAACTATAAACCTCATACAGTTGATAAACTTTTCTTTATGGGCTCCTAGCTCCTTATTCCTTACCACATGTCCTTTTTATGAACAGGTAAACAACAAGGTGGAGCTGGAGCCTCGGCAGTTTGTGGACTGGATGCGACTGGAGCCCCAGTCTATGGTCTGGCTTCCCGTCCTGCACAGGGTGGCTGCTGCAGAGACGGCGAAACATCAGGCCAAGTGTAACATCTGCAAAGAGTGTCCTATTGTGGGTTTCAGGTAAAAACACTCAGATGATGCTCATGATTAGCTGTGTAAAATTGTCAAGCAAAAGAATGAAGACAGGTGATTAAGTCTGCATCTTGTAACGCTGTCTCGTACGCATAATATGACATTCCTGTGGGTTGTTCTCTCTTGAACAAAAAGGGTAGATCTGCTCTAGAGGGCAGACATTTATCTAAATGTCAGCAGCTGATATACTACCGAGTAAATACCACCAGTAGGTTTGTAGTGAAGCACACACTCATACAAAAAACAAACAAACAAAAAAAAAAAGTGTCTACTAACAAACAAATAAAACAAGTCTGCTTTCTCAAAGTTTACAAAAGAGCGTTGAGAACTTGTAACAAGCCTCCACATACTTCCATAGCTGCAAATGTTTCAGCTTGTATCTGACAAATTACTCTCACACCGGTAAATAAAGATCAACCATTTTGGTGAGTTCATGGAAAATCTCCAGGTTTGCTGTATCCAGTCAAGAGGGAGAGGGTTTCTTCATGCCTGAAGTCGAGCAGGGTGGCAGAATTGTCCTCTGGAGATCCATTGCTTTGTAAGCAGAAAGAGAAACGCATCCAGACATTTGATGAAGCACACATCTCCCAAGTTCTGTCAGTGATCGATGAGAGCGAGCGATGGTGGGAAGGAAAGGCAGATAGCAAAAATGAAAAAGGAAGGAAAATGCATAGCAGGCATTTTGTGTGGTCTGAAGACATGACACCAATCATGGAGCAAGATTTTTTTTTTTGTTCTTGTATAAGGTAGCAAATTTTTTAAACTAGTTTAAATGTGTCATATATGATGTGTGTTTAACTCTGTCAGGTTGGATGAAATATTTCCTGTAATTGGTTTTAGGGAGATTGAATACTTATACACAACAATGTATTCAGTAATTTAGCTCAGAAGCCAATGACTGAAACTCTAAATTAGTTTGATGAATATTTCTATTTCCTTTACAGGACAAAAGGTTTTATTGCACATTTACAATTCTGTTTTATAAGGTTACTTTAAGGCAATGATTACTTATTAAAGTACTTTTAAAGAACATTCCAAGTTTGGGTTTAGCTTAGTGCAAGCACTCTAACCTAACCTAGAGCATTAGAATATGTCATCCGTCATGTTTGTATTTGATAAATGCGTCTATTATTTTTGAAGTGACATAGATGTAGTTTCAGATTTTTTTCAAATCTGAAACTATAATATGGTAAATTTATGCTATATTACTTTCAATGTATACTTCAGATAAAATATAAAATAATTTAAAATATATTATAAATAGGGAGATAAAAACAAACAAATATTTGAAATTGAAGAGTTGTATTTGATTTTTATTGTGTTTAAGGTAAATTTAAAAATAATTTGGAGTTTGTCAATTAAAAAAAAGTTTATTATTAAATAGAATAATTTGGTTTAATTTTAAGGGTCAGTCTTAAGACCATTAATTGTCACATTTACTATTAAAAGCTTGTTGCTTATTTAAGTTTTTAAGAGCAAGTTGTGATTCTATTAGTGCAAAAATAAATCAATCGATAACACTACGAGAATAAAAATGTCTTTTCGAAAGCAGTAATTAACAAGTGGTTAATTATACCCGTTTACATACTTACATTTATTACCATTATAATGTTTTTAATCCACTTTAATCTAGACAGCACCCCATAAGCAGGATTTCAAAAATGTTTTAAATCAAAAGCTGTTTTTTTTTTTTTTTCTTGTTTAGGACAAAGATCTCCTCAGTACTTTTGTGCAAAACATGCCTTGTTGGTCCTGTTGAAATGATTCTTCATATCAAGGATATAGAATGAATACTAGCTTCATGGGCATTTTCCCACTTCTCTGTCCACACTGTTGTTGGTTTATCAGAAACCCTGAACTGACGGTCTGAAATCAAGCAAGGGAACATTCGGACACCAGCATTTCATTATTATCAGCAATAATGGCATTAGTTTGGCATGGAGTGCTTCTGTGGTGACGCAGCCGCCCCCCCCACCCAAAAAACAAACAAACAAACAAACAAACTTTTATGAGTTTGTGTGTTTCCTCTTAAAAGAGCAGTGAACGCCGATTTCATAATTAGCCAGAATTGTTTGGTAGATAAACTAATTAATTCAAGGCCACCTCATCACCTCCTGAGTGAAGGTGACTTGACGCCCTCTCCTCATAGTAATATGCTTCTTGTCTGGATGTAATGGTGTATTTGACTTAGTGCAGTTGTGTGCACTGTTGCATCCTTTGATGTATAGCTCTCTTTTGTAGCTCATCAGTCAGCTAACCTTGGAGAGAGCTAGAGAGGGGAGAAAGATAAAAGACTTAAGCTATTATGTCTGAATGGCTCCTGTCTCAATTTAGCTGTTAAATGGCAGACTTGCTACAGTTTCTGCTGAAGACAACATTCCCAATGCTGTTGTCAGATTGTTGTTTGTGTGAAAATCCAGCCGTCTGTCATACTGTCTGCATAGAGTTTGCATCTTTCTGTGAACATGTGCTTGATGGAGTGACAGTGGGAATTGACAGCTCTCCAAATGATGAGTCATGTTGTAGGGCAAGTTTATCTGCTCACTTGTGCACTCGCAGAACAACAGACCCTAAGGATGTGAAAGAGACATTTTGAAATTGACACATCCTAACCCAACTTTCCTCACTTTTTCCCCCACTTCTCTCCGTTTCTACATAGGTATCGCAGTTTAAAGCATTTCAACTACGACGTGTGTCAGAGCTGCTTCTTTTCTGGGCGTACTGCCAAAGGCCACAAGCTCAACTACCCCATGGTTGAATACTGCACGCCGGTGAGGAAGCAACACACAGCCTGACTCACATGTGTTTGCACACGTTCCTCACTAGCTTGTGTCATATCTCCTTCCCACACACTCATACACTCTAATTAACCATTAAATGAATCCAGTCAAATTCACACTTTTTAGACTCTGATAACCTTCTTGCTCATCTTAATGTCAAATTAGATACAGAGTCTTCCAACCAATGAATATTAATTCTCCTATTACACAAAGAGAGAGACTGCTGAACTATCACTTCACCATATTTGTAACCATATCCAATGTTAAATTGTGTAATATCATTCCACACATGCTATTATCGCCTTTCCTTGTAGTGATTAAGTTTCTTCTTTGACTAGTTTAAGATTTTATTAAGCATCAACTCGTCTGAAAGCTTTCTGCATCGGCTGAAACAATGTTCAGTCCAGTGGGAAGTCTCTGAAAATGTTGTAGAAGTTGGCTGTAAGTGTTTTCCTCCAACCACAAAACAACCTCAGCCATGTTGGGAAAACGCAAGAGCTGTTGGCTCACAGTCAGCGTTCCTGTTCATCCCAAAGGTGTTGGAAGTGTTGTGTGCAGACATGAAATCCTATTTCTTGTTATACTTCTCACTTCTGCATTGGGACATCATCTTATAGAAACAAAAGCAATGTAGACAAAGGCGTCCTTTTCTCAACAAAGCACCAACTGGCCTGTTTCTTCTCTCGCACCAATTTAGATTCTTTATTTCCAGCATCAATCTATGGTTCTGCCTGAAAGAGATAATTTTGAATAATTTTAACCAAACAAATACAAGGGGTTGGATTTGGATATCCACAAGACCTTATAGAAATTTGATTGTAGGATTTTCCTGTTGAAAACGGTTTGTTTCCAAACTTTATCTCACTTTTTAAAAAGCAATAATTTTGGGAACTAATGTAGTGTTGTGAAAATTTGTTTGCCACTTACAGATTTCTTCAATTTTGTCACACTTTCATGTCAGACAAAGATGCAAAAAAAAAAAACAAACAAAAAAAAAAAAAAAAAAAAAAAAAAAAAAAAAAAAAAAAAAAAAAAAAAAAAACGCCAAGAAGATAATAACTCATTAAGTGCTTGGAATAACTGGGAATGAGTCTTTTATGGCACTGCAGATGAGTTTTGGCCAACTATTCTTTCCAGATTTGTTTTAATTCAGTCACATTAGAAGGTTTTTATGAATGGTTGAATTAAAGGCATGTTACTGCATCTCAAATAGATTTATATTTGGACTTTGACTAAGCCACTCTAAAACCTTCATTTAGTTTTTTTAAAAATCCATTTAGAGGTGTTATTGCACAAACAGATGGATTTTCCATTAGACAGCAGAATTAACCCTGTAACTTTTCTATCATAAGTTCACCCTTCCTGTTATCTCCTGAAGTTTCCCTCAGTGTTTAAACTTGCAAAGTGTGAGTTAAAACCACAAAGGTATTTTTGAAATAAATTAAACTGAACTGAATCAAAACAAGAAGTGAAGTAAACACAGAGATTCCTTCTATAAAAAAATACACCTCCTTTTAAATAGCTTCTTTCACCTTCTGTGCTTTGACCTCACTGGTAGTGGAAATTGCTAATGTTAAACATTCTTTACTCTTCCACGCTGAAGAGTGTCGTTGTTGGCACTTAGGCATGCAGTGGAAAAAGAGCTGAGTGTCAGACAGGCTGGGTACCAGTCAGGGCTGGTCAGGCTTGTTATCATCAGTCACAAGTTGATTCCTCTCTCTAGTAGGAACCTTGTTAAACTGTAAATATAAAGTATATAATACATAAATTGTTAATCTAAATCCACCAAAATGACTCACCAAATCAGATTAACGACGAGTTCTTTCATGTCACATTAAAGTGAGCAGCAACAAACTTCTTCAGCTTTGACTGAAAATTAATTGATTAAATCTTCTCATTGTGTGACAAAGGAAACAAGCTTTCATACTTTATTGCAGCCACATAAGCAGTTCTTAGATTCATTTCCTGCTATTAATACAAGTTAACATACAGCTTCAGCTTGTCCCTACAGCACACTTTCAATGAGCAGGAATATTTTTTTTAATGTTCAACCATCAGCTTCCCAACAGACCACTGGATTTTATTTCTTAATATTTTTAACAAACACAAATAAAAGAAAAGAAGACCTCATCTCTTGGGTTTAGTAACTAACTGCGCAAGTAGAAGAAGATGAAAGATGTACAAAATAATTACATTTAAAAAGCAAGATTTAACCTTCACTTTTCCTCATTTGTAGCAATATAACTTAAATTCAGAACGGGCATCGTCATCAAATTTGTCTTCCAGATTCATATGATAAGAGTTTATATGCTTGGGGGAAGGAAATTGTATTCCCGACTTCTCTCTATTTTTCTGCCTTGTCTTTTCAAATGCTGTGTGACTATCTGCAGAAACCAGCTACACTGTTAGAAGCAGAGCAAGAACAGATCTCTAACAGACTCTCAGAGCATGGCGCTGAACAACCAGTGTAGCTGTACAAGACTAACTTTGGCAGAACCTTGCTGAAAAGAATGAAATGCTGGCAAATTGTGCCATCTGTTCAGAAGATATCTGCTCTGTTTGGGAGGAAAGCAATATGTGACAGCATGCTGGACAATGCTTGAGAAAAAAATGATCATAAAAAGATCACATACATAAACTAATCGGATATATGAACGTAAAAGCTATAACATTGATTTTTATTTTTTATATTTGCCAGTAAGCAGCCACAACTTTTCACCATCCCTACTCTAACGAAATTATTTTGACTGCAGGAGGCTGGCTGAAGGCTTTTCAGCATAAACAACCGTCAAACATAATCGTAAAGCAATGAATGGAACCAAATGTAGGCAGATAGTAAAAGAGCAGCTGGTTTGTGCTCCCAGTGTTTTAATAAGCAGGCTTTGTTTATGTACTTTACAAAGTCAGTGCATAAAGAGTAAAACATTTTTAAAAAGGCAAAGAGAAAACATGTATGATAAGGAACTAATAAAATATAACACTTAAAAAGATCTTATATAAAAGCATGTTTTCACAAAACTGTTTTACAGCTGTTTTCCCCTGAAATGACGTCCTAACACACAAGGATCGATGCTGGGTTGGCTGTAGGAACAAAAGCAGAAAAACCTTGAAAGGTGTTTACTCTCAATTAAAAGCTGCGAAAGTTGAACATGAAGCTCGCTCATCAAGCTTGACCTAGATTTATCGAACCTTTAGGTGATGGAGACTGGAGAAAAACACGTGAGAGACTGAAATTTGTCATTTCTATCAGAGTGGAAAAACAGATCCGACTCAGTTCTTCATTTTAAATGCCACAGTTCACCACAACTTTATGAAACAGTTAGGGCAGTTTTACTGTATTTTACCCTTAGAATGTCAGTATAGTATATAATCACATTTATTCCTCCCCATGGTCATATCAAGCTTCTCAAGTTCCGATTGAATGATACACCATTTGACAAACTTAAACTGATAAATTGACTTTAGTTAGACCCAGTGCAGGCGCTGTATACTATTTTTCCTCATATTTGTCTTATTGTTTAGTTTATGGCCATTATATTGCCTTTCATTAGTTTATAAATTTTGTGTGGGAGAAACTGTCCTACTTTTAATTTGTTTTGTCTTTCACTTTAAGCTTTTACCTTTCCTAAGGGGCTATGTTGTTCTAGTTCAAATTCTACAGCTAATATGTCTGCTGTCATTTTGCAGGATTTATTTTTTGTTGAAGCATTACAAACACATCCCCTTGGGGCACATATTAGGGATTATGACACCCACCATATTACTGTGACTTGTTGATTCATTTCTGCTAGGCTCTCTATGCAGCTTCTGTGCTGCATTTTTCACTTACAGTTCTTTGCAGAACTATTCAAAGCCCTTGTATTTCTCATTTTTTGTTACATTACAACTACAAACCTTATAGTATTTTATTACGGTTTTGTGATAAAGAAAGGCAAAGTAGAAAGTAGGAAATGATACATGGGTTTAAATATATACATTTTGCAAATAAAAATCTGACAAGCATACTATGAATTTGTTTTCAGCTTCCCTTAATCAATGCTTTGTTAAACCATCTTGTGCAGCAAGTCATGGGGTTTGTCTCTCCCAGCTTTGCACATCTACAGACTGAATTTTTGGTAATTCTTATTTCAAAACAGTTCAAGCTCAGTTAAATTGGGTGAAGCCACAGCTTCTCAATTGTGTTTGGACCAGTCATATTCAAGTCCTATTCTGACACTTGACTATTTTTTGATCTAAATCATTTCATTGTGGCTTTGGCTGTATGTTTAGGGTGTTGCCCCGCTGGAAGGTGAACCTCCTCCCCAGTCTCAGGTCTACAGCAGTCTTTAACATGTTTTCTTCTGTTATTGTCCTGTCCCCTGTAAATGTTTTACAATTGGGATAATTGCTTCAGGGTGATATGTAGTGTTAGCTTTGAAGCACACATGGTATTTTTCATATGGACCAAAAAATTACATTTCAGCCTAGTATGACAAGAGCACCTTCTTACATGCCAGCTATGTGACATGCAGCAAACTTTAAAAGGGAATTCTTATGGTTTTCTTCTTGCTATTATTCCTTAAAGTTCATATTTGTGGCGTGCACACTTGATACTTTCTCCCACATGAGCTGCAGAGTTACCATGGGCCTCTTGGCTGCTGCTCTGAAGCCCTCACAGAACATCTGTGTATATATAACGAGACTGAATTACAAACAGGGACACAGGTGGACTCTAATTACCAGTTGGTTACACTGGATTAAGTTAGGGGTATCAGAGTAAAAGGGGCTAAATACAAATGCCTGCCAGCCTTTTCAAACTTTATTGATTTTACAAAAACATTCATCTTTTCCTTCCATTTCACAATTGCTTATATAAGATCCAAGTAAAATACATTAAAGTTTGTGGTTGTGATGAGACAAATTGTGAAAAGGTTCAAGGGGTGCAAACATTTTAGCTTGGCAGTGTATACATTAACATAAATATGGGCCTTTTTGCTGTCTTATATCTAATATGGCATGTCTGAAAGGCATAGGAGAGATTTAATGAAGCACAGGCTTCTTTCGTGCGGCTGCTCAGTACATGCTGGTGATTTGTTCAAGCTTCCATCTTAAGTTGTGTGGATTAGCCAGTAAGCCATGTGAGCTTTAACAAGCCTGTTACACATATCTGTCATCTGTTGAAGCTGGGGTTTTTTTTCTTTTTTGTTTGTGTATTTTTTATTTTTTTATTTTTTGCCTGGATCTGTAAGAATGTCTGTGTGTTTGTATAAATCCCTTGGAAAAGGATATTACTCTCCCTCTGGTCAGACTGTTGTGCTAATTTGTTGTTTGCTTGCATGGCTGAAATTGCTTCTGCAGGAGAAACACCTTCGCTTGTTGTCTAATTAACAGACTAATTTTCTTCCACAGAAATGCTGATCTTGATTACATGTTCACAAGAGACTGTAGAAATGATTAATCCATACAATAAACACTGTGTTTTTTTTTTCCTGTTACAGACAACATCAGGCGAGGACATGAGAGATTTCACCAAAGTGCTGAAGAACAAATTCCGATCAAAGAAGTACTTTGCCAAGCATCCACGACTGGGTTACCTGCCAGTCCAGACAGTCTTGGAAGGAGACAACATGGAGACGTAAGTGACTCTATAATCCTGTTAAGAGCCAGAACGGTGCTTCAGTTTAGCTTGAGTACAAAATGCTAAGCATGAAGTGAATACAGACATGAGGTTGCTCCTGTAACCTAGCCACTGATCATTATCAGCTGATAAGACTTCTTATAATACCTCTAGAGACTATTGTTTCGCTATTTGGACCAAGTGTTTTATATTCAGTAGATGTAAGTAAGCTATATGAATAACATGTTTGTGATGGGCTGAGAATTTCTAAATATGGCAAAGTTAGTGATGGACTCTGTCTCAAAATGCAGCAACATCCATAAATGTCAACAATTAAAGCCTTCAGCCATCACTCGATATAAAAGAGGCAAAATACTCCAAAAGTAGCAAATAAAGATCTGAAGAATGGAAAAAATTCTGTGTTGTATTATGCATACATGGTTCTGGTCAGAAGTTTGTGCACTCATTACAGGCATGTTGTAATAATTTGGGGCATTTAGTTTTTAATATGAACCACTCGTTTTCCAGGGTGAAATAATTAGGCACCCCACTGCTTCAGTTCATTTTAAAACAAGAACTGGATGCACAAGTTTAAGTAAAGTTTGGATTTCTTTTCAGTTTACACAGCCTCAAAAATATACATCCTCACGAATGTTTGGTTAAATGCCCCATAGCAAAATGCGGAGATATTACACACAGGTGCTCATCAACAAGTTAATGGCATAATTCCTGCTGGACACTTTCCTTGGAAGAAATGGTAGATCTTATTTTAATTGCCCAATTTTCTGGCACAGACTCTGTTTTGAATTTTTTTTTCACATATTTACAATTTGGAGGAGATTTGGAGCTGTTAACCCTATTTATTTCTTGAAGAGTGTTTAGGATCATTGTCCTGTCAGAACACCCACTCTGCTGTCCATGTTTCAACCATCTAGCTGTTTAACAGTGTAAAGTTGAAAAATTTGGACATAGTCCTCTTTATTAGCTTAAATATTCAACCTACTACCCATGGTTTCTGCAGTTCTCAGCATCCACTCCTCGATGCAGTCCAGACTTTAAAAGACTGAACTGATTTCTCTGTGTTTTCTAACATACTGAAATCAAGGATAAATTTAAAGTAATAAGATTTCTGCTACATCCACCACAGTGTCGGTGTTTTTATTCCTCTTGCAACAGCATTTCTAAATCTCCCTGGAAAACTGTTTAACTTGGGCCATATTTCACAAATGCCCGAACTGAACATTTCATTTTAGCCATCTTTGCTGCCGAACTCAAGTGATCTCCTTCTTTAGTCAGTCAGTATCATTGTGGGAAATGAAATTATGTGTTTCCTCCTCCTGTTTATTTCTCGCTGTTCCTTTGTTACTTTTGTGTCATGTTGTGCAGCTGCATCTCAGCTCTCTGGATGAGTCACATGTATATAAACAAAAGCGCTCCCATAACTTAAAGTTAAAGCTGCCCACAGTTACCAGTCAGATGGATTGCACTAACCATTCTTATTTGTCCTCTTCCTTCTCACCTCCCACCTTACTCAGTTCCCACTTCCTCACCCTCAGTGCTGAGAAATGACTCCTGCAGAGCTTTCTCCTTGATAAATGTTCTTAAAGGAGGAAAAAATATTACTGCAAGGGATCTTTTTTTAAATTCAGCAGAAGGGAGTGGAGTTATTGATCATTTTACAGTTTCTTTTACTACATTTGATCTCGCATGTGAACACTGCACTATCAAGACTGTGAACACTCTAAAAATATATTTAGGAGAATTTCAGGTGTTTAGACTGTCTGAAAAGGAAGTAATCTTACTTAATGTATATTATCCTGCTTTTTGAGGCCTTAATAGTTGTTGTTGTAAGCTAAACTAGATTGAATGTTTCAATAAAAAAATAGGCTTGATATTTTCTGTTACTTTAAACTCCTTAAATTATGGTCTGAATCTTCTTTGCATCGTAACAAAAGAAAGTTACAAGAATTTTAAAATGTTTGTATTGATGTAGTGTCAGCAAAGAAAACTAGATTAGGTTTTGAATAATTACCCTCCCTGTAACTCCTAGCCTCTCTCTTATTTGCTCTTTTTTTATTATTATTATTCCACCCACTCTGTTTTTCTTCCTGAGAGAGAGCAAAACACCACCTACTCTCACCTCTCTTCTGTTTTTTGCGTCATGTCACACCAGATGGGATTTTGGATTTGTCACAGCTATATTTGATAATTTGAAAGAACCAGGCTGATGGGGTTTTTTTTTTTTTTTTTTTTTTTTTTTTTTTTTTTTTTTTTTTACTTTTTTGCTATTCACCTTACATGTCTAAATTCAGGCTTTTGCAAAGGCATTGATGGGTTTGCAGATTAGTTTGTAAGGTTTCTTTATAAAATAAATTATAGGCAGAAAAAAAATTATTTTGGACAAAATATTAAGGCACTAGTTGCACTACACAGAAAGTAAATGTTATTTTATATTTAATTTAACTTAATTTTATTTATCATTTTAAATCTGTTTGATAAAAATGAGCCTGTAATTGAACATATTTTGAGTCTAAGAGTTTGCTTGGAAGTATGTATATAAACATTTAAACCCCATGAAAACCTTCAGTATAGACCCATTCAATAAATTAGAATATTATTGAAAAGTTAATTTTATTTCAGTAAATCCATTACCAACTGAAACACATTAAATAAATTAATTAGAAGACTGATGTTTTTACACCTTTATTTCTCTTGATCATAATGATTTTCTGCTGACACAAAATTTAAAATTAGAATATTACATCAGACCAATAAAAAAAAACATTTTTTAAAAACAGAAATGTGGGCTTAATGAAAAGTATGTTTAATACCTGCTTTAAGGTAGTTATTTTCAAAAGGTGCTTTTAATCTGACAAACGAGACTCATCCGGACGTACATTCTAATTTATTGAATATGGCTGTAGATTATTAATCTAGCTAAATAATTCATAACAAAAGTTCATTTTGATAATCAAGTAGGTGGAAATGTCATCATTGGTCCACCTAATCATTAAAATGACTTATTTTAGACTGTTTGAGGTCATCTGACCTTAATTCAATTTCTTTTTTTTTTTTTTTTTTTAACTTCCGGAATTTGGTGCTTTTAATAAGTTAAGACTAGCAAACATGGCTTTGCAATTTATAAGTAGGGCTATTAAATTCAAATTCTCTTCTTATATTTGCTGATATTTATCTGCTTTCATTGCTTTTGCTCTTAGTTTCCTCTTAAGAAGAACACATTTAAGGATGCATCTGTCAGTAACCGACTGACTCGCATATTTACTGGTTTTTCCTTCAAGACCTCTCGCTGTCTCTGAATCCGACAGGTTGAGGTGTCAGCATGTACAGATGGTTTTTTACCGCTGATAAAAAAAAAAGTGAGGGAGAGGGAATGGAAAAAAAAGCTGTGACAAAGTGACTACCACAGCATGATGGACCAAATTGATTTTTAGGAGCTGTTCAGGGCATTCACCTTGAAGGAAAAAAACCCTAGGACAAAACAGGAAAGCATATGCTGTGCAGTTATGACAAATCCATACAATGATGAACAAAGACATGGGCTCCTTTTGTAGTCTTTTTGGTTTTTCCTAGTCAGCATTTCTGGTTTCTTTTTTTTTTTTTCATAAGTAGCTGAGGAAATTGTCAGCCCAAGAGCTTACCAAGTGCAGCTGGGGAAGTCAAGTTATTGTCTTTACACCCCTCTTCAAAAGGTTTAAATCGTGACTTTAAGGTTATTACCAAACAAAACATTTTTGTTCTTCTTAAATAAAAATCTCAGTTCCACTTGTCCTGATTGTATGCATTCATCCTAGAAGCCCTCTGGCTATAAACCTGTTCTGTCCAGATGTTTAGTAGATTTCATCATGAAAGCAAAAACCTTTTCCTTCATTGTTAACTTCTTCTTCCATGTTAAGGTGAGAACGAAATGAGCACACAGACTTTCCATTCTGTCATAGTTGAGAGGCTGCCTTTGTCCAACCCATTTTTTCCTTGCTCCCATTTCTCTTCTTTCTGCTCTGTCTGAATATTCTGATATCCTGAATTCTTCTTGCAAATAAACAAATCGCTGCTCACTTTCATTGAGCACAACCCCCTTGCTTATGTTGCTGTGGTGAGAAAAGCACAAAACTGAGGAAAATTAAACTAAACCACCAGTTTGCTTCCTCTGGGAAGCAAAATGTTTTTTTTATTAAAAAAAATTAAATCTTATGAGTTTATATCACACTGTAAAAATGACAGACTTGAAAGGTGAATATTTGAAGGCAGGGTTCCTTTTTCTGTTTTTACACAAACATTCCTACTTTTGAGGTACTGTGCAGAAGATCTTGGGCGTATGCTAAGCCAACAACATACCCCATCAACTATTGCAAAATGCTTTTTACATTATTAGCTAAAATGCTTTATTACATTACTGGCACTTTGTAACTTTACTGAATTAAATTATCGACTGTTATTACATTATTGGTTGGCACACAGTTGAATAATTTAACGGTTAAAGTTGTGTGGCTTAAAGGGAAAATAAAAGTTGTGGTAAAAATGGGTAAAATAGTGAGAATTTCCAATGACATGCTCTAAAAGACGTCCAGAAAGCCTCAGGAAATCATTAATCAGCACCATTTTAAAAGATTATGAGATAGTCTGGCGAAGCATAAATTTAGATTTTCTATGGCTTCCTACGCAGCCTGAAAAAAATATGTAATTTAATTTTGGCACTTCCCAAGTCAGGATAACTATGGAAAAAGTGAAAATTGAGTTTGGAAAAGGTTGAGTTTCCAGACTTTACATTTTATTTCATGGTCTTAAAATTAACAGTCTGAATTTCTGGACAAATGCTGGGCTTTTTACATTCGTTCATCTTTAGATTATGACTGTATTCTTGTTCAGGTCATTGATCATTTTGATTTTTGAGTAAAAGACACACGCACTCATTCTCGAATCAAAAAGAGCTTATGGGCTCTAGATTCTAAACCAAGATTCTTGAGTTTGGTTCAGTTTTGATGTCAAAACATTTGGCATCTTTCCTTTGCTGCTTAATCTGAAACTAGCCTTAACACTGTGTTTTATGATTTTTTTAAATTTTTTTTTTTTTGGGGGGGAGGGGGTTTAAACATAATAAAACTCAACTATGTGATTTTTCTCCTTTCAAATGTCCACAAAGACAAACTGAAAAGTAAAAAAAAGTCCCCAGGAAAGGTACAGAGTTTTGAAATGGAGATATCGTAGGTACCCTGGGTTTTTGCACAGTATTGTATTTTTTACTTTTTTTTTTCCCCCTCCGTATCTTCGTTTTTTTTATTGACTTCTCTTATATGAAAGTCTTTGAAGTTTTTTTTTTTTTTTTTCTAAAATTGTCACAACCATGTGGTGCATACATATACTCTTGATTGTATCACATCCCTTCCCCATATGCTGAGCCCAGCTGTTCTGCAACTGGATTCATACACATCAAGAAACGTGGGTTTTTTTTCCTCCTCCTCTTGTTCGTCCATCTGCTGTGTTTTTTTCTCAGACCCACTGAGTGATTTTGACCATAAAATTGTTTTGTGGTACCTTTACTCCCCTTCCCTTCTTCCCTCGGTTTCTCTTACAGTCCCGTCACTCTCATCAGCATGTGTCCGGAGCAGTATGAGTAAGTATGAGCCACCAGTAACTACACCCCGTCTCCAGATTGGAATGCCTTTAAACGACACCTCCTTTTGCTCCTTTCACTCCTCACTCAGCACCTCATCCCCCACCACCAAAATCCTCGCATCACCTAAGTCTTGACTGCATGTTGCCTGACTGCCTGCTTTTCTAACTGATCCACTGGTTGAACATGCAAACAAAAACAGGGGGGAAAAAACTTGGGCCATTTTGTCACCTTCCTCTTTTCGTTAAAGCAACCACCTAGAATACAGTGTCTCATCCCTGCCAGCCTCTCAAAAAGCATCCAAACGCTCCGTAGATCATCCCACTCTCATATTTCTCTCTCTGTAGGATCATCTGATTTGTTTCTAGGTGAAGCTGTGCTGGGCCATTAGGTTGTGAGTGTGTGAATGAGTGTGTGCGCATGTGCTCGTGAATTTCTGTTTTAACGAGGCGGTGTGAGCACGCTGAATCTCATCCATCTCCATTACTCCATTCATTTTCCAGGCTGTCCCAGACACCTCAGCTCTCTCACGACGACACCCACTCCAGGATAGAACAGTATGCCAGCAGGTATGCGCTGCTATCTACTGTCAACATCTCATCAATTCCAGTGACACAGGGGCATGCAAATCCTCCTTGTAAAATTACTAATGCTGTGAAAAATGTCAATAGATGATAAACTAATCACCAAATGTCTTAAACTTAAAGATGAAACATTCTGAATATATTGGGATGGAATAGTGTAGAGGTTTTCACACAACTTTAAGGCAGAGGAGAGGAAAAACGAGAACTGCTTGACACATCAAAAGAATTTTGCTCTCAAGAAACAAGGTTTTGGTCTTTAAATAACTTGGTAGGGCAATGGCAGTCATAGTTAGGAAAAGCCAAAAGATGTGAAATCCTAAGCCTTGTGAATCATCAAGTCTGAAAGATTGCGATTGAGGATGTTCATATTTAATTTATTGCCTTTTGGAAATTAGACCTTTTTTTTTTTTTTTTTTTTTTTTTTTTTTTTTTTTTTTTTTTTTACATAATAACAGTTTTGCAAATTCTGACAGGGGTGCCCAAATCTCTGCATGCACCTGCTCTTAGAACTGTTAATGTTGCACCTGAAACTGTAGAAATGTGATTATCCTCAGTTATTTTTGGCAAGAAATCCTTCTTGCTGACAAATATGTCCGTTTTTTTTTTTTTTTTTTTGCTGCACTACCATTCAGTCTGCAATTTAAATTCAATTCTCTATGATATAGTACATGGCTATTGAAAAAAGGCAAACATAAAAAAGCATTCACACCTTTTTCGTATTGTATCACCTCACAAACATAAACTTTATTGTATTTTATTTGGATTTTGTGTGATAGAACAATGCAAAGTAAGTTAAATTAAATAAAATGCAGTACAACCAATTACCATCAGAAGTCATCTCAGTAGTAAATATACCACCTGTGTGTGGTTCAATCTCAGTATAAAAGCAGCTGTTCTAGGAAGGTCTCAGAGGTTTTTAGAGAACATTAGTGAACAAACACCACCACAAAGACCAAGAAACACAACAGACACGCCAGTGACAAAGTTGTGGTAAAGCTTAGTAGTACAAGTAGTTTATAAACATCCCAATTATTGAACACTGTTAAAACCACCATTCCAAAATGGAAACAGTGTGGCCCACCTAACCTACTAAGACATAGTGGTCCACCTAAGCTCACAGATCCACAGCTCTGGTATCTGTCAGTCGTGCAATAATAAGTTTTGCACTTCAGAAAACTGATCTTTATGGAAAAATGGGAAGAAGAAAGCCATTGTTAGAAAAAAGAAACAAGAGGTCTATCGGGCATTGAATTTTTTGGTCTAACAAACATCTCTCAGCAAGCGTTGAAACAAATCTCCATATTTTATTTATGCTCAAATAAAAAGTAAAAAATAAAAGAAATACTTTGGATTACAATTTTTCTGTTTATTCTTAAATTTAATACCTAAACCAATCTTTTGGCTCAGCAAGAAAGATGGAAATCTTGGCAGCAAAAATCGAAAAAGGATGTTTATATTTGGAAACTCGTGTGAATTTAGAGACCAGAGACAACAAAGCCATGTAAATTGCTTCTAATCTGGAGATAAAAATTAGCTTTTTGCTTTGATATATGGGCAAAAATTGCGTCTTTGAATTCTGTTTTATGCAAACAAAAACACTTCAGTTTTTCATCAAAGAGCACCCGAACAGCTAATCACAGTCTTCCTCTGTGGAACCATTGTTCCATAAAACATAATTATTGCTTTTATTTTAGAATAATACACTCACTGGATTCATTATTGGTTGTTTTCAAACTAATTCATATCCAATTTAGCCTTTAGATTATTTTTTTTTTCATCTTCACTGGATTGAATCTTTGAGATGCAGGAAACATTTGAGTTTTTGGTGCATATTAAGAGAGAAGCCTTGCTGAGTTGTGAGAAGTTTCAGTGGGAGTATGCTGTACAATTATGCTAATATTTGTTTTAATAAGTTGGCTCCAAGGGGTCTACAATATGGCCTATGTGACTGCTACCATTAGCAGGTTTTTTGAGTTTCTCTCCAAATACTTGTTTTAATCGCCAGTGTTTTAAATAAGTCATTTCTGAAACTAACAGCCATGCTCCTTTCAGTCACATTAGGACAGTAATTCTGCCCAGTTTTATTCCTATTTTTTCATTGGTCTTTTTTCTTGTGGGAGACGGATTAGATCATTAATTTACCATTTATTTACCAACCAGTTGAACATGAGTAAAATTAAATACAATGCTGTGAAAAGGTATTTGCTCCTTGACAGATTCCTTCTGGTTTGACTTTTTGTCTCACTTACAACTTACAGATCCTCAAACAAATGTTAATATTAGACAAAGATTACCTGAGTAAATATAAAATATGGTTTAAAATATCTATATATCTAGAATATTATGTATTAATTTTTAAGAGAAAAGCTATTTAAACCATGTGAAAAGTAATTTCCCTAAACCTATTAACTGATAGTGTCACCTACTAGTGGCAACTACTAGTCAAACTATCAACTGTTTGAGATAACTGGCATTGGCATGTTAGCAGGTCCAGACTTTAACTAGGCCACTCCAAACCTCTGTTTATTTATTTATTTATTTTTTTTCTGCAGGTCTGAGGTTGACTTCCTAGTGTGCTTCAAGTAATTGTCCTGCTGTATAACCCAAGTGCGCTTGAGCTTAAGGTCACAAAGTGATGATTTGACATTCTCCTTAAGGATTTTCTGGTAGAGGGCAAAATACATAGTTTAAATTAAGGCTGTCCAGGTCCTGAGGCAGCAAAGAAGATCCAGACTATCACACTATCACAATGTTTCAATGCTGGTATGATGTCCTTTCTCTGAAATGTCATGCTAGTTTGTCTAACGGGACAGACACCTTCCAAAAATTTTTTACTGTTGAATCATCAACGCATAAAATATTCTCCCAAAAGTTATGGGGGTCATCAAGAAGTTTTTTGGCCTATGAAAGATGGACCTTTGTGCAATTTTAGGTCAGCTGGGGTTTTTAACCTTTGAAAACCAATTTTCCACAGTGACCTAAAACTGAATCTTGTCCCATTGTCAAATCAATGAGATTCAACAGTGACCTCAACTGAGACAAGTAAGTGAGTAAGTGCTTTAGATGTTTTTCGGGATTATTTTCTGAATTGCTGGAAGAGTTGTCGATGTGCTCTTAGAGTAATATTTGCTCGACTGGCCACTTCTGGGAACATTTACTACTGTCCCATGTCTCCTTTTAAGGATAATACAGGTACTATTTAAGACATACATACAGGCACTATTTAGGTGACTTCTTAAATGTACAGGCTTCTCAGTAATCAGACCTGGGTGCTGCTAGTGAAAACAAAATCACCTGTCAAAAAATGTGGGTAATCATTTAATTTATGATTTAACATTTGGGTAATTACTATTTCACATAGGGCCTCTTTCAGTATGAATAGTTTTTTTTACCCCCTAATAAATGAAATCATGATTTGAAAGGTGCTTTTTTTATTAGCTTGACTTATCTTTGTTTGATTTTAAAATTAGTTTTCTCTTAAACATACAAGTGTGACAAGAAAGCGAAGAAATACAAATTCTGCATTGGGATAAATAACTTTTCACAGCATTGCAGTTATTGTAAGCATAAGGGCCACAGTGCATTTTTAAACATATTTATAATGGAGAAACAGTATGAATTGATAAATTATTTGAAATAATCTTAGTTACATTGAAAAATAGATTACATTTTAGTGGAGTTTTTGTTGGGGTTTTCATGATGTGTTCAAATAACAGACATCAACAACCCATTCTATTTGTGCACCTGCATTTTGTTTGCATATTTTTAAAATGTCAATTTTCAAAGTCTGCTGTATGTCGACCTCCAAGTTAATCCGCTCCTTTGACTGATGACATTTTGTATTTTCTGCTGTGATCAGAGCAGCTTGATAACTGCTTTCAGATCCCAGCTTCAAAGGAGCTCGCTGTAACCGGCACACACACACATTCACTGTGTCACTATTAGAAATGTTACAAAGCTAATGTTCAGCTGCACAAACACTGTGTTATCTGTGACTTAGACATGTTGAAAAGTTAAATCAGTGACCTGTGACCCCTCAGATAAGTTACATAAGTTTCTTATCTGTCTAAATCTGATCAACCCTGAAGTAGACAAGGATTATTTGTGTTAAAATACATCTCTGGGTATACTTACATGCAGAACTTTAATCATGAAGAGTCATCCGATGCAGGACTGCTTTATCTTGTTTGGAACCTTTAATTGGCCACACACCATTAACCTTTGCTGACTGGACTGCCATTAACAAAGACACATCTGAGCCCTGGGAATAATAAATTCAACTGACATATAGTCACTGCTCTTACAGTGCTACATAGTAGCTTGAACATACTTGTAAGATCTGAGATTTATCCCTTCTATGCATATTCTTTCCTAGTTTTTCATCTTTAAGGATAATGTGGGAATTACTTTACCCCTGCTCTCTGTGTTGTGGAGTTTTTTGTATGCAAGCTCCAGGAATTGACTTCATTAGCATAACTGGTTTTGAGTGGATTTTTGATTATGAAAACATAAATGTTTTTATCAAATCTATCTTCCCTCTACACAGCCACATCTCTCCCATGAATAATCATTCACACGTGCTCCTCACTGTTTGTGACTGCATACATGAAATCATATACATATAATAATGTGCATGGAGAAGCTGAGATAATCTTTTATATCAGTTTTTTTATATCTTCTTTATCAGTTTTTGTTCCTGCAGACTTGACTGCACTGCTTTGGTTTTAACTGTGTTTTTTTTTTTTTTTTTTTTTTTTCCAGGTTGGCTCAGATGGAACACTCCAATGGCTCTCTGCCCACTGACAGCAGCTCAGCCACAGGAAGCATGTAAGTCATTATGCACAAGTCATTTTCAACAAATTTTGCTGTTGGACTTGTTTCCACCAAACATTGTTTCCGCTGACAGTACACTAGGGTGTTGTAGTTTTTTTTCAAATCACATCTCATACATAATATTCAATCAGGCTAAATTAATTGTTTAGCCTGCAATACAATTTTTATTTGAATTTCAAATGAACGCTAAGAACGGTACCCTCTACTTTAGTGCAAAGCATAAATGATGTTCTTTATATTGAAAAATTACCATGTGCACTCCTGAATGACAGTCAGCTGTCTACTTTGGTGACATTAAATTAACCTCTTCAAAATGGGAAATCTTTTGGACATACTGGAAGTGTCTTAAAACTCATGATTTAGCCACAAAAAATACAAGATTAAGTTGAGTTGTGTCTACACCGCGAGCTTTGCATGCAGGGCTGAACACTGAGTTTATAAGGGAAGAAATTAGATTGGAAACACTGTGATAAGTCAGTGTCCAGATTTTTAAAGTAAATTACTCTCATAAACATTAATACATGGATGTGAACTAGTTTGCTTAAAATATTTAAAATGTTAGAAATTAATTCAAAATGAACATTTTTCAAGATGACATATTTTGGAAGCATAGTAATTATGCTGTTATAACCTGTAAAGATTTGTTGTATGCTTCACAGTATTTTACCTATATAGCCCAAAGCAGCATGTACTCTGATATCATTGGAATATTTCCCAATATTGTCACCATCACATGATTTTCTATAATTGTGTAGCCCTAGTCAACAACGCTAAATAGCTTTACAAATTCATGGAACTAATAAACAGCCATGTTTCATTAAAGGATTTGACCTGTGAAATATATATATATATATATATATATATATATATATATATATATATATATATATATATATATATATATATATATATACAGAGAGAGAGAGAGAGAGATTTCGCTGTTTAACATTTTTGAAATCTGCATTGCCAAATATGCATCGATAGTCGTATCTGTACAAACTTTAAGCACTATAAGTTCCTGGTTATTGATCTGAATGTGTATGTGGAAATTAGCTCACATTCAAAATGTTTTATAGATTGGAAGAAATAGTGAAACACTTACAGGTTGCCTGGACTTTTTGGGTTAAATATCTTTGGGATAGAATAAGCTTTTTATATCCATGTGAGAAAAGAGTTTTATGTAGCTCAAAGCTTACATTAAACTCACAAGAAGTGCTCACCTAGAGAGCTGAAAGTTTGACATCATGGTGTGTTACAAGAAAGTGAATAGAACTAGGATTTCTACAAAGGAAATGGTTAAAAAGGAAATATTTCCTGAACAACAGTGGAAAGTCAGTTGGGGAAATGTTAGAGACCCATGAGAATCCTCACTAAGGATAAAATGAAACTTTTGGGTTCATTGTGATCTAGATTACATCCCTTGCTGATGTATCATGGGGTTCGTACCCCATCGGAAATAGTCTCTTTGCAATAAAAAGTGCTCTGAAGATTTCTAAAAGCTGTCCACTCATTGTTCTTCTGTGGATCGATTGGCAGAGAGTGTGAGTAGCAAGAAACATTTTCAGAGTGCAGGTGTCAATGGAAACTGAAAGGGATTTATATTCCTATTTTGTAAGTTTGGTAATTTGGCACAGACACATTACCACCCCTCCCTTTTTGTGATGTGTAGTGTGGCATTTTCAGAAGCCATTAACAATCCCTTCTCTTAATAAAGAAAAGTGACAGACGACACAACACAGTAGAGCAGTAATGAGGTGAGGAAGATGAAGGTTTGATGAAGGGTAATGGCAGTAAGAAACCGTATTTAAAACACCATTATGGATGTGGGTTTGTTCTCCTGGAAACTCATAGAAATGTATAGAAAAGAACACAATTATTCCTAGATTTAAACACTTAAATGGTAAAACACTTTTTCTCTAAA
Organism: Anableps anableps; assembly: GCA_014839685.1. Taxonomy (NCBI): domain Eukaryota; kingdom Metazoa; phylum Chordata; class Actinopteri; order Cyprinodontiformes; family Anablepidae; genus Anableps; species Anableps anableps. The sequence continues at coordinate 18,341,088 of CM026086.1, read as the reverse complement.
TATAAAAATGTTCAGCTTATTATTATTTTTAACATATTTTGATGTGAGCTTTAAAAGGTTATGAAGATGATTCAAAAACTAGAACAATCAAAGTGAGGCATTATATTTGTCTTCAAAAGGGGGCATGGGGTCAGTATGAGTAAAAATACTGGTAATAATTGTTTATGACCTTTTATTTATTTTTGTTCATTGGCAGCTGGACTTCTTCCCTCGCTTCTTACAGATGTTTCATCTCTCATCCAAAAGGCTTATTTAGATCTAAATATGGTTGGAAGTACAGGCTTATACGTGTAGTCAGAACAGTCATATTAACAAGGCCATTAAAGTCATTATTGGGGGGAAGTTAAGACACATGAGTCACTGGGCTACCCTCTCAATGATCCAACATGTCTCTTATGAAGCCATGTGAGTTGTTTTTATCATGTCCCAAAATGGGAATTGTTGAAAAACTGCCTCCGGAGATGAGTAATGCCTGCAGTGTAAGTTTTAGAAAGATGAAATCTGAGGCTATCTTCTAGGTTTAGTATTTATTTCACAGCTTTAACTTAAATGGTTTATTTTACTCTTCTCTCAAACCACTTGTCTTTTGTGTCCAAAATGTGCACGTTGCTGTCTTCAAACGAAGGTCCCTTGTACTTGAGTTGTAAATGAACTGCGGATTCGTGATCCGACACATTTGACCTTCTGTGTTGGGCCAGACGTCCATGTAGCTGCTGTCTAGTTTCTCCAATGTAGAGGTCTGAACAAGAGCCCTGCAAGGTACTATTTTTTTAAATCCTGCTATAGCTGAATTTGCAGTTAATCCCACTCGCCTTGCAACACCTTAACTGCTGTACTGTATGATTCAATAAATGTATATCCACTGAGTGTTTTACTGCAGTCCAACAGGAGCAGAATAAGTGAAATATATTCAAAAAAATCTCACTTTGAATTACTAATTTTCATGTAAACTGTGGCCAAAAATACCATGTCTGCACAGTGTTAAAAAAAAAAAAAAAAAAAAAAATACTGTACAGTGTTCAGATAAGAAAGTCTATATAAAAAAAAGCATACAGTATATTGCTGAGAGTCTGGTGTCAGGTTAGTGCAGCTTTCTTCTAAAATATGCACAGGGACACTAAATACTCTCTTTGATGGCCCACTGGACTTGAACTTTAAATGAACCTCACAAGCTTTGACAGAACAAAAAAGTTCTTTGTGAATTTTTCACCCCTGAAGCACCTCATGTTGGTTCTGGACTGGGTTGGCCGACAGTCGTTCACTGTGGTGTTCTGTCATTTCTTCATCAATGGACTTTGGGCCTGAAGTGAAGGAGGAATCTTCATCCCACACTGATACAGGTCAGGCTGGATGTGGTGAATGCTTTGCTTGGACCATATCAAAGCCCATGTTCTGAATGAGTTGTTTTGCATCTTTGGATGAAATTGGGCATATTTTAATTTATCAAGAGATTTAGGTTGTTATTTATCTATTTTTAATTTGAATATTTTTTCAGTTTAATGATGACATTATTTGATTATTCTATTTTTTATTCAAGCTCTGATTTTAATTTAATTTCTAACCTCAGTTGTACTCTTCATTCTTCCATCAATCTTGAGACCCATTGTCTATTTTAATCTGCCTGCTCCTGCCAGTAGTAATCTTAAAACCCCCCTCTCCCATCTTGCATTGGATCCCACAGGATTTCAATCCCAGCCCAGTGCTCTAGTCTGAACATTCCTCGCAGCACTGGACTGCACATACCACTACACTGACCTTGTTTTTGGTTGTTTTATTCTTGAGATGAACCAGCCTCTCTCTGGAAGTGTTGTTGGGTTAAAATGCATGCTATTATGCTTGGAAAATATCCTTCTTAGTTTATTGGATATTCCAGCCACATACGGAATGACGATGCTTCTCGGCTTTTTTCTGTTCCTTTTTCAGCAGACTTTCTGGCATCATAACAGGAAAACCATAAGGAAATGTGTAGCTGCATTAATGATGGCTCACTCAACTTTAGGGTTGTGTGTGCTGGTTTATTGTACAGGTTTTACTGGAGCATTAAAATTAACATAGCTATAGTTAATATCACTTTTCACACTTTGAGATGTCAAAATATTGTGATGAAAAAGGTCTGTTTATGATCCTTTCTGTTTGCTCCTGTGGGGCAGCATCCTTATAAAGGTTCTTTAAGATACTTGAGGCATCTCTTGCAAAGGGCTAATGTTACAATGGTGTGCATGGCTGATAAGAAAGCTATAGTTTCCTCCACTGTTATTACCTCTGAAAAAAATGTGTAAAAAGACTTGAAATAAATGCATTGTTGCGGTAGCATAATCTCAATCTGAACTTTGTTGGGAAATGGAACCTGTAATCTTTAAAATACCTTGTTAGGTAGTTTTTAACAAATTTACCAGCACCCATAACAACTTATTTAAAATAAATGTAAGTGAAATGTTTTTCAATTAATAAAATATTTTTTTAGTGATCAGAATATCTGAAACTGTTACTTAGCAATCTGTGATCCTCCATTTCCTTGGAGTAAAAATATGAAATCTTATTATGGTAAATTCCTAATCTTCACAAGTCAGGAAATAATTATAAGATAGCAACTACTCACCTGAGTCAGTATCCTTAGGCACAGGAATAATTAAAAAGTAAAAAAGAAAAAAAAAATGACTCATGACAAACAAGGGAGGACCCAAGTTTATTTTGCCACCCCTCAGAGGAAGGAGGAATTTAACAGAGTGAGCAGAAGCAAAGATTGGCATTTTGAAGTCTTCATAACAGCAATCTATTTAAAAGGCTTTTGAAAACATCTTTACCAGGCATGGTAATTATTGTATCAAGGGCTGTATCATCCTCCAGACAGAACATTGCTGTTCATATGCAGTTTTTTGATAATCAGTCAGCAGAAAAGTTTAGTCTCAATTACTGCTCTACAAGGCATCACCAGGTTCCTAAAGGAAACATTTGCATTCTTCTGCCTGTAAAACATGGAATATTACTTCACTTATTTCAGTCTAAGCATGATAGCTATGTGAAATCTTTTTTATGGCATGAGTTTTAAATTCATCATCAAGCTTCATCTCTCTACTTTTAATACGAAGACTGTGCAGCAAGAGTTTGCTGTTTTATAGCTTTAGTCTCTTAAATGTAATGAGTGCAATCAAAACTCAGTCAAATAAGTTACAAATAGATGTTTGCAGCATTTTTTTTTAATTTTATATAGTTCCCTGTAAAAATAAACCCCAAAACTTTTTACTACATTCAGAGCAAGGGGGTCTTATATAGTGAAACAGCACTCCTGCCCTTATGTTGACTGTAAAAGAAGTTAGACATGGTTTCTTTTTGGCTTTGTTTTCTTCATTTTTTTTTGTCTTTTAGTCTTTTTTTTTTTTTTTTTTTTTTTTTTTTTTTTTTTTTTTTGTACAATTTAAATGCTACAAAAAAGTCTAAAAGCCAACAGTACTCAGGTTTGATCATGTATTGAATGATTATTGGCTGTCAGTTGATGAAGACACACGTGCCTCAGAAATTATGTCCATGCTTGACTGGACTGTTGAATGTAGCAGGATTTCTGTTTATGGAAGTCAGCACAGTTTTACAGGGATGGTTGCGTTTGCCAATTACATGCATGTTTGAGTTTTGGCTCATTTTCTGATTGTTCAAATCCTCTAAACACGGTTCTGGACTCACCACCGGTTTTACAATGATATCAATAATTGGCTTGCAAGTATGTTTGGGTTCAGTGAAATGGATTATTTTTGTTTTTCTGTTTTGCATTAGTTTTTATCTAAAAGAGAATTCTTAATTAGTAAATTAGTGTTTTCTGTGACCTCCAGATAAAACACAATTTAGTCATTATTGCCTTGTTTATTGCTTACTTTCAGTCCTTACCCTGATGCTTTTTTCTTCTCTTTTATATGTTGTTCCTTGTTCTTGTTCTTCTTCTCAGCTTATTTCTCCAAACGTTTGCCTTTGAGGCCAGCTTTAATCTCACCCTGCCATCTCTTTCTTTCGCTTCCATGCCCCTTCATTACTGTTGATTGTATTCCGACCAGGTTTACCCTTTTGATACTGGGACTGAAGTATGACTTTTGAGCATTTTGCACATGGTTCTCCATCTGGAAGCAGACATAAAGGCAAAGAAGTTTTAACATATCTCATCACCCTCCAACCTTCTTTCATCATCTTAATAGATTTCTTATTTTCCCATTTCTCCATGTCTTTATCTCACTCTTTCTCTCTTAGGTTTAGCATATGCAGCTAATACATTGGCTGTATTCAGCCTGAGAGGGGCTGCTTGCTTTGTGATATGTGAGTCTATTGTTTGGTAAAAAGTCTCTGCAGGCACACAACCTCAACAGGACTAACACTCAAATTCACAATCTACTGCAGCTATTATTTACATTTAAATCTTCTGCTTTACCACTTTGGTTTTGTTCTGCCTGTACCATTGGCTGCCCCTCTTCCTCCCAGGATCTCGTTGCAGGGTTTCTACCCCCCATAGCTCCCATTTTCACTGGTAATGATCCCCCTCCTGTTTGCCTCCAGATTCCCCTACCAGGCCCTAGAAACATGCATAATTAGTCACTCTGTATGTGCAAGGCCCCCCCTGTCCCTCGTCCCCTGAATATGGCATTACTGGCAGATTTTAGGTTTCTCAACAGGAGACTATTTTCATCATCCCAGTTTGTCCTGTCACAGTATAGGGATATTTCAGAGTGAAATGTGTGTCTGTGTGTTTGTATTTCTGCCTGTTGCAGCAGGAGCTCTGCGACATTCAACTTTGTTTTTTTTTTTTTTTTGTTTGTTTTTTTTTTTAATGCCATTTTTATGGAATTTTAAAATGTCAGAAATATGAAATATTGCGAAGGTTTGAAACCCTAACAAAACAGAAAATGTAAAAATTAAATATTCAAAAAAAAAGGCAAGGAGCTCTTAATTATAAAAGACAAAAAAACAGCTGGTATTTATCTACACTGAGTGAGCAATTATTAAGCAATTTCTGTTTTGGAGGCTTAATTTGACTAAATGTTAATACATCCAAAGCCTTAATGTTTGCCAAAGAAAATCTAAATATGATGATTATGGGTAATATAAACAACACCCCCCTTTCCCCCCACCCCAATTTTGTGGTTCTTATTGTGATATGGATTTTGTCAGATCCTTATAAACACAAATTCTTTTCCAAAAAGAAAACGTACCCATAAAATTAACTGTACTGAAAATTAACGAATTAACAGTTTTAGTATCTCCAGACCACTTTATATCCAACGTAGCTCTCTTTTCTTTTAATGGCTGCTAATGGTGTCCATATCCACCCCTTAAGAGCCAGTAACCTGCATGTTTTAGATATATTGGTCCAGCTGTATTGGTCCAGGGAAACATCTAAAGCAAAGCATGGAGGACACCAGCTCTTGAAGACTGGAGCCACCCTGATCCATATAGTCTGTCAATTTACAGATTGGTTAAGCATTAGTTCTTGTGCAGCAACGATCACAGTCCCCGAAATCCTGTTCAACGGGGTGCTTTGTCTTCTCTCTGTAGATCTTAATGTTAGGAATACAACCCTGAGTTCAATCCAGGGTCATGGAAAACTGTAATTACTGCCTTTTTTATGAGGAAGAGTATTTATTACCTCTCTTAGGTAAACGGTGATACTTATATTCTGAATATGTGCTTGATGCTCTTTTGGCTGAAGGTCAGGGATCTCAAATGGTAAAATACTTCAAACTAACAATTCCCTCTTCAGAGCAGCTTTTATTAATTTACATATTACAGCCAAACCAGAATACCTGCCAGGACTTCACTGAGTTCATGTTTTTAGTTCATAGATGGCAGAGTTGTTATTATGACTCTTGTTTATTATTTATTAATCTAATATTATAACATCATAAACATTTAATTAGTAGCTTGGAAATGGGGAAAAAAAAGATTATTCTAACAGGGTAACGGGCAATCTTATAGCCAAAAAAAATTGGATCTTGTTTATTTTATCTATAAGTGATATGAAGCAAAAGTCAATAGAAAATCAATTGCACTGTCTAGACTGACTTACTTTGTGTTATTTCACTGTGCATTGATAAATTATCATCAGGCTCTTGGGTGTCCTAAATTTTAGTGCTCTAAATAAAATAATTTATAATCTCTTTAAATTGCTCTCCTGTCTGGTTTCTGTGGCTTTCCTACACAGTTTCGATTCTCTCCCACTGATCTAATGAGCATAGTGTAATTACAATAACTTAAGCAGTGACTAAAACTGCTAAAGGAAGTCAGAGAGAATGTGGAACAAAGGCCAGAATTTTTGGAATAATGTACTGTGGACTGATGAGCTTCAAATTGAATTATTTGGACAGCAGGACAGAGGACATGTTTTTCATTAACCAAATACAGAAATACATTCAAGGAAAATAGCTGCTTAGCATGGAGGTGGAAGTGTCATGGTTTAGGGAATCTTTGCTGCAGCAGGACCTGGCCAGCTCACGACCGTAGGAGCCACCATGGGTTCTACATGATATCAGCGGGTGCTTTCTAATTCTGTTATTGAGATCAGCCACGTCTATATTGGAACATTTGTTGTACAGGACCTGAATATTTAAAGTTGTGTCCTAATATTTTAATGACTCTGTATGTATATGTAAGTATGTGTGTGTGTGTGTGTGTATATATATATATATATATATATATATATATATATATATATATATATATATATATATATATATATATATGTGACAAGTATATTCTTTCTTAGTTGTTAAGATGTCAAGATGACAGTTGAAGCACATTTCAGAAAAAAGCTTTATGTGGAGCTGCAGCACAACTGAACTTTCTCTGCCAAACTTTATTTCAAGCTGTCAAACTGCCTCTCAAAATAAGTCGCTTTAACAGTGAATAAATCATTTAAAAAGTCAACTTTCTTCCCTTTTTCCTGAAGTGTGGTTATGAAGTGTTGGATATGTCTCAGAATAAAGGCGTGGCTGGGCTTTAAGAGGACCTGCCACCTCTCCTCATTATCATTGAGATGACAGATAAATACTTATACAAAAACGAGACAGCAGCCATTTTTCCTCTTTCCTCATCTTTTAATCTGTCTGCCATTGTCTCTCCATCGTCTGTTTCTCCTTTTGTTTTTGTAACAATCAGATCAGACTGGCATGTGTTCCACCAGAGATTATGGTACTTGTATTGTACTAGATATGCTATAGCTGAAGATCTTTTAACATCACACATTTTATCAGGGTGCTTGCATCAGTTGCTGCTATTGTCTTTGTCATGTATTGAAGTACAGTGTGATTTTTGGTAATTTGAGTCAGGAAACTGTAAAACATGTAGGAACCCTGTCAATAGGTGAGCGGTATGGTTCAGTCTGTGCTGGTTCTATCATAGGGTCAACAGATTAGACAAATGAGAATAATGACCGCTGAAGCACACACACCAAAGGGCTAGTTAGGACCCCCAATTAATCAAACATGCATTGTTTTGCATTGTAGTTTAAGGTATTTATAGGAAAAAGGGAAAATATGAACTTAACCCGGAAAGGCTCTGGGCAAGAGCTGAACCTGGGACCTTTGTGCTGCAAGGCAACTGAGCTAACAACTTCACCACCATGCAGCTCTCCACCCACCTCTAAATTCTGAATATAGTGAATGTTAAAACATATTGTATTGTTTTAAATACCTGAAATGGTGACAGTAAAGTCTTAAATAATACATTTTTAAAAAAATGAAACCATTGCCCTTTCTATATGATCCATTCCACAACTTTGGAGACTTGAGATGTTCTTAAGAAATCAAACATGTGAAAGTGTAAAGGGATACCAATTCTATGCAGATAAAAAAATACTACTTCATTCTGTTGTCTTGTTATTATATTCTTATTATATACTATTTAATTGAGTTACTGGTAATGCTTGGACACTCAACTAACACTTTGATCACAATTCTCACGCACTGTTTTGTGTGTCTGAAGCTGAAAAGTTCAGCAACCACAGCTCTAATCTGTGAATTTAAATTCTTTGATGCATATAGGAATACATTATAGTGATTATGTCATGCAGTCTGGAAACAGTCTGTGTTTGGATGCTTGGGAGCAAACTTTGAAAAAACTTTACATGATGTTCGTTCAGCAAAACGTAAATATATTTTCTGCCCAATTTTATTTTAATCCTCTTTGGTTTTTACTTTAATTTTGTTGGTTTCCAATAATCTGTTTTATGCATTTTCATCTTAATAGTTGGGTTAAAAAAAAGGGTTAAAAGCGCTTTTGGACATTTTCCACAATTTTTATTTTTAGACATTTTTTGTCATAGATAAGGTTAGAAATTGTTCAAAAGTTACAAACCTGATCTAGACAAAACTAAACTAGAAAATATGGGAAATATTCAAATGCATCCAGTTTTATGCTTTTTGTTTGGCGTAATCCATTGTTTTGGTTTTGATATATTTTGTGGCTCATTTCTGATATCTGATTTTAATAGATCTTATATTATCTTCCAGATCTATGAATTACAATGAGGTATTTTTTTTTTTTTTTTACCTCAGGATAAAATGTTAACGTAACAATCTTCACAATGTAATGTTTATTGTATAATAAAACCATTATTTCCACAACCTGAGCCAGGAGGTCTGAAATTCTCCTGTTCCTGGAGTAACAATTTACACACTGCAGAGCATTGTTGTCAGCAGGACCTGTTGGCACTGTAAAATAAATTTAATTCAGTTTTATCTATATAGTGCCAGTTCACAACAAATATAATTTTAACACACTTTTACAAATTAATGATTGAATTTATTTACAGAAATATACATTTTACATTCAATCTGATCATGAACTCAAATTCAGTTACATTCGTTGTTAGCGTGCACTGATTGGCAAAAAGATCTAGTTGTAGAGATCCCCACTGGGTGTTTACCGATCAGTGGTGGTCAAATTTTAAAAGTTATTTGCCAATCTCTCTGTGCATCTCTAGTTATCTCAAATTTCTCCTATCACTGCTTCATCTTTATCCTTTAAAGGGCATTTCTAAATACAGTAATTTATTTTAAGTTCCTGCCTCAATTCTTTAATACCGCAGAACATTTTTTTTTTTGTTATGAAATTTTAAAGTGCTGATTAAAACTTTCTGCTCCTCAACTTAAACTAATGGGCACTGCAGACAAGATGTTTGGGGTCCTGCCTCATCTAAAACTTTGTCCTTCTCACAGGGATGATGAACACGCTCTGATCGTTCAGTACTGCCAGACGCTGGGCGGGGAGGGCTCCCCGTCCAGCCAGCCACAGAGTCCTGCCCAGATACTGCAGGCTGTTGAGAGGGAGGAAAGAGGCGAGTTGGAGCGGATCATTGCCCGTCTGGAGGAGGAACAGAGGTGACTATTAAACGCATCAAATACAGGAATCCTACTTAAGTGTGATTAATCTAATTTAAATTGGTTATCATGCCTGATTCTCCAGATTAATAAGAAAAGATTTTTTTTTTAAACTGTGCAAAAGTCAGTTTTATGGATGTTGATATTTTGAAACATAAAAATAAAAGTAAAGGGGATTCATTTAGTCACACTGAGTTATTGTAATCTGTTCACTGTGTAGAGTAAAGGAGACTCCAGATATACACTTCCTGTTACTCTTTTGGTTCTTACACACAGTTTGATTTGTAAATGAAAAGGACTTGGTAAGAAGAATGACTGCAAAGTCTATTGTTGTGGAAATGCTTTTTGCAGAGCCAGGAGCTCGACTGGAGTGATTTAACACTGATTGCACACATACACCGGCTCTGTGGGAGAGCTGTGGGAGCTTTACTGCCAGGCTCATAAATGCCAACTTAAGTAAAGCACTGCAGCTTATGGTTCTGCACTGAGAAGGAAAGGAAGGAAGGAGGGAGGCAAGAGCTTTGGTGTGGAGGGTCCTTTGCATTTGTTTACCCACATCAGTAGGAATTAACTGAGGTAGCAGAAAGCAGAGGTAAACATTCACAAGGGATTTTTGTGCTGCACCCCACTGTGAAGGTTCAGGCCAAGACTGCGGAATGTTTTATGAATTTTTTAATTTAATTTGTAATATTTATTAGGTCATAAAAACTAACTGGAATGACAGATGGTAATCTTGATAGTGGCGATGAGGGATATTCACAGTCTTCCAGGTGTTCATAATGTCTTTATTCTAGTATTTTGCTTCCCCTCCAAATATCTCAGAACACTGCAGAAGGAGTACGAACAGCTAAAAGAACAGCATGGCCAACGAAGCGCCCCTGCTGGAACGCCCTGGGAGTCAGAGGGCCAGTCCACTCATCCTGACGAGGCTGATCTTCTGGCTGAAGCCAAGCTGCTGCGACAACATAAAGGGCGGCTGGAGGCGCGCATGCACATCTTGGAGGAACACAACAAGCAGCTGGAGTCGCAGCTCCACCGCCTGCGACAGCTACTTCACCAGGTTACAGAAGTCTTTCAACTCTCTTCAAAGTTTTATCACCAAAATCTAAAAGTCACATATCAGGAGAATAGTTGTGTATAACATTTGTAAACTTCTGCTTTCTAACTGCTGCTCAAGATGCTTGAATTAGGGTATCTGTTTATTCACAAACATATGGTATATTTAGCTTTACAAGCGTATTTTTTGATATTCCTCCCAAAAATGTTGCATTATTTTGAGAACAATATATGTGATCCATGTCATTCATTTTTCACTACATATCAGACACTTAAATAGTGGCCAAAGTTTGGGCAGGGCCCGATTCAATTGCAGTAAGGAAGGCTTTGTGGCTCCTGAGGAGTTCACCATAGATTTTTGTTGCCACCATAGCAGAGCTTGCTCAACTTTGGCAACAGGTGGGTGTGAGTACATCTGTATGCACAGTGAGGTGATGACATTTGGACAACAGCCGTACGTCAAGAAGGACAACAATAAAGAAAACCATCAACAGATTGAAATTCTGCTGCAAGTACGAGAATGGACTGCAGAAGTGGTACAAATGTATCACTTCTAATCAGTTAAATGTCTGGATAATTATCCGCACAAGAAAAAGTGAGAGCTACAGTGAGTCATGTCAGCTGTGAAGTATCCTGACACAATTCAAATGTGAAGTTTTTACAATATCCACAATTTTGTCCAAAACAACCAAACCACTAAAATGAAATATCCTCCAAAAGAATCTTTTTTCCCAACTGTGAAATTTTGGTAATAATCAGAGCTTTTTCCAGCATAAAGGAGCCCCACATAGGCAAAATGATACTGAAGTGTCTCAAATACCATTGAAACTTAAAAACTTTTAAGACTCAAGCTCAGAAAGTGATCCTTAGTAGACTGGATAGAGATAGATAGATAGATAGATAGATAGATAGGTCATTAAGTAGAAAGGTTAATAATAATAAAAATAAAAAAAAAAACAAACAAAAACAACAAAAAAACAGTCTCTTTGCATAATTTGGTTTTATTTATAAAGAAATTCCTACAACAAGCTTTTGTTGTTCAGTGTGCACAAAAAATAGATGTAAAAACAAAAACATTTAATGCCAAAAAACACATTGCATCTTTCAGATTTTTGCTGTGTCTAACTTCATATTATTCCAGCAATCAGCATGGCACACTATGATGTGAAAATGGAAACGTCATGACGAAGAGCTTTTTTTTTTTTTTTTTTTTTTTTTTTTATTATATGCTAAGTGTTCGTTTTAAAAATGAACAGCTCATCTAAAGGTCCAGTTGTGAGGGAGAATAGGCTACTCACTGTCTAGACTCATCTTAAGTAAAATTGTTCAGACTCTGTACTTTTATGGTTTAAATACACTGTTTACAAGTTACACTCATGCTCCTATTTTAAAAAATGAACATGGAATACTCCAAATTATCCCAAATAGGACTTGTGCAGTCTAAAGCCCTTTTTGTTCTTTGTTGTGTACTTTTCTCAGAAACCCATTTGACACTGCAAGTGGAAGGAAACCATTAGTATCAACATAGCTATAGAGTTGGCATTTTGCAGACGAAAAAAATAACAGATTTGATGAGGTGCCAAAATACAGAAAATAAGTGTTTAAAGAAAAAAAAAACTTTGGATAGTTGTCCAGCACAATAGACTCAGTTTGTATCAGATCAGTTTGCACTGAATAGCTAGTTGTGCTTTTGGTTCTACTCTTAAAATTTAAATACACTTTATAGTTCCAGAGAAATTACAGTTTTTAGCCCTATGAAGTCTCTTTTGACTCCGTTCCCTCAAAACTGTTATTCAAAGATTATTTCCCCCTGTTAACTGTAATTTCTATTAATTCATTAGGCTTGTTGTTGAGGAGCAGCAGGGCAGTAATCACAGTTCAGGATCACACAAACACCAGCTTATGGTAGCTACTCAGATTAGCTCATTACTTTATTAGAGGAAGTAAAAAAAAAAAATCTAATTAAATAAATCAAACACTGGCAAAGGTTGCATCCATTCATTTTAAGTCTTTCTTTTATCCATTCACATATAACAGTAGACCTAAGCTAAACTCATAGTTAATTCTGACACATCCTTGCAACATCTTTCTATTCTTCCCTTGTTTGTATAATAAAAAGTAATAATAAATTAGATTTAAATATCACTGCCATCCCACCTCCACCATTCATTCTCCACCCTTCCATCAATAACCTACAGATATGTTTTGAGTCTACTGACCTAATTGCTCACTGAGGTTAGATTGTTTGTGCAAAATGAGAAATGGGCAGTGCTACAGCCAAACAAAAATCAGTCCCATCTAACCAGACTGAGAAAATAAGTGGACTGACACAGACATCCTGAAAGGTGCAAAGCAGGAAAACATGGTATGGCAAATCATATTTCAAGGCACTTCCAACTGATATTCTTTTATATGGATTCCTATCAATTTAAAATTAAATTAGTCCACCTCATTCCAATATAATCCAACCACTCCATCATATTCAGATCCAACTATGTGTGGTTCAGTTCAGTCCTAATTATGATATGATGCAGTCAAATTCAGTTTTCAGGATCCTATGTCGTTGAAATTGATTAAAAGGTTTACTAGAGCAGCCCAGCCAATTGCACTGAGTCTTTGACTAGTTATAAACTAGTATAGAAATTGTATTCCATAAAAACAATAAAAATGCAAAAGATTACTTAAATATGATTGAAATGTGGGAGAATCAATGAAAAACATGGGTAAAAAAAACAAGTTGTCTCACTCTAGTTGAGGCAAAACTGAATCAGAAGAAGTGAGTATTTTATAGTGTCATGAAATTTCTGAGCAGTTTCTTTTAATAGACAGATCATTACCAGTTTTAACCAGACTGCAAATTTGTTGGCCATCCACAATTTAAAAAAAACATGATTTTATCTTTTTTTTCTCCACTGACTCTGAAGCTTTCTCACAAAAGCCAAAGATTTATTTACATTAAAAACATCTTGACTGTCAGATTGTCATGGCAACCACATTTCTTATGCACACTGTCCCACCCCTCCTTAGATCTTTTACTCGTGCTTTGCTTGCATTGGCATCTTTTTATTCTTTCAGTGGAGTGTCACGACTGTTGTAAATAAACTGAGGTACAAGCACGAAAAAACAATAACCGTTCAAGTGAAGTAGATCAAACTGTACACAAAGTCTGGCATCTCTGCAAGAATTTTTCTCAAGGCTTGTTTGAATTTTTCATCATATTCTGAAGTAAAGTGATACTGACGCTGTCTCTTAAAGACAAACATCATGCAGCATGCACAAGTGTGAACACATTGCATCTCATAACCCTGTTTAAACTTGTATTGTTTGACATTTAAGTCTCTGGAGACCAAACAAGGTGTCAGTATGGCATTCTATGAGCTGCAGAGATGTAATGCCAGGCTCGGGGATAAATTTTGTAAAAGCCTGTCCACTTGATTGCTCGCATTAAATTTACACCCTTTAGGGCCAACCAAACCTCTGACCTCAGCTATTTTAAGACAAGCCTCAAGATAACGGTTGTGCTCTGTGGCTGCTTCCAATGCTTCAGGCTTCACTCGCTCTTAGGCGACAGCAACTAAAGAAAATGATGTTTATTAGAGATGAGGAGGGAGTAAAAATTTCTCTAGTTTGAGAGGCTATGATGTATATCTTCTATATCTTGCTAGATGGGAATTTTTACTCCCATCTAGCAAAAAGAACCTTTTTGATTTACTATTGTTGATATCTATCAGTGATAGCAATTAAGATAGCTAGTTGTGAAATTATCTGTTTAAGGTGATTTTGTGAGTCTTCCACTGTACATACCTTGTTTAAAAAACTAATTGAGTGTTGGTACAGTCTGTCTGATTGTCACAGGTCATCTTGTGTTTACTGTCTGAGTTACTTCATGCGCTTGGAGCAAAAATGTAACAGCATTAAGGGAGACTCATTAAACTTTTATAATGTTGCTTTCAATGTGGGCGCAATAACATTTGCTATATCTTTTGGCGGAGTTTCATAACTTTCATTTCAATCATTTATATTGGATTTTAGGGAATTTGTCTGTCGCCCCCAGAAAATAAAAAAATCCTTCGAGGTCCTTGAATGAGTCACACTAAAGCTTTTATTCTTGGTGTGAAACTTTTAGCGGGGAAAATCTCATTGTGCCCCCCTCATGCATACTCTTGCTTTTGCATTTGCCAAGCAGGGTATTTCTGTTTAAATATCTGAATCTTTTTTTTTTCCTGCTCTATCAGCCGGAGGTGGACTCGAGGGTAAATGGAGCATCTTCTCCTACTGTGCAAGATAGAGGACCACTTACAGAAAACTCAGGTGAGACAGTTTAACCTTGATGAGTTGCATTTAAAACACACACACACACACACACACACACACACACACACACACACACACACACACACACAAACACATCTGAGCATCTGCCCTTTAAATAAGAGAATCTACATGCTTTCACCCTGAAAATCCACTCATCACTCATAGCTCTGAAAGACTAGGAAGCTGATTGTTGTGGTAGGATAGTAAAGTGTATCCAGTAACTTTAAACCCACCTCTCTGTGCCTGTGTGTGTGTCTAGAAGAGCTGCTCCCCCCCCACAACAGCAGCTCTGACCTGGCAGATGTAATGGAGCAGATTAACAACTCCTTTCCTGCATGCAGTCGTAAGTTTCCCAGACCACCTCCACCTCCCCCCAAACATCAGCATGTTTGTGTTTCACCACAGCAATCACAGGTCATGATCTTCTTATGTTTGAAAGCTGACTTTGTTTTTTACTGTTTTCCCAAGTACAATGTGACTGACTCAAATCAGCCACTGTCTAAATGAAAGTCAGCATGTTCTTAGTTGCTTCATGATTAGCCAGGTGTTTTATATCTTTCAGTTACTGTTGTTTGACTAGTAAAATGTTTGAATAAGCTTTTTACTTCAAAATAGATGTTTTATGCTTTCATGTATGCTATCATACAAGCACCAGGTGAATTAGGCAAGTTTTTAAAGAATATTCACAAAATTCAGGAACACCATTAATTTCAATTCATTTAAATTTATTGCAAAAATGTTGGTTTTTTTTTGGATACCAAAAATCTCTTAAAATAAATTTATGGGTTTAACATAAAACAGCAGAGTCTTATGTGTGTAGATTAAATTGGTAAATTATTGCAAAGTTGTGATGCATATCAAGACATCACCACTGGTGAACCACACAAATGTTGTTTCTGGGAAAGTTTAATATTCAGAAATGATAAAACATGTCCCATAAATATTGGGAACTGCAAATCTTGTTTACGACATGATTGAATTTGCTGGATTTAATGGATTAGTTCATTCCCGCCTTTGAAATGCTGCTGACCATACACACTGAGATTATATCATTTTCCGATCCTCACTTCATGCTGTTGCAACTCTCAGTAAGTGTCTCATGTTCAAAGTTGAACATCAAACAGTGAGCAGGACTATTTCTTTTAAGAAAAGTTAAAGTTATGATGAGGGTACATGGCATTGCTCTATTATGAGTTGGTTACTTATAGACAAAACCAACAGCATTTGATTTTGAGGCATTTGCTCTTTTTTTTTTTTTTTTTCCAAATAGAGATAGTCTATCTAATGACCCCACATCTTATCTTCAGATTTGATCCATTACTGCTGTAACATTGGAGGAAAATCTAAATGAACACTAAACATATATAAGTAGCTTTCACTTTGTCTCAGTGTTAACCCAGCACAGGCCTTATTCACTCTGGTTCACCTAACTGTAACATCTTGTCACATATCATCAGTGAATAGGTAATCTGGAGTCTAGATATGTTCTCTTAATATTTCACATCTGTCTTTCACCATCAGTGAGATCTAAAATTAAACTTATGTGCACCTTTGCTTGGAGGAAGTTAATTGCACCTTTTAAATGTAACTATTTGAGAGGAGACAACTCCTCTGGTTTTAAGGTTATGACTTCCAAGTTTGAGTATGATTGCTGATGCAGAACTGAACTTTACCCTCTACGACTCTTTTTAGTGAAAGTTGGGAGGTTTAGTTTAATGAAATACCACAGATTTAGTTTAATGAAATACCACACTCAACTTTTTTGTTCACTGTTGGCCAGACCTGTGGTATTGCTGAAGTATTGGGCATATCCCCCTTTTTATCCACACTTCACTTCCCAATCTGGAAAAGATTCATTGCTCTGTCTGTGATCAGTGTGGCAAATTTGACCAGATTTAAGGATGTTTTCCCAACACTTTTACTGACTTTATCTTATGGAAACATCCATTTCTCCATATAGTCGTGGATGATGAACACAGTATCTTTACTATGCAACTCAGTAACCATGTAAATTAATAATTAGTAATATTTGCATTTCACAGAAGAGATTATCTGAAGCTGTATTTCAGAATACATAAATGGGTTTCAGGGTTTCCCCCAGAAAACTCGTTAAGCCCAGTGGTTGGGGTGGTATGGCAGTCCACCAGTGGTCCACCGTGTTTTTGTGTTAAAAAATGTTAAAAGTTGACAAGAAATTTTAAAAAATATATATGGCTAGGTAATGATGTTATTGGAAGACATTATTGATAATACTTAAACACCAGCTATAGAGTTTTAAAAAAACAGTAAAAAGTAAAGCCTAGTGGGACGCCAGGCTTATAATTCACTGGGGGAAACCCTGGGTTTGAACTAACACCAAGCACTTTTATTTTCTCATCTGCATAATATTGATTTTAAATTTGAAAAACACATCCTTGAAATTAAAGGAAGGTCTGCTATAAAGAGAGAGGAGAATCTGTGAAACTTTTCTCACACAATTTTCCTGATTTATCAGGATTGTCTGTCTGTTCCTCTCCACTGTGATGATCCTTCACTGTTTGTCCTTATTCATTCATTGTGTCCTGGACTCAATATCACTTGTATATATGCATGTTGTGAAATTTGATGTTTAAGCGATGGCAACTAAGCAGTCTGTGTTTTGCTCCTCTGAAATGTGATTCATTTAAGTGAGAAGACCTTCTAAAATGAACCCTAATAACTTAGAATTTTAGGCTTTGATTTCTGTTAATTTTTATGATTATGACTTATTGTTAATGAAAATCCCAAATTCAGTGTCACAGAATGAACACTCTACACAACACCAATTTTTAAAAAAGGGATATAAGATTCTCCAAGTGTCACAATTCTTGTGTTAAGCTGCCCCTGAACCAGGGGTTACGTCTGGACTGTTCCTAGGTGGTCCAAAGTTCTCTTTTAAGAAAAAAGGAAATTTTGCATTTTATTTGGAAAGCAACCTCCCAGAGTCTGGACAAAGAGCGGAGAGGCACAGAATCCAAGTTTGAGGTTCTGTGTGACATTTCCACAGTCACTGATGATTAGAGGGGACCATGTCATCTACTGGTATTGGTCAACTGAGTATTATCAAATCATGACATTTTAGAGAAACTCATGCTTCCATCTGCTGATGAGCTTTATGGAAATGTTGATTTTATTTTCCAACCAGACTTTACACCTGTGCGCACTGCCTAATGTACCTGATTCAATGACCATGGTGTTGGTCATTCAACCAGGCCATTGAATGACCACTATTGGCTTGACTAGAAAACTAGCTGACCTAAACCTGACAGAGAATCTATGAACTACTGTCAGGAGGAAGATGAGAGATCCCAGAGTCAGCAATCCAGTCAAGCTGAAGGCTATTTAAACAACCTGGGCTTCTGTAATCTCTCAGCAAAGCCACAGGCTGATTGCCTCCATGCCATGCTGCACTGATGTAGTAATTTAAACAAAAGAAGTCCCGATTAACCACTAAGAGCATATACTGTACAGTACATGGACACACTTTTCAGAGGTCTTACATATTTACCTTGGAAAATGATTTGACATTTTAATATTCCAGTTTGAGAGGCATAATTCTCATCTATATTTCTTGATGTTCTATATTAACATATATAAACACTTCAAATATGCCATTTTGAATATAATGACCCTGAATCATGAGCTTTACTTTTTGAATGAAAACACTGAAAGAAAAACCTTTTTGATGATATTCTAATTTGTTGAGTTGATGATATAAAATTTCATATCCTTGGTTTTTAAAGTACATCCTTAAGGGGATCTTTTATCGTCACTTAAACATCCTATTTGATATGCTGTAATAAAGTGAAACCCTTGTTACCCAAATTGAAACAATATTCACTTTTGGGGATGTTAATCAAAGTGATATAAAATTGCTCAAATATTGAATCGAAACTTGCTGCCTTTAAATTACATTAAATTTTCAGAGTTGAAACCGAGATGAGGGCATTAGTTAAAAATCCATTCTAATCTTGCAGTTGCTCCAGCATTATTAGGCTTCAGTTCCTGCACAGCTCCGAGGCAGCGGGGAATGAGCGGCGCAGAGCTGGATGTGTGCATCAAAATGAGGAAGGCACCCGCAGGCTGATGATTTAGCGCTAGATGAATACAAACAGATGAATGGATAATTCAAAGTGTTAAACTGCTGTTTTGTTTTGTCTTCCACAGCCTCAAGCCTCTCCTCAAGACCACAGGTAAGACAATTTTCCACCATACAAACACCAGAACTGTAAATTAGTTTGCATTCTGTTAGCAACTAGAGCTTTCTTTTTGTCCTATTGTCTGGTTTGTGTGTTAGTAATTAATAAAGATGGGTGAAGGTGGAGCAAAGCACATTTTAGAGGTAATTATAGGTGCAGCCACAAAAGCATGTCTCTCCTCAAAGCCTTCACTCCTTACATATCAGAAGGTTTTTGAGAAATAGGTGACTAATGGATCTCTGGGGACTTCCATTAGTCGGCTCCCTCATACTCCCCTGGTTCAAGGCCAAGGTGCATTTTAAAACAGAAGTATTTTTGAAAGCTTTTGCCACTGACCTCTTCACACTTTGATTATTCACCCCTGTCTTGAGCTCTGCTGCATCCCAACGTTCTGACAGTTTCTTTTTAAGCTCCAATAAAGGCAATAATGAGTAGTTCAAATTTTTACATGGTGTTAATTTGGTAGTTTTAGAAAACAAGGACACCCTTTCTCTTTATCTGTCCCAATTTTTTCAGTGGCCGTTTCTGGTGGTGTGGTCATTTAGTCAGTAAAGTTTTATGTCAAGGCTTTGATTTCAGCATTTATATACAACCTGAAAAAGTGTGGAATTTAAATATTTTCCAGATCTGGATACGTATGGATAATTAAGTACTGCATTTATAGATTTATTATCTATTCCTTTGTCCGTCCATCCATCCATCCATTGGAGGTTCTACATTCATGGTCTGGCCACTCTAAAATTGGCCTCCATAAATGTATACTGAATTTTGATATATTGTTTACAATTTGAATAAATGGAGACTGAGAATTGTGGAAATTCAAGTATAGAAAATGTTAAAGAGGACCTTTTTGCACTTTTTTGTACTTCCATTTGAGTCTCTACTGCTTCTAGAAAAATTCAAATTCAGTTCAAATATACTTTATTGATCCCAAAGGGAAATTAAGTTTAAAAAGAAAAGCTTTAAAAATGTCCAAGTGGCAAAAAAACTTCCAGCCACTTTCTGGCAGTAAGTTAATGTTTTGATGTCTGGAAAATGAGCCATTTTCTTCCAACTATTAGGTCACAATCAGCGGGACTGCCCCTCACCTAGCAACCCAAGTGGAGTTGATCTGCTGGTTTTACTGCTGTTAAAAGGTGGCATTAAAAATATGTAGGACTCAGAGATAGTCAGCGCTCATAGGATAGTCATGTGGCATTAAAAATATTTTACACAAGTTCCAATTCATGCAGCAAGGAAAGCAGAAGGAAAACCCAACACCATGTTTTGTTCTCTGTAAGGGCCTCCACTGTGCATCACTTTACAGTTTTATAACAAAAAGGATGCCCGCACAGACAGTTGAACATTAAAAGGTTAATTAAACATTCTTCGTTATTCGTTATTCATATCCACTGTTATAAGCTTATCACATATGCATTACTAATTCAACCAAATAGCACATCTAATTTATTCTGTCATTTGGATTGCACCAATAACTCATTCAGTTTTCAGAATTTTTCATTTTTTGCTTGACCTGCTTATCAGGCTCAGATAATTCAGATTTCTTTTTTTCTGGAGCTCGACAGAATTCACCATGCACTCAGCAACAGAGAGCTACATACATTTGCATTAAAGTGAGAGCACATTTCATTATGACTCACAAAACCTCCAGCAGTCCCAATTTACAATGTCTTTAGAGATAAAAAATAAGCCTTCACAAACCAGCACCATCTGTGGTTTTCCACTGGTGTTAGAAACAACAGAAGTAAAGCCATTTGATAAATATCCTATTATTTCTGGAACATGATTATTATATCCAGATAGCAGATGCAGTCAGGTTCTATAGTGCCTGGCGCACAATATAGCAACTCCTTTACTACAACTTAGCTAGATATTGCAAATATATAGTCATCACAATATGTGTATATGTAGCACTAAAATCACAAAGGACTGTTTTAAATGCAATATGATGCAATGTAAATGCAATATAAATGCTGTCTCTTGTATTCAAAGTGTGTTAACCAAGGCTGTTACATAGTCTCCCTACTGTGCATAACCAAACCTGACACATATGATAGTAGCCAAGATACTAAAGGTTATATAGAGAGTTGAAAGCATTGTAATGACAGATTAAAAAAAGAAGCGAGGAACATGCAGATTAATTGAAACAATGAATACATGAAACACATTATTTTCTAATTTGGTGCAACATTTCATTTGATCTGTGTTGGACAGCTAAAACTAAAGCAGTATGTGTGGGTATTTTTCATATACTGGTTGGAAATCTGTGACATTTGTACTCCCTACATGCCAGATACTGTCGCTACAGGATACAACCACATGGGCTTATCCATCCACCAATACCACCCCTATCAAACTGCATTAGGGCCAGGTTAGTGGTGTCATGGTGACTCACAGTTGGTTGCCCCAGCAATTGCCTGATAACACTAATCCACATGAGCCAAATTATATCAGAATTCCTACTGGGGTTTAGTGTTTTATGAGTGTACAATTAAAATCTGTTCGTCACAGTTCAGTTTCATTCGTCAGACTTACTATTATAACACTCATGATAAATGATTCATTTTTTCATTTTCACACATTTGTTAAACCTTATTCTTAGAGTCCTTGAACAGTTTCTTATGCAGTCTGTTGGTTTGTACACAAGCCTGTCATTTATAGGTTAAAGTCCAGTTTCTAAGATGGTGGTTATGGCTTTATACACGCCCACCGCCTCAACCTTGCTGCGTTCCTAATGGACAGTAACTGGGTTTAGCCACTCAAGTCCATTTTCCAGCATTCAAACTTTGATTACTATCTTCAAACTTATGATTTTTTTTCCCCACTCTATAATGTCCTGATAAGGAGAAATAAAGCGCTGCTCTCAGACTAACAACAAACACCTTTTAGCAGGTCCACTTGTCTTCAGATACACTCATAGTTTTGCAAAGTTCAAAGCAGAGTGTTGTAATAAGATCCGCTTCTCTGTTGGCTTTAAAATGTATATTTTAACATGATTGATTTAATTGCTTCTGTTTGTATTTTCCAGGCCATGTGAAGACCAGTATCATAGGATGGAGTGTGTGTGCACACATAAACCATTCCCAAACAAATACAATTCCCTACCCTAAAATCCCAAAGACGCACAGGAGCAGACAGCTGAACGAGTTTTACCATCTTGTCTTGTACTATGCAACTGTAGATTGTACCTGAACTTGATTGAACTTGTGTCAGTTTATGTTTTTCTTTAGATTTCCAGATGTACTGTACAGTAAAATATGGTTTCTTACAAAAGATTGGTTTGGGATTTGTGATCAGATTTTGCCTTCACTGGGAATCAAACTGTTACTTTTTGTGTCATTCCACTGCTGTGTAACATTTAGCTCCTTTGTATTTGTCCATGAAAGTAGCATTTAACAGGGTGGGAACGACAAAAGAAGACACTTGGTGGCTGACAGGATAATTTAAAAATTGTAGTCACTTTTGAAATCTGTCCCGTAGCATGTTCGATGTCAAGTTCCCCTTTAAAAGTGTTGAAATGCCGGCAGACTTGTCTCAACTTTACCCTTTCTGTGCCTATAAGAGTTTGTCATTCCAAGTGTGGAGCTGCTCTTGAATTATTCTGGGATTGTGCATAAAGATGGAAAAAAAATATATAGATTTTAATCTTGGTTTGTAAGAGGCCCATCATCGTTATGTAGAATAGACTTTGTTTTGGAGATATATGTTAATAAATCAGAGTAAAGCCATGACTGCCTTGCTACCTCAGACTCGTAGACACAGTTTTTAATTTTTGTGGTTGTTGAAAGCAGTTGTGATCATTTTCAAACATGAACAACCTGATTTAGCATTCTAAGCTTTAGCTTACTGTATTGGTGTACACTGCAATGAGGAGTAACCAAGTTTAAAAAGAAATTCACTGTGGGTGTGTGGCCTACAGAGGCTAGTCCCCATGATGACCATCCTTTCATCTGTTGGGTTTTCCTCACTGCATCATGTTGTTGTGATCTATGCTGTTCTGTAAAACTTGTGAGACTGACCAACACTACTATAACCACCTCCAGCTGTCAACTGATGTTAGTGATGATTTTAACAATTATAATCATGATGAATCTTATGGCAGAGCTGTGTCGCTTCTCCTGAGGTATGTAAAATAGATTGACCACACTACATGTAATATGGCTACATTGTTTTATTCTAAATAAAATTTTTATAATAAATATCCATCTTCTCAGCTGTTTTTCTTTCTTTCTTGCCTTTTCTGTTAGCTGTATGATCATTGATTAATATTGTAAATATGAAACAAAATAAGCCATGCTGATAAATTTGGTTTAGGGAATATCCATCTCATTACTGGCATCTTCGCAGATGTCATCCAGCCAGAATCATTAGTATTTATCAAGGGAATTGATCATGTCAGGAGAGGGGTCTATCATTATTACATGTTTTCAGAGAGCCTGCCTAGCTGTACCTGAGAAAATGAATCATTCAGAATGAGTGATGAAAGGTAATTAGCCTTTTCACCTTGTACCATTTGAGTCGATCTGACTGTGTTTTAGGTGAGGTTATTTCAGCTGTCCTTCCCCACATGCCTCAGTATTTGTCAGCAAGTTGCTAGCTCCAAGCTGATCCTCATGGCAGCAAGCTTCAGCGGTGCTGAATTGTACATCGGGTTTCCTACACAGTTAGGAAGCGTGTGGGAAATGATGTATTTTCCAGTGAAGAATGAGTATGAAAGTTTGGAAAAATGCTTGTTTTCCCAGGCTATTCCTTGTCCCCATGTCCAAATGATCCTTCCATCCATCTGAAAAGGTTTGGATTGTATCTGGCTGAGAGAGCATTTGTGTTTTTAAAGGATTTTAGATCCTCCTCTGCTGCATTGTGACGTGGGGAGCTGCAGGGCTTGATGTTTTGGGCTCTATTATTTTCTTTTATCTACTGCATCTCGGTTTTGTTCTTAGAAAGCACAAAATTGCTTTCCATAAATATGTGGATGATACTCTGTTTTTTCATATAACCAATCAGTCAATTGTCTTGAACTAAAATACAGGATGGCTTAAAACTTTCTGTTATTAAATATAAGAGGGGATTGATTTTTGGCCCTGGTGTTACTAGAATGAGATGTTAGATTGTTTTCATTTTAGTTCCTACTCATGAGATGTATTCTTACTCATGCATTTACTTGTTTTATTTTATTTCTAATGCTCTGAGTATTTTTATTTTTTCTTTTTATTTGTTCAGCACTTAGGTCAGCACTGGCTGTTTTTAAAGTGCTTATAAATATAGTATCTGCAGCTTGGGTTTACTAGATTTAATGGCTATGGTTTTTACTGGTTCAATATTTAAAGCCTGACTATTGTAGAAATATTTGCCACAAACTCACAATGACCTATTGCAGGTGTATTTAAAAAGGTTACTGGTAAAACACTTAAAACTCTGAGAATTCAGGCCTGAAAAGAGTAGTTTGAAGAATGTATTTGTACCGAGCATGTTCTGAAATGAAAGTTTGCTTCTCAGAATCTCTGAAGTTCAGACCATGTTCTTGTGTTCTTAAAACTGTTATATAAAGCATGGTAAGACAGTCTGACCAACCATTAGCTGAAGTTTTGCAGAGCTGCTATTTTTTTTTTTTTTTTTTTTACACTTTTACACAAACTAATCAAGAGAGCTTTCTGCCACAGGTTAGATGGTGACTACAGTTAACCTGCACTGTAGTCACAGAGCTCAACATAGAAATAACCTCTCTAAGCCCCAATACAGACTTGTACTACTCCACCTTTTCTAATTATTGCATGATTTTTAAATTTTTTTTGCCTTCAGCCTGCTTTAAGTGTGGTGCTTCCTGCATATTGCTGCAAATTAAAATCTGACCTTGCCTGCTATTTTACACTGTAAAATCAGGCTCTGTAAGCAACCTGTTAGTCCAAATTATTCCACCATGGGAAACTTTCTGCTTGCTAAAAGGCTGCAATTATTATACTGTGTGAAATTTAGATAGGTTTTGACCTTGTCTAGCTTCTTGTTCTTTGGTGTAGTGTTCCATCTTTCAGGTTATGCAACCACATCTAATCTGTTCTTCAGAAAATGAAGTAACTACTGCTCTATCAGTGAATTTCCTCTGCATCTTTTTCCATCTTCATTTGGGTGAAAAAGTCATAAAAGTGTTTCATATTCCTTTAGTGTACTGGTTTCTGCAGTGGTCCAATAATTCAATAACGTGTTTTAATAATGCAAAAGTAGCCATGTGGTAATGCACCCTAATTGGATCTGGGGGAACTGTACGTACCCTGACTCCGTACGCACAAAGTGCTCATATCCTCAGGTCTCCCTGAGGTGCTTTAATTACCCTTTCTTTTCCAGCTATGTGGTACGCAGCAAAAATATCTAATTGTATTCAGAGCAAAAAAAAAAATTTGCAAGTTGCAAAGTAGTGTACGCAAGGGAGGGAAGGTATTTATCCCCCTGTCAAATTATATATTAATTAGAACTGTACTCATATTAATATTAATATGGTGATAATATGAAGCCAGAATTAGTTGATTCACTGTTACAGCTTGTTAGGCTCACATAGCACGTAGGACAAGATTGCATGAGAATGTGAACATAATACTATAATCCAGCTCATCTTTAATTTGCTGCACTCTGTGGCTTGACACACTCAAATTCCAGTGAGTGAGTGTTTTACAGCTTTACTCTGGTTGATACAGCCCAGACCTAATAACAAATAGTAAGAAAAGTTGACTATGGCAAGGGAACAACTAATCTTTCCTCACAGGTAACCCTGCTGTCTGTCATATATTCAAGGATCCTGGAATCATCACCATTTGCATAGATCCATTTATTCTCAAAACCTGTGTGATTCTTTTCAGGGTCGCCAGAGAGGCAGGAGCCTTTTCCATCAATCATAGGCAGGAGGCGGGTCAAATCTAGAGCAGGTTAACAGTCCTTCACAGGCCCTCACAAGGAAACAATGCATACAACCACTCATGCACAGCCACATAGTCATTTTAGCACATCATTCTTCATTTATTCAGTGCTGGGAGTAAATGCAGTGTTTGCAAACTTACCAGTTATTTATATGTTTGCTAAAGCTTTTTATAATTCCTAGGTAATAAATTTACCTGCAGCATTTTTCAATCTCACTTTTTTTGGTCAAAATGTAAGAAATTTGAATTCATTATCTGTGAACTTCTGTTTTACTGGGATATAAATTTAATTTTATAAAGCTGATTTCTCCTTGTCACTTCAAAATGGGAAGGAAAAGAGAACAAAGCAATGCATGTGTGTTAATCTTTATAAGGCAAAAACATGGCTGCAGGAAATAAACTGCTCATCTAAAGTTGCCCGTACCTGCTGCAGATGATCTTGCAGGAGTGGATCTTGCAAATGACGAGATGGTCAAATACTGTCTATGCTCGTTAAAAAACACAAAAATGTAGTCCAAAATCAGAAACTAATTTCATTGTCTTCAGTCATGGGTGGTGTACAGCAATATTTTACAAAACATTTCTTCAGGCCACAGCTGGTGGATTTATTTTTTGGGGGGTAGGAAATAATTATGTTTTCCCAAGTCATGCTGCTCTGGACCTGCAGACATATCACCCATACCACCATTTATGGTAACAGAGGTGAAATAATAATAATTAAAAAAAAATAACATAATCTCCATGGCTGTTCATGTCTCTATAACAACCTTTTATGGTTATTGTGCACATCTTTACCAAGCCCAATTACTTCTGGACTGGACTTTAAGTGTGCTTTGAGATTTTGATCTGACCCTTAAAGATGCTCAAAAAGTTTTAAAAGTCTCTTCTAAGAGACTTGGTCTGTACATCCTCTTTACTGACGAAAAAACAGACTATGATTACTCCTCCAGGGTTTGGCTGGGTGCCCTCAGCCGTCCACCAATCAACAAAGCCATTTCTCTGGAATGAACAATGCTGTTGATGGTGGAGGAAGCTTATATTTTTTTCCCTCTCGACTCTGTATCCCTGTTTCTCATTCATACAGCAGCACTCGCTGGCATGCAGATCCGCTCGACAGCTGTCCTCTTTGATCAGATGCTTGGCAGGCAGCGGCAGACCTGGTGCTGACGGTGTGGATGTCTGTGTGCCCCTGGCACAAGGCAGGGATCCGTAACAGATGTTAAGGCGGGATAGTGCTCTGCAGGACCTGTGGGAGATATGTGATATGGGCCTGACCCCAGGGAGAAAACCAGGCAGCATATATGGCCACAGAAACAGATAATTAATATTAATCTTATGTCTGCAGTTAAATATCTGTTATGCTGACACTGAGGTTCTTTATGTAAATGCTCCAGCTTTTGCAAACTTGAGTTCAACTCATCTTCTAATGAATCTTCCAGCTTTAACAGTTCCTTTGCTGTGCTTATCTGCTGAAGTTTATCATCCCCTGTGTACTTCAGAGCCCCAGAATATGCTGAGTGCACATGGGCTGCTAGCTCTGGCTGCACATTAGATCTCCCTTTGACAATTAACGTTAAGTAGCTAACTGGATGCACACTGGATGCATTTTGGAATATTTGGGTTTATGTCCTGAATCATCATTTTCCCTTTGTGGGCTTAAAGAAGAAAAGGAAAGAAAATAGATCAATATTTTAAACCTATGGAGGAACAGGGCTATGAAAAAGTATCTGCAACCTAGCAGACTTCTTTTGTTTTTGTTTTATTGTCATACTACATTGTCAGATCAGTCAAATTTTAATATCAGATAAAGATAACCTGGGTAAATACAAAAAGTAGTTTTCAAGTGATTTACTTTATCTAGGGCAGAAAGCTATTCAAGCCAACTGATCACGAATTAACTGAGATGAACTTATCCACAGGGTGCACGATGGAACAGTTGGTAGCACACGAATCCCGGCCTGGGTTCTTTCTGCATAAATTTTGCATGTTCTCCCCCAATCCATTTGCGGGTTCTCTCAGGGTATTCCAGATTCTTCCCACAGTCCATGACTGTTGGGTTGGTTGCTCTCTCTAAATAACTCTTGGGTGTAAGTGTGTGAATAGTTGTTTGTCCTGTGTGTCTCTGTGTTGCTAATACAAAGACGCCCAACCTACGTTTGAAACCAGGCCGGGCTCCGCAGTGCAAATAGGCCTTTTGTGACCTTAAGCTCAATTGGACCTGGTTCTGCAGCAGGGCACAGTGACGTGAAAGATTCATTGCCTGTTATTGCAGACACATAATGGTAGTTATTAAGGGCAATACATTTTTTACATAAGTCAAGGTTGGTCTTGGATATCGTTTTCCTCTTAATAAATTTAATCATAATTGGAAAACTGTATATATATTATTTATTGAAGTTATCTTGGGTTTTTTGTGTAATGATCTTGAACTTTTAAGCATGATTAGAAAGCAAAAACAGAAGAAATCTAAGAGGGGCAAACACATTTTCAAAACACTGTGTGCTTTGCTGTATCTTTGATGCTGTAATTTTTTCTGTCCTTTCACCTTTTTAAAATTAGTTTTTGCTCATTTTTCTTTTGAATTATTCGATCTGTATGTCACCTCAGTTTATATATACACTGATAACCACAATTCCAGGTTGTGTACACACAAGTTTTTATGATTTTGCTATTTCATGTTTTTCTCCCCAGAAATTAAATTTGTGCTGGAATCTTTCTATGACTACCTAATGTCCCAGCTCCTTTATGTAGCGACTCATTCATGAAGTACTGTCAAAGCCAGTGACTAATGAGGCAAGACAGATCAAAACTGGCTGGCCCAAAATGGGAGGCGTAGATGGGATTAGTCAGTGTATCGGCATCTTTTTTTTTGTTTTCTACAGCATGAACCATTAGCTTCCTGCTGGTCTTTGACTTGTTTTTGCTTATGGCTATAAGAGCTTTGCTGCAACCACACCAGTAGAAAGCCAATTACACCAGCTGTAAACAAAGAAAACTGGAGGCAGAAGGGATGTTTATTTCTGGCTGTGTAAGGTTTCTATCATATTTAGGGAAATTGTAAACAAAAAAGTTTTGTTTTCTAGACAGAAAAGCAGTGATGTTGCACATGCAATGTGTTTGAGTTGAAAAGTTATGACAAATTATCCCTGATGGGTTTTTTTTTTCAGTCCACTCTTATGTTAATCTCACCTCTGTGGCTGACAGGTAGGGTTTGATGTGTTTCCACTGTGACGCTCCGATTGTAAAAGAGAACCTAACTAAAATATTTAAGAGTTGCTGGTGGTGACTTTGGCATTCAGAGCCCATAGTCACAGCACCAACATGTTGATGAGAATATTATTAACCATGAACAAAGAAATTAGAACTGGTATTATTAACACAGCAAGTAGAAAGCTGCCAGGACTGGGGGCATACTGAGCAACTTAAATCAACAAACTTTTTTCATTAGCAGAGATGCTCGTGGGAATATTGTTAGCTAGAGTGCTCATGAAGAAGAGGACTCATGAAAAACAACAAAGTTGAAACTGATTCTCTATTTGTTGCTGTTTACATGCAAGTCAATGTTAGTGTAGCAGCACAGCTAGCTCTTACAAGGAGTTAGAAAAACAGTAGTTTATGCTTTCTTATATAAGTCTGGAGACATTTACGAATTAAAATATAAGTAAAATCATATTATTATGTTGTACCTGAGTACTTCTGCATTCATGTATCCAGCTATGGTTAAAGTGCTTTTTTGAAACACAAACCAAACACAAATATAAAAAAAAATTATGAGGAAGGGAAGATTCATTCTGTAGTCATCTGTATTTTCCCATTGTTTTCATATTTGAGTTTTTAACTATGAGAAATCTAATATTCATCCCACAGAGAGGTTTAGTGAGGATCATCACAAGCATGGAAGAGAATATTGAAGCCAGGCAACATAATACATTGACAGATAACACCTTGATTGGTAATTGGTTTAATTAAACCTCATGGAAAGTTATCTCAAGCAACGATGTGCGCTCTGAATTATAATATCACAACAAAACCAGCAAGAAAAGGTGCCTAATTACAACATAATATATGTCAAGATTCAGGTCTTTGGACAGTAGAAAAAAAGGTAAATAACTCTTACCGCTATTAGACTTTTGCTGATTAACTTCTACATCAGTAATAAACATGTACCATACATAAAACAGCAAAAACAGCCAAAGAAATCTGACTTTGTTACTCTTAGCCTGCAGTATCTGAATCTCTACTGAGAGCATGATTTTTTTTTTTTATTTAATTATTATTATTATTTATTTATTTTATTTTATTTTTTTTTTTTTTTACAAATTTATCCCTTAAATTATTTAAAAAACAGTTTTTGAGTCGGGTGGGGGCATATTTCTTCAGACAAATGATGATCAAAACTCAACCCGCAGAGAGACCTTTAAAGAGTGCGTCGGATTCTGCAGACAGGCTGATGCGAGAAGAGGGAGTTGCCATGTGTCAGATGAACCGATAAAAACTCTAGCAGCCCCCCCCCCCCCCCAAAAAAAAAAATGTTGTCAGGGAATAATTTTGTAAAATGGCTTGACATGCTCTGAAGAGAACAAGGGAATCTAGCAATTATCCTACAATACAGGAACACCAAATTGTCACGATGACAGCCGGTTGGAGCCACTTCTTATTCAGCCAGTCTAAATCTGAACACGTAATTAGTTTATAAGTGAATTCCAAGTCTTTTCTTATTCAGGATGTCTACAAATAGTATTTGTGCAAATGAGGCAGAGAGTTAAATTTAAAAAAAAAAAATATTTCACTCATCTCTCTGAATACAGTTACTACTCTTGGCCTTGTTTTTTTTGTTTTTTTGGTTTTTTTTTTTATGAAAAAAGGTTGTTATTTTAAATATGTTTTCTCCTATCTTGATTCTTAAGTGCTGAATGTCATGATTTTCTGAATGCCTTCCACCTGTTTACTTTCTTCAATTTGTTCCTTTATGTAAATTATCTTCTCAGTTTGACTATCACTGTTCCAAGGCAGATTCCAGCCCTCAAGGACCCATCTCATGTATGTTTTAGATGTGTTCCTGCCCGAACCCTGCTGCTTTAAATGGCTAAATTCACTCCTCATCGTATCATCGGATTCTGCAAGAGTTTATTGGCATGCATTCATTCATTTGATTCAGGTATGTTGAACTGAGGATTCATATAAAACCGAGAGGCCAATTTAAGACTTGGTATCCTGCATGTTTTAGATGTTTCCCTGGTTCAAAACACCTGAATTGAATGAAGGCTTCATTAGCTAGCTCCTGGAGAACCTGCTCAGGACCTAATTCAGCCATTACAATCACCTGTGTTAGACTGACATCAGACTCCAGAAAAACAAGCTCATTGAGGAAATAACTAATACTGTGTATCAGCTTTATGATTGGACTTCTGTGTTTTCAACTTGAGATAAACCAGCACATATTGCAACCTAGTCATTAAAAATCAATTTGTAAGATGGCTGATACTGTGTACACTGGCAGATAGCCAGTTGGCAGGAATAATTCATCATAACATTGACCTCTGAAAGGGCAGAGGCACTCTGGTGTTAACATTAGCCACTGCTAGCAAACAAGTGTCAAGTTGTTTCTCACAAACCTGTATCCTCTGAAATTATGTTGTTCTCTTACATTCAGATGTTAACTATTCTAAATTTTGCAATCTGGAACAAGTTGTTTTATATGTCTTGGATGTACTGTGGTGGATGTTTGTTGGAAATGTTAACAGTTTTAAACAGTACAAAGAACACATTTGCATAGTATGCTAACTACTGTTTGTGTTGATTTTTGGCAGCTCGAGAACAAGTGGATGGAATATTTTGCATCAGATTATTGGGAGCCTGATTGCAAAGTTATTTTCATAACATTATCTCAGGATAAATTCTAGTGCCTTGCAAAGGTTTTTACAGCCATTGAAACTTTTCACATTTTGCCATGCTGCAACCTGAGAATTTTATTGTCACTTTATGTGATAGACTAACACAAATAAACACATAATTATGAAGTGGAAGGAAAAGATGCAAGGTTTTTAAAAGGTTTAACAAATAAAAATCTGAAAAGTTTGATATGTATTCAGCCCCTTTACTCTGATCCCCCTCAACAAAATCTAGTGCAATCAATCAAAAGATGTGTTCATCAACCTAAACTAACAGGCCTGGCAAGGTGAACATCTATTAGAGAAGCAGCCAAGAGGCAAATGGCTACTCTAGGGAAGCTGCAGAAATCCAGAGCTCAGGTGAGTGAAACTGTGTATAGGACCACTTAATGGCCTTTAAATTATCATTAAGTGCTCTTTGAAAGTTATTGTTCAAAGAGAGCCATATTACCATTAAAATATACTGATGTTGTGGTTATATTGTGACAAAGTACTTATAGTATCTATACTTTTACAAAGCATTACATTCATCTTATCGTCAATAGATAACAAACCTGTAGAGAAGATGCTAATCTGATTGTCATAAAATAATAGATTACTATATTTAGTTATTTTGAAATCACAATAAAAAAATGGCTTTGGATTCTCAAGATAACAGAACAGAAAAATTATAATCTTTAAAAAATTCTCATCAAAATGTGTAATTCCAAAGTTGGTTGTTCTTGGACACTATTCATAGAAGTAATTTTTAACCTTACAAGTTGCTTTTTGTTAATTATTTACAATAAACAGAACCTTTTTGACTTAAACTTCAAACATATAAAATAAAACAACCACAGTTTATGTGGCTTTTTATGAAACCAAGTCTGTTTTAAGGGAAAGTGTAGCATCTTTAATATACTTCACATAGAATTTTTGATGACTAAATTAGCACAGGTTGCTTAGGTGTGTAATCTCAAGCAAATACAGATTAGACGTGGTCCATGGCACATTTGGACTTCGAATTAAGACACATTTGTTTTCTAAAACAAAACTGCATCAATATTTCACTTTACCCTGGAACTAAAAATATTTTATATAGTTCCAAATAAAATCTTCTATCTTCACTTACATTTTTCATTATTAATAAATTTATGTATTGCCAGAGATAATGCCCCACTGTGTCTTTGCCCTCTTGTCTATATTTAAATTGAACTTAAATCCTTCCTGATCCTGCTTAAAACCCTTTCTGTGATTCCATTTATCCCATTTCCGTTGTTGTAGTTGGAATAAGAACTGGTGCATTATCAGGGTTTTGTGTGGAACACAGACTCCCACTGGAAAGGAGGTTATCCTTTAAAACAAGCAGGTTTGGGCTGACACAGCTCTGCACCTAGTTGTTCCCAAATCAGCGGGTGAACAACAGAAGCTTGGTTTCATCCAAAGAGCAGTTGCCAAACTTGGCTTCTTTGTGCACAGATTTCAGCTGGTGAGGTGAGGTAAAAAGTAAAAGTAGAACAGCTAAACATGGCAAAAACATTTTTACTGTCCAACAATCACTAACAATGCTCTGCGTGAATGTTCCTACAGGAGGACTGTTTGTCAGCCCCCCTGTAGGAGCATTGATGTGAGAGCTGGCAGATGTGGGAGTGAATATGGTCGAGGTGAAAGTTTATAAGTTTATAAGCTATGCTCCTGGAGATTTGCAAGTTCCAACTTTGGTTCTATCTTCATAAGTATTTGAAAACTGCTCTGAGGAACTTCCTGTTCACCTCTGTAGAGGTTTGTAGAGCTATTTAACATATGGACTCCTGGTTTAATGAAGGCTAATTCACAACTTTAGGGAGCGGAAAGTTAAAACTTTGGTATAACGACTTCCTCAGTTTTATTGTGATTTGGTGTTTATTCCATATTGAAGCACTTGATTTTGGCTTTTTTAATGATTATTTAAATAGTGTCATCTCCTCTGCCATCATCTGTTGGGGCAGCAGCATCAGAGTCAGGGACCTAAAAAGGCTCAACAACCTGATAAAGAAGATTGGTTCTGTTCTGGAGACGACTGTGGAACCTCTGGAGATGGTGATGCAAAGAAGGATTTTGCATAAAATCAAGAAAATTATGGACAACCCTGAATATCCTCTTCATGAGACTGTCATCGGAAAACAGAGTCTCTTCAGTCAAAGGCTTCTTCAGATTGGTTGTAAAACGGACCGCTACAGGAGATCTTTCCTGCCCACAGCCATCACCAGCCATAACTCCTTGACTAAATGAGTTACATCAACATTTAATTTCCCTTTGGGATAAATAAAGTATTTTTGAATTTGAATTGAGTGTTGTTGCTGACAATGCCTATCCCTTTATTACCACAGCATATCTCCTAAAAGCTTTTTCCAACAGTATAATATACGGTGTGACAAGGTTTAAATTATCTCAAACTGGTTTCTTGAACATGACAATGAGTTCGCTGAACTCCAGAGGTCTCTACCATAACTAGATATCTATCCAATAGAGCAACTTGAGATGTAATGGAAGATTCTCATCATAGTTGCAGAAGTACAAAATCTGCAAGAATTGCGCAAGGCTGTCATGTTTATATGGACCAAAAGCTCTAAGTAATGTATCCAACACCTTGGTGAATCTATCCCATGATGAACTCTGGTAGTTCTGAAGGTAAAAGGGAATCCAACCAGGTTCTAGCAATGTTTACACACTGAAGTGGCCAGTTTGTGTATTTCTTATGGAGCACACTGTAATCTGCTGCAAGATAATCCTCTTGAGCACACTAAACAACTGAATTTTCAAAACTAAGTATTCGTCTTTTTTTGACTTGCCTTGGTTCGGCATAACAACAGCCATAAGCACGTTCATAGAACACTTTTTATCAAATGTTTTAAGGACACAATAACAACTTATTCATGGAAATATTGCACTGTAGTGCTGCTCTGGACTTATTATGAAGTTTAGTTGATCAGGAAAAAGTTTTTGTCACACTTATAATCCTTCGTTTGAGTCACTGTCATTGCTGAACACTCTATGGCTCAGTACTCTCAAATTAAGGAGTTATTTAACTGTAACTCTAATATGTTTGGACAGACAACAATAATTTCAAATAGTGTGAAAAGATATTTCAGGATAAGTCCCTTGAGATAAAAAAAATATCTGCATATGAATTAAATTTGCATTTCAGGTGATAGTGTTTCAGAGGAAGTTTAAACATGTATTTTCAGTGCAAGCTCAAAAAACTTGAGCTTCAGCTTTGGAATTAAGATTTCATCAAGTTATAATGAAACGAATCAAAGGGTAAATGAGCATAAAGGTTAATCATCTACCCAGAAGGTTAGACTGAGTATTTTTGGATCATGACTGATATTTGGTGGATTCATACTCCTAATATCCATTTGTGCACTGACTTGAAACTAATGGACATGTAGAGTGCACGCTCCGACAAGCATTGTCGATTAAAGGTCAATTGTTAGTTATTATGGTCCGTGGAAGAAACACTAATTGCAAAGCAGGAAGGGAACAAAGATTATTCATGAGCACGAGACAATGTGACAGAGAGTCGATGGCCAAAAGTGAACTAGAAAGAGAAAAGCCTGTATCATAAATTCTATATGTGCATGTGTGTATTTTTAGGCAAAACTGTTTTCTTCTAAATGTCATGCATCCATTGTGCCTGCTTTGAAACCTTTGATATCCATGCATAACAAAGTCCACAGCTTATGGTTTACTTTTCTGACTTTTAAATCAAGTACCTATATGACACTCATTTGATGTTTAATAAAATGCAAAAGTTCACTATAAGTCATAGGAAAGATCTGGTCAGCTGAAGGGCTGTCAGGTCTTAGTAGAGGATGTAGCAGAGCTTACTACTATGCTGAAGAGCTGATATTTACCACTCAGATCTAAGCTTTCACCCACATTTCACATCCTGAAGTATTATGAATAAAACCTGTTTGTTTTTAATACGTATGAATACATGTGAAAATGTTATACTGCATTATCTTATTTTACTAGTTTAGAATTCAGAAAGCTTTTAAAATAATCCAAAATGAATCCATTGATTTACATGTGCATTACATATCTTGTGATAATACTTTTGCACTTCATGTGATGATGCCTTCATTCAAAGAGGTACCAAGATGTGAGAGCTGTGTTTCTTATGCTCCTAAAGTTCATCAATTTGATGGCCTGTTAGGGGACAGAGATTCACCTAGTTATACTGCTGGGTTGAAAAGATGAATAAATAGTCAATGGGACACAATGGGAAAAAGACTGGTAAAATTTCAGTGTAAAGTTTGAAAAAGTGTTAAGCAATGTAATCAACTCATTTGTTCCATAATATTCCACAGATTTATCAGTCTGTCCTGAAATCCAGTATCTCCCATATTAGCGTGAAGCTAAAATTCATCAGTTACAAGCAGGAAGCTCAATGAGGCAGGCATGACATGCTCAGGGTGTGGGGTCATTATTGATTCAGGCTAATCCCTTCCCCATGTACAGGATTATCTGTCTCCAACACTAAAAATAAGACTGTTTACCAAAGACAACAGCGTGTATCAGAAGGCCCAGGTGAATTAAATCAGATCAGCGGCTAACACTGATCCATGCTAATCTGTCCACTGATCAGAGCAGGCTGCCATGGTGACTGCTGATATGCGGGGATGAAAGGGGTGGCTTTTGTTGGGACGAATGGTTTACTGAGTAAAGATATGTTGGACTGTTTTGTATTCTGTTCAATATGGTCTTGACTTCTTTCCTGGCAGTGAGGGTGGAGAGACTTGATATTCCAGCAAAACATCAGCTAATTGACAGAAGCAAATGTCTGCACCATTCTTGCATGTTGTGGATAAGCATGTTTTTTCCTGGGCTAATTTCTTGCAGATATGTATGCTACATCTCTAGTCTCCTTACTGCAAAGTAGCTCAAAATTAACAAATAGTTTTTTTATTTCTTCTGACTTAAGTGCAGGACCTCTTTAGGTACTGTTTGCTTCTTGTGTTTGTCTTGTGCATTGTCTTAATTTGGACCACAGTGTGAAAGACTACGCACTCCTGTGGGTGCTATTTTTGACTTCCCACCAGCGTGTTGAGTGGAATGAGACCAACCTCTGTGAGAAGAAAAAGGAGGTGGGAACCCACCATATAATTTTGATGCTTATGTTGACAGCTGTTTCATGGTAATGTGGCCGGCTCAGACTCCAGCTGTTCAATTCATCGGGATCGGATGAATTATTGCCACATGCACTCCTGGGTTTGCTCTCCGCATGTTTCATTGTTTCTCAGCAGAATGTATCCGCAAGCTAATTAGTCGTCGTGTGTGGAGTGTGGATGATGGTGAATGGCTGTTTGTGTGTTTTTTTTTTTTTTATTTTTTTTTGCACCTTTCAATATCTGAAATACAGTTATTATTTGTCTGGGAGATATATAGAGCAATCCAAGGTCTATTCATCATAATATTACATTGCACTGGTCTAATCACAAAGAAGATGAGACTCAACTGAATTAACACTCTGCCTACACAAGAAAATCAGTGCTAATTTAGAAGAGATTGTATTTCTTGGCAGACTTTGATATTAAACTTGGGATGTGCACCATGTAATAATCTGATGCAGAGCTAGTCTACCTCCTAAAATGCATAACGATACAGTAAACCCTGCAGGATGATTTATTTTGTTTTCTTAACACTTACTGAATTTGACTTTATTTAGATGACTTTGACTTGTTACACACCTTGCTACAGCATTTGTTGCTGACCTAAAAAGGATTTAAAAGATAATAGAGCATGTGCAAAATTAAAGAGTAAGAGCATCATTGCTTACTGTGACTATTGCTTTTTACTAAGAAATGTGAAGACTGTTGGGAGAATGTCTGTCCTTTTTTTCCAGGCTGATTTGAGATATGATGTTCTCAACACTGAGCGAGACCTTTGGGGTCTGCAGAACACCACAGCAACCAAATCCATTTCTGATCTTCATATTTTCACACAAGAAAGACTCAAGACACAGAGATATTGAATGGCCTTTTCTTTGCTCTCCTAAGATTACCTGACAGCCTCGTCATGGTTGGCTGATGAACCCATTGTTTCAGTTTTGCTTCTGAATTTGCCTTTTTGGTGAATCCACTGAAGTCATAGTTAGGCGACATTGTTTGTATGAAGTGCCTTGCAAAAGGGTTCACACTCTCTGAACTTTTGAAAAATTTTGTCACAGAACAACCATGAACTTCTATGTATTTTATTTTTTATGATGAATCAAGACAAAGTAGCACATAATCAAATCAAATAACAATTGAAAAGGTTTTAGCTTACATTATGCATTTATATCCATAAAATCCAGTAGATTCCACCTATAGATGTAGAACATCTATGAACAGCACATTTCAAATCTTGACACCAATTTCCAAATAAATTTATGAATATTGGTTGGGGTATTCTAACACTTGAATATGCTTTGTAGCTCTGGGTCTGTGTTTAGTACAGTTGTCCTGCTGGATGGTGAATCATCTTCCCCAGTCTCAGGTCTTTTGTAGCCTCTAACAGGTTTTCTACAAGAATTGCCCTGTATTTTGGTCAGTCCATCTCCCCATCAACTCTGATCACATTTCCTGTCCTTGCCGAAGAAAAGTTTCCCCACGGCATGATGCTGCCACCACCATGTTTAACCATGTTTTGCCGGTAGGCCAGCACATATAATTTTTGTCTCATCTAACCAGAACTCATTCTTCCTGATGTTTGCTGTGTCTCTGAAATGCCTTGTGGCAAACTGCAAATGGGACTTCTTCTGGTTTATTTGAATAATTTATATCTTCTTGCCACCCTTTCAATAGTTTTCCTGTCAACACCTTGAATACCATGTATCTCTGTCTTTCCAGTTAACTATTTTGTGTAGGTCCATCTCCTAAAATGTCAATAAAATTCCCAGATGTTTATGGTTGCAACTTGATAAAATACGAAAAGGTTCAGAGGGTGTGAACACTTTTGCAAGAGACTGTACATCTTTAGACAACAACGGCTGAGTTCTAAATTACAGAGCTCAAATAGATCCACCACAGGGAATGCTGGCCTGTGATGTTGCACAACAGCCTGTGGCTTGTATTCTGGTGTTGCACTTCTGTTTGGCCCTAAAACCACACTTTAGTATGTCCAAGTGCACAACAAACAAACAAATCCAGTCAATAAGGAGGGTACGTAGTGGCTTCAGCATACCAACACCCCTCTCCCAGGGCACTTTTTAACTCAGGAGAGAGCTCTGATTTAGTAAGGGAGCTTGTCAGATGCACTTTTTATTGCCTACCTGATTTGAATAAATGTGATACTTAATAAAAAGGATGAGATGCAATCCTTGCAGCATTTTTCAGAAGGGAAAATATCTTTTGTAATTCAGACACACACAAAATTCATTAAAAAAAAAAAAAAAAACAACAATATGTAGCTGTACAACCAGCTTTGATTTCATACTTTTTACTCATAGACACAACATAATAAGATATCTGTACTGTTTTAATGCAAGCAGGGTTGTAGAATCTTTGAAAATAGAGAAAAGTCCCCATGCCACCAGGCTGCCTAAACAGTTCAATTTGTTTCAATGCAACAAGGCCAAACTGCATCATAGCCACTGATTGGCTGCTTTGTATGCGTCTCTGTTGGATTCTCTATTCTCTACCCCTCAGTGAGCAATTTCTCTGCAAGGTGGAGGTCCCACTCTCTCTTTATATTGGGCTGCTTTTTCATAGAGAAATCGATCTAAACTGCATTTTTTCTTTGCTGGTGTCATTGCAGTTATCCTAGATTTACTTATTTCTGTATTGCGCTCCACATTGGCATTCAGCTTCAGAGAATTGAGGCCAGGGGAATGGGGGCCTTAATCACCATGCTGCTCAGAGATAATGTCTGAAAATTATGATTCCACTGGTAAATATGGTTACTTGAGAGATGGGAAAAACTTGATGATACAGTGTCAGCCATCTGGATGGGGCATTGACTAATTGAAATAAAACAGAGAAGATTCACTAATTTTGTTGCTCATTACATGCAAATTAATCCAAGAAACACATTTATTAACACACATTTAATTCTTGAACACATTTAAAACTAGTTTAATTTATAGTGTAAAGGAAACATGCATCACGAGTTCCTGACAAAAGCTGAGTTCTCATATATGAGATCTCACACCTTAATGCTCTAGCGTAAAATGATTTCCAGCCTTCAAGCAGATGCCCAGCATTCCTAAACCAAAGATAAGCAGGGAATGCCCTGAGATATCCACATTT
Organism: Anableps anableps; assembly: GCA_014839685.1. Classification (NCBI taxonomy): domain Eukaryota; kingdom Metazoa; phylum Chordata; class Actinopteri; order Cyprinodontiformes; family Anablepidae; genus Anableps; species Anableps anableps. The sequence continues at coordinate 18,301,103 of CM026086.1, read as the reverse complement.
TCCAGGTATCTATTTTCACAGTTTATGTGATTACAGTGGCAGATGTCAGCCTACAGGAACAGAGCAGAGGAAAGTTAACATTTGAAAGACCAAGAAACTTTCACAGATAACTGCTTTTTGAGCTAATAATTTGGAAAATGTTCCAACATTAGGCTGATGGAAAGAGGAAACTAATTCAGTGCCAAAACAAAAGAGAAGGTGTTGTGAGATGTTTGCCATGAATTTCAGCTAGCCAAGAACTTTTTAAAAATCCAATCATCCCCATGATTAATTAGACTTTAGAGAATCAGAAATTAAAGAAAGGTAAAGAACAAAGCCAAACTCTGCAAGACTATTTGCTATGACCATTACTATTTGCTACAAATAATCTACAAACTGGTGCTGATGGACGGATCTGTTTTTCTTTTATTTTCTGTTGCATTAAAAAAAGGAATGCCCTATATTTGCAAAAGTTTCTTAATTTTTAGATTTTGGGAGCACATAATCTTTGTTTCTGTGCATTATTAGGAGCAGGTAATTGCTAACTAGCAAATAGTTTTCCAACAGATTTTAACTGGTTGGCTGTACAAAGGAGCAAACCGGTTGTTCAGCAAGACCTTATTATTGCAGTCCTCCTGGACTCTCTTTCGCATTGTCATGAGGTATTTCCTTACTTTGCTTTTATGTCTTGCACACAAGAATTGTATGTATGAATATTTAAAGAGTCAGACACACCATGCATATTTCTCACTCATGCACACCACTAAACACCAAATATGGCTGCTAAACTGTATCCTGGTGCTTTTAAAATCTTCTTATAGGAACATTTCATGATTAATTTAGAGCAACACATTGCTTTTTCTTTAGGTTTAATATGAAATGTTGTCATATGATGCATCCTAATTAGTGATAGACCCTGGTCTATTGTTTTTTTAAACTGAGTGGGCACTAAATGTCCAAATCCCTCAAAAACAGGCTGCCCTGAAATAAACTTTATTTTTAGTCACTGCTAAAATTCGATAAAAGTCACTTCAACCTTTAACAGTGACAGAGCTTTGTGTCTCTTCCAGGTCACCTGTGAGAAGGTGTTAAACAGCCGACTAAAAACTGACTTATAAAGGTTTGCCATTCCTCCAAAAGATATTCATAATTTATTATTGTAAGCTTCCCTCTTAATTTTTGTTTGTGAAATAATCAGAATGTTATGAGAAACAGTTCACACAAAACAATATGTCCAAACTAGTGTTGATTTTAGGTATAAAAAAAAAGCTTTGGGAAACAGGTTGTGGGTAATTTTGTGCAAACAGCAAACATGTTATTCTTTACACTCATGCAAATTGCTCCAAGATTTGCTTCTATTAAAGAGCTGTTTTCTGCACTTTTAAATAAATAACTTTTACAGAAAAAAAAAGTAAGGGTAGTATTATAGATGTATTTCATGTGGGACTACAAAAGGAAAATATTTCATTTTATGTTTGTTAGTTTTATTTCCCCTTGCAAAAATCCCCAGAAGTCATTCTCATCTTACGACTCACCCAGATTGATTTTATGAAATGTTACACATAAGTAACAGAAATCTTTGATATGAGGAAGTTTTGATGGTATTAATTTTTTACAACACACAAATACAGAAATGCTAATGGAGCAAACATACTTTTAAATGTATTCTTTACATCGAAATCATCCACCTCTACCCTCCAAACAATTACAACTAATAATAAAACAGGATGGTTTTCTTTTTAATTGGAGCTTCAGAAATGTGAAAATAGGAATGAAAGCTGCCAGAGTAATCATTTCAGGCATTATGGTGAACAGTAAAAGCATTCCTAAAAGCCCTAACAGCTCCGAGTGCTGCATTCAAACGCCAGCACCCACATAATTAAGTCACAAATAAGCCCCTGATGCCCTGTTAGAAAATTTAAGGAGATTTTGCAGGATAAGGCCAAATTTTTCCTATCATTACTATTTCACCCCCTCCGATCTCTTTTGTATCTCTGCTGAGACAATGCATCATGCCAAAAATAATTGCTATAAAAGGTATTATGAATAGAAGCAAACATTTTTCAGGAACTGGACACATAGGATCAACTGGGCTCTGATACAGTATTCTTAGTCCCACTGTTGTCCTATTTCCCACTCCGTCTCTATAAAAAGTCACTTCCACCCACTGTGTGAATCATGTTATGGATGCTTTCACACTCTCTGATCCATACTGTGCTGAAGCAATCTTCTCAGCAATTATTCAGGAGGAACAAAACCTCCTAGAGAGCACCTGATAAAGTTCGCAAAAGTGACAAAAGAGGCAGTGATAAACAGAGCTGCAGTGAAGTGAAACATTTTAATGAGTTATAAGTTAACTTCAGAGCAGTATGCCACTGGTGTATAATTTCCAGAGCAAATTATTGCTGCTTGGCTGTGCAGGGTTGTGACTTTTGTGACTTGGTGCAGAGATATATATTTTAGTTCATAAAGTAAAAAAAAAAAAAAATCAAATTAGGTGTTCAAAGTAATATTTCACTTCTGCAGAGATAGAGACCAATAAATGTCAGTTTTAGTGGCTGCTGGGTATATTCTGGTCAACAAAAAATAATGGAGAGAGAGAGTGAAAGAGAGAGTGAGTGAGAGAGAGAGAGAGAGAGAGAGAGAGAGACTGACTATCCATCCATTGGAGGCTGTTTTACTAACCGCACACTAGCCGCAAAAGCAAAATCATGCCTGATTTCTTTAAGTTTTTGTAACATGGAAACTGGTGAGTACAATCAACAGGATGGAGAGCTGCTAAGGAAGAATCTAAGCAGGGAACTGAGGGAAAGCTGAGTGATGGGCATGGGAGAAACTGAATGGAAACACAGAGGATCTGACTAACCAAAAAAAAGCTAAGGACTAATAATAACAGATGAGACAAAACCAAAATGCACAGAACAGGACACAAGAAAGAACTAAGAAACTCAATGCAAAAGAACGAACAAATATGCAGAGACACTAATAACAAAAATGATCTAAATTCAAAGACAAGTGAGAACCAGAACACAAGCAGCTGCGGATGATGACAGATGTTTTCTATTGCTATTTTGCCTGTGCTGTCAATAGGAGTTATCTGCATATGTGTGGGACTATAATGCACTTTATTTCAACCCAGAATTTAGATGATTTCCTGAATTTTGATTGGGTAGTGGGCGGCAGAAGGAGGGACTGGCCCAGGGCCATTCTCACAAGGACTGCCAATGTTGCTCAGTTTCTCTACCCACTCTAAGTGTTCTTAGAGCTTCTTATTTTCCATAGAGTTTTGCAGAGTGTACAATTTGCAGAGAGAGCCACCCCAAGGTTGTAAGACAATCGAAGCAAAATACGAGTTTGGGGCCATCTCCTTTATAGCACTTTTGTCTGGTTTTTCATTAGCTGTAATAGGGACGTAATCATGAAACAGAAATAAAGACTTAAAAGCATTAGTCTGTGTGTAATTAATCCATATATTCACTCAGTGAATTTGTGGTCAAATGTTACCTCCAATTATTTTGAAGCAAAACTGCTTATTGAAAAAGGTAAAAATAGTTTTTGACATGAAGAAACAGAATTTTATTTTTTCACAGTTGCTACTTCTTTCACATTTTTTAAAATAATCTTTTGAGAGATGTCTGTCTCATCCTTTATCAGGAAAAAAAAGCAACTTCTGGTATGAATGAAAATAATTTTTACAAAGTACATCATTTTGGGCTGAACTGTAAATAAAGGAAACAGCTCTTTAAACAGATCTCTCAAAAGGTACAAATTTGGCTAAACTACAATTGTAGTTAAATGATAGAAAGGTTAGGATTCACACTCAGATGCTCTGCTAAATATAAGATAAAACATAAGGTATTTAAATGTTTGTTTATCTCCTTACCTTAGATCAGGTGATTGTCTTGCGTTGGTAGAGTTAAATTTTCTGTATGTTTGAATGCCACCAGGGGAAAGTTAATGTAGCAGCAGGTTCAGAGTGGTGTGGCCCGCTTTAGGGAGGGCATGAATTCCTAATACAAGGTTCTTTCACATTTTGTTTAAATACACTTAATGTAAATGCATGAATACAAGTAACATGGAATACATGAATATTTTATCCCCCTTTTTTAGGTAAATCCCAGCCTTAATTAACACCTCCCCAACCCACATAATTTGCAACATGGGAACATTGGTTTATAGTTATGGCTCTATTGACATGACTTTTAGACTTTAAAGGTTTTCCTCAGTATCTGTGCAACTGGTGCATTTGTAAACCTGTTGTGTTTGAATTTATGTTCCACTGGGGCCCCCAGGCCAGTAAGAGGCCTTGGTTAGTTCACTTATACTTCATTTCAGACCATTCCTGTTTGGGGAAATGTTGCCATGGGTGGAATGGCACACATCCCTCTGGGTACATGCGACCAAAATAAAAACAAATGAATTAAAGGTCAGTTCCCTGAAATTGGGAAACTACATAATACATAGTTTTGCAGTGGTGATGCATTTGTATTCAGAACAAGTCAGAAATTGTGAACTCCAGAACAGAAAAACCAACTGAAGTTGGGATTCTCATTTCATATCTCAACATTGCAGCCAAGGTGTGATAGCTGCAACAACAAACTATGTATTTGTCTATCTGACAGATTGTAATGTACAAAATCAATCACAAACATAGTACTGTACTACCTCTGTTACTTAACATATTGCTAAAGTGTTGTAACTGGTTTGTATTGCAAACAGTGGTTAGCTTTGTTATTGAACTGCATTTAACCAACAGGTTAAATGGCAGTTTCCTCTTCATGCTTGCTTTTCAATCAGTCCCCCTGGTGAATCCCCTTTGTTAGAACATTGTTTTTCCTCTAATGCACAAACATTCAAAATTCAGACTTATTTTGCATTTTGACAATTAAAGCAGAAAATATGTGAACAAGAGAGGTGCTATGTGAGCAAAGAAAACAGAAGAGAATTAAAAAGATTTAGGGTGGTTTAGGCCAGGATGCAAATAATATGTAACCTGAATGACACTAATAATGGTTTTATTAACCTAATGTTAATACTTTTAGATGGCATCTAATGTTTTTTATTCTGCATCCTTCTTTGAAATATCATTTCAATATCATTAGTTTGAAATCCTAATCTTAAACATTCCCTCTACATCAAGTTTCTTTATTCTTTTAATGTGCATCTTGGTTTGCAGAGCTCTAAGCTAGAAAGTAGCTTTGTTTATTTAGCACAGTAGTGTCCAGTCTATATAGAAATAACAATGTGTTGCAAACTCATTTTTCCTGTCGTTGTATAAGTAAACTCAGAATTTAACTTTGCATTATTGTGACTGAATTGATGAATAACTTGTCTCCCACCAGAGTGAATAAAATACTTTTCTAAAGGTAATTTATTACCAGCCTAAAAATTGAATTTTACCAAACAATGCCCTTTTCTAACTCACCAAGATGCACACTCGGGCCTGGGCAGAGCTGGCAAGCTAAAAAAAATATGGAGCTGCGATCAGGTCTACTGCAGTCACATCTGAAAATCTGCAAGGAAGGAATAAATGTCAGAGGAACAAGAGGAAATGAATTAGTCTTCTTCTGATGAGTACAGAAATAGACTGAGAGAGGAAGAGAGCTGGTATCAACTCTGACCTGGTGGAAACATTTCACATAAGTATTGGTTTGGGCTGATTATACCAGAGAGATGAACTTTTTGTCTGTATAATTGGCTATATGAAGTTGATAAGGCCAGAATAATGAACTTTCAAGAGCACAGCTGATTTGGGATTCTTCACAAATTGACACAAAAGGTCAACAAATAACTACAGAACTGAATCCTTTACCTGTCACTCAACATATTTTTTGGCTAATTTAAATGGGAAAAGAGCTGCTTAAATGACAACCAGCTTGAAATGAAATCTATCCTTTTGCTGAATTTCAAAGATTTCTTGAAAAAGTAAACATTTCTCCCCCACATTTTTACATCCGGTTCTGTTACAACCACAAGCCTCTGTGTATTTTACTGGTATTTTATGCAATGGAAAATAGAAGTTTGAAGTGCAAAGAAAATCATACATAGTTTTCAAAATGTTTTATAATTAACTGTCTCTAAATTGTAACATATATTTGTATTCAGACTGCTTAACTCTTATATCTCTAAAAACAGCAACAACAACAAAAAAATCCAGTACTACCAGTTGTTTTGGTGTCAGTTGTAAAAGTCTTTTTATCCTTTAATTCTTTTCACATTTTATTACATTACAACTCCAGCCTTCTATGTATTTTATAGGGATTTTATGTACTAAACCAACACAAATAATGCATAATTGGTAAGTGGATGGAAAAATAAATGGTTTAGCAATTAAAAGTGTATCTTGCATTTGTCTTAATCCCCTTTTAGTCTGATACCCTTATATAAAATCCAGAGAAAGCAACTGCCATCTAAAGTCAGCTAAATAATAGGTTTTCAGTTATGAGTGTACTTTAATCTTAATATTAATGCAGCTGTTCTGTGAGGTTTTTAGAGAACGTTAGTGAACAAACAAATATGGATAAAGAGTAGATTAAAGTAGGGTTATATTGTAAAGAAATATCCCATGAACTGAATATCTCACTGTAATGGAAAACTAACACTGCACAATGTCCACAGTAAAACATGGTGGTGGCACCATCATGCTGCTGGAATACTTTTTATTAGCAAGACAGGAAAACTGGTCAAAGTTGCTTAGAGCTAAATACAGAGAAATCCTGGATGAAAAACCAGTTGGAGGTCACAAATGACTTAAGAGTGGAGCAGAGGCTCACCATCCTGCATGACAACAACGCTAAACATACAACCAGAGCTACAGCTTAGTGGTCTAAATCAGCATATATTCATATATTAGAATGGCCCAGTCAAAGTCCAAATTGATGTTCAGCAATGTTCTTCCTCCAAGGAACAAAGGGCAAAATTTTCAATCTTCAATTCCCAACAGACTATAATAAAGAAAAAAGGTTGTTCTACGTAGTTTTGACTGAATATAATTGCAAACCATGCTTTTCAGGATGTTATTGAAAAAAAAAGTAAAAACCCTTTATCCTTTTCTTTTCACTTGACAATTATAAACTACTTTGTGTTTATATTACATGACATCACTATAAAACACACTTGATGTTGTAATTTGAAAAAAAAAAATAGTTCTGCAAGTCACAGAACATAAATTCATCCCATCTCTTCATGTTTCTCCTTTCTCAACAATCTCACTCCTGATGACTGTAATGAGTTACTTGTCTGCTTGAGTAATGTAAAATGGGACACATTGGTGTTACTGGTTCAATTACTGCATGAGATGTTAGACCAGAATACTAACCAGACAGCTTATTCACAGGCTGAGCAAAAAATACTTTGCAAGAAGGAAAAATCAATGTATGTCATTTATATCCAGACCGAGACTCTATATGCCACACACAGCATTTCCAAATGAACCAATTTACCCTGATGCCTGAATTTGAATTCAAACCCACGTGTACGGCCATTTTTTAGACTGTGTGCCTCCACTCTGAGCTTTGACCTGCACAATTATTCAAGGCAGAATGGACTCAAATGGCCCTCTCATGCAAGTAGCACAGGCTCTCAGATGATAGAGGAAATTTCACTTGCAGAGTGAGAAAAGCAAGTAGGGCAGCAGCTGGTGAAAAGAAGAGGATCCAAGCAGAATAAAGAGATCCTGCTCAGGGCCTCAGGGTGGGAGCAGAGCTACTGCCCTGGAACAGAGGGCCACTATGGGACCACAGTTGTGTAATCTGCTGTACTTAAATTTCTTTTTCCTTTTCTATTCACTCAAACTACAGACGGATCAGCTGCATCTTGCACCATTTTAAAATTGATTCTGAGTAGGCATCATAGTATCTGAAAAAAGTCACATGTTATCTTTCATATTTTCTGGTAAACATGCTAAGAAGAGCAGGACAGCTGGTTTATTGACCATGCATGGTATCAAACTGAAGGCTTACGCTAAGCTCTTCAAAACATTTAAGCCCAATCCTTTCTTACTTGTGCCTTTTTTCTTTGAACCATTAAAATAACTAAAATGAGTCTGTCCATCCTCTGTTTCATCTCATTATAAAAACACAAACATTTCCCTGGGAGAACATTTAAAAGTAATTTCCTGTTTCTTAAAGCAGTTTCTGCTCATTTTCTGGAAATTAAACTACAAAGCAGAATCATGACAACAGAACAGATTTCTGACCAAGACTCTCAATTAAAAAAAAAAAGGTTGAAAGTGATAGAGTGTTTGAACCGTGTTTTGTTTAGAAATATTGTTCAATGCAAATATCAAAATCAGTAATAAATATAGTGTCTTTGACTTTTACCTTGCAGCGCAAACCTTTTGCTGCAATGCAGAAACATCAACAGCTGCTCCACCATACAGCTATGATTATTATTAATTTCATTCAGTCACATTTTTTTTTCATTCAGTCACATATTGATTAACACATGACACACACACACACACACACACACACTCACACACACATGTAAAAATAAATAAATCAATAAAATAGAATTAAAGTGAGCAAAAACAGCAGAATGATTTCCAGATTTATAATTTTTTAAAAAATCCCATGAAATAGATTTCGACCAATCAGAAAGGAGATTTGTGCAAAAGATGTGTTCGCTGTTTGGAATATTTACAAGCAATTCAACAACTGATGTATGTCAAAACAACAAATATTGTGTAATTGCATAATTTTTGTCTCAGTCTGCAGCCCAAACACACAATGTACCCATCAGACTGTCATATATTCATGGATCATTAATCAGGTTTAAAATGTGTTTTTGTTCATGTTTATTGCTGTATTGTGAATAATTGCAGGAAGTAAGGTCTTAGTTGTTTGGCTGAACCGAAGCTGTAGAGAAAATTAAAAAAAACCTCTTCAAACCGGCATTTCAGGCATTAAAGCCTTTTATTATTTTGGCTATTTTGCACAATATAAACTGAATATAGTCTAAAAATCTGGTATCAAATTTGACCAGCTAATAAGGTTTTATTATTATTATTATTATTATTATTATTATTATTATTATTATTATTATTATTATTATTATCCATATTGGTTTAGTCAGTGTTAATCTAATTAGCCCTGCAAGTTTTCTCATTATTTTATGCACAGTAAGATTTCTGTGAATGAGCAACTATTTTTGTAAACTTTTATCAAGGAGGCTTTCAAAGAAAGTTTTTTTATTTTCAAAATTTCTTCTGAAAATCTTATTTTAACTAATGTTAAGCTCTACAGTAGATCCAGTTAATGTCCTCCTAACTTGTATCTTCCATGTGCATCTCTTTGACTCACCCATTCATGACCTACTGATGTCATTTGACTTCTTTAAAGCTGTGTTTGCGTCTGCTCACCAGGTAAAATAAGCCTTAAAATAAGCCCAACTAACATAACCTGTCATGTGTAACATACAGTCATATTCAAAAAATTAGAATATATGTCCTGATGAATCTCGTTTGTCAGATTAAAAGTATCTTTTGAAAATAACAACCTTTAAGCAGATATTACAGCTATTTCTTTTATTAAGGCCACATTTACGTTTTTTAAAACAGTTTTTTTTAATTAGTCTGATGTAATATTCTAATTTTAAATGTCATGTTTTCATTATCTGTAAGGAGAAAATCATCATAGTTAACAGAAATAAAGGCTTTCAAACATCCATCTGTGTGAAATTAATCTATATATGTTTCACTTAGTGATAAAGTTCCTGAAATAAATAGAATTTTCAGTAATGTTCTAATTTATTGAATGAGTCTATATACCAAAGCTGAACAAAACTTAAAGCAAAATTGATCTAAACTTTGAAGATGATGTCACATCAACATTCATTTTTAAGCTCTGATCATTTCTCATGTTTTTGCTGATGAGCAACCATGTGTTATTCTGCGTATTCCCTTTTGATATGTAAACAATGAAATCACAGTCTTTGCTTAATGGAGTTGGTCCAACCATCAGAACTCCACTGGTAAAGAAAGCTTTTGGGTTCTCAGCACCTGACACCTGGAACAATCTTTAATTTGAACTGTAGTAAATGTAAATGTAGTATCCCTAAATAAACTTAAATAAACTTAAAGCCCTGTTGAAATCTTAAAGTATAGCTTAGGTCAAGTCTTCCTTGCATAAGAATTCTGTGATCTCAATGGCACAAACCTGGTTGAAAAGGAGAATGAATAAATACAAACAAAAAAAATATGTGTTCTCTGTCGCTTAAATGTGAAATAATTCTGATGAATAGGCTGATTTGAATATTTATCAGACTGCTACTTCTCTGGAGTTTGTACTTTATACTTTAAAAGTCTGTAGTTTAAAGAGGTGCAACAAACAGCTGTCAGAAGTGTTGTTACACAAAGGCTGAATACGAGGCTTGAACACTTTTGGATTTTCTTTTTAGTCTTTCTATGGCAAATTAAAGTACAATTAAAGCATTTCGCATGATTCAAGGTTCTGGATTCCCAGAAGATGTTGCTCTTAAGCTGTTTTGGTTTATAGCAATGTTCCTGGGCAGAATTGTGACAGAGCCTACTCCATTGGGTGAGAAACAAGCCCACAATTAGATTGTATGAGGACAGCTATACTTTTGGCAGAATGCAAGACTTGTATGAGCTCTCATCTTTTCTTCTCAAGACAAACAATTTTCCAGATGTCCCAAACAGTGGGAGGAGGATTCATCAGGGAAAATGACTTTGTACTGCTATCTCTCTGCTATCTCTCTGCTATCCACTCTTGTACTTCCAGTAGAATTTCAGTGAGTTTTTGTGTTTTTCTCAGACAGAACTAACTCATTTTAAGCTCTCAATTGTCCACCTATACTCATACTGCTTGAATTTTTCCACATTTTGCTGTATTATACCCACAAGCATCAATGTGCTTTATCGGGGTATAGTTGAATGTGGTGTGCACTGTATTCAGTCCTCTTTTGTAGAACATACCTTAAAGGGGTCATTTTTCTGTGGTTTTGGGGGTATAATATGATATGTTGTGCACTGATGAGGCTGTGTGAATGTAAAGAGTTGGTATCAAAAGCCCTGCTCATAGGTGGTCAGCTTTGTTTCTTTGCTCAAACATGGATGAATCAGAAAACAGTTTATCTTTCTACATAGGTTATCTTTCTACATAATTCATATTCTCCTATGAGAGCACACCATCAAAAAAACAGCCCTCTCCTTCCCTCCTCCCTCCAGCTGATACACCGGCTAATTTAAGGGCTAAGTCGTGCTAGCATGTCTGGCTACTCCACTTGATGGTGACTAAAAAACGGAGCTGTTATGACCGAGGGTCCTCAAAAACGGCTGGAAGTTTCCACTTCCGAAGGATGAGAGAATCAGAAAAGAGTGGCTGAAGTTCGTTTATGGGCTGAAGATCATTTATTATAGCCACAATTTGAGACTATCTTAAGCACATTTTACTGACCATTTTACTGAACAGACTGACTACAACCAAATATGGTTGTAGCCAATCAGAGTGAAGTCAACAAGGTGGAGCCACATATCATTGCTGTACCCAACCCTTTTACCGAGGAGGGAAATCTGACCTGCCAAAACAACCCCTACAAAAAGATGACGTTATTTTTTGTTGAAATTCTTTGGAGAATTGACATATGCAGCAATATCAACTACATGAAATAGTTTATGCGGTGACGTCACCACCCCTTTAAAAAAACCCAATGGAACCAATCCAGAATTTAGCTAATTTCATATGTAATTTAATCTCAGAATAAGTCCAACTGTTCTGTGAAGGCTTTAGAAGTTTATTAGTTCAGTTTGTCATTTGAAATCTACCCAAACATGAAAATCCACATAAACTTACAAAGTGGGCAAGAAAAGCATTATTCAAAAAATAGCAGCCAATATTCGTGTAGTAACTTGGAGGCGCTGTAGAATTCCTCAGTTCAGGTGGAGGGATCTGTGAACAGGGAATTAGTTGTTCACTCCAGAAATCTGATCTCAAAGGAAGAGTGGCAAAAAGAAAGCTATTATTGAAAGAAAGCTATTAAAAGTCTTATTTTCAGTTTTCCACAAGTCATGTAGGGGGCACAGCAAACATATGGATAAAAGTCCTCTTGTCACTAAATCTGAACTTTCTGGCCTAATACAAAATGCTGTGTGTGGCACAGTTCAACATCACCCATCACCCTAAACTCAGCACCCCTTCCTCAAAATGTGATGGTGGCAGTATCATGCTGTGGGAATGCTTTTCTGCAGGAAGATGGATGGAGCTAAATACTGAGTAAGAGGAGGACAATATCTTCGAGGCCACAAAAGATGTCACCTCGCTTAACAACATCAAATCGCAGTAATTGGTCCAGGGAAAGTCCAGACCTTAATCCAACTAAGAAGCTCTGGCAAGACCAGGGAACTGAGGTTGAGAGATGTTCAATGAGCAAAAATGTCAGCTTGTAGATGAAAAAGCTGGTAGAGACATTACATATTACAGTGAAAGTTGTTTCTACAAATAAGTGGTTTTGAGTACTTGTTCGTGCCACACCTTATAGATTTTTATCTGTAAAAATATTTGAGGTTTTTACAAATAATATTTTTCCTTCCACTTCACAATATGCCCTATTTTGTGTTTGTCTAGCACATAAAATGTGGTTAAAATAAACATTAAAGTTGTGGGTTTTAATAAATTTAGGTGATCATTTTGGACCATGGCAAATATACAGTAAAAACCTTTTTTTTTAAAAATTGGAATGCAGTTCCATATGATATTAAACTTCTTTGAAAAAATGTGCGTGCTTTTGACTAATCTGTACAAAACAGAAATACAATGAGAACTGTTGCTCCAAGAAAAGAAGTATCTGAAAAAATGTTTGGTCATGACTTTACAGCTTATAACACAATGGATTACACTGCTAGGCAACATTATATAAGATAATTAAAAATGAACATCTCACATTTTTGTAAAATTTCCAGTTTAGACTAGAAATGCACTAACTTAAATAGGTGAAATAGATTACCATTATAAGTTGTAGTTTTAGGAACAGAACCAATAATTTTCCTTTTTTAGGATTTCTTTTTTTTGATTGTAGAAAGTAATGCAGATTTGATGGTAAGAAATAAGTAAAGCTGTGCTTTAGTATTGGCAGGTTTTGTGAGAGAACCTAAAAGTTGTAGGAAATTTGAAAGGGAAAATATCTGAACACCCCATTAGGAGCCATCTTTTCTCACAAATCCAAGCTTTCTAAAGTGTCAGTCATCCAATCGATCACTCTATATGGTTTTAAGTTGAGATGACAACAATGGTCTTAAGACTCTTAAGGTGATGTGAGGAGACTGACAGAAACTCAAGAGGAGGTTATTTATGTGGATTTTGGGGGAAGAACAACTAACAGAGCAGCTGGGAGTATATACGAGTAAGAGCAGGGGTACCTTTGTAGAAAATAGAAAATCAATTTGTTCCTGGAGAAGTTTTATTGTATGTATGTGCCAACAATAAATGAATGGAAGGCAAACAGTAGTGTCTGCACTGTATCAAACCTAAACAATCTAGAGTCTTCTCCAACATAATGGCTTCCCTGTCTTCGTACCAAACGTGGGCACAAATAGATTTTATTGTTAAGCTGAGCACAACAGTGCTGCCAGATGTAGAAGTTAAGAGTTTTCAGCTGCACTTGCACACAGTCAACAGAAATAGTTAAGACAGACTATATCTGTTGATGACGAAACATCCAATTGTGTTGGGACATGATTGTAGCTGTTATCAGGAGATAACAGCAGATAATGCCGCAAATCATGGCTGCTGCAGCCGACTCCTAAAATAACAGCTTAGACAGTTAACGTCTTGCAGAATCCAACTCTGAAAAACAGACAGAAGCTGCAGACTGGCCACAGCGATTATAAATAGATTGTGTCCAAGGGAAAAAAAGTGTTACAGTACATGCTCTTAGGAAAACAAGGTCCTGAAAGTGAATAAAAAAAGATGGGAGGTTGATGATACAAGCTGGCATAGGTGCAAAAGGTATTTGAGAGAAGAGATTTACAGATGGTGAGGTAAGTGCTGGTTCACATTTCAAAATGCTAACAGGCAAGACAGTTGGCACATGAAGAATATGCTCACTTGAAATGATTTGCAGTACAAAACAATCTATTTTTCTTCAATGTATGTTTCAAAAAATGCTAAAGGTGTGCATTCTAAAACAAGCATAGATACAAATTTAATAAAACGTCAATATTCACACATCATTGAACTCAGCTGGATTTGGTTCTTTCTGACATAGAAAGGGTTCAGTTTAAATCTTTGGCTGAAATGTGTAAACAGAAACAGAAATACAAAGGTAATTTTCTTGTTAACTTATCTATTTTTCATTGTTCAAACTGAGGAAGAAATTTGAGGATGTGTCATGAAGCCATGCTACTGTTAATAAAGTTCACCTTTATTGTGGTTAAGCCATTCTTTTGTTGATTTGTACTTATGCTTGAATTTGTAATGCTAAGAAAGGAATTCCTTTTCATCTACAGTTTTATGGCAGACAGAAAAAGTTCAAAATGTCATCCATATTGGCAAAAAACTCAGAGCAAAATACTGCCACCACCATGTTTGACTGTGGGTATGTTGTTCTTCTGGTGATTCTCCACACTTTTTTTTGTACCAAAAATTCATTGGACCAAAAAACATTCCCCTACAAAGTTTTAAGGGATTTTAGAGAGTCTTTCTTTGGAAGACAGTCTTGCACCTTTACTACTTAGTCCACACATATGAAGAAGACAGTGAGCAGCTCTTTCAGTGTTGGTCATGTGAGTCTCCTCAAGCAGTTTCCATCTTGTCCTTTCATAAAATTTGGAAAAATGTTAAGTTTTTGTCACGCAACATTTACCCAATTTATTGGCAACTGTCTGCATTGTGCCATGGTATCTTTGTAATGCTATTTTTTTTGTAGCTTTTCCTGACTAATACTTTGGTTTGTCTGATCATTTGCAAGCTCTCCACAAAATATGTTCTCCTAAGTTTCATTTGAACAGCTTGCTCTGTATGAAGAGTTGCTAAAAAAAAATTAACAACTCGATCTCGACAGGCTTTATTCAGGAGGTGGGAATACAGCAAAGTAAATGGCCTCTCCACATTCATTTTCAGGAGCTCTTTCAGGGTGTCGTTATCCCTGTTCAGTCTAGTGTCACAAACTGAGATGATAAAATCAAAGAATGGCTCCAGTCGTGCGGTGTAGTTGGCTTCGTTAGAAAGTTTCATATCATCAACTTGATGACATACGTGAAATTATTTTCAACATGTAATAAATACTACTGACAACAAAATAAACACTTTTGTCTTAAGTTCAGACACTTAGGGAATCATAGGTAACATACACACTTTGCAATGAAAAAAAAATCAAGAGTAGTAAGGTACACTTCCTGTATATATTTATGATGCATGAAGAAACCCACAGGGGACTCACATGTGTCCAAAATCCACTGTAGCACATAGAAGCAACAACAGATTTAATAGTGTGAAGGAAGCGCCAAGTTTATAACAGAGTGATATTTCATGGGTAAGGACTTGCAAAATAGGTTTTTTTATACATAATCTAATAACTTTAATTCATTCATAGACATTACTTGAATTATTGTTCACTTATTTTTATTATATCAGAACCTGAATATATTTTCTATAAATTTCTGCTAAAGCTTTTTAAGCACGAGATCAGTTTACTAAACAGCAACATTTTATTCCTGTCAGGTTCATAAGCTACTGAATTCCTCCAACCAATTTGCAGGCAATTTATGCTATGAGATTACATTATCACATATATGATTTTTTTTCTTGTTTCTTTGTGTTTCCTGGAATATGTCCTTACAAAAATGTTCAATTCTCATGCAAGATCACAAACTAATCTTCGCCTAAACTGTTGCTTCTCTCTTCCAGTAGTTTCTTGTGTTAAAAAGCTTGAACTTCAACACCTTTGTTGTACTACCTTCATTGTGTTAATATAGACAGAGTCTCATGCATGGTAGTAATTAAATGTGTCAGACTTACCTGATTTCTATGGGAAGCTTGAGAAAATAGGACAGTTATATTTACACATGTAGCACTAACCACCTACATAGTGTGTCAGAAGCAATATATAAGTATTATGACATTTATATAGGTTTTTCTGTGAAATGTCATTAGTATGAAGACACTCGATAAGTCACCAGCTGCTCTGTTACTAAGACTAAAATACATCATGTCTACTGTGTTTTTTAATTCACACCACCTTGGTTTTGGAGCCTGATGTGTCTTTTTTCCTCCCTTTTGTTCCACACACACCTAATTTAATAGAGGGATTTGAGAAATTCTCTCTCTGTGTGTTTATCCAGTATGAGATGGCCATTCTGGGAAATGTTTGCTGATGATGTGTGTGTGTAACTAATGGGACAGATGGTTCTTTTCTCGACACTCTCAATATTGTATGTCTCCCACCGATTGTGTTCTGTTGAGGAAAACAAGCACCCCATAGATATAAAACCTGATGCAATCAAACAGAGCTTGGTCATCTCACCCTGGGAGGCATGGTAACACAATGAGACAGGTGGAATGGATTATGAAAGAAGAGAGAAAAGGAACATTTTCCAGGAAGTGCAATAACTGACCAGGTTTACTGGAACACTGATGTTCGTCACTAAAAAAGATTCAATAAACCAGGCCATTTTTGCTTGCAAATCACATCTATGTTCACAAGCTGGCAATGTGGAAGGAATTTCTTTCTCCAACTGTCTTGCTTAATTATTAACCATATTGAGAAGGAACAATGTTAATATGGTGGGCACAGACAGCTGATGAAGTGGCAAACTCTCCTGTCTGTCAGATGTCTGAGAAAAAATATCAAAAAGCTTTAGATTCCTTGCAAAAATAAAAAAGCTCCAAGTGTCAAGACAGAAAAAAACTCAAAACTGAACAAAAACTAAAATTAAAGATATTAATATTTGCAAAAAATCTGAAATTTCAGAGTTGATTTAATGTGGTAGGATTTGATATTTTGTCAGCATGTAGGTTACACTAAAAAACCTATAGGCTACTTATTTTATCTGCAACAAATCTCCATCCTGTACTCTTGGTAAATTCCCTGTATTCTCATCTAGAGATGAGTCAACCCACAGCCTCCCCAATACATGTATACTAAATGACTGTAATATGTGCTTGACTCACATATAGTAAAACATTGCTGATGTA
Organism: Anableps anableps; assembly: GCA_014839685.1. NCBI lineage: Eukaryota > Metazoa > Chordata > Actinopteri > Cyprinodontiformes > Anablepidae > Anableps > Anableps anableps. Next base: position 18,283,974 of record CM026086.1, on the reverse strand, counting down.
CCATTAATAGTTCACTGTTCCAAAAAGTCTTCTTCATGTAAATTTTTAGGACAGTTACTGAAACTTCATCATCTCTTACAGATTAAAGATGTCTTTGTAGGTTAGATAATCCTTCTTTTTCTGTAAGAAAGTCATTGGTTTAGATCTGTCATTTGCACGGTGACAGAAAATAAAGTTCTTGATTGCATCAAACTTGGTTTTTGCTTTTTTGAAGTTTTTAAATATTCTTTTACTTGGACTTTTTATATTTGGATTGTTTCCCCTATTTCCAGGCTCAGTTTTTCCACTGCAAGGTTTTACTTTTTTTTTTTTTTTTTTTTTTTTTTTTTTTTTTTTTTTTTTTTTTTTTTTTTTTTACAGTTCCTACTAATATTGGTGTTCAAAATAGATGCATTTTAACATAAATGAGCAGGAGAAAACATATTTAGTTGTCTACAACTGAAGTAGAAGCTAAAAACTGGAGTCTACAATGCAGAACAAGGAATAAATAAATAAATAAAAAATCCTCACTGAAATCCAAACCTTCACTGAGTTTTGGAAAGTTTCTGGGTTGTAATTTTTGAAATCTAAACAACTTTATTCTGTAAACAACTTTTACTTTACTAAATTTTCTTAAATGGAATCTTAAATAATCTTAATATCTTAATCTTAATCTTAATAAAAAAAACAGTTCACTGTTAAAATGAACAAAAAAGTCTTTAGCCACTGGAAAGTAACTGCTGCATGTTTGAATTACAGATTTGTGCTCTGCTAATCTGGCAGGTTATCATTTTTTTGTCCTTCCTATGCATTAAACCTGGCAATCAGGACATTCTAGCCTGTAGATGATAAATGAAATCTTTCCAATTTATAAAAAAGTCTTCAGTGCTTTGTTTTGTACCAAATAAGTGCATTGATTCCAGTCACTAAATCTATGAAAAACTTTAGTTATTTACTCAGCTATGTTTGCTGTATATTTGATAAAGGATAAGTATAAAATAATTAATCCTGTGAACAGTTCCAGAAACTAATTACTGATGGTTCAGAGCAGATCTGAGTGTTATATCACTTTAGATTAGGGTGCCCATGTCCAGTCCTGGAAAGCTACTTATCCAGCAACTTTTTGATTCATCCCTTCTCCAACACATCAGAATTAAGTGTCTGAATTCCCTCATAAGCACGTCATTCTGTTCTGCAGAGACCTGGTAACAAGCCATTTGTTTGATTCATGTGTGTTGGAGAAGGGATGAATCTAAAAGTGCAGGATAGTAGCTCTTGAAGACTGGACTTAGGCACCCCTGTTCTGTAATATTACATCAAAATGTATTCCATCAGCTTCAGGTTTTGACAGAGGAAATGGTAGTAAGTGCAGAGCTGTTAGTGAACTGCTAGGGCACTTTTGCAATCAGTGTTTAAAGATTGCAACTGAGATGGTTGCCTCTATGAAAACATAAGTGATCCCCAAGCAATATGTTCTGTAAAACAATTCTGGGCATGGAAATCCAGGGACACTTTGGCTGAAACAGATTTTATTTTAGATATAAATGTAATGTTTTTGTGGGCTTAGTTTCCATTTCTAAGGCTAAATGTTTGAATTTCAGGCCTGGAACATATCGAGAGGAAATTCAAGACAGCCAAATGTTTTGTTTTTTTCCTCTAACATATTTTTTATGACAGTTAAGATGTTTTTGGATTTGCGCTTACAAAGCAGTAAATCATTTCAGGTGTTTATCCGATTTTTTTTTTTTTTTTATGATTCCCCACAAACACATCTCCACACAAGATGTGCAGTATTAAAAGGTTGTTATCGTTTGTTTAAAGTTTTTTACTACATTATCCACCAGGGACATGTCTTGACTTCTTATGAGCTTGTCCAGTGACCATGTGTTAAAACCATCTTTCTAATTTCCTGAGTAACAATAAATTATAGCAATAATGTTTTTTACTCATGTTTTCTGTTGTATGGAATTGCTAGTTAGTCAGGAATGAGTAACACCATTTTGATAAAACTGTTTAACATATTCAAGAGCAAACACAATCTGACCAAATCGCCTCTCTTCTCAGGTCCTTTGTTGCCTCATTTACACCCCACCACTCATTTGTCCTTATGCTTCCTGCCTCTCAAAGTCAACTTTTTTCCTCTTAATAACTGAATTCAAACTACAAAACGTTGAATTCCTGGTTGGTGTACCATTTCAGCCAACGTACAAATATATCATGATTCACGTTCTGTCCTGTCCAGTCCATGCTGTTAGTTTTCATTCAACTCACCTGTGTTGCCTGATTGCTGATCTGTGCCACCTGGGCCCTGCTCTACTTAACTCCTCTCAGCCCCTTCCTCACTGCCAGATTATCGACAGCCACGAGCCAGTAGAAATCCAGCGTTTCATGTCTTGCCTTCTTGTGTTTCTTCGACCCCTTTCCGTCCACGGATCTTCCCCTCCTGTCAAGCCCGTTACGGATTCCTTTGTTTCTGGCTTTCTGGACCCTGACTCAAGCTTCGCCTCACGACCACCAAGTATTGCCTGTCCCTCAGGCTAAGTCTGCTCTCTCTGCCTTCCCATGTATTACCTCTGCCTGCTCATCGTCTAAGCCCCTGGTGCTGCGATGGATTCCCTTGTGGAGACCGTCATTGTTTCATCCTGAGCAGCTGCCAGTTTCTGATACTGAATAAACCTGTTTTTCCTTTACGTACTTCTGTGTGTGGTTGAATTTCCGGGTCTTCCCTGTGAGTCCTTATACAAATAGATAAAATCAGTGTCACATTCGTGACTGAAACACTGTTGAATCTCAGTTCCAGATTTTCATATTTCCTAAATCAGTTTTTGAATTGCTTTTGTTCAATGTTTCTGACTGTTGTTGCTATTCTTTGATCTAATCTATTTTGCGCAGCTTTGCTCACGATTCTTTATCTTTACATGTCCTTTATCTTTTCAAACACAGGATTTCATACATCTGTTAGGCTGCACTTCATGAATGTTGATTATTCATTTTAGGATTCTTGTCACATCACATTTACCCATTGTGAAGTTATTTGTTTTACTGATCTGCTCTTAAGACAAGATGAGGCACAGATGTGCTGGCAAGACAATAATAGACTCTTTCTCTTGTGATGTAATGTAATTATAAAGATAAACTAATTCAATTCTAGACTTGTAGAATTATCAAGCTGAAGTACTCACACTGGATATGTGACTAAATAAATTAGAAAATAGCAGTGCAATAAAAGCAGAACAGGGTCACACATCTAGTCTTCTAATAAAGAAGGCTGTAGCACACTTTAGTTTTGTAGTCACAATATTTTTTTAATTAAAAGAATAAAATTTGAACTTAAACTTACAGTTTTAACTAAATATTTCAGGTAAATTTTACACGAGAGCTTTAAAATGATTTTAATTAAGCTGAAGGCACTTACAAATACATTGTACATAAATCTCCTCTTTCCCTGCAGCTATGACTCGAGATTGGGTAAAGAAATTGAAATGACTTTTTTTTTTCCAAATCTATTCCAATACCAATGGTCTTTTCGTCTTTTTGCCTTGAATTTGATTCGGGAAAACTGTCACCACCTCAAGTAGCTCTGGTGTTCTCTTATGAGTTACTTACTTTTCATTTACTTTTCTATGTTGTCTTCAGGATATTTTCTGTACAGGATTGACTCACAGGACTGATGAAACATAGGCTAAGAGTTCATTATAGTTAGTAATGCGAGGCCTTGGAGCTGGTGTTTATTCCCATTTTATTGTGGATTTGAATTGAGGTTTTCACATATACTTGATGGGAATTTGACATATGCACTAACATGATTCAAGATTGTGACATGAGTGTTTCAGTGATTTAAGAAGTCTGTTTTCTAACTTCAGTCACAGTTAACTAACTTCAGAAGTTAAGTTTATTTGTATAGCACATTTCAGCAGCAAGGCAGTTCAAAGTGCTTCACATCGTAAAAATATCAAGTATCCAGCAAAATCATCAAAATCATCAGGATGATATCAATGCATCAAAATCATAGAGCTCATCAAACAAATATAGTTCAAAAATATTGATCAGTGATCCACTTACTTTAGTTAACTGATTTACACTCAAACTTCCCGAATTAAGGCACATTCAACACAATCATCTCCACCTTTTTCTCTCATTATTTTATATATTGAGGAGTCTGGAGGAAGAGGCACCCTGAGGCCTTTAACGTTCCAGTACCCATAGAGACACATCTGCCTGCTGGCTTTCTCCTTTAAGGTGTAGAAATCACTAAAACCACCCACAGAACCCCCACTTTGTTCCGCTAATTTCTTAACCTCCCTGAACTCCTTACAGGATGACTGGCCCTCAGCTGATGTCTTCCTTCCGTCAACTCTGTAGTCTGGAGGAAGAGGTCCCTTATAGGTTAAAAACCTCTGGTACTGAAGAGGGAAGACCAAAATATTTGGCACTGACAGGTGGTGACAAGTAGGTTGATGTGTAAATGTCAAGAGTTGATATCAAAGGCCCTGTTCATAGACAGTCAGCTGTCTTTGCTTAAAAATGGACAAATCAGAGAACAGTTTATCTTTCTATGTAATTCATATTCTCCAATTAGCACACACTATCAAGCAAACAGCCCTCCCCCCAGCTGATACGCTGGCTAATTTAAGGGCTAAGTTGTGCAAGCATGTCTGGCTACTCCACTTGAGGAGGATGGCTACTAAAAAGCGGAGCTGTTATGGCGCTCAAAAACAGCTGGAGTTTCCTCTTACTCCCAAAGGATGAGAGAATCAGAGAAGAGTGGCTGAAGTTCATTTATGAGGATGTAGCACGCAATTATAACTCCAATTTGAGACTATGTTCAGTGCATTTTACTGAAGAGCTTCCCAAATATGGTTGTAGCCAATCAGAGTGAAGTCAACGAGTTAGAGCCACATATCATTAACGTACCCAACCCTTTTACCGAGGAGGGAAATCTGGCCTGCCAAAACAACCCCCTATAAAATATATAATGTCTATAAAAAGGTGACATTATTTTTTTTAGATGAAATTCTTTGGAGAATTGACATATGCAGCAATATCAACTATATGAACTAGTTTATACAGTGATGTCACCACCCCTTTAATGACAGTTAGAGCTCAGGTAGGGTGAATACTTATCGCACGGAGCACAAGCTGCAGTTTATTCTGTTATTTTTCATTCAGGCATCTTTAAAAAAAGCCCAGATTTCTTATTCACTTAGTGCAGAATGAAGAATTTTCTGCACTGACCTCAAATACATCAGCAATATGGCCTTTTTTTCTAGACCCATTTGTTTTTTGTACCATTTGAACATAAGCTTAACATAAGACTTAAGGATCATTTGTGAACTGTCCTTAATGTCTAAAAGTTTAAAACAATTATTAAACTAACTTATTTCTGAAAGCAGAAGTTGTAAAGTTTGATGTATAGACATTGTAAAAATATTTGCTGGTCTTTAGGAAGTGTTACAATCAGGAATATTCAAACTTAGATGAACAAGACAACATTGCATTTTGTCATTATTCAACAATTTTAAGCTGCCTGAGTTTGTGTAAAATTACACCTGTAGTGTTGTGTAATTATTAAAAACTTTCAAAATACTGCTGGAAAGTTTAAGAACTTAAAAAATGTATTTACACTTTTTAGGGGTCAGAGAAAAAATGTCAAATGTTAAAACTGTAAATACCATGACACAACTGACATTATCAAGACTGCACCCAAAGAAACCATAGAACTACAGGAGTTTCAAGTTTCACCTTCCTCAGAATAGTAAGAATGTTAGACTGTTTTTATTTACAAAAAAATATTGTCAATATAAAGAATGTAAAATGTTTAACATTTTTTTCCAAACTATGCATGTCTTAAATACTTTAAAGTGACCATAAAATTCCTTTTCAGCAACAAAACAGCCCCCAAATAAGAATGATTTGCATGAAATACTCTGAAACTGGTAAAAAGAGCAGAAAGGAATAAAGGTACCACTAGGGGATGATGAAGTATAGTTGCACTGAAATCAATAATCACTGGAGCCATTCAGGCAGACTAGAGGAAAACAAGAGATAAATAAAGGTTCAGGCTAAGAAGGAATGTAGCCTGAAGGTGGTGCAATATATGTTTGATGTCAAGCTGTATTGTAACAACCTGAAATCAAATAAGTTTCCTCTGTTTTATCTGATGTTTTGTTGAAGCAATTGTTACATTAGGGACCCTTGGAAATCTGATGTTTTACCTTCATATGCACAGATGCACATGTAGGCATACCTTTCACTCTTCTTGCCAAGATTGTTGAAAAGACCTTCATCATGAGATTAGCTATTAATCTAAAATAATATTTTATTCCAAAGATTGTGGTATGAGACTGTCAGAAAATGCGATGTTTATCACCCACAAGTCATTGAGATGAATCATTTGCTTAAATACCTGTGAATGCATGTCAAAGAATTCCTTAAAGTGAATGATCCCATTCTGCTAGTTTAGAACTCAGTAAGTTTTTTAAATGATTCATATATTCATTACCAGTCATAACCCTGTAGTGTTAAAATGAATGCACACTTGCTTGCCTTAAAATAGACTTGTTAATAATATATTCAGGTGTTTTGAAACTGTGTCTTATACTGAAATGTAAGTAATTCCATTTTACGTAAAAACAGTAAAATTATTTTTTCTTAATCACCAAGATCTGGCACACTTTCGGAAATTCACCAGGTTGGTTAGGGCTTGAAGGGCGGGACAGGGCAACTTTTCTGAGCTGATCTCTTAGATCAGGGATGTCAAACTCATTTTCACGTCGGCCACATCAAGATCATGAATGTGCTCAAAGGGCCGATTGTGGCACAATGTATTGATAAAACTACATATTAACAAACTGTTAAAATATTATACTTTTCTCTGTATTCAGTGAGTACTTCTTGGAATTAAATAATATTTCACATCTTTTCACATTGATCTAATTTGGCGCTGTACAAATAAAAACTAATTTGTTTATCACAATTTGTCAGACGCTGTTCTTTAAAGTTCCTTTGCATTCATTTCCCTGAGTTGGGAAAATATAGATTATCCAGCAAGATTGCTCTTCAGTAATGTTTACAATTTGTTCTTAGGTTTCAAAAGAGAAATTACTGAAATGTTCAGACTGTGATAGAGAGCCAACAGCCTTCCAGCCTCAGTGTGACCTCTCTGGCCAGAAAGAACAGCTGATGGAGCCGAGGCTGACAATCCCTCCAGCCAAGAGACAGAGAGAGAGGGCTGAGAGCTGACAGAACTCGAAACCCAAGCTGGTTCCAAGAAAGCAAACAGCCTTCTGAATCAAAAGTGGGAACTTTCTTGTCCTGATGAATGATTATGGCAGTTCTGTTTGGAAACTGAAGGGCATAAGTTGGCTTTGTTTAAGTTCTTATTTTTTCCACTTTCTTTGGAACTTTCCCTCAGATTTAAGCTGTGTATTTATAGCAGTACTCCAAGTGACACATTTAAAGCCTTTGTCTTTACATTTCAGAAAATGACACACTGATAGAACTTTTGATAAAGCAAGGCCTTTAATCAGCTAAAATATTCTGAGCTTTACTTAATTATCTGTTAACATGTTTTGATGTGATTCCCAATGGGCTAATTAATTAATTCTGTAAGTGGTGAGTTCCAAAATAAACAGTTTCAATTAGATGTTAATATTGTGATTCTCAGAATAAATATATATTTTATAATAATACATTTTATCCATTTCTGTTAAGTGTGCAATCAGATGGCTTCATGATAAGGATGATTTGCTTTATTGATAGATTTAAGACTGATAAGAAAAAAATGTATGATTTGTTAATGAGACTTATGCAATTTTTTTGATTCATAAACATAAACAGGAAGTGTTATCATCAAGCTTCTAGTACCACAGGATTTATTCCTAATATGTGCATGTTCCAAAATAATAGCTTAACAGGTTTTAAATTTAAACCTGTCTGTTGCAGTGTTGTGTTGGTGGCAAGGTCCCAGAATTCAAACTGATACTGCAATCAGTATTCAATTCAATACTGATACTTGCAAATGTGTATTTTTTTTTCCATTTTATTCCTCCATAATTGGAGGTCAGGACAATAAATATTTAATTAAACTGCCTTTTGGCCAGGATACAGCAGCAGAGCTGATTTACTGCCCCCATAGTAATGGGACCATTGCAGTTTCATAGTGGTGCATACATTGAGTCTGTTTTGGGGTGATAGCTACCAGAGAGGCCCAAAAACCACAGCTCCAGCAACAAGTAGTTCTTACTCACACTTAAAGGAAAAAAATATTAATGATTTACTGCAATAATACACACTAAGACAGTGAATGATGACTGACAGAGCACTGTGTGACAATAAGCTGAAGAAGCTAAAGATCGGCAGGGCAGAGTGAGAAGTGGGAAGAAACTGATCCAGTGTCTGAGCCAGCCGGGAGAGAGTGGTAGACGAGGCTTTCAGAGGGACTGCTGTGGGCTGGGCATGAGCAGAATAGGAAATTATTTGAGACCAAAAAGGGCTGAAGGTAAGCATATCAGTAAGGTAGGTGAACTGGCAGACAGGGGTACTTGTGTGACAGACAAGGGACAGAGTGTGGAGCCCATTCACAAGTGATAGCTGCCAATTAAAATGAAAAAGTGTTGTGGCAACACATGAGGGAAAACTTGAGTTTGCTAAAGCTGATGAGACGATGGTTCATTATGATAGATAGATAGATAGATAGATAGATAGATAGATAGATAGATAGATAGATAGATAGATAGATAGATAGATTTTTAAAAATATGAAGTCGTGCAACCCCTACTGTGTGTATGTGTGTTTATGCATGTATATATATATATATATATATATATATATATATATATATATATATATATATATATATATATATATATATATATATGTCAACGTTTGTGTTTATACAGCTGTCAGCTTTCTACAGTGCAAAACTACTTTGAATTGCTTCATTGTCCTTAAATTATATTAATAACTTGACAAAATCTTTAACATTGACAATAATCAATGCTAGTCTTTACTGCTGTAGTCATCTTAAGGGCCTTGCAAAAGTTTTTATATTTATCGAGATTTCATGTGATATCAAGACAAAGCAGTGCATAAGTTAGTTTAAGTCCTTTGGCTTAAGTCCCCTCTTAGGTTTTTTGGCTAGCTATAACAAGTTTTGCAATAGCAGTTGGTAATGGAATCAGGGGATTCCCTTGCCTGATTATTATTTCATAAAAAAGTTTATTTTCTATTTATTTAAATATATTCAATTAATATTCTATAAATATATTTGTTTAAATTTCTGTTCTATACAAACACCTTATACCTGTAAGATTATTTTTCTAACAACTTCAGATAAACTGTTTTTACCTTCTGTGTAATTTTCTCCACATCTGATAAAATTTGATGAAAGAAAACACACTAACAGAAAAAAACAAATTTCCCCCCTCAAGGTAAAATAATAGTTGAGAAAAACTATACAAAATATTAGACAAATGCAAGGACAAGTGCACCTATTATCAAAAGCTTTGAAATATGGATGCTTTGTGAAAGGAAATGAGCAATTCTCAAATGCCTTTTCAAAATCCATTTCAAAATGACAATTCCCTCTGAACAGTCGGAGTACAACCACATCTGCTGGGGTGTTTTTAATCAAAAGTTTTGTGTCTTTGCCTTTTTTCTGCCACTGTATTCTGTAGGCCATTATCTGTCCAAGGAAACATCAGTTTGCAGAAGATGTGACATGAAATTACCCACAATCCCCTCCTGCCCTCCCAACAACTTGGCAGTTTCACAGTACCCCCCGAGTTACAGTATAATTTAGGGTGGGATTTAGGTGAAATTGCATATGCCTCTCTCTCATGCATGCTCTCTCTCACTTGCTCACGCTCTCTCTCTCTCTCTCTCTCTCTCTTACTCTCTGTGTGAGAGAGAATGCATGCAAGCATGTGTATGTGGGCAATAAGGATCGAGACAGCAATAATTTGTATAGTGAGGTTGAAAGATTAATATTAAATGAAATGAAACTGAATATAAAAAGAGATATGGGAAAGCTAGCACATGTTTTTCTTTTTACTCCTTAATTTGCAAAGTCATATTATACCATTTCTCAGTTGTACATAATTTGACATTTGGGATAAATTTTTCAAATGTCCTATTATTGTAGCATAGATATGAACTGGACCAATATTCCTCTTTAAATATTGCCTTTTTCCATCATAATCAAGCTCAGGAATCAGACGCTAAAGCCCTTGAGTACCACCAAATCCCAAATTTCTTTTGGGATTTAGTGGTACCACTACATTCCTGAATCAAGCCTGGAACACTTGGCTCAATCCCCAAACTGAAGACAGGACTCATCTACTTTCCATCTGTCTGGCTGTGGGGCCCAGATGTTCTGAAGAAAACCAGTAATGAAGGGAAGGTACACAAGTGGAAATTCAAGGAAATGATGAACAAAGTAAAGTAAAACCTATGTAAGCAAACCCTTCTTGAGCATGCAACAAAATGCAATTTAGTATGAAAAAAGTCAGTTCAAAGTGCCTCCCAAAAGTATTAACAACCCTTGAACTTTTCCACATTTAGTCACATTACAAAGACAAACTGCAATGTATTTGTTCAGATGTAATACTGACACAAAGTCATGTAAAATTGTGAAGTAGAAAGAAAATGAAACTTTATCAAGGATTCTTAGATTTTGGTCTGGACTTTGAATTGGGCCATTCTTACACATAAGTATATTTTAATCTAGACTATTCCTTTACATTTCTTGCTCCATGTTTTGTTTTGTTCCACAACAAGGAATGATCACTGACACACTTATTTCCAATGAGGTCTGAGAATTTATTAACAAAATAGCCCAACTTTACAGCTGAATTATCCCATAAATAACTTCTTTCTCTAACTTCCGACATGCAATCTATCTACTGATGAAAAAGATTAAAAAAGACTATGTATATAATGAATGATAAAATGGGGAATAAATCAAAATAATGAATGAACTATGACAAAATGAAATGGAACACTGAAAAATAACTTCAAAACTAATTATGTAAATAAAACAAGAACAAAAGAAAATAAAGATCAGCAGAACCACACTTGCAACCAAAAACACAGTATCGCCAACCAGCGTGGGTGTCCTGCTGAGAGATGAGGAGGAGAAGAAAATGGGGAGGGGGTCAGGACACTGTCCAGATTCAAACCCGCCCACCTGCTTTAGAAGAAAGAGTCATAAAACATAACCATGTGCTCGGCCCTAACCTTAAATTAAATCAAGGATCATGACTTTCCAACTCTGCACTATATGATAATGAAATTATTGTGTTCAAGGCAAAAAGGATAATAATTAAAACAAAGGGAAAAGAAAGGAGAGAGAGAGAGGGAGAGAAAGGAGAAACAGTGCAAAGATGAAGGCTTCTTTAAACTCTGCTGTGGATGCAAACGACTTCAACATCATAAGCTCTACTATCATTTTGAGGAACCCATGGGATGGGTAAACCAATCTTCTCCAGTAGGCCTGCATTCATTACCTGTTGTCATTGGTGATGAATGAGAATTGTGGTCTTATACCCTGACAGCCATATGTCTCCACATGCCTAAACTCAGGACTGATCTACTAATGATGTTCAAATTCATCATCCAAGGGCACAATCAACACAGTGAATGAACTTTTAATAGTATTGACAGCAGCAGATCTTTTCTTTTTTCCACTTCCTGACTTTGCTTAGCAAGCATAACTGCACACTTTGATTTGGGGAAGAAAAAGCTCAGTGAAGCCTTTTTGGTTTCCAATAAAGGGTTGCTGTTGCCAAACGCAGACAGAGAAATTACAGTGTTCCAATTATCCATCAGTCCATGTGGGGTAAGGTTGAAAGAGAGAAAATGACATTATATTCAATAACAGTCCATTAGCTGATGGTTAAATTTACTTCCCATTGTATGGAATGAGCTATTATCACTAATACCATGTAAATGATAGGATGCACACCATCGGCTTTTGGCAGTGAATTACCCAACTATGTCACTCAAAGAGGGGTTAAAATGAAAAGACACGATTTGTTATCATTTATTACAGTCTACATGTATTTGTATTTACAAAAACTCTGCTTTGCGGTTGTGGGTTTTGGCATGTAGTCCATGTCAAATAGGGCAAAGATAAGAACTCTCACAAAGAGTCCAGCACAATGCTTTCTAACCAGCTGATCGTCATCTTGTGCCCAGATCATGTAGACTCATATCTAGTAAATTTGAATATGTGTTCTGATCTATCATTAATAAAATTGTCAGTAATCTCATTGAATGGGTCTGTACAACACTGGAAGATCAGGATCAGTCTGTTTTGGTGTGTTAGTTTGTAGTATCTATTCATAAAGTCTGATTTGTTATATCACTGTCAAAGCAGACTTGTTTTATATTAGAAAAGTTACATTATCAGTTAGATGGAATATCAATACACAAATTTACACTCACTCTCAAGCATAATGATGTTAAAATATCCAGTGTTAAATACTGATAGGCTATACTTAGAAACTTTGTTCACCACCACCACACTGACTCTTAGCACTGGCCATATATATGCTGGTGCAAGAGCTAAACAAAAATAAATGCATGAATTAATTAGAACAATAAATAAAATACCTGCAATACTTTTCTGCACCAATTAGTGCCCAGTCTACATGCTTTGTCTTGAAAATTAAAAAATTAATAGGTACATAAAAATATACAAGAGTGGCAATTCTGTATAAAATAAATACTCAATATTAGCTGATTAAATGATTTCAATATTAGCATCAGTTAAACATGCCACTCATCCTGGCTGATCTGAAAGGCTTTGGTCCATTTGTAGGTGATGAATGTTTATATTTACAATGCAAATAAATTAGACAAACATTTTCAACCCTGGTAGAAAAAAAACCAACTGTAGTTTGAATGCAAAGAAAAGTTTCCATTTCAATTTAATGCTTTCATATATTTGACCTTTAATAAAAGTAGTCCACTATTATTAAAGGCTGTGTGACGTATTTCTGTTATTATTGTAAAAGTAGCACATTACAAATATTTGACAATAAATTTAGTTTACACAAGGAATATTAATTTCAGCCAACAATATTTATTTGCGTTGAATATTAAAGCTACAAAAGCTTTTCCAAATACTTCAACCCTCAAGGTCTGTCAAAAGAATAATTAGGAATAGCACAAACAAAACTGTCATGGTGTGTAATGGTAGTTGTGGATCCAAATGCAGAGAGGCAGAGAGTAGTTTTTGAAGATTTAATCTAAATAATTAACAAAAAAAACCTTACAAAACCACATGGAATACAGGAAGCCAGAGCAGAACAAAAAGCAGGAATCCAGGCGACGAAAACAGCAGAGTATGCCAGGGAAAAAACAGGTAAGTAACAGGAGGAACCAATGAATCTAACAGTAAAAGAGGATAACTAGAGACAGGAATAAATAAATATATTTAAACTAGAATAACTAAGAAAGGACTGTACTAAAGTTAAACAGAAACAAGGTTGATCTAATCAACATAGGAAACACAGGATAACAATAATCAAAAACTAGAATCAGAAGACTAAACATCAAAACAACCCCAAACCACCCAGGTTCTGACAAAAACCACAAATGTTTAATATTAACAACCAGATTAAGGTATATCAAATTTCTATGCGAAACTTGAATTTATTGCTTGCCACAATTTACAAACCGTAATAAACATTCTTGCTGGTTAAAACCAGGTGTCCAGAAAAAAAAAAGGAAAAAGTGAACACAGAGGGTAGACAAAGGATAATAATTTAATTTTATAAACACATGAATGTTTTTATCCATGCCCAATTTGGTACTTTTAATCCTAGATTGTTTGTGTTCAAGATTTTTGTTTTTAGTGTTTGTTTTCTGACATTTGAATTGTTTGATGTTACAAGTATTGTAAAGCAACAATAAAGAATTATGAAACTTGGCTTTTATGTTGCAACTGTTTTAAAAAAAAATACCCAAATTAAATCCCAAATTTGTTCTTTTTCTGTATTCTGTTCTCTGTATTTTTTTGGATTAGACTCTTCCATCCATTGTTTTTGGTTTATTTTTTTTTTTTTACATTGTTTTTCACCCTTAATACATGTCATTGCTTTCTTCATTTTCAGTCTGTAAGTTCCTTATTTTAAATGATAAAATCTTCTCAAATCTTTTCTCATTCACCTGCCAATGTCATGCCTGCATTTGGGTCCGTTTCAACCACATTGCATTTACACAATACATGTTCCTTAGTTTTTAATAATAAACATTCACTTCTCTTTATTTATATTTCCCTTATTAATATTTTATTATTTCCACATACAAACTACCCAAAACATCACTATAACTAAAAAGTGCTCATCAGGAATATACAGAAATCCCTAAATTGTTTAATTTTGTTTATTAGGGTTTCTGTTTCATTGTTTGTAAACTTGTTTGTTCACAGTGTGCTGAAAACAACAGGTATTTTTTTTACATCAGAGTGCTTAACATTTTCTTTGCCCTGGAAGTTTTGGTAGTCTGTTACATTTAATACCTTGTTTCCACTCTTAAAATGTATAAATAATGATAAAAATAACAAAACAAAAATATAAACAAAACAGTGTTGAAAAGCAGTTTACAGTCCTTGTTAGTTTTTATCTACTTTTCATGTCTGTATTTAAATCCAGGGTATAATTTTTTTTTGCAAATTATTATGTTATAATAATGTCGATCTGTCTCATTTGGACCATTTAACACTCATTGATCTTACTATTACTGTGTTAACTGAGCTGTCAGCTTTGGCATCTGGCATTACCGAATTATGTAGGGGGAAATAAACCGGTGGGTGTTCCTGCTACTCATGCATGACCACACAACATCTATTTTCTTTCTCGGTGGGCTGGACACCTTAATTACATGAGAAAAAGACTCTCACAGAGCAATGTATATATCTAAGGGCTAGTTTAGTTTATCATATCACACCCAAAAAAACCCAAAGCAGCAGCCATTTTTCTTGCAATAGGTTATGAAAATGAACTGAAAAATCCTGTTAGACTTGGAGTGAAAACAACAAAATGATTGATTTGTCTGTCAAACATGAGAAAACCATTTGAGAAAACCAGACAACTGCAGATCAAAAAGAAACAAATATAATTTAATATATTACCTTGTTTTATTCTGACATAATCTCAGTGAAGCGGATAAGGATAGAGGAGTTCCATGTTTTGTCCTCTTACAAGAAATGTTTGGATCATATATCATTAAATCCAAAAGTAATTTACAGGGTTCCTATTTCAATTCATATTCTAGTACAAACCCTTTTAGTTTGATTCAAACACAGCACAACACTGCAGATGTGATGCATTAAAAAAAAGTCAAAATATGATCCATCTCAATAGGTGAAATTAGTTGGAGTTATGGTTAGCAAAAAATAAAATTATAGAAATTTAAAAAAAAATAACAGTGTATTGGAACTAAAATAATACATTATATTAACTACAATGGGTTTTGATATGCATAAATTTTGTAGCATATCTTGATTGAAGTTTAATATGTCAAAACACTAATTTAATGCTAGAAAAAAGGTTCTAGCAATATGTTAGCCTATATGAACATGGTGCAACATGTAGAGACATTTAGTGAAAATACTCATATAATACACTCATTTGTTTTTGACAGAATGTCAGTTAGTGTATGCAGCTCTCAGCATAGCTATCAACAGGCTAAGTCATATACTGCAACTCAAAGTCTTTAACATCTCATTTTCTGAAAAAACACATGGAGTGAAAAAAAAGTGAAAGAGCCCAGCTTGAACTCCACAGATAGAACCCACCCAGGTTCTATTTGTGAAGAGTTGTCTCAAAATATGAATTTAAAATGAACCAAACATTTAAAATACATAAAGGGGTGTCAGTCTTTGCTGATTACATCCTTAATCAACTATAAAATCCAAACTGTTTTGCAGTTCAGTATCCCTAAAAATAAGAAAAAAAAAACTTAGACCATCATGCACCAGTATTTTTCTCATTCAGCATGACACACCAGCTTTGTATCCTCATCAGAGGCCTGCTGACACTGATCAATGGCAATGGATATGCAGAGGATAGAGACAACAGGGGCACTGACAGCAAGAATGGATTTTACAGACAGCCAGTCAGTACAGTCACACAGGAATTAGACATTGTGTGAACCTGTCACAGCAAATGACTTACTTCATCCATTTCTCATCTTCCTTTCTCACAGTCCTTCCATGTGATGAACAGTGATGTGTCGAGATTAAGTGCAGTGCTCAAGCATCATAAATGAAGGCAATAATAACAACCACATATAATCATTTGTGCTGCTTGGAGTTGTGTGTTGAAATTAAAAAATTTCTTTGCATCCTTCAAACAGTGAACAACAATCTTGTGCCATAATTTATACCCGCATGTAATGAGAGCATAAACTATCTGTGTGTGACAAAGATAAGTCTAGTTGAAACTCATACGCATCGCTACATTTATCAGCCAAAGCTTTTTAAATTCTAACTAAGCAACCATCTAGTCACCCAGTCATGAATTTTAAATACACCCATTTATCTGAAGGGAATAAATTTGACACCAGGTGTCATTAGTAGAAATCTGGTGTTGCCTTCTTGACTCAAAGCCAATGCAGTGAAAGACCTTCAATCAGACCTATACTGAGTGTTTATACCTTGCAATTTTTGTTCTCTGATAAAATGTTGAGATCTGTGTAAGAGCAGTGATCATGTTGACTAAATTAATATTATGTGTTTAAAAGAGAATAAGAACGTTCTCTGAATTACAGATTTAAAAGAGAGGAAAACCAGAAAGCACAATTGACTTCATATAAATATTACCTACATTTATTACAAATGAATGAAATTAAGCCTTTCCCTCTCTTACCAAACAAATGAGGAAATTCCACCTGCTACACAGGAAATTAATTTGATATGTGTGTGTGTGGGAGGGTGTGGGGGGGTGTATTACAATAAAACAATTTTCAGCCTATATTCATTGTTTTTATGAGAAATGTTGAGACCACATTCATTAGCCTGGTCTTCCAGGGACAAAGGCTGTGCTTTATTGATTATCAGTGGAGTGCTGCCTATTGCTGTGTTTGCGAATCACCCAGACTGCAAACAACATAAAGTTCAGTTGGTTGGTGGATCAGCAGTATGGATGTTTAGATAATCCCTTCGCCTGCCCCTCTGTTACTCTATACTTTGAGTTACAGCTTTCAAATCCCTTCATATCAGTCAGATGTTAGAGGTTTGCTTCCTCACATTACAAGGTCATCCAGCTTCTTGTATAACTTTGATATGATTCTATTGTTTGGTCCTCCAACAAATCGTTGTCTTTTATTCTTTTTTTAAATTCTGTATGACGAAACAAGCAAAGCTAGAGGGACAGTGCTGCTGTTGGCATCAGCTGAGACATGCATGCCTATCAGTCTTGTCACTATTGGTTCTGGAGGATCAGATGCAATTATCTGCTTAGTGTCAGCACTTGCTAAAATGTTGGGAGTTATGCCTGGGAGCAAAGTTCAAAAAAAATCTTTCTTTTGGATTATCCTTAAACTCACAGGAATAATCAAACAAGCAAATGAAAAAACTGGACCCTGAATCTGTAAACTGTTGAAAATAATGTGCTCTTTAGATAAATAAAGTGTAAATGGTAAATTGACTCTTTTCCAGTCGTAATGGCCACTCAAGCCGCTTTACGCTGGAGGCACATTCATCCATTTACACTCACAAACATGCACACATTCACATACACTGACACAGAGATTGGAAGGCAACTCAGGGTGAGGTGCTTTGCACAAAGGCATATCAATATGTGACAGGAGGAAGCTGGAATCAAGCCTTCTGATTGCAAGACCACTACTTTACCCACTGAGCCACAGTTATCCTTAGTGTAACTTGTGACATCCCTACTAAAGATACTAGATGCTTAAGATGAATAACAAAGAACTGAGATCTGTATTTAAAAAAATGATTCTTCCTGAATAAACAACTTCATCCATCCAGAGGCACACTGAACAGACCACCACATGTGCATACACTCACCTCTGAGGATAATTTACAATGACATGTTTACCAAACATGCATGTTTTGGAGCATGGCAGGAAACTGGGGTACCTGCAGAAAACCCACAAATGCAAACTGCGCACATTAATGCCCTGGCAGGATTTGAACCAAGCACCACCTTTCTGTGAAGCAGCAATACTTCCAAGAGCCCAAATGCACAGTCCAAATGAAAGAAAGTAATACATTTTTCAAACTTTCTGGGTAGAACAGGAATCACAATTTTAAATGGAATCTAACTATTCATAACAATAATATTTTTTCCATTTTAATGTGACTTGGGAACTGATATTTATTTTCAAAGGGTAATTTAAGGGGTTTCTTGCTTCCTAGAAGAGATTTTTGCATAAAACTGAGACATTACCTGAGACTTAGCATAGTCATAAAGCAGGGGTGGCCATGAAATGCATGACTGAATAAGAGGTCTCTGCAGAACTCAATGATGCTCTGAATAGGAAATTCAGCTGTGATGGAGCAGGGACACAACGAAAATATGGAGGACACTGGCTCTTGAGGACTGGAGTTGGCCACCTCTGTCATAAAGCATCGAAATACACCTTGAATTTGAGTAAAATACGTCTATAAAGTGCACAAGTATTCTATTATCCACATAAACCCTACAACATATTATTCTTTACATTGTTTCTGTGTCTGGTGCTTGCAAAATTGATTGTTTAGAAGGCTGATGATTCTAGCAAAAATGGGGGGAGGGCTGTGTGACCTTTTCTAATACTTGTTGTTTGAATCGAAGGTAGCAGGATCTGGTGATTTTTTTTAAATCATGGAAATCATGTACAATCAATACCATATCTCATCATCTGTTGAATAATATTAAACTCTTATTGTTTTAGGTCAGATAAGATTTAAAAAATATTTATTTCAATTTTTTAAATGGCAAAATAATGGAAGAGATGTTTTTGTTTTAAAAAAAGACAATTTAATTTATTTTTTACTTTCTTTAAATTCAGAAGTTGACATACATCTTTTTAGTATTTGGTAGAATTGCCCTCTAAATTTTATAATTTGCATTTAGCCCATTCCTCCCGACAGAGTCAGGATCTTGAAATCAGAGTTTTTACTTTGACTTGGGGGTTGATACACACATGGATAACTGGACCTCCACATGCTCTTTATACATGCATATGTTGTTTGAACAGATGAACGTGGAACCTTAACTCATCTGGAAATGAACCAGACTTGTGAAGATCCACATAGATTCTCTATTATTATTTTTGCTCATTTCATTTGAGTTTCCTTTTATGCCACACATCGAAATAAAACTTGACTGATTCACCTCAGTAGCACAGGAGCACAGCTCTATCCACCCACACATCCCAAATGACATCTAGCTCAGTAAGTCACTGAAAAGTAACGTTGAAGTTTTTTGCTTCAGGAAAGAGTCTCTTAGTCTTCAAAGTCGCTCATATTTTTTTAATTAGAGAATGATAAAAACATTCTCTCACAAAAAGTCAAGTGAGTTTGAAATGTTCAAAAAGGAACGGTTGCTCTCTTAATGGATTATATTGTATATGTATCAACATGACCTGAAAATGATGTTATTGTTATTCTGACAGGAACATGAAGGAGGAAATGCTCCAAATAAGCACTTGTGAGAGACAACTGTACTCCTTGATGTCTGGGAGGCAAATACCTCTGAGAGGGAGGTAAAGTCCTTCCTGATTTATTGGATTTGAGGATATCTATGTGTCTCTGGCAAGGAGTAGCACTGCCATACAGCATTACAATCTTATTCTGCAAAAGAGAGAAAGCAGTTTTTTCTTTCTTATGAACTTCAAAGGCATAATAACTAAATTAATATACAACTATAGAGTCTTCATTTACTAAAGAACAAAATATGTTGGAGGAAATGGAGGCAAAAAAAAGAAAACAGAATGTATATTTTTTCTAAATTTTTACCTGACTTAAAAAAAAATCTTATGTGACTCTATGCCAACTTCTTAGTAGGTTTTTTAATTTCACTCTCTACATGTTTGCTTTTATTCAGTTCAGTTTAACGCTTTTTCCAAATGTCAACTCTGTTTATTGATTACAAGCAAAAGAGCCTAAAGAAAAGGTCTTTTCAAGTCACCCCCTGATAGCATGCGCTGAAAATTACTAACAGGATCCATACTTTGTAACTGTGTGTGGGGCAAGTGTTCAAAGGTAAAAGCTAACACAGTAAGATTAATTGCTTGCAACATCTCTTCTGGCAGCCTGCAGGAGTTTCTCTAAAGACTCAGAAATCAACCACATCCTGAAAGCCACTCAACTGAAGTGGGTCATTAGCATACATTAGATTTTAGGAGAGCAGTTTCTATATTTGCTGCATGTTATTTTCACCTTCTGGCTCATTCTAAAGGAATAAGACATGGTCTATCATCCATTTTGCTTCCCGATAAGGACATGAACTCTTAGCTGTCATGTTTCTGGCCAAGAGATCGATGAACGCAGTTGACCAAACTTCTGAATGAAGTCCGGCTGAGCCTGGACTAAAGCTTCTTCATCTATGTAGACTGCTGGCCTCCTTGCTGTGACAAAGTACTGAACCTTCCTGAGGCTCCAGCTAAGGATGTACATGAGAAGGCCGCATACAGCCGCCGTGGACCTGCCGACTCCGGCATTACAGTGAACATACACGGTGTGGCCGTTTTCCAGGAGGCCATGGAGCAGGAATACAGCCTGGGGAAGCATCCTGATCCGACCTTCAAAGAAAAAGACACAGACACCAGGAATTAGTCATTTTCTCAGATCCACATTTACGTAATTTGTGCTGCTAATTCTTATCGAGTAAAATATACATATTCTACATTAAAGGATGTTTTTGAAACATAATAATTTGTCAGCAGTCACTATCTTTATTCACATGCTGTGAACTGCAAGTATTTTAGCTTTTTCCTTTTCCATCCTCTCAACAATGTAAACATATACAGTATAAATCAATAAATAAGGTAAAAACAACTTTGGGCAGTTTGCTTAGAGGAACAGCCATACATATTTATAATATTCATTTATTGCAATAAATACGTGCACATTATCAAAAAAATGTAGAGATGTAAAGGCTCAGAGTCTTATTGTAATTGACTAAAATCAGATGTCAACCTTTTATCATTTATCATAGATTCACTTAAGAAACAAATACTAACCCATACTGTGCTGTAATAAGTTTTTAATTCCCAACATTATGGATCGAGGAAAAACTGGAAAAAGGAAAATTTAATGGAAAACATTTATTTTTTAAGGCTTATTTGCTACATTTATTAAGTTCTGTGAAAGATATTGTCCTATTACTTTTTGTTTGTAATGGGGGTGGGTGATGTGACAATTTTAGATTATGAAGGATTAAAGCGTCACAGAGAGAATGTGATATCATCTATAAGGCAGATTCTGTCCATCGCTGTTCTATGCTCAAGCACAGACTTGCCGGTTGTATTTTCCTCCTCCTTTGTTCACTTCAGGAACTACCTTTTACAGAGCAAGAATCAATTTTACCTGAGTGTTATTGTTATGTAAATTGTTCTTCAGTAAGATTTAACATTTCTCTATTTTAATATTTGAACAGTCTTTAATAACACTTATGACACAAATTCTATTTTTCATGTTTAATAAGCTTATTGCCAGAAATTTCAATTCAATATAGATTTCAGTGCCATTGTATTCATTTATTCAAATGTGTTTTGAATAAAAGGAAATTTTATGTTTTATTTTACACAACGTAAACACAAAGACAAAACAAAATTCCATTAAAGTACATACCCGAGAGAAAACAAAATAAAACACAAAAAACCCCCACCAGGAATTACAGATTGTTACGTATCAAGTTACCTTCAACCCCAATTATCAGGTTTCCCCACTGAGTTTACCTTTCTTCTTTTAAGCATACCAATATTTAATGGTCATAATCATACATAGATAATTTCTGGCGATTAGACAGCAGTCAACCTTTAACTCCATTTTTTCACTTGTTTTTAATATTTGTCCAAAAGCCATCAAAGCCATAGGCCATGTCTCCTACCTGAAGGGAAGAGATTAAACTGAGTGTGTAGAGGATGGGTGGAATCCGCCAAGACTTTTTTGGCTTTGAATACTGATCTGGACTTTATTAGGTCCATAATGTCATTCAGTTGTGTGCAATTTAAAGTTCACCTTCCATACTTTCCAATTCATCAAAAATAATCCTCTTCACAGAGAGAGATGCAAGTGATACTAGTTGCTGCTTGGTTCTTGCTCCTCCTATCTTTGCTCCCAGTAAACACACCTCGGAACATATTGACAGATAGCTATTAATGTTGATTCAATATTTGGAGGCGTGGCCAACACGGACAGAATGGCTTTGTTCACTTCCTCCGCTGCCATTGCTAAAACTACAGGCTGACTACAATTCTAAAACAGCGCAGAAAATCATCGTCAACGTTCACAACTTCTCCTTCTGTTCGCTGATTGGTCTGGTTGAAATTCTACCGAAGAAATCCACTTCAATGGGAGAAAGCCCAGATGGAGCAGTGAAGGGAGATTAGAATCGAGCGGAAGTGCGTAGGAAGGCTAGCATCCTCCAAACGTCCTGACATTTCTACAACATATGCAATAGAGTTCCTTTTTTTCCCACTTCCATGCCAACACAATTCTGACACCTGGGGGTTTGTTTTATGTAGCTTGTGTTTTGTTATATATGTTCAATGGAAAAATATTCACCTGTATTATTTTTTTATCTCACACATTTAGATGAATAATTAATAATGTATGTTGTAATATATAAGTCCATTGTTTGAAGGGTAGTTGTTTAATTAAGCATGTACAATTTAGATACAGTTCCTTTACCTTAAAAAAACCTCTCTAAATTTCTTATCCAGGTCCTTATCTGGTGCCACAGTAATACTACCCTGACATATATTTTATAATCACTATTTAGCATTTGTGTTGGATCTTTACCTTGTTTAGACATTGTAGTAATTATACCATGCTAGTCAGCAGAGTCTTTATTACATTATTATATAATATTACCAGAAAATGTTTTAATTCATTCTGAAAGGTTTTATAAAACTCAACTCTAAAGCTATGCCTTGCCACTAGCAAGTGAGTTTATGGCTGTAATAATCTCAGTATCTGTAGTGCATTTTTGTAAGTCATTTCTATCTTCTGGTCTAGTTGAAAGTGAGCCAAAATTACAAAATAAAAGTGTTGACAGCATTTAAATCAGGGTTCCCTTGAGATTCATATAATTTCTCATAATAATTTTTAAACCACACATTTATTTATTTCCGGTTCTGTGTAGGTTGACCATTAAAATTATATATCTTTGAGATTTAATGTTTGGATTCTAATTATTTAATCATGGACAACATTTTACCCACCTTATCCCCTATCTTAAACGATTTTCTTCTTAATTTAAATTGAGCGAATGCTATTTCTTTATGCAATATTTCTTGTAATTGTGCTCTACACAGGAACAAGACATCCTTTAGTACTTGATTATCTGATAACCTCATATGCCCCTTTTCAACCTTATTAAGTTCCACTGTCACCAGTTTTTTCCTTTTATTCTTCTCTCACTTTTTTTGCTGTTGTATCGCTGATTATCCATCCCATGCATGTGGCCTTGGAAACTTCCCATATTATTCCTTATTGAGCTTGTTGAATACATACTGAAATGAAAATATTGTTGTTTTCCCCTTTATTGACTTAACAAATATGTCATCTTCAACTACTGAATTATTAAATCACCATTGTGTGGTATAATTTTCTTATCAAAAGGTTAAAAACTAACACATATGGGCGATAACTATATTATCTATTACTTATGCGTTTTCTGAGTTATGTCTTCACTTAAGGTCACAATGTGTGTTCTCAGTCCTTTAAACTGTGAGCTATGCACATTTAGTTTTTCCCTCCTATGACCAGCCTTGTTCAGCTCATTTGTTTTTTTGTTTTGTTTTGTTTTTTATTGTCTCCTGTTTTATGTCATGTAAAAAACATTGTTTTGTCCTGGCTGTGTATGAAAAATGCTCTACATCTACAGACAGGCCGATAAAAAAAATATTGATTTCAGTTTTTAACTGCATTTTGCAGCATGTTCCTCAATTTTTTCCTACTAAAATACCACCACAAATGTAAGCCCACAAACCTTCTACCTACCCTCTGTGCTCATGTCAGGTGTTGGTAGCCACACATACACAATGCCACAGTCTTTGTACAACTGCATCAGGGTTTCAGGGGTCATGGCTTCCCCATGGCTACGTCTGCATCCACTGGAGTTGTTCACTACATCCCACTCTGTCTGGAAGTTCATCACAGCTGTGATGCCCAGTTCGTGCTTCATCTTTATGGTCACATGTTCCACCTGTCGAGGGCAGCTTCCCAGCCAGACACGTGGCAGCACTCTGGGATCAGCAGGGAGGGACATATTTATAATTCTTGTCAATTTAAAACAATGTATCATATATGAAAAAATATACTTGCTTTTGGTGTTTCTATTAACAGGCTAGGATACTGCAAGTTTTACAAGGTATTCTAAAAGTAACAAAAATGACTTTTCATGCACTGTTTAAGATTATATATATAATTTGAAAGTATTGATTTGTTGGGATAAGTGATAGCAAGTTGTTAAAGCTTGAAAAGTCAGGACACAGCACAAAAATATAATGATCAGTTAGGTTAAATATCTTTAAGAATCTGTGAGCAAACCTGACTTCTACTTTTTAAACTTTCTATTGCGAAAACAAATTAGAAGAAAGCAGACTTTTACAATTCAAGCCACTGATAAGCTGCAGGCTTCGCCTTTATGTTCTGTCTCTCATCATTCTTCCATTCTCCATCGCAGCCCATATGTTTTCTTGACCTCACACCCTCTCATTTTTTTCTGGCCCCCATACTTTGAGGCAGACTCTGTTTTGTGACCATTAGTATTCACAAAATCAACAAGCAGAGGAAGTGACACGTGAAAGACAAGACAGACAATGTTAACATGTGATGTCCAGTTGTAGTACTTTGGTCTCAGCATGTTATTATCGGGTGAGCTGATGTTTATGAGGTTTATTCTTTAAAAAAAATAAATAAATAAATCTGACGAAACAACAGATTTTTTACAATTTTAGTTTTGCTGCCATAAATATAAAGTAGCAGAAGTCTGTATAATCACTAGGTTTCTTCTTTTTCTTATTATGAGCAAGACAGGTTAGTTATAAAATGACAAAATCTCTTGGAATATATTGCTGACTTCCCATGGACAATGTGTGTATGATACTTGGGGCTATATGGATGCACAGTTGGAGAGACTAAATTAAAAAGTTATTAATAGGCGAGTTATAAATTCACCGTGCTTCCTCCTGAACATCGGCCCTTGACACAAGCCTTGTAAGGTCTTTTAGGCACAAATTAAAACCCGGTGGCACAAACCATCCCAGCTCATTCTCATGCAAGTAAAGCACTCACAACTTCAGGGACCTTTTGTGCCTGCTGCAGCATGGCACTGACTCTGTGCTCTGCAAAGACTTGAGGTGCATGAGTAAACTGGTTCACACTGGTGTAAGGTAAAGATTTCACTCAAATATGATCATACACAGCAGTTCTTTCTATTGTTTTTCATCAAAGCTAACGCAAGCTCCACTTGTTGTTCAGAACATGACATTTACTGTCTGTTGCTCCCGCTGATGCTGCGGCATTCAGTCAAAGTTCATATCTTCTCAAAGCTGTATGAATGGCAGGAGAATCAAACGGCAGAACAGCAGTGAAAAAAGAGACACAAAACATGGCAGTGAATTATTTTTTAGGCTTAGTGTAGATGAGTGACTGCAGTACAGACAGCCACTATTTGCTAGTCTATAGCTGAGGATATCTTTCACTTGAAATTATTTATTTAAAAATTAAATGCATATAAAAATGCTATTCTTTTATTCCAGAGTAACTGTTTTTACTAATATGTGTTTTGTCTGTTCAATAAAGCAGAGGTTTTGAATACAAGGAGAGTTGCAGCTTGTCCTAACATCATTCCTGTAAAAATTAAGTTTTAAAAGGGGGATTTTAAAGACAGAAAAAAGATGGATACCAGTATCAATAAATCAGAAAAAATGGATCATCTTACTGGTCCAAAATAATAAAAATGATAAAAAACTAAAATAAAACAAGAAATACCTGCTTGAACTATCTTTCCTTGCATATCGGAAATATGCTTTGATCTAAGTCATTAATTGTGGCTCTGTTTTGTATATTTGAAGTCACTGTCCTGCTGGAAGGTTAAGCTCCTCCCCAGTCTAAACTGTTTCACAACCCCTGGCTAGCTAAAGAAAAGCATCCTTTTTTTGAAGAAAATCTGTCCAGATAAAGGCATTGGTTGCAATGGATTTTGATTATTTTGGTTGATATTTGAGAAAGGGTGCTGTTTGCAAATGTGCAGAGCACTTTAGAATTTGATTTGTAAAAAAAAAAACCTTCAAAGCAACAGATAATTTTCCTTTAGATTCACAATTATGCATTAGTTTATGTTTATCAAACTACTGCATGTTAACAAAGAGGTCTGTGGTTGTAATGTCCAAGTCTGAAAGTTCATAGTGTGTGAATATTTAAAGGCACTTTATATAAGAAACTAGTAACATTCAAAGACAACAAACATGCTTTATTCCCTGGAAAAACAGTTGTGAATATTGTTGCATTTAAACAGACCCAGGTCTTTGGAGAGTATCCATGGTAGAGGTCTCTCTGTAAGTAAACTTTGAGAAGATCTCAACTTCACTACAACTATTCATGCTGAAAGTCAATGGTGTGCAGGAAATACTGGCTTTAGAAATGAAATATTTTTTCTGCATCTCCCATCAAGAAAATGGACAGTTGTTGTGTCATAAGACACCGAGAAAGAATATTTTGACAGAAGAAATCCAACTTCCAGGCAGAAAATATAATATATTTATTCAAAACCTTTTTTGAAGGAAGACAGGTTATGTCAAGAAGTGTGGTTAAGCGAAGAGATCAGCCTGATGCAATCTTCTAGGCTGTTCAAGAAACAGTCACTGTTCTTGAGGCCAAATGTTAAAGGAACACACAACAACAGTATCTACATATCAGGACAGCTCCAAGTTAGGATATTCTGCCTCTTTTCATACCCTTCTCTTTGCCTATACTTCCTTTTTTATACTGTAAAAGAAAATACAGCACCTCCAGCCCAAGAGAATCTAATTTATTTTTAGGGGCAGAAAAGCTGCATTGTGTTTATTCTGGCATTTTGGGAGCTGAATGATGAAAATAGCACACAAATAATTAAACATGACAAAAAAAAAAAAAAAAAAAAAATCATGCTTCAAAAAATAGGTCAACATTTCAAAGAATTGTTAATTAAGATGCAATATTTTCTCACAATAAATCTGCTTTTTAAAAGTCTCTTAGCTTTGTCAAAAACTCAGAAATGGATGCTGCAGCTAATTGTTAAAACCCATTTACAAAAGCTGACAAATACAAAGAATCATGTTAGACATGCAGTGCCTATAAAAAGTATTCACCCCCTTGGATGTTTTACCCTTTTGATTGTGTTATGATCATGATCAACACATTTTGGTTTTTTGACAAAAATAAACATTTACAAAATATAATCTTTTAATGTCAGTGAAAACTAATTTCTACAAAATATTGACAATTAAAATACGACAGTTAACAACTTTAAAGTGACTGACTTATTTCAACAGAGGTCCAGCCAATTGGTGCCAGTAAGTCTAACAATGAGTGGAATACAGATTAACTGAGTGCAATGAATGTGTCTCAAGTGATCATAGTATAAAGACATCTGTGTCTGAAAGGTCCATTCTCTAGTTAATCAGTATTCCAGCAGACCGTTGCAGCAAGAAGACAAAAGAACACTCCAAGGAAATCAGAGGAAAGGTTATTGAAATGTATAAGTCAGGGGATGGTTATATAAAAACCTCTAAGGTCTGGAGTTCAATTAAATCCATCATCAAGAAATGGAAGGAATATGGCACAATCTGCCAAGATCAGACCATCCTCATAAACTGAGTGAGCGTGCAAGAAAGAGAGTAGTGAGAGCGGCCACCAGGACACCTCTGACTACGCTGAAGGAGTTACAAGCTTCAGCAGCTGAGAAAGGAGAGACTCTGCAGACAACAACCTGTTGCCCATTCAAAGCTTTATGGGAGAATGGTTTTGAGAAAACCACTGTTGAAGAAAACTCATATCAAGGCTCGACTACTGTTTACCAAAAGGCACGTGGGATACTCCATGCTTAAGTGGAAGAAAGTTCTTTGGTCTGATGAGAAATGAGAAACTGTTTCCAGCCAAGCAACACGCAACCTGGCAGAGCTTGAACAGTTTTGCGAGGAAGAATGGAGTAAAACTGCAGCGTCCACATGTGCCAGTCTGGTTGAGACCTGTCCACACAGACTCCATGTTGTGATTTCATCCAAAGGTGCATCTACTAAATACTGATTAGAAGGGGGTTAATATTTATCCAGTCACTTATTTGGTGTAAAATATTTTTACTTAACTGTCATTGTTTTGCAGAAATCAGTTTCACTGACATTTTTTTTTGTACATTTTTTCTCAAAAAAACTCACTTCTGTTGATCATGATTATTTGTAACAGAAATAAAAGGCTAAAACATCCAAGGGTTTTTTTTGTTTGTTTTTTTTTTATAGAAACTGTATTCATATTTTACTGTTACCTGGAAAAATGTATGGCCTTCTGACCTGCAACCTTAAAGTAGAAATTGGTGGTGTGTCTCATCTCATCAGTGTGTCCAGTTTCCTCTATCCAGTGATCAATCGGGTGGCAGTACACGCCGTTCACCACGTTCTTCTCATCATATACACAAAGCCTGTCATGACTCGGACCGCTACCTATTGACAAACAAGACCACGGTTTTTTCATATTAAAAGGCCATCAAACAGTCTGTAAATTAGATTTCAATCCTCTGTCAGTGTCTCCAAATGAACTGAAAAGTAAGTCCTGCTGTCAGTTTCACTTTCCATTTCAGACATCCAGCATCCTGAGGTGAGGAAAGCACCTAGTGTGAGATTAATTAATGTCATCATGGGGTCATTGCAATATTTGAGTTGCAGATTATTCTGTGGCATACAGTGTGGTATACATTGCGTTTGAGAGCTGCAATAGTCATACAGAGACATTTTTCAACAAGTTCAAAAAGATCTGAGGTTACAAAGTCAAATGGGTAGTATGGGGATGCTGAAGTGTTATTTTTTTCTAGGGCATCTTGTCCTATTCCATTGAAACAAAAAGCAAATATGCAATAATGGTAAAGGGTATTATTTTAATGAATTTCTGCAGTTACTAAATTCCTATTAAAATAAATCAGTTAGATTAGACTTTTTCTTGAGGTAATTACAGAAACCTAGATTTTTATTTGTGAAAATATAAAAGCTTAAACAAATTTATTTGACTAAAAGAACGGAAAGTTTTATTCCAGGTTTTATTTTTTTTTTTCTATTTTGCTGATAATTGATACTCAGAAAGAAAAATAAATAAATAAGAATATGAGCTATTCAGTTGATTTTAAAGTTGCTTAAAAATGTTCTGAACAACTTACCAATAAATAAACAACACAGGTCCATGGAGCAAATCAAATAAATAAATGACTTTCTTTATCTAAGAATATTAGTATTTCCAGCACCGTTCAGAAATGCTATTTTAGCTTTAATAGGAAAAAAGATAATAGTTAATTTTAGATTTTTAAAGCATTTACTGTTATTATACAAAACATTTGGAAAATATCCAAGAAACTTTGCTGCCACCATGTGGCAATAAAGATGTATTACACCACATGCACCATTCGTGCAGACATGGCGGAATATTTGTTTTCTACCTATGTTAGGATAATATGACAATGCAATCAATCATTTCGGTATCTTGTGTGGTTGCATCTATTTAATTCATTGCGTACCTTCCCAGATCAAGGTGCCCCTGGCCCTTTTAATAAACTTGAACCACAGAGTGTCTTTGAACGGCTCGCCCAGCTCCACTTCGCCGGTCCACAGACACGGTTCATCTGGTGACGGCAGCTGCTGGGAAGCTTTCATCCGAACCGCCCTGTTCGGGTCCCAGTGGCCCATTTCCTCACGCGAACCCAGAACTAACATCTCCACGTCCGAGGACTCCGGAGTCAGAATGACACCGAATCTAAACAACATTTTCGCAGCTGTTACTAAACGTCTCTAAACCATGTCCTCAATTTTAGAGCGTTTAGTTTGGTAATATTAACAGGAGTGTTATAGCTGTTCTGGAAATCCGTGAAGGACGCAGACTGTGGACTGTGATCTTAAAATAGTCAGGCCCTGTTTCGGATGGTGCGTGTGGCATCAAAGATGTGGTACAGATACAGATGGCTCACTCTCTCAGAATCCTGAGAAAACAGTCATGGGCCACAACACTTTAATGTAAATTGAGCTCATAGCTCAAGATACTCAAGCCCTATAAAACAGAACTAAACGAAGAAAGTGTTTTCATATCGATGCCTTTAGCATGTGCCGTTCAAAGGTTCAATGAGGCCATAAACAGAAGTTCCTTTGAAGGCCACACGTTTCACTTTTCTGAAGCCTTTTCAGCTTAAAAATACAATTCAAATTGCTTAAAACAGGATTTAAATGTTATAAAAGCAAATAGTACATTGAAGGAATTATTTTTATTTTTCTTGAGTGGAAGGTGGATACCTGTGAAAAGTCATAATATTTATACATGTAATTATTATTGACCAATAAACAGAAGTGCAATAGAGATTGGAACATTCATTCATTCAACTTTTATTTAACCAGGTAAGCTATTACAAACAAGTTCTTATTTACAATAACGACCTGACAGGGAGGGGAAACATATAGTGAGGACAAACAACAACTTTATACAGTTCCACAGTCAACAATCACATACATTTATAACCATACTTCTGCCTCAAGCAATAAACAGCACTAAAAGCATAAATAATAAAACCTTTTACAACCTACTATGGTCAGGCAATGCTCTTACCTCACTTATACATTCTCATACTTAGACTAAAACACCCTTATGTTAAATTAGCATGTAAAATTTAACTATAACATGTGCAGGTATCTGGACATGTGCAGGTATCTGGTAACAATTTCTTTACAATGTCTTTAAAACAACCAAGTGATATGTAGGTACACAATTTCAAACCTCTTTGGAAGTCATTCCAGTCCTTTGCTGCAGCATGAAAGACTGTTCTCCATATTGTGATTTGATTATCAGAACACTTAGCAAAATATATTGAGCTGAGCGAATACTGTAAGTAGTCATCAAAACATGCAATAAGTCAGTAAAATAAAATTTGTGGCTTTTTAATTCAAGCCTGGTCTTGTGGCTCTATTCCTTTCAAAAAGCTGTTTAAAATAGGCTACATTTCAACCTGGGGATATTTACACAAAGACAGAGCAGCAATTAAAAAGTTTTGTTGACATGAATGAATAAAAGTTTTTGGCGCTCGGACCCCAGCAGAAGACATATAGCAATAAACATAGATGAGCAGTTTAGGATGAGGATTAGGGATGTCTTCCCCCTGGAGCCTGGTGGGCAAGTGGAGGCCGGAAAAAGTAAGGAAGCCTGATGGAGCCGTGGGAAAACGAGGGAGGAGAAGGGGCAGAGGCGGGTTGTAGCTCAGCTGGGGAGCAGATGGAGCCATGGATGGAGGTCCTTATAAGCAGAGACTTTCATGATGATTTGCTACGACGAGTCGTGGTCCGAAGCTGATGGGCTTCAGCTAAGGCGCATGACTTCGCGATTGGATAATGCAGGTGAGGCTGGTAAGAGCCTTCCAGTTTGAATTTAAACCTAGGCTTCATTATTTATTTGTATGAAGCCAGGTTCAGTTAACTCATTTTATTAATTTTGGGAGGTGAGCTAAAATAAGATTTGGGTTACAATAATACAGGCTTAAACATCCCACCAATATATTGGATATTCTATTGGTGGTGCATCTGAGTTTGAATTATTCTGAAACATCACAATTTAATTTAACGTGTTGACTAGATTTTATGGTGTGATCTTTTGGATTCTTTTTAAAATTATTTTTGATCCCTTCCTTGATTTTTTTTTTTTTCTGGCAAACATCATGATTTGCTTTAGCTCTTTAATCATTAGAAAAATGCATCCAGATGCTTCTGCATTTTCTTTGGCTCAGACAAGTAATTTTGTGGTTTTGAGTCACCAGTCACGTACTTCAACTAAAGTGTCTCCCTCTGTCCCCTTTCGACCGCTACATACTAGACACTCAAGTGAAGGCAGATTTGACAATTCAGATAATGCTGTCAATATTTGCATATGAAATAAGTATCATCAGAATACCATGGTGCAGGAGGAGCAACAAGTCCTGGTTGAAATCAAGCAGTTTTGGTATGGCACAGGACCAATTGCCTCACCTTCAGTATATATCTTTTTTTTTGTTTGTTTTGGTTATACTGTTTTTGCTACATAGGAATTATGATGGTTGAACTGAATCAGCTCCTGATAACCAAGTGCCAGAGCCTGCTTATTAGAAACAATAAACACTTTCACTCACATCTTCATCTAACTAAAATTTGCAATATACTACATGCTTTCCTGAAAAAAAAACACCATTCATGAATTTTTAAATAATGTTCAGCACCAAGTAAGACAAAGCTTCATTGGAAATGTTTCTCTCATAATGGGCCTACAATGACATCTGTTGTTATTCTTTACACTTTTAAAGTTTGAGCCAAGATAATTTCCCAATTTTAGAGACTGATTTTAAATCCTCATACACTTAGCAACTTTATCATGCTTTCATTAGACTATATTTAGGTATCCTGTAATATAATTAAATGCATATTACTTGTGCTGTAAATCATCAATAACTTCTATTAAGTGCATTTAGCTATTATGTTAAACAATTACTTTAACTGGTTGCTGAGATCAGTCAAATTTAAATTAGAGTTGTTGCATAATATACCCTTCACAGTTTATACTTTTTGGAAGTTAATAAAAATTTTAAATGGTAAAATGGTAAATGGCCTGTACGCTTTATCAAGTCCAGAGGACCCCAAAGCACTTTACACTACATTCAGTCATTCCCCATTCACACACACACACACACACACACACACACACACACACACACACACACACACACACACACACGCTGATGGTGGCAAGCTACTGGATTGTAGCCACAGGTGCCCTGGGGCAGCACATTAACAATCTTGATTCTTTTATTATATACAAATTAGGCTGTAAGGAAATGAGTCCCTTGCATACTATATATGCCTCGAACTCTCAAGTTTTTTTTTGTTTGTTGTTTTTTTTTTTTATCTTAGATAGTTATCAAAGTTTGAAATGTTGTTCTTGTCTATTTCTGTTTGGCTACTCATCAGACTTTCAAGATCCTAATCAGTACAACTTCATTGTCCTACCTCATTCCAGTTTTTCACCACCAGAAAATAGACCTACTTCATATTCTTAATAAATGCCAACTTTAAAGACATAAAGCACCTATACATAGTTAGAAATAGCATTTGGAAAAACAATATCCAAGACCAATAAAAATGACTTTCTTTATACAAAAATGTGTGCCACCTGAAAAATATTCCCATCTACTGCACAGTAAATGCAGTCAGTTCTTCAATAAGGTTCCTTTTGCATGATTTACTGCATCAGTGGAAATGTAGTAGTACAGAGGTGATGAGCCTGTGGCTTAACTTGGCCAGCTGAGTTTGTCAGCTAATCAAACACAGTATGATGGTCATTAAAGTGGATATTGGTTCTTTTGGCAATCTGGGCAGGTGCAAAGTCCTGCTGGAAGTGAAATTAGAGTCTTCACGAAGCTTCTCTGTAAAGGGAAGCATGGTAAATTGCTAAACTGCTAAATTATCTGGTAGACGGCTGCACTGACTTTGGACTTAATAAAACAAAGCAGATGTAATGGCACCCTAAATCATCACTGACTGTAGAAGTTCACACTGCAGCTGGGAATCTGTACCTCTCTATTTACAGCACTTTCACACTCTGGGCCCTTGGTTTCCAAAATAAATGCAAACTTCTGATGTTGTCCGTGGTTCAGGAGTGACACTGCAGTCTGTGCCTTATGAATTGCCCCCAAAACCTTGAATTGGCTTTGCTTCACAATAATTCTCAAGGCTTTAGCATGTGCACCTTTTTTTTTACAAACTTTTTTCTGACTACCCAGCTTCTTTAGCAAAGACATTTTGTGGCTAACCCTCCATGTGGCAGATGTCAGTGACTATTTTCTGAACAACTCTGTAGTCAGCAGTCTTTCCCAGAATTGTGCAGGCCATTACATGGTCATAACATAACATTTTTGTATGTTTTTTTTTCTGGTGGTGTTGATGGACTTCAAATAGCCAATTTTAACTGAAAAAAAAACCTGCACCACCTAATACTTGTGTCCTTGGTGGAGTTATTTTTTGGGGCGTGTTCTGTGTTGTTCAAACTTTTGTCTTGATGAAGTTGGATTGAAACATAGGCAAACTTTACTTCTGCTGTGGTGACGATAAAGCAAGCAGCCCTTCATTCATCACCACAGAATTGACTTTTTGGCAAGAGACATGCAAGACTCATTTTCCCTTTGAGACAAACTACACAGGTTATAGCAATAAATAAGTAGAAACAGTCTGGCTCCCAGCAGGTAAACCCTACTAAACGTGTTACTTCTCCAGTAGAACACGCCTCCTTCACATATTTCCATGATGTATCCAGAGCACAGGTGAGTCACACTTTGAATCAGTCTGGAGGCAATAGGTTCCGCTGTTGCTGTTATAAGCAAAACAGGTAGGTGTTTATTGAGACTTCATATATTTTTCTTACAATGACAGCAAGGAGAATTATCACTCAAGTGAATGATCTTAACATACTTTCATTTAGACATTTAAGTTTACAGTTTTGTTCTTCTTCTGGACAGCTTCCTCAAAGAAACAATGGCTGAATACAAGCTGGAAGTGACAACTGGTAAAATGAAACATGCAGGAACAATAGACAACATCTATGTCATCTTGTTTGGTTCAGAAGGGCAAAGTGAGCGCACTGAGCTGGACAATTCTGGGATCGACTTTAAATCTGGGATGGCAAGTTTCACTCTGTTAAACACAGTTTATCATTTTCAAACAGGTTAATCAGGTTTGCAAACAATTTGCAACTGCTATTGTGACACTTGTGTTTTCCTTTCTTTGTATGTTTGTCATTTTATACAGCTTTTTTGTTTTTACCTACAATGTAGCTTAATATCATAAGAAACTGATACAGTTTAGGGATGTGAACTACGTATTATAGAATAGAGTGAAGGAAATAAGTATTTGATCCCCTGATTATCCCAGTTTGCTCACTTAGTCTTTAATTTATATGCCAGTTTATTTTCATTCAGAGTAACAGAATGTCACTTATAAATCCTGAGAATTTATTTTCTCAGGAAATAAATTTCTAATGTTTCTACTATCATGAAATTCATACCAGATGTTGGGAATAACTAAAGTAATCCACAAATACCAAAGCAAAATAGCTCACAGATGAGAAAATGAGAATATGTGTAAAAAAGTGGAATAACATAGGACATAATAATTGACCACACATACAGTAAATATATTGAATACTTTATGGAAAAGCCATTTCTGGTAATGAGCAAATCAGGATGTATCTTGTATGGAGAAACTAGTCACATATATTTCACATGTGACTGATTCTTCCAAACAAACTGGCTTCAGATATTAGAGGTTCTGTGGATCCTTTCTATGCACTCCGATCTTTCCATAAATTTTCAGTTTGATACAAGTCAGGTAAATTACTGGGTCATTCCAGCAGTTTTACTTTGTTTCTGTAAAACTATGTAGGATTTTCCTTGGCTTTGTGTTTTGGACTTTTGTCTTGCTTGGAAATCCACACTTGTTTTACTCGAGAAGTTGGAATGAAAGGAGTTGATTCCAGGAACAGGCGTCCTTCATTCATATATCATGTCTGCATCTGACCGATTAATCACTGTGCCACAGCCATTCTGTCCAAATCAAAATTTGGCTTAAGGATCAAATACTTTTTTCAGTCACTGACAAGCCAATCGATTACTTACTTTTTGGTTGAAATACTTACTCTCTACTCAAAAATAAACAACCACAAATATTAGAGACTGTTGATTTTCCTTTATTTATAAGTGACATGCTACAAAATCATCAGAGGGTCAAATACTACTCCCTGCCCTCCCCCTTTAAAAATGTAATACTTTAACTAAATTGCTTTGGCTCAATATGTTGTTTCTTTCTTTTATTCTCAGACAAGGACATACACGGTCAAACCTAGCTCATCTCTGGGGAAACTTTTGCTCATAAAGGTGGAGAAAGATCCCCTTTTCATTTTCCCAGAAGACGAGTGGTACTGTTCCAAAATAGTAGTGACAACTCCAGAAGGGGACAAGATTGTTTTTCCCTGCTATAGATGGATTTCCAGAGGTGAACTTGTGGAGCTCAGAGGAGGGAAAGGTCTGATTCAAATGCACCCTATTTTAAATGATAGCACTACATAATGGAGCCTGTACTTTCCCTAAATTTAAAGGTTACTTTCCAGAACTTACAAAGCTCATTTTGGGAACTGTAATGCAAAGTATTGGTTGTTTTCCTGTAAACTTTGAAGGGTTCTTTGAGAGACATGTCCTCCATTTTGACAAAATTAAATGAGGTGGCTTTAACTTACCACAACACCTTGTGGTGTAGTATGTTTTGGCTTATTTGCTGTTCTGGCAGGCATCATATGAGAGAAGGCTTATTTTCTTGCTTATGAGTTAGAGACATGTCAGAGTGGGTTGTTAGAGCTCATCTGGGGGACCTTAATTGATTATTGGTTCCCCACGTTATTGTTTGGAGAAACCCCATTTGTGTTCATCAGTTCTGTCAGCTTTATTCCTTGCCATCCCTGGAGAAAAAAAGATTGTGATTTTCATTCTGTTGTTGACTAGATTTTGCCAAAATATCTTCCTTTGTTGGTGATAAACACATTAGCTTAAGCATGGCCTACAGCTCAAACACCTGTTCTGAATAAGAGATATCACTGAGAGAGACAGTGGTTTGATACTGGAGCTTGCTGCCAGTGTGTGACACCTGGACGAAACAGGCTGAAATTTCTGCCACCCAAATAAGATTAGTTGACATTGCTGAATACTGTGAGATGAGTGGCCACCCTGACATCAAAGCTCCCAGATTGCTGGTATGACTTGTCGAGGGGTCTGGAACATGGCTCCATCATGACAAATGTAGGTTTCAGCAGTTATTCAGTGTTTTTATGGAATAATTTCATTGAATTTCCACAGAATGACACTAAAAGTAATATTTTTTGGAGTCTATTTTTCTTGTTGTTTGGTTGGAAGCTATGTGCTCTTTTTTTTCCTTTTTACTACACAATTTTCCTCAAATATCTACATCTGTTTGAAGAAAATGTATCCGTCCTCTTTTTGGAAAAGTTTTATATTTTTCTTAATTTTATTACCCAAAAATAGAATCATTCTTGACAACATGTATCCTATAGTTGATATTTATCAAAAATCACAAGTTGCCGTTTTCTAAAAAGGTCAGGCAATTTGCGGCTGTAAACGAGTTTTATTTGCTGAGGGCAAAAATGGCTCTTTGGGTTGTAAAGATTACAGACCTCTGGACTAGGCACCCTTTTTCTCTTTCACCCTCTGCCCATCCTTTGAGAGCTAGATAGTTAAGTCAAAAAAATTAATAGAATTTAAATGTATAATTACAGATTATTCAAAAGGAAAGGAAAGTAATTCACGTCAGATTGATAATTAGACTGTCTAATGATGAAATACATGAGAATGTTTGACCTATTTTATTATATTGTGTTTGATTTAAAATAGTAAATAGTGCTAATCCCTGGTACACCAGGTACTTTCACGAAACATACCAGGGTCTTTCTGGGAATGGAGAGGTTAGAAGTTTTATAAGTTTTATAAGTGACCTTATAATACAACCAAGTTTAAAGAAGGATTCAACAAGTTCCATGAAAGGTTCAGGAATACATCTCATTAGTTCAGGAAAAGAGCTAGATAAGTGCCAGAAAAGTAATCAGAAAGTTTCATGAAAGTTCCACAAAGTAACTGGTAAGTTTGGGGAAAGTTTCTAGTAATAAAAATCTGAGACATTCCAGAGGAGTACCTGCTCAGTTCTGGGAAAGTATCAGGTAAGTTTGGAAAAATTAAGCAATAAGTTTTATAAAAGTTTCACAAGGTAACTAGTAAGTTATGGGTAAGTAACAGGCACGTATTATAAAAGTACCTGGTATGTTCACAGAAAGTAAACAGTACTTATATGTATTGGGAAAGTACATACTTATGTAGTGCTAACTAATAAATTATAGATAATGCTGATATTTAATAAACATGACTGGATCTATTCATACATGGGTAATGATGAATCTGAATGTAATTTTTTTTTCATCTGGAAGCTATGACGGTTTTTGATGAGGAACATTCACTCCTGATTGACCACCGAAAGAAAGAACTACAACTTAAAAAGAGTTCATACCAGTAAGTTTCCATTACACTTTGTCTCAGGAGCTTATCTGAACAAATCTTTAAACTTGTTTCTGCCTCAGATGGGAGATTACTGATGAAAAGTTGCCACACTCCACTCATTTTAAAGACATATCAGAGCTCCCTGCAGAAATTCGTTACTCCTTGTCCAAATCAGACCAGGTTCAATATACAAAAAGAATGATGTGAGTCAAATATTGCAACATAATCATCATAATCTCCTTTTGTATATAAATTCACTTCACTGTTTTACTGAAATTTGTTTTAGTGGCTCTGAACTGAAATTTAAAGGGCTGGCTGGATCCCGTAAAAAATGGAAAGACATTGATGACATGAAAAAGATCTTCTGGTCCAAAAAGACGACACTATCAGGTAGATGGCACCATTTTAGTAAAAATGATATGGTTTTGGATGATGATTAATACCCTTTTCCTGAGTGATGCCTTTGAATAAGGAGATTAATTATTCCTTTACACCAAAGCATTTGCAAACCATGGCTTTAGCTAAAGAATGCAAATTTGCAAATATCAAGAAAATCTTACTGGGACACATGAACTTTATTTCAGATTACAATCCAGTCCACCTTTATTCATAAAGATCAATCAGATTCACTATGACTGTTGTTGTTGTAAGGTGTGTACCCAAGAAGAGAGAATACTGGATTTGAATCAAAAGCTGCTTCAATAATAGTTTAAGAGTGCTCACACTTATGCAACGTTGTTGTTGTACCTTTTGTATTTTCTAGTTTTACCTCCAAACAGATTGTTCGTTTTTCAGTGGAATTGAAAACATTTTGAAATGATTTACTGTGGTCTCATCTTTACATCACCAAAATCTGGAGCTTCAACAGTAGTGTTTTGACTTTGGGGAGACACTGTAACTCTTACTCTATATTTTTATAAGGCTGAGTGTCACTGCTAAACTCCTGGTTAGTGATGAAATCCACATTAAGGTTGGCTCTGTTTCACTAATCTTCCCCACTGCTATCTAATAGCTGATTAAGTATTAAGATGAAAAGTGCCAGCACTCTCAAATCAAATTGAGTCATTAATACTCTCATTTTGGATCTGTGGGGTATTAATGCTTTAAGAGCCCCTTGTTACATCATCTGTGCTTTATTGTCTTTGTTTTATGTGTGAGTGATTTTTTTTAAATGTCCAAGTTAGCGGATGTACAAAAGGGCGATTACTCTTCACTCTGCACTTGCAATGTGCAGAGTGAAGATGACGAGGGATGGTAGGAATACAAGTCAGATTTGACAATAGTGAGCACTGGAGTTTTAAAGTTTCATTAAAGTTGTTCCTCAGGTTTAAAGTGAGGTTAATTTAAGAGCTCAAAATTGAGACTACAAGGGCTTTTTGATTATTTTGCTGTAAGATGTAATTTATTTTTATTGATATTTTTTTTCCAGAGTATGTTTCAGAACACTGGAAAGAGGATGACTTTTTTGGATTCCAGTTTTTAAATGGAACAAGCCCTAATGTGATCAAACGCTGCTCCAAACTTCCCCTAAACTTTCCAGTGACGGATGAAATGGTAAAACCTTTTCTGGAAACTGGAACCACTCTGAAGACAGAAATGGAGGTTTGAAAGACTATTCATTAGTTGATATTTATCTCTATGTATTTCCACAGCATTTAGCCAATTTCTACAATAGTTTGCCCAATTCTAGTATAGTTCTTTGTCCTATATAGAAAGGCAATATATTCCTGTGTGACCAGAAGATAATGGATGGAATACCAGCCAGAATGAAGGATGGAAATTCTCTGTATGCGACTGCTGGTTTGTGTTTGTTCTACATGAACCCTGAGAGAAAACTGATTCCAATTGCGATACAGGTAATGTCCTGATTAGAAAGGTAGCTAGCTCAGTGTGTATATATAGAATGCAGTTTTGGCTCAGTTGAATTTTATTTCTTATTATGATCTTTATGTTGTTTTTAGTGACTAAATTGTGTGGCATGAAGGAACAAAAGTTGCAGTGATGGCAGGCCAGCATCACAGCACTCATTTTACCACTACTAACTGATTCAGATCTGTTTAGCCTAGCAAAAAGTTCCTGAATGACATCAATATCAGGCAATATTCTACTTTTAAAAGTCATACTAAATTTTTTATTCCAGCTACACCAACAACCCTCTGAGCAGAACCCCATCTTTCTGCCAAGTGATCTGGAAACAGACTGGCTTCTAGCCAAGTTATTTTTTAGAAGCTCAGACCAGATTGAATACCAGGCAGTCCATCATCTCATGAACACTCACTATCTGGCAGAAGTCTTTGCTGTTGCTACTCTCCGCTGCTTTCCAACTATTCATCCCCTTTATAAGGTATAAATAAGGCATAATAAGGCTGCTGAAGCAATGTTTCACTTAATTTAACTTAATTTTTATCTATTTTGGTTTCCAACTTTTTATCTATACAGCTACTGATTCCACACTTCCGTTACACTCTGCATATAAACATAGTAGGCCGGAAAACTCTTCTTGGACCTGGTGGGGCTCTGAGTGAGGTATTACAATTTAACATACATTTCTAACACCACACTCCTTTTTTGGCAATGAGAAGACATTTTATCGTTGAAGAATTACATAAGTATAATGATGTTGAACAATTTAATGAGGGTTATAATTAAGTTGGGCTTTGTGATTAATAGAGTTCACTTGGAGTGGAGGGGCTGACAGAGCTCATGAGAAGAGCTCTGTCACAGATGACCTACACCTCCCTCTGTCTGCCAGAGAACATCGCTGCACGAGGACTGAGGTCAATTCCAAACTTCTACTACAGAGATGATGCTTTGAAGCTGTGGAATCATATCAGCAGGTAATGACTTTAATCTGTTTAAGCAAAAATACTTTTTGTCTACAATGAAAAATTGATTGATTCAGAGAAATATAAGAATGACACATATATTATACAGAACATTACATGAATATTTATGCACCTTGAAATTTTACATATCATATTACGTTGCAGTAGCAAACTTTATTATCACTTATAAGGGTTTTATTTGATAGACCGCCAGTCCGGTACTTTGATTTGATCTCTTCCAATCAGAGCACCTTCCTCTACATGCCACTTCTTCATCTTTAAGGCTAGATTTCTAGACTGCACGACCAATAGTTTCTCTGTCAACAGATTGACTGTGAAAATCTTCCCTGTCCCTGTTAAACAAAAGCAGCATAATGCTGCCACCACTATGTGTTAATGTGGGGATGATGACTGAATGTGATATGCACTATATTTTTTCTGAGGTGTCCCCTACATGGCTTGTGGCAAACTATAATTGGAACATTTTATGGATATCTTTTATCAATGGCTTTTTGTGCAACATTTTCATAAAGACAAGATTTGTGGAGTGACTGATGATTGGTTGTGGGTTTTTTTGAGAGATTTTCTCCACCTAAGCAGTGGATCACTGCAGCTCCTCCAGAGATCTCTTGGGTGCTTCTCTAAGTAATGCTTTGTCACTTTAAGTGGGCAGCCATGTCTTGATAGGTTTGATGTCACCTCATATTGTTTTATTGTCTGTTTTTAATAGGTGGATTAAATAGTGCTCCGTGAGATTTTCAACGCTTGGGATATTGTTTTATAACATAACCATCAATTAACATCTCTGTCGCTGTATCTCTAACTTTCCTGCTGTGTTCCTTGGTCTTCATGATGCTCCTTGTTCACTAATGTTTTCTGACAAACTGTTGTAAAAACAACAAATCTGTTGCAATAAAATTCCAATAAAATACAGTGGAGTTTGTAGTTGTAATGTGATAAAATAATGCATGTGAATACTTTTGCAAGATTATCTATTGCCAGAATAATACTGCAAAAATGGACACCCATAATTTACTTTGAGAAAGATGATTTTGTATTCTTTTTATACTTTCTACTAGTTTTGTGAGGTCTGTGGTGGAGCACTACTATCCCTCAGACAGTAATGTGTGCAAAGACACTGAGCTGCAAGAATGGATCAATGAGATTTTCACACATGGCTTCCTAAAAAACAAACAGTCAGGTAAGTTTCAGACTTTCCTGTAATATTGTAGAGTGATCTTAATAAATTTTTACAATGTATTTGAAGTATAAGGAAGTTTGTCTTTTGCCAAACACTGTGAATCATCTCTTTTTTTGTTAATTTAGTTGCAATTAAAACTATGTTGGTGCTGGTGTTAACAGGTTTTCCATCGTGCTTTAATGCTGTGGATGAAGTGGTCAAGTTTATCACCATGGTGATTTTCAGAGTGTCAGTACAGCATGCTTCTGTTAATGATGGACAGGTGGGAAAATCCTGGTAAAGGATTAATGCTTAGGAAATAAACGGATCTTGTGATTTTAAAATAATATAAAAAAATCTATATTAAATCAAAGTCTAACCTTTTGCAACTTCTATAGATGTATTTGTGTTTTTAACAAATGAAAAATTAGTAATAATAAAAAGCAAAACTTTTTCTTCCAGTTTGACTACAACTCTTGGATGCCCAATGGTTCCCTCTTGTTATGTAAACCTCCTCCCACCACTAAGGGGCAGTCTAGCATGCAGACAGTTCTGGAGGTTCTCCCAAATGTTGGAGACACAGTAAAGCTTGTGTCAACTGTTTGGATTCTCTCAGACAAGTACACTGATGTGGTGAGTTTAGTGTCCGTTCATGCACAGAAACTAGAATTATTAAACTTCTTAAACTATTCTCCAAATTAACAGTATCAGCCTTTCTTAATGGCTTTCTTCTGACTGCAGGTTCCCTTGGGTACATACCCTGAGGAACATTTCGATGAGCCTGCCCTGAAACAAATGATCAAGGAATTTCAAGCTGAGTTGTCTTACTTGAGTGAAGAAATTACAGTGAGAAATTCTCAGCTTAAAGTACCATACCCATATCTGAACCCAGCTGTGATAGAAAACAGTGTAACCATTTAAGAAACAAGACCAACAGATACTTCTCTTTTTCAGCTGTTTTCTCTTGAAACTTGAAACTTGTTTTCTCTTGGCTCTTTGATATAGATATATATATATATATATATATATATATATATATATATATATATATATATATATATATATATATATTAATGATTATGTTTTTGAATAATATTAGTTTTTAATGTCTTGACAGCAAATGTTTTATGTGTTGCTTTTAAGTTCTTTAAACCTGGATGCAAATCCAGGCAGAAGATTTGCCTGAATCAGAGACAGAAGAGCTGAGATGAAGAAGGAATAAAGATTTTGTTTTTGCTCATGGTTTTGAGGTCTCTTCAACTTTGCCCAGTCATGTATTTGTTACAATACTTCCTCAGCCGCAAATGCTTCAAATGAAATTTTAAAAAATAAAGTGTTGAAAATCTAAACCCTATTCTAGATTGTTTTTTTTTTTTTTAAATAGCTGACAGCCTCAGTAGACCTAAGGTAAAGTGAAATGTGTTGGAAGCAGCCACAGGAGGAACAAAAAGGGCTGAGCTACTAACAGAAAACAAGAGACTGGTAAAAACTCTGAATCCCAGAATGCACTGTAGGAACCCTTTTTATATGCACAGCTCCTAGGAAGGAGGGGTCATAGCAAAAATCACCATGATGTCAGAAGAACTACAAAAGTCTACTCACAGCAGTGTTTCTTCCTCGCTCTGCGGTAAGGAGGTCTCAGTCAGCAGACAGTGATGCATTGCCAAACCCTGATCTGGAAGTGATAACAGGAATTCCTGTTTATTGAAGACCTAGAAAAGCTTAATCGGCGCATTCATGGTGTGAAGGTGTGAATTTGAAATTTAAAAAGCCCAAGAAACAAACAAAGTTTTGTAGCAGTATTTTTTGATATTGAAAAAGCAAATATACTGATGGATCAAGGAATTTTTTTGTTACTGGAACACAAATACAAGTAAGGATAGAA
The DNA here is from genome assembly GCA_014839685.1 of Anableps anableps. Lineage (NCBI taxonomy): Eukaryota > Metazoa > Chordata > Actinopteri > Cyprinodontiformes > Anablepidae > Anableps > Anableps anableps. The sequence goes on along the minus strand of CM026086.1, from coordinate 18,239,565 downwards.
AATAATTATTATGAGAAGTATTTAGAAGACAATAAAACACCAAAAGGGAGCATATTGAGTCCCTTATTATTTTCATGAGTAAGAAATGATGCTTTCCAGTATGTTGATAGTGGGATGGGATTATCTTTTTTGGAGAAGTTAGAGCAATCCGGAAAAAAGGAAGGAATTTAAAGTTTATCATTAGAAAGGTGCAGGAAGTAATTTGTTGAACAATGGTGGGGATTTATATTTCAGTGGATAAGACTAAGATAATGGCCACACAAGGAAAAGAATTGGTGATGACCAACTAAAGTCATAAAACCAAGAACTAGAAAAAGTGAAGCAATTAAAATTCCTAGGGGTTTAGTTTGATGTGAAGAAATGTATCCAGTTGCATCTAAGACTATATTTAATAGAGCTGGAGTAACTTTCATTATGCCAGATTGTAATATCAAAGTAGGGAAAAAGATATATGAAAGACTTTCAGTATACACAGGAGAAATGCTTATGATATTATCTGGCATCCAGTGGGTTTAAACAAGACTGGTAAGACCAGTAATTTGTTCAGATTCCAGTTCTTCATCAATAAATTTACAACACAACCATTCAGAAAATAGACCAGAGCTCTTAAATTCAACAAAGACTATACAGAGTAAACATGATGGGTCTAATGAGTAACTTACCAGCACATTGTGGTGTTACAGGAAATGAAATGACGTGTATGGCTGCAAAGGACACCACTAGAAACACATTAGTGAAATCAATTGTCAGCTTTAGTAAAACAGAAATAATGAATCCATTAAAACAGAAAATGAAGCAGACATGGCAAAAGCAATGGGAGAAAGAAAGGAAAGAACAGAGGTTTTATAAAATCCTAAGAAAAACTGGAAAATGACAAATACAGAGAGGAGGAGGTGGTAGAGAGAAGATACAATCATTATACGTCTCCAATTTAGACACCCTGGGCTAAACAGCACACTTATAATTTTAAGAAAACATTGCAGTAGAAAATGTGAGTACTGTGGCGATGATGAGAGAAGAACATGTTATCTTACACTGTCAGCAGTATCAAGAAGAAATAAGTTAACTGATTCAAGAGCTAACGAGAATTAAAGTGAAACTAGATTTAGTTGATTTACTTAAAATAGTACTTTAAAAAGTCACACTAATCTTAACTTAGCCAAACCAAAGTCTATTTATTGTTGCACAACAGCTGTTTTTGCATTTTGCACATGCATTTTAACTTTTTGGGGTTTTTGTGGTTACTTTCATGCAGTGTTTCTTTCATCATTTTCACAGAGAACATAATGAACCTGATTATAACTGATCCGCTAAAATGACAGAAATTTCTATTTAGAGTAATTGATCCTAAGGTAAAAACAAATATATTTTAGGCCTGTCAATCAATTTCTATGTCACTGCTCACTACATTAAAAGTGCTTAGTGCCACTTGCAAAAAAAAAAAAAAAAAAAAAAAAAAAGCATAATTGTTGAAGACATTGCATTTAAAATATGTGTCCAAAACTGCTGCAATTCTTCTGACTGATCAAGATATTCCAGTGACACTTATCTTCAAAATTACAATGTGAAAACATTATGGTAAGGTGGCAGTGAGATGACAGTTTTGATGACTGGAGCAAAGCAAGCATGATCAGGTGGACCAGAGAAGGGCGATCAGGCCTGTTTTCCAGGATTCAGAAAAATGTTGCCCTTTGGTGAAACCAGTTGCAGTGATAAGTAGGTATGTGATGTAATCTTGAAACTTACTGGCAACACAAAGAAAAAGCAGGGTTCTCCCGGAGAGACATGCCTGAAGCATTGTATTACAAAGGTGAACTGACTTGCTAAAACAGGAGATACAGGAGTCCCATCTCACATCTAAATACCCACTAGGTCATCTAGAAGCCTTCTATCTGCTCCCTCTGCCTTTTCAGGCCACTGATAACCATTTTTACATTTCATCTATTAACTTTGAGGAATCTCATTTTGTGTTCCAGGACTCTTTTGTGTCTGTTTCCAACCCTGGAGGCACAGCCTTAGCAACAGCCCGGACCGTCAGGTGGACCAGGGCCACAGCATTCACACACTATACCCCCAAACCCTTTACTTGGCTTTGAAAACACTGAGTTTAATGGAAAGCTGTAAATAAAAAAGTTTAAGACATTTTTATTTATTTATCACATAAATACAAATACATATTTAACCAAATTAACTTTGAAGTAACAAGTAGTATATGTGAATTGCAGATGAGACATTTGCAACAGCAAAGTGTCTCATCTGCCACAACCAGCCCTTTGAGGACGTTCATGATCTTGATGTGGCTCAGAATTAAAATGAGTTTGACACACCTGGTCTGCATGGACACAAAGAAGAAAAACTCAGCACCCGTGATGATAGTAATTTGTGTAATGATAGTAAAACCTCAGCACCTGCATAAGCTATTTTTTCTTTTAACATCTCTAGAATCTATTGCCATGACAGAAAAAAAAAACATTATTGAGCTTTATCGTGATTATTTGTCAAACAACTTGACTGTATTTTTACAAATAAATCAGCAAATAAATTGAAAACTTTTCAGTTAGTAAATTATGCGCAACATGCTCTTTGCCATTTATGCTTCTGTGTTAATATGCACTTGTTTAAAATGTTTTAGTGATACAGCTTCTCTCTGTGTTTCTGAAGCATGCTGGACCTTTTTGTGCAATGAGAGTGCTTCTAGTGGAAAAGGTAACAGAGTAAATTTAAATGACTTGAAAAAGGCCTTTGGGCAGTTAGACTCCTACTGCTAATAAATAGATCTCAGCTAACAAGACAGGCCAGATATTCTATGCGTACATTTTCTTGGAAGCATTCCACGAACTCAGAGCCTTGAGCCTCACCAAGACTGATTTTGTTTGACCTCAGAATGTCTCTGCTGTCTTAAAAGTGCTAAATCCCTAACTCAAGAACTGGGATAAACAATCTCCTCCCAGACCTTGGCCCATTCTGAGCTGCTGAAATGAACTAAGCCACATTAAATTACAACATTTTGGTTGATTTGACTGAACAGACAAGAACCAAACAAATTTTGTCTACTGATTACCTTCTCTCTGCAATTTTTCTTCTATAATATCTGTATAGATCTCATATGCTGCATTGAGAAAAATGGAGGAAACACCTGCATGAACTGTAATGTTCACTTTAAATCCTCATCTCTGTACTGGGGTTACAAAAACTAAAAATGTGTCTAAACAACAGAATTACCGTAAATTCTTGTGACTTTGATCCCAAAGATGTTGTTTACAGGAAAGTTAAATTCTTCCATGGTAAAATCACTAATCCCATGTCCTCATGGACATTGCTCTGTGTACTTTGTTTACATGTTGTAACATGAAGAGCCATCTCTGGGCTGTTCACATTAATGTAGGCACATGATATTGTCCAAAATGTCTTGATATCCTGAAACACTAAGAATTCATCTACCTGAACTGGATCTGCACCCAACTTCTGAAAAAATACACTCACAACATAAATCCCACCGCACCAAACTTTTCCCTTGACACCATACAGTTAGCCTGCTGTTCACCTGGCAGCTGCCAAAAATAGACTCGTCGACTGAATTGCCAGACAGAGCATCATAATTCATAAGTCCAGAGAAGACGTTTCCACTACTCTTAATTCCAGTAGCAGCATGTTGTATACCACTGTATCTGACACAGTGTTTTGTTAATTTGTCTTTGTGTGACATGACATAAAAAAATAAAAGCTTGAGTAAAATATTACACAACAGTAAGAATACCTGCTTTTGTAACAGAAGAAATACATAAAATTAGGCAAGTATACGACTTCTCATAAAAACACCGAAGGCAAAAACATTTATTAACGTACAAAATATTCATATTTGTGTGAAGCTAAAATATGAGCCCACAAGTGGTAATGAATTATTAAAAATAATAAATTAAGAGCCATTTGGGAGCCGAAAGAGCCGGCTCTACTTTGGGAGCTGTGGTACAAGAGCCAGCGTTCTGAAAAGAGCTGAACTTCCCATCACTACTGTCTCCTTTGTTGATGTGCACTCACCGTGGTTCACTGCTTGTGTGTGAACACTCACCCAAGTGTACTTCTAACTGGTTTACAATTACTACTTTACTCTTCCTCAGCCAATCAGCAGCACATATGATATTCTTTTTGACCCTTAGCTCCTGGTCTGATGAAGACTGCTTCAACCATCTGTGTACTGAATTTTAGTAACGTGTCGTATTTTATTGTCAGTAACGATAGAAAAAGTAATTTGTTAGAATTACTCTTTACTGAAAAAAGTAACGCCATTAGTAATGTGGTTATTCCCATCACTGGTTACAATACACTATTTAGTAAGACAAGGCAAGTTAACTTAAACTGCACCATTCATACACAAGGCAATCTAAAGTGCTTCACAGAACATCAAATGAAATCAGAAAGCAAGAATCAAAGCATAAGCAGAAAAACATTGCACAAAAGAAAAATATGTTAAAATGTAGACATTAAAGGCATAAAACAAAGAAAATGTTTTGAACAGTTCATTAGTCAGATTGTTTGACCAAAAACATCTGTAAACAAAATGTTTTTAGCTGAAAATTTTTTGAACCAACAGTTTCTGAGTTTGTTCCAGAGCTTAGGAGTGTTGAAACTAAATTCTGCTTCACCTTGTAAACTTCTGGTCAAGGGAACATTGAGTCGGAGTCAGCAGGTCTCTGAAGACCTGAGGGGTCTGCGCATGGGTTATACTTAACCAGCAACTCAGAAATGTATTTCGACTCAAGAGCATCTTGCGCGCTATAGACCAAAAACCAGGGTTTCTCTCCTTTATGCAATAAAACCAGTTTAGTATAGTGTAGTATAGTCCCAGATAATCCAACGCATGTTTCTGTTCCATTAATCAGCATGTTATGATCAACTGTTTCAAATGCACCACTGAGATCGACAAACATCAAGACAGAAGTTCTAGACCCATTGCCTTTAAAATGTTTATCATTATTGATTCAGTCTTGGTGCTTTAGTGTTTGAATGGTTAGGTTTATTTGGATAAAGCCTCTTTCTCTTTCAGGGAACTGTAGAGCATCTGGTTTTGCTTTTTTTTTTTTTTTTTTATTTGTTTTACTACTTCTGTGAATGCAGTAGCCTAAAGCTGATTACCATCACTAAATTCTAGTAAAAATTCAGTACTAATTAGAGCCACAGGGTACAACCTCCAACTATAAATGGCAAAGAGAGACATATGCTTCCAACTGAACTGAGAGATGAACACTGTGCTCTTCAAGTCTCTTCTGGTTTCCCAGGTAAACCTTCAAACTTTAATAGACAGAACTCACCTTTAAAAAACTTCAATATTCATTTTTTAAAATTTACTTGCAGTTGCTGAGAACTGACATCTGGTCTCTACAATGATGATCAAAAAGGCAAATTAGAATCTGTGTTGTTTTTGCAAATCTTGCATTTAAATAACTGTTCTCTGTGAAAAACTATGTTTTTTCTCCTAGCTAAGTCTTGCCATTGCTGCAGTTTTGGTTCTTGGTATGTTCATCCTTACTACATTCACATTTTCATTGTTCTAAACACACAAAATCAGGTGCTTGCAAGGACTACAAAGTTCGCTTCCTGTGCCCATGTACTCAATGAATCCTGGCTTCAAGGCAACAAATTAACTGGAAATCCAAATACATGTTGTGGCTTTAATTTCTCTGCAAATTGTTTCTTTCACTTTTAAGCTTCCTAAATGAAGTGTTGCATTTATGTATCAGTCATCATTTCTGTATCAATGATGCCTGTCTACTATTTCTAACTGCTGAATTCAAAAGAATCGCGCTCAAGAAAAGTGGTCAAAAAGACTGTTTCAATACACCTTTTTTGATGCAGCATATTCGATATAGGTCTATGGGGTGCAGAATTTTTATCACATCATATTTAACTGTCAAGTTAAAGATGCATACTCAAAGCTTTTGTTTACAGAAATATACAGCAGTATTGGAGTTTTAGATTCAAGTTTGTAATAAACATCAGTGTTGAAAACTACAGCTATCATTTCTAGATAAATAAATATATATTGACACAAACTTTCTATTTAATTTAGCAAAAAAGAAATCCAAATATTTCAGTAAATATTTCACCCATTTATCCGATCTGCTGACATTTTTTTGATCTGATTTTTAATTTGTCAGACACTGAAAAAAGTCTTTTTAATCTTGCAGAAAATTTTAAACCTATATGCTTTTAATAAAAGAACTTTAATGTTTTTTCTCTCATCTAATGGAAATGATCAAAGAGGCATGACAGAACACTGGGTCAAAACATGCCTGACCGACTATGCACATCAGCATGCTGCTTAGTCAGCAGCAGTAGCATCCCTAATCATATTCCAACAAAGCTTCTCCAACAGACCTTCTCCTCTATGGTTTTAAAGGAAGAAAATTCTCCTGGTGTCCTTTCTTTTGAATTTTTCATCCCAGCCTGCATGACAAATCCTGCAATGCGAAATGTACCTCCACATGTTGTAGCTCACAGAGTGGATCCCAAAAAATCTGTTCATGAGAGTAATCGGACCAACTGAGTTAACGAGAGAACTACGCTACTAATGAAAAGTTGAGTGGAAGGAAAAAGTGTGTTGGAAACTGTGGTTTTTATGCAATATCAGTATACATGGGCCAAAACTACAGATGTGCCAACTTTGATATATATATATATATATATATATATATATATATATATATATATATATATATATATATATATATATATATATATATATATATATATATATGGAAAGCCGTTGTGGTGGATGTAGCAATACCAAGCGATTGCAACATCAGGAAAAAGGAACACGAGAAACTGGAGAAATACCAGGGCCTCAGAGAGGAACTGGAGAAGGCCTGGAAGGTGAAGACCACAGTGGTGCCTGTGGTCATCGGGGCCCTCGGGGCAGTCACCCCCAAACTGGAGCAGTGGCTAAAACAGATCCCAGGAACAACGTCAGACATCTCAGTCCAGAAATGCGCAGTTCTCGGCACAGCCAAGATACTACGCAGAACCCTCAAGCTCCCAGGCCTCTGGTAGAGGACCCGAGCTCAGAGGTTGAGAAAGACCACCCGTGGAGGGTGAGAAGGGAATTATATATATATATATATATATATATATATATATATATATATATATATATATATATATATATATATATATATATATATATATATATATTTATTTATTGCTACATTGGCTCCACACACAACACAAATAGATGTGTCCTGTACCCTTTATGAACAGGTACTATAATCACTACCTGTCCAGCTGGCCATAAAGCTTTGGTTTTTTCTTTGGTAATTTTCGGTAGGAGTGACCCAATGTTGCAACAGGGGTTGGAAGTTGTGGAACCTGATTGACCACCAGCAGCACCAGAAGAGCACTGGGAGGATTTCTAATACTTTCTGTGCATGTGCTGCATACCAGGGGGCCAGTTCTAATACACATTTGGAATGATATCGCTGGCCAAATGTATTTACACTGCGGGCCAAATTTTCAGCGTTTGGCACACATGCTTTAAAGTGTAAGGCAATATATGGTACTTAAAATTTTGGGCAACTTATTCATGGAATATTTTAGTAATAGAAACCTTGAATAAGGGTTTTCACACATCTTCACCCTAAAATAAATTTGAGGTTTATCTGTGCAGCAACAAGAGAACGTTTTGCAGATGACCAACAAAACCTTGCTGCCATCATGTGGCAGTAAAGATACATTACAGCATCTAACCAAATCTTAAACTATTGAACTGAACCTAACCTCACCCTTACCTTAAACCCATTTTATAAACTGTTCTTTGAAGTGGGTAGAAAATGGATATGTATTTCTATGGGGGTTTTTTGTTGTTATTCTGCCAGTTGGAAAAGGGCTTTGTGACACAGAAATAGCTGGTTCTAATAAAGCACTGGAACTGGACCAGTTTTGTGATGTGTCTAAGCCATTAGCTTTTTAAATAAAGCTTCACACTGAGAATGTAGTGTTGAAATCAAGTAGTATTATTTACTAAACACAACTGAAAGCATTGCATGAAAAGGTAACACAGATTTATCCAGTGGCCGATGAATGCATCTTCAATGTGGTGAAATAAAGAACACCAGCAACTCCTTTGTGAATTTCAGTTTAATGTTAATTGGAATTTCTATATGAAAGATGTTTCGTCACTTTCAGAGGAATTGAATTCTGGATTTTCATTTGTCCTAAGTCATACTAATCAACATTAATAGAAATAAGTTCTTGAATTACATCACTCTGTGTATAATGAATATATATGATGCACACGTTTTAATTTTTAAGTTAAATAACTGAAGCTATGTTTTTGATCGTATTATAATTTCTAATAAAAATGAACCTGCATATCTTTAAACTTCACCATGACATTCTAGCAGTTTTCTGCCCTGCCTTTAATCACGTGACCTGCTGACTGTCCCTAATCAACAGCATACCTGCGTCAGCTTACATGATTGCGGTTTTCTTTCTTTTTCTTCTTCTACATTACCTCCACCTGCTTTTCTTTAGCGGCCTGGCATTTTTCATTCCTCAAAGTTTTTTCCAGCTGTCTGCTAACTTTGTTAATTGGTTCTACGTTCACTGGTTGTATAAGTAAAACTTTAATTGTTGACATTAGCCTTATTATGTTGGGTGCAGGCTGAATATTTAGCTGTTTTGATTACATATTCTATCCATATTTGCTTCAGAATTCTTTTTCTTAACTTTTGCTCAGGTGTATTAAGCTCTGTGGCAAAAATATGATTTCTAAACTTTGCAATGAGAGGACTTTTTTGGCATTTGATTCATTAAATTTCATCAGTGGAATTGCAATAAACTCCTGACAGCCTGTAACAGAATGAGTAAAGAAACAATTTTTAACTTTTTGGGAAGGTGAATATTTCAGTCCTCTTCCTGTAGAACCGCTAACCAGCATATTTTGGATATCTATCTGCTTCATGGTGGCTGATTTAAAATGTATGGCTTATTAGCAAACTTCTACCAACGAATAGCTGTGGAGCCAAATTACAAGTTAGCACTCAAAGCTTAAAACATTCTGAAAGTTTTCTTTTTTTAATGCTCAAAACTACTTTACCCTCCTCTTGCCTTTGGGTCATAATGACCTAAAACAGAGTTTAAAAGCTGAGAAAAAAAACCCTCTAAATGATATTTTTTTCAACTTGAAATTTGATGAATTTTCCTAGATTGACCCCGCATTAGAAAAAGTCAAATGTTAAATTTTTTCATATTCCCATCTAAGCTGTACAAAAACGTTGCAAATATTATCTTCGGGTCAAAATCCCCCCAAAGACAATATGTACAAAGTGGCACTTTTAGATGAGGATGTCTAGAAATGCGTGACCATAAAGAATCTTATGATCAGAATGTAACAATATTGCCACCTGGTCAGTATGTGTGCTTTTTTACCATCCTACAGAGCGGGAAAACAGTGCAGATTACAATACACGGTGTCATTGAAATGAGTTGTATCCCCTTAATAAAAGCAGTCTTTCTGCCATGTGAAGAGGGAAAATTCAGGCAATTTGTGGTGAATGGCAAGTTGTTCTTTCAGGCAAAATATATAAAAAAAAAATCCTGTTTAAAAATTCAGTTAAGCTATTTATATTGGGGGTTTAGTGAAGCCGGGTCATTATGACTAGGAGGACACGGGGTGTATACAGAATATGAGGACGGAACATTAATTTATTACTTTAAAACAAAGCAGTCAGGTTTACATACAATATAAAACTGAATGTATTTTGTCATGATTCTTGCTCTGTCCTGTCCATGTTGTGTTAAGCACTCATTCATCTCACCTGCTACGACTGATTGCTTACCTGTTCCACCTGGGCCCCGTCCTACTTAAACTCCTCTCAGCCTCCGCCTCCCTGCCAGATTATCGACAGCCACGAGCCAGTAGAGCGCCAGCGGTTCATGTCTTGCCTTCTTGTGTTTCTTCGACCCCTTTCCGTCCACGGATCTTCCCCTCCTGTCAAGCCCGTTACGGATTCCTTTGTTTCTGGATTTCTGGACCCTGACTCAATCTCCGCCTCACGACCAACGAGTATTGCCTGTCCCTCAAGCTAAGTCTGCTCTCTATGCCTTCCCGTGTATTACCTCTGCCTGATTAACATCTAAGCCCCTGGTGCTGCGTCGGATTCCCTTGTGGAGACCTTTGTTTCTTCCTGAGCAGCTACCAGTCCCGATACTGAATAAACTTGTTTTTCCTTTACGTACTTGTGTGTGGTTGAATTTCCGGGTCTTCCCTGTGAGTCCTTACAGTATTTAGTCTCTTTTCAGAAGAATATTTAATCATAAACATGGATACACTTGTCAAAAAAAATATTCACTGCTGTGATTTGTAGGATGGCACACTGACTTTCAGACTGATGCATACAAAGTCAAAACCAGCTCATCTCTGGGGAAACTTTTGCTTGTCAAGGTTGAGAAAGATTCCTCTTTCATCTTCCCAGAAGACGAGTGGTACTGCTCCAAAATATTAGCGACGACTCCAGAAGATGACAACATTGTTTTCCCTTGTTATGGATGGATTTCAAAGGAGGGAACTTGTGGAGCTCAGAGGAGGAAAAGGACTGAATTAAAGTGTAACAGTCTGCCATACATCACAGATGCTGACACTTTACAAAGTCTATTCATAATTTGCTATTTTCATCTTTACAATGGGATGTATGATGTTTTTGTGTGTTTTAACTCTAAGGAGTAAAGTTTTTAGAGGAACATTCTCTGCTGATTGACCACAGGGGAAAAAAAAAAACAAAAAAACTGGAGCTTAAAAAGAGCTCTTACCAGCAAGTTTCCATTCTGGTTTCTTCGGAACACATCTGAATAAATAAATAAATAAATAAATATATATATATATATATATATATATATATATATATATATATATATATATATAATTTTTTTTTTTTTTTTTTTTTTTTTTCCCACTCCCAATGAGATTTTAGAAAAACTGAATTATGCATTTGGTTTTCAATGTTTATTATTCCAGAGTATGTTTCAGAGCACTGGAAGGAGGATTTTTTTGGATTCCAGTTTTTAAATGGAACAAACCCCAATGTGATCAAGCATTGCTCCATACTTCCCCCAAATTTTCCAGTGACTGAGATTTTGAAACATTTTCTGGAAACTGGAACCACTCTGAAAAAGAAAATGGAGGTCATTATATGTGTTGGGATTTCATGTGATTGACCAACAAAATGATGCTTAATGGAAAAGTTGAAGGATCCCCCACCTGCCTTATTTTGTTAAACAAAAAAAGAACCATTACTTTTAAAATATTACAACTGTAGGCTTTATAGGATATAATATGGACAAAGGTAAAGGGGTATGAATGTCTTTTGCAATGTATTGAGCATTCCCTTAACCAGTTATCCAACCCATCTGCCCCACACAGGAAGGCAATATATTTCTGTGACCAGAGGATAATAGATGGGATACCAACCAGACAGAAGGATGGAAATCCTCTGTTTGCGACAGTTGGTTTGTGTTTGTTCTACATGAACCCCGAAGGGAAACTGATGCCAACTGCAATACAGGTGATGTACTGAAAGGAAAAGCTTACACATGTGCATGTCTTGATAAACATCTCATTAGTCACTTGGTGTGTGAATCTATATGAAACTGACACACAAAATGCTTATTTGATACAAAATTAGCAATTAATTCAAATGTTAGTGGAAAGGTGTGTTACCAACTGAAGAAATTGGGCAAACTGAACTGTAACATGGTTTTTGAACTTGCAATACATTTATATTTATTAGTGACTATTTAAAATCTAGCCAAATACTGTAAAATCACCTTGCTGCACAATGCTAGGCGGATCTATCCCCTTATTGGAAACAAGGTATATTATTCAGTTATTTACTATACAATCTGATATAGTTCACTCTGGCATATCTAAAATATATGCATACCATTTTACTCAAATTCTATTAATGTACTCACTTGTATTCTATTATTGCAGAGTGTTGTGAAAGTGCATCATACTTGCATTATTTTGAGAATGCTGGTCACATCAGCCATTGAAGACCTCTGGTTTTTTTGGGTTTTTTTTCTTGAACAGCCTACCTCATGTTTATCAGTCAGATGTAGTTCACACTCTGACCACTAGAAGATGGCCAAATCCAATGCCCATAATACTAAAGAACCATAAGTATGCAGAGGCATATGTATCAACCAGGATTTGTGGAATACATAATGCCACTTTCATTGTATTTAAACCAGAACAGGACACTTGGCCAAAAGGGGCTGTTATTTCCTAAAAATTGATTGGGTGCCAGTAAGACAAAAAGTGCAACGGGGGCGAAAGTAATAGTCTTCTATGATTACTAACGACTATACCAAAAAGTCATTCTCATATTAAAATCATATATTGGTTTCCTCAAATGTTTTGATCTTTTTTTTTCTTTCTTTTTCATTCCATGTAGCTATACCAACAACCCTCTGAGCAGAATCCAATCTTTCTGCCAAGTGACCTGGAAACAGATTGGCTTCTGGCCAAACTGTTTTTTAGGAGTTCAGACCTGATTCAACACCAGACAGTCTATCACCTCATGCACACTCACTATCTGGCAGAAGTTTTTGCAGTTGCCACTCTCTATTGCTTCCCAACCATTCATCCCCTTTATAAGGTATTGGCTGACATTATAAAGAAATATTCCATTTAGGTGATTTGACCTTCAATTTTATTTTTGGTTTGTCTTGTCTATTCAGCTGCTGATCCCACACTTTCGCTATACTCTGCACGTAAACATCTTGGTCCGCAATATACTTCTTTCACCGGGTGGAGCATTGAGTGAGGTACGAGTGGAAAAAGCTTATTGAAGCCTTTGAAAATATTTATTTATTTATTTATTTTTTAAGTATGGCAATGCTGCTTTTTTTTCAACAGAGCTCACTTGGAGTAGAGGGACTGATGGCGCTCATGAGAAGGGATCTGTCTCAAATGACCTATGGTTCCCTCTGTCTTCCTGAAAACATTGCAGGAAGAGGACTGGAGTCTATCCCAAACTTTTACTTCAGAGACAATGCTTTGAAGCTGTGGAACTACCTCAACAGGCAATTAAACTATGCAGTTTTTTATTAAATGCATTAATTTCATTGGTTTCATATCACTATCAACATTTTCAAAAAAATGTGAATGTTACTTGTAAGCTATGATCAAATGCTTAACTTCATTGACTCTTTCACTTTTGAATTGACTTTCAAATTAGCTTTTCAGACTAATTTTTGATCTAACCTGCCTTTTACACACCCTAGTGGTGTGTGTGTGTGTGTGTGTGTGTGTGTGTGTGTTTTTAATATAATCTTATCCACCTTATCTTTACTTCTAGAAGGACTACAACTCCTGGATGCCCAATGGCTCCATCCTGCTGTGCAAACCTCCTCCAACCACTAAGGGGCAGTCCAGCATACAGACGGTTCTGGAGGCTCTCCCAAATGTTGAAGACACAGTCAAGATTGTGTCAACTGTTTGAATTCTTTCAGAAAAGTACACTGATGTGGTGAGTTTCTAAAAGAAAACCAGACCAGATAAAACATGTTCAGTGTTTGAATCTTTCAGAAAATGTTTGCATCAGCCTCTCACTTAAATGTCTTACACATGCAGGTTTTTCTGAATGAATTTCCAGAGAAGAATTTTGACGAACCTGTCCCGAAGGAGATAATCAAGGGCCTGGAAGGTGATTTGTCCTACCCGAGGGAAGAAATTGCAGCAAGAAATTCTCAACTGGAAATACCCTATCCATATCTAAACCCTGCTGTGATAAAGAACAGTGTGATCATTTAGGGATTGTACATGTTTCACCACAATTTTTTAAAATAAAGGAATTTGTGAGAGACTGCATTAACTGCTTATTGTCCAAAGTACACCAGTAGGAAAAAGCCTTAAATAAGAGCTAACAGTTTTGTCCAAGTGTACGTGTAAATATATACACACTTAGCATCGCCCCGCCACACACACTTTCTCAGATATTGAAACAAAAGACAGCAAGTGAAGTTTGATACTTTCATTGGCTTTCAGTTTTATATGACTTTGTTTCTAAAAAAAAATCTGTAAACTGAGGGAGATAATGGAATGGTCAAAATACTATATCAGTTTAAAGATGATCCTCATCAATAAGATTGTTGGTAAATCCTTATCCACTATAATAAACCTTAACATATTTTGTACCATTTACTCTTGATACTCATAGCAAAAACAAAATACAGGAAGTAGGGGTTCTTATATGAATAGCAATCATGGATTCTTTATAGATGTAAATATAGTTTGTATTTAAAAACTGAATCTTTCACTCATCTTTTAATGCTGGTTTCATGAGTCAATTTTAAAATGGCACAAAAACCCTGGAAAATTTTTTTAAAATGCTATATGTTGCTTGGAGAGCAACATGTATTTAAAAACCTGAATTTTAACATTGGTTTAATGTCAGATTTTATGATAGTCCAATTCCCAACACACCCTCATTCATGTTTAATGCCTTTGTGGCCAGAGATCAAAAGTGAAATTTTAACAAAGCGGCTCATTTAGAAAAGGTTTTTAAGAGCAGTCACCTTTTATCAGATTATCATCCTCTCACCTCTGAAGGGGTTTGGCAGTTTTTTAATTTGCCATCTAAACAGTTGTTACACAAACAGAAAATAACAACTGCGTAAATGAGTTTATTGTAATATATATTCTTTAGCAATGTAAGGATAGTAGCTTTAGTCTAATTTTTGATTTTGCCTGGATGTGAAGCTCTATAAAAGACTCCTTGGGCTGGATTTGCCTTCAATCCAAACATCTTGCATATAGAAGTGAACTGTTAAGAGACACCAAAGACAAAAATAAAAAGTCTGTAAACACTTTATTAAATTGCAGCAATCAGGTACATTAGTCATTTTGTGATATCCAACTGTGAGCCAAACATCAGATAAACTTAAACATAACATGCACACTGAACTTGACCCTCAGTAGGGATTGGAATTTCTTAACACAAGGTTCACTATTCAGATTGGAAGTAATAAAATGATATAAAGTGCTGGCATGGTTTATGATATACAGAAATAATGGAGTTGTAACAAGAATTGTGGTTTTCCATGGCTACAAGTAAAAGGCAGAATAATATTTAAACTTCAGGAGAATATAAATCTATTGTGCACAGTTATCTTTGTCAAAATATGTTTTATCTTAGAGTAAAGGTGCACTTTCAGCACAAATCCATGCAAAGCTACTGTAAATGCTCACTTTCTCATTCCACATACAAACCATTTACAACAGACCAAAGTCTTTTTTCCATTAAGGCTTCTTCATCAAAACTAATTGGAATCCATTTTATTTCATTAGCAACATTCACATAAAGCTACAGTAAATCTCGTGCAGCTCAGCGTTGTTTGGTCAAGTGTTGACGTGACGTAGGACGCGGCGGAGTGACAGCCCATCTCGTGCAGTGCACATGGCAGGAAGGGGTATTGGCTCTGTCTTCTGTTCTACTACATTGAAGGGGCACTTCTTAAGGTGAACTGACATGCTGGGGACCTCAGTGAAACCCCATGAGGATACAGGAGTGAAGGCAGTGCTGAATCTCCACACCTGAAACAGTAAAATATATTTGAATGACTAACTTAGTTTTACAAAAGTTTTAATACCCCTTGAACTTTTTCACATTTCTTACAACCTTCAACTAAACCATCACAAAGTAGTGTATAACAGCAAAGTGTAAGGAAAATGACACATGGTTTCTCTTTTTTCTTGAAAAAAAAAATCAAATAAATGTGCCACTTGTTTGTATTTAAATCTTAGTGAAAACACCTTCTGCTGAAATTACAGTTGGGAGTGTTTTGGTGTAGCTCTACCAGCTTCTGAGTGAGCATTCATTTTTAAGACTTGGCACAGATTCTCAATTACATTTAGGTCTGGACAAATAAATATGCTTTGATCTAAACCACTGCACTGGTCTACTGTATGCTCAGGGTCACTGCCATGCTGGACGGTGAACTACCACCAAGACTCAAGTCTCTTGCACTCTCCAAGCTTTTTTTTTTTAAGGTTGCCTTGCAGTTAGCTCCAATAATCCTCTCATTAACTCTGGCTAGCTTCTGTGATCCTGTGTAAAAAAAAAAAAAAGAAGCATTCCCACGTATGATTCTGTCACCACCATTACACCAAATTTATTATGGTGGTCCTGCCACCACTATAGTGTTCAAAAAGAAGCATAATAGGTCCCCTTTAAACAAGTTACAAAACATGTTCATTGCATTTTTTGCACAAAATCATTCACAGATGAGATTTCGTATGATCAGTTCTGACTATTTTGAGCTCCTTTCAGAATGAGCCCTTTCAGAGCTCTGTCACTGTTAAGTCACTGTTCCATGTTTACACTCGCACTTTATACATGTGAAAATGGCTGCAAACAGATGCGCAAGTGTACAACCGTACATCTTGACCCTGAGTCAGAGCCAGAAAGAGGAGAAGTGGAGCCTCCTGCATAACCATCAAGGATGCAGCAAACAGTTTCTGAATGTTAAGCCAACAACAAAACACTTTTCTTTACAGAAGTGCGCGGAGCTCCACTTGGGTTGCTAGGTAATGGGGCAGTGAACGCCAATTGTGACGTCATAATCGAGAAGTTTTTCAGTTTGTTTTTTAAACACCAAAAAACATTAACTTATTGCCAGAAAACAGCTGGATGGGTTTTTTTAGCCATTGGACAATTTCTAGATACTTCCTTGGTTAATCCTCTGTCTCACCTGCCATTTTAGGAGGTTTGCAATTGTGTAATATTTTTTCCATATTGAGATGAGGCAAGGAACAGTGTGTTGTGTGTCGCTTGGTCTTTATGATGCGTTTCTTCTTTAACGCTCACCAACAAACCTCTGAGGCTTTCACAGAGCAGCATTTAATTACACACAGGTGGACTCAAATGACTAATTTTGTGACTTATGATTCTGAAGGGAGAATTCTGAATTGGTGAACTGGATATTAAATAGGAATAACACAGTAAAGGGGACTGCATAGATGTTCCTGCAACACTTTTCAGATTTTTACTTGTGAAAAAAATGTGAAAACCATGCCATCCTTTTGTTCCCACTTCACTGTCATTCACCATTTGTTTGATGATCTGTCACAGAAAATCTTAATAAAATATATTTAAATTTGTGGATGTTAAATGATGGAATGTGGGAAAATTCAAGGGGTATAAAAAAAATTTGCAGTTTGGATTTTTGTACTGTATTTTAAAAGTATAATTAATACATTAGTAATTGCTTCACACATTAAAAGATACATCAGTTCTGAACTCACCTTATTTTTGATCTGCCATGACACATTGCGAAGGCCACTAGGACAATCTGTTCGCTCCCACTGCAGCTCGACAATGCCCCTGGTCTGCAGGAGACTGGCACACACTTCTCTCATAGTCCTCGACACCAGAGACAGCTGGCACAGACTAAAACTGTCCAGGAATCCTGCAATGTGCCACAGTATCTCAATAGGCAGGCCACTAAACCGGTCTGACTGGGAGTCTGTTGGAGGTTCCAGTCTGGCGCAGGGCTGAACCCCAAATGCCTTAAGATGCCTATCGTGAACCACCTTGGCTCCCCGGGTAGATGGGTAAAATCTCCGCTGGGAAAATGTACAGCCATAATATGCGAGGGGGCAGCGTTGCTCTATCCAGCCACTGAGCCAAGCGTGAATCTCCCCATGGATGTTTCTGAAATGTGATGAAAACTGATCCCGCCTGAACGACTGACCACATAAGAAAGGAAAGGTGTGTTGGTGCTGGGGGTTAGGTGGGAGGTAGCGATTGTATGGGACTGCTTCCGACTCCAGAGCTTCAAGAACCTGGCCAAGGCGGAGAGTGCGAAGAGGGCTGGGGTAGGCGAGCTGCGGCGCTGCGTGGTCACAGGCTGAAGCAGAAGCCATGTCACCCACTCTTGTATTAGTTACCAAAACTGCTGCCGGAAATGTGAAAGTCTGTGTGCCAAGGTCAACACGGTAACCATCAATGTAGACCGTATCGGAGATCCTTCTACATTCCCTGGATTCTTCCAAACAGAAGAGTAGTGCTGGTGGGATCGCATCAATCTCTCCAAGACCCATAGGATCATCATCGTGCTCCAAGTCTGAAGTATCAACTCCTTTGTCTTTCATTTCTACCTGCAGCCGATATTGTGACTTGTCTGGTTTAAAACCTAAATGTCCATTAGATGAAGGATATTGGTTCTGGCCCTCATAGAAATTGTTGAAGGGGAGCATTCTCTCAGGCACAAGACTTCTTGGAAGAGCTAGCCCTTTATTGTCCAGAACTACATGGTCAGCCCTCTGTGCCACACCCTGGCTCACATGTACTGGGGATATCATTTGAGGGGTCATGGGTTCTTGGGAAGCATCAGCATCTGTTGCTCCAATCAATGGTCCATTGACTGTGTTTTTGTTCTGTAGATTTATTCTTTCAAAAGCTCCATTTTCATCTAAACAGCTCAGACTAGAACGGTTCTCATTTGTGTTACTTTTGTTAAAACTCTCAGCATCTTGAGGGTTTATGTCTTCCAGTCCATTCTGAATGCGTCCATTGCTGTCCAAACTACTTTTTAACAATACATCTCCTACATTCTCACCCCCTGTGCAACTTTCACCACAGCTGGCACTGCTAACAAAGTCTAAAGCAGCAGCTAAACTTCTTGCTGTCTCAACTGTGGCCTCATACAGCTTATTGAGATGTTCCTCTTTCAAACCGTTAATCCCACTGAGAATCTTCTCCTTTGCTGAACCTTTGGGGGCTGACTGGGATTGATGCGAGGAGGACAACTGTGAGGTTGAGACTTCAGGAGCGGATGACTGTAAAGCTAATTGTTTTGCTTTAATCTCCTTTTTAATAACTGAATCATCTTGTGCAGATGGTGTCTTGGCAATCATCTTCATTGAATCAAGGAGTGTTTGTTGGTCCTGAAGTGCGAGTGCCATGTCCAGCTGCTCCATCTCTTCCAACAGACAGATTAGGCTCTCGTAAGAAGTGTAGTTCAAGCAGCTTACAGGCCACCTGTTCCACTCCATTGTGCAGGAGACCGCGCCAGCTGGACACACATCCAGGTGTGCAGACATCTGGTTGCGGATCAACATGGCTGGGCAGCCATAGCCGCTATTAAGGCACGGAACCCTCACGAGTGGGCACAAAAGTTGGTGCTCATCAACTTTGCAGGAGTGAAACACAGCCCCACACACCAACGGACATGCGATTAGATCACAAGAAACTCCTGGTTCAGGTTTGATCATGCACCTGTGGTTAACACAGGAGATACAGTGAACATGGTGATGCTCCATTTTAAGAGCCAAGGGGGTGGAGTGGCTAATGTGGGTGCCTCTGTGGGAGAATACCACAAGAGATAAGAGTCAGGCTCAAATTACGTCAATGTTTCAAAGATACACAAAGACAAAAAGACTAAAAAAAGAGAAGACAACCAATAACTGACGCAACAAACTATTCAGCCTCTAGTCATAAAAAAAGTAATGAATATGTACAGTAAATCATTTTTAAACATAAAATGTTTTGAATATGTGAATACATATTTAAAGTACTGCTAACATGTAAAAAAAAATGTAAATATCATGAAAATGTACAATATTTTTGTTACTAATTTCAGAAATTGAAACTCATTCTATAGATTAATAACACATACAGTGAGATATTTAGAGCCTTTATTACTTATAATTTTGATGATTATAGCTTACTGAAAATGAAAACCCAAAATATAGTGTCAGAAAATTAGAATATAACAGAACAGCATTTTATAAAAAAACATTTTAAATGTATAAATGGTATATAATGGCCATATTATGGTCTATGCACTAATTGGGAAGACTGCAGATTTTCAGAAGGCAGTAACTGACACACTCCATAAGGAGAGTAAGCCACCAAAGGTTACTGCTAAAGAAGCTGGTTGTTTACAGAGTGCTGCATCCAAGCATATTCATAGAAGGTGTAGTGGAAAGAAAAAGTTTGGTAAGGTGCACCAGCAACAGGAAAGCCACTCCTGAACCACAGTCAACGAAGCATCTTATCTGGGCAAAGGAGAAAAAGAACTGGGCTGTTGCTCAGTGGTCCAAAGTGCTCTTTTTAGATGAAAGTAAAGTTTGCCATTCATTTGAGAAATCAATGTCCCAGACTCCGAAGGAAAAGTGGAGAGGCACAGAATTCACACTGCTTGAAGAACAGTGTGAAGTCGGGGTGTCATCTGCTGGTGTTGGGCCATCGTGTTTTCTGAAGTCCACAGTCAACACAATCATCTACCTGGAAATTTTAGAGAACTTCATGCTTCCTTCATCGAACAACTTTTATGAAGATACTGATTTCATTTTCCAGCTAAACTTGGTACCTGAACACACTGCTAAAAGGTACCAAAAACTGGTTCCATGACCATGGTGTTACTGTGATGGATTGGCCAGCAAACTGGCCTACCCTGAACACCATAGAGAATCTATGTGGTATTGTCAAGACCCAACAATGCAGATGACCTGAAGGCTGTTATCAAAGCAATCTGGGCTTCCATTACAGCTCAACAGAGCCACAGGCTGATCGCCTCCATGGAAAGCCACACTGATGCAGTGATTCCTGCAAAAGGAGGCCCAACCAAGTATTGAGTGAATACAGATAAACACTCCTTTCAGACGCCTGACATTTCTAATTAACATTTTCCTTTATATTGCTCTTCTGTAATATGTCTGAGAAACTGAAATTTGGGTTTTCATTATCTGTAAGCCATAATCATCAAAATTACAAGAAACAATGGCTTGAAATATTTCACTCTACTTGTAATCAATCTATGTAATATACGAGTTTCAATTTCTAAAATGAGTTACAAAAAGTATGTAACTTTTACGATATTCTAATTTTTTGTTGTACTTGTATATAGTAGATAAGCTTTGTTGTGTATTTGGTTCATGCTTGAAAGACTGCTATAACAGCAGCAACCAGCAGATGTCACTGCCACTGACTGAATTCATTCATGCCTCACTGTTTTAAATCTCTGCTGCAAGTGACTCCAGAGAGCAATGATGTGTAGGTTTCAGGAACTTCATTTATATAATGAAGAATAAATCAGATTGCTTCAATGTAAACAGTAAATACACAGGACATGACTGAGGTGGGATTTTTTTCCATGTGATTTTGATAGGAGCCATTTGAAAACTAATACAGACGTTCACATTTATTTTGAGTGTAAAATCGAAAACTATATTTATAGAAAATTAAAAAGTTGTCTACTTCTTCAAAACATTCTAATGCATTACTATATGTTAAATAAAGCGTTTAAGGGAACTAACTAACCTCAAATTAAATAACTATTCAAAGAATCCTCAAAAAACGTATATTATGTCATGATGGGGTGATTAGCGAGTAAATAAAGCACTTCTGAAAGCGAATTTACTGATAACAGCTGAAACAATAACAACAGATTGGAGCTACTTTATGTCAACAGGAAAAGTTCAGTTGCAACTATCAGCTCTGTAGTAAAGTTTCCAGCAATATTTTGTTTCGGTCATCTGTACATTTTATTTTATTTTTTTTATGTATCACTCTAATACAAACTCTCATGTTGTCATGTGTCATTTTCCTACTATAGAAACTTATAAAGATAACAATAGCCGGCTAGCTAAAGGTTGGACTGAGCGCTGATGTTGGCTAAAAACAGCTAGCTCGAACGGAAGTTGAGCAGTTCACAACAAAACCAACTTTTAGTAAAATAATATGTTTGCGTTCCAGATGTTTCTCACCTGTGAGTCGTGTTGACAGTAAAAGGCGGATTACGACGTGTTAGATTGTTTCTACATTAATACGACTAAACCTGTCTATTAACTGTAGTTTCCTCTGGGAAGAAACTGCTAAAGATAGCTAGCCACTCTCAGCCAGTCATCGTCTCGGCAGTTTTTTTTTTTTTTTTTTTTTTTTAACCCCTACTTCAAAACTTTATTTAACAAAGTACACCGCTATTATACTGTGGTTGCAATACAGCCGAGTGCGAAGAATGTTGTAAACGTCAGAACGACTAATATTTCAAATTTCAATATGTTGATAAAAACAAACAAACAAACAAAACAAACAAAAAAAAAACAAAAAACAAACAAAAAAAAAACAAAACAAAAAAAAAAACAAACTGTAGTTTATACGGAGGAATCACTGGCACACTAGTGGCTGCATTTTAAGGCAGCTCAAATACACTGCTATCCTGTGTAACATGAAGAAAAAAAAAAAAAGTCAAAAGAAATCAGACAAGATATTGGGAAGAGAATTGTAGCTCTCCACCAGTCTGGCTCCTCCATGGGTACACTTTCCACATACCCTATAAGGTTCTGTATTCATTGGTATGTTTTATATTTGTAACAATACTATTGAAGTATAAACTCCCAGGGAATGTCATATTAAGGAGACTTGTTCTGTGTCACAGAGAAGAAGGTGATTTGGGGTGAAATGTGCATATTAATCATAGAACAAAAGCAAAACACAGTGAAGATGATCGCTGAAGTTGCCAAGAAAACTTTATCCCCAGTGGAACAAGGCCAACACCGATATTAGCTGAAAGGTTGCTCAGTCAGAAAGAAACCATACTCCAAAGCAACACAAGAACCACATTTACAGTTTGCAAATGCACTCAGGGACAAACACCTTATTTGGTCCAACTTTATCTGGATTATTGTACATTAAACCTATGAAGATACACTGAGATTTATAAAACTAACTTTTCAATAGAAAAAAAAAGAAGCATTTTTTCCTCTCTTTATTGGGCTTATTATAAAAAGTTTCAAAAGTTCAAGTGCATTTATGCAGCATCCCAAAAAACAGCTGCTGCCTTGGCCAAAGTGCTATACATAAGTAGTAGAGTAATGGCAACAACAATAACAAGAAAATGCAATAAAGTACATAACTAAAACAAAACATTGAAATATGAGGGGGGGAAAAAACAAACAAAAAAAAACCTTTAAATGCTGTAATTAAGTCAATCAGTACAGATGCACTTTAGGATGATGTCTGAAAACAGACCTCAGAGCTACTGCTTCCTGAAAACCTCCATGGATTGCAATAATTTAAAAAAACAAAAAAAAAAACAAACAAAAAAAAAAACAGTACAGCTAAAAGCAAGTGGACATTAAACTCAAGGTATATGGGAGGTGCATAAAGCTGCAGGAGGTAAAAGGGATAGCTAAGCTCCATTTAGTCCCTTATGCAGTAGGTGAACAATGAAATGTTGAAAATCCTTTCTACAATAAACAGTGAGCCTGAGAAGAGGGGAAAAATGAGGTTCATGCTTTTTAGTTTGTGTCAGAAGATGAGGCCCAACTGCATTCATAAAAGGAAGGTTGCACCCCAACATGCAAAACAGTGACAAATCAGCTGGGATGTAGTTAAAGCAAGGCTACCAAGAGCTGCATAAGAAGCATTGATTGACATTCAGGCTATGGCATCAGTTAGATAAACAGCAAGCTTCATGAAAAGAAATGGAAGAGCTTCAGTTGAAGCCAAGTACTGTCAACTTATAAATTAAAATTGATGTTATATTTTCTGAAAAATTAGCCTTGGTGTGGCATGTAGATTAAAAATAAAAAATGGAGCTCTGACAAACTCCAGAAGAAAAAGATTACAGAGAAACTCAGGTTCAACAGTGGGTTCCTCTTTTTAAGTGGCTAAATCCCTACTTCTCTCTTTCCACTCAGAACCACAAACCTTACAAGTACACTGTTTTAGAATTAAGGTTTCTGAATACTAAAAATTACATTGTGAGTTATTCCAAGAAAGGACATTTTTATTATTAGCAACATTCCCATAATTCCACAGTGGACCTCATGAAGTACAGCTTTGCTTTGTCAAGCAATGAGGCGACGCAGGGCATGATAACAATGCAGGATAGAGAGTCTATCTTGTTCAGTGCACATGGCGGTAAGGGGCACTGGCTCGGTCTTCAGCTCAGCTCTGTTGAAGAAGGGGCACTTCTTTATGTGATCTGATATGCTAGGAACGTCAACAAAATCCCATGAGTACACAGGAGTGAAGGCAGTGCTGAATCTCCACACCTGCAACAGTAAAAGATAATGGTGGGAGTTAACTAATACTCCAAAAAAGGAAAAAAAAAATAAAAATAAAAAAAAAATTAAAATTTGCAGCTTTTAAACATATGACAATTAATTTCATGGTGCATGTTATATAATAGTAATTGTTTAAGACCTACACAGATACAAAGGTTAGTTTTTTTTTTTTTACTCACTTTATTTTTGACCTGCCACCTCAAAGTGTGAGGACGACCAAGAAAATGTCCTCGCTCCCACTGCAGCTCTACTATTCCCCTAGAAGGGAGGAGACTGGCACACACTTCCCTCATAGTACACGACACCAAGGACAGCTGGCACAAGCTAAAACTGTCTAGGAATCCAGTTATGTGCCACAGTATCTCAATGGGCAGCCCACTAAACCTGTCTGACTGGGAGTCTGTTGCAGGTTCCACATTGATGCAAGGCTGAATTACAAATGCCTTGAGCTGCTTATGATGAAACACCCTGGCTCCCTGGGTAGATGGGCACAACCTCTGCTGGGAAAACCTACAACCATATAATGCCAGGGGACAGTGGGACTCTATGTGGTCACGAAAGTTGGGGTGAAAGTCGCAATGGATGTTTCTATAATGGGAAGGATACTGGTCGCGGCGGAATGACTGACCACACATGAGGGAATGAGTGTATGGAATATATGTAAAAGTCTGTGTGCCAAAGTCAATATGGTCATCAGTGTAGACCGTATCAGAGATTCCGCTAGACTCCTTGTATTTTTCTAAACAGGAAAGCAGGGCTGCTGAGACTGGATCAATCGGTACTGGAACCGTCTGGTTCAATTCCAAAGTATCCACTCCTTTGTCTTCCATTTCTACCTGCAGCCTATGTGATGACTTGTCTGGTTTAACACCTAATTGTTCATTAGATAAAGGATAATGGCTCTCCCCCTCAACATAGAAATTGTTGAGGGGGAGCGTCCTCTCAGGTGCAAGATTTCCTGGAAGAACTAGCCCTTTGTTGTCCAGAACTACATGGTCAGCTTGCTGTGCCACACCCTGGCTCACATGCACTGAGGATATCATTTGAGGGGTCATGGGTTCTTGGGAAGCATCAGCATCTGTTGCTCTAATCAGTGGTCCATGGGTTCTGTTTTTACTTAGTCCATGAATACTTTCAAGAGCTCCACTTTCATCTGAACAGCTCAGACAGGAACAGTTCTCCTTTGTGTCTCTTTTGCGCAAACCATCAACATCTCCAAATGTTGTGCATTCCAGCTCTTTCTGAACATTCCCATTGCTATTCAAACAACTGTTTAACAGCACACCTCTTCCATGCTCTGCCTCTGAGTTACTTTCAACACAGCTGATTCTACTACCAAAATCCAAAGCGGCGGTTAAGCTTCTTCCAGTCTCAGCTTTGGCCTTGTACAGCTTATGGAGGTTTACTTCATCTAAACAACTGATTTCATTAACAACTTCCTCTGTTGTGGATCCTTTGGTAGCGGAATGGGATTGATGTGAGGAAGACAGCAGTGATGTTGAGACCTGAGTAGCAGACAACGCTAAAGCTAACTGTATCTCTTTACATTCCTTATCAATAACCGGATCTTTGTAAGCTAAATATTCCATCCCAATCTCCTCTATGGTCTCGAAGAGTGCCTGAGGGTCCTCCAGAGCCAGTGCAAGGTCTCTATGGTTCCCTATCTCATCCAGCACACTTCCTAATTCCCAATCAGGTTTCAAATTCAAGATGTCAGTTGGATGCAAGTTCCATCTCTTTGTGCAGAAGACAATCCCGGCAGGACACACATCCAGGTGTGCAGGGATTTTGCTACGGATCAACATAGCTGGGCAGCCATAGTTGCTATTAAGGCATGGAACCCTCATGAGTGGGCACAAAAGTTGATGCTCATCTCTTTTGCAGGAATGAAATACAGCCCCACACACCAACGGACATGTGATAATCTCACAAGAAACTCCTGGTTCAGACTGGACCATGCACATTTGGTTAACACAAGACATACAGTGAACATGAGGCTCCATCTTCAGAGCTACGGGGGTAAAATGGCTCATCTGGTCCCTCTGTGCAAAAAATAATAATAAAAAAAAAATTTAATATGATTAAGATTAAATGATGTGAGACATGTAAAGAGACATGAGGGTAGAAATGCTTTGAAGAAAGTTAAAGAGATCGACTCTGAGATTACAAACGCAAAGTAAACAATTAAGCAAACAAGGTGTTCTTTAGTGCTTTGGTCCTGTCTCAAAAAGTTGCTTTTTAAGTACAACCACCAGATGTCACTTGGGTAATTGTGTTCATGTTTCACAGCTGTTCATGTTTCTCTGTTGCAAATGAACAGTGGGATGACATATTTCACGCCTCCACTACATTATAGGAGCACGAACATGTTTAAGTTTCAGAGCTTTAATTTATACATATATTGCCTAAATATTTACACCTTTGAGTAGATTTTGGCTTAAAATAATTTTTATTAACAAGTTTGTTTGGACTGGAAGTAATATTACCCCTTTTGGAGTGGTCCATACAGAGTCCCTACTTGAAAACAATAAGAGGGAGCTAAAAATAGGGTGATAGCAAGGAGGGCAACCTCAAAAACATGGAGTTCATCAACAAAGAAACTGGCAAAATACCAGTGGAAACTGGTGTATAAATATGATTTATATCACATAAATATAAATCATAAAATAATTTAGTCACTACTGTCTTCCTTCCTGGGCATGGTCAGTAACATTTTTGAAGTCGCACAGACACAAAAACACTTAACCAGGAATACTTGAGAGAATAATATGAGGAAAACATGTTGAGGGTAGCAGTTTCTGATACTGTGCAAAATGTTTTGTTTGATTTTTCAGCTTGCATAACTATCACTCATTTTTAAAATTATTTTAATGTTCATAACCAAGTGTCCGACTCGACTTAAAGGCACCATAGAGTTTAAATGGGCGGCGGGTAGAACTCGGGTTGATTTAACAATCTGCAACAGATTAAGTTATCCATTTCTAAAAAAATAAAAAGGGTTTTTATTGCTGCGAGCACTTGAATGTGTTTGGAAACGTGCAAATAGAGCATTCAAGTTAAATAACCCAGCTGCATTTTGTTAACAGGAAAACTTAAATTGCAACCGTCAGCTCTGCGGCAAAGTTTTCAGCAACAAAATGAGCTCGGCATTCTGAACGGTTGTTTGTGCATCGACTTTTTGTTGTTTTTCTGTTAAAGCAGTTGATAAGACTGAAGCTGCTAATGTTGGCTAAAAACAACTAGCTCGGGCGGAAGTTATTTCAAAACAAAAGCAATTTTTAGTAAGATGTGTAAACGCTGCTGGTTTTCCTTACCTCAATTCGTGTTAACTGGAAAACGCGTGATACGACGTGTTTGATTGTTTCTGAATAAATGTGACAAACCCGTATATTACCGTTGTTGCTTCTGAGAACATAGCGAGCTAGCCATAATTGTCGCTCCTTCCCCCCCCCCCTTTTTGGAAACTTTATTCAACACAGTTGTTTTACAGTGGCCGAGATATTGCATGAAGTGAAGAGAAATTTAGATAACATAGAGAGCGTAGAAAGTATTACTCCAGATTTTAAGATAATCCTAATAATCTTATTTTATAGTTTAGTATATTACTACTGTGATTGATAATTTTGTCGTTTATGGCCCAGTCAAAGTACATACCTAAATCCAAATGAGAATTTGTAGCAAGACTGAAAATAGTATATTCACAGATGTAACCCATCCAGTCTGAGCTTGAGCTGGTTTGACCAGAAGTATAGAGAATAAACAGTCTGTAGCTCATGGGTCTCCAACACTAGTCCTCAAAGCTACTGACTGCAAATTTCAGATATAAGCCTGCTCCAACACAGTTGAATCAAACTGGATTACATCTTCACATTCCCATAAAGTTTGACCTGTTAACAACGCATTCATCTGATTCAGGTGTGTTAGAGCAGGGAGGCATCCTGCAGGATAGTAGCTCTCCTGCACTAGGGTTGGAGACCACTGCTCTAGCTGGTAAAGACATGCCCCAAGACTTGACATGGGAGGCTAAATACATATGCATGCCACAATTATTATTGATTATTATTGTTTTTATTTGCTAAAATAAAATTCAACAAAAACCAAGTTTGAAGGGGGTGGATATCTTTGCAATGCATTACATCTCTTTACTGTTTCTTTCGTTTACATCTTGTTTGTATAGGCTCTCACTGGACTTTTTTTTGCAAGTTATTAATATATATGAAAAAAAACAACAAAGCAAATATAAATAACAACTCATATTTTTTTTTTTTTTTTTTTTTTTTTTTTTTTTTTTTTTTAGCATTTCTAGTTAAAATGCTAGTCAGTGGTATGAAGCAGCATATCCTATTCCAGAGGTGTCCAAAGTCGGTCCTCGGGGCCGGCATCCTGCATGTTTTAATTTTCTCCCTGGTGATAGTAATGGCCTCCTCAGCATGTCAATGTTCTGCAGAGGTCTGCTAACAAGCCATCATTTGATCCAGGTGTGTTGAACCAAGGAGAGAGCTAAAACATACAGGATCTCAGCCCTTGAGGACTGACTTTGGACACCACTGTCTATTCTAAAGTCAAATGAATCCTAAAGATCCATAACACAGCTTTTTAAACTAAAATGTAATAGCCTGGTTGTAACAGGAGATGTCATTGTAGCACCTCATTTGTTTTCGCTCTTGAGGACAAAGGTTTGAGCAGACCCCTGCTCATTAATGTTGACAGAGGGAGATGCCACATTTCGAGGCTGGGGTCACCTACACAACATAAAAGCCCCCAGGAGCAGGAGGAGCTGACTCATGGGCACATCAACAGCACTGAGCCCACTTGTCATGAAGAGTTGAAACAAAACCATCATATGGGACCAGTATGATTGCCATTATGTCACATCTAAAAACTGTTACATTTAAACTTTAGAACAATTATTTTATAAAATTAGATCATCTAATATATGCCAAAAATAATGCAGTTAGAATCTCAAATGATCCCAGCCAAGTAAGCAAAAAAAATGAATATAAAATAAAATGAGAACGTTTTGGAATAAATGAATCTGAAAGTACAAAATTGTTGATCATACAGGTTTTCATGTCTACAAGCCAAGCATTAAATGTGGGTTAAACCTTTTTTTAATTACACAAATACAATGTTTTGCAAACTTTGCAGCTTCAGTTTTTCTGCCCAGTGCCCACATTCACGTTATTTTATTGATCACAGATCAGTGTTCATTCTCACATTAACTCGTTTAAGTGTTTTGTTGAATTAACATGTCTGCATCAAAAACGCAGTTTAACAGTATTTTCACCAGACCTTAAATATTCAACAAACTCCATGTCAGTATAATTCAGATATCATAAGCCCAACTGAAGC
This sequence comes from Anableps anableps, assembly GCA_014839685.1. NCBI lineage: Eukaryota > Metazoa > Chordata > Actinopteri > Cyprinodontiformes > Anablepidae > Anableps > Anableps anableps. The sequence goes on along the minus strand of CM026086.1, from coordinate 18,210,143 downwards.
TTCAGGAATACACAGCTCCAATCAGTGTCATGAGCAGAGTGATTGATGCAAAACAGGGCCAGATGAGTTTAAAACTGATATCTTCTTGTGCTAGTAAGACCTTCAAAGAAAAGCATGCAGTCATTTTTGCTTCGTATCAAGTCAATCTTACATCCCTGGAGACTGCTGTTGAGAAATATGCACCTGAAATGTTTTTATTGTTTTTCCAGATGATGAAGAACCACAGTTCAAGCAGTTTGTTTGCAGTAAAGAAAGGTTCAGGACACAGAAGCATTTCCTGCTGCTACTAAGGATTGTTCTACAGAATTGTGTAGTGACCAGTGCAGAGCTTTCTTAACCATGGTAGCAGGTGGGTTTTACAGTGAGACTTTTTGAGACTGAAGAAATGGCAACAAAGAATGCTCTTTTTCAAAATTTAACATTATGGAGTGATTTATTTGTTTTTTACAGTATAAGGATGGACTGATGCAACACTTTATCCTCAAATGAATCCTCTTAACAATTGTTTGGGACTTCAGGGAAAGTTATTTTTCAAAAGCAAATAAGATAATTTCACACAAGTCTTGTGCTATGTCACCAATGAAGCATCCTGATGCAGTCTATTTGTTGTGTGTCTTGGGCTTAACCACAACTGTGCACAAGAAGATTTTTAGGAGTGGTATAAGCACATCTTGCAGGGGCAACGTCTTCCGACAATCCACAAAGAATTAAGTGGAAGTCCAAGTATTTTCCATGATGGAAAAGCATGTGGTAATGGAAAAGTGGTAACAGAGTTGCTCAAAGATTATAATCTCAACAATGGGACATGTGACTTGTAAACTCAACAAATATTAACTCCATTAATGTACATGTGATCTGTGGCTGCCATCAGTGGAAGTTATACAGTTTAAGTTAATTTCTAAGTTTTAAGTTACAATAAACAAGTTAAAGGAAGTTAAAAACAATTTATGTTTAATAAAATCAGATTGTAATGTATACACTGTTGTTTAAAAATGCACATTTAAATACCGCACCATAAAATTAAAGGTTCTGCAAAATGTTTCCAGGGTGGAACCAATTTTCAATCTGATGTTTAGGTCTGATCGATATTTTCAGTTACACACCACACTCGGTAGAGGGCTGCATGTTTTTCCTCAGTTTGGAGATACCTTCAGTGAAGTGTTTCAGCACTTGGATACGAAAGACCCTCCACCCCTACCCTCGTTCCCGCCCTTCACCACCTCCTTCGAGTTTTGCTGCCAATGAGGTATGCAATTTGTATTTTAAGCGTTGGTATGAAAATAAGATTTATTATTTATTTATTTATATTATTTATTCGTGACAGAGCTGTCTAGTTTATGTTCTTAAGACCAATAAGAAAAGTACGCAAGCCATATCCTGTCAGCGGCGACGGTTTGGTAATAAGAGGGTTAAAGGTAATACAGAATATGTCGACATTTTGTAAAAGTCAAGCAATTGATTCGTGTTGTTAATATTTTTGCTTTATTGTTTATTCTCTAATGCCTTAATGTATGAAAATTTATTATTTTATGTTTTGTACAGTTCTCATTGGCACATGTGTCCAATTAAATGCCAGTGAAAATTAACCACGCCTTGTGTACGTTATTCAACTTGGAGGGAGTTACATGATCGATGTTCAAAAGAGGCTGTCAGAAGCAGAAGCCAAAGCACTGTGGTCAACTCCTCGGATTAATGTGACAAGAATGGGTCCCCTTTGGTCACGTGCAGATAGAAACAGAGGAAACTATGAATAAAGGTCAGAACTGGTGTTTTTGACCGTTTAAATAAATGTGATGCATTTGCTAATGATAGCCTTTGAAATCTAAGGGTCCTAATTATCATAGAAAACATATATAAACAAAATCTAAAACTGTTAAAGGCACAAAACACATTGTACCACTGCCAATCAATAAAGCACAATACTTTATTTCAAACATTTAGCTTAAACTGTAGCTTTTTTTATTTATAGATAAATGGTGAATAAAACAAAAGTTAAATGACTAAATGAACCAACTGGATATTACCACAGAAAACTTGAAACTTTCCTTCACCATACTGACCAAAGAAACCAAAGTATATTATAGGTGAAAAACATAATGAGTCCAATTTCAGGACCTTGTGGAACACCATAATCAATGCTGGTTAACTTAAGTGACTCATGACTTGTGTCTATCTATCTGTCTATCTATCTATCTATCTATCTATCTATCTATCTATCTATATGTATATATGTATGCATACATACGCATGCATACATACATACATATAGACTTTAATCTAGGAATTGAATAAATTGAGTGGTCTGCGTGGATATAATGTAGATGACAATTAACCATTTTAGCAGAGAGAAATCTTACATATTTGGTAAGATTTGGTAACAATTTATTTAGAAAGATAAATACAACCTCAAAGTGAGTTTCTTGACATAATGGACTTGCCAAAGTTTAAAAAAAAAAACAAAAAAAAAAACATCTTTACATTTTTCATTGAAATAATCCAATTTTCTGGTATATTCAAAAGCAAACCTGAAGAATAAGTACCTAACATACTGAAAAATACAGCATCTAGTTCATAAATTTTCTTTAAGGCTAATAAGTAGGTTCACCACCAATAATGCATCATGATGATAATAGTAGGCCTGTACTGTTTAAGTCATTGGTATGCCTTGCAGTCAACCCACGCAGACTGCATTGCGAGAATAGGCCAAGCTTAGCCGTAGCCCTTTGGCCTGAAGAGCGTCTGCAGCATCCAAATAGTCTTTCCTTCTCATACATGTCACTTTTATTCAGGTTCAGTAACATGATCGCTCTCAAAGCCTCAGGCAACAGTGTCGCAGAGACTTCTTAAGTTTATTTGTGATTTATACCGCCTGGTGTGAGTCATGACATGGTCCTTCATATATAGGGCATGTGTCCTCAAGGAGGTGAAAGTTAAACTACTCACTGACTCGTTTGCCACTTTGGTGTAAATTTGGATGTTTTTCAATGGAATTGTTGATATAGGAGAATAACACTGCAGACCAAGGTTGCTTCACCTGATCTGTCATATCTAATACAACTCAGATTTAATATGTGCAAAGAAGTTCTCATCTGCTGCTATGACCCTCAAACAAATGATAAATGCCACTCAAGATGAATTTGAGTGCTTTTCGTGGGGGGCGTGCATATATACTCACTGTGCAATACTCTATTGCTGGAGGAAAAAGCATGTTGAAGCTTGATTAAAGTTTACTGTAAAAGATTTGGACAAGTCAACAAAATACTGGGCAGATATAGTCTGGTAAGATGAGGCCAAAGTAGAACTGTTTGAATGTCAACTGACACCAGGTGTAGAGGAAGAATAGTTCTGCAGATCACCCCAAAAACACCATGCCAAAAGTGAAGTTTGCACATTGTAAAATCTCATCAAGTATTTTTTATCTAGTTTCTAGTGAAAACATCTTAGTACACTTGAATTAAGACAAAACTAACTAACAAATGACTTTTCAGCAAGATATAGGAGCTTGTTTTGAGTCAATATTTCCTTAATATTGATGAAAAACTACTAGTTCCACTGGCAGATTATTTCACTTATAATAAGATGTTTTCCCCATGTTATAAGTGAAATAATCAGCAAGTGGAACTAGTAGTTTTCATCAATATTAAGGAATTATTGTACCATGACGATGAAACAGGTTTGGCAAGACAATGGTCCGAAACACACAGCCAAGGAGACTCTTAATTGGTTTGAGAGAAATAAGAAGTAAAACTGCTAGGATGGTCCAGTCAATCATCTGACTTGTTTGCAATTGAGGATTTATAGAAAGAGCTGATGATCAGAGTGTATAATGCCAGAGTACCAACACATTAAAGATTTTAAGACCGCTTGTGTGGGAGAATGTGTCAATTCACACCAGACCGACACATGTGACTACTTTCTTCATATAGAAACTGGACGTTGTCATTACCCAAAAAGGGTTTGCCAAAATGTATTTAATGCATTTCTGTAAGTATATTCAATATTTATTCCTTTTGCCATTCCAGTTTAAATTTTTGTTTTTACCCCTTACTTGATTTGTTAAGTTAGGGGTAACCCCAATAAAAGAAATAAAAATAAGAAGTCAGTATAACAGCTTCAATATCTATAACTTCTTTGCTGTAGAGCAAAGACTGTGGGTCATTAAACAGACTCTTAACTGTTGATTGTGGAAATTACATCAAAATCCATTTAAAAAAATCTTGACTGGAGTAGTGTTAACCCCACTTACTGACTTTAATGGATAAGGCTGATAGCCAAAATCAATTAAAGATTAATTTAAGAATATTTAAATGAATTTTTTTTAATATAATGAAATAGTTGTGGGTTTTTATAAACTAGCTCCACACTTTTTTTTTTTATTAAAGACAAATTTTTATTAATTGTGGGAATATTTTTAGTGTTTAGAATTCTCAACAATTATTTATAATTTTAAGTAGCCTACTTATTTATTGTATAATTTATCTGTAGAATTTTGGCACTTTTGGCTATCCCGAAAATGTAAAGGTTGTAAAACGAAGCAGAGTTTTGACTTGTCGGTACTCATCCAAATGGATGAAGCAACTCAACAGCTAACATTTTAAGTTGTCCCTTGATTTCAGAAATTTGAATTTAAAGCAATTTATTGAATAGTACAGTATGTAATTGAGCATATGTTGATCATAGTTGCCCGCCTTGGAAAGTCAGATTTAGACTGCTTGAAACAGTGTGGTAGCAGAAAGGGTGCTGTTTTCTGATTGGGTTATTTTTTTATTGTTGAAAATGCTTTAAGTAAAACTAATTAAGTTCTACCCTAAAGATAAAGACTCAAAGACAGCTCTGGAAAGAAAAAAAAAAAAAAGGAGAGAGAACTTGAGAGTGGGGTGGTAGGGAGAGGGCTGGAGGGGGTTCTCGTTTTCACATTTCGAGTTGGATGAGCGAGAGAGAGAGGGAGAGAAACTCAAATAATACCGACGAGGACCACGCGCCACAGAAGACGGACGAAAGCACGAGACATGATCCAAGGATTGAGGTAAGTTTTGATTCAACAGGACAATTCATGTGCATGGTGTGGGGAAACTAGGAGATTTATTGTAACCAGACATGTTCTGCTTCGTGGTTAATGATTATAAACCAGCTGGTTTAATAATGTATCCTTAATGATCCTGATGTCATCCAGTGATTGAAAGAGACCTCTCGAGAAAATAATGAAAATCCACGATTCATAAAAAAAAAAAAAGAGAGAGAGAGGGAAGCTATTTTGTGCCTCTATTCGTGTTAAAATAAAGGAGATATGGACTGAATGGGACATTTGCTTGCTTGTCGTTTTCTAAAATACAGATTATTTAGGTTAAATCGTTAAGAGTTTGGATCTGAGGGAATGAAGCGCGCAGTCAACAGTCCCATAAGACGTCCTTGTAAGGTGTTTGGAAAGCGCGCTGTCCGTGGTGCTGAAATCCGGTTTCTGTATCATTTTTCTCAATGGATGACACTGGCAGCATCTGCACTCATCAGGCGCAGTAGTTAAATATATTTTCTTTAAAAAAAAAAAAAAAAAAAAAAAAAAAAAATACGAGGACGCTATTGGACTGTGGATTAGGTGCCTTGCTCAAAGGCATCCTGATAGGAGACTGTAAAACAAGGTGTATGGAGAAGAACGTGCGTGCTTAGAAAACTATTAGTAGCTTTCTTTTTCCATTTCTCAACAGTTTTCTCATCCTGCAGGTGCCTGTGGATACACTCCAAGCATCATTCTTACAGGTAATGGCTGGGATAAGCGTGGAAGCCCTGACAGACAGCAGATAATATGCCATCGCAGTCGGCACGGCTCACGCTCTGTGGCACGATATGGCACGCGTAAAGATGGGTCTTTTCGCACTCCTGTGTCTCCCCGCATGCCTCGTGATCACCCACAGCAGCGGAAGCATCCACGAGAGATCGGTGGTGCCCCGCGCCGCATCCCGTTCCGTGGCCCGCATGGACGGGGACGTGATCATCGGCGCGCTCTTCTCTGTTCACCACCAGCCGTCTGCCGAGAAGGTGGCAGAGCGGAAGTGCGGGGACGTCCGGGAGCAATACGGAATCCAGAGGGTGGAGGCCATGTTCCACACGCTTGACCGCATCAATAGTGACCCACACCTGCTCCCCAACATCAGCCTCGGCTGTGAGATCCGGGACTCCTGCTGGCACTCCTCTGTTGCCTTGGAGCAGAGCATCGAATTTATCCGGGACTCCCTCATCTCGATTCGGGATGATAAGGACGGTTCCAAATGGTGCATCGACGGAACTCCGTCCAACCAGCCACCGCCTTCTAAGAAACCCATAGCTGGAGTCATCGGCCCTGGATCCAGCTCTGTGGCCATTCAGGTGCAAAACCTGTTACAGTTATTCAACATCCCACAGATCGCCTACTCTGCCACAAGCATTGACCTGAGTGACAAGACTTTGTTCAAGTACTTCCTAAGGGTCGTTCCTTCAGACACGCTGCAGGCCCGGGCCATGCTGGACATCGTCAAGCGTTATAACTGGACCTACGTGTCTGCAGTCCACACTGAGGGTGAGAAAAATCAGCACTATTTCCACAGTCAGATTTTGGAGGATGTGGGCCAGTGGCTGGAGTTGGTGCCCAATTTACACAAGTGGATTTTAAACCTACAGATTACAATAGATTGATAGGTATTAAGGGCCTAAAATGCCACAACCCACAAAAAATAATTCATTAAATATATAAGTTCATATGCAGTCATTTAACGTAATACTTTCAAATTCTTTCTCATCCTTTAAATTGTGCGCTTCAACTACCTATTAATGGTTCATAAAATGTTTACAGGCTAATAGCTGGTTATCTGTTAGTTACTGATAAGGATAATCTTAGTGTGGAAAAAGGGAACCAACGAAATAAACACATTAATTGACATTGTTTTCAGTGCGCCAATCATTAAATTCAAAATGTAATAATCAGAAGTTAAAATCAGTTAAAAACTGATTTTCTTAAATCGTAAAAATCTATAAAATCATTTCAATATTGAGTCAGTATTTTAATGCCTGTGCTAGAGTGGTCTAAAAAGTAATTTTAACTGTTGTGAATCATCAGTTAAACCCTAACAGATGATTGGTTCCCCAACACACCAATGGAAATTTAAACCATTCAGTTATCTAAAGAAGTGTTAGATCCGCCTATCTGCTTACCCTCCTTATCTCTGAGAGACTAAAGAGTCCTAATTCAAACAAAAAGAAAATGTATTAAACATTGTAATTGATAAGAATGCAGAAACAAATAGTAAGATACATCATTAAATCAACATCTTTGTTCTATGAAAGAAAAAAAAAGTTAGTTGGCTATTTTATTAATGCTTTATGAGCTCAGTGCTGCAACCCATCATGAGTTTATTTTATTTTTTGCATTACCTAGCAAAGTCAGTCAAAGGGACTAGCACCAACTAACACACATGCATTTCTTTCCAATTTTAGAAAATTGTTATTTTTTACTTAGTTTCTTGATTATGGCACATATAGCTTCCCATTGACGACGCATATATCAACTGCAAAGTTTTTATGCCATGCTCACATGAAAATATAGTTTTTCTAAAACAGTTGTTGGATTTCCCTATTATTAGTTGTTACATTTATAGAAGAGTCATTCACTTTGACATATCAAGGATCAGATGGTGCCAAGGCTTCACAGGTGCTCAGGGTTTTATCCTGGAATATAAATATGCACTGACCCCAGATCAGTTTTTATTTGATTTTTTTTTTTTTTTTTTTTTTTTTTTACTTCAACTGTGTGTGTTGTTTTTGTTTTGGCCTTTTGAGGTTGAACCTGATATCATTTACTTTGTGATAATGCCTCACACTTTGCTCGAACATTCACATTTACATTTGCATATTAAACACATAAAGAGTACTGCTATTGTTTCCACAACTTCACACCCAATGTGCTTTGCTAATAGGAAAAAACAAAACAAAAAAACGTGTGAAATTTCTGGCTCTGTTAGGATGGCCACCATAGCAAGTTTCAGAACTGTAGTACAGCACATGAAGGACCATTTTTGAATGGAAATTTAAATTTGGACAGAGTAATATTTATTACATGTTTAATTGAAGAGGGCATGACTAAGAAGTACACAACTGTTTCAAATTTCATCAGATACCAGTTAATTAAAATGAACATAAAATTCTCACAAATACGCTTGAATTCAGCTTTTCACATCATGATTAGCTTCTTTCCTTTTTACAGACTGCTCATTTGCAACACATTGGTGTGTTGTGGTGGAGACAGTAGATAACAGGGAAAGACGGGTTGGGTAGACAGAGTAATTACTGTGAAATGAATTATATCTGTGGCTTTTCATTAAAGTCTTGGTGAAACACAGTCGGTGATGTGCACCCAAATTATGACTGACAGGCTGCATTAACCAGGATCCCTCCCTTAGGAACTGCAGACATGCTGGGAGTGTAAAACATCTTTGGAGAGTCTTATTATAGTAAGGTATGGGAGATGAGCGCAGGCTGCCATTAGGTAAATGGCAGAGGGAGTTAGGAAAGTGTAGTACCGGAAGGACTATAGGTAATATCAGCTATTTGACCATCCTCTGGGACTGCAGTTAGAAATTAAAGTAACTGCAGGACAATGGCAAAAAGGAAGAGTTATCAAATTTATATCTATGTATATATTTATGTCTGCTATATAGAATAACAATAGTAAATCAATAATTGGCACAGAATCGTTTATTTTGGTGGTTGCAAATCACCAGTCAAATCATAATTCAAATAAATTTTCTTCCAAATACCTGTTACATTGTTAAAAAAATAAACTAGTTATAAACAATATGTTGATTTTGAAAGAAATAACCTGATTGGAGTTTTATAATGCAGCTTTTATACATTTCTGCTGCAGCTGGCTGTGCTACAGTATAAGTACTGCCTTGTACCTAAGCATTGACAACATTTGGACTTTTTTTTTGGAAAAAAAAGATAATGCAAAAATTTCCAAACTTCAGTTAAATTGTTCACAACGTATTTAAGTATTTACACCCCTTGAACTTCTATACATGTTACATTTCAATGTGTTTTACTGGATTTTTATCTGATAAACCAGCAGGGAATTTAACATAGTGAAGTGGGGATACATGGTTTCCCAATGTTTTACAACAAATAAAATCTGATAAGTGTGGCATGCATTTGTAGTCAACCTCCTCTGAATGTAACATGTCTACAGTGGTGTTAATACTTTTTTGCAAAGCACTATTTTGTTTGTCTTGTCTTTAGTGATCTCTGAATTTGTGGTCACGACTTGCTTAAGCTCATCAGTTTTCTATCTCCACCACCGAGACAAGTTATAAGTGCAGCTTGTTGCCTGTAGCAACAGCTAGAGCTGTGAAATTGCATAAATTACCTGTCTCGATTATCATCTGTGTGGTGGTGAATGCTTAGTGCACGTTTTTTGTTGTTGTTTTGGTGGTCATTGTGAGGTGTCAACTAATGCACCACCACCCACCTGTCTCATAGCTGAGATGGAGAGAGTAAAATAATTGGATATCATTATTTCCATTTACCCGCAGCAGAATGAAAAGAGGCAATTGAAAATATAATCAAAGTACTACTGGCAAACCAACACATGGACACATTGTGAGCCTGAGTAAATGAATTACACTGATGTCTATTTCAGCAGCTATCTAAAGCTGCACCATGTACAGATGGCGACTGTTCCTCCTCGATTATACAAAGGAGCATAGCATGGAGTTCCTTCAAGAACCTGGCTACTCATCAAATACAAGACAAATGTTTTCACATATTTACAGCAAGGTGCTTCTGATTTCCTGATGATGACATGTTTGTTCAAATGCAAAAACATGTTCCTGCAAACACAAGTGATTGGATTGTCTGTGTAATCCAGCTCTCAGGCTGAGAAGCTGTGGGTTTTCTCATCAGTTCACAGCAGCATTGCAGTCTGCATGGAAAGAGAAGATTTAGATGTCAAAACAGCTTTGCCAGACTCCTGATTGGGACAGTTTAGAGTTAAACAAGGGCAGAGATCTTCACCCCTTTGGGCTTGATTGCAATCAGCAGCGAGTCAAGTTTGACTCTCATTATCTGTGGATCAGAGCCTTGGGTCAGTTCAGAATTGAGGCAGTGAGAGACGGCTGAGAGGAGTCCTTTAGGCATAACATTGATTGTCTATTATATAAATATGTAGATTATGTTTGGTGGAAAACACTTACATGTTAACTGTAATGTGACAAATGATTTGTTCTGTAACAAATGTTAAGACAACCAGAGTACTCACAAAATATGATTTTTAAAAGATGTTTTATTTTATTAGGTAAAAAAAAAAATCAACAACCTGGCCCTTTGTGAAAAAGTGATCATCCTCTAAAACTTTGCCTGCTTGTGCCACCAGTGTCAGCAACAGCTGTCATCAAGCATTTGCAATATCTTGCAATGAATCTTTTTAAAGTTGCAGTGTGTAACTTTTCTAAAAAATATTGTTTTAATTATTTGTTGAAACTGTCACTATGTCGTGACAGTATGGTATGAGACAGATAATCAGTGAAAAAATCTCGCTCCTCTGCCTTCTCTCAGCGCTCCCAGTGCTATCGAGAAACAACCAATCAGAGCCAGGAGGCGGGTCTTAGCGCTGTCAATCACAGTCCTGTGTGGCTGCTCATCCCCCCTCTCCCTCCCTCCCCCACTGCTCTTTGTTACGCTGCAGCTAGCATATACTGTAGTGAATGCTAAGGCTAGTTAGCATGACCACTGATGGCTGCGGATAAACGGTTTTCCTGTAAAATATGTAAAAATATATTTTGTATAAAACTTACATACTACAGCTTTAAGCATGAATGGGCCGTTTAAGGTTACACCACAGCATCTCAATGAATTTAAGGCCAGACTTTGACTAAGCCATTCCAAAAATCTATTATTTATTAATTTTTTCCTTTTTTTAAAAATTTTTTTGCAAGGCAGGCGTAGAGTGTGCCAAAGCTTTAGATATTACAGTCTGGAAAGTGTTATGGAGCCAGAGGTTTTATTCGTACCTTTTATTACATTGGGGATAATTTCAAAAGTAAGAAACAGATAAAAATCAATGTCTGCTTTATTAATCACCTTCAGGGAACTATGGTGAGAGTGGCATGGAGGCCTTCAAGGAGCTGGCCTCTCAAGAGGGCCTGTGCATCGCCCACTCGGACAAGATCTACAGCAACGCTGGAGAGAAACACTTTGATCGTCTTTTGGGGAAACTACAGGACCGTCTGCCCAAAGCTCGTGTGGTGGTTTGTTTCTGCGAGGGCATGACAGTCCGCAATCTCCTGATGGCTATGAAACGAAACAGGGTGCGTGGGGAATTCCTCCTTGTTGGCAGGTATGGTTGTGTGTGTCTGCATGTTTTTTTTTCCTCACCTTTTTAATTCACAGTTCAGAGCGTCTTGCTGGATGACAAGGACTCTGTTAACAGGCTGGGAGACTAAGAGAGGCTGTTTTGTCATCCTAAGGCACATGTCACCAAGGCAACAAAGAAGAATTAGACCACATATCTGTAGCACTGAATAGAGATGTTCGTCTAGATTGAATGATTATAATTTCTGTCACAAATGCAAAAATAGAGGTGATCAGTGTTGCCTATCCGTTTTCTCCCTGGTTGTGTGGGCCCTCATTCAGATAGTTATTTCTCAGATTGTATTTTGTTTCAGCTCTGACACATTAAGATCAAACACTCAAATTATAGCAATTCCTCTTAACTGGATATTCAATTAAGCTCTTTGTCACTGTATTCATACTTTATAAGCAAAAATACTTGCTGTTGTCAGCATTAGTCACAGCAGTTGATGTAAAATTTTATTTTATTCATGCTACTCCTAAGTTGCAGAAATGTAATAGAAATCTGGGGTTTTCTGATGTTTTATCTCCTTTAATAAACCAATGACAATTTATGTTATTGTGCAACAGCTTCATGTGGTGACATTTTCAGCTAGATGAAGTAATGCACCTTCTGCTCCTGTTTGCTAGAATTTAAAGACAATCATTTAAAAGCATATTAAACATTGCAAACCTAGTGTAGTGTTTTGACTGCACGCTGAATCAGATTCTTTGTCGTGTGCAAATAAATGGATAAATGAACCAAGTCTTCACTGTTCCCAAATACATATTGCTAAAACTATTTGGTCGGCTGAGTCAAACTAACGCATCCATTTATTTTTGGTTGAATGACTTAAATCTGCATGTTAATTAGAAATATGGAAACTACATATATTTCCTGCATGATCTACTTGATCAGGATCAGAGTCTATCTTCTTAACTTTCCATCCATCATGAAAAAAACGCAAGTCCTGACCAACTGGTGTCCAATACTGTATAAACAAAATTTTGCTGAAGAACAAATTGGGCTCCATTTGCCAGGTTCTCTTGACTTTGTTGATTTGCTGTGTTAAAATTTGCTCATAGCTGTAAAGATGCTTCATTGACTGAGCTGTTAGGTTCTTCTTTAAGCTCCTCAGTCTTTCAAAGGGACATATAGGATGGTGTTATGCAGAAAATTATCTGGTGTGAAAGGTTATAATATTGTGATACTGTCTGGAAAAGTTTCTGAGCAGCACAGTCTTCAGCACTGTTATCTTACTGCATTAAGGTTTGAATCCCAGGTTTCCAGGTTTCTCTGTGGGGTTTCTCTGTGTGCTTCAGCATCGTACTCACAAGCTAGGTTAAAATGATAGATTTTCTTTAGCCGTGGGAGTCAGAATGTATCATTGTTATTGGCCTTGTGATGAAAAGACAATCTGGCCCAATTCTTCCACACTAAAATGCAGTGGTTTCGTGATGTAAAACAATGGGACATTGATAAATCATATAAAATGTTTTCCACATATAAAAGGATATTTATTCTATACAATTCAACTGAAACACAAACAAATCTGTTAAAATAATTATAAAAAATAATTTTAAAAAAGGACATTAAAAAACCCTGCAAAAACCCTGTTGCATAAATGTGCACATCCTTAAATTAACCCCTTGTTGAACCACCTTTTGATTCAGTTTTATTACTCAGTCTTCTTTGGTGGGACTTAAACAGCATCTCACATAAATATATTTGCCCTCTCTGCTTTACAAAAGTTTTAAAATAATGTCGAAGCATATCTTTTGTGCTCAGCCCTTTTCATGTGGGCACAGATTTTCTGTCAATTTTATTTTTAGATTGTGGCTCGACCATTCTAAAACCTTAATTTTTGTCTCATTATGTCATTCTTTGTGGATTTGGATTTATCTTCATTTTTACTGGAACGTTGGAAACAATAAAACAAATAAAAATAAAAAACGAGGTGATACTGAAAGACACAGATCATGATTCTGCCACCTTTGTATTCCTCCTGTGTGTGTATAATGTTCTTTTGGTAGTGATTAATGTTGTTTTTGTGCCAAACCTACCTTTTTAGATTTTAGCCCAAAGTTCAATATTGATTTCAAAAGACTGTGACACATTATCCTACAAAACTGAGAGAAATTTTCAATAATTCTGGATGTTTCACTTGGAAGAAAAGGTTTGAATTTTACAGCCCTACTCTCTTTCCCTTCTTACTTCCTAAAATTAGGAGGATAGAAAACAAAAAATGTTATCACCAGCAACTCTGTTAGCCAAGGTACTGAAACTACTTTGGGCCCTTTATCCTCTTATTGCAAGAGAGACATTAAAAATATTGATGTGTATCTTGATGGGTCCTTTAATTTGTGTAGGCAGGTGAGTGCAGTTATCCAGTCCAGTTTTTTTTCCATCTGAGACAGTTAGCCAAGGTAAATCCATACCTTCCAGATAATGTCTTTGAACGTGTTATTCATCTGTTTATTACTTGCAGGTTGGATCACTGCAACTCTCTGTGTTTTAGCTTGGACCAGTCCTCGATTCATCATCTCCAGTTGATGCACAATGTAGCAGCTCATCTGCTGGCTGATACAAAACAAGAACTTGTAACCCCAGTTTTAGCTTCTCTACTTTGGCTTCCTGTTATTTACAGAATTCAATTTAAAGTGCTACTTTTTACTTTTTAAATCACTAAATGGTCGAACCTCATCCTACCTATCTGAGCTGTTAGTTATTCATACTCCAGGTAGAACTATGAGGTCTTGTATTTTACTAATTCTGAAAGACCTTTGGTCCGCTTGTTTGGTCCGAACCAAAAGTAGCCTTTATTTTTTTCATTTGGTGCAGTTTGCTTTCACATTGTCCTTTATTGCACTGGACTATAAATTGTAAACAAAGCAACGCAGGTGACGATCATTGCTTCCACTGGACAGAAATGACGGGGACAGAAAAACAAACATGGAAGTCCTGGTTACTGCATTTCTGTTGTGCACATTTGTGCTACAACTGCAGTGCCATTTTGATTGTCAAGAGTAGCTCACACAATGCTGGTTTAACAATTTGACATTTCTAATTTTGGAACGAGGACGGAAAATGCGTGCTCCAACCTGAATGAGACAAGATTCTCTGCGTCCCCTGACCTGCAACATGCTGCCATCAGCGTTGCTAAACAGAAAACTGCAGGTCATGTACGACGCAGTATTGTTGCAGTAGTAATGTTAGCAACACTTAAGGGCTCATTTTTCCCATAATGCCCAGCAACGGGGGCTCATGAAGTAAAAAAACCCCACATATTTCCTGTAGTTCATTCGGACCAAGGCTGGTCAGTATTCACACTGGAAGTGAACCACACAAGACTTTATTTAGAAGCAGACCGAGACCACCTCAGAAAGTGGGTCTCTGACTAGTTGTTTGGTCCACACCAGAGTTCACTTAAGTGTATTCACACCTGCACAAAAGGTCTGGACCAATGGAGGTAATGAACTCTGGTCCTTTTTAAAGCGGACCAAATGTGTGAATACACCCAAAGTTGCATCTGCTTTCTAAAGGACTTTGTGCAGCATGAGCTGTTGGAAATGTGATATATAAATAAATTTGACATTTATATTGTTGTCAGATGCAGAAGAAACAATTAGTGCTGGACAGAAATATCTGCAATTTCCTTATTGTTACTGTCAGCTGTTGTTACTCTTAAACTTAGACTGTTTTTCTAGATGACATGAGTAAATTAGATGACATATTGCCGAACATAGAAATTATTTGGCTTACAACACCATGCTGAGAGTAGAACATTATTTTCTGTTTAATTTCAGTGATTCAGTGAAAATCTTGTTTGTGTGAAACCCATTTGTGTTTTTGAGGCTCTCTGTTTAACATAAGATAATTAACTTTTGTTTTTTAAAAAAAAAAACAACAAAACCCTGGCATATTAATTTTAACATTTGCACTCCAAGAGACTGGCATGACTTGAACTTAAAAAGGGGGGAAAAAAAACAATAGAACAAACATAATGTTTTCACAGACTTACGGGTAGCTGGGGACTGAGGCGGAGACAAACACTGAAGAAAACACTAAAAAAGTTAACAATTCTGGGGTCCATTAACTTAATGGAAGCAGGGGAATAGTATATTTTTACTATTCCCCTGCTCATTGCAGCTGTTCTTCTAGCAGTTTGTAACTACAGCATGTACAGTATGGCATAAACATACACGATTAGGGTTTTTTAAAAGCAGTTTTTGTGCACATCTTAGAATTTTGTTTCTAATTTCTAATAAGCTTAGCTGTCATATTTTGATACAGTTCATGTTAGAACACAAAGCAAAGAACATGAAGTTTGAGTTCCTTAACATTTTTCCCTCTTAAATTTCCATACTTTTTCACAGTTAGATTTCTGGTTTTCCCAGTTTTTAAAGCATCTTGGATATTCTGGGTATTTTGAGTACAAAATATTCACCTGTAGCTGCTTAAATTGCAGTCTTATCTCTAGGTTCCACAAATCACTAAACAACACAAAGCTCAAATAGGCTTCTGATTTTCAGAATGTGCTACAGCAGTATTTGAATGTTTGCAGGCATTTGGACAAACCCAGTCTACTGACCAATTTCTCCAGTCCAACAAGTCGTGAAATGGCTCTTGTGCTTTTTTAAGCGTGTACATTTAATCAGTAAGCCAAAAACCAAAATACTGGTGTGCAAAATGTAAAAGAATTAACATGTGATTTATGAAATGACAAATAAAGAATGTCATTTAAATATAAATCCAATTAAAACCCACTGCATTTAATAAGCATTGCTAGATATTTGTCCTTAGGTAAAATTTAAAAAACAGACTCTCAAGACAGTCCTGACTGCATGTAAACCCGAACCTCTTATTCATTAGGTTTTAAACAATTTTGAGGCTCTTGTTCCTTTTCTGAAACTAAATTATCATTTAGATGAGAATCAGGATTAATATTTGCATTGACAGTTTTAATTATGCTTAGTATTTGCATGCAGGTAGAGATAATTTGATCTGATCCAAACCTTTCATGTTGAAGAATATTTTTTTGTCATTGTCTTTGTCTTTGAATAAGTCTTTCTCAGTCCCTGTGTTATGTCCAATAAGCAGAAGTGAAGGGAATTCAATTGGTGCTCTTACCAGCTGCCTGTTTATATTTCTATATCCAATGCAGCCATGCATATCTTAGTTCTTAGCAGGGCACTCTTGCTTTTTCAAATGCCATCTAAATTATCTATTGTAACGACACTCTAAGACTGGCTGCATTCCCTCCCATATGTCTCCCTTTCTTTTTCCTCCATAGGAGAGGAAAAAGTGAATCTTTTTTTAGCATTTTGTTGAAGTCTCCATGGGCAGAAGAAATACTTCTGGGTCACAGAAAATAAAAGGAGATAGAAAGAAGGAGTGTGTAAAATGACAGAGCAAGTCTGGGCCAGCACAGATGCTAAGCCATGTGTGTGGCCAAATAAAGCTGGCAGGTAGATATTAGCTCCCCAAAGAGAGCTTGTTTTCCTAATTTATGCTTTCACCTCTCAGGAAGCCTCTTTATATGACATGTTCATGTGCGTTTTGGCTTGTGCGAGTGTGTTTGCTTTTCCATAAATCAACAACGGACATTCGGACTCGCAACGAGGAAAAAAGTCAAATATTCTAAGTCAAGACTGGCTTTTAAAGTTTTAATCGACATTTTGGATAAAGCAGTGTTTGAAACAATGGGAAAATGCAACAGCTAACTGTGTGTAACTTTGCTGTTGTTTTTGTTTCTGTGTTCTAATATGGTTTGTTTCCAATTGTAGGCAATTGCTGTTTTTTTTTTGTTTTTTTTTCAGTGAAAAAGCCCCTTGAGACCACTTTTCACTGGACAGCACACATGAACAGATAAATTAGCAGCTGAACAATGTGGAGTATAAATGGATGGTAACAGCCCAGTACGCTTGTAGTTATAAAAATTCAGCTGTAAAAGTAAGGGTAGATCACTGTATTCATCAGGCATAACATTAGGACCACTGACAAGTAAGGTAAATATCATTGCTAATCTCTATTTATCATGGCACCTGTCAAAGGGTTGTATTAGTCAGTTAGTCAGCATGTGCACATTTTATCCTCAAAGTTGATGTTTGAAGCAGGAAAAACAGGCAAATGTAAGGATTTGAAGAAGTTTGACAAGGAGCAAATTATGATGGCTTGACAACAGATCATCTCCAAAACCCAAGCTGTTGTTGGGTGTTACTGGTCTGAGGTTGTCAGTCTCTATCAAAAAAGGTCCGGAACAGGATGTTGAGATGCAATGGGTGGCCAAGGCTATTGAAACATCTGGGGAGTGAATACTGAACTCTGTAACCCAGCCCAACAGAAGAAAACCATGAACACTATTTTATGGGAAACACTGTTCTCTGATGGCTGTGGCCTCTTTCAGTAGGGTAATGCTTCTGGCATGAAGCAACAGTTGGCTTAGGAATGGTTTGAGAAGCACAAAAAGAAGTTTGAGGTGTTGCCTTCGAATCTAAACTCTCCAGATTTCAGTTCAATCAAGCATCTGTGGGATGTGATGAACAAACAACCTGATCCATGAAAGATGTCTGTGTTTTGGAACTACTTTTAAACAAAAAATGAGAGCAGTTCAGTCACCACTCGCAACCTTAGTGGTTTGGGTACTTCTGAAGCGAAAAAGCCACAGGCTGAAAACAACTGGTTCAGCCAGATAACTGAAAGATATTAAGGTTAGGCAACATCCTTTAGCGGAATGTTTGTGCTCTGGATGAACAACTCATCAGTGTGGTGAAGAATATAGGTTTTTGTCACCTTTCCATGTGGAAAGGTGTTAAAACACTCCATTTATCACCTGCAGGATTTGTTACCTGCATGATGCTAATGCTGTTGACTTAACTACAGCTATTTGTTTTTTGGAGATTTGCCTGAAATGATGAAGCTGTTGAGGAAATGCAAAAGAAAAAGGAAATTGCCAAATAGTGTGTTCCTGTCATTTTGTCTGATAACCCAAGAAATAAGAAAAATTTGATGGATATGAAAATTCCAACCATGCTGCTTCATGCATGAGCGTCAGTGGATTGTGCACAAGAGATTCCTTTCATACCCCAGCATCACAGAAACTACCATGAAGAAAATAGCTAGTAATAGAACAACTGAGGTGTTATGCCATATACATGGTTTTGATTTTAATAATTTACTTAGAATGTGTAATATGCAAGTCTGTACTGAGAACACTTCAAATAATGGATGGAGTTTACGTATTGGCAGATACTGAATTTGAAATGTTTTGGAACAGTACTACCGACAAAAAGGCCCTAACCCTACACCAAATACTAAACCGTTGCTTCATAACCCATATAAAGGGATTTCATATTGAAGTCTACATCTCTTTGACATTATCTGACTTTATGACATTATGTCAAATAAAGCATAATGCTTTTGAATCAGAGCTTCGGGGCGAAAACATTTCAATATAGTATCAGTGTGGTGGTTTTCATCCTCATCTCATACACTGTGGTAATCATAGAACACCACAGAGGCAGACAAAAACACTACAGCAAGTGGGCACATGCAAGTGGTTTGAATCTGAGAGCTTTTGTTGTTCCTGTTCATCTAACCTGCTCTTCAGACAAGGGCCATATGTGGCGTCATCCTCGACCACTTCATCCCTTCATTTCAGCATTTTCCATCCACTCTGCTTCTCTGTGCTCTAAGAGACTCTTTTCTTTCTCTCCCTGTTTTTTGTCATGATTGTCTCAACCAGCTCTCTCAGCTTCTCTATGACTCCAAACATACAAACACCCATGAACACATAAGAGGGAACTTCCATTCCCTACATACAATGCGCTGCGTATTCATGACACCTGAACCTTTTTGTATTTTGTCATCTTACAACTACAGACTTCGATGTGTGTTACATTTTAATGCGATGGACGAACACAAAGTAGAAATGGAAAGAATAATACATGATTTTCAAACTTTTTTTCTTATAGAACTTATATGTATTTGTGTACAGCCCCCTTTACTCTAATATTCATAAATCAAATCTAGTGAAACCTTGCCTTTGGAATTCACCTGTGTATAATTTATTCTCAGTATAAATCCAGTTATTCTGGATTTTTACTTATCGATTTATCCTCAAATTTTGTAGACACACGCATTAGTCATGAAGTCCACATATCTGGCCTTTATGAAAGCAGGGGAAGAAGAAAGTTATTGTTGAAAAGAACCTATTTTCCTGGCGAAACATGGTGGTAGGATTATGCTTTCTGTAACAGTTCAGGAAAGTTGGTCAGAGCAGATTTAAAGATTTATGAAATTGAGTCAGAGGTTAACATTCCAGCAGGAAAATTAGCTCAAATTTTACAACCAGCACTATAAGGTTTAGATCAAAACATATTAATGTCTTGGTGTGGTTCAAAGTTCAGACACAAATCCAATTATTATTTTTTGCCAAGAAGTGAAAACTGATATTGAAAGATGCACTCCATTCAATCTGACTGAGTTTGAGCTATTTTGCATGGAAGAACTGGCAGAAAAATCACTCTGTGTGAAAGTGAATGAGCAAAGATGGTTGAGACATACCCTGAAAGGTTTGCAGCTTTTTCTGCAAAAGGTGGTTTTACAAAATATTTACCCAGGTTGTACGAAGAAAATGCATGCCATGTCTGTCTTCTTTTTGTAGTTTGATTGTATTTCATTGATTGTGTTTTAATAAATTAAAAACGCAATGCAGAGGCATTGAACAGACTTGATTCACAGAGGTGGAAGTCGATTGGTAGTTTCTCAGCTCTGCAATTTAAACTTTAGGTATGGATTTGGATCTTTTTACAGACTGGGAGATCTTGTAGAGTAAGTAGTGACAACAATAGATTATAAAAAAGAAAAACAAAAGGAGATGTTTATGTAATAGATAAACTGGAAGAAGATATGAGAGCTGAGGGATGAGATTTTGTTAGATTACCATCTGTGGCTTTCAGTTGATTTCAAAGATTAAGCGCTTCCCAGCAGACTGGAAGTTTGTTTTTGGCTTTGCAGGAAAAGTGGAAAATGCTAGCAGCAACAATCCAAAACCATAACCTGCAGTTCCACCGAGGGCAATTTTTATGCACTGTACAAAGTATGAATGGCTGTTATTTTTTTTCCTATACAGGAATTAACTGAGCAGGGTGTGAGAAATACTACTACTATAAGCAAGGACTGAACAGACCAAAAAATGAGTGTGTAGTTATGTGAAGTGATTTGAAAATAGTTTTATGGAAAATATCAATATCACACAATTTCAGCTAGACCGGCCTCATTGAGTACTTTTAATTTTCTCCTTTTTATATTTACTTACAAACTGATTCAATAAATTAGAATATTATTGAAAAGTAATTTTATTTCAGTTACTCAATTAAGTAAAACTCGTATTGATTAATTACAAACAGATTGATGTTTACAGTTGTTAATTATGATCTGTTTACAGATAAAGAAAACACAACATTTGTGATTAGAATATTACATCAGTCAAATAAAAAAACACCTTAATCAAGGAATGTGGGCTTAATAAAAAGTATATTTAATAATTTCTTAAAGGTTATTATTTTCAAAAGGTGCTTTTAATCTGACAAATGAGCCCCATCAAAATGCATATTCTAATTTGTTGAGTATAATCTTTTTTGTATTCATCACCTTCTCATGATATATATATATATATATATATATATATATATATATATATATATATATATATATATATATATATATATATATATATATAACTGTACAAAATGCTGTAATTGGCCTGTTTTTTATTTCAAAATAAAAGCATTCATTAAAATAAGAAAAGGTTTCATATGCAGTTTTCATGAACTGGGGAAGTCCCAATTTTATCCATGCTTCTGATCCGAAAAAATTTAGGAGAAAGCACTTCCAGGGACTGACTCCCAATTCGATACTTAAATAAAATGAATGCTTGCAAACTCTGTCTTTAACTAGTAAAATAGTATGTTACATTTCATCTGTATTAACTTCCTCACTAATGACTTTCAGGACACTGCAGTATCCATTTTTTTTTTCTTGCGAGGGATATATATTTTATCTCAACTGGAGTTTCTGTAACACTGCCTCATGTTTCTAAAGATACACATTGCTGCCAACATGAGACAACTTCTCTGGAGTGACAAATTGTGCTTCTCTGCCCAGCAATCCAATGAGTATAGCTTTAGAAGTTACCAGGAATGGCACAAACCTTAGTCTAGAAATACATAAATGAGCGACTTACCTTGAACATTTAACATTTAGCAGAACATTTAACACTAGATCTGGAAGACATTTTAAATATCCAAAATACATAAACAAACCAAAAACAAATAAAATGGATTATGATGTCTCTATGAGCAAACTTGTCCTTAAAAATAAATTAAACATTAAGCTCAAACAGGGAAAACAGGACTGTGGTGAAAAAAAAAAAAAAAGTTGTAAACTTACTTCTGTGTACAGGATGTCAAATGTTTTCAGCTTTTTTGAAATGCTGGCTTTTCAATGACACTAAAGGGCAGCATCTCTTTAGCGATCAACCAAAT
The DNA here is from genome assembly GCA_014839685.1 of Anableps anableps. Lineage (NCBI taxonomy): Eukaryota > Metazoa > Chordata > Actinopteri > Cyprinodontiformes > Anablepidae > Anableps > Anableps anableps. Next base: position 18,188,246 of record CM026086.1, on the reverse strand, counting down.
TGTCTTAGTTTGCACCATTTTCATATATATATATATATATATAATGCTGTCAATCAATAAAAAAATTTAATCTAATCACCTTTAAATATAAATATGCATGCAGTGGTGTTTCTTGTAGGAATGGTGCCCTGGGCAAGCTCCTCATTCTGCTGCACTCCAGCCAGTTAAAATTAAAGCAATTATCTGATTTATTTATTTACTTATTTTTGCAGCCGAAAGCAGATAATGTAGTCTCCCAGTGCTCAGCAGCAACAGAGGGAAACTTACTCCACTACACATCCATATAAGTAGTAGCAAACTTATTCAAGGGACAACTGACAGATAAAATATATTTTATTTTCTAGTCCTTGTGTGCCCGTCCTTTAATGCCACCCTGGGCAACTACCCATGTAGGGTCATTCATCACTCCCCATGTGACGAGCCTATAACACGCTGCTGTGAACTAAGTAACCCTCCTTGGGAGAGAGGCTTTAGGGTCAAAATAGGTAATTCAATTAATCTGCATTATGTAATATTAACACGTTAAACTTTTCAGATTAATTGCATGCATTAACCCGGTAAAATAGACAGCCCTAACATATATATACAAAGAATGCTGTTTGTATCAATAGATGCAATGAAAGATGTTGAAAAAAGGTAACCAGTAGAGTTGAGTTATTTTCCACACCACTCACATATTTTTTCATTTTAGCAATAAGGGAGTCAGGTTCATTTCCTAGATATATTTTATTACAAGGTTTGTGGATCTTTAATGTGGTTTTCCTATTCAGCAGTCTCAAATCTTGACTTGATGTAGGGATGTGATTAGATAAATGTTCAAACTGCTGCCTGAGGAAGAGTCATCATGGCAAAATCAATTGTCCTCTGAATTCATCTACTTTCATGACTTGGTTCAAAGTGTGATGTTTTGATATTTTTATCATATCTGAAAGGTGATAGTAGCTTAGGGCTCTCTTCAGGTAAGTGCACGATATTGAAAAAAATTACACCAATCCATCTGCCAAAGGATATGTGTGTATATAACAAATGATTTCATTTTAAAAGTGTATTAATTTTGTTAACCTCAAAACTATTAATGTCTTTTTGGCTCATACAGTTTTATGAAAAAATGTAAAAATATCAGTGTGTGATGACCTGTGTAACACAATGTTTTTGAAATGCTAAAAAAGTTTGTTAATGGAAAGCTGACACATCAGCACATTAGCTCTGGAAAACATCAGTACTCGTACTTCTTTACTTATACAGCATGTCAATGAGGCCACTATGCTTTGTATGAATGAAAGACCAACTTCAAGAAGAAATGTGAGCTTCTCAGAGTGGTAGTGCAGATGGCCACTGAGTTTTCACTTGTTAGTTATGTGCCAAAGCAACATGCACAATGACTCCCAGTGTGCATTGTTACTCTTCCAACTTTATTCTGTTTCTGCTCCTTTCATGCATCAGCGCCTTAACCAAATGTGAGTTCTTTGAGACTGTAAGCCATAGATCTTTGGAGCATATCATCAAATTATCATAAGACACAGCAAGAGGCTAAGTGTTCATTTTTGTCCCCTTATGCTGGCAGTAACGTGTTTGGCAAAAACATTTAAGCCCCTTGAACTTTATGTGATAGGTGCAACTTTGTGAAGTGGAAGAAAAATGAAGAAATCAAAACCTCAAATGTGTGTATATCTGTTTGCATTCAGCCTTCCTAAATTAGTAGTTTGTGTTGTATACCACCTTTCAATGCAGGCACAAGTTGAGAGTCTTTTGGTATAAGTCTCTAACGTCATTGCTGAGAGACGTAAGTTTTTCCTGATTCTTCTTTCCAATGTAGCTCCAGTGCATTCAGACTGGATGGAGCACATCTGTAAACATCAACTTTCAAGTCTTGCTAACTTTTGGATTTTAGTCTGAGCTCTGACTGAAACCACTCCATTAGCTCTTGCTGTATGTTTCTCCCACAGCATGATGTTGCCACCACCATCTTTCACCAGGTGGTAATGTTTAAAGGCAACTGCTGGCTTTTGGTTTTATTTATGGGTATCGGAGTACATGAGGCTGAATAGTTGCATGCACACCACACCACACTTTTCAGATTTTTATTTGTATAAAAGCTCGGAAGCCATGTTTCATTTTACTTCCATTTTACTTCTTTACTGCTAGTTTGTGTTGATCCATCACATAAATCCCAGTTAAAATGCAGTGAAGTTTGCCACTGTAAGTGGCGAAGAACTGAAAACGTTTAGGGCTATGAATACTTTGCGAGACACTGTAAATGTAAGTTATAATTCAAACCTTCACAAAACTACTGCCTTGTAATAAAAATAGGTCTCTCGAGGTCAAGATTTGACTCATTTCCCGCTCATCTTTAGCTCAGGAACAATCTCTTACAGGGCTGATTGCATTTAATGCATATTTTTGCAAACGCCTGCAGGATGTAAAAAAGGGAGAGATGTCTCAGAAAGTGACCCTTCTAACATTTGCTCTGGAAATGACATCAGAATCAGGCATAAGGACTCAAACCTGGTTTCATGTTGGCGTATTTCAGTTTTTGATCTACATCGCCTGTTTTATTAACTTCAGCGCCAATAACATTTTAGAAATTCATTATGTTTATTTAGAAATTGTTTTGCTGTGAATGTGGAATATATGTTTGTGAGATGATGTATCTTACAAATATTTAAAATAAAATAAATATTAAATTTAAATATTTATATATATTTTATATTTTAAAAAATATATATTTAAATCTGTGTTCCCTGGGGCCAGCACCAGTAGGCTTATTTGCAGTACAAACTGTTACAAGGAAGCTCTGAATCCTGAATGATAATTTCCACCCACTCAATTAAAATGAGAAATGATCATGGTATTCAGGTCTGTCTGCTGAGCTCTAGTTTTTGCAGCTTTTTAAAAGCAGATATACATTGACTGTACAGTGGCCTTTGTTATTGTTCCCTCTGTCGCTTCCCCAGCACCAAGTTTCTGAATGGTGGCATGCAGTGAATCCACCCACTCATTTGCCTGCCTGCTCTCTTGCAATTAGAAGCATTCATTTTCTCTCTCTCTCTAATGCTGCTTGAATGTTGTTATTACCAAACACCATTTGCATAAGCTCCTTTTCCACATGTAATGCTCAATTCTCTCCCTTTCCTACATGCACAGCTTTTTGGTTGGGGTCCAGTTTTCTAGACTTCGGTCTTGTTTAGTCTGTCAAAAAGGACACTGACTAGCTTGACACCCGTCGGTATGATTTGCATGACTCTTTATCTGCAAAGAAAAAGGTGGAAATCTGAGCTGTATGTACCAGCTGCATTCAGCTCTACAACTGATTTTTGTTTTTGTGTGTGTGTGTAAGTGGAGATTGGCGTTTTCCTTCAAGACTGAATAATAAAATGTTTAGGGCAACAGGAAAAGAGAGGACTCGGGATGTCGAATTTTCCCTCTTGGCTTCTTGATGCGAGTTATTTGGTAAATAGCAGGGCATGAGCAAAGAGAGAGGCTCCCTCTCTCAATAGCACTGAAAGTAATGATGAAATAAATGGGTCTCTTTTTCAGCCAGATCTGCACATCTGCTACCAAGCACAATCCATCCTTCTGAATTAAATGTTTCAAAATATTCATATTAAAATAATTGTTGAAATATTAAAAAAGATCATTCCATTTTTGATACATATTTTAATTTAAGACTCCTGCATGATGAATAAGCACTTGTTTTGTAATTATTTAAAAAAAAACAAATAATGTTTGCAGTTTATTAAAAAGAAAATATAATGCACTGAAACAGAAATATACATGTAATAAGAAATGAATACTAAACTGGGTCAAATTTGATAGTTCACATTTTTTTCTTTTTGTGTTTTGGTGCAAGTAAGTTTAAAACCATGACTCTACCACCACCATGCTTCATAGAATATATACGTTACCAAATAGAGCTCCATTCAGTAGTTTACACTTAGTATCTGAATGAAGTTAATAATCATTTAGGACTTTTGATTATTGGTTTAAACATTTCTGTTTTGAGTTTGAACTAATGATAGAAACAAGTTAGTTATTGACAAATGCATCCAGGTTCAAATGTTTATACACATCTTTAATTACATTTACATAAATGCCTATTAAGAGGTTTCAGAAAAACCTAACACTTTTTGAAGCTATCTTAGGGTTTCTGGCATAATGCTGTCTCGAGCTTTGTTAATACACTCAACTACGCATAGTCAATAAATGTTCTGTGGTGTTGGGGCAGGGGGAGCAGTGCCATTTTGTAGCACAATCAATCTACTATGTTAACTTCAGTTATAAAATATATTAAACATAACTTAAAAGAAATTTGACTTTGCAATTTGATGCCTTGAATTTAGCTTTCGTCTCTTTAAGAAGCTCCTGTTCTTTCAGCACATCATCATAACAATCCTTCTCCATTTTGCTTTTACAACTGTTCTTAGGAGCATTAGACTGAGAAGTAGTTCATCTGATAGATGCGAAGTTCCACCGGGTGTTTGCTAATTGCTGCTGTCACTAGCATGGTGGAGCTGAGTGGGGGAAGGGTGCTCTGTGAGGCGGAAGCTCAGCTGGAGACTGCAGCTTCAATGAGGAGCTTTTGGGTAAAGTGGCGCTTTGTGAAAGCAAGCGTTTAGGCACCACCAAATGGGTGCCACCAGAGATTAAAGGATTCCTCATACATGCATGAAAGAATCAAAGCAACAATCCAGGTATGTTTTTGATAAGGGAACAACATTATAACATGACATAAATCTCAAAAAAGTCTATTCTACATAATCCACCCCCCATTTAAAAGTGGCTACATCATGACATTTCAGTTTATGATGGGCTTGAATGATAGTAGTCCTTGAACATCCTTACCAATTTCTGATAGTTTGGAGCTGATGGTAGAAACATGGACACAATTGGACATTTGATAAGGAAAATGATCCCAAACACACTTCAAAAATAGATAAAGCAGGCTGACATTAGGCATCTTGAATGGCACTGACCACAAACCTTTTGAAAGTGCAAAATGATACAGTTGTGTCTTGTGTTACTTTACAGACTCCTGTATGACAACGCACAATCTCTGTGCATCAGCCAATTTCAGAAATATAATGTTCGCCAATATTTGGATTTTATTTCCATTTTGTTTGTGATTACCTTTAACCTCGTGGAAGAGAAACCACTCTTCTAACATCAATGACCTTGCTGCCATGATACACACCTACAAACACAATGCAAGGGGCCAAACTGTGGTAGTGCTCTGAACTGATATTTAATAATCATCCAGTTTAATACCACAAACTAAGTTTAGTTTCTAATTTCCCTGTTTCACACTCTTTTATACCTCAAACAAAAGCATAATAATGGGTTAAGTGTACTATTTTTATTCATTTTGCTCACTTCTCTTAAAACTTGTGTGAAAGTCTGCCCGTATATAGCAGACATACAAACAGCGTCAAAGAATTCCTCTGTTCATTAAACTGAAGTGATTTGAGATTTTTCTGTGGCATACCATATGAAAATCATTCCAGTTTCTGTCTACAGAAAAGAATTTATTGTACCAAAGCAAGAAAAAACAAACAAAAATTAACTTGTGTGCTGCTTTCACCACAGTCTCCATGGAGACATTGTTTGACCTCTTGACAAGGGTGGTGTGATCATCACATTGCAGATCTGTTAAGCGCTCTGTAAACGGGGCTTCACAGAAGCCAACACAATAGCTCTTTCTCAGAAGATATTGCTTAAAATGTTCTTTTAATAACAAAAAAATGCATCTTTAAGTAGGGAATGTATTGTAGCTATTAGTTTAGTGAAGATATTGTTTCTAAATATGCCAGTTGAAACTTAAATCAAGTTGGGTCAAGATTGATGCATTTATTTGTCTTCATCCATAGAGAGCAATGTGTTGCATCTGGATATTTTTAACACACCTATGATGTTAATTGAGAGCAGCCACACATTGTCAAGGGTGTCTCTCTCTTTCTAATTGATGCCTTGTGCTCCAAGTACAAGGAGATGGCTCTACGGCATTGAAGGGATCAAAAATAGCACACTGGCCTTGCATCTGGACATAGCTGTCACATGCTGATTAGCAGAAGCTGTAATACTTTTGTGCAGACAGAGGCCACAAGAACAAAGTGTGTGTGTGGGTGCTGAACATTTCTGCTAAAAAATAAAACTGAAACAAACAATTCTTAACATGTATTAGTTGAAATTTTAGATGAAACATCTCTAAAATTGTGAAAATCTTTGATATTTTTCTGTTCTATTTCAACCTTGGGCGTTCAAAGAGTAAAGAAGCAATTTGAAAAGATCTGAAATCTGATGGCATGCGTTGGATTCATCGAAAAGTTGCAGGATAATAGCTCTCCAGGACTAGACTTGGGCATCCTTGGCCAATATGAAGCACTGCAGGCCTCTTTGCTTTAACACTGAAAAAGAGACTGAGCAAAATTGCATCCATGGGAGAGTTCTGAGGCAAAAAAAACCCCACTGCTGACTAAAGGGACAAAAAGGTGTGTCTCACATTAGTCAGAAAAGATCTTGATGTTCCCCAAGACTTGTGTGAAAATACTCTGTGGACTGATGAGGCAAAAGGGGAACTTTCTGGAAGTTGTGCCCCATGTTACGTCTGGCGTAACACTAACACAGCAATTCAGAAAAGAGCATAATTCCAACAGTCAGTCATGGTGGTGGTGGTGTGATTCTGTGGGGATGTTTTGCTGCTCAGGATGTGGATAGCTCACCAAAAATTCTGTTCTATACCAGCATCCTGTAAGTGTCTACATAAGAATCTCTACCCATAAGTTCCTGACAAGTTCATTCCCCCTTGAGTCACAGTGCAGCACGTTTGAAAACTGAGGCATGTATTTACTCAGGCTATCTTGATCTGATGCAAATATTAATTTGTTATGAATCATTTAAGTGAGGCAAAAATGCAAAAATCTAGAACATTTATAAGACGGCACACATCTTTTCGCAGTACTGTAACGTTTTGCCGCAATGTATCTTGATACAAATCAAACTAAGTCATGTCATCTGCTCAGTCTTACAGTAGTTTTACATTTCACTGACAACATTCTGGATGTTATCATTTATCTATAGCCTGTAAATCCTAAAGGTTTTCTGAAACTTTTTACCATAGGTGCAGTGGATGTTGAAATACCCAAGTTCCTTGTTACCTGAATTTTGAAATACAGTATTTTGTTTGTAGCTTGACTAATAAATGGTGTAAACAAGTGTAATGTTGAGAGTAAAACTTTAATTCTCTGTAAAATCACACTCATGCATTACCTTGGCCTCTGTCACACTAACGCTTGCTATTTTACAGCAGCAACAGTATTGCTTTTTTTGTGAAATATGTTTTGATATTCTCCTTATGCCGTCATTAACATTTCTAATTCCATCAGCGAGAAATGCACACTTTGAGGCTTCTTATTTCCTCCTGTTGCCATGGAGAATTGTGTTATCTACCTTCCATTGATGAGGGCTTTTACATTCTCATGCTCACACTTAACTCAGGGGTAACTTGACTCAGAATTGAGTTACCCAGTTGATATCTCCTGTTCTGAAACCAAAAATCCTGAGTATCACAGTGCCTTCTAGGTTTGCCTTCTATTCAGGATTTGTTAATCCCGCTTTCTGAAACGGGTCCCAGCAGGACTGCAAATAGAGTTTGTAGTTATTGTTCAGTTTATCTTCATGGGGATAGGGCGATGATGGATTTAAAAACAGTGTTGTAGACAGCGGTGGAGCCAGAACATTTTCATAAGGGTGGCCAGGCTGGAACCATTGCTTACTCAGGGGTGGCCAACAACTGATTGGTGCAGGAGCCCCTTCGGTGCCAAACGTCTGTGTTTTCAAAATAATTCACTAAAAACAGAACATTTTCTTGAAGGCCTTGCTATACTAATAAATATAGGAGTATATTAATATCACTGCTGGCACCACCTGTTTGAGAGGGGAACTGTTTGTTCCAGAGGTGTGCTCTGCTGGTAAATTACCTCCCCATGGTAACAACCATCACTTGGCAGGGTGATTGGTCGTTCCAATCACCCTCTGGCTCCACCCTGGTGGTAGATGTGTTGCACACACACCGTAAACTGAAGCCTGGAGTCACCAGAAAGTTACTGAGCAAAAGATGTAGATGACATTTTTATAAGGCATAGGGTACAATTATGTAATGGACTGTTCTTTTTATACAATTGCAATTTAATAGTTTATTTTTTAGGATGTATAGTTAGGTTTTAAAAGCTTTTCAGTATTATTGCTGGGCAAGTAATTCTTCAATGTCTGCAGGCAAACAGGAAAGTGTAAACTTCATTTGAACTTACCCTGGGTTTAAGATGAGTAGCACTAAAAAAAATTAAGTTGTTGCTTTTAATATTTTAATTTCCTTTTGGAAACATTTGGGGCATAAATATTGTGAGGGGATTTAGGAGTGAATTGACATCCTTTTGTAATAAAAAAGAAAACAGACCCCTCCCCTTTTAACACTGAGGACACTGATCTCTCAACCTAAACTGGGGAAAGATGAATTAATAAAAAAAACTGACTGCATGGCTTCTGTAGACCACTTTGGGCCTATGTATCATCTCAAGAGAGCTTCAGCTTCTTCTATCAAACCAAAAATTTCTGTTTTTTTACTTAATAAAAGCGAATAGTAGAAAAATGTATGAAAATACAGAAAGTGGGATGATATTTTTATCATTTCCTGGAGTCTTCTGATCAATTCATACTGACTTTACCCTTGTACTATCTATGTTGCATGTCTTCTTCAATCCATTTCAAAGATGTATCGTTGTTTATAGATGTATATTTCCAGGATTTCAAGGATGTACATTTCCAGGATCAAAGGACTAATGTCTCAACAAGATCTAGAGAAACTCATCCATGTGTTTATCTTTAGTCGCATTGATTACTGCAACAGTGTCTTAACAGGTCTGCCTAAAGAGTCAATCAGACAGCTGCAGCTGATCCAAAACGCTGCTGCTCGCATTCTCACTAAAACCAGGAAGATAGAGCACATCACCCCAGTTCTAAAGTCCTTACACTGGCTCCCTGTAGCTCAGAGAATAGACTTTAAAATACTTATGTTAGTTTATAAATCACTGAATAGCTTAGCACCAAAATACATTGAAGACCTGTTGTCATTGTATCAACCTTCCTGACCACTCAGGTCTTCTGGTTCTGGTCTGCTCTGCATCCCTAGAACTAGAACCAAACATGGAGAAGCAGCTTTCAGCTTTTATGCTCTACTAATCTGGAACAAACTTCCAGAAAACTGCAAAACAGCTGAAACACTGAGTTCCCTTAAATCAAGGCTAAAAGCCCACCTGTTTAGAGCTGCCTTTGATCAGTAGTAAGTAGAACATTGAACTATATTTGCTTGCTTGATGATCCTAATAATTTGGTGCATTGATATTTCCCCGATGATTTTGATAATTGTTGTGTATTTGCTTGATGATTTTGATGTTTTGCTGTATATTTGATTGATGTTTTTTATGATGTGAAGCACTTTGAACTGCCTTGCTGCTGAAATGTGCTATATAAATAAACTTGATTTGACTTGACTTGACTTGACAAGCATGACTGACAGCACTAAGACCTTCCTCCTGCCTCTGATTGATTGTTTCTAACCGGATGTGATGCATTTCTGCAGATTGCAATGGTAGCATTAGGAGGAAATGGAAGAACTTGACTTTTTCACAGATTATCTGTCTCATATTATAGTGTCATGACACCGTGACAGTTTTACCAAATATGTAAAAAATATATTTTTCATAAAAATTGCACATTCCAGCTTTAAAGATTGAACCACAAATTTACCATCATGCCTATTTTTAATACCACAGTATCTTTTTTTCTTAAGCATTTTATGCCTTTAATGATCCTCAAAATTTCTCTTTTTTTGATAGACCTTACTGAGTTTTCATTAAGGTTATTTTTGTGTATTTTTTGTTTATTTTTATTTATTGGGATCATTGATATTTTTATTCAAAGACACATAAAAACATTATTTATCACATTAATATTCTGTTAATTATTTCAGTTTATTTATTTAACAACATGTAATCAATATAAAATCTAGAAGTTTTTGCACTCAAACTCAAATTAACTTGACTTAACTTTTTAAATAAAATTTTAAATTAATCTGCAAACATGAAAAATCTTTAGTCAGATATTTGCTTCTATATTTAATATCAGCTTGAGATGCACCAATCTGTTTCTTATCTGCCTATTTTTGTCTTGATTGATTCTACTTGGTGATCGGCAGGTCAAACACTGAAAAATTTGAAGTTTTTCCTCAAATAATTAAATGCATTAAAACTAAAAATCCCCACTATTTGTGATAGCATGTATTTATCCTTATTTATTCTGTGTTATGTCTTATAGTCCATAGGAAAAATAAAAGTGGCTAAAATTCAGATTTGAGAAGTCAGACCTCAAAGAAAATTGGAAATCCATATTGGTCAGAATTTACTAATTGTGAATTTAGTAAATCAGAATCAGTAAATCAGCCAGAATTTACTAATCAGTGCATATGTAATTACCATTAACAATAGTCTAATTTGTGTTCCAATATGTGAATGATTACTAGTTTTGTTATTTTTAAATCCACACAGCAAATTTAAGAACTCTTCACTCTCCTATCCCACTTTTTTTAAGCAACTCTTCTCAGTCATCCTCCAGGGAAAATGGTGCATGTGATTAAATCTCTTCCTTGCCAATTAATTCATGATTTTATAAATATACAAGTGTACTTTCAAACTGGAACCAGATCTGACAGAGCTCTCGTTTCCCACTTTTGCATGCAGTTCTGTAAAATGATCCAGCTATTGACATGTTTTTCTTCTCCTCTAACAACACCACACGTGTCACATGTAAATCTATTAAATATGAAATGTAACTGAGATCAGGGTTGACTTTAAGGAATAATATGAGACATTTGGAAAACGGTGTCGAGATAATGCCTGTTATGAATTTTTACCCCTTTGCCCCACTAATCTGGTTTAGCTAAAGGTTTTCAAATGCACACATACAAAACCCTCTTACCTTCCTAAGATATCTTGTGTTTCTGAGTGAATACATCTTCAGAAGCAGGAAAAAAGTGCTCTGTTACATAATCTGGTTGCATAATTTATTTGGCAAACTGGAATGAGGACAATCAGGATTTATTTATTATGGGATAAAATCTGCAATTGTCTATGTCTAATGTTATTCAGCCATCATAAATGTTTTAAACAGATCATTGTCCCTCTGAAGAAACTATAATGAGGTACTAAGCATCTAAATTACAGATTATCTGTTAAATCATTCTTGTTTTTTAGCTATATTATAAGTCAGCATATTTAATGTATGCATTTGAATTTGAATGTACCATCCACCTTAATGGCACTGTGCATTTTTTTCTCACATGGCCCAGTTTAGATGAGGGGATAAGTTTTCCTAATAATTACAAGTCTTAAGCCAACAGTTTTTCTCGCAGCATACAGTGGATTTAAATATGCATAGAACTAATGGTTAAGCTCACAGTCGTCCTTTCCTCTCTGCAAATCTTTCTAAAATATGAGGAAACAATCTAAGATATGTATACTCTGAGCACCTCAGTTTTTATTGTTTTCATTATATTGCCTTTATGACCACAGTTTGCCCAAAAAGACACCAATTCAAAATTCAGATTTTTTTTTACTTTCCAAATGTCCCACTTCATAGAAAATTACTTTTTCCTTTTCTTTTTCTCTCTTTACCAATATTCTCTTGAACATGTGCACATTGAAATCATGCTTGTTTTTTTTTTTTTACTCTAAGCACATGATCCCAGGATTACATCTAGCTCAACAATGTTTGTCAGCAGCTTTAACAAATACTTCAACTTTCCTGAATGAAAATGTTAAATTGTATAAAATAACTGGTCATATACACTTACTGTCTATTTTGTTAGGCAAACTCTGCCTGTACTGGGTTGGACCCCCTTTCTATAACAGAACTGCCCGGTACTGAATACATTCCTCAGAGATTTTAGTTCATTTTAACATATTAGCATCACACAGTTGCGACAGATTTGTCCACTGCTGATCAGAATCTGCACTTGCACCATATCCTGCCGGTGATCTGGAAGACTGAGATCTGGTGACTGTGGACATCAGTAGAGTACAGAGAACTTGCTGTCCAGCTTGAGTTGATTTGAGCTTTGTGGCAAGGTGCTTTCTCCTGCTGGAAGAAGCCATCAGGTGCACTATGGTCGTAAAGGGACTGACATCGTAATCTACAATAGTCAGGTCAGCTATGATGTTTAAATAGTTTCTTAGTATTGGCTGACAGGATCAGCATTGGGTGTGGTCTTCTGCTGCTGTAGCCCATCTCCTTTAAAGTTCAATTTGATGTGGAGTTAAACTTAGTAATCTGGATATTTTGGTTGTAATGAGTGGTCATTTGAGCTACTGTTGGCTTTTTATCATCTTGACCCAATCTGCTCAGTGTCCTCTGCCTTGTTCTTTAAAAAGTTTAACTTTTTCAAGAGTTACCCAAACCCTTGTTTCTATCTGTAACATTAGCATTTAATAGGAATTCACTAATAATAGTATAACACTACAAATGGCATTCGCCACCAATATGCTCGATATGACTCCTCAGCATTATGCAATTCTTATAAAACTATTGCTATTTTAAACACTAATATAAAGCATTTTAAAGGTGTGAGACTGTTTTTTTAATCAAATTCAAAACATTGTAAGGATAATAGACAATGACACCAAATGTCATACAACTAGACATAATCCGTATTTGTTACATTGATATATTTTGGTTAAAGTAAAATTTAGCCAATTTTCAGTTTAATAGCAATCACACATATCACATACGTTTACATTTAGTGTTTTTTTAGAGTTGCATAATGATTTTGTGAATCTAAAGTGTGCTTTTAGATGCTGAACCAGTTGTCCAGCATTTTCTTTTCCTTGGCAGAGCTTGAAAAAGAAGGTCCAGAATGGATCCAACTTTTTAACAATACAGATCAAAAATTTAAAAAGTGGGAAAAAAAAAAACTCCCATTATGTAACAATGTATTTTTGTTTTACATATTTAAAGTATCAAAAGTTGTGATCATTTCAGGTAAGATTTGCCTGTATTTAAATCTTCTGCCTCTCTGTCATCATGGAACCATCTGCATAACTAATACCACACTTAATCTGTTTAAACAGGTGTTTCTGTGGTATGCCCAACTGCTGTTACATAATAATGGACCATTCAAATATGCAGCGTGAAGGTGCAGAACATTGAGGTGACAATAAATCAGATTTGGTCCCATTAGGCAGCCCTCATGTGGCACGGTGAGCTTTGATGAGCTGTTTGGACCTTTGCCAGACAGGAATATTCTCAGAGAGAGAAGTGTGAGAAGAAAGAAATGTCATTTCACTTTATCACAAACTGCACTGTGAGACACAGTCAGGCATGTCTTCAGTGCGCTGTGAATTATTCATGTGGAGTGTTGAACAGCACTCCTGCCTCTCTTTTTCTCACTGTCTTTATTTTAAAACCGTCTGCTTCCTTCTCTTCACTTTGACCAAAACATGAAATTGTACAGCACAGACTCTACTAAATGCCTTTAACCTGTCAGACTAGCATGTTTATGATGTGCTTTATATTTGTAAATCAAAACATGTGGCTCTTTGTGTCATTTGTGCTGAAGAACTGAGGGAGTGACAGAGATGGTATGCACTCGGAGGAAATGTGACTAATGACCCAGTGACAGTCACGTGTTTCTGAGTCTTAACTCAATTTGGAGAATTTTAGTGGTGAGTCACATCAATTCTCCTGCAGTCAGCAAAATGACAGGAAATGTTGTTGGTACATATCAGGCAATTGGTCACACACAGAGATGATTTATTGTTATGCTATGTTAGGATGGGTATCACACCAAACTATGACGCTAACCAACAATATTTGATTAGATTGTGTATGACTACCTCATCATTTCGACAATAAGTCAATGGTTGGCCCAATTATAATTACTGGTTTACTATAAGATACATATTATTATGTAGATACGTATATTAGTGTTGTGGCACTCAAGACCAGTCAAAAACCAAATGTTTTTCAAATTTTTAATCTTGTCTCAGTCTTGGCTACATTTTTACTGGGTCTTGTCTTGTTCTAGGAGATGCTGGATTTTCTCAAGATCAGTGAGAAATTTGAGTCTTTAGCTAATAACCCTTTAGGATACCCATTTTTGAGGATGACTAATGCTTTTTTTATGTGGATGTCCATTATTTTGTTTCTCATTTAGAATTGATTTTGTTTTAGATCAGAGCATGTTCTGTTGCTTTAAGACTACTTCATGTTGTCAGACAGGTTCTATTTGAGGGATTTCTTAATTCTACAGGCAAAATAGTCATCTCAAGGTGTGACTACTGAAATTGCACTCTTTCACTCATCCATGTTGCCAATTCTGAGGGCAGGGCAATGAAAGCTGTGAACAGACAGAGGAATTGTATGTAAATATTTCCAGCTATTAGATTTATCATTAACCAACTGTTTCTGTGCTGGGATTGGCCAGTTTTAGTTTGAGTTTATAAATATCAGCAATGATAATGTGTCTCTGGTTTTGCTCAGTGGAATGACTAAAGAGTGCATTTAATGAAAGTTCGATCACCTGTGGAAGTGCAGATTTTAACAAGATGACTGGATCAGAGGGTCTGACATCAGGGGCATCTAACTTCTGAATAACTTGAGCTTTACCTTCAAGATAATTTTCGCATTTTCCCCATTTCTATCTGAACAAATATATGCATGGCTTTTGCTTTCATAAGGTCCACACTTGTCTTCATTGTGTCTTCCACACAATCTCGCCAATTAGTTTGACTGTCTCCTTTTTTCCTGACTGGCAGTAATTGTAGGCAAAAAGGTCAGAGACTTTGAACTGAACTCCCAGAGACATGCGCGTGTCGTTATCCATCACTTGGAGCAACGTGTGAGGTAATTGGTTCCATGGTGAGTTGCACTTAATTGGTTTGTAGCTGTCAATAGCACAGGTATTTCAAGGTAGGAGCCTGGAGCTAACATTAGGAAGACAGAGAGACACAGGGAGTCAAAGAGCTGAAAACTCACTGGCTCAGACTGCGAGGAAAAAAGGTTGCCCTAAGCTGCATTGTTCATCTGTTAATTTGTGTTTCAGTGTCACTTTCACTGATATTTTCCATTTCTTTCAGACCCCACTGGCCAGATATATCCAAATGAGCTTGATAGGATAGACATTCAGGCACTCTGGGTTATGCAAGCGAGCAAACCAGCAAGCTGGAAGGATTTTCTGAAGCCAACAGTAACAGCTGAGGCAGTGTTAGTGAGATTTCCATCTTCTTGATTTAAAGATTATTGCAGCAGATTGTCAAACGCATACATTTCTGCACAAGTTTTATATCACATCATCTTCATATAGAGATAAAAAACAATGAAAACAAAAAATATTAGACAAGTTCATATATCTTTTTTGCAAAATGAACTAACATTTCTTTAATTTATTTGGTAACAGTATGTAAACTTTGCTTAACTATCTGCTGTGAACTTGTCTTGCGTCAATAACTACAAATAAACATTTTTCAGTTACTTTCCGACAGAACTGGTGTGACTTCGTCAGGTTTGTTGGCCTTAATTGCACACACCTTTTCAATTTTTCCCACCAACCATTGTAATATTAATGCTAATTTGATGGTATGATTATGGTCATTGTCTTTTTGGAAACCCATTTGCGCCCAAGCTTTAACTTCCAGGCTGATGTCTTCATATCCTGCTTCAATATTTGTGCATAATGATCTTAACCCGTACATCACAGTTGTAATGGTGGTCTCAGGTTTGCAAGCTGACTTTTTTTTATAACAGTTCTCTTCCTGAGATCTTGGCTGGTTTCTTGTGATTGCTTCATGGCGTGATACAAGCAGTATGTTTGAGGTGTGTTCCCAGTTAAGTCAAATGTAAATCCATCAAACAAAGCCATGGCATTATCTATGGAATTTGAAAAATAATGTTTAAAGTCACCAGGACCTTACTGCATGTAAGCGTCTGAATTTGAAGAAAGCAATATAAAAATCTGGAAAAAAAAAAAAAAAAAAAATCTATCTCTCATTATTCTGGTATTTAGTAAAAATAAATCATATTGATCATCCTAACTGACCTAAAACAGGATTTAATGTCAGACAGTGAAAAAAAAAAGTTTAGATGTCTTTTATATATCTGGTTTAGCTGTGTGTTTGCTGTACCCAAAATACAGAAGTCAAATTAACAAGGCTTCATTGTGACAATTAGGTGCCTTTCATGACCTTTTAATGATAAATAAGGAAATAATATTTTTATTTTTTATTTTAATCATCACTGAGAGCAGCTTATAGCTAAAAGCTAACAATTTTGATATGTTGATATATCAGTTTTAAGACTGCCTGCTAAAAATATGCCATAAATCCACCAAAACTATTATGAATAAAACCAGGACAGAGCTGTGTAACGAAACACTGCATTGGTGAAATGAGTGACTGAGTGAATGAATGACTTTCTAAGCTCTTGCAAATGTTTGTTCTTGCATCAGTCAGATATTAATCGCAAATTACACCCAACAAGAATCTATTTTAAAGGGCCATTGACAGTGACAAGCAAAGACTGTCATTACTGTCTGCTGTGACTTCTTACTGTTCTGTCAATGCTTTATTGTCTATAATTGTCATAATTATCTTGTTGACTATGATTTATATTGAAGTATTTTTATTTTATTTATTTGTATTGTGTTGTATTTTGTCTCTGCAGTGATGGATGGGCTGACCGTTACGAAGTTGTGGAGGGTTATGAGGAGGAGGCAGAGGGAGGAATCACCATGAAGCTGCAATCGGAGGTAGTGAAGTCCTTCGATGACTATTACCTGAAGCTGCGTCTCGACAAGAACACCAGGAACCCCTGGTTCGCCGAGTTCTGGCAGTATCGTTTCCAGTGTCGCCTTCCGGGGCATCCTCAAGAAAACAAGAATTACAAAAAAGTCTGCTCTGGTAGGTTTTAACAGAGAAATTCAGATTTTGTTTCTGAAAAGGTTGCATTGAATTAGGTTTGTTATGTGATGAACTAAAGCAGGGGTAAATCCTTGTGTACCACTCCTGCAATTTTTGGGTGCATCCCTGCTCCAACACACCTGAATCAAATAAATGGTTAATGACCAGGTCTTTGTAAAACTTGCTGACATGTTAATGATTTAGGTGTGTTGGAACAGGGATGCATCCAAAAGTTGCAGAACAGTGGCATATGAGGACTGGAGTTGCTGACCCCTGATCTAAAGTGTCATTTTGAATGTTTTTATCTTGGAAGCGCAACATTTAAGCAGTAACTCCTAAAACAAATGAATAATGATGAAAAAAGTTCATTTATTTTGTTTTTCCATTTTTCTTTTTCT
The DNA here is from genome assembly GCA_014839685.1 of Anableps anableps. NCBI lineage: Eukaryota > Metazoa > Chordata > Actinopteri > Cyprinodontiformes > Anablepidae > Anableps > Anableps anableps. Next base: position 18,170,851 of record CM026086.1, on the reverse strand, counting down.
GAATATTCTCTTCATTTGCTTCTCAAAGGTGATCACGGTAAATTTTGTTCTTGACGAAATCAACCACCACTGAATTCATTTAAATGAATTGCACAGCCTGCTTTTTATAATGGAAGAAATATAATCATATATTTTACTATTTCACACATGTACAGTCATTATACTCATGGCTGCTTTTCTGTGTTGTCTATAACTGCTTAAAAAAATGTCTTTCAAAGATCTTCAAGGGGGTGAGTGTTTATTTAGGATAACTTTTAGTTTTTGTCACGTGCACATTGTATGTATTTGATTCGTCAAAGGCAAGAAGAGTTTGTCCAATTTAAAAATAAGAGAAAATCTCTGAGATTTAGTGCAGAAATTCTCTATGATATTGTATAATGCAATTTTCAACGGTCAAACCAATATGTGAAATACCCAGCTGCTTTTTTACGAGTCAAATAAAATAAAAAAATTTTAAAAAATGGCCTGAACCATAAACTGCACAAAGAAATGGCTCACTGGCACCTATCTGGACTTGGAATACCTAGTTGTTTCTTCAGTGAATGTGCATGCATATGACACAAAGGGCACAGTTCACCCCATCACCATTCCAAACGGCAATTTTGATTTATTATGGTGATAAAAAGTCACAACAGTTCTTAAATTGTATTTAATTGAATTTAAATACAGTTTGAATAAGTTAAATTAATTTTATATACCTTTATTTTAATTTAATTTAAATGCATTATATCTTTGGAATTGTTTTAAACATTTTATATTACACCACAAGTCCATTAATTGTTGGCTCTGTCATATTTCACAAGAGTCAACTTGTGAAATATTACAGATTATGGTCCTTCAAATTAAAATATCTGCACACATCCTTTGCTGGTACATATGATTTATTGGAGTCACATAACTACATATTGTCACATGATCAAACAAGAGTAGATCACACAAATGACTTTAAACGATCCATTCTCAAAATGAGTGGATAGCTCCATTTCATGCTTGAAAAAGTCGACGATACAATGACCAAAACTGCAAATGTCGAAGGGGTGAATTGACCTGCACCTATCACAAAGATTTCTAAACTTTTACCTACAGACACAAAATAAATATTATTGGAGGAAACTGATTTATGTGAATTATTTATTGATTTAGTGTTTTTACAGAATGTCACAGTCTTCTAAAAAGAGACAAATTTGACTAATGGGTAATCCCATTAGATGACTGATTAACATAGACGCACAACAGCCATGAAAATTACATTAATTCAGAACTTTTAAAGACACATTTGAACATCTCTTTCCAGAGTAGAATAACTATAAAAATTAGGATTTAGTGCAAACAAATTAATTAATGTGGATTTCTCCAGTCCACACACAGTCAAAATATACATACAGGCTCAAATATATACATACAATCCTAGTGAAAGTTGGATAAATGTAAGTTAACAAGTTGCTGAGAAACCACACATTGTTTGCCGCCTCTGGCAAAATTCTGGCTGAATGTTTGACCTCCTTTTTAGTGGCGGTCAGTCCCATAAATTTTTAATGCAGTATGCTTGTGCCTCAATCAAATTAACTTTAAGTTTGTTTTTGAATGAGTTTGTTTTTTTGATTATTGTGTTATGAGTCTTTTCTGTGTTTTTGATATTTATCTCTGATTTTCTAAGTGTTTTAGTCATATCCTGTTTGGTTATTCTCCCCTGGGCACAATTTGGTGTTCCACTGGGACAACGACCCCAAACACACATCAAAACTGGTTTTGGGTTGGATAAAACTTACATTAATGTTGACTATGTATGAATAAGAGAAAAGGCACAAGAAAATTAAGCTTGTGCAACTAGCTTTCTTATAATTGTTTTTATCACTGGAGCAGTATGTTGTGTAGTTACTACATCCTAGAAAAAGAACACTCCAAATGCATTTTTAAAAACCCTAAATGAATGATATTTAGGCCCGTGTTGTATGTATCTAAGCTCCTCATTGTAGCCACACATTCTCAAGGTATACTCCTGAATGTTTCCCCAGTCTGTTTCCTATAGAACTTTTGGATACATATGTTAATACGTACACTAAAAAACTGCAGCAAAAGACAGCTTCTTTCCTGTTTACTCCATCTGATTCAGATTTCACCACAGTTCTAAGACTTGTACTTCCAGTGTAAACTGGCACAAAAAATGTTCCATTACTTTTTATTTCCTTTCAACAGGAAATGAGAGCCTACATGAAAACTACGTTCAAGACAGTAAGATGGGCTTTGTCATCAATGCCATCTACGCAATGGCTCATGGCCTCCATGATATGCATAAGGAGATGTGTCCAGGCCAGACAGGACTCTGTGAGGCAATGGATCCAATTGATGGCAGCAAGCTGCTGGACTACCTGCTCAAGACGTCCTTCAGAGGAGTGTCAGGGGAGGAAATTTACTTTGATGAAAATGGAGACACCCCAGGCAGGTGAGAAAAGGAGGAAATGAGAAGCAGAGCTTTCATGCATAAGCACATACATGTGCACTGGTCCTGAGCACAGAGGGATGTAATTAGTTTGGACTGGAACAGATTCAGTGGATGGTCCACTGTGGCAGTCCACTTTCATCTTTTTCTTTTCAGCGCGATAGACACTATTTGACAATCTGAAAACAGAGCAGGCCCATTCCACCAAGAGTGTGAGATTAGGTGAAGCACAACCCGGCTCATTTTAAAAACGAGAATACCGTGTACGCTTGAACAAACAAAATAACAAGGTCTCACATTGCAAAACAAAATTTTAGCTGAGAAAATGATTGTGAGGCTGGTTAATCTCTTTAAATTTTCTCCGCCTCTTCAACTTCATCCTGTTCATACTAGTGCTTGTCTGCTATCTCTCCCCTTTTCTCTCCGTATTTCTAGGTATGACATCATGAATCTCCAGAAGGTGGATGAAAAGCGTTTTGACTACATAAATGTAGGGTCCTGGCATGAAGGCATCCTTAGTATTGATGACAACAAACTGTGGATGAACAGCAGCGAGATGGTTCGCTCAGTCTGCAGTGACCCCTGCTCCAAAGGACAAATAAAGGTAGAGATTCAAATCCTGCTTAAAGGGAATTCTGCAACCTTAAATGAGCACTGTCAGTGATTTGTCAAAAAAGTCAGAAAAATCTATAGTCATTTAACAGCTGCAAATAGCTGTTTTAGCAGAAGATGATGAGTTTGAAAATCAGTAGCTTTCTAATGATTTTAAATAGGATTTTTGCCCTCTCTACTAAAGCCAGCCTAAATCAAATATCAAAAGCAATGTAAGAAATTTTCTAGAAAGTTGCAAAGTGAGACTGCTACTGCAGTCGATATCTGATATCATTTTTGCAAAGCCACTGCTTCCACTGCTGTCTTCTTTTCCTCATCTTCCTCTCCTTCATTTTAGTGTTCAACTTTAACAATAGGCACAATATTTTCCTGTTTATCAACTGATGGACAGACATGTCTAACAGATTGAATTCACTTACTGGGACATGTCCACAATCGCACAATGTGTGCTGGGCTCTAAACTTCTGAGGCCTTCCTAGAACATCCATACTTCTGCTAAGGTTATTGGTTGCACAGGAGTTTATTTATGGGTATCAAAGTAAAAGAGGCTAAATACATATCCACACATTTTTATTGATTATTATTTGTTAAATTTATGAACCCTATGTATTAATTTACTTTTAGTTTAAAATTACATTGTGTGGTGCATCTCTATAAAATATATTGTATGTACCGTTCCAGTGCTCTGTACTGGTGAATGTCATCAGTATTTACCATTAAAGCAATAAATTCCTGACTACTTATTACAATCTTATCAGGCAAATACCTTTCAGGTTTCAATGATTTAATTTTAGATTATGTCACAAATCCCACACATATTGTTGTGCCTAATAATATGGGGGGGGGTTACTCTTCCTGGATGAGGAGAAGACCAGTTTTCCTTAGTGAATAATCAAACTGGTACTGTGCCCAATTTCATGAAATGCCCCGACTAGCCTCTGCTGGGGATGAATAGTTTCTGTTTCTCTACACTAAGCTGCCCTGAAGGGAGGGTTCAGCCTCTCCCTGTTGGCTGCCCCATGTTTCTTCCTCTGTCTGCTTTGTTTCTTGCCCCACTTATCACCCTGCTTTGCATATCACAGCACTAGTAACAGCCTCTCTGGGAACAGGATGTAAGAGAGCAGTTGGCCTTGTTTTCTAAACACAGTCTTTGACTCAAGAAAAAAAGGCACCAAAAAATGCCTGACTTTGAAATTTTTCTTGATACTTATTACGATTTTATGCTTCTTAAGATTTACAGTGTGCTATAATGTGTGTGCTCCCTCAAATATGAATCATATCTATACACAGGTGATAAGGAAAGGTGAGGTGAGCTGCTGTTGGATTTGCACGACCTGCAAGGACAATGAGTATGTTCAAGATGAGTTTACCTGCAAGGCCTGTGAGCTGGGATGGTGGCCCGACGAAGATCTTGCAGGTAGGAAAGTCTTAAGTTGCACTTCAATGAACTATCTTTAAACCAGATATTTACATATACTGTATGAAAAGACACACAAACCTTTTCTTTTCTTGTTGTCAGACATTAGGTCAGATTAAATGTTTCTTGTTTTGGTCAGTTAAGATTATTAAACCTAATTTATGTGCTTACTGCCAGAATAATGAGAGAGGGTTTGTTTTTTTTTTTTTTAGATTTTTTGTAAATTTTCTTTAAATTCAGACGTTTCCCTATATGTCATTAGTATTTGATGGAATTGCCTTTTAAACTATAAAAAGCTGTCAAATGTTTTGGGCATCTAGACACATTACACACAGACAATTGCCTCCCTGATATCATGCCTGATTTCTTTTTTATTTATCCTTGATGTCAAACAAGGAAACTGTGTTTGAGGTGGTCCTTAAAATACTCTCATAGTTGGGCCTCTGTTTTACTTGAATGTTAATAAACTATGAGGAGCTTGCAAGGCAATGACATGGTCATCTGGGCTTTTCTAAATGGTTTAAACCAGTCTTAGTACTGGTAAATCTTGGAATGTAAAGAAATTAATAAAAATGTTTGCTTTTTAAAAATTGTCTCCCATTTTTCTGTTATTTGGCAAATAGAAACCATTTTGGTACTGGTATCTGATCTAAAACAGAAAAAAAACTTAGTTTAATTTGAAAATCGGATGATGAGAAAAAACAAAAACTGTCTTTTTATATATTATATGCCAATATCTGGTTTCAGCTGTATTTCCCAAAGTTCCTGAACCATTTCATAATAGCAGTTATGTTGTTTCTCCTGTTTCTGCTCCTATTAAACCAATCTTTTACCTAATCTGAATAATTAGGTTGATGAATTAAAATACAGACTATTTTATGCTTTGAAAGATCATCCTTCCTTCTGAAACTGATCCGTTCCTTGGCAGCCTCGCTGCTTTTTTCCTACAAATTCTTCTTATCAGTCACCTCCTCGGCTCAAGCTCTCTCATTGCTTTCTCAGGCTCCTTGTTACTTAAAAAAGGTGGTATTGCTCGTTTCCTTGCTCTCTGCTCTTCACCTTGTTGTATCCTGGTGGTTGTTTTGACAGCAATTTATGAAGTTGAGAGGAGCTCTCCTTTCCCAGGTGTAAAATCCTATTACTGCCACGAAGAGCCTGGTAACACACTTCAGCTGTGTGTTGAGGAAGAAATTTCCCCTTCAATCTCATTACTTTCAGAGAAAAGGAGGATAAGGGTGTTACTTAGAACAATTTCTTTATTTTTTTAGGATTGTAACTGAAAGGATCGAGAAAGTCTATTTAAGTTTTAATTCACCCAGAATTTAAAAAAGCATGTCCTCTCAGTGTTAGGCAACATGGACTACTTTAAAATGTCAGATTTCTAATGATTTGACATGTTAGGCGTCAGATCAAAAGTGGGCTTCTCAGTGAAGTCATTTTAATGCTATTAGCAGAAGCATATAATTTATGGAGTGTTAAGCTGGGGAAGTCGAGGGATGTCATCTTTTTCCACATTAAGCTCTTCAATATTCCTCCATATGCTAGATGCATGCAACTAGTGCAGTTAAAACACATGTTCATTATTTTGCACATACATGTACGATGCCAGTTAGAGCTCCACATAAACTCATCTTTGGCATTCATGCAGTGTTATTTTGGGCTTTAAATATAAAAAAGAGAATTTGGTGAACAAGCTTCACTTTAATTCAACTTCTAATGCACATAGTTTCAAAATAATAAAGAACTAAATATATACACATCTCCTACCACTAGTTGTAAGGAAACCAGACTGTTTTTGTAGTGAACAACAATGTCCCAGCATAATTCTACACATAAATGATTATGTGTATGATTGCCCAGTGATTAAAAGACATTGGTCAGGATGTTTGTAAACAACGCAGAAACCACTGGGGCTCAAACCCATCATAAACTAGAAGATTCTGGAACACCAGTGTCATTGTCCACAGTGAAGTCAGTGTAACATCCCCATGGACTAAGTCAAGTCAAGTCATTTATTTGTATACCACATTTCAGCCACAAGCCAGTTCAAAGTCCTTTACATTAAATAACATAATAAGCAATTATGTGGGGAACAGCACACAAGCAACAAATATTACATGTTGTCAAATTCCATCATCAAAATCACCAAGAGTAATAATCATCAAATATTAGAAAGAAGACTAGCACTAATGAATGTTCCAGTAATTCATCAAAGGCATCACTAACCAAGTGGGGTTTTAGGCTTGATTTAAAAGAAGTCAGTGTTTCAGCGTTTTTGCAGTTTCTTGGAAGTTTGTTCCAGATTAGTGGAGCATAAAAACTGAATGCTCTCTCTCCATGTTTGGTTCTGGTTCTGGGGATGTACAGTAGACTTAAACCAGAAGAGCTGAGTCATCTGGAAGGTTGATACAATGATAATGGTTCTTTTATATATTTTCATGCTAAACCATTCAGTATTTTATAAACTAACCTAAATATTTTACAGTATATTTTACAGTATATTTAAAGTATATTCTCTGAGCTACAGGGAGCCAGCGTAAGGACTTCAGAACTGTGGTGATACAGTTTATTTCTCTAGTTTCAGTGAGAACGCAAGCAGCAGCACTCTGGATCAGCTGCAGCTGTCTGATTTTTTTGGGTAGACCTGTGAAGAAACTGTTACAGTAATCAGTGTGACTAAAGATAAACACATGAATGAGTTTCTCAAGGTCTTGTTGGGACATTAGTCCTTTAATTCTAGAAATATTCTTCAGGTGATAGAAAGCCGGCTTGGTAATTGTCTTTATGTGTCTCTGAAGGTTCAGGTCTGAGTCTGTCACTACACCCAGATTTCAGGCCTGATCACTAGTTTGTAGTTGTAATAGCTGAAGCTGCATGCTGACTCTTGATCATTCCTCTTTAGGTCGAAAGATGATAACTTCATTTTTGTTTCTGTTCAGCTGAAGATAGTTTTGGTACATCCATGCATTAATTTGTTCTAAGCATCTGTTCGGTGCTTGGATGGGTTTGGAGTCACCTGGTGACTTAATGTAGAGCTGTGTGTCATCTGCGTGGTTATGGTAGCTAATTTTATCACTTGTTTTAACCTAAGCTAGCAGGAGCATGTAGACATTAAATAGGAGGGGCTCCAGGATTTATCCTTGGAGTACCCAATATGCGACTAATGTCCACTCCGATGAGAAGTTACACAAGTGACACAAAGAAGTCCCAGTTCTTTAAGTAAAACTAGAATCCATCAAGTACTGTACCAAAGAGTCCGACCCAGCTCTCCAGTTGCTTCAATAATATGTCATAGTCAGTCATGTCAAATGAGCACAGAGGTCAAATAGAACCAGTACTGTGGTTCTTCCACGATCTGTATTTATTTGGATGTCCTTGAACACTTTGACGAGAGTCTCAGTTCTGTGGTGAGCACAGAGACCAGACAGAAGGACATCAGAGTGGTTGGTCACTGTTAGGAAGCTATTTAACTGATACCTTTTTCAATAATTTTACTGATGAATGGAGATTGGCCTGTTATTCTGCAGTAGTGACTGGGCCTGACCACCACCAGCAGGTCAGGTGGGTGAAGTGTCTTGCCCAAGGACACAACATGGGGCTCGAACCAGAAACTCGACAGTTTTGGGATGAACTCCTACCACCGTTGCCTCCATCGCCACCATTGGTTGTTCTTTTTTATAAGAGGTTTGATAACTGCTGTTTTTAAAGCCTGAGGGAGAACACCCAATAAGAGAGATGAATTTTGAATCAGATCAGACGGAATGAGAGACAGATCTTTCTTAAAGGGGTCATGACAACAAATTTAATTTTTCTGTGGTTTTGGGAGTATAATATGATCTGTTGTGCACTGATGAGGCTGTGTGAATGTCAAGAGTTGGCATCAAAAGCCCTGCTCATAGACAGTCAGCTAGTTTCTTTGCACAAAAACGGACAAATCAGAGAACAGTTTATCTTTCTACGTAGGTTATCTTTCTACGTAATACATATTCTCCAATTAGAGCACACCATCAATCAAACAGCCTTCCCTCCACCCCATAGCTGTTACACCGACTAATTTAAGGGCTAAGTCGTGCTAGCACGTCTGACTACTCCACTTGAGAAGAGGATGGCTACTAAAAAAGGGAGCTGTTATGTCCGAGGGTGTTCAAAAACGGTTCAAAGTTTCCACTTACACTTGAAGGATGAGAGAAACAGAGAAGAGTGACTGAAGTTCATTTATGGGGAAGTATCATGCAATTATAACCCCAGTTTGAGACTATGTTCAGCGCATTTTACTGAAGAGTTTCCCAAATATGGTTGTAGCCAATCAGAGCGAAGTCAACTAGATGGAGCCACATATCATGACTGTACCTTTTACAGAGGAGGGAAATCAGACCTGCCAAAACAATCCCCTTTGAAAAGGTGACATTATTTTTTATGAAATTTTTTGGAGAATTGACATATGCAGCAATATCAACTACATGAAATAGTTTATACAGTGACGTCACCACCCCTTTAAAGCTGCAGTATGTAACTTTTATAAAAAAATATGTTTTTTACATATTTGTTAAAACTGTCACTATGTCATGACAGTATAGTATGAAACAGAATCTGTGAAAAAATCAAGTTCCTCCACCTCCCAGTGCTCCTATTGCCATCTGCAGAAACACACAGCTCACGCGCTGCTCAGTGTGCTAATGGTGGAGAAACAACTTAGCATTACAGGAAAACTGTGTATCCACTGTAATCGGTGGCCATGCTAACTACCCTGAGCATTCATGGCAGGCTCTACTGTTGAGAAGGAGCTGTTGCAGAGAGCAAGGGGAAGACATGAAAAGAGAGTACACAAGCATGATTGACAGTGCTAAGACCCTTCTCCTGGCTCTGATTGGTTGTTTCTGACAGAGTGGTGTATTTCTGCAGACAGCACTGGGAGAAGGCAGAGGAGCTTGATTTTTTTCACAGATTATCTATCTCATACTATACTGTCATGACATGCTGACAGTTTTAGCAAATATGCCCTTGCATGTTTCAGTGTTAAATGATAGCTCCGCAGTCTCTCTTTGTAGATTTTGAAATGAACCTGGAGTCCAGTTTTGTGCTTGTTTCATTCAACCCTTCGATAATGGCTTTTTTCATTTCTTACTAGTGGAGCACTTCTCCACAGAGACTTCTTCCTACCAGACACGATCTTCACTTTAATGGGAGGAATGGAATCAATGATGTCTGAAATTTTTGAATGGAAGTTATCTACCAACTCATCTACTGAGTTATGGGATATAGGCAAGGTGGAAGAGTAAAGTTGATTGAAAATTTCAGCTATGCTGTTCTTACAAAAACATTTTGTAATAATATCTCTTTAGCTAAGTGAATCACTGAAAGTTGTACCTTCAAAGATAACAAAAAAATGTTCAGATAGGGTGACATCAATTAAGAAGGTACTCACCAAGATGGAAGCTGCTGGTCTAAAAAAATGATTTCTCACGCAAATAAAAATTGCAGCAGCCAACATGAACAAACTAAATGCTTTCCGTTAAGAAGTTTTATGGTGACAGGAGAGCTGATGAGCGATAATGACAAGAAGTATGTTTGAAGGAGTGAAGTTAAGACTTAAGACCTTAGAACCAACCTAAGAACTCTACCAACTATGAAGGATGGTGGTGGTAGCAACATGCCGAGTGTGCTTATTTTACTGCCAGTGTGTTGCTGGTGCATTGCACAAGGTGGCTGGAAAAATAAGGAAGGAAGATTTTCTCCAATTTGGACATCTATACAATAAACCAACAGGTTGACACTTGGACAGAATTGTAAGTTCCAACAAGACGATTATCCTAGCCACAGAACAAACCAGAACAATGGTCTCAAACACACAAAATGCTAGTTTTGGAATGGATTAAGCTTCTGGAATGCAACTGACCTCAAGTCTTTGGAAATTTGTGGACTATGCTAAGCCAAGTCCATGCCAGGAGACTCTAACATTGCTAATAAAGGAATCTGTCCAGAAATATGTGAAAGTCTTTGTAATTTCTGTAAAAAACATGTTTTCTCTGCAACACATTCATGCTAATAAGTCTATGTACTGAAATGTCTTTCAGGCTGCCAGCCCTTGCCTCTGAAGTATCTTGACTGGGCCGATGTGGAATCCATTGTTGCAGTTGTTTTCTCCTGCGTTGGCATCCTGATCACCTCCTTTGTTACCTTTGTATTCATCCAATACCGTGACACGCCTGTGGTTAAATCTTCCAGCAGGGAACTCTGTTATATCATCTTGGCAGGCATATTCTTGGGTTACATCTGTCCATTCACCTTAATTGCTCGTCCCACTGTCCCTTCATGCTACCTGCAGAGACTCTTGGTAGGCCTTTCTTCTGCCATGTGCTACTCTGCCCTGGTGACTAAAACGAACCGAATTGCCCGTATTCTAGCTGGCAGCAAGAAGAAGATCTGCACTAGGAAACCACGCTTCATGAGTGCCTGGGCCCAGGTCATAATTGCCTTCATGCTTATCAGCGTGCAGCTAACTCTTGAGATAACACTCATTATTCTGGAGCCTCCTGAGCCCATCAAATCATACCCAAGCATACGTGAGGTCTACCTCATCTGCAACACCAGCAACATAGGCATGGTTGCACCACTGGGCTACAACGGCCTACTTATCATGAGCTGCACCTACTATGCCTTCAAGACACGAAACGTCCCTGCCAATTTCAATGAGGCCAAATATATTGCCTTTACAATGTACACTACCTGCATCATCTGGCTTGCCTTTGTACCTATCTATTTTGGCTCAAACTACAAGATCATAACCACATCTTTCTCTGTCAGCCTGAGTGTAACAGTAGCACTGGGGTGCATGTTCACACCCAAGATGTACATTATCATTGCCAAACCTGAGAGAAATGTCCGAAGCGCCTTCACCACATCCGATGTGGTGCGAATGCATGTTGGCGATGGAAAGTCTGCAGCTCAGTGTGGGAGCAACAGCTTCCTTAATATGTTCCGTCGGAAGAAGGCTATTTCTGGAAATGCCAAGTGAGTACCTCATCTTTTTTGTATTTTTGAACATTATATTTTTGAACATTATATCATGTTCAATAACATGTTATTAAATTAGATACTGGTGCCTTCCCTTTGAACTTGAACTGACTTCAGAGGCAGAGGGAATGCAGTATAATTAAGCACCAAAATGAAATAAAAAAATATAAGGCTATCACCTATTTTTCCAAATGATATGCATTTGTATAGTTCTAATGGAGTTCAGTAAGAGGCAACAGTTTGCATGAAATCCATCATGGACAGAAATGTTACGAAACTACAAAATAAAAATACTGGTACAGCAATATGCTTTAAAGAACATACTCTTTAGGCCCATATGTAACAGAACTGCTCAGGTCGTGGCTGCTGTTTTATCAAGAATGCAACATTATGCTGGATCATTCTTATGAAATTTGGCTTAGCACATTTTACATAAGCTATTTCAAGTAATAGCTTTGAGTTGAGTAGTCTTTTAGAAATCCCTTAAAGATAAATCTCTTCAGAAAATGTATAATCCTCTTTCTCAGATCTGGACTGAGCTCCATTTACTTAACTATTGCAGTGTTCATTATTGGTCTAATGACTACAGCGAAACAAACTCTGACATAATGGAGTAGAGTTATGTTCATTCAGCGGAGTCAAAGAGACTTGGAAGCTGATACATATGTTTGGACTGTAATGATATATGTGGTTATATGAATACAAATCTAAAAGCGTATATTTCTAATTTATAAGTAGTAGCCTACTTTATACTTCATAGTAAATAAAAAACAGATGAAGCCATGACATCCATGTTCATGATGTATGTATGCAAGTTTGTGCATAGAATAGTTATAGAGTTGTTTTTTTGGAACTTGTTCATACTCCATGAACTTGTTCACATTTGTTTTACATTTCTACCACAAACATTTGTGTATTTGAGAGAGATTTTATGTCACAGACCAACATATTGGTGAGTGAAATAGTGAAGTAAAAAGAAAAGGATACATGGTTTTGTTTTTTTTTTTTTTGTTTGTTTTTGTTTTTTTTTACAAATAAAAACCATACAAGTTTGGACAGTATTTCTATTCAGCCTAATTTCTTTTGATATCCCTAAAAAAGAAGTCACCTAAATAGCAATTACAGTCCCAGACTGTAATTTTCACTCTGTGAAAACAACTAATTTGTGAAGGCCTCCAAGGATCTTTAAAAAAAACCAAAAACATTAATGAAACAAATACCATGAAGATCAAGGACCATGCCAGAAAGGTTAGGAATAAAGTTGTGAGGGAAGTTTAAAGCAGTTACTATTCAACCCATCATCTAAAACTGCAAACAGTATGGCGTAACTGCAAACCTACCAAATGAAAGCCATCCATGAAAACTGAAAGGCTGGCCAAGGAGACCATAAATAAGAGAAGCTGCCAATAGGCCCATGCTAACAATGGATGAACTGCAGATATGCATAGCTCAGGTAGGAGAATCTGTTGACAGGGAAACTATTGGTTGTGCTCTCTTGCCTTTATGGAACAGTGCCAGAAGGAAGCCATTGTTGAAAGAAAGACATAAAATATGCTGTTTGCAGTTTGCCATATCACCCTGAACACATCATCCCCACCTGGACTAGTGATAGTGGCAGCATCACGCTGTGTGGATACTTCTACTCAGCAGAGGCAGAAAAGTTATTCAGAGTCAAAATGAAGAGGTGCTGAACACAAGGAAATAATGGTAAATTTAGTAAATAAGTACATTTTATTTATTTAGTACCTTTCGCTGATTAAAGTCTCAAAGTGCTTCACAAAGACAGAACATGAAATATAGCTTAAAGCATTAAGTTAAAACCTGATCAAAAGGCAATAATAAAAAAAAAAAACTAATTGAATGATAAAGACAAATATGCAATGCTATGTAAAAAGATCCTAAGGAAAAGCATGTTTGAATAAGTGCTTTTTGAACAAGAGTTAGAGCAAACAAAAGTCTTGAGACTTTTGTCTGAGATTCACCTTCCAGCAGGAAAATGAGCCTAAACACACAGATCTACAATGGAATATGTCAAAACAAACCATATTCATGACCCTATCAAAGACTATCAAAGACCCTATCAAAGACCATACCTAAATCCAGTTGAAAATCTGTGGGAAGGATTCAAAGTAATCTGAGCACCAATTTTGGAGTCCAACCACAGATTTTCAATTGGAGCTTTTTTTGCAAATAAGAACAGGCAAATTCCTTCCTAGAGAGGCATAGATGACACACCTCAAAAGACCTGCAGTAATAACTACAGCGAAATGTGGGTCTACAAAGTATTGACACATAGAGTAAGTGGGGGTGTGAACGCCACACCTATCAGATTTTTATTTTTCAAGAATTATGAAAACCATGAATCCTTTTCCTAATACTTTAGAATTATGCAGTGCTTTGTGTTGGTCTATCCCATAAAAATCGTATAAAATAGATTTAGAGTTGTGGCTGTAATGCAACAAATTGTGAAAAAGTTTAGGGAGTGTGAATACTTTTGCAAAGTATTACAAATGATATCTATTTAACTTTAAGTACCGTAGTCTTAGTAACATGAAACTGATATATTTTTTTTTTTTATAAACAATGATTCATAAGGCACATCCCCCTCCCCCTGAGATGTAAAATATAATTGATGAAATTAACTTTAATTTATCATATTATATTTAAAAAACAAAAAACAAAAAAAAAGACTGGGCGTACAGAATTGAAGCGAACTGGCCTTGCTACATGTAAGTGATTATTTAAGAACAGATGTTACACAATCAAATTTGCATGTAACTCTTTTGAGCTCCACAGCAGTGACACGTGGACAGGTGACTAAAGTAAGGAGTGGGGCAGAGAATGAGACTGATCCTAAAATATTTAGGTGTTGTCTCTAAATCCTTGCTATGCATCCTATCTAACATTAACCTTTACTCATCTACACAATCACTGTAGATTCAAGGTTGGCAAATGTTGTGGCAAGGGGATTATTTATTTTCTTTACTGGAGGGCTGCACTGTCAGTGGAGATGTTTTTACTTCTGGCATCCAACAAAGTGGCTGTTCTGACACTGAACTACCAAAAATATATAGTTTTTAAAATTTTAAATAACACTGGTAAAATATCATCCAAATTTCTTAAATTATTCTTGATTTTCTTTGCACTTTGCATCTAAAAAGCCAGGGTTTCAATTAACCTTTTTAAAAGTACTTTTGAACAAAGTACAGGGAACAAGAAGAGGATAAATCCAAACTAACACTTAGCCCCAACAGCTCTAATCCCAATATTGAGGGGTGTTTTATCTGTACTGTTGATGCAGGGAGAATAGAAAGCCATAGAGCCATCTATCGCTTCAGCAGGGAATTTTTGGTTGAATTGCATTTCCTAGAGTTACTGCTTACCTTTGAGTCTGAGCAACCCCATCACCCTTCATTTAAATTCACAGAAGATATTTATTAAAATATTCCACTACAAAATCCGTCAAGCCTTCAGAAAGCAAATAGGTGTTAGTTGATGTCTATGTGTTTGCTTTTATGTAAACAGACTTGAACTGTTGGAAGTGCAAAAAGTCATGCAATGAATTATGTAGTGATGTACCAAACATAACACATTATAAAATACTGAACTAGAAATTACAGTCTTTTAAAATTTGTGGCTCTTATACATTTGCCCCCTAAAAGTGTTCTGCCAGCATGAGATAGCAGTACTTTCTTCTCCGCCTACATCGCAAAAACTGATAGGAATCTAGCTAACCCTTGCCATAATTGTCCAAAACATGCTAAGTGGTGGTGTCACAGGGTAAAATGGAAATCACACAGCTGCACAAATCAAGGGACATATACAGCACTGGCAAATACACACTTGGTTATAAACTTTTGAGCTCACCGTTTCCTATCTGGTCATGTATCCTAACATAAACAAAAAAAAACATGAGGTCTAAATGTGAAGAAATGAAGTCCTGTCTTTAGAATATGCGTGTTGTTTCTGATGTGCCAGTTTGAGTATTGTATGTGTACTGAGGTCGAGGGTTAGAATCCACAGTGTTCAGCTGCATTAGGATAGGGCATGTTACTTCTGCTCTGATGTCACCAAATTTTTTTTCTCTTCCATATTTAAGTATCCACAGACCATCTTGGGATGAAATTTTCATGCTCTGAGTGACCCTGTTGGTCTGATAATTATGTACCATTAATAAGAAAGTAGGGTAAATCAGTTTCCCTTTTAGTTTAGAGCATCTGCCGTGCCGAAGTGAGAGAATCTTCATCAGTGCAAACTCAGCATAGCATTCTGTGAGGTATTGTTATAATTGGGTCATTGCTGCGATATCTGAGTCACAGCTCCTTCAGTTCTATAGCAGCGGAAAGCTATGACATTCATGCTGCAAAATGTTAGGTTTTTCCACGTCGGTGGGAGCCTAACTTAGGATCAATTGGTATCTTTGTTGTCCCTGAGATATAAATCATTCAAAAGGTTACAGCTAATCTCCTTGCAGTGTTTTTCTTGTAAGTGTCACTGTTATTTGAAGAAATTAAATCTTAAAGTGAAAAGAATCCTGAGGAAGACGGTAGTGGGATCCTACAGATTAAGAATTGTACAACGCACTGGCTCTGCAGAAAAGCTGACTGTAGGGTGTATGTGAAGCTTTGAATTCACTCTTATAATGTTTCACAAAGTAGAATCTGTCTTATTACTTTAGGTATGTTGTTGAATCAGTCTTGCCTTCTACATGCTGTAGGCTTCTTCCAGTATCAGAAGAAGTAAAGCAGCTGCACCACTGAGCCACCACCATACTTCAGTGCAGACATGGTGTTCTTTTCAGCATGTGCTTCTTTGTTCTTCCTCCTTCAGACATACCACTTAATCATAGGCTCTAGTTTCACTTTTTATTCGTCCCTCGTCCACCAGAATATTTATGTGGTTGTGACCAAAGCATAATTGACTTTCTCATCCTTTTTGGACAGTAATAGAGTGCGTCTTGGCGTTTAGAGCCCCTCAGCGTTTAGTGGAAAAGAAAACCTCAATTACTGCTGCCACCTAGTCTTGTTGCAGGTCTTTTGCAGTTAGATGAGGGTTTCTCACCACCTGTTTCCTTAGAAATCTGGTGGTAATCATCTTTCTGTCACATCCTGGTGGTGAAGTGACCATTACTTTAATGTTAAACTTGTGAACTATGCCTCCAGATATCTCCCTTGGAACATTCAGAATCTTTACTATCTTTTTGTGCCCCTTTCCTTGTTGGTGCAAGTCTATGATCTTTTCTCTGAATTCTTTTTTAAAGATTCTCCAGACTTAACCTTATTTCTGACATGCTATGAAACATTGCCAGATGTAACTGATGAAAACCTTGATTGGTTGCACCAGGTGGACTTGATACCACAGCAGATTTGCTAATGTTTGCTCTGATGAAGAATTATATTCAGGGGGTTGAATAATTTCAGAGTTTAATATTTATTGAAAGAATTATTTAATGTTGAATATGGATAAAATCCATATAATATTAGTTTTATTTTTTATTAGTTTTTTTTAAATATTAAAACAATTTTCATTCATTTGTTTATACCAAACACCTGGACAATTCTGAATTTTGCCAATAAACCCAATCTGGAATTGGAGCTGAGCAATATTAAATATTTAGTTATGTACTGTAGCACTTTGGGAATCACATCATTGATTTCAAAACACTATTTCACCTTATTAAACTGTGTTATCTTTGGTATTTTCTATGAATTTGAACAAGGACATAGGGGCAAATCCTGTTTAAAAAAGTAAAGTCTGTTTGCCAAGTGCTGCTCAGATGTAACTGGTTAATTCTTTGAGGTTGATGGCCTTTTTTATGTTGAATGATTCATAGGTCAGACAAAAATGGTTTCAGAAACAAAAACCTGCTCCTTTGAAAATGGTCAGGCATTCGACAGAAAATGACACAAGCAAAGTCCAAAGAAAAACTTTAAAAGACCTTTAGAAATTGTGTCAAACTCTTGTTTAGGACCACTTTGGTTTCTTGGAAGCAAACAATAGAGATTTTAACACATAAGATTCTTGAACAGTACTGCAAACAGCAATCTATCAAAGCTGCAGTAGGTAATTTTTATAAAAATATTTTTTACATATTTGTTAAAACTGTCACTATGTACTGACTGTATAATATAAGACAGACTAGAAAATTTCTGAAGAAATTTAAAAGGGGCCTGCCAAAGTGTGTGTGTCAACATACCGTCCTCACTTCTGAACACAGCACAGACGTATCCACAAATGGCGTTGTTAAATGGCGTTTGTAGGCGAAACCATGATGACACAGTAAATTCTCAAAAACAGTGTTTTTTTAGGATGTCTTCAGGACCTCGCTCCATTGACTTTGTACGGGGTAGTTTTTTGCTAATTACATTGCCATGGTAAGTCGAAACAAAAAGCTGAGTAATAGCACACATCTCAAGAACGAGCTGGAATTTTTGATATATATATTGTGGGGGTGCACACTACAGTTCGGGCCACATTAACAGAGAAAGCAGTTTCAAGGTGGAGAGTAATAGGTGCCTCCATGCATTACATGGGAGGCAGTGCTTTGCACTGCTCTCCTATGCATTGCTATGACAGGCTCCAATAGTTTGTGAAAAAAAATCAAGCTCTTCTGCCTTCTCCCAGTGTCCTACTGCAATCTGCAGAAATACACCACTCCCACCCCAGAAACAACCAGTCAGAACCAGGAGGAATGTCTTAGTACTGTCAGTCATGCCCTTGTATACGCTGCTCATGTCTTCCCCTATACAGCACATACAAGCTCAAGGTTGCCAGTTTGCTGCAGCTGTGCTAATGGCAGAGAAACAACCTAACGTTATAGGAAGATTGTTTATCTGCTGTCATCGTTGGCCATGTTTACGAGCCTGCGCATTCACAGCAGGCTCCACAATGGGGTAGGAGCTGGAGCACAGCTGAGTGCAACGGGGAGGGAGTGAGGAGCGCGTATACAGCGCTAAGACCTTCCTCTTGGGTCTGATTGGCTGTTTCTGGCCGGGAGCTGTGTAATTCTGCAGATGGCAGTAGGACCACAGGGAAGAGGCAGAGGAGCTTGATTTTTTCCACAGACTATCTGTCTCATATTGTACTGTCAGGACAATTTCAGGGACAGTTTCAACAAATATGTAAAAAACACATTTCTTATAAAAGTTACCTTCTGCAGCTTTCAGTGACAAGGATATTTTTTCTACATTTTTTATTTTGCATTCAGCAACAAAGCAGTCTGCCTGACTAAAGCATGTGAAGTATCACTCCCTTGATAATCTTGTCACTTCGGTGTTTTTGACACTGCAGCCTTCCAAAGAGGAGACCTTCCACCCTGTTGCTTTTGGTTTACCCTGAATTAACCTCACATTTAACTTTTCTCAGCATGTACACCCTTCCCTGACCACCCTCCAAACTAATCACATTAGAGCCAGTCCAAGCTCATTCTGTACTATACTGTGTGTCTTTGTCAGGCCAGTTCAGGGACAAAAAAAATCTGTGCAAATGCATGCATCCTGTTTTATTAAAGGCAAAAAAGGAATTGAGAAATGAGTTGGATGGCTCCTAATTTTTAAAATGAGGATCATAATGCTGTCTGCAGCGCATTATGAATCACTGTTTGTTGAGCCACTACATGTAATGCTCCCTTGGGCTCACCAGTTAGCTCTCACAGCAAAGCTGTTAATGTCTAGTCATGTGGTTAAAAAGTATTTTGACATGCATCAGAAATGTTAAAATGCTATAGCCCTGTTGTGGTACGTTGCTCCTGTTGTGTTTTGCTGTTTTTCTGCCTCCACCTCCTGGTTTCCTTTGATAGTAACTTGGGTCTTTATCTCATTCATAGTTCTAATGGCAAGTCTGTGTCATGGTCTGAATCAGGTCCAAGACACCCTCCGAGGGGGGGGAATGTGTGGCACAGACTGTCTGTGCATGTGAGGAAACAGGAAGCCGGCTCGAATCAGACAGCGGTCATCAGGCCCCTAACTAACACCCCCGACCCCCACAGTTGTGAGCCCTCCACTGGCAACCTTGGCACAGACCCCCAACCTCCCCAGGACACGCCTGGCGCCAAGCCTCCGTGCGATAAGGCGGAGGAAGACGACGAGGGGGATGCACAGCGCCCCCTCTGGACTCCGACTTGCTCAGAACAGATGCAAGGACTGGAATTTGATTTAGATGAGCCGGCTTCTAATTTGCCCTCTGACTTGACACGCCCCACCCATGAGTGCTTGCAGGGGACGGTGGTGAACACACACAGCTCTCATGTCAATGTACTGAAAAACTGCACTGCCAGTGAGCAGATTCCTGCCAATGAGCCTTTGAGCCTGATACCCTCTCAGTTTCCTTCAGACCCAAGACTGGGGGACTTTGAGGACGAAGGGTCTGAGGATGAGGAACTGGACCTCTTACACAGCTATATTTACGATGCCAAGGAGGAGAGGGAGGGGGAAGAAGGAGATGGTGAGGATTTAACTCCAAATAAGACCACTCTGGAAGATTCTCTGGCTCTGTCTCCCCCCTCCCCCTTCAGAGACTCGGTGTGTTCAGGGGAGTCAGAGAACGGCTCCCCCATCATCGATTCCATGCTCGGTAGCTCGGTCTACACCTCAAGTATCCTCCAAAACTTTGCACACAGCTCCTCAACACTGTGAGAGCAAAACCGACGAAGCTCCTGTGGCTGTCAGCGGACACTTCGTCAAAAAACATCCAGATATACACACAAACAACTTTTCAAATTTTTCATTCAGTAATTTGCTCGCTTTAATTTATTTCTTTTATTAGTAGGTGAGTAAAAAAGTTTAAGTATAAATATACAAGGAATTATTTACTGTAAGAGTGCTTTTGGGAAGGGCTGTCATTGCACTATCACTTCTTTGAAAAATGTACAAAGAGGAAGAGTGCCAAAACCAATCAGAGGCTTGTGCTATGAAGCAGTTTTAGTGGCTTATTGAAGTAGGTTAGGTTTCCAGACACAATATTAACTGATGTGAAGAAATTAAAAGGACAGGGGTGATTGAACAGTGAAGGAGTCTCTTCTGTCTTTCTCTAAATTACACAATTAAGTTTCACTAAGTTGCTGTTTGTAATGCATATCCCACCAAAACTGACATTTGCTTAGATATATAACAGCGACTGAATAATTGAAAGTTTTTGCTTAAATATTAAAGAATCTTTAATTATATAATGAGACATTGTAGATCCTAAGTGACTGAAAACATAGACATTTACAATACCCCATTAACTGGAACGTGCCAATTTGAACTTGAATAGTATTTAGTGTAAAGAGTGTTTGGGACAGTTGTTTTCTTATGATTTGAACTTTCTCTCAAGCCTCAATAACAGGAAGCACCTGCCCTACAAACACCAGACATCCAGTAGCATCTTTTTATGGCTAATTGGAGTTGGACCAAGACACTGTCATTAGTAAGCTTAAATATTCTGTCAAAAAAAGGCTGAACAAAAATACTTGTCAGTTTAGGCTGGCCCATTTAACCAACTTTTTAAACACATTCAGAGAATAAAAAAAGGAGGAAAAAAAGCATTTTATAGACATATTTAATTTCTCACTTTCCAGCTACATGATCTTGCTGTTTAGATCAGTGGTTCTCAATTTGTCTGGCTTCAGGTACCTCTGTCAAACCTTGATGACAACCCATGACCCAAATTAAGTCAACTTCTCAACAATTTGGTATAAAAAAATTTGAACCTTAGATGGTAGAATGGGTGAATACAGTGTGCCATTGTGCACACAAAAAACAGACTGATGATTTTGCGCTCACTCATCTGGTGCCTTTTTATCTATCTATCTATCTATCTATCTATCTATCTATCTATCTATCTATCTATCTATCTATCTATCTATCTATCTATCTATCTATCTATCGCAATTATTCAGTCATTTATTAAACATTCATCATAAGGTGTACATAATGCATGACAGCCATATTTAACAGACTAAGTTCAGGCTAAATACATTAAATATAAAAGTGCAACCACTATCAAAAAAGAAGACCCATATCTCATCCATTCTACGTTGTACATACATTTCACCATGTTCATTTAGCATTGATATTGTATATATTATTATATTAACATATGCATATCTTTGTTGAAATAATTAAATGCACTCTTGGATTAATAAAGTATTTTTGAATTGAAGCAAACTGTATGCAAACTTTGTGGGTCTTCTTCTAAGGTGTGAAACAGCAGATGCTAAGTTACATTACAGGGCATTGCTACCACAAAGTGTTAGGGACTACGAATAGAACATTGAGTGTCCTTTTTTCATATTCCATGCTCATCCCACGACCCATTGAAATAGGTTCCAGGACCTACTTTTTGGTGCGAACCCACCAGTTGAGAATCACTGGTTTTGACAGAGGACAGTGCAGTTTACTTCATACACATGAAAATTCAAAGTCCTTTTTTTTTTAAGGGAAATTGAAATACTAAAGGTAAAAAAAAAAATTATATTAAAGTCTTAGACTACTTTAAAAGAATAATAGTAAGTTTTGAGCATCACATAAAATGAAACATTACAATGCAAATTAAAAATAGGTATAAAAACGCTAAGACATGATAAAAATGAACTAATAAAGGCAAAGTCGTCCATTTTTCTTTTTCACTTTCAGTTTTGCATGAAGGTCATATTAAGATAATGCAATATGCAATGATAAATCTGTTTGTACCTTAGTGATGTGGCATTGATATTGGTAAGCATTTTAATCTATGTACTGAATAGCTTTTTTGGTTGCTTTTTGCCAGCTTTAATTTCTTCGTCTTCATTGTCATTGATCCTCTGATGTCAAATCTATCAGTCTTACAGAAAAGAATACACATCCAGTGACATTCACTTAGACTGATCAAAGGTTTGTTGGAATAGTTGAGCTAAAACAAAAAAAAATTATTTTGAACCTGCTTTGTAGTACAGGCCTCTTCTTTCAAGCCAAATGAACATTGAGAATCCTAATAAAAGACTTAGCTTTGGTTTTGATGGTGCAAACAAAAGTTCTATAAGAAAAACAACCTTATTGAAAACATAGAGGTGTAGCGGTACATAAAAAAAAAATCACAGTTTGGTATATATTTCTTCTTTAACATAAGATTTGAGAATGTTTTCAGTATAGTTACATTGAGGACAACAAAAACTTATATTTTTTAATTCTATTTCACATTTATCAAGTATCCAACACAATATATTTTGATACCAAATAAAAATACGTTTTCCAGGTAAATTTAAGAGATAAAAACATAAATCCGCTTATAGTCTACATCTAAAATATAAAGTGTAGCTGACAACAGGGTTGTTACAAATTTACCATTTCTAAATTTCTTATATTTTAGTTTTCTAAGTTTTTCTCGTCAGTTTTTGACATGATTGGCGTTTGAGCACAAAACTGTTGGGTTTTATTGTTTGCACAAATCATAAAACACAATGTTGAAACTGACTTCCCATTTGGTAATTTGTTAAATTGTATTTAACAATTATTTTGAGTTTTGACAAACTTACTTCAGTTGAAATTTAAAATAATTAGAAAAATCTGTACTGGATTATCCAAGATTAAATTACTATTTTTATCTTTTATACATTTGAATGAAACATACCAAATTTGGAAACTGGAGACAGTTTTAGCTTTTCTATGCTTCTCCAGAGTTGAAAAAAATTATGCAATTCAGTAATTTTCCTGAACTTTTAAGAGAACATACCCAGTAACTAATATCGTTATTGCATTTAGATCAGCATTAACATTAATTGTTGGGGGACCAGTGCAACCTTTGAATAAGTTGTAGAAAATCTGTAGCTACTACTTATATAAAGCTGAGCTTGATAAAATGCTGATGGGGAAACTTTATAATGTGGCTCATCTAGTTTCAAAATATGTTTAAAACTGCTGTTTTAAACAATGGAATATAGTTGCATTACAGACATTTTAGATATATAAAAAGTACCATGGTGTTTATTATGGCTTATGTCTCGTTTAAACTGTTAGCGAAAGGTTGTTTGAAGCGTAGGCAGATGGGTTTTCACTTCAGCTTCTTCATACTGGTTATGTTAACATACATGCAATGGCATTTCAAATGAGCAGTCATACATACATACAAAGCTTCATTCATTGCTGGCACATGCCAAACTGAAAGGCCCATACCAAAAATGTTCAATATAAATTCATGTGCCGTTACACCCCTAATAAAAAAACAGAGTAAGACATCTTTCCTTTTGAGGCTCTAAATACAATTCATTCTTGTTTGGATCAGATCAGTAAAGAAATTAAAGATATGCCTTTTAATAATTAGTTCAGGGAACTTCCGGTTTTTCTCTTGAGATGTAAGTAAGACTTTATTATAAGAAAATATTAAGATATGTGCCAAACATTGGTTACATACTAACTATTACAATATCTCACCACAAAAATATCCATAAACTGTCCTTCAGTGGAAGGCTTGAGGTGTATGATATATACATATCATGTGCCACTCCCTGATTTTAAATCTTTTTACATGAATTATCCAATGACGGTGATAGTGTGATTGCAGGTCATGGCACTGCTATTAATACAGTTTACACTAAATTATCGCGCTGGGAACAAGTTTTACGAGCAAGAAAGGTTATTTTAAAAAAAGAAATGGTTTTGCTTTTCATGTTGCGCTGATATTTTTCAAAGTTTTGCTGTGTCATTGTATTTGAAACACACAGTACAAGTTGTACAAGCTCTCAAAGTTTGTAATACTGTTTAAGCCATCTCTTGTTTTTTTCACACAGGTGGTATGTTTGTAATATGGATAAATGTTTATATATTTAGAATGTGAACAGAAAAAAAGTTTATACATTTTGAAAATGTCCGCAGATACTTGTCAAGGAGCAGTGTGTTTGAATTTTTGGTAACTTTTAAGCTAACTTGAGTTAACTGTATCCTCTTGCTTAATGTAATGGGATTATACATATTTCAGTTTCGCTTAAACCTTGCTACAAACTTAAGTAGTTCAGTTAAGGCTAAGTTTCTTATCCTTACTTTTTTAAAACTTTAAGATGGGAAATCCTTTCAAAGTTAAAGGACTACACAGTACATACTGTAGTGCAACTGTATTGTATTTCCAAATGTTTTAGTCGGAAATAGTGTAAGTTGTTCAATGCTTTAAGCTTATGTAAACTATTCAAGGTGCCACCTGTTTAACACTGTTTAATCTAGAGTGAAATAGGCCTTCATGTTTTGGCTGAGCTGGACATGAACAATGCTGTAAAAATAAAAGTTATTTATATCAAGAAGTCTGGTCACTGCCCACAATTGCTTTCCAAAATTATACAACTTACACATTTTAACCTACTTATGTGGGGGTTTCAACAATGTTTTCAACATTAGATCAGGAGGTGTTAAATGTAAGTTACAATGTTGGTACAATGATCTGTCGTTTATACTTAGGCCTACCTTAAAATCTGTATTTATTCTTAACTATGGCAGGATTGGTCCTCCGTACAAGTCAACATAAATGGAGAGAAAAATGAGAAAAATAACAGCTTTGATTTGATACTGTCATTACAATTGTAGAAACTTGGGAAACAGATATTAAACCCACAAAACCGTCACTTAACATCATGTTTACATTTGTATCCATGACTCATAAATATCCCAAAATTACCAACTGGAATAGTGTATAAGGTCACACAGCACAATAGTGTAAAGTACACTAGTTCTGGGCAGTATTCACTTCTTGATAAGTCTTCCTTAGAATATACTATAGTTTGTGGTCAAGAAGGTACCACTAAAGGTTAGCTTGTTGTTTTATTACTAGAAACACAGAACTATGTTAACCTCTTGTCGTTTGTGGGTGGGGCCAGAACAGAAAGACATCTAACAGGGCATTAAAGAGGAAAAAAAAAAAAAAAATTCTTTAACTCATAAATTCATTAAAGCGTGTCCTTTCCTTGGCTAGATTCAGGCCTAAAAAATATTTAGACATGTAAAAGACTGTAGGACCGGGGACAGCGAATTGGAAGGCCAGCAAATTTAGAAGGGTGGATACTGCCTACTGATTTGCCCACAAAATCTTTGAAAGGTTGTGAGATTCAACCCTTCTTTTTATTGAAGTGTTTGCATTCAGTCATGTCATTGTTTTAGGTTAAGTTTTTTTTTTTTTTTTTTTTTTTTAAGTGTTGATCCTATTGGAGAAATAAAAAGGCAGTGGAATATGGCATTATTTTTCAGATGTTGTCTTTGTAGGTAGTTTTCAGTCATATATTGTTTCTTTAAGCAAATCTTCAAAACAGAAATGAGCAAGTCGAGTTTCCTAATTGATACGCTGAACATTTTCTTATAATTTTCCTATACTTTACCCACCATCGATTCAGGAAATAAAAGTAATATACTGAGGAGGATGAGTTGGCTTTACTGACTGATTACCTGCGGGCAGAGAGCACAGAATAGTGTCTGACAGGGTGAAAAGTGAGATTTATAATTAGCAGGACAGGTTTGGGGCACTCAGAAGAAGGAGACGCATGTCAAACTTACTCGACATTTCCGGGTCGTATGACTTATCAGGTGGTTGCTATGTGGCAGTGGGAGGAGGAGGTACAGGAGGAGGGAAAGGGAGAATTATTCAGCAGTGGAGAAGGAGGGACGGAGTGGGGGGACTCCCTGAACCGACCCAGCTCTTTGACCTGCCCAGTTCTCCCCGGCTCCCTGTCAGCGCAGCTATATGACCGAGAAAGCAGAAGTTGTCTAAAAGTTTCGCGAACAGCTCTCAGTCTCAGCATGGCCGGAGGCTCGGTGTCAGAGTGTAAGGAGTATCTGTTCAAAGTGCTGGTCATCGGGGAATTAGGAGTCGGGAAGACCAGCATCATCAAACGCTATGTCCACCAGCTTTTCTCCCAGCACTACAGGGCGACGATCGGAGTCGACTTTGCTCTAAAAGTCATCAACTGGGACAGCAAAACGCTGGTTCGTCTCCAGCTGTGGGACATCGCAGGTAAGAGACCCATATTTGACTTTTTTTAAAAAAATATATTTTGTAAACAGGTTTCCCAAATAAACACCACTGAATCTCCTGCCTTGGAGTTGATACTATTTCTAACTTTCTCTGTGTTAAGAATCATGTGTCACACTGAGGTTTCCTCTTTAGCAGATAAGTGTTAAGAGAGATTCTTTGCAACTTGTTGACAGTTAACCCGTGAAATTATGCAATGTGTCACAGCCACGCTAAATCTGATTTGCATCAGGCAGAATAAAATTTAAAAAAAAAAAAAAAAAAAAAAAAAAAAAAAAATTCCTGTAGGACGTGGGTTTAAAGACGCCAGATAGGAAATCCCCTCATCCTTCATGCCTGCACATTGTGTTTTCCTCTTCATGATCACAGCAGCTCATAATTGTCAATGGAATGTAGGTCATGTTGTTATTACCGACTAAGCACCGCCTCGATAAGTTGGCCCGTTTGAGGTTTTCTTCTTCTTCTTTTTTTTTCTGTTACAGTACAACAATGATTCTCAAGCTGTGGTGCTTGAGTGGTACTCTGAAAATATTTCAACAAATCACCTGTAATGTAGAGCTAATAACTCGCAACAGTCAAAAAGATAAGTTGTCTGATCATGCTGAGCTTTACTTTATTAGAAACTTCTTAAGAGAAGTGTAATGGAGGAAAAACTCTTAAATTAAAACCGAAGTTGGAGACCTTAAATGTATCTATGAGCATATGGTGCATTGGCTTTGTTATCCAGAAATAGGATTTTCAGAGTTATAACAAGAATGCCTTTTAATTGCTTGTGGGAACATCTGAATATGCCAATCAGCCCCGTTTAGCCACATCCCCCTCCTCCCTCCACACACACACACATCCTGCAAGGAGAGAAGCAGGTCCAGACAATGGATAGATGGGCAAGATGTCAACAGTGGAAAAAAACGCCAAAGTGTGCCTGAGAGAGAGAGAGAGAGAGAGAGAGTTTGCTCTTTTAGTCTTTATCATTTTTATTTGTCACTTTTTATAAATGTCTTATTGTTGCTACTATACATTTTAATAGGAAAGCCCAACCATTGTCTGACTCTTTAAATTACCTGGTGGCTAGAAGGCCTAATAACAGAGCAACAGCTACTTTGTACCATTATGTACTGTCCCTGAACAAATAAAGTTAAATGAATGGATGACTGCTGTTTTAAAACGTCTGTCTAGGTACAAGGACATAAGTAGTTAAGTAAGTGGAAAAACACATGAGAACCATTGAAATTAACTGTTTATGGGTTTTCTCAAAGATATAGTCTCTTATCTTTGTCATACTATGTTTAATTATTTCATAACACAGCTGAAGTATCGTTCCCCATGTATAGTGCCTTGTTGACTTTTTATTTCAGTTTCAACTTAAATAACCTTTTTTATTTAATGCTGCCAGACTTGGCCCACTTGCCAATCTGTTGCATTCCAGCACCTTGAGTAAGCAAGCTGAAGGGAAAGGTCAATGCAAGTTAACCCCTTATGAAGGCAGCCAGGCAACTGAAACTGTCATCTCAAGGCAAAAATAACAGAGTTATCGCAACTTTAAGAAAGTGACATGCTTGAAAGTACAGATGAATGAGGAAGTGAGCAAAGACGGCAAGAAGTTTTTAATTCACTAGCTGTAGCCAGGCTGGACTTACCACAGTTCACTCAGCATGAACAAAGGTGCAGTGTCTGTGTTGTTCCGTTAGACTCTTTCTTTTTTTATCATGCACGATATGATTGTATCATTAAAAATACATCTAACATCAGGGCTTGTTAAATTCCTTGACTATAAACCCTGATGAGCGTGCTTAAAGTCATGAGGCCAATTCATGCTGATTATCATTTTTTGTGGAGTGGATCATGTGGCACAGGGCCTCTGATTGTGTATGTCTTCTTCAGTCAGTGGAAAAGCAAAATGTAATGTCCGCAGACTTACCAGTTTTTGTTGTAGTTTCTTCTTGAACATTTTCTTTTATAAATTCTAAAAAAAAAGATGATTGAGTCCTGAGCAAAAAAAATTACATTTCATTTTTTGTATTTTACAAGTATCAAAACAGTAATGACAAGTGAACAGTAGTTAGTGGGTAACGAGTAAATGTTATCTTTATTATGCCTCGGTAATTATGGACCTTTGAATTCTATGACATCATTAACTCAAAATCCAAAAGAAAAAAAAGCTAAACATAGTTGTTGCCTCTGAGTCTTATTCTCAATATTACCATACTGCTTAGAGCTGCTATTGATGTTCAATCAATCAATCAATCAATCAATCAATCAATCAATCAATCAATCAATCAAAGTGTTGGTTTCTGTAAAACTATATTTCGACCTAAAACAGGACTAACCTTCCTAAATTCAACCAAATGGCTTTCTTGAATTACCATTAGCAAGATGTTTTTATGATTAAATTATTCCACCTTTCAACGTATATATAAAAAAGAAAAATAATAATAATAGTGTTAAACTAATGTATTGTGGCTGTAGTTTGCAATGTACTTCTGTCTTCAACAGTTGAATTTTAACTGCTCACACTGATCTCACTAGATTGGCTTTGACCTGAGAAGTTCTTGAAATTAAAATATGATATCAACAAAGTCATAGAATCAGATTTCCAAAAGGGGTTGCAGAAATGTAACCTCCATGACTCAACTCAGAATAGAAGCTTTAAAAGCACAGTGGTAAATCTGGTTTGCCAGTGAACACAAAGGCAAAGATCAGGGATTTACTCTGGCCAGATCAATCAAAGAAGAATTTTTTACCTTAGTCACAGAGGACAATGTTTGTTCATGACCTAAGACTTCTTTGAACGAATGTCAAGCTACCTGTTTTGCATGGTTGTGAAGATAAGGTAGTTTTGTAGTTCTATGCTAATTCAAGGTCTGGAGTGCTTGCTGTGATTAATCCATGAAAAATTCTGCATTAAAACAGTCCTGGAATATACTGTCAGACCACTTAATTATGCATCTAATGGGACAGATTGACCATAAGTTAACAAAACGCCAAGAACAAAGAGACTGTATATATATTTTTTATGAAAGGCTTATACTTAAATCCTTTCGAAACGTGTCAAAGAGGAGTAAGTGTTCGTTTAATCAGATATGTAAAATCTCATTGGACCTTCTCATTTTTTGAAAATAGAAAATTAATTTCTAAAATTCTAAATTAGGGTCTTCATTTTGAGAAAATAAATTGAAACAGGGTTTCCTAGCATTTTATTGTATACATTCTTATTTATTTATTTAAATGACATAGCCATTATTTAACATAGGGCAATATGTTGCATGAAACCTATCAAAATAACAGTTTCCCTTTATAGACAGTGCATACCAAAAGCATACACACCCCTGTTGAAGTACTGGGTTTTTGCAATATAAAAAATGAGCCTTTATCATTTTATATTTTTCCCCACATTTAGTCTGACATATATTCTGTGTAATTAAACTGATCATAAATGTATTAGGAGATAAATGTAAAACAGTAAAAATGTGTATTATTTTGATAGCATAAGCATGCACGCCATTCAATTAAAACTTTGCTCAGCATCCTTTTTATTCAGTTACAGTATTTTTGTTTGTTTGGTATTAGTTAATCAGCATTCTATGTCTTGACTTGTCAATATTTGACTGCTCTACCTTGCTGAAGTTCTCTAAATCTATCAGATTGGGAGGATAACTCTTGTCCACAGCCCATATTAGTTCATCATTTTATCATCTTGAAAAAAATACAAAGTTAAGACTGGAGTAAGGTAACCCTATAGCATGATGCTGCCATCACCATCTTTCTTTGTGGGTATGATCAAATTCCCCAAAAGTTTCAGTTGAAATATTTTATTCAGGTCTGGATGTCTTGTTTGTTTTGCTTGTTTTGAAAGAAAGGGCTTCCATCTTGCTAGAGTCCAGGGGCTTCATGCATAAAAGAGTGTGCAGCTTTCACATTAAAAATTGGCATAGGGACAAATTTTGAAAAGTGCAGTGCACAAAAAAAATCAGATCTATAAAACTGTGCGCACGCATGTGGCTGCGCGCCTTTGCTTTATACATCCTAGTTTGCGTGAAATAGAGAACAGCTGCAGGTGCCGCGTGAACCGCTCAGTCGCCGCCCATAAATACATATGTAAATTAGTATAAGAACCCGGAAGGCTCCCACCACATATCCGAATAACCATGGCAACTCATAAATAGCTCCTAAAATATTTTTAATTTTCTCCCTGTCATTTCTTAGCATATACTTTAGTTTTTTTGTTCTCAACATCACATAAATTAGAGCTGCATCATATATTATACCACAATCATTGCAATATCAATGTTTTCAATATCACAATCTCAATGGAGTGCTTGAATACAGCTTTTTGTAGGATGTTATATTTTAAGTACCGTGCATTCATGTTCTGCATTCCAAAAGTAAAAACCATAGTCAATATTGTGACTACACAGCAATTGTTTCACAATTCCATATTTTCCTGATATTGTGCAGCCTTATTCTTACAAATTAGAACTCCTTGGAGTTGGGATCTTGGAGCTTTGCACTAACCTCATGTGAGTGCTGGCATTGGTTCCAATAATGTGGCTTATTGCCATTTTGACCTTATTTAAGGTTTCAAAACACAAGTCACATGAGGACTTTTTGATTTGTTCCTCATGACAATATTTCTTTCTTGAGCTTCACTGGTTAGTTTTAAAGTCTGAAAATTCTTCAAAACAGTTTTTTATCCTTTGGAAGGAAAGAAATATGCCCTGCCTCTAGATATAATCAATTCTACTCGCTCCCTCAATCAAACAATCCTCATATGCTGAGACAGATCAAGACAGATGGTTAGAAAGGCTGCGTTTTTTTATATTCATTCTATCGCTCACAGCGGTGACAGAAAGGGGGCGAACGTTTGGGCGCTGGATAGGTCGTCACAACAACTTCAGTCTCAGTCAGAGGCGGATTGGCAGTCCAGGCTGACGTTCAGACCCTCGCAGCTCAGTGAGTGTGCACGGCATCCGTGACTAAACACCAGGGTGGGCCGGCTGCCTGTCACTGCAAATCAGAAACTAATCAGAAGATCTGTAAAGGTAAAAAAAAAAAAACCCCTGTTACTTTTTCCTGATGTTTTTGTGTTGAGACAATCATTTGCATATATTGAGGGAGCACAGATTTTACTCCAACTTGTGGTTACCCACATCTACAACAAAGCTTGAGGTCACTTAGAGAAAGTAATAAGTAACGGAATGTGGGCATAAGAAAGACAGCTTAAGGTAAATTAGATGCGTCATTAATGAATAGCCTTTAGGTGATTTGATCATGTAGAAAAAGAAGGAAGGAGAATTTATTATCTTGGAAACACAGAAAGCATTTTCTGAGTTGTGCAGTTTTTTTTAACAAACACAACTGTGATTACAGTCTGTGTAGAATGATAGTAATCAGCGTCTTTTATAAGTGGTAGGAAATCAGTATGAAGCTGCAGAGTATCCCACCCCCTTTTCAAACACAATTGCTACTTTCCCTGGGATGTTTTTAGCCTGTGGACAGGATGTGATTACCACTATGGTATAGTGTAAAAGAAGCATGCATCTTGTTGGGCAGAAAAGGTAGAAGGCCATATGACTACATTTCTATGGACATCACCTGAACCTTGGCACATTACTGTCTTTCGTGCTCGTCACGAGTGTCACCTGATATCAGCTGACATTTGTTCACACCTCTTAAAATGTCTTGTACAAACTGCTCTGCACATTGTATTTTCACTGTACAGTGATGGGAGTCCATCACTGTAACATGTTAGCACCGCAGTCTTAAAAGTAGTCTCACTGGAGTCTGCTGCAAAGATAACCTATTGCAGCTATTAGAAAGCCTCAGTACTTTATTTCCTCTTAATTTGCATTCCCATTGTTGTTTACTCAGTGAAATCTCTTCTTAAACTTGTTTTCTTAATGACCAAGAGATCCTCGTGCAGAATGTTTCATGTTTGCATATTTAGAGGATCATCTCGAAGGACTGTGGACTCCATAACTGGGGTATGTGTTTTTACAAGCGGAGAGGATCCTGTAAGCAATTTTACGAAGCTAAAATATGGCACTGGATTTTCCAAGAGTAGAAAGGGTTCTTGTTGTGAAGGTTTGAAGGAAGTTGTGACTGAGTTTTTCTGCTATAGGAAGGTTTTAACAAAATTCAAATTAACTCAAATTTAGACAAGTTTAGGGTGAAGTTGTATTTGTTTGATATTGATGTTGTTGGGCTCTTTTACGTATTTTACTGTATGTTGTGGCCTTCATACCCAGGTCTCTTTTGATATGTTTACATAAAATGGAAACTTTAGTCAGGCTGCTTGTAAAAAGCCTAATTAATAATGTTTGCCAGTTTTGCAAAGAAGACTCTCAACTACTATGCACACGCCCAGATAAACATCAACTTGCCTAAGGTGTTGTCAAATTGTTTCCTTTGCGGGCACAAACTATTAATAAACTATTAATAAACTACTAATAAATAAACTATTCAATTTAAAGGCAGATATTTTATAATATGGTGGTTGTATTTGCATTAGCTGCAAGAATATAAATGGAGGTCTGAGGTTGAGGGCTTAAATGACTTAGTGTTCTTTCTTTTTGAATGTTGTGCGGACAGTAAGACATCTTCAAAAAGTCTTTCTAGTGAAGTCTAGAAAATGACAACACTGGTGCCCCTTGGAGACAAAAAAAGAAGTTCCCACTCTATTTTCACTGCTTTCTGTGAACGAGTTACAGCTCAGATCAATTTGTAGATAAATAAATCAAAACGGCTGCAAAGTGCTGAGATGTACTACATACACTGAAAGCCATTTGAGCAACAGATTAGATCAGAAGGATGTGATACCACTTCATTCGACGTGACTCTGTGTTCTGTCTAAACCACACTCTATAGTCACATTTGACTACTAAACACATTGTGTTCTCTTAGCAGAAGAGTAGCTATGATTCTATCATCTCTGACAAAATGAGACCTTTGTTGGGATTGGCTTAATGGTCCTCCAGTCAAACTGATTACCCAATGGGTTTAGCATGAGTCTGAGGAAACAGAGTTCAGGATGCTGTTATACAATATCACATCATAAAATGAGAAAAGTTGGGGGATGAAATTATGTTTCAGCAAAGGTAAGGGTATTGCAATCCTCATGCTTGTAATGTGCCTGCTCCTGGAGACACTCTTGGAAGGTATACACATCAATCTATCTATTTTCTGAACTGCTTAAATGTTTTGGGAAACCCAAAAAGTATTTAGAGGCAAACCAGTCTTTAAATGTCTTGATTTTTTTTTCTATGGGGGGACTGTAGGAAGAATAGACCAAATCTTTCCACATTCCAGTGGAAAGATGTATAACTGAAAACACGATACACAAAATTTTGATGTACAGATGAGCACTTATTTTGCTGGGGATTTTTTTTTTCTGTCAGCCAACACAAGTTTCAGAAGGATGTGAGACTTGCATGTTCAGCAAATTCTGTGTAAGTAGCCAAGGGGATGGGAGTGCACAAGGTTTTTGTCCTTTTGCATATCCAACGCTTCTCCATGTGGATTTTATTCATTAGAAATGTTAACTCAGATTTTTTTTCCCAAATTATCACTAAGTATCTTTGCACAATGAGTAGCTTTCTAAATCATTTTTGCAAAGATTTCAGTCCTCAGCATAACAAATTATTGTAATCCTGTTTGACTGAATGCATTTATTGAACAGTAATGAAAAAAATCTGATTTTTTTTTTGTATTTTATCTATCGATCACCGATTAGAACCAAACATTTGGAAAGTGGGGTGATCTCTTGCTGATTTATTGGTGCTCTCAGAGGCTTTGTTACAACACTGTGTTCCAACTTCCCTCACAGTCGTCAGTTTTAAACAAGGTTTGCTAACACTTGCTGAAATTTGTCTGCTTTGTTTTTTAAACCTGTACTAATTTATAGACAGTAAAACATTAGACTGGATTTGGTGGATCAAGCATACAGATGTGTAGTCGAAAACCAGTACAACAAAAAAAGGTACTTTTTTTTTAACTATGCTGAAACTCACTTTTTTGCAAAAATCTGTAGATTTCAGTCTGAATTTTCTTTAGACAGTGTCTCGAAGTTTTTGGAAACTTACACTTTGAGACACTTTAAATAAAATGTTATGTTTGTTTTTTTTTCTGATTTCTGATCCATACTTGGCAACCTTGCTTTAGAACTTGCCTCACGTTCCTATAGATTCACAACACATCACTCTACTTATTCACAGTTTGCAAACTTGATGGAATAGTGGTGCAAGAACTTTTAATTTTGCATCACTCCCATCTAATTCCATATTGCTGCACTGTTTGAATATTTGTCACTAAAAAATTAGGATTATTGCCTTTTTTGTAATTTTCCTGTTATTGTGCATCAGATTTATTGCAACTCTAACACTTCTTACTCATAAAATTCAACTGCACTTTGTTGAATCTTACTGTGATGCATTCAGGTGAATGTTTTTTTTAAAAACAAAGATGAAAAGCTGCAACTGAAGTTATGGAATTTTCCCCTCAGTTTCTATTAAGCGCTCAAGTAAGCTGTAGCCTTTCCTCACATGCTGCTCAGAGGAATTTTAACGTGCCGGTCATGTGTTTTTCACAGTCTTATTATGGAATTCCTGCTGAAGACAACCTTAAAGACAGAGCTACTGTGTTCCTTTTCTTATTTTAGTGTTGTTGGGATGGGGGTGGAGGGTATGAGGAGGGTCACAGGCGGTTGGCTCCCTAACAGATGGAGGCTGCTGCTGCTGCTGTTGCTGCTGCAACGTCTGGCTTGGACAGTTTCTATAGTAACCCGCCCACAAGAGTGTGTATGACCATAGAGGAAGCAGGGTTCTGCTGGGTCTGTGGATAATGATGAGACTGTGCTTTTTTTTCTATTTCTCCCACGCAGCAAACAGATTATCCAGTGGCTGTAACTTAACCGTTTCATAAAGTAGTTGTGCAAGAAGTCTGTTTGATGTGCATCTAATCAGGGTGCCTAATTTTGCTGGAGGTCATACAGCAGTTCTCATAACTTTGGTAGACTGAGCTAAAAAATCCATTTTATAAAACTTGATGATTTTCTTCTACATCTTTGTGTCTTAATGTATAGCTTTACATGTATATTTTTCTTTAGTTTGCTGGCATTCGCTTGATATTGTGTATTGGGTGCAGCAGCACACATCTCATGCTCCTCTGTGGCATCCACTGAGTAAATACCCTATTGTTCATGTAGTTTAGTCTATTCCCATGTTTTTTGCTGATTAGGTTAGTAGCATATGACACTCATTAATGTTTACGGTTTAATTTTATTTTCCCCTTACGTAACAAGATAAATCTCCTTGAGATGTTCTCTTCTTTTGCTTGAATATAATGAAAGCTGACAGATTAAATAAAGCAGAAAAGTATGAGCACCATTAGAAGGATTCTTGATAATCAAATTTTTTTTTTTTGCCTGACTGTTGTGGAAATCACAGTATCAGTGAAACATCTATGCTAAATTTCAAGTTTTACATTATAAATCCACAAGTTTGATTGATATAAGCAGAAAAATTAAGCAGTGTGTGACTAAACATTATTTCAACAACAAACATAAAAATAATTAAAATAGTTAACTCTATACTGAGTTAATGGCAAAACCATTAGAACCAATGAGTCAAAGTAAGCTCCTTTTATTAACTGTATGAAGTCTGTAGTGTACACAAAGGGGAAGTGGAAATTAAACAATAGGTCAGTTGACAGCAAAATTTCCAAGAAAGATACCAGTTCTACTTTTTAAACAAGGGGGTCTGTTTTATAAAAAAACAAAACAAAACAAAACCTTAATGTAAT
Source organism: Anableps anableps (assembly GCA_014839685.1). Taxonomy (NCBI): domain Eukaryota; kingdom Metazoa; phylum Chordata; class Actinopteri; order Cyprinodontiformes; family Anablepidae; genus Anableps; species Anableps anableps. The sequence goes on along the minus strand of CM026086.1, from coordinate 18,134,612 downwards.
ATTTTCACCTACCAATCACTTAGTCAACTCACACATCAAGAGCAAGAGTATCCTTTTTTATGTACCCTTGAAAGCATCGTTGGATCGCCTATCTAAAGTCCTGTGATAATGCTGGAGGAGCTACTAACTATCAGTTGTGCGTTCCATAAACTGGCCTATATGGAAGCATATTAAGAAGAAAGCCATTGTTGAAAGAAAGTCTGTTTAAGGTTTGCTACATGTTATGGAGTGGACATAGCAAACATGTGGAATAAGGAGCTCGGGTTGGATGAGACTAAAATTTTACTTTTATGAAGTCAAACAAACAAAAAAAAGTATGGCGGTGTAGGGTGATGGCTCTATCATGGTATGGGGATGTCTTTTGGGGCCACAGGGAAGATGGTCAGAGCTGATGAGAATATGGATGAAGCCAAATTCAGAGCAATCTTAGAGGAAAACTTTTGAGAGACTGAAAAAGACTTTTGACTACGGTAGAAGTTCAGCTTCCTGCACAACATTGACCCTAAATGGAGTGTAAGAGCTACAGTGGAATGCTTTTAACCACAGCATATTCATGTGTTAGAATGGTCTCGTCAGATTTTATACCTAAATTCACTTGAGAATCTATGGCAAGGCTTGAAAATTGCCTATAATAGACACCCTCCATTTAGTCTGACTTTGCAAAAAAGAATGGGCATTTCAGTCTCTAGATGTACAGCACTGATTGAATCACATCTCAAAAGATAATTAGCTCTAACTAGATCTTATTTGGTTTTATCAAAACAGATGGGGCTTCATTCAAATGCATTCACCACTTGTGGTATTAAGGTGGCAAAATGTTAATAAAGTTTGTAACTTTTGAATAGGACTGTATATTCTTGTTAGACTTGCTATGTCTATTGCCTAAAGTTAGTTTGATGAATTGTAATGTTCCTGAGTGTTCCCCCTCCATCAACAGTGATGATTCTGTGTGGAAATGTCACTCCATTTTGGCATAATTGTTGCATTCTACTCAGCCAGCCTATTAACAAGAGCAAAGGTTCACTGACAATGATGAGGTCCTTTATTTCTGTCTCTATTCTGCCCTGGCCTGCTCACTTCTGGACGTGTGATCTGTATGAGGCCTGGAAATAAAAGCCTTATTTTCAGTCCATCGGCTCTTTATCCCACTGTGTCGTGTCTCTGGTGAATTCACCTGGGGTTATATCAGCTAAAATTAGACTCTCAATTATGAGCAATTACCGCCAGGCCTGTGGGCCCCACAGTGGATTCGCTCTCTTGCGCAAACCGATGCTGCAACTCACCTCTGCAGTTTCCTGTGTGCTTGGGAAGGCACCTATACAGCAAAGTGAAAGTGTGCTGGGAGGAGCTTTGCTTACACTTCCTCAGTTGCTTTCTAAACCCATTTCCTATTTTTGAGACAGAGATATACCGGCTGTCTTTTACTCAATTCACTAGGCATGTGGTCTTCATACTTTAATTGGAGGGATAGAGCAAAGATATGTACTAAATCTGTCACATTCTGACACAAATCATTGGAGACACCCTCTATATGCATGAACTCAATCTAATCATCTCTGTGCTGCAAAGTAAAATCTAAGAAATGTATAAAAATGTGACAGTGGTGTGGTGGTCTTGCCTAATGTGGTGATCTCAAGACCTGTCTTTAATTCTGTTCTTTTTCTTTGAGCATCCACTCTTTAAATGTGTGATTTTTTTTTTTTTTTTTTTTTTTGGTAAAAACAATGCCAATCAGAACTTTGAATACAATAATCTTTGACAGGAATGTCCTAATAATTTAGGAATTTTGGTGATATATTTGAAACATACAACTGTAATCAGTTTTGAAAACAAAGATTATGTTCACAAGTTTTAATTTGGATGTTTTCACTGACCTACACAAGTTCAGAATTATATATGCATTATTTAAGTCCCTCAATAAACTTAATGTTAGTTTGCTTTAATTATTTAATTCATTATGTATACTTAAGTTTTTTTTGTTTTGCATTGGGAGAATTTAAGAACAGATCATTTGAAACTTCCAAGAATTTTTGTATTTCATTGACATTAAAATATATTCATCAATTAAAAAAAAAAAAAAAAAAAAAAAAAAAAAAAAAAAAAAAATTCACTTTGAGCATGCGTTTCTTCCGAGAAAGTTAAAATCATGCCCAGCTGATAGATGCTGTCTTTTACATTTACAGGGATGCGACTTTAGGGAAATACCAAAACATCTTTCTATGAGATGCACATCTCATAGAAAAACATCTCATGTAAGGACTCACAGGGAAGACCCGGAAATTCAACCACACACAGAAGTACGTAAAGGAAACAGGTTTATTCAGTATCGGAAATTGGCAGCTGCTCGGGATGAAACAAAGAAGGTCTCCACAAGGGAATCCAACGCAGCACCAGGGGCTTAGACGATGAGCAGGCAGAGGTAATACACGGGAAGGCAGAGAGAGCAGACTTAGCTTGAGGGACAGGCAATACTCGGTGGTCGTGAGGCGAAGATTGAGTCAGGGTCCAGAAATCCAGAAACAAAGGAATCCGTAACGGGCTTGGCAGGAGGGGAAGATCCGTGGACGGAAAGGGGTCGAAGAAACACAAGAAGGCAAGGCATGAAACGCTGGATTTCTACTGGCTCGTGGCTGTCGATAATCTGGCAGTGAGGAAGGGGCTGAGAGGAGTTAAGTAGAGCAGGGCCCAGGTGGCACAGATCAGCAATCAGGCAACACAGGTGAGTTGAATGAAAACTAACACAGCATGGACAGGACAGAACGTGAATCACGACACATTGCTCCTTAAAAATAGTATGCCAACCTAAGTGTTTCAGTTCTTTTAAACTGTTAAACTTTGTTTAAGCACTGATTATGAATTCACATCCTGCTTCTGACTTCCTGTTTTGTCCACCTCTCTGAGCACTTAGTCTAAAATGAGTGGACTGATTTAGGGGTGTATTACTGTATTACTCTCCCTTCTTAAGAGTGTATTTCCCCATTTTGTTTTGAATCAAGTTTCAAGTTATACATGCAAATATAAGCATGGGGGGCTACAATAAGTAACACTTCTACTTATTAAATAATATATAAGCTGTGATAAACACAACTTATGAGGAAAAAAATACAATATAGATATTAACTACTGCTATTTATTTTATTTTTTTTGTGACAAGGCTGTAGACAGGCTAAAAATCTCCCTCCAGATATATTATTGCAGTAACTTTTAAAGTTTTCTCTTAGCATTCATTTGATGTGATAATTTTTCAGGTTTGCTTGGCAGTTGTTTGCATTTCTTTAGGTGTAATAATCTCTTCCACTATTTTGCAGTTGCATCTGGAATTGGAAACTGAAGTTGTTTTTATTTTTAATTGCTATATAATGACATTTTTTTAAAACATTGTTTTGTTTTCCATCTATCAATAGTTTCAGTTTTATTTTGTTTTGCACTCTAGTACAGATTTTCAAAAGTCCTAATATAAATTCATCTTTTATTGCATAGCAATAAAATCTCACACTAAAAATGTAGAATGATCCAAATTTTACTACTATGATAAAGAAAAATGTTCTCCTAACAAATTCAATTAAATAAATGTAACAAAAATTTTATTAGTTTGGTTAGAATATCGCCATGAACATTACTAGTGATAAATGAACAAACATTTAGCTAACAATGTTACTGTCTTCCTGCTTTGGATCCTGTAAAGCTGCTGGAAATGAATTAAGTTTAGTATGCGTTTGCCCATAACATGATTTTATTGAAAAAGTTGCATCTTGGTAAATTTGCTGACTTGGCAAATAGAAAACTTAGCTGAAGTTTTTTCTAATAACTTTACCAAAACATTTTAATCCCTCTCAGAGGCATTGTACTAAAATAATTAGTTAATACTTGTTGCAGTCAAAGCAATTTTGAGATTACGTACTATGATATTGTGATAACAATAAATTTACAATATGTTCTGCAGACCTTACCGAAAATGTGACAAACGAGGCTTGATGAGGACCCAAGGTTTTTTCTGTCACTGGGCACAGGGAGGAAGATGGTATGGGACGTTAAAAAACAACTTAAAACCTCACTGTTGAGGAGCTGTCAAAAAGAATGTCAAGTCTCCATAATAACAATGCTTTTTAAGATTCTTGTACAAGTTTTACTAGGTGTGCAAAAAAATTGTGTATGCTCTGTTTATATGAATACATTTACTACATGATTAGTGTACTTTTGATATTATTAAAAGGCCAAATTTCCCATTGGGTCAAAAAAGCATAAAACCTTTTTATCTTTTAATCAATTTAGTGCATCAGTATTACATAAAATAGCCATATGGGGGTTCAGTGGTTTCTTAATCTCAAGTTAAATCCTAAAATTTAAATCTTATCTTTGGAAAGTATAGACTTTTAAACAGAAATGGGGTCAACGTCTGTTTAAGTGCTAGATATCCAGACCGAAACTGTCACATCATATAACACCTGTAATTCCTCTTCCTTTGCCTCTTATTAAATATTATCATAGATTTTCCTATCTATGATAATATGATGTGAGAATGATGACAGAGAAGGGTTTCATTACTAAATGAAACCCTTCTGACTCATTGAATGTGGATTTAGAGTTGCCTCATAGCAAATTAGGAAATGCAAATGTCTTTTACCTAATTTAAAAGAGAATAATTGTGTGAATTCACACTAGTTTAGAGATTAAAAAAGGAACTGAACTGAACTGAAATATTTATATATTTGTAATATTAAAAATCTCTTACATTTCTAAATCTATAGCACTCTTCCAAGCTTTTAGATGCAAACATAAATATTTCACTCCTTGTTTCCATCCCTGCAGGGCAGGAGCGATTCGGAAACATGACGCGGGTGTACTACAAAGAAGCTGTCGGGGCATTTGTTGTGTTTGACGTGACGAGAGGCGCCACGTTTGAAGCCGTGTCTAAATGGAAGCATGACCTGGACAGCAAAGTGAAGCTGGCCAATGGCAACCCTATCCCTTCAGTGCTCCTCGCCAATAAATGTGACCAGAAGAAAGACACCATCAACAATTCAACACTAATGGACAATTTCTGCAAAGAGACAGGCTTCCTGGGCTGGTTTGAGACATCAGCCAAGGTGAGAAACCAACAATAACCCACATGCAGTGTCTTGAAAAAGTATTTGTCAGCTTACAGATTTCTTCTGTTTTTGCTTCTTTGTCACACATTTTCAGTTCTTCAAACTGACTTTAATATCCGACAAAGATAACAATAGTAAAAACAGAAAACATTTTTGAATGCTGTATAAGCAACTCACTTGTTCGAAATTATGAAATAACTTTGAGTAACCTGATTGTTTGGCTCAGTATTACTAGTCAAACTCCGGCATGATAAATGCCAGACCTGTAGAAGTACATAATCAGTTAAATAAAACATTTCTGACAACATAAAGTAAGCTAGAAGGTCTCAAAAAGCAGCAAATCATACCCCAATCTAAAGATATTCAAGAACAGTTGAGAACATCTACCTGTCTGGCAAAGGTGATGAAGTGAGCAAACCACAGAAAGTGAAATTATTCACATATGGAGAAAACACAGAACTGTGGTGAACTTTCCCAGGAATCTCTGATCTACCAAAGATACTCTGCATGAGCAACTTTTCCAGAAGTAAAATGGTAAATGCACTGAATTTATGTAGTACTTTCTAGTCATACCACCCACTCAAAGTGCTTTACACTAAGAGTCATATTCACCCAACTGCACTCACTAACACACATGGATTTATACACCAATAAATTAGGGTTAAGTGCTTTGCCCTGGGGCACATCAGCATGTGACAAGGGAAAGCTGGTGTTAAGCTAACTTTGCATTTCAGAAAAAAACAAAAACAAACAAACAACAACAAAAAAAAAAACCCATCATATTGGCTTACTGTAAATGGAAAAATAGTTTCCTAAATGTCTGGCCATCAGTTTGTGAATATTAATTGGGAGCAACTTGGGTTGTGCAACAGAACAATGATCCTCAGTACACCAGCAAGTCCACCTCTGATTGGCTCAAAGTACACGAAAGGTTTTGGATTGGCCTAGTCAAATCCAACTTAAATCTGATTGAGATCTTGGGGAATGATCTTAAACAGGCCACTCATGCTTGAAAATCTTCCTGACATGGAAAATTATCCTTTTTAACGAGAAACTTGGTTGCTAGACCGGATTAACGCTGTGCCAGAGCTGAGTTTTTTAGTTTTGAGGACAAAACCTAAAACTGAACTTGGAATTAACATGTACAAAAAACACAATTATTGACTGATTTCAAATAAAAACTGATTAAGTGCAGACTAATATTCAGATCTAAAATAATTTAATTTCTAATACTGGTTTAATCTAAAAATCAGCAGATTAATGGATTTCTTGGCAAATTTGGACATGAATGGAAAAATGAGACTGCATATTATTTTTATAGTTAATTGTGTGTAATGCACAGTACGCAATTTTTCTATTGTGGTCAAATTGAAGCTTCTTTAATAGCACAGAGGAGGTAAAAAAGGTTCTAGTTTAGTTTCAATTCTCATTTATGCTTTCTTCATATTCCTTCTGCAGTGAATTATGATTAGAAAAAAATACAGAAAAGAAGCAAAAAATAAAGTAATTTCCAAGTTATGCTTGGAATAGAAGCTTTGAAAAGATGTCAGCGTCTGGATTTGGTAATTAAGTACCATACTCTAAAAGTCTTGTTAGTTTTGTTAATTCAACTTCTGCTCAAGAGGCCTCAGCTGTAAACATTCTGTTTTATGGCAAATTGTTGTTTCAGTTTTTCTGTCTGAAATATTGTTAAGAAAACATTTAGTGAATGGCTTCTCACAGACAAATGAATCTGTAACTCTGAAATCTGTTATATGATAGAGACCTAACTGGATTTAAATAAATCACAAAGAAACCAGTGACTGTTTTAACGCTCCAAGCTGTCAAATCTTGGCTCTCTCACTCCTCAGCTAAATCTCTGTGTACATTCTACATTCTTTTTAATATACTGTATGTATATTGAGGACTATATTGTGTTTAGTTTTCCACTCAGCAAAACATAGAATCTGCAGTTTAAAGTAATAAACCTAGCTGCAGAATGGGCTCCTCACTGTTTTACTTACATCCCCCCACATCGTGTGGCCATCACCATGTTTATTTATGTTTGCCCATCAAATAAAATTGCAGTAAGATACAATGAGGTTTGTGATTTTAACGTTACAAAATGTGAAATAGTTCTATGGGATATTAATATTTTTGCTAATCACTGTAGTTTCTTTATGTGTTCAACCTTGTATGTGTTCTCAGTGTCTCTATTTTAGTTATGTTCTTGTGTCTCTGCTTAGTGAAGCATTCTGCAGCAGCATTAAATTATCAATCTTGTCGTTGTTATAATGTCATGATATGATATGATTAGTGCTGGATGCAGATTATCGATAATATGTCTTGTTTTCACAACAATTTGGACATCATGTAAACCTTTTACATGCTCACATACCCAACAAGAGATAAAAGCTGTCACCGGCCGTGTTGCCACCTTCCTGAATGACTTCCTTACCTCTGCAGTTATCCTGTGGGGAAGCCTGGCCTCTTCTGCTCCTGTGGTTATTGTGAAAATACTAAATGTTGAAATCTTTTTGGTGCCGAACTTTTCAGCAGTTGGTGTCTGAAATAAGCAACTACAAAGTTTAAAAGTACTTAAACTGATCTAGTAAATATAAAAATTTTTTCCTAAAATTGTATAAATTGTACAGATGGTATTTTGTGATTTTGTCACAGAATGATATCTAATAAGGTATCACATGGCTTCGATTTAGATTGGCATGCGAAGGAAATGTCTGAATTTCTTTCTCCTCCTGGTGTTACAGGTTACTGTTTTTATCCTGTTTTTTTGCAGCCTCTTGATGGTGCCACATGATTTCAAGTTGCATAACTTACAAACCAAATGAAAACCGGATGGTTTGCTTGAGAGGCAGATGCTTAGAACGCTCAACTAACAACGCAACACTCCAACAATTACAGCTTTTTGATTGTCACCAGATAGAAGTCCTGACTAAAAATCATATGACTGTCAGTTGGCACTTTGTAAGCTACTTGTATCTCAGGGTAAACAGCTCTGAGAATCAAAAAGTTGCATAAAGGAAACCGGGATCTTTACCTTATTGTTCTACTCTTAACAATCAAGCATGAGTGTTTTTCTATGTGACAAGACAAGTTAGGAGGATTAGAGGGAAGCATTGTTGTGACATAATAAAAGTTAATTCTGGTTGAGGGCTTTCTGCAGAGTAATCTTGGTCTCACTAAGAAGGAAGATTTACAGTTCAAGAATTTCAAACTTTTTTTATAAATAAAATTCTTAAGAAATTAGTGTTCATTTGAATTCAACCCTTTTATTGATACTAAAAATCAGCAGTAACCTTAGTCTCACTATAAATTCTCATAGGGAACGTTGGACAGCAAATAGCAAGATAAAAATTGAATAAAACAAACCAGACAACTCAAAGACAAAGTTTGACAAAGTTTTGGAAATGTTTAAAAGTTAAAGGCAGATGAAGTTAAAACCAGGGGAAACCTGGAAGAAAACCTGTTGCTAAAGACTTGAGACTGAGGTGGAGATAGGGCTGGCCAATAAATCAGTAGCAGTATATATCACAATAGACACGTGATCAATATCAGTAGAAAATATGTCAGATATGATGTACAGTAATTTCTCTGAACTCTGATCCAGAACCTCACAGCATTCTGGGGGATAGAGGTAGAGGAAAGGCTTTAGTCTCTGAACCTCTCATGGCCAGTTAAGCAAGGTGGGTGCCATCAGCTAACTCACTCATTGGTAACAACAACCTGTTGAGTAACTGGCAGCAGTTTCAGGTTTCGCCACAGTGCCTTATAACTGCTTAAAAATAAAAAAGTAAGGTACAAAAGCTCCAGAAGAAACTGTGGATAAAATAGGAAAGGTCACGTCACCAGTTTATTAGCATTTCAGATATTTAAAACAAATAACTAATCAATAATTATCAATATCGACTAATATGAAACACTTATATAATGATATGTTTTTCAGCCATATCATCCAGCCTTAAGTGGAGATTCCCCTTCCAGCAGGACAAAAGCACTAAACAAACAGCCTGAGGTACAATGGAACAATTTAGTTCAAAACATATGCATGTGTTAGAATGGCTCAGTCAAAGTCCAGACTTGAATCCAAAATCTGTGGCAAGAAATCACAGATGCTCTCCATTCAGTCTAACAGAGTTTAAGCTATTTGAAAATGGGCAAAATGTTTTCTTTGTTTGGAGCTCATACGTACTGTGTTTCAAGAGGTAGTACTTTTGCAAGGCACTGCATACAGTTGTTATTCCTTGATTTTTTTTTATTTTTTTTTTTTTGGTGGGGGGGGGGTTGTTTGTGTTTTTTTTTTTTTTTTCTTATTGTTTTAGGTTATGATCATTAAAATCATATTAAAGCAAAAATGGTATCATGTGCTAGTGCATGTTTTCTTAAAAATATTAACCCTACTAATGGGTGTTCTGAACAACAGAGAAATACATTCTCATAATTCTAACTAGACGACAGCAGGAAAACTTAACCAAAACTTATCCTTCCATTTCCTCTTACTGTTGTCCATTACTCACTGGCGTTATCGGTCTTTCTAGGAAAACATGAGTCAGTGAAACTAGAAGCACTCCAAGAAAGAGGCCCTGTTACATTTTAAACTATGGCCAGTTATTATCATTCCATGTTAAGGGATGCTTTGATGTGTTTGGAATGAGTTGACTCTATGATCTATTTCTGAAAAACTTTTGCTCCTGGAGCTGTGTCATGTGAAATGTGTGGGTGTGTTTGTGACGAGTGCAAAGCAGCTTCCTTTTTGTTATTGCAGTAAAATGCTGGTCACGTTGGTATAAAACTCTAGCCACAAAAACCTGGGATGGAAGTGCTCTTAATGGGAACCAAATGTTCACAGCACATTGTGTTCTTAGGGCCATAAACTTAGAAAGAGCATAGTCTTAGCGAAGTAAATCAATGTTTTATTGAGGATTTATGGAGTATGGGTCTGAAATGTATAACTTTACTCTTGAGGAAGTTGGGTGTTTTTTTAAGAAAATAAATATATAATCAACAAAAAAAGTAATGAAATAATCTCCTTTTTGTGTCAAAAGAATTTAAAAAACATTAAAGACTAATTAGAATTTTGCTAAAATGCAAATAACATCTCATTGCCTTCAGCAATTACTTTTGAAAAATATTTAGCACTTACTGTACAATTGCTTTGGCATATTCATATCATTAGCTTCCTAAGTATTCATGAGAACAGATGGAAAATAATACTTTTGTAATATATCTACCTTTTGTTTTCAAGTGAGATGTTGCTTTTCCATTGCAGCCTGTGCTGCAGTGGAAATGCATTTATATTCTAATCATCAAGTGATTAGAATATAAAACAACTGCAACAGCAGAAATGGTGTTATGCAGTTTTAAGTCGCTCAAAACAATGAACAACCATATGCTTGTTAGAATATTCTCATTTTGAGAGTTGTCTTGAAATACCTACACCTGAACTATGGGCCTAAACCAGCATCTGATGGCTCCAGGTCAACTCACTCCTTTTCCTTCTCCAGCACCCATATTGTACCCAAGAGTTGCCAATTCTTTCCCACCTAGTACTTCTATTTTGATCCCAGAACCAAACCACCCTACCTGCATCACTGCCATTTTGTCCCAACTTATTTAACTTAACTTATGTTTCCATCTTCTGACCATAGATTAGCATTTCTTTTTCTCTAGGATGGTCTTTTTTAATGATTTATGAAGCTATATATTAAAATGATTATCTATATGTATGCCTCTGTTGGATGCTGTTCATTTGCCCTCTTCACCATTTGATACCTGACTTTTTCCAATGAAAAGCTCAAAGAGCTCTACATAAACTCTTTGAGATTTCTGCCTCTCTCCCTGCAGTGTGCTCATTGCTTCTCTCTTTTGGTGTATTTTATGGTGCCAAGTAAGTAAACATAATTAAAAGATAGATAAATAATTCTATTAAATTACTTTACTACAATGAAAAATACAACATGATATGAAATTATTTGTTTACAGGTATCAAGTAGAAGTAGGAAGGCACAAATGGTAATGCATAGGTACAAAATCAGGATCCGGCTTGGCAAAGGGCAAAATTAATATGGAGCCTCCTTTTAGCACAACACTACTCCACGTCATTTCACCCTTTTGTCAATTCATACTCATTTTGTGCCTTGGCATTGACATATTATCCCATCCTACTTCTATTTCATATCTGTAAAAATCCAGTAAGTACCCATGCACTTAAACAAGGCCAGCAGTGGTTCTTGCATGAATGGTACTCTGGGAAACCTCCTCCTTTTGCCACCCCCAACCAATCAAAATACAGGAAATCATCTAAATTCTGGGGTGAGGTCAAATGCATTGCAGTTCGACAAAGGGCACATAAAATAGTCTTTCTATTCTCTGCAGCAAGCATGGAAACCAGCTACCCATTGCCTGCACATGCAAAAAAAACAAAAAAAACAATAGAAAACCAGCTCAAGGCACAAGAGATGGATAAGTTATATATTTTTGTCTGTTGCTTGTGCATCTGTTTACAAGCCACAAAACTGTAAATGCATGAAATGGTGGAGGTTTACATACTAGTTTGCATACCTTATAATTCAACTAATTGAAATCTCCCCTTGCTGGCTGAAAAAAAAAAACCCAGAAGACTGTGTGAATTTTTCAATGCACAGTCTAAAGGTCACACAGAGCCAAGACTTGTGGTGGGACAAAGATAACGTTGAGCATTTATTGAGGGTATATTTTGCATTTTCAGACAGTGTTTTGGCTTATTTTAATTAAATAAATTAAAGTTTTCATCTAAAATGAAAAACATAGTTTCAAGCAAATGCTGTTCACATGACTTGTGTAAATCTGTTTTGAAATTAGTGTACTTTTATTTCTTAGTGTAGCATGTGTCATTTACATCATATGATCTTACCCCCATTTTATAGAACTGTTTTTATGTGTTCTTAGGACAACATCAACGTAGACGAGGCAGCTCGTTTCCTGGTAGAGAACATCCTGGCGAATGATAAAGGTTTGCCGTACGAGGAGAGCAACGGAGACCGGATCAAACTGGACCAGGAGACTGTAGCTGCTGAGAGCAAATCAGGCTGCTGCTAACACTCAATCCACTCACATTAGCCATCCGCCTCCCTCTGGTGAGGTCCAGTGAGTTCAGCCAGCCTGTGGCTCCAGCTCCCTGATGCAACCTTGGAGACAAATATGATTGTTTTTTTTTTTTCTTTTGTCTCTTCAAAGCTTCAGGAACTTCTCCTTACACTGATGCCCATTTGACCTGTGCATCCAAGACTCTCATTACTCACTTTTATTTTTGATCTTGCCTCAAAGGTTTTCTAGTGCATTTACAATGCATTTCGGGGATTTTTTTTGCTCCTCTAAAGAGTGCTCACAACTTGTACAGCTGATTTTCCAACTGTTGCCCTGACAACCTCTTCAGTCTTGGACTAATATCACACAAGAAACAGGATGGGGGGCGCAGTGTATTCATTGCAGAAAGTTGAGAAGTGCAAGTTTGGAAACAATTTTTGACCTTGTGATTGTCACTTTAGTGTATTCTTAATCAATATCATTCTATATGTTTTATTTTCTCATCTAGCAGTTTTCTGTGAAACAAAAAGAAAACATTTTAAAGATGTTGAAGCTTTTCTTCAGTGTCTGTAGATGGACATTACATTTTATTGCACGCAGAATGAATGTCACCTACTGTTTTCATTATTAGACTACTGTTAGCCAGTCATTCTGTAGAATTTTAAAGATGTTGTCTTGTCTTTTATTGCTGTCAAGCTGTATTGCATTTGTCCACCTTTCTTTAATTAAGTATTGTGCCATAACATTAGTATGTTAATAAAGGCATGGGTAACAATTTTTATGCTTCACATAGTACAGTCAGAATAACACTGCCAAACAACAATACAGAATTTCACTAAAAAGAAAGAACAAAACTATATCGATGGTACAACATTACTACAGAAGCAATTACAGACCTTTGCTTGGCTATGTTTCTGCTGGTGTGGTTGTGTAAATTCCTGTGCTTTTAAAATGTTTTCTGTTAAGCGTTGCATAACTGGCGGTGCAATGAAACTAGACTGACAGATGTCTAAAGGCTTTTGTACATGGCTATCTGTTCAAGTGCTGATGAAATGTAAATATTGTTTTAAACATGTTTACAGGTAAAAATACTTTAAATATGGAAAACCAAAATAGAATAAACATTTTATCAGATTTTTATTGTCTACTTGTGATTTAACAATAATGCCTGGTGCAGGGATTCTGGTGTTCAACTCCAGAAAGTCTCCAGGAAAAGGTAAAGACAAAGCACCTTGTGGGTGACTTGTGCCAGGTGCAATAGATAACGTTGTATGTTAAAAGCACACAAAAGACACGGTGTGTGAAAGCTCTAGCCTATGACTTCAGGAGAAACAGACATAGTGCATAAAACATAAAAATTTGAGGTCCTACACACACTCCAGCCTCGATTTATCATAATGCTAATCAGACCTCATACACCGGCAGCTTGCACCAAAATTATGTCAGTTGCATTCATCCAATCAGAATGAGGTAAAGGGGTTTATAGGTTGGATTTCACATTAAGTATGTCTGGCAAGGAACTTTTATTGGCAACTTTAAAGTAGATTACTGAAAAAACAAAAATACTTAGTCCTGATTATTTGGAATAGGTGTGGGCAAACAGAGTTGTTTTCGTTTTTGTTTTTTTTGTCACTTAACTTGTAAAACATCCTTAACAAATGTGTCTCGAATATCTATTCCGTTACTCTAAATTGATTTTATAACGGCAGAAAATTTTGAATACTGAAGACACTGGCAAAAATAAGAAAGGGCAGAAAATGCTCCTGACCTAGACCCCGCCCACCTTTAAGGCTGGTTGCGTAGCAACTGTCAAACTTCGACGGGTAGAAAGAAAAGCTAATCTTGAAGGCGCTTCGAGTTACTTTTCTTCTCTTTTCTTTTTAACATTGAAGACTATGTCCAAAACACAGCCAAAGAAAAAGGAGAACATTTCCAGCAAGACGCCTTTATCTGACCGACAGACTGAGTGAGTCATTAAATACAGATGCGTTGCAGCTTTGCTGTTTGCTAAGTGAGAAAAGAGCACAGAGGTGAGACGGATGTCTCGGTATTTCAGGGCAGGCAACTCCTCCGACAGCATCGGGAATATCGGGAAAAACAGATTTTACATCTGGCCTGAGTGGAACGATGCCGAAGTCAGCAAGGAGAAGTGGGACGCGTCTAAATCACTTGAAGGCAGAAAGTCAAGCAAGAGTCGTAATTCAGTAAATATGGGGGGTGGTAGTCAGTGGGAGAGGGTTCTTGTGCAGTCTATAAAAGTAAAGGTTTGATTTCAGGATTTTTCCAGGTCTGCAAAATTTGAAAAAAAAAAATGTTGGATTTTATTCCCTGTCTCATCGTCTAAAACTTTGTTTTTATCCTGCCTTTCTTTCTTTTGGGCCACCTCTTCCTGGTGTCCTGTTCAGCTTTCCCTCTCCTGTTTTTGTCCTTCCTGCTTGACTTTTGTCTTTCCTCCCTCCCTTCCTTCCTTTAGTCCTTCCTTCCATATCTTTCACCTTCGTCGATTTCGTCCTTCCTTTTTTTCTTTAAATGTCTTGTCTTCCCTCCTTTTGTCCTTACAGTCTGTGTTTTTTCATGTTGTTCATTTAAAGCCTAAACTCTGTAGAAATTCTAATTCATTGCAAAACCTGGTATTTTATATTTTGAGATTAATCTAAGAACTTTGAGTCTGGAAAAGTAATGAAATTTTACATGATAATGCACTGGAACCATAGAGCGGTAGTTGAACGTTATAATCACTTTTAACCGAAAAATGATTAAAATATGTCTCAGGTGTTTGAAATTAAGTTGCATTTTCAGCCATTCTTCGAAGATCCAGAAGGAAAGCTGTCTTTGCCTTCAGCCCTGAAGGTTCACGTATGGAAGCGTCCAGGCGAGTTTATTGCTGATAAGGTAACTATAACATCTCATTTGAAATTATGTTGTTTTTGTATTAAAAAAACTTTAAAGCTTGCAGTATGTAACTTTATAAAAAATTTTTTTTTTTACATATTTGTAGAAACTGTCACTATATCATGACAGTATGGTATGAGACAGATAATCTGTTAAAAAAAAAAATCTAGCTCATCTGCCTTCTCCCAGTGCCATCTAGAAACAACCAATCAGAGCCAGGAGGCGGGTCTTAGCGCTGTCAATCATCGTGTGGCTGTTCATCCACCCTCTCCTTCCCTCCCCCTTGCTGTCTGATATGGTGCAGCAAGCAGAGACCGTAGTGAATGCTAATGCTAGTTAGCATGACCACCAATGACGGCGAAGCGGTACATTTCTTGAGACGGCAATAATAGCTCAGGGAGGAGCTAGAGGAGATCGATTTTTTTTTTCCCACAGATTATCTGTCTCATAACATACTGTCATGACATGGTTACAGTTTTAACAAATATGTTTAAAAAAGACCCTTTAAAAAAAAAATAAATAAATAAAAAAATTGCATACTACAGCTTTAATTTCTGTTTGTTATAGTTGGGGATAACTGTTAATACCCATAAATGTTATATTTCTGATAACGTAAAGCTGCAGTTTTCTGGCTTCTCAACTTTGTTCTTTAGTAGATATTTTGAGTCATATTTATGTATAAATTTTGTATAGTAGGGCAGTCTGTCACTCTAAACTGCAAAACCAAGTTTCAGCATTAAGAAAAAAATGTTAACTCAAAGAGGTAATTTTTTGTAATAGCAATAGACAGTTGTGTGTAGTGCCTGATTGTGAAGTGAAAGACAAAAGATACATGTTTAAAAAAAATTGTAATAAAAATCTGAAGCTTGTGGTACTTATTTGTATTCAGACCCCCTCAGTCCATGGTTTGGAGAGTAACCTTCCATTTACAGTCTCGTTGTTAATTTTGCTCATCTAGCAATTGAAATTCTGACCATTTATTTTTCTGTGGAAAATAGCTCATGGTTAGACAGATCAGATGGAGAGTGTCTCTGAAGAGCAATTTTCATGTTTTTCCAAAATTCTCAATTGGATTTTGATCTGGATTTTGACTAGGGTTTTAATGCGTTGATATAAACTGTTCTATTGTTGCTTTGGTAATATCATTGTTGTTGTGCTGGGAATCAAAACCTCTGCTCCAGTGTCTGTTGTTTTTGCAGCATGTAGCAGTTGTTCTGCAATGATTGTCCTGAATTTAGCTCCATATAGCTTTATATCTATTCTAACCAGCATCGCTATGTTTCACTGTTGGGCTGCTTGTGTTCATATTGATGTGCCAGGTTGCTACTCGACATGGTGGGAGACTAGCAAGAGCACCTTCTTTCACGTTTCATGTGTCCTCCTGTTAATGTTGGAAACAGGAATTTTTTTTTTCCCTTCTTTTTCTTCTTGCCCCCTTTCATAAAGGCCAAATTTGTTGAGTGCACAACTAACCATTGCCCCAGATTTTCACACAGGAGAATTACATCTCTGCAGGTCCTCCAGAGGCAACTGTACTTGATTTCCTATAGGTTAACGGAGTAAGGGAGGGTAAAAACAGATGAGAGCCACAGTTTCTAGAGTTTTTTTTTTTTCATAAGAATGAAGAAAAATATATGATTTGCCTTTCACTTCACAATTTTCCACCATTTTGTATTGGTCTATTACTTAAAATCTTGATAATATACTAGCAATATATAAAAAGTTCAAGACATTTGAATTCTTTGGTAAGGCACTGATTTCCTGTTGACTTTTCTAGCTATTTATTCAGATTTACCTGCTTGTAGATTAGAGGTTTTATCTGCTAATTGAGTGCCTAAAGTATAATTTACTCAGCAATACATCCCTAAAGTAAATTTCTCTTTGCGTCACAATGTGAAATGTACTTAAGCAGATATGTTCTCTATCTGCCTCCAATTAAGTTTAATTGCATCACTTTACTTTTCACATTTCTGTATGGACCACTTACGAACTGGAAGCTTCCTGCTGTATTGAATCAGTCCTTACCAAGTCACATGCTGCCTTTTCACTCAAGATGTCAAAACTATTTCAATAGTTTCATACAAAAGGAGCAGAGGCTAATCAAGGAAGCAATCAGTTATATAGAAGGAAGCAGACACTCTACTGAAAAAGCAGTCTGTCTTGCTGAAGATGCACATAATGAAAGAAATGGCTTAAAGTCCTTGAAAAAGTTGCTTCCAGTGCAAACAACAAAAGTGCCCTTCTTTGGCAACAAATCTGTGTGTCTGTCATCTGATGCAGGACAGACATAAATAAAACTGGATTATCGGTTGAGATAGTAATCAGATTGGAGACCTTCCATGCTGTATTGGCTTTTTGACATTACCAGATTATTACATAAATTGTGTATTTGTACATATACAGTTGAAGCCATGTATTCCCATATGTTACAGTATAAAAATACACATTCACTGTTTGACATTAATTCAGTCTTAACTTTTTTTTCTAATGAGTCAGGATTACCAAAGGTATTTTTGTTTGCTTCCTGTCAGAATAATAAGAGGGAGTGTTTTTGATCACTTTCTTGAAATTCTGTACATACACCAAGGTTATTACGCCTTCAAACTGTTTTGGAAAGCCCATATTAATGTGTCATGGCTTTCTAAGTTTCTGATGAATTAACTGGTTACCTCACAACATCTAAGTTAATTAGAGGTACACCTGTACATGTGTTTTAAAGCACAAACTCTGCTTCCTAGTATGTCATCATAAGAAAAGTTTAAATGTGCCAAGATATCAGGAACAGAGATGTGGACCTCCTCAAGTCTGGCTCATTCTTGTGTACAATTTCCAGATGCCTGAAGGTACCATGATGATGTGTTCAAACAATATTTGCAAGTATGGACACCATAGAAATGTCTAGTTATCATACAGTTCAAGAAGATGAGTTCTGTGTCCCAGAGATGAACATATTTTGGTGTGAGTTTTGTCTGTCCGTCTCAGAACAAAAGTAACAGCCTTGTGAAGATAATGGCTGAAGCTGGTAAGAGCGCGTCAATATCCACAGTGAAACAAATCCTATACAAACAGAGAGGAAGAAGCCTTTTCTCTAAAAAGCAATACAAAAAAAACAGATTATGGTTTGGAAATGCAATCAAGGACAAGGGCCTTAACCTTGCACGTCTTGTGATTTCATGAAACTAAAAATTAAGAGTTTGTCCATTTTGACCATGGAAGAAAAAGGAAGATGCTTACAAATCTGAGAAAACCATCCTCAATGTGAAATTTAAGGTGTTTCTTTAATATTACAACAACTATGTTGTAGAATTTAAGCTACACTTTAAGACATTTGCCAGGAAGTTAAAGGTTGGGTACAAATAGGTCTTCCCAATGGATAATGATCCTAGGTTACAAAGTGACTGAAGGACTATAAAGTCTGTGATTTTGAGTGGCCATCATAGCATTTATCTCAATCTCATAGAGCTATGTGGGCAGACTTGTAAAGCTCTACAAGCAAGGTGGACTAAAAACCTGACTCAGACCTTTTCTGTTGAGAGGAATGGACAGGAAAGAGTTTTGTGAAAGTAAAAACAAAGGTTATGTCTCTTTTTATACTGTAAAAGCAAATATTTGGTTTTGTCTGTATGTATTCATATCACAGTTATGTGGAACATCTTATTACCTTACAATGAATACATTGTTCTTATTGGTTTTAGGATGTCACTGTGGTTGAAAACACAATGGACTTCAACCTGGTCTCCCCCAACCATCATTTGTTTGGTTGTGAGGTTAGTTTCTAACATATTAATGTTACATTTGCATTGAACAGTATCAATCGACACTTGGAAAACGTAATACATATGTTAATGGTGGTTTTTGACTATCTTCTCTGCTGTTTCTATCCTGACTTTTGTTAAGCTGATGAGGTGGATCATCAGTGAGATCCATATTGTTTGGATGCTTTATACCCAGTCAACTACTGAGCAAGATAGCTGGAAACCCTGGGAGCACATCTACTCAATGTGTGACATGGTGAAAGGTCATGTGCCAGTTTATAACAGCTATGGAAAATATGTGATCAAACTTTACTGGATGGTAAGCCTGTCAGAAAAACATGCATACATAAAGACATTCCTGAAGTCATTGCTGATCAGTAGTTTGGTAATCACACATGTTTAGGGGAACAGTGTTTTCTTTCTTTTTGTAGGAGAGTCTATTGGATTTAGCCAGTGAGAGGTGAATGATCTTGAATAGAGGGAGGGAGGGAGGGATGAGAGAGTCTTATCCTCAGAGCTCAAATCAGTCTCACTGGTGTACCAAAATGGATATGGATATGTTGAATAGATAAGGTTTAACAGGAGTCAGCGGTTTCTCAAGGATCAAGTATAATAGTTCCCCTTAGGTTACAGTTTTATCATTTTATGTACAAGTTTAAAAAATTTTTCCAGGACCTTTTAAATTAAAATTCTTTCTCTTGAGTATAAATTAGAGCTCATCTTCTATGAGTTTAAGTGTGCATCTTACAGATCTCTTAAGTGTTGGCTGCCACATCACTGTGTCTTTTTTCGGTTCTTTTCTGAACAACAGTTTGGGTCAACAACAGAAGAAAAAAAGAAACACTGGGAAAAGAATTTATTGTAACGCTGATTCTTGCTTTGACAAACAAGCATAAAACAGTTGTAGGCATCACTTCCTGTGCCAACCATAGCATCCCAACAGATGGTTGTTGAGATCCTATTAGGCACCCAGCCCCCACTACCGTCCTTCCCTGTTTCCTTGCTGCAGTTTGCTCTCAGGCTGCTTAGCTTCTTTATTTGTTCAGGTTTCTGCAAAGTGTGAATAACTTATTTACATTTTGGT
Source organism: Anableps anableps (assembly GCA_014839685.1). Classification (NCBI taxonomy): domain Eukaryota; kingdom Metazoa; phylum Chordata; class Actinopteri; order Cyprinodontiformes; family Anablepidae; genus Anableps; species Anableps anableps. Next base: position 18,114,729 of record CM026086.1, on the reverse strand, counting down.
TCCTCAATTTGTTTTGCACAGCCCAACTTAATCAATTTTTTTCGATTATCTTGCATTTTTAAAGTCTCTCCCTATACTCAGTGTGTTGCACTGTATTTCACCCCATCACATGAGCACATCAAGATCCTCTGTGGGGAAAAGATATGGCTAGAGCTAGAAAGAACAAGTGAGAAACTAAGTGTTCCATCCTTCCCTACCTCTGTTCTATAGAGGTTTGCAGTCCTTTTTCACACTGTTTTGAAAAGAAAAAGACATTGCTGTGAGCAAACAGAGTATCACCTGACTGCTTATTTCCTTTACAAGGAGTGTAAAAATTCCCTTAGATGGTTAGCAGACAGACAGTGTAACAAGCCATTAGTCTGCATTATAATGGCAGCAAATGCTAGGAGAGTCAGAGGAGCAAAGCATGAAGCCCAAAGGTTAGCATGCGATACAAGTAACTCACACCTCTGTTATGTGAGTGATGCAACCCATATTGGCTACTTACTTCAAGATTAATGAGAATATCATCACTGGTCTTGCTGTTGTGTTTTGTTTTTTTTTTTTTGTTTGTTTTTTTTTAATTACATTGTCAGAGAAACAAGATCTAGTTGAAGTAACCATACCAAAAACCACATCTGGCTCTTGCAACAAGTGGCATTGCAAGCCATTATTCAAATAACTATCAGGATTGTACATCTTTTAATGTTTACTATTTAGCTAACAGTAAAAATGTTTTTTCATTAAAGGGACAATATAGGGTTTATAAAGGCTTGGTATAAAATAAAATGGTTTTATGGTAAAATTAAATAACTACAGTTTTATTAATGTTGGGGTTTTGTTTACAACAATGAAACACTTAACTTTTACAATAAAGGCATTTTTTTGTACAGTGTTTTCAACTGGATCCTTTCAATATGCATTGAAAATAAAGATAAAAATGAAAATAAAGCAAATTTGCTACCTAATGACATAAAGACTAAACAAAAATATTCCATGTATTGTCAGTGCCACTCATGAAAATTATATGCATATATTGCAGGAAAGAGAGAGGACTGCTAAAACTAACATTTTGTCCTATCTTTCTTTCTATAAATCTTGCTTTGATCCAAAATATTTTTTGGTCAAAGTTATTAATATGTCACCCTGGACCAACAGGTTTCAGATTTAAATTTAAAAAAAAAAATGTATATACATGTAAATTATTATTATATTTTAGAATGACTTGTGTACATACAAGAATAGCATTCATCATCTGGCCAAAGATCAGACAGCGGCAGTATTCCTGTGAACTACTTCGATAAGTGATTGGTTGGTCAAACACAAAAAAGAGGATTTTTCTCTGTTCATAAGGTGCATCAAAACAAAGAACTGCTATCATTTTCTGCAAACCCATCAGCTTACAACATGTACAGTAATGTATAGTGTTGTACTTTTATGAGTTTACAAAAAATTAAATATTATAGACATTAGCTTTGTTGCCTAAATTGGGATTGTCTTGTAATTCCCTTCTTTTCTATTTGAGTCAAAACTACTTCCTTAATCAAGGAACCTGAAAATATTTCCTCTTTGGAATCAGTTAGACCTCAGAGAAAACCAGAAATCGACTAACAGAAGACTGATATATCAATTTTTCATATTGGCATAAAAAACTGGGCGACTAACATATTTCTTCCACTCCATCTGTGAGACACACAGCTCATTCGGTTTCTTCTCTCCTCCCTCTTTATCCTCAGGGTTCCTGGAGAAAGATAACCGTGGATGATTCCATGCCATTTGATGAGGAGAATAATCTGCTTCTCCCTGCCTCCACTTGTCACTCAGAGCTATGGCCAATGCTGCTGGCTAAAGGTCTAATTAAAGTAGCCTGCACAAAGTGAGTTACTGTGTTTTCCAGCAGAATCGCTCTAAGCATCTTAAACTGCTCCATAAAAATATGACATGTAAAATGTGAAGTGGCTGGGCAACATTCTCTGCCTTGTTCCAAAAAGATTAAGTTACAGCCTGACTTGAATAAGATCATTGGGGAAGAAATTGAGGACAGAGTACATGCACCAACCCCTTGTACTAACTGGGCTGAGACAGAGCATTATACAGGATGGCACTATTGCCCAATTTTTTTCAATTTTTCAAGTCAGTGATGATCAGTCATAGCATGTTTAAAGGTGCCTGTTCGTCTATTCATACAAGGTCAAGACATAAATGTTTGATTAAGGACAGGAAACAAAGCAACCTCTTGCATGGTAAAACATTTGGGAGCAAACTTTGCCCAGGTTTTTAGTGTGGCTTTTTCGGAATAGACATAGTCTGTTTTGTGTCAAGAGCTGACTTTAATCACTCCAACAATTTGGTATTAACTTTCTTGTGGAAATAGACTAGGTTATTACTAATTCACTTAAATTAATTTGAGAGGGAGAGAGAGATTACGCACTTGATTACTATGCCTTTACACAATTTTGGAAATTATTAGCCTTATAAGTGTCAGTTTAATTCACAATGTGTGAGTCAAGTCATTGTATTTTACCAAAAACACACTGGTTTATTCTATGATGATATGTGTTACATCCACCAGGCTTGTATGGTGAGGTATCATAAAAGGAGACCACGCAACGATTTCCTCACTTTAGACAAAATGCTAATTTATTAAATTACAGTAAAGAAACAAAAACCTGAAAAGGAATACCTGAAAGGAAAAAACAAATTTCAGGTTAACCCAAAATTAGAAAAACAAACCTAACGCAACCCAAACAAATGGGTATCTCAGGAGGGAGAGAGACTCAGCTGCTTGTGTGGCAGCTCTTAATAAGCAGGCAGCAATCAAGCCATCCAGCATCACCTGCAGAGGGCCTCTCTCCGAACCCTGCAAGAAAGCAAAAACAAACTAGGGCCGTAATTCATGGAAAAATGAAAGTAATAAATAAAAAAATCAACCATGATATTAAGAGCGAAAGGACCTCCACAAGTCTGATTTCTTCCTGGGTAAAATTTCCAGATGCTTGACAGTGCCACATTTATCTGTTCAAACAATGATACAAGTATAAACAGAATGGAAATGTCCAACTGTCATAATATTCAGGAAAGCAAAATGTTCTGTGTCCCAGAAAGGAGCATGTTTTGGTGTAAAGACCTTGAGAAGATGCTGGGTGACATTGGTCAAGAAGAGTCGTCATCCACAGTGAAATGAATTCTGCACTGACTTGGGCTGAAATGCCACTCTGAGGAAGAAGCTTTCAAAAACAAAACAAAAACTCAGATTCAGACTCAGTTTGGAGGGACAAAAACCTGACATTTTGTATACATGTTCTGTGGTCTGATTAAACACAAAAATAGAAGTAGAAAAGTAGAAGACATGATGACAATCATTACACTTCAAGGAAAATGGAGGAACTTGCAAGCCTGATCACACCATCCCAACTGTAGGGTTTGAGGGTGGCAGCATCATGCTGTGTGGGTGTCTTGCTGCAGAGGGGTTCACAGAATAGATAGCATAGAGGAAAAAACATACCGTGAAAGTATTACAGCAACATCTCAAGACATCAACCAGAGCGTTAGCTTGGGTGCACATGGGTCTTTGAAATGAGCATTGACCGTAGGCATACAGCTAATGAACTGCAAAGTGGCTTAAAGACAAAAAAGTTGATATCTTAGGTGGCCCAAAAAGAATAAAAATCCTTGATCTCAGTCCAATAGAAAAATTCTGCATTTCTGTCAGAAGGAATTTGGAAAAACTTCAAGCAAACTACAGTGAGAAACTTGTGGAAGGTTACCCAAACTGTCTGACCCAAGTCATGCAATTTAAAGGCAATGGTACCAAATATTAAATATATTAAGTGTTAAACTTACGAATTTAAGAAAATAACAATAAAAAAAAATCTTGGAAAAATTGTTTTTCTTTTATTATTCATTCATTAGAATATAGAATTAATTTTGGTAATCATAACTGATTTTAAAAAAAAAAAAAAAGGAAAACTTACACCTAACGTAATGTCAGCGAGAAAAAGTGTTTCAACTATATGCTTTGTAATTAAGTTAAGAAAGTGCACATTGCTAAACCAACAATCTTTTTATGAATTAAATCACTTGCACTCCATTCACATACTACTGTTTGCATCATTTTAACCAGATATTTTGTTTTTTTTCATAGTCCATCTTCAAGGGTTAGCGGCGAGATGGGTGAATTCTCCTTTATCCACACCCTCACTGGCTGGATGCCAGTAATCAGTCCTATAATGTAAGATTTTTACTAATATAATGAATCTTTGTTATAAATAGTGCCCTTTGGTTTTGGTGTAGCTTATCTGCTGCTCAGAATGTAAGGCTGAAAAATGACCCATAAATCTGTAGAGTCAGCTGTGTGCAGTTAGCAACTAACCAGCGGGTGGGATTTTTTTGATGAAGTTTCATTTGCTGGAAGTTTGGTTGATTTGCATCTATCAGTGGAAAGACATAACACCCAAAACACCAAATACATTCAGGATAAATGCCATATAAAACCTTTTCAATTTCTGCATTAATGCCTCTTTTATACAGTTCTTTTATATTTGCCTAAAACTAATTATATTCTCCTTTACACCCTCGTAGGCCAAGGCGCTCAAAAAAAATATGGGATTTCCTTCAAGACACCATTCCTAAATTTAAACACGAGGATGAGAGTTTGGCAGTGATGAAGGCTGACATTGAAGATCCAGCTGGAGGGACAGATTTCGATTCTAATGACAATAAGAGTCTGCTGCTGGAGGCAGATAACAGAAAAGGTCCAGATTGTTCCATCATTAGACACACATTCAGTGTCACAGAAAGACATGGTTATGAACAGATGAACGCCTACATCATATATCTAAATTGCATGCTTCGCATCTGCTTTTAAATTAGTCAATCAATCATCCAACATCTAACCATATGCACATATGTAAATTTATCTTGGACTTCTTTGTATTTTCTTCTTTTGCATCTACGAAGCCAAACACTTATTTATTATATTTTTCTGTTTAAAGATCTTGAAATATTTTTATAACTTTTACAATATTTTTTATGGACAAAACAACACACACCCTAAAGATTAAAGTTTTTATTCTGCTGTTATGGATATAACTACTAAATTATTTTGGCCCATTTGCTCTCCTGGTCTCTCTGTGTAAAGCCTCACCTCCTGTTTTCATGAGTTAGTGTATTATTGAGTTTAGGGAGGGTTTATGTATGCATGTATTGTGGAACATAAATAAACCAGCAGAGGGAGCAGTAGTAGGTTGAGTCATCAGGTCCCCCTCTAGGGCAGAAGAGACGCCCAAGTCAAGTGTGGTTATTTGTCTGATTCGGGTTGGAATGAAGCATCCTCAGAGATAAGTTTGTGGATGAATCTGAATATAATTTGGAAAGGCCCTCTTCATAAAAAGTGGCATTGTCCAAACCACTTAGCAGATTATAAAATAGAATTAACGCTGTGTATTGAAAATTGGATAAAAACAGACAAAAAGGTTTTGTTTTTTTTTTTTTGTTTTTTTTTTGTTTGCTATGACAACAAGTCCTTTTCAGCTGCCAAATAATTTAAACCTGTTTATTTCTGGTGTTTACCTCCTAGTTCTTTTTTTTCAATAGACTACTTATTGTACTGTTTGATAACTAGGATCAATTGGAATATATGTATGATTGAATTGATTTTTTTTTTTTTTCCTTGTAAAGTGCCTCAAGACAACATTTGTTGTGAAATGGCACTATATAAATAAACTGAATTGAATTGAACTACTTTATATGCTCCTCTCCAATTTCCACTCAAACTTACGTACCTTTATCAAAATATACATGCAGCTAAAATCTGACCTTCTTCTATATCTTTTCTTTGTCAAGTACATGGCCTTTGGCAAAATGCAAACAGTGCTTCACGGGGGCAGGTGCCTACCTCCAGCGATCATTTGGCGGGACGTGGTGTACATTCTGGATAGGTTGCAAGTTCAATTCAGTTTATTTCAGTTTATTCATACAGCACCATTTTACAACAAATGTCATCTCAAGGCACTTTACAAACAAAAGTAATTTCAATTCAAGTCACACATGCATTTCAACTGATCCTAGTTCTCAGTTTATTATTCAATTTGTTTGAAATGTTTTATATCTAAGAAAACCCAGCAGATTGCATTGAGTCAGTGACTTGCAGCATTCACTTCTCCTGGAGTCCACGCAGCTTGCATTGTGGCAATCACTTGCATTGTGTCATTGACTTTACAGGAATCCCTCTTATGCATGTAGAGACTGTGGAGAGGAAGAACTCCTCTTTAACATGAAGAAATCCCAATAGCCAATAGCAGCATAACTACAGAGATAGCTCAGTCCATCACAGAGCAACATAGGACAACCAACCATGCACACTCACACCTAAGGACAATTTAGAGAGACCAATTAACCTAACAGCCATGTCTGGACTTCGGAAGGAAGCCGGAGTATCCACAGAGAACCCACGCATGCACAAGAAGAATATGCAAACTCCATGCGGAAAGGCCTCAGCAACAGTGCTACCAAATGCGACACTGTAAATAAATATTTAGGAATGAGAATCACATAACCTTAAAATTTAGGATGTGTAGCCTTTATATTAACCTAACAGCAGTCCCTTTTCTGCTCCCGGCAGCCAGTCAAACATTTTTTTTCATGTCTCCTGGCCCTTGTGCTCTTTTGTAGTAAAATGTCTAGATGCATTAACCTAAGGTTTGATTTGCCTATAAGCCATTTTTTATCTGTATCTTTCAGGTGCCCTAGGACTTGCAATATGTGCCAGCTTCTACCCTTTCCAACATCAAAATGCCTTTGGGCTTGTTCAAACGGTATTTGTCCAATGTTCTTCTGTTCTTCCTGGTCTCTTCAGCCTCCAAGGCTGGCACAGCCCCTTCTTAGGTTTAAGTGGGCAATTACTTTTTCACATAAGTTTGTTTGGATATCTTTTTCCTCTTAATGAACAAAATATTTATTTGAATACTGGGTTTTGCATTTACTGAAATTATATCTGAGATTGAAATTAGTTTAATGATCAGAAACATTTAAGTGTGACAAAAAAATTAATCTGTAATGTGCAATTACTTTTTTACTCTACTTCACCTTTGCTGAGATGTTTTTTTTTTTTTTTTTTTTTTTCTGTGCATCTGACGTATGTTATCATGCAGGCAAATTCCTCAGAGCTTTTACGATGTTATGGCTTGTCCATGCTGCGCAGTCATGTTGTCCTGTTGACCAGAACCCGTACATGTCAGCTGGATTCTCCCCCCAAAATTCAGACTGTGCCCCAATGGCAACTCATCCGTCCGCGCAAGGAGACAGTGATCTCATCTGAGCCTCAAAGTAAGAGAAAGAGATGAAAAATATTGAAATATATTTGGAAAGAAAAGGATGGTGAAGGGGAAATTGGAGGAGGATGCATGGGAGTATATCAGACAAACAGCAAAGTGCAGGCAATGTCACAGCGTGTAGGTGAATATTATAAATAAATATACCAAGAACAAAAAAAGTGTATGAAATTTAGAACACAGAGACATAGGGCAACCAGTATTGCATGCTAACATGAAAACATGAGAAGTACTTGCACATAATTTCACTTTTCAAAATAGCTTTTTGTATCTGACATCTGCTGATCTCTGACTGAAACATACAGTGGAAAATCTGAGTCTGATCAAGTAATGTTGGCATGACATGTTGAAATTTTTCATTTTTCTCTGTAGAACAACCCTTGCCAAAACCAGATCAATTCATCGAGGTTACCAGCCCTTTTATTTTTCACAGTATCATACACAACAGAGGTTGTGTTCCAGTACGGTACGTTCTTTTACATGATCGAAACATGAAATCAGGTCAAAATTGTCTTTATTTTTTTTTTTTTTGCAAGATGATATTGTCTTTTAATATTAGCTTTTAACTTGTGTTTGTTGAGATAAAAAACAAACAAGGAAACTGATTCCATACACACACTATGGTTATGACAAAAATAATCCTGCATATGTTTATCTATGTCCTTTGCTGCAAAATGGCAATGCAATATTACTTATTCAGAAGTGTAAGATATAAAAACTATACCTTTTGTTTTCAAATTTCCCAGCAATATTTATACTATTATTCTTCAGTAAGAAGCTGTTTTTATGTATGACTAGGTGAAATACATTACAGAGCAAGTAAGGTTATTATTAGGTGTATACCTTAACATTCATAACTCTTAGCTGGTTAAAAGGATTTGTTCCGTTTGCTGTAATGATTATGTTTTTTGTGTAGCAGAAAGGCCAAGCAGAACACACTAAGGAAGCGTTTCCATGGATCCCATTTGGTGTCAATTTCTGAGACAGAGGAACTTGAACTTGATGAAGCTGAACCAAACGGCACTGACAAACTGAAGGTACACAGAATATTTGTCTTCACAGGTCTGCTTTTAAAATATATATTTGCCATGAATGGATTTAACCTGAAAAACATTGGGAAAATTAACTGATTTAAATAGTTTTAAAGACCTTTGAGACCTTATATTTCAGTGCTGTTGAAAAATATGTAAAATTTTGTAGCTTTTTGTTCTTTCCATTGTTTCATTCTTGTACCCTTACACCTCCTTAGTTATTATGCATCTGGCTGAAGGGTGATCAGTAGAGTCCTGTGTGTTGCAGACAGCATGGCTGCCACCCCCCAATCACAAAGTCACTTCTGTTAACTCCTGGTCAGACCACTTCTGACCAAAGGCACATTTGGACTAAGGAAAGAACCGGTTCAGAAAGGGAAATACCAGAGGCTAGCATTCAGAGCAGGAGACACACAGACACTAACATGAAGACAGGGGCAAAGATGACAAGGAGCACAGAGAGGCAACTACTGTGCAACAGAACAAGATATGAAGAGGAACCTAAAAATGGATAGAAAGTGATAGTTCAATGGGTGCCAAGCAAGAAAAGAATCTCTGTAGTGTGATGGTGAATGGGTGTCATACAGGAAGATGTCATGTACTATCCTGATGAAAAAAGGACTGCAATTAGATGGTGAGCCACCAGTGTCTATGTCTCTTGGGGGTTTCATTATTACACTTCACTCCTAGCATATGTAGGAAAAAATAGCATTCATATTAATCGCCCTCTTGTGTAACTGTGAGCAGTTATAGAGCAGATAGGTTAGGACATTGCTGGCATTCTAATTGGATTTGTGTGCACAGACTTTTCAGATCAGTTTGCATATGTCATATGTGTGACACTTTTCATGGCGAGCACATGGAGGATCACATGCTGAGACTGTGAATCAAGCAAAAAGAGTTTCTTGCTGTGTTTTTCCCCTCCCACTGTTTATGTTAACCCTGACCAATGGAATCAAGCTCTGTTGCTGACTCCAGAACAAAGGGAGGTGCTATCACATGACATCATTAATACCCACACTGGCATACTCCCTCTGCTGGAGTAGGGTTTAAACTATTAGATCATAGTATATAAGCTCACTGCTTTTACCTCTTAAAGATTCGGATAGTCACCCAAACTTATAGCGTTAGTTTGTCATTTAATTGTTAGCTTTCTTTACTGTTTGCAGTCTCTGATACTACCAACATCGAGCATCATCTAGTCTCATACAGATAAGTAGTCTCATATGTGGGTACAAAAAACGTTGCATGACTTAGAGAATGACTTGAAGTTTATGAACTTTTGCCAACATACACACAGACATTTACATATTTACATTTCTGTTATAGCAAAGCTCTTTTACAGCGGTAGAGAGGAGGTCAAGTGTGCCTCCCGATCACAATGCCTCTCTCCATCTGTCTGAATCTCTGGGTACTTATTTGAATTAGTGGTGACTCACATGCAGCAGCAGACACACTTTCTGCTTCTCTCTGAGTCAGAAAGTCTTGGCGGAGGTTAGTTTGAAGCTACACAATACAAAATGATAATTCTTGATCAGAACTGAGTAAACCCTTGGACCTTCACCAGATTGGTTCCCCAAGGGAGTGTTTTTTGACAAAAACTTCAAATGAAGGGAGGATGGTTTAGATCAGTGAGAGATGGGCACATTTTCTTACACTTGGCTTTGATATCAGAGAAGCTCTTTTTATGGGGTTCTGTTTGTAAAGTTACACAGTATTTTTTTTTTTTTCTTTTTTTCAGATAAAAGATAACATTGTTAAAGTGGCATAGGTTTGTTAAAGCCAGGCCTAATACTGAAAAGAAATATATATTCTACATAAGGAAACCATAGCAATGATAAGCTTATAGAAATCTTAAGTCTAAAGGGGACTTAACACTTTTTTTTGTTTTTGTGGGGTTTTTACTTTATACCCTTATTTTTTTCAATGTTATTTTTCATGTCCATGTTAACACCCTGAGACTTGTGGATTTAATTTAGAATTGGCTTTGTTCTTTTGCTCTTTGCTATTTCTGTACAAGAAAACTATTGATCTATTGATCATTAGTAAGAGCAATATAAAAATATCACCCATGTTTCTGTCCCATATTTGTATGACATTAAGAGGAGCACTGGCAACTTTTTTTTCACTTATAGCACTGATTTAATGGCATAGGCAATCACAAAGTTGTTCATAATTGTGAAGTGAAAGGAAAATGATGCACGGGTTTTAAGTAGTGCAGCTTTTGTGTTTGGCCTCTTTTACTCGGATAATGTAAATGAAAAAAATTGCAATCAGTTGCATTCAGAAGTCATCCCTTCACTCTGGCAAACACAGCACTAATTAGAGAAGCCAGCAAAGTTTCATGGTAACACTGGAGGACCCACAGAGATACATAGCTAGGGTGGGAGATTTTGTCGACCGGACAGCTATTGTGTACTCTACAGATCTGGTCTTTATGGGAAAATGGCAATAACAAAACCTCTTTTGAAAGAAAGCCTTGAGAAGTCCTGTTTACAGTTTTCCACAAGCCATGTAGGGGAAACGGCAAACATGTGGAAGAAGGTGCTCTGGTCAGATGAGTTTAAAATGGAACTTTTTTGCATGCATCCAGTCTGCTGTGTGTGGTAGAATACAGAACGTCACCCTGAACACACTATCCTTGAAAATTACTCATCACAGATGCTCTTCATCCAGTTTGACTAAACTTAAACTATTTTACAAACAAAGATGGGCAAAAATGTCAGTCTGTAGAGACAGTAGCTGGTCGAGGCATATCCCAAAAGCTGATTTTTCTAGATTTGTCAAACAGATTTAATCATGCATCATTTTTTTCTTGCACTTCATAATTATGCTCTTCTACTTTGTGTCAGTCTATCACATAACCCCCCCACCCCCCGAAAAAATTACATTGCAGTTTGTGGTTGTAATCTGAACATATGAAAAACAGCTTTTATCGAAATGCTCTGAACGAACGTATTTGTTTAAATCTTTATTTAGATTCAATGCTTAATCCTTAACTTAAGAAAGAAAATGAAGGAAACTCATTAATAGAAAAAATGCCTCAAGGAAATGCAGCCAGCAGTATTTAGTTGCAGACTGAGTGGACAGGAAGGGGAAACAAGGGGAAAATAGCTAATGAAAATAGGGTGATATTTTAAATATATAATTATGACTCATTAGTTCTATATCTTTAATGGATTGGGTAGACAGGCAGGGAATCAGAGCGACTGTGTGAATCACTCTAAAAGGAATAACAAACTACACAACATAACAACTCCTCCTCTGTCACTTGCATTCAAAGTAAATTAGAGCTGGTATTCCCTGGTGGTGTTTTTAGTTGGGGCGGAGCAGGCCCTGTCACATTAAACTGTCTCTGTGTCGGGTGAGAATGGCACAACACCACAGCTGGCGTGGAATAACTAGAGGGTAGAAGCGTATCTCTCGCAGTGGTACTCTGTCAGCGTCCCACAGTCCATGCCTCTCTCACTCTTTCTTTTTTTTCTCTCTCTTTTATTATCCCTCTAGGTTACAGCAGAGGACAAGATAAAGGACAATGATTACATCTCCAATGGTAAAAGCTATTTCCATGCAACATTTTCAGTACTTAAAAGGAATATCTGTGTGAAAACGGCCATGTAAGAACTCAAATATTTGATTAGAAAATTTATAGATTATCTTTAGTTATTCATCATTGAACGTCACTATAATTGGTTTAGTTAAAAGTATCTGCGCAGTTTAGCCCAGATACTGTGATCAGAAATATTTGCACCAGTCTTTCTTTCTGTCTGTGGGCGAAATGAACATTTGATGAAGACAGAACTGAAATTTCAGCTTGTGACATCAAACCGATTCTCTGCCGCCTCTCTGCCCTTTTTTAGTTGCTTAGTAACACCTGCAGTTTGAGTTAGCAGACCACTATTGCTCAGCAGCAGAGATGCCCTCGCGATGCAGCTTACTGATCAGAATCTCGCTTCAAGTAGAGCTCGGGGGTAGACCGTTTGTGTGTATGTGTGTTTTCTGAGATGGAGCCTGTATGTGTGCATATGTCTGTGACTTTGGACAGGATGCACAGAGATAGTGGGAGTTTGAGTGGGAGTATGGACGTGCATGTCTACTTGCACTGCCATTATGTGGGAGTTTGGCCAGTTCAACTTGCTGTAATGATTTGAGTCTAGGATACCTTGCTTTGAGTCACACACATTTAGTTACTTGCAGCATTTTGAGACTGGAGATATCATTGTGACATGAAAAGCGCCACTCATTTCAGTTTTTAATCAGCTTGAAAAGGTCATTGTTTTGTTTATTATATAATGATTTAAGACACAATCCTAGGTGAGTGTGTGCTTCAAAGATACCCCATAACAAACATTCCTGTAGTCATGAGGAATTATTTTTATTGACCTAAGTGCAATTTACTTCCTTTCAGATGGCCCGATAACTGCAATTAACGAGGCTGCAGCCAACGATGCTAGACCACTACTGAACACCTGGGTGGACATGGATGACTTTGCAAAATGTTTTCAGTGAGACACAAATGCAAATGAAAGCAAGAAATATTACCATGCATTAGGTGATGCTTTTTGTGGAACAAAAAATCAACAACTTCCTTTTACATTTTTCATCAGGACTTTGTTGGTCTTTCACAAACCCCAGATGTACACTAATCATGTCCAGAAATCACATTTCAAGGTACAAAATGCATTTCAAAATAAGTGACTAATATCTGCAGTTTTACAATGTTGTTTCCTAACATGATTTCATATGTTTGTGCTTTGAATATTATCTTAATGCTTATTATTGCGATAACTGTAACCTAAGTGTTCCTGTGTCATCAGAGCACCGTTCTGCCAAAAGACATGGGAGGAATCAGCGGCTCTTGTCATAGTCTTTCCGATAGAGTTCTGGATGTAGCAAGTGGTGAGGTACATATGAAAACACACAAAATCACACATGCAGTGTCAATGAAGAATAATTTTCCCTCTTACCAGAAACCAGAAGAAATTTCCAAAAATGTAAATACTTTTTCACAGCACTGTACATGTATAACGACACTGAGAAAATATTTAATACGCATTTCCACTTTCTTCCTTCGGTTTCTGCTGCGAAGAGTTTACCTTAAATGTTAGTTTTTCCTCCATAAAGTTTTTTCTTTGTTCTTGTGCCATTCCTCTTCCAGTTTGTAATTGTTTATTTAAGAACAGTATGGACTTATGTGTGTTTCTTGGCACAGTGCTCAGAGGTAAGGGGGACTTACTATCTTTATGTCGACTCCCTGCAACCTTCCGAGATCCTCATCAGTTTTTCTGCCCTTCTTGTCTGGGGAGATATGGGTGAGCAGAGTAAGGGATTTTCTGCACATGAACACACACTGAATAATTTTCTGTACAGTTTCTGTAAGAAGCTTAAAATACCGGTAATAGTAGTTAGTTTCTAGCATAATGTATATATATCAAGTCACCACTAAAATACTTGGAAAATACATCAGATAAATAATAATGTTTGCACTTTAATTAGATTCACATTTTGAAACAAAAATTTATATTACACTGTAAAACCGGTATAGTTTCACTGCTTTCCATTTCAGGATCTCTTTCAGAGAAGCAGTTGTCTGGAGTACACAAATCTGCAGTGCTCCTTATTCATCCTCAGTCCTGGACATGCGTACAGTCTCAGCTTCCAGTTCTCACCATCAAGACCACCAACTCAAAGGCAGCTATGCTTAGCTTACCAGCAGGGTAGGACTGAATTGTTAAAACTGTGAGAAAATTTAAATTTCCCTAATGAACATAAAAGCTAAGGCAGTCTCTAAACTGCATGAGTTGTTAGGCACTGGATTTACTACACATAGTACTTCAAGATTACGCATAAGATTGTGCATCAAAACAAAATAAACAATAGGAGAACAAATACATACTGTATATAAACATTTCTTCAGTTCCTACAGTGGTGAATGAGTAGTTACTTATTTTCTTAAGATTTACATTTTCTTTTTCATCTTTGTTTTGATGTTTTAATAAAAATGTAAAATAAGCTTTTCACTCTGTTGTTGGTGTTTACAGCCATTGAAAAAATCTACCAGTGGCTTTTATAATGTGAGCAGAGGATACCTTCCTTCCATAGTTGTCCTGAAAAGCAGCAAAAAACTATCTGTCCTAGTCTCTATTAATGGCAATAGTTTGGCCTAGAAGGAGAAAGCCTAGTTTCTGGGGTCAGATGCAAGTGTGCAACAGTGCAATTACCGCTGAGCCATAATCTCACACGACACTCAACTGACAATGCCCTGCAATACTTCCTCTCCAGTGAACTGTTATCATGGCTTTTTGTAATAAAGTTTGCTGTCATCACAGATCTTTTTTTTAAAACTCTTTGTTCTCTCTCATATTTTTTTTATCCTTTTCTGCCATTCTTTCTTTCCATCTTTTCAGCTTCAGCAGCCCTGGCCAAGCACTGATTCATTCTTCATATGCTGTGATGGCTGAATTGTATAAAGCTAATGGGTTCTGGGAAGCAGAATTCCACGCTTTCATGTCTGATCCAGTCCCTGTGAAGTCAGCTGGACATTTGGCAGACAGATCTTTTAAATGACCACTCCTGACCAGTTGACCCACTAATTACTACAGAGAGAAATAGATACATACAGTATTGTTTCCAAGAAAGCAGTGAATCTATAAATTAAAATAAAAAAATTGATAAAATCTATAAAATATTAAAAATAGGGTTCCAGTGTTGAAAAGTATAAAATTTGCTTTGATAACTTTCCTGCCCTGGATAAGTATGATAACAGAAAAAAATTTCATCGAAAGATGCTGGGGTTTCCAGACATTTTTCTCTGGAACACGACGAAATGTTTAATTAATAAAGTAGAACAGTAGTTATAAAGAAATAACTAAACTAAATTGATTTCAATTTAAGTAACATTTTTTCTTTGATTTACTTCATAGCACCTTGAATTTTTATACACAAAATAAAGGTATCAAAAGTCACAAGTTGTGCTTTATAGAATCTGTATTTATTGTTAAATAATCCAGTCCATATTTGAAAGGTGTATGTGTTACATATTCACATCTATTAGTGAATAGAGCTGATCGGAATAAAGGGGGAAAATTCAGTGAAATAGGCTTTGCCCTGTAAGAAGCCAAATTAAATAGTGTTTCACGGTATACGTAGAACATTTGGACAATTAAACCAACTTGTATATTTTTTATTAATTAAGCGTTTGAAATGTTAAAAAACTGAAGAAAAATGTAGAAATTGTTATGGTAAAGAACAGCATACTAAATATCGCAATGGAATAACACAAAAAGAAAAGAAAATATTTAACTCAGTCTAAACAATAAAACCACTTTTGTTAAGGGGTTTTTTTTTTTTTTTTTTTTTTTTTTTTTTTTGTTTTTTTTTGAAGTGACTTAAATTTGAAATTTTCTGTGCAGTCTCTGATTGTGAAAGAGAACTCCAGAGGGACTGGATCAGCTGCTGAAGGATTTATTTTGTTGAATAAATGGCAGCATGAGTATAGTCAGTTTAGTTACCAGTCTGGGCTGCAAGTCCCTGTTTTAAAAATGTATTTTGTCACTTCTCTCTCTTCTCAGGCGCCATGTGTTTTGCCTCCATGCACGTGGGGCTCTAGGTTACCACATCCGCCTGTGTAGCAAGACAGAATTAATTGTAGGAGATGAAGAAACCATCATTCCCCTCCTTGCAAAGGTGATCAAAAACTATAGTTAACATATGCTCATGTTTGTGATTATAGTGGACACTATAGTATCTTTGATTCTAAACAAATTGTTTTTGTTTCTGTTTTGCTGGAAAAATCCAGCCGACCTGATATGTATCAGTTCGTTTTTGATGTATGTACGTTTGGCCAGTTAAATAAGCTAAATTATATAATTATTTCAATCATGTCATAAAAAAAATTGTGAAAAAAAGCCCACTGAACTACTAACTGTTTTTCTCACACATAACATACATTGTTAAAAGGGTTCCAAGAAAATCACTGTGACCCAGTTGTAACCAAAAAATTCAGAAGAATAGAAATATCCTTCATTGTCCCTAAGTGGGACAATTAAGAAGTGGGGAAGTTCATGAAAATGACAAGTCTTTAGTTTGTCTACGTCTTCCACAGCAGCACAGTATTACAAATTAAAGCTGGAACTAACGAACACTTGTTCGAGCAATATTTTGTATTTCTCTGTCAGACAACTATAAAACAGACAAAACTGGAGGAAATCAATACATATTTTTCTAACAAGTTAAATGAAACAGAATTTCTTTGAACCTTTACTGAAAATAGTTTCTTTTGCAATGTTTTCTCTAAAACATATTTGAATTCAATTTTTTTTTTTTTTTTAATCCCTCCAGCTTTTGAATATGTACCCCTGTCCCTGTACTTACTTATGTTTTAGAGCTGTGTCTCTGTTGCAGATGTTTTTTTCTGTTTTCCAGCACAGTTGACAGTTTAAAGTTGTTTCCTGCTACGTTTTTGGCACCAATTACAGCAAGTTTAGTTTCATTCTGTTAAACTGGCAACATTAAAGAAAAACATATACTGCCCTATTGTCTTAACAGGAAAGTGTTCGCTTCACTGAGCAGGCCTTGTCCATATTCAGAGCGCTGTCCAACGTGGTTGCTTCCTTTACTGATGAGCAGACGCTCCCATCACTCAGAAAATCTCTGGAAGAGGCTCATTGTCCCAAGAGCATCAGCTCCAGGACAGGGACATGGAAACACCAAAAGGTGACTTGTGATTATAATGCAACATGAACATAATGCCAGGCATCCAATGATCTTATTGTGCGGTAAATACATATAGCTAGTGCAGAGAAACTAGCCCAAAGTGCTGGGCTGAACATCTCAACTGTGAGAACTGAATTGGTGATGGTACTTTGGCTGTCACAACAAACTATTTTAACCAAGTGTCATTTTGGTTGATGAAAATAATTGTGATGATTTTCACATAATTATTAATTATGTGAAATATTTTCCACATAATTAATTATATTATTTTTTTTTAGACTTGTTCTCTATTATTGTTATCTGTCACATTAAACCTAAAAAAAACCCTTCTATGGTAAACCGTTCATGTGAATTATTAAATTACCTGGAAGCTTATTCTATATTAGAGAAAGACAATTTAATGGTGTTTCATAAATATTTGTGTAAAAGCTATATATCTACCAAGATCTAATAGTTTTAACAGAGAACATATTGTGAGCTTCGTTCCCATACACAAGATTTTGTACATAAAAATTGCTGGAACGGGGCTTTTATAAATTAGTAGCCATTACTTAGTTTAACTATTAGCAAGCATGAGAAGTAGCAGTCCAACAGCTCTTGAAATGTGCAACACCCATCGTTCTCATATAATTATAATGTAAAGTTTGGTTTTTTTACACATGTATATATCTATTTGTGTGTGTGTGTGTGTGTGTGTGTGTGTGTGTGTGTGTGTGTGTGTGTGTGTGTGAAACAAAGCTGTTTCACTCAGCAGTTTACCACATGGTTTGTGAGGCCCTGGGGAGAAAGCTGACATCAGAGGAGTGCTTTGGACTTCAAGCTCTTACTGCTGACCCCTCACTCTTGGCCCCTGACAAAGAAGTATCACCTTCTACTTGTAGGTACCATTTTATGTTTGGAAATACAGTCCATTTAGGTGCATATGTTTGTAATTCACAATTATAGCACGACGCCTTGCAGCTTATCTTTGCAACAACTGTTATATATGTGCAATAATCTGTGGATTTAGTCCTAATGTAAGATCTGCCAGAGGGAAGCTATTTCAGAACATAGTATAATTTCCAAGGTTAACTAAAGCTGCAGTATGTAACTTTTTCATATATAAAAAAAGTTTTTACATATTTGTTAAAACCGTCTGAATGTTGTGGCAGTATGGTATGAGACAGATAAACTATAAAGAAAACAAGCTCCTCCACCTCCTCCCAGAGCCACTATTGCAATCTGCAGAAATGCACTGCTCCCAGTCAAAAACAAGCAATCAGAGCCAGGAGGAAGGCCTTAGCGCTGCCAATCATGCTTGTGCATGTGCTGTTCAATGTGCTAATGGCGGAGAAACAACTTACTGTTACAGGAAAACTGTTTATCTGCTGTCATCTGTGGTCATGCTAACTAGCCTGAGCATTCATGACAGGATCTGCTATTGGGAATAAGTTGTAATGCAGCAGAGAGCAAGGTGTAGGGTGTGAGCAGAGCGTACACAAGCATTATTGACAGCGCTAAGCCCCTCCTCCTGGCTCTGATTGGTTGTTTCTGAATGAACAGTGTATTTTTGCAGTTAGTACCGGGAGCACAGGGAAAAGGTAGAGGAGCTCAATTTTTTTCACAGATTATCTGTCTCATACTATACTGTCACAACATAGTGACAGTTTTAACAAATATTTAAAAAAAAAAAAAAAAAAAAAAAAAAAATAATAATATAATATATATATATATATATATATATATATATATATATATATATATATATATATATATATATATAGTTTTAAGGTTTTAAATTTTTAGTTTTGGCTTATTTCTCTCTTTGTGCTGTTTTTAGTAGATACAAAGCCCTCTGAAATATGGGAAGGAACGGAGCCAAAAGACAAAAAAATTCAGGCGGCCATCATTCTGCAAGCTGGACTTAAAGGGTACTTGGTGCGAAGGGTGCTTAGTGCCTCTAAACCCGGTAAACATCCACATAAGTATATGAAAAACTTGCATTGAATGCAGAGTAGCATTTTCTTGCATGCAGTATTTAAATTTCCCTGATTTATTAAACTGAGTTACAAAATAGAAGCACAAATAGTGGAAAGACCATTCTTACCAATACACCAAAACAAAGGGCTCTGTAAATTATAAAGATAAAGACATATGGATACACAGGTCCATGGAACATTCACATAAACTGTTCATCAATGATACACTAAAGATAACCGGAGGGTGAGACAGTGAACCAGTTCATAGTTTAACTGTATTAGGCTCTCCTTTTTTTTTTTTTTTTTTTTTTCTCTCTATAAAAGTACATATTCAGTTTCACTGTCTGTGTATAAGCTACCAGATGTCATTTTTAGGCACTTAACGGATCCAGTTTAGTTGAAAACAGTCTGAATTTGCAGTATATAGCCCTTGTCATACCAACCACTCAAAGGAGCAACTTTTAACTAATTGCACTCAACTGCGCACACATTCATACACTGATACACAAGTTGTTGGTAACTTGAGGTTAAATGCCACGCCCAGGTGCACATTAAGATGTGGCAGGAGAAAACTATCATACCCACACATTTCAGATTTTAAGTTGACCTCTCTATGCACTGAGACACAGTGCAGTCATATAGAATCCATATTCAGTATATATCAATACAGTTCCTTCCAGTATAGTGCAATCATACAGTCACATTCAGATATATTATATACATTGCAGATTGATCCCAGTTACAATATGTGACAATCAAAGCAAGTTGATTCACATACATGCTTTATTAATAAAAAATAGAAAACAGAATATGAGCTACTGTGTCTCTGTAGATTGATGAGGAAACTCTGAAGGTGACATTTTTTTTTTTTTCTCTCAGTCGCCTCAGGCTAGTTTTGGCAACTCCAGGCATGACATGTCAGTGTCAAAACAGTTGCTTCTATGAGGCATCGCTTAAAACAAACAAACAAACAAAAAAATAGTTGACATATGGTTGAAATCTTCCAAACATCTAAAATACTTACATTGTTATAGAATCTGCCAGCACTGCCAAAAACTGCTGGTGATGGTTATACACCATTAACCCCAGAAAACCTACACACTCTCAGGCTTAGCTACTTGATCTGTATGAAACTGGACTGTCATGCTTTGATTTTTCTTACCTCTTTCCAGTTTGTGTTATTTCTCTCTTTGTTTGTGAAGCAGCTCATCTCCAAACACCCAGGCATTGCACATTATGACATTTAATTTGAAAATGTGACCATTTAAGGGAACAAGGGAGTAACAGGGAGTGCTGGATTAAGAAAAATAAATATGAGAACTAGTTTATCACATGTCAATTGTGGAAAAAAATCACGTCAAAGTGTGTAGCTTTCTGGTGAATCCTAAAAGATATGCTAAGGTGGGAATCATTTTCTGCATCCTGTCTGTAGATTAAAGGCTCTGCACAGGCAATAAACCCTTGTCGACTGAGGCATGGCACTGGCAGAAAAACGTAACCTCATTTATACAGAAGCATGTAAATTTGTTTCTCTGGTAAAAAAATATTAAAAACCCTAAAATGAACCCATTGTTTATTACAGTATAATCTCACATTGAAAAGTGCAAAAAAATTCAACCTTTAAAATGAATTCAGTGACCATTTTTAGTTTACTGGTAAATTCCATTATTTTTCTTATTTGTAATGTTCTGGTATTTCAAATAGTTCCTGATGTCTTGTGATGACGTGCTGAAAGCGGAGTGTCTGAAAGAGTTGGAGCTTCTTAAAGAGATAAAGGCCAATCGCAAGGCAATAAATTGCAAAGTCAAATTTCTTTAAAGTTAAGTTTGATATACACAGCATTTATATAACAACTGAAGGTAAGATAGTTACCTTCAGTTGTTATATTGTGATACAAAATGGCACTATGTGCCTGGAAAATACATAACACCCCTTTAACAGATCTCTGTAGCATTGTTAGGTTATGTGTGTGTCTCTGTGTTTGGGTCACAACAAAATATCACTCATGACAAAATCCAGAACAAGAGAATGTGAAGGTGAAAACAATATGTCTTTAATTTTATTTTAAAAAAGCAATTCCAAATGCTCACAATGGATGCCAAAGCACCACATTATATTGGAAAATTCTTTAACTGACTTTTACATTAAAATGAAACCATCAAAAAGAAGCTGCTCTGTTGTAAAGCCTAAACATCTTAAATATCGATTCATAGGACAGGACTGCAGAAAGAAAAATTCTGATAAAATGATGAACTATGAACTTAAAACAGCTGAGCATAACGCTTTAGCTAGGAAAAGCATTAAAATTAACTATAAATGATAGAGTTTATTTGTATACATAAAGTTTATTCATCTTAGATTTTTAAATATGAGCTGAAAAAATAAAAACATTTTGTTACAGTAGTAAATAACTTGCAGGTAAATAAAAATATAGTTGAAAAGTTATGTAAGTTCAGTAATTTCATTCAAAAAGGTAAACTCCTATAGATTAATTACGAACGGTGATTTATTTCTAGAGTTTATTTCTGTTTGTTTGGATGGCTAGAGCTTACAGTTACTGAAAACCTAAAATTTAGTAGGAGGAAGAATAAAGAAATGAGAGACACCAGACCCATCAATACAGATGAGCTAAATGCCACTTTTAAAGTTGCACCTGGACACCATTACAAACATTCAATGAATATTTAAATATTTTCTAAAGGGATTGTTAAGAGTACCAACAATTGTGCTGCCAGTGATTTTGCTAAAAACAATCATTTCTTAACATAAGATTTTGTTTTCAACTAAATTAATGTGCTGAAAATAAAGATTGGATTTTTTTTTGTTAGATTATGCTACTACCATGAAAAATTGATGTATTTGAATGCTTTTTACATGCTCATCAGGGTTGCCAGCAGATCTCCCCCCTTCTCTATCTGAAAAAAATAATTAAAAGCCTTGTTCTTTAAATAGAACAAAGTCATAAATAGTGAGTTGTAGGTATGGGGGCCAAGAAACTGCAATGTGTCAGGTTAGCAAGGAGAGAAAAAAACAAGACTGAAATAATAAACTTCACTGAATAAATATTGAAGGACAATACAATAAAAGATTTTAAAAAATTAAAAACAAGAGAGACATCAACTAAAGAACAATACCCTCCTGAGAAAAACAAACAACTAACAAAAGAAAAAAAAAAATAGAAAACCCCACAGCTCATTTACAATAATGATTTAATGTGTTTGACACGAGCATGTATTGTCTTTCAGCCTTAATAACGGCTTCTTTTACTTTTTGTGTTTTCGTACGCTCGTGTCATTCAGGAACAACGGGAAACTTTACTGCTTCCAAGATCCTTTCAGATATGTGGCTGACGATTGAATCAGATCCAGACAAACATGCTGCCTTCTTGCTTCGGTAAATAAAAGATGCTGATTTTTAAAATGTGAAACTATTATGAGGAATAGAGATGCAATTACACAGGTTCATTTCAGTAAATTATATTATTGAAAAGTTCATTTATTTCTTTAATTAAATTCCATTAGTGAAAAATATCATATAGATATATTTAACACAGATGGATGTTTTCAAGCCTCTGTTTCTGATTTTCAACTTACAGCTAAGGAAAACATGAATTTTCATTTCCTAGAAAATCGGAATATTACATCAAACCAATAAAATTTTTTTATTATACAGCAATGTGAGCTTAATGAAAAGTGTGTTTAATACCTGCTTAAAGGTTGTTTTTTTTTTTTGTTTTTTTTTTTTTTTAAAATATACTTTTAATCAAACAAGCTTCATCAAAATGCATTTTCCAATTTACTGAAATGTACTTGTATGCATTAGTGCTCATCATTTGTTTCTGTAGACATTTGGAGACACACATACCAATATTTGAAAAAAATGTATGCATACCCAGAGTCTGCTCCCTGTCGTGGTTGTGGCAGCCTTTGGGGGCCATGCAGGGAGTATTTTCCACATTGTGTTCCATCTTTTCCCAGTGGTACCATCTGCTGTTTATACTCACCCCGTACCAATCAGCTTGCAGCGTCTGTCGAATGACCCACTGCCTGGGGAACTATATATGTGCATGCACACTGAAAGCTCAGTCAATGTGTGTATGGAGGACAGAGGGGGCATTTGTTGGCTGTTGTCAACCTTTAAGCATGTGCTTGTCTTAGCTGACAGAAGCATCTACTCCATGCTGAGAGGCAAAAATGGCATCTCCTCTTCTCCAGAGTAGCTTTTTATTCATGGACTGTAGTTTGTAGATTTCATTCACTTTCTCCTAAAGTGTAAATATTTATTTATTCTGAGAATAGATTTTAGAAAAAGTCTTTTCACATGATATAAGATTTATCCGAGATTTTAAATGTACCCTGTCTTCTACCGTTCCTGTCTAGGTACATAATTAAAAATTCTGAGGAAAAGGGAGAACTTTACCCCTGTCTGCAGGATGAGTCGACAAGAATCACCTTTGCTGAATACGCCGTCTCTTTGCAGGAGGCAGCCCACTCCTGGGTTTTGACCTTCAGGTTAGAGAACAATTATCATTTAACGGCCAGGTTTGGAAGTTAAACAGTTACCTACCCTACCAACAATAGCACTGTTGCTTTGCAGCAAGAAGGTACTGGGTTCGAATCTTGGCCTAGGGTGTTTCTGTATGAAGTTTCCATGTTCTCCCTGTGCATGCAAGGATTCTCTCCAGCTCCTCTGGCTTCCTCCCACAGTCCAAAAACATGACTGTTAAATTAATTGGTCTCTCTGAAATTGTCCTTAGGTATGAGTGTCTGCGTAAATGGTTGTTTGTCCCATCTTTTGGTTTCCAACCAATCAATCACCAATCAGTGGCAGTCAAGCTGAAGAATTGGCTGACTCTGGTCACAATTTCTTGTTGCATCTCTAAATTTAGTCTATTAACGTGATTACTCAACAACTGAAGTTGTATCTCTAGCTGACCACTTCATTTTTGTTTTTTGTATAGAGAGGTGTTCATTGTTCCAGAGGAGATGCTGTTGGTGCCAATAGTCTTCTCTCCATTTCTTAACTGTTGTTTGCATGTTGTAAACAATGATACCAGAGAGGAAGTCGGGACACTCAAATTGCTGCCCCATGTTTATAAACCCAACAAGGTCTGTAGATATGGAGATTTGTTCTGCCTTCCTTCTCAAAGCAGCTGAAAATAATTTTTTTTATTGTTATATTTACATTTTTGTATTTTTTTTTTTTTTGTTTGTTTTTGTTACAGCTTGGTTATACCTTTCTTGCAGAGGTAATCAAAACTGACACCTCTGTCGATTATACCAAGTGGAGGATGTGGTTGATTGGTTCAAAAGAACTACTTCCAAAACTGTCCCGTGAAATTCCTGTCAGTGCATTCTCAGTGAAGGAATTTCAAGATTATTACATTCCCAATAGCAAAAATATTATATGTCGGTGAGAAGACAAATTATATTTAATTAACAGCTTAAGAAAGTATGGATAAGCCAGAGGTAATAATCTTCTGAGACTAATAATATCTATGATTGTCTTAAAACTTTCTACAGTTACTATGTTCAGGTGACAACAGATACCTTGGCCACAATTCGGTTTGAAACTTCTGACCCACATGTTTTGATACACCTGTCTGTTCTGGACAAGGAGAAGGAGGTGGCTGGTAACACTGGAAAGGGCATTGTTCTACTTCCTGTATTCTTCTTCCTGGCCAACAAAGATCAACACTCATTAGGTAAACTGGCTTGAGTATTTTTTGTTCAAATTTTTTGTATTTCGAACAAAATTTATGAATCTAAGATCTTCATGTGGCAGAAAGTTACAACACTTCTCAAAGGCATTTGTATTCTTAATTTTTTTCACATTTTGTTTGGGTATAAAATAATATTCCAGTAAATTAACATTTTACGGAGCACTATTCACCCATCAATAAAAATTAAAAGAATATGGCAGAACTGCATACCAGCCAAGACAAGGTGTTCCACCTAAACTCAAAAACTAGGCAAGGATATGGTTTATTGGCAAAATAACCAAGAGGCCAAAATTGTGTCAAACCTGGTTGGTGCTAATCCGATTTAGCTTGATTTACATGCAAAATGTGAAATAATTAAAGGGGTATGAATACATTTGCAAAGCACTGTACAAGATGCTTATCTCTTTTGTAAGTCTCAATGTAAAATTCTACTGAGTATTTTTCATTTTCATATTGAATGAATGTAAATGTGTCAATATTTATTTATTTTTAAGTCTTTTTAGAAAAAAGCTTTGTATTTTTTTAGGTTTCTTCTACTCTAACGCTCGCTGTTGTTTTATCACGCTAATTGATTTTTTTTTTTCTCAGGGCAAATATTAGCAGTACTTTCTGCAAAAATACCCTTTTAACTGATTTTTATTTCATAAATTTCAGAATGCCATTACATTTTGGTGGTTCTGCCACCATGCTGATGTTTCTAAAGCCTTTTCCTTTATTTTACCCTTTATTCTTTGTCAGTCAGTAATATCTCAAAATGAAAACCTTGCTCCTGTATTTTGAATGACACTGGCTCATTTTGGAATCAGTATGTTTATTGTTAAACATGTAAACAATTTCCAAACTAAGAGCTGCAGCAAACATTATTGGTTTGTTTAAAGTGCTCAATCTGTTAGGCTACAGTTTCCTGATTTTTCTGTCACCCTGGAGACCCACACTTGAATCAGTATGCTGTTTTGGTTGATTATTGTGTTTCATCAATGAACTGACTGTGGAAATTTTCGCTTCAGCATCTCAGATATAAACCAATGTAATTTTTTTTTTTACAGACCCCAGTTGTGCAGAAGAAAACATAGAAACTATGACCTTCTGCCAGGATGCTCCCCAGAAAAGAGACGATACAGACAGTACAATGGTAAAATCAGAGTTCTCATCTGACTGCATCCAGGCACCCACAAAGACTACTGTATCATTGATAACACATAGCTGGTCTCACTTTCTATGCTTGTCCTTCTCACCCAGTTAGTTGCTGCCTGTCCATATCAGTTTTCTTCCTGCCAGATAATTTATTTGTAAGCATGCACACACATATTGATTTACATTCACCCACACACATTTACACAGTAAAGTTCTGACAAAAACACGCGGCAGAATCTGGAGGGGTGTTTTTGTTGTGACTGTGTGACTTATCAGTATTTGATATGGAAAGCGAAATACTAACGATTGATTGCCAGAAGATAACAGTAGGTATGTTCTATAATTGTATAATTACAAGTTTACATTGTCATTATTTTCAAATTACAAACTGGTTATGCATCATAAACCATAATTTCAATACCTTCACGTTAACATATGGATTTAGTTATAGGGAATTTTGCTGTTACAAGGTATTTAGCATCTCATGATTTTTATGTTTGACATTTAAAATACAACATGTCAACAATTCTCCAAGCCCTGCAAAACTCATAAAAAAATTCACAGTTGTCATAACTACTGATACAGATCATGTCAGATCCAGCAGACCAGCAGAGCACTGGACCAACCAGCATGATCAAGCAGCTATTGATCTAGACTTTGAACCAATCAAGACTTGGAGCAAGGGACTATGTTTAAGGCACAGGGCCACACAAGAGAATGGTTACAAGTGGTTTTCACTGTAAACATGCCTTTATTGTAATCAGTCTTGTACTTACACATACATTTATGTGAAAACATAATTGTATGTATATGACAGCCTGTTCATATATGCAACATATTGGACATATAGACATTGAGTATTGAACAATACAGAAAAATCCCAGTACAATTTAAAGAGTTGCCTGAGGCCTTCAGAAAGAAGGTTGTAGCAGCCCATGAGCCTGGTAAAGGATTTAAAGAGGTCTCAGAGACAATTTGAAATCAGCCATTCCAGTGTGTTGAACCGAGTCTACAAGCCGAGGACCTTTAAAGCAACTGTCAATATGTCCAGGTCTGGCTATCATAGCAAGTTCATCCTGAAAGCAGACTTATGCTAATAGAAGTCTCCATGAACTCTAAAATGTCATCATGGGACCTACAGCATGCTTTTGCTTTTGTTGATTTAAAAGTGCATGCCTGTACAAAAAGAAAAGTTTAACTTTCATGGGAGGTGTGCAAACACTTTCTCTGAGAGAAAGAATATGAAAGCCAGACTAAAGTTTATCAGGGACATTACAGACAAAAACCAGGACTTCTGTAATAATGTTCTTTGAACAGAATATTCTAAAATGAAATTACTGAAATTGATACCAAATTTAAACATTGAGTTGAATGTTTGATGGTTTGTTGCCAAGCCATCTGTAAAAAGCAAAGCTGAAGCAAAAACTTTGCAACATGACACTGTCTCAAAACATACCAGTAAGTCCATTGGACTTAGCCTGGCCATTGCCTTCCTGAACTATTTCGCTTGATTCAAGTCTTGCTTACAGTCTGGACTTTCTCCCATGGACTTGGATTTCTCCGGTAAAATTCTACCAGGCTAATCAGCGAACAGAAGGAGTTGTGAACGATGACATCAGTTTTCTGCACTGTTTTAGAATTGTAGTCAGCCTGTAGTTTTAACAATGGCAGTGGAGAAAGTGAACAAAGCTATTCACTCCATGTTGGCTACACTTCCAGATATTGAGTTAACATCAGCAGCCACCTCATTCGGCTAAACACTTCTCTTCGCAGTGGAGGATGGTTGTTTACAGCACAGGGAATTTTCCGTAAGCTTCATAGCATTGAACGGGTGTATTACATATGTCGCAGATAAACGTTAGCTGTTGGGTAAAATCTAAAACCTCAACAGAGTCCATGCCTCCAGGAAGCAATCCTTTCTCAATAGCTGGGAGACCAGACCCTCTGTACAAAGCAAAGTGTACTACGAGGGGCTGATTTTTTACCAGGCTAATTGGACTGGTTGAGAATTAAATAATGCAAAGTCCTGAGCTGAGTTGAAGCTCAGATCCTGATATCATTGAGATGCTGTGGGATGACTTGAGCATAGACATGCAAGAAACCCCTGAAACATCTTACAGCTGAAAACCAGGAGTAGTTTTCTTCAGAAACCGGTAGATGGCTGCAAGAAGCATCTCACTGAAGTTATTTCAGCCAAAGGGCTGAAATAACCCTACTATTTAAAAAGTAGGGTGTTCTTACTTTTTTTCAGATTTAAAATATTTTTCTTGACATTTTGAAAAAAGTTTTATGGAGTTAGGTGACTTTCTTTTTGAGAGTAAAATAAGATTAAACTTTAATATGTGAACATTCTTTTATAAAGAACTGACTATTGAATGGGATATTTTTCACATGACTATACAGTGGCTTCATAAAACCTTATTTGCAATTTTTGTTTTTACATTTTGACAGGTTACAACTGCAAAATTTAATTTATTTTAGGGGATTTTTTTGTGAAAGACCAACTCAAAGAACTACATAATTGTAATGCATGTGACCTTGTAAAACTGATATTCATTTTTGATTGTGCTTTATGTATTTTTCTCCCCCTCAGTAAGTTCCAGGTTGCATTTTCTTTTGTTTTGTTTTCTTTTTTATATTCTGTAAAGTCTTTTTCTTTCACACTCATGATTTAATCTTGATTAACCAGGTCTTTGTTGTTGCTCTCTGTGTGCTTCAGTCCAAGCAGGGAAAAGCTAAAGCTAAGTCTGTTGCGCGCTTTAAAGTGTCTTTATCACTGAATCATCTGTATGGCTTTATGCTTATTCTGCTGTGTGATGCATATATGTATCTTTTATGTATTGTGTTTATTTTGTTGTTTATATCTTGCAATGTTCATGTTTTATGTTTACCTTTGCTTATTTATGTTCCCCAGGATCATAATTATGTGGTGCAAGTTGAGGTACTCTGTAGCAGCTGGAATTTGGATAAATCCCAGCTGGATTTTGTCTATATGCTACAAGAAATGAAGAAGAATGAAATGAGAGGTGCATACTATATAAGAAACTATCTATGTGGCAAATCAGTCAGCCATTCTCAGTAGCTCCTGAAATAGCTGTAAAAGCAAGTCACTCTCAAGTGAAATTTGATCTAAACATCCAGCTCTTAGTATGCATTCCACATGACTCATATAGCTCCTGATACATGTATTCCTATAATAGCCAATGAAACACTCATTTTCTTTTTGCATTAAATAATTTGCTCTTGTACATCTTAATTCTTTGTTTGTTTTGTAGTGTGATCGATACTCGGAAAGCAGTGTTAGCGCCTTGGCATTCTCAGGCTTCCAATAGCCAGAAGCCTGTAATCATAAGCCTTATGCAAAACAGATGAATACAGCCAGTTTTTTCAAATCACAGAGAGATCTTTGTAGCCAATTTTTTGACTGTAACAGCAAGCTTGGCTTTCAGGCTCTGCATTTCTAATTTAAGCTGTTACATTAGGTCATTTGAAAATAAAATGTTTTAAATTTTGGGGATTCCTTTGAACAGTATGAAGAGAATTCATAGATATAATAATAATAATAATCATAGTAATATAAAAAGGGGCTGTGTTACTGTAAAACAGATTAGCATGGGGATAGTATGCATTATTGCTGGTAGAAAATGGCCAATTTGCTATCATTGAATTCAGAAGGTGTTTTAGTACTCTTGACAATTTTCTTACTATTTACAGTTGAAATCAGATAGTCACATATGCTCAATAAAATGAAACATAAGTTTACACTCAGACTTGCAAGATTCCACATTTTCCCCCCAATATTTATGGTCTTTGTCCCTTAATGCATTAGCTAACAAGGGAAGTAGTAGTTTTGGTAATCCAGACATAAAACATGAAAAGTTTTGGCTGAATAAATGTCAGACAGTAAGACAAAAAAAGATTGTATCTTTTCCTGAAGTCTGTGTAAACATCTGATTTCAACTGTACATTCAGATAACAATATAAATATGTTTTCAGCAAGTCATAGAAGGCAAAATCATGCTTACAGACAACGCTAAGATGGATATATTTGATTACTTTATTTGTAAAAAAAAGAAGACGGATGTACCACCTGTTCTCAACTCAAGCTATAATCTCAAAAATATGATATACTGTAGAACAATATAATTTGTAGCCTATTACAACATAGTAATATATTACATCTAATCTAATATATCATAATAGAAATATTTTTTTGTTATAAGGAAATGACAAGAAATCCATATTACCCAAAGCATAGTAATACTCCAACCTATACTGTATCATCACAATTTCTTTGTTCTTTGATTTAAATTGCTAAATGCTTGGACACAGTATATCATTATAATGTATGCTATCAGGGAATATTAGGTATTTTACCATTAGGTTTCTTCATGTATCTATGGAGGGGTCAATCTACAAAAACCTCCTGTGTTCTTCAGATAATTTTGTAAAAATGGGTCAATGGGATGTCAAATGAAGTTGGCTCTTGCCCCCTGGTGCCCAGGGAAATATCCAAGCAGAAGACTGGATTAATTTCACCCAGTTTAACTATGTCTCTGTAGTGGGACTGTGCCCTTGATCATGCGCCCTCCACGCTACACAAATACACATATAGTGCATGCCATGCCACACTTTTAAACCTATTTTATAAGTTGTCGAACATGATGCAATTAAAATACTGTTCTCCATGTGTTTGACACATGCACAGTATTGTATATCCTTTAATATGCCATTAAGACAGTTCGCCACCAACAATAGCTGTTTGCATGTATGTCTTGTGATAACTGACAATGTTACCATCAAAACATAATTTTACATATATTTTTAACAAACCTAATCGTATATTTATTTTGCAACAATAGATAGATATTTATATGCAGTTAGAGCAGCAAATTACTACAGTTATAGAAGCAGGTATCTATCAAAGTGCTTCAGAGAGAATGGGAAGAAGTGAGCTAAATGATGACAAAAAACAAGATTCACTTTATCTGAGCTTGCAGTGTGTTAGTTTTTCCTTTGAAGTGCAACAGTGCCATCTAGCACACGTGTGACTGCACAACACATGCACTGATTTTCCCATGTACCACATTCTTTCAGTGAGCTTTATTATTATTATTTTTTTTTTTTGTAACAAGACAGGGAAATGTTTTTATTAAGAGATGGCCATGACACCTCTATTTAAAAACTAGTCCTTCTTTTCATATTCAAATATAACATTTAAAATTATCACATAAAATGTAAAAATAACAGTTTAATACTGGATTAAAGGAATTTGCAAGCCAATCCAGCATGTTTAAATATATTTACATTTTCTTAAGGCGTAAGGCACCTTTTGAAGCATTTGTTCTTTTGACAGTTACTAATACTTTTTATAAGTCCATTACATTTTATAACTGTTCTTAAGATAATGTTCAAATAACAGATAAAATAAAAAATGCTTTCTTGCTGTCTTTAACATTTAGTGTACAAGCATGAAGATTTGAAGTCTTCGACAATCACCACATCAAGCAGTGAGGGAAGCAAGGCTGACACAAACAAAACTAACCGAAAAGTTGAAGCTGATAAGCAGAAAGGGAGGACATCTGCTGTCTCCAGATCTGGTCTCAAGCAGGAAGCGGTAATGTATTACAAAAATACAGTGACAGAAGACCGTAAACTACCACAACACACAATTACAAAGTAGGGCTGATAATGTTTAGAGATTTTAAATCTGTGAGGTAGAAGATCTGTTTCATTTTCATTTACTAATGATAACTTGGAAGAATTCAGCAGTCTCTTTCATGCCAAAAAATGTTATTAAATACTAAATATAAGGCTTTAGCAAGGTCAATAGAAAGAGCTATCTGACTGAAACCACCACACATCTTTTAATGTTTGTCTGTTTGCCGAGGCACCTTGGATAAGACAAGATACTTTTTAAAGGGGCAGTATTATGTAAAATTGACTTTTTTGAGCTTTACATCATGTTATAATGTTATTCCCTCATCAAAAACATACCTGGAGTGTTGCCTTGATTCTTTGTTTGAGAAGTCTTCTCATCTTCTGTGGCAGCCATTCAGTTGTGCAAAATGCCTGAGTGGATCGAGCACCGCCTTTGAGGATGAAGCTCCTCCTCGGAGCTGCACTTTCTAAGCTTCTGAGCTTCCGCCTCACAGATCAGCCCTTCCCCGTGACCTCCCCACTCAGCTCCTTCAGACTAGCCAGCAGCAATTAGCAAACACCTGTTGAACTGCGCATCTGCTGAGCTCATTATACGAGCTACTTCTCAGTGAAATGCTGATTAAAAACATTGTTAAAGGGTTAATAGAGGAGCAATGTTGTGATGACTTCCTGAAGGCAAAGTTTCAGAAAGAGCAGGAGTTTTTAAGGAGACAGAGGCCCAATTTCAAGGCATTAAATTATGAAGTCAAATTTCTTTTAAATCGTATTTGATATATAAAACATTTTTGTTACAACTGAAGGTAACATAGTTACTTGATTGTGCTGTAAAATGATTCCATATGCCTGGGAAACACGTAATACTGCCCCTTTAATTGAACCCTAAAAACTGAAAAGTAGTCTTAGCAAAGACAAAAATAGAAAGTAATTTGCAAAATAAGTGTACCATATGTCCTTTTTTATCAGAGATACTAAGCCATACAACATGAACTGAGATTACTTTTTGACTTTGTCCATTAAAATCTCATTTGTAACAATTGGAGTTGCTTTTATAAAGTTGTTCTGCATTTACACTTCTATATGGCCTTGCTTTTAACGTTGAGATTTTGCTAAAATCATTAACCATAACAGCCAAACTGACCTGAGAGTTGCTTTAAAGGAGACTCTGCACATCATCACATCATACACTATAATTGTATAATTATCTGATTTCTGGGGTTGGTTTATCAGTGAAAATGTGATGCATCCAATCTATAATGTTAAGGTCTTTTTTATTATACTTTACTGATGCTTTTAATTTTTTATATATATATATATATATATATATATATATATATATATATATATATATATATATATGTGTGTGTGTGTGTGTAAACAATTTTAGTTGTGTGTAGGTGTGTTCACTACAAAATCTTAACAGCAAACAACAAAATGTTCTTCAAGTAAATCATCTAAAATTATCTTATTTTAGTACATAGGTCAGAGTAGAGAACATGTAATCTTTGATAACTGGGTTGCTGGTTGCTATCTAGACTGAATTTCTAATTTAAAAAGCATCATAAATAGCGGAACAATGATCTTCAGCTCGTGCTTGTTAGAGTGAGCATGACCTTTATTATCATGTGTGTGTGTCTGTGTGTGTACCTTTGCACAGAGCCTGGACCAGACTAAGCCAAATTGGACACTGCGTGTTGTCACTGACCAGACCAACCTTGAGAGTATTGAAGTGAAGAAAGATACGGAGAGAGTTGACAAGATTAGATCCATTAAAAAAGCCTGGGAAATAACTGAGCCAGGACGTTTTAAAAAGGTAGCCCAGATAACCCAGAAACATATTTCAAATCCCTTAATAATATATTTAATCCCAACAACAAATGAAAATAACTTTATTAACTTAATAATTTAATGCATAATGTCCTCAAACATACTGAACGCAACAGAGACAATGTTGTTCTGTTGTTGTAGGCTTCTCAGTCCCGCCTCCAGTTCCTTGATCAAGTTCAACACAAGGACAGTAGTGATGCTACTTCAGCTGAAAGCAAGGACATTGGCATTATTCTACAAAGACTCAAATGCATATATTTAGCTTTTTCTTTTTTCATTTTATCCTTTTAAATCAAATTATTGCTTTTTTTCAGCTCCACCCAGCTCTGATCCTGATACCTATGTCAGTCCATCCAGTGATAAAAGGACTGCCACCTCCAGGTCCTTTCTTCCCATAGATTACAGTCATTTGATCAGGTTTGCTATCGCTTTTTTTTTTTTTTTTTTTTTTTTTTTTTTTTTTTTTGTATCTAGATTACTGCTCATACTGTTTCTACTTCTGGAAGTTGCAGTTGCAGACATACCAAGACTTAATTTCACATTTGTGCATGTTTTTGAGGTTTCAGGCGACATAATGCAACATAGGAACATGTTGTCCCTTTTAGTATCAATAGAATGGATTAAAAGCTACCTGAAAGATTTTTAAAGTTTCTTTATAATTTATAAATTTCTTTATATAAACTTACCTCTCATTAGTGTAGTGAAGAAAGATGTCCCCTGACTTTTACCTATCTTGAAAGGGCAGTGCATCCTTTCCAGAGGGCAGTGGTGATACCAACTTTTGAATAAGTGTTTATGCAACAATTAAAGAGTGCTGGTTATTCACACAGTTTGGTTTTAGCATTTCTGCCATACTTACAACTTTATATTTTGTCTCAACCTTTAAGTGACAACACCTTGAATTAGAAGTGTTTTAACATTAGACTTTGTCATTCCCTCTCTTTTCATTCTTTTTTTATTCCCTCTCTCCACCTCTCCTGTTGTCCATCCCTCTCCAGGACAAATGAGACGATATTTGAGTCTGTTAATTAGAGAGCTATTTCCGAGCCCCAACGAGTTCCTTGATCCAAAGAGATGTGCCCCTTTTCCGTCACCTTTTTTTTATCCTCTTGTGCTGCTTGAGGGTGTGTGCGATCAGGTGTGTTACTATGTCCAGCCATGTATAACTGCTGACACCTTGGCCAGCAGTTTTAGCAAAGACAATGATCGAAAGAAGTGGCCTGTCAGGGGCACTGGTTGAAACCAGCGATGCACAAATCTCTCACAAATTTGTGCAACAGGACACCATAGATTTAAATTTTTGCTTCTTATACTTATGCAGACTTACACAATGTTTCATGCAGAGATATAACGAGAGCATTGTTCATTAATTATGTCTTAACCTTCACTGGCTTTGTCCTCCCCTCAAAGCACAAATAACTATTTGTATGAGGAAACACATTTATAGAGTTCTCAATAACTTTGGTGTTAATACATCAGAGTATAACTGAAAAGTCATTAAAAGTAAATTTATTGTAGTAATTATTGTAGTAGTAATTAATTGTAGTAATTAAAGCCATGTATTTTAGTCATGCATATATATTTCAAGCATTTATTTCTGTTGATTGTGATTATGGCTTATAGCTAATGAGAGCCCCTGCAATTTACTTTCTTAAAAAAAAAAAAAAAAAAAAAAAAAAAAAAAAATGAACACTACATGAGAACAAAAAAAGTTTTTTGTTCAGAAATTTTATGTTATGGCCTGCACAATAATGGGGAAGACTGTTACTTTGAAAGTGTGTGGAAGGAAACAGCGTGGTGAAAAAAGATGTTCAAGAAATATTCACAGCCTTGATCACTGCAAAGCAAAGGCCATTCAAGTAAAATGTATAGTAAGCACTCCATGTACTTTTTATGCTGTACAGTACATGGACTTGCTTTTCAATAGACCGACATTTCTGCAATTAAAAGCATATTTGATTCGTGTTATGTAACCATCTATTAGTGGGTAGGGTGTCCTAACTTTTTTCTCACAAATATTTTTTGTATGTGTTTCCCTGTATTACTTTAATTGGGTTTCCTAATGTTTTCACATCTGTAGGTCTGCCATTAAATCCTGGAAGTGTCATGATCTGTTGGTGTTTGTGTGTTGGTTCTCACTTGTTTGTATTTAGATCATTTCAGTGTTTTTGTTTTTTCCTTCAATTTGTTGCTTCTTTTGTGTTTTGATTGTGCTTCCTCTGTGTTCATTCTGTGTTTTATCACCACCTTCTCTCAGTTCTCTGCTCAACAGTTTCCTCAGTTGTTCAGCATACCCCTGACTATACCTGGTTTCCATGTCACTAATCAAACCTCCTGTGTATTTAAGGTGCATATACATTAAGGCCTTGTTCTTAGATGCAGAAACCAGAAGGATTTTCCAGAGCTAATGGACTCACACCGAGAGGAGGCCAGGCAGAAGCAGCGATTAGAAAAGATCCAGAAGTACCGGTTGGCCCGTGAAAAGGTGCTGGAGCGCTACAAACAGCAGATGTTGGAACAATATGAGCTAATAAAGCATCACATTGAGGTCTATGAGAACATGCTGGTCAGTGAAACAGATACAAGTGTTGTCTGCAATTGTTTGAAAAAAAAAAAAAAAATGAGCTAAGTTAGTTGCATCTTTCACTGGTTTCACATCATGCTGTCATTTGATTCTCTCTGCTTCTGTCTTGTGTGTAGGAGGCCAGTGAGAAATTATCTGATAATTACAAAGAATTCTGCAACCGTCTGAGGGTGTTGATAAAAAAGGAGCAAGAAGAGAAACTGACTCTGGAGGAGGTTGAGCATCCAGTTCCAGATAAAATAATCAGCCCTCCTTCAGCTGTTAAGCCACCCAACAAACAGGCCAAGAAACGTGAAAAGAAGTGATAATCAGTGGCTTCGATATTCAGTCTCAGTTCACCTCAACAAGTATGCTAAAAGTCTGAGGAATCCTAATTTAATTTGTTGCTTGTTTTTTGTGGCATGAGGCCTAACTAAAGATTTGGTTGCACAGTTCAAAGCTGCTTGTGCTGCAGTCCTCTTCTTTTAAACTGTTTTATGACTTTAAACTTTACAATAAATGATACCGCATGCTGCAGATGTTTATGAATGTTTGTAATGGTATCCAGGTGCAACTTTAAAAGTGGCATTCCATGGGTCTGATGTCTCTCATTTTTCACTCTTCGTCCAGACTCTGAGAACCTTGATTTTCTGATAAATTAAATTTCAGGTTTTCATTAGCTGTAAGCTCTATCTGTCTAAATAAAACAGAAACAAACTCTAATAATAAATCACTATTTGTAATTAATCTATAGGAGTTTAACTTTTTCAATGAAACTACTGAACTTACATAACTTTTCAATTATATTTTTACCTGCAAGTTATATACTACTGTAACAAAATATTTCTTTATTTCAGCTCATATTTAAAAACTCTAGATGAATAAACTATATATATATATATATATATATACAGATAGATAGATATGTAACCTTATAATTTATTGTTAATTTTAATTCTTCTCCTAGCTAAAGAGTTACGCTCAGCTGTTGTATGTTCATAGTTCATCATTTCATCTGTTAAAAGTGGAAGGGAATTTTTCTTTTTGCAGACCTGTGAATTGATGTTTAAGATGTTTAGGCTTTATGACAGCAGCTTTTTTTTGATGGCAGCTCTGGTTTTATTGCAACATAAGTCAGTTCAAGAATTTTCCAATATAATGGGTGCTTTGGCATCCATTACATGGGCATTTTGAATTTTTTTTTTTTTTTTTTTTTTTTTCATAACTTAAAGACGTATTGTTTACACCTTCACATCCTCTTGTTTGGAGTTTGTAATGAGTGGTATTTTGTTGCGACACAAACACAGAGATATATAACCTAACAATGCTTCAGAGATCTGTTAAAGGGGTGGTATTATGCATTTGCAGGCACATCGTGCCATTTTGTAGCACAATAAAGTAACTCTTACCTTAAGTAGTTGTAAAAATGTTGTATATATCAAACATAAAAGAAATTTGACTTTGCAATTTGACCCCTTGTAATTGGCTTCTGCCTTTTTAAGAAGCTCTTTCTGACACTCCAATGCCACTACATTATGCCATTTAAAACCGTTCTGAGGAGCATTGGACTAAAAACCAGTTTGTATTTTAAGCTCAGCAGACGCACAGTTCTATCTGGCAAGGCAAGGGGTAGACTGGAACCAAAAAAATAGCCCTGGCATTTTTGGCCGTTGTGGCCCTCTATAATTATTTATATGATGTGTGAAGGTACATGACAAACCAGAGGATTTATATGCAGTGTAGCTTTAAAAGTTAAAATAAAGCACAGCAGCCTACAAGGAGGAGAGTAACCATGTTAAAAAATTTGACACATTCTTTCACCACTTTTAATCTTGGAGAGATGGCCACAGTGTCACAATTCTCATCTTGAAGTGAAAGTGAATATCAGCGAAACTCTACTAGAGAGGTCTTTTCACTGTTTTATGGAATATACCATAAAAATGCAAGTAATAACAGCGGCCCATAGTGAAAAATATATCCATGTAAAATAAAGAAATCTTCATCAAAGTGGCTCCTTAAAGTGAAAAACAAAGATAATTTCCTATCAGTGATAAATCATCTATTTCAGCAAAGCAATGTTTCACTAAAATTCTATGATAAAAAATAACTGGAAGCTGTAACACCTTTAACTTTATGGCAAGATAAAATAACACTAAGTTGGACACCAAGCACCATATTAATTTAGCATAGCATTATTTAAAAAATAACTCTATAACCTAATATTATTATTATTATCCATGTTTTAAGTCTGACAAAAGAAGTCTTGTTCACTTCCCCAGATTTCAGTGAAGATGTCTAATCATTTTAACATTTTTTAAATTGCATTAAGTATACCTGTTTTCTAACTCATCTATTTTTTTTCTTTTTTACATTTTGCGTTTCAATTTGCAGCTATTATTATTGTTGTTATTATTACACACATCCCAAAGCATGTTCATTGTTAATTTTAGGTTTTGTTTTTGCAGCTTTTCTGAGCCCGCTCCAACCCATATCCACTCACTTCTCTCCTACTTCGATCAGCTGAAATTGCAAAATTTATAACCTCAGAGGAGAGGGGAGGAGCGGGCCAAAGAGGACTGAGGGATTTCATTGGATTAGCCTAATGTCATTCAAGAAAATCAACCAATGGCCTGTTGCGGTCGATAAATATTTTTAATATACTTTTTTGGTTAAATTATAACAGCCTCAGGCTGGCTCATATATGTGCATCGGCCCACCAGACTTTGCCCGGTACGCCAGACATCCAGTCCAGCCCTGTCACCAGGTGTTTGCTAATTGCTGCTGCTAGTCTGGGGGAGCTGAGTGGGGAGCTGGGGGAGGGGTGCTGGGTGGAAGCTTGGCTGGAGCCTACAGCTCCAAGGAAGAGCTTTGGGTAAATAGGCTACCACAGGAGATTCAATGATTCCTCAAACATGCATGAAATAATCAAAGCAACACTCCAGGTATGTTTTTGATGAGGGAATAACATTAGAACATGGTCTAAAGCTTAAAACAATTGATTTTACCTAATACCCCTGAGGAAAAGTAGAAATAATGGTGCTCAGGTGAGTATATTAGGAGATAGGTTGAAAGTAAATCAGAGGAGGGGCTGAGGATCCAATGTAGACTAGAGATCTATGGAAAGGGGTAGCTATCAGGGAAGATATTTCAGGTTTTGGTTGAAAATAGATTTTGGTTAAGGGATACAGATTTTCCTATGTGGGAAGTTCAAGGCAGGTTCCAGGTTCCAGGTAAGTAGATCTAGTAAGAGACACAGGGTATGTACATGGAGGCTCAAGAGAAATACAGGATCCAGATGTCAAGAGCATCTGATTCCTGTCCTCTTGTCGTGGCTGATGAATCAGGTCAGTGCTGAGTAGAGGATGAAAAGACAACCATCCAAGATTAGGACATTTTTACTATGAGAAATTCTAATTCTTTAAATTCCTAAATACAACATATTTTTTCATTGACATGTCTGGTGAAACTTGCTAAATATCACTTTTATTTACAGACAAGAAAAATCTGTTTGTAGCTTTGATTTTTTTTTTTACTTTTGAACCACTTCTTTCTCTTTGAGACTGGCAGAATGAATGCCAAGTGTGCCTGATCAGATTCGGCTAATCTTTTGTTTGGATGAAGGTCATTGTATTGACTGTCTGACTCAAGTCTTGTCAAATACAGCCGACCTTCCACAAGCTGAGTGCCACTGATTGATTGGTCAGTAGATAAACTGTACTCTCTCTGAAGTCAACCACAGTCACACTGCAAGACAATGTGAGGCTTGAGAAAAATGCAGCACATTGAGGAAACCTCATGTAACCTAACTAGTGAAAGTGCTGCATTTACAGAGCCTTACAAAAGTATTCATACCCCTCAAACTTTTTCCACATTTTGTCACATTAAAACCATAAACTTCAAAGTAGTCCATAATTAGAAAGTGAAAAGAACAGCATCCCCCTATGGATCAATACTTTGTAGATCCTCCTTTAACTCCATTTACAGTTACAAGACTTTTGGGGTTTGTCTCTACCGGTTTTAGACATTTAGAGACAGAAGCCATATTTCAGTGTCTTATAAGCTATACAGGACTTCTTTTTTTTTAATCCAACATGCACACAACCTCGTACAATTATTAAAAGGTTAAGGGCAGCTATCAACAACCAAACTAAAATTTCCAAAGCCTTCATAACAGAAACTATTTTCCATTTTTATAATTTTGTTTAGTTAAGTAAATTAATGGTAGTGGTCTGTTTTTAACTTAGTATTTAAAGTGGATGCAGATTACTTCATCAGGTTCTCCTGAGAAATGATGAAATTTGGAAATGAAAGGAAGGATGATGCCATCTAGTGGCTGCCTTCATTAATAAATTTTCACTACCATGTCTACTGGTTGTTTCTCTATTGCTGTGTGAAGGTTATGTTGGGATTATGCTGTGCATGTATTTGTGTTGCATGTGTGTAACAGATAACTAAATAAACAGAGTAATCTTTATTTTCCTGCAGTTTTACCCTGCAGTATTCTCATCCAAAGCTTCTGAATGGTGTGCCTGACAGTGCACAGATTAATATTCTAAGCAAAAACTGATTTTTATTATGAAGTTGAATAAGGTGGATGACTTCAAGTGCACATGAAGAATGTTGTAACATATGCATTTTTACACATTTTTAGAATAATTTTGAATACGTATATCCCAGTATATAAAAATCTGATCATCCTTTATCTGCAGCTATACCTGAAGCACAGTGTTGTCATGGGAGTATTGTTTAGAGCGATGCTGCTGTGTTTCATGAGAATCGGCTCAGTTTGTCAGAGCTCACTGAGCCGACCACTGTTTTTTTACCTGTGTACTGTAACTGCATGACAAAGCAAATCCTAAAAAACCTTGTTCTATGCATGTCTGCACTGCTCTCGCTTTCCCAGTTCATTCCTCCTCTTGAAAAAAAAAAATCAGTGATTCAGTTATGTCTACCCTGCACCTGAATCATTTTTTTCATGAGTGTTTACATGTTGCAGTATTTTGCCTGCTAAGAGAGAGATGTCTTCTGACTCTCTAAGTGGCTGTGACGTGTGTATTAACAGAGAGTCTGTGTGTTAATTGGCAGCTGTTGGCTTGTGGTTTGATGCAAATGTGTTGTGAGCGTCAGAGGAACTCCAGTTTAACCTTGAAAGCAAGAGGACGCACAGCAACTGGCTGTGTGTGTGTGAGAAAGAGAGAGAGACTTCCCACAAGTAATAAGAAAATATTTGATTCTTAAATGAGCCCACGTTATGGAGGGATGATGAAATTAAGTGAAACTAGATCCACATTCCTGGAGTGCTGGAGAGACTCTCTCCATTGTCTGGGCAATAATTCAAGGATGCTTTAATCAGGTTCTTTGCTACTACTTTTGTGAATGATAAAAGAGCATTAGTTCTTTACTGTATACATGTACTTTCAAATTCAAAAACACTTTATTAATCCCAGAGGGAAATTAAATAATTAATTAAATAAATAATACTTCCATAATGTTATACTTATATTAATTCTAGTATGCTTTCCTAAGTATGCATTGCCTTGCAAAACCTTTTACACCCCATCAGTGCATTTACATTTTGTCTCATTTAAACCACAAACTTCAATGTATTTTATTAGGGTCTTGTGTGACAGACCAAAACATAATGGTTAAGACAGATTTATTTATATATAAAAATCTGAAAAGTGTGGGGTGCATTTGTATTCAGCCTCCCTGAATCAATACTTTGTAAAACCACATTTTACAGCAATTAGTGCTGCAAGTCTTTTAAGGTATGTCTCTATGAGGTTTGCACATCTGAAGACCTAAATGTTTGCCCAATTTTCTTCGCAAAATCAGATTGGACAGAGAGCATGTGTTAGCTGCAGTTTTTCAAGTTTTATCATCAGTTTCTCAATTGTAATTATGTCAGCACTTTAGGCAATTCAAACACATGAGCCTGTTTGGATTAAACCATTCCACTGTAGCTCTGTTTAGCGTTGTTGTCTCATCTGTAGGTGAACCTCTGTTTTAGTTTAAAGTCTTTTGCAGCCTCTGACAGGTTTCCTTCCAATATTCCCCTGTATTTAGCCCTGCCCATCTTCCCATTTGTC
Source organism: Anableps anableps (assembly GCA_014839685.1). Lineage (NCBI taxonomy): Eukaryota > Metazoa > Chordata > Actinopteri > Cyprinodontiformes > Anablepidae > Anableps > Anableps anableps. The sequence continues at coordinate 18,072,722 of CM026086.1, read as the reverse complement.
CCTGCTAACAAATAGCATTCCTGCAGCATTATGTTGCTAGCAACGTGTTTTAGGGTAGAGATGGTGTGTGTGTTAATGTGCAATGTTAGTTTTAGCAAATTTTCTGTAGTTCAAAAAATTCCATTTTGTGGCTCTGACCAGAGCACTTCTCACAGGTGTATGACTTCCCATTGCTTTCTTTTTTGTTTTTGATGTCTTTCTTCTGTCAAGACCAGATTTGTGAAGTGCACTCTTAATATTTGTCCTCTTGACAGATTCTCCCACCTGAGCTGTGAATTTCTGCAGCTCCTACTATGTTACCATAGGCATCTTGTGGTCTTCTTGCCCAGAGTGTCAGCTTAGATGGGAGGTCATGTCTTAATTGGTTTGAAGTTGTGTCACACTCTGTTCTTGGATGTGTTCAAAGCTTGGACAATTATTGTATTTTTTTTTTCCTTCAAACTTTTCCACAACTTTATCCCTTACATTTCAGGTGTGTTGCTTGGGCTTTATGATCCTGTTTATTCACCATTGTTGGCAAACAAAACACTAAGACCTTAACAGAATAGTTGGTGGCTTCTGAGCAGAATTAGTTGCACTGGATTCATGAAAGACATAAATATCCTTCCTTCCAGGTCACAATTACTCCATACTTTGTTTTGGTATATTACATGAAACTCAAATAAAATAAATGTTTTTTTTTTCTTAAACAAAATAGGACGTTGAAGGGAAATAAATACTCAAAGTTTTTTGTTTGTTTCATCTGATTTCACTGTTTCTATTTGTTTGTCTTCTCAGCTTGCACTAGCTGATTATTGATATTACAAAACTTTTTAAAAATGTAATTGCAACAGTATTGGACAATTACCATATGGGATACATTAGAGGGCATTAGCAGATAAACTCCAACATTACCAGCAATACATAAACACAGGACAGGAATAAAATGTAGCCAAATTTAAATTATTCATCATAACCACTCAGTTATCAGCACACTCCATCTTTATGTAACTGAACAAAAACTCCTCATTGGTATCAAACCGGATGTCCCCCTGATGAGTCACTGTGTGTTTAATACATTGTGTGATTGTTTTCAGCTGAAAGAAATGAAGTGAGACAGAGTACACAGCTGTCCTACTGCGTCTGTGAGCTAAATCCACCTGTCAGCATCTCAGTCATGGAGATTCACTGTTAGAAAATGTACATGAGTCGACTTATTTCTCATGCAGTCTTTGAAGCTGTGCAAAGAAGATGCAGTGGGTTGTTCAGCTTCACCTTCTTCCTTCATGTGCATATATTTTATCCTGCTCCTCCATACATGAGTAATCACATTTACTACTATAAACTCATCCCTGTACTTTCAGATAGCAAGAGATGGACACACAGTCCTTTTGTGTATTGACTTAACATTCTGTAGCATTGTGTTGTTGTCTTTCCCTCTGGAACTGAATGTCTCTTGAGGTCTGTCCTCAGAGCTTCCCATGCTGATAAAAGACAAAGCAGCAAGGCTTAGACAACGAGAAGTCTGTGTTGTCACAGCTAAGACTCAGCTCAGATGACAAAGAGGAAAAGGCCAAGCATTTATGTTTTTCAAATGATAAGGCTAAGGTGGTAAAAGGTGAGAGCTCAGAGAGTAATGCCCAAGCTTTGCTGCAGTAATCGATGCTCCCCTGACACTTCCACCTCACACACAAAAAGTGCTTTCATGACTTCAGAGGGCACTACATTGACTTACTATCATTTCTTATAGCCTCTTTAACCTTTACTTTTAGGTATCGTTCAAGTTCAACCAGTTCTCAAAGTTCCTCTCAAAAGTTTTAATCCTAAAATTGCTTTTTGTACAAAAGAAAAAAAATAATCCACATAAATATACTTGACAGCTTTAGATCCTAAAAAAAACTGATATGGTACATATAGTATATAAGGCATTCTGCAGCTGGTCAACCTAACTGTCTCAAATATATCTGTAAAATTATTTATTTTAGCCATGAGCCTAAAACCAAATCTTGACCCTCATAAACCACATGAAACTTGTGAAGAGCCCACTGCTTGAAGCAGTTAGGAATGAAAGGTCACTTCAAAAATACAGTGAGACAAAGGCAGTTATTTACATTCTGCAGCCAGTGCTGGAGGCTGTTTGCCACCTCATTCTTAGGCAGCGTACTTTCTTGGTGCCTCAGTATTTCTCACCATTATTCTACTTTTTTTACTACTGCTTACCGTGTCTGACTCCATCAACACTCAAGCGATGATCGTCTCCCCAATCAGCTAACACCGAAAGTCTATCCTCATAGATAAATGACAGAAATTAAAAATCAACAATCTGTTAAAGAAAACAAACTTAAAAATTGACAAGTTTGATTTGTGAAATTCTAACATACTAAATAATTTCTGGTAATTAATAGATTAACAGTGCCTCACAAAGTTATTTGTACCACTACAACTTTTTTTTTCCATTTTTTCCCATTGTAGTGCATAAAATAAAAGGCTTAAAAAAAAAATACACAGCCCTCTTTACTCTGATACCCCTAAATAAAACCCAGTCAGGTTCACGTCTGCAGTTGAATCTAAGTGTGACTACAGCTGTTCTGTTAAGGCCTCAGAAGTTTGTTAGAGGACATTAGTGAACAACTATTTTATTTCACCATGGCTGTCACTGAACAGTACCTGCAAGCCACCAGTTCATAGACGTCCTAACCAAGAAACCTTCCATTTGAAGGTCGGACCAAGTCAATATTTAAACATGGCTAAGAAAGTGCATGTTGAGGCAGATTTATAAACTGTGCCTGAGCCTGTGTATACACTTCAAGATTCAACACTGGCAGCAGCACAGAGAGGCAAGTCCCTGTTCAGAGCAAAGGCTTAGGTTGACATTTACACCAGAGGGGATCAGAGGATTGTGTGTATGTGTGGGCATGCTATCATGTGAGGTGTGGCAGTGAAATGATGGCACTAATGCTGTAATTCCATTTTAATGAAGAACTTTTTTCCCTCCTTCCCTTCAATTTACTCTCCCTCTGCGGCTGCACACCAATGCACAACACAACAGACTTTTATTATTACTTAACTGTAATGTCCACACGAAGCATGCTTCTGTAGGTCCTGTAGATCAATGGGTATACTTTAATCTATTCCCCACAGTTGGTCTGTCTTCCCACTGAGAATTATTGCATATTTGACTTCCTTTATGGTGTTTTACCAAACAAGTATGGGGATTTTCAACATACTGCAATGGCAGCATTTTTGTCAGTATTTCAGCAGACACATCTGTGGAACGACATAGTTTCTTTGAATATGTCTAGTGCTCCCCCCTGCAAGGGCTTTTGCTTTTAAAGTTTCTTCTTAAACATATCCAAGTGTTCCTTATTTGGATTTAAATCAGGCGTCTGGCTTGGCAATTCAAGAGTATTCCTTTTTTTTTTTATAAATGAGAAGATACTGTGTTCTCTAAAAGAGACTTTTAATGAACTGTGCAAGCTCTTTAAAGTACAAATGGTACAATCTTTGCGTCTCATAGTTCAGCATCTGCATTTCTGTTTCTGCGTTCAAGTGTCGTGTAGATATGCAGTAAACTCTTTTCTCTATAGACCTTTTCTGATCTGTTGAAAGGTTGCTCAGCAGTGTTTTTTCTTTACCATACAGATGATTCTTCTGTCCACAACATTAAAATGTCTTCTTTGAAGCAGTAGTCCCTTTGTAATTACCAACTCAACACCACATTTCTTCTGATTTGTCCAATGCCTTTCTTGAGTTTCATTGGCACATTTTTTCTCCATATGATGAACAGCAATAACTACAGAAGCAAGGTCAGTTATCAGTATTCCTGCACAACTAAAGCAATTAAGCACACTTGGATTATCACAGCCACCAGGGAAGCCCATTGTTCCAAATATCATGGTACCCTGAAATGACTGTGGCGTTGAGAAGTAAACAAAAGACTGGAATGTGCACGTTATTCACCGTGGAACAGTTTGATTCTAGATTTCTAAACGATGAGCAGAGGGATAGCTCAGAGAAATCTGTCTTTGTCCCAAAAATTATAAAAACTATATACTGTAGACAGCTACAAACATCAGGAAAATGGAAGAAGTGGATGTCTCCCTAAACACATTTTTATTTCACTATATTCCACAGATTGATTATTGGGCTGTACAAAGAAAAAAAACCCACTAAATTTTGAATATGTTGTTGCTTTATGAATCTACCAGAATAATTTGTACCACAATAAATGACCAGTGGACAATAACTGCATATCAATCTAAGCACACTGTCCCCATGGTGGTGGCAGCAGCATCAAGCTGTGGGGGTTTCCTTCTGTTCGAACATGGAAGCTGGTCAGAGCTGATGGGGAGATGGATGGAGCTAAATACAGGGCAGTCCTGGAGGAAGCCTGTTAGAGCAGGACTGTAAGCCAACTGATTTACATCAGTGACACAAACCTACCAAAAAGTTCTACTTTCTCTTACACAAAATATTTTCCCAAATGTTTTGGTGGCCATAAAAAGACAGCCCTCACATTTATGTTCTTTAGTCAGCATCTGTTTGCCTTTTGTTATTCTCCAATGTCAGTTTTCCAAAGTTTCTTTCTTATTGTGAAACCATGGCTTTACTGAGCTTAACAAGTCAGGGTTGAAGCATCTTAGGTGCTGTTCTGATTTCTTCTGTGACCTTCTGGGGCTCTTGGAATCATTTTTGTAGGCTGGCCACTCTTGGAAAGGTTCATCACTATTCCATGTTTTCTCAATTTAAGTATAATGGTTCTATGGTTTGCTGGAATCCCAATGCCTTAGAAGTGGGTTTGTAACCCTTTCCACAATAACTGATGTGAATTTCTTGTCTCTTCTTGAATTTCTTCAGATTGGGGAATGATCTGTAGCTTTTTTTAGATCATTTAGCATATATCATATTGATTTCTTTATTGTAAAGGTCAGGAACTAATCATGAGAACAAGATGAACCTAGGTCTGCTTTTGAGTAATGGTTGTTAGATATTTGTGGTTCTAATTACTATGAAATTAAAAAGAAAGCAAAAATATGATTGAAAAATAAATATTTTGTACCTAAAATGTTCCAATTTGCTGAGATTTCAATTTATTAGTAAAAATTTGTTCTAATTGATATATATATATATATATATATATATATATATATATATATATATATATATATATATATATATATATATATATAAGTTTCTATCTGTATCAATCCCGTGAGCTGGCAAGTGAAATACATATCATTTTTATATTGTGTAGGGCAACACAAAATCAGTCCAGGGGCTGGCCCCTGTACACCCTTTAGACACCCTTGGTGTATGGCTAGTGAAAGAGTTGGTAGAGTTGGTTTGTTTTGCTTAATAATTAAAACCATCATTTAAAACTGTGTTTTGTGTTCACTCTGGTTACTTTCGTTGGATATTGAAATAAGAAGCTTTCTTTTGAATCACATCGCTTGATGTTCCAGTCCCAACTTGCATGTGGATGAAGCAGGATCTATACATGGTTGGCTGTAGGGATACACACAATTTCCTCAAATAGCATCACAGTGACAGCTTGAATTGCTGTTTAATTGCCTCATGTTGGAGATGATTGCATTAATTCAGCAGTGCAGATTCAGTTTACACAACAGAGCCTGGAGGTGTCAGGTTGCCAATAAAACAGGAGTCTAAGTTTCATCCCTTTTTATTGGATTGTGCAATGGCCTTTGCCAATCACAAGGGATAATTGCTCAGCTTAATTTACAATCACAGGTCATAGGATGAGAGGAGCCCTCCACAAGATCACTCTATTTATGCTCTGCAAGGAAAAAATTATTAAAATCCCTCAAAATCCTCTTTCAACAGTCCCGAGCTAGATTTCACAGCAGGTCTGTGTTTGCTGTTGGATTATGTTAACACGTCCTGACAGACTTTCACTTCAAATATGTGGATAAAGGTGGTGCTTCATGTGACGTCTCACACCAGTCCTGCGGCGCAGGCAAGGTCACAATGAAATACTGATATGATAAAGTGTGAATTGATTCAAGCGAGCACAAATAGCAGGTGGCTGCACAGGGGAATCATTGATAACCTGCACAGAGCTCTGTATCGATTATTACTATCTCAAACAACGGGAGCCATGTTTCTGTGGTGCACAGAGATACATAATTGTGTGTTCCCTGGTTTTACTAGGATTTTAACTGTGTCCATAGTTTGAAAAAAACAAAACACAGAGTGAACATGAACAACTGCACTGGATTTAGGGAACAAAAAGACATAATTACCAGCACCATTTTTTACAAAGTATGGTGAAAGACACTTTCTTTTTTTGGTATAAACAATTCCAAGAAAATTTATTAAAGTTTGTGGTTGTAATATGACAAAATGTGAAACAGTTCAAGCAGTATAGATACTTTTGCAAGCCACTTTATTTACTTGTAAATGACTACAACACAGAATAGCAACAGTAAACCCTTGATAGCTGCTGACTGACTGTATCGGACTCCTGCCCCTGTTTCTGTAGAGTACTAAGAGCAGTGGCTGTCTCAAATCACTGAGTCAGTGAAGCTGATCCAAGGCCAGTGTACCATTCACCGCTCATGCCGCTTCAATCTCCAGATGACTGCTTCAAGTCAACTTAATACTGACTACTGCTTCTTTCTGAATCTGAATCTGTCCATGGAGAGGTTCAGCATCACAGCAATGACAGTACTCGCAATGGTCTTTACTTTATTAGCGCCTTCCATCTGCTCCACTCTGTTTATATGTGTGTGTGTGTGTGTGTGTGTGTGTGTGTGTGTGTGTGTGTGTGTGTGTGTGTGTGTGATGACCATCCTATCACATTGGCTGATTATTGGAAACCAGCTGTGCTGCCCCGAGTAGTGACAAGCTGACGTGTCATATCTATCCCCTGAGCTGTTTGCACAAACATTCCCACATGTGCTCATACACACTGGCTCCATCAGCATCAGCCTTTTCTGGTATTTTAAGCACTTATGACCTTTTGACATAAAAAAATTCAATATAACAGCACATCTCCCTCGGAGGTGCACATGTTCTGTTATATTCCTGTCTGTTGTCTCCACTGCCTTTCTAATCAGGAGCTGTGTGAACACAATAAAGGCCTTACCTAGTTTTCAATATCTCCGCCTCCACCTCTTCATCTTTTTTCATCAATATTTATAAGCCTCACTGTGACCATAATATTTGGTGATTGATAGTAAGGTTTGGGGGGGATGTTACAGATGTGCCATTCAGCTTTGTTTCACATGAAACACATCTACACGTGTGTTTGACATAAATCACACCGCGGCAACGACTCGTTAACAGCTGTGGATGTGTATGTATAATCTATATGGGATGATTTTTTTTTTTTTCCTGCTTTGTATGTTTCCTCCTTGGCCTCCGACTGTTTTTGTGAGTGGAACATCCATGTAGCAAACAGCTTTTTGCACGAGTATCTTTTCCACGTTTCCTTTTAATCACTAGCCTCAACCATCGAGTGAGTTACCAGAGCTGATGAAGTACGTCCTCACATTTGTTGGACAATCACTTGCAGGAGGGAAGAGCAGCTGGACAATGCAGGGAAGTTTGGGGTCATAGATGTTAAACTCAGGTGGGCTCTGATGCGCGTGATTAACTACAGCTGCCAGGGAGGGCAGAAGGCCACATCCCTCCAGTCCTTCTGCATGACAGGCACACGCCTGGCTATCTGCAACCTGACATTCTCCTTCCTTACATGTCCCCCTGGGTTTTTCACTTTCTCCAGACAGCACAGGGACTTTGTTGCTGTAGGGGTCAAACAGGGCTTGCTGTGATGCCAAGTGCTGGGACTGGATCAGTCCTAGATGTGTAGAAGTGCGACAAGGTCCATTCCTGTTCGGTCATCTGTGAGATTTTAAGGGGATGAGTTCACTTGAGGGTATTTTGTACAGAAAGACAGTTAAACCAACTAGAGTTTATGTAGAAAAAAATATATAAATTAGAGTGACAATTCATACCTTGAAGTTGCTTTTTTTCTTTCACATTACAGCCACAAACATACATGTATTTTCTTGGGGGTGATTGGGATTTTTCTTTTTTATATGCATCTGTCTGTATTCAATTCTCTTTTACTCTCTTCTTCTTAGGTTAGTATTCCAAGCTTTAAACATCTCACAAGTGTGAACCGAACAAGATGTGATCAACCTAAACTGACAACGACAGCATTAATCAGTGGTGTAGCAAAGAGATACATGGTAACTGGGGAGAAGCTGCAGACTACCACTGCTGAGCTGGGAGAATGGAAGAGTGGCAAGAAGAAAACTGTAGAAAGAAAGCCATTAAGAAGTTCAGTTTGACTCAAGCCATGCAGAGGATGCTGAAAACATGTGGAAGATGGTGCTCTGGTCAGATGAAACCAAAATTGAGTTATTTGGCTTTTTTTTTTTTAACCTTTATTGGTTTTCTGTTGTGTGTGTTGGAAAACTAATACTTTACATCACCCTTAACACACCCCTATTTTAAAACCTGGTGGTGGAACCATTAAGATTGTCATCGTTGATGTTAAGATGAATCACGCTAAATATAATGCAATCCTGGAAGAAAAACTGTTAAGCCTTGAGATTGAGGTACAGTTTCACCTTTCAGCTGGACAGTGACCCTGAGCATACAGGCAGAGCTACAGTGGAATGGTTTAGATCCAAGCACACTCATGTGTTACCATTCCTCAACATCCAGACCAAATTACAATTGTGAGTCTATGGCAAGACTTGAGAACTGATGTTCACAGATGGTCTCCATCCAGTTTGACTGAGCTTGAGCTATTTTGCAAAGAATTATGGGTAAACATTTCAGTCTCCAGATGTCCAAAGCTGGTGGAGAAATACCCCAAATAACTTATAGTAATAACTGGTAAAAGGTGATTGTACAAAATATTAAGAGTGCTAAGTGCAAATGCATGCCACATGTTTCAGATGCTTCCTTTAAAAAAACCCAACAAACTGTTATTTTATTATTTTCCTTCCCTTTAATAATTATGCATTACTTTGTGTCCAACTATCACATTAAATTAATTATACTGAAGTTTTTGTTTTTAACAGAGGTATGAATGCTTTTATAAAGTATTATGAACAAATTAAGTTTTTATATACAGCATTAGAGATCACTCAGTCTTCCACTGTAAGATCTGAATAACAAGATGAAAGTGTGTCTTTGTATATGGGCTAATTTGAATGCATAATCTTAAACCTTATGTAAACCTCTGCATAACACATACAGATTGGCAGATCTTGATAGTTTTTTTCTTGCCTGACAATAAACCTCACCATCAGATAGAGAAAAAGAGAGAAAGAGAGATGTGTGGGTGTGTGTGTGTGTGTGTGTCTGTGCGCTTTGCTGCTTTTTATTTACTCTAAACTACATAAAACCGCCATTTTTATAGAAATCAGTCTACCCTCTGAGTGCAGCAGCTTGCTTGATGTAGTCAGAATTAACTGTAATCATTTTTGGCTCATCTGTCAGCACCTCTGACCTGGAATTAGCACAAGATTAGTTCCTTACCCATTCACACCAAAATCCAATTTTCCTGTTTTCCCAGCCTGTTTGCTCGGATCAATATGCAAGCACTGCCAAAAACTACAGAGATGAGGAGTTGCCCGCTGATTTTATTAGTCTGCATAAATTCTGCATACAGTAAAAGAGGATTTTGTTTGTACTTTGTGATGTATTCAAGAAGAATTAAACCACATTTTTAAAAAATGTTTACAAGTTATATACCATATCAGTATATATCAGTAATATACCTTTCCATAGCTTATAAAAGGTCTACAGGGAGTGTCATCACTCGGGTTGCAAAAAGGGCAGCCATATTCTTGTAAATTTTCAGACACTTCCAAAGGACATTAAGCACGCAAATTTTTCAAAATATTCCAAATTGAAAACTTTTCATGAAAATTTATGGCAATTCTTTGGAAGTTTGGGGTACTTTAACCCAACTATCATATTAAAACATGAATTATGTCTTTCATAATAACAGTACTATAAGTGTCATTGTGTATATACCATGTGCAATAACAAACAAGACTATTTATTTCGACTAATGTATATAGGAAAACATGTCATGGGCAGAAATCCATGTGATATTTGCAAGTCATTCATATTATACACCAAATACATTACCCAACAATCTCATCTGAACTTCATTTTGAGTAGTCTGTGGTAGCCCACATTTCTGGGTTCAGAAATGTGGTCTCAATAGGCAAAATATCTGTGCATGTGATGGAGAAATGTACAGTGCAGGTAGGGGATGTGGCTTCAATTTTCCAGCAGTAAGCAGTCTGCTATGTGCACGCAATTGAAGAACAACATAGATATTCTTAAAGGAATGGTGACATCACTGTATAAACTAGTTGATATAGTTGATATAAATAATAAAGTACTATTGAATTGATATTGCTGCATATGTCAATTCTCCAAAGAACTTCAATAAAAAAATTATATCACCTTTTTGTAGGGGGTCATTTTGGCAGGCCAGATTTCCCTCCTCGGTAAAAGGGTCAGGTACAGTAATGATATGTGGCTCCAACTAGTTGACTTCACCCTGATTGGCTACAACCATATTTGGGAAACTCTTCAGTAAAATGTGCTCAACATCGTCTCAAATTGAGGTTATAATTGCGTGCTACTTCCCCATAAATGAACTTCAGCCACTCTTCTCTGATTCTCTCATCCTTTGGGAGTCAGTGGAAACTTCCAGCTATTTTTGAGCACCATAACAGCTCCGCTTTTTAGTAGCCAACCACTTCTCAAGTGGAGTAGCCAGACATGCTAGCATGGCTTAGTCCTTAAATCATCAGCTGTGTATCAGCTGGGTGGAGGAGGGAAGGTGAGGGGAAGTGCTGTTTGCTTGATGGTTTGCTTGAATATGAATTACGTAGAAAGAAACTGTTCTCTGATTCGTCCGTTTTTGAGCAAAGAAATAAAGCTGACCATCTATGAGCAGGCCTTTGATACCAACTCTTTACATTTACACGGCCTCATCAGTGCACAACAGATCATATTATACCCCCAAAACCACAAAAAATTAAATTTGTTGTCATGTCCCCTTTAAGTGTACGTTCATTAAATATAGGTGTATTAGATTATGCTAATTTGTATATTTTTTTTTCAACCAAAATGACTTAAAGTTAATCTCCAGTCTACAGTTTTTTAAATTCCAGCTTTATTCCAGTCTCTATTCCTCTCTATTTCAATATATTCCTGTTAATGGAAAGTTTCCAAGTTTGAGTATTCCGTGGGTTTTGCTATACCCCATTCATCACAGAGCACACAAAACAATCTGCAAGTGAAACCCAAAGCCCTTTCTTCCAGCTATAGCATTTTATAGCATGGCTAGTGAGGTAGTTTAATTTTCTTGCAAAACAGTAATCATCATCTACTAGTTACACAAAAACTAGTGGTTGAACCATATCTTAGAGCCTAAACTTTTACATACACAAGTAGAAAGACAACTATGTACATGGTTATGAGCACATGTGGTTGAATTAAAGAATTCACACAAGCAATGAGTAAATAAATAATGCATTAAGAGAGATTTTATTTCCCAAGATGAACACAGTCTCCTTGTCCAGCTGCTTTTCAGCTATGAGTCTGCATGACAAACCAGAAAAACTGCATAACTAAAAGCATTGTTAGACAAGAAAAAAGAAACCCCCAACAGTGGAGGCACAGTGCAAAGCCCTTATCAACACGCACAAACACAGCAGTCAACCAGCAAATCCAATGCACACAAATGCACATGACGCAGCCAGATGAATGGCCTGGCCACGACACAATGGTGCTAAATTAAATCACTGATGTCGATGTGGCCCAAAGCTCTCCCCCTTGCACAACATGCACTCCCACGCAACCAAGGATCGACTAATAAGGTAGCTTTGTCTGCACAGTGATGCATTTAGGATCAGGTGATATCAGCCAGGGCCTGGAAGATGTGTGTGGTCAATCGTAGCTCATTATGCAAATAAGCATAGCAACAATTGTTCTCAAGCCATGCTGTTCTGATTCCCAAAATAATGATTTGCTCCCCAGACCTTTTCAAATCTTTTGCATGCTCTTCTATTTAAAGATCAGCTCACACAGAAATGCAATTACGCAATTGAACAAGCAAGGATGGACAAAGTGCTGTTTTTTTTTTTTTTTTTTTTTTTTTTTTTTTTTACTTTTTGGCAGACATCAGGTGTTAGGAAGCCATGGTACAAACATGCCCATTACTTCCACTGCTTCACCTCTGTCCCTACTGCCAGCAGGCACCTGTCTAACATGGGCCAGTTAGTAAACAGGTGGGAACATCAGTGTCACTCAGGCATGAGCTGTCCCAGTTGAGCTTGTCAAAGCTCATATGTTCATCTGTGACCTTACTAACATACATAGCTGAAGTGGGGTCATGAACTCAACCTAGTTTGGGAAACATGACATTGGAAGAGGTTTTCCAGAAAGTGATTGTTTGTTGGCTGACAGAAGGAATAAAAGTGCTTAGTGTCTGAAAACCATGACAGGTGTTGGAACGCGTATTTAATATGGTAAATGATTTAAAAGGGACAAAGGATGGTAAAAATGCTAATAATCATAGAGATTTTGTTTTTTAACCCTGTCTAGACTACAGACGCAAATTCGCTTCAAACCACAACATAGCCAAGATAGCACATGTATACCACTAATGCCTGTTGATGTATTCTCTAGTAGAATGCATCACATTAAAAACAGTTTGCCACCATCTAATGGATAGAGTTATGCCCAGTTATGACAAATTAAGATAGTTTCACAACAAAATACCTAAATTTATATATATTGTATGCAGAGGTGGGCAGTAACGAATTAAATTTGTGACTGGCCACAACAAAACCAGGAACAAGTCCCCCCAGGTGTGTTTTGAGTTTGCAAGTTACAGAAATTGTGGATTCTAAGCTTTCTAATTATGTCAAACACTTTGAAATAAAAAAAAAAAAAAAAAAAAAAAAAAAAAAAAAAAAGGAAGCAAATAAGGCCATTTGAATGTTGGTACTCTGGAAAATCAGGGAGAAAACAGCCCTCAAAGTTTCAAAAGAATTGTCCCCAAACCTGATCAGCTACCTGGGTGTGTTAACAAAGTAATGTGTTCATTTACATTACCTTAACCCCTCAGTTACACTTACTTTTCTGAGCAGTTTCATTTAATCACATTTTTTATTTTTACTTGAGTACTATTTTAAGAAGTATTGCTACCCTTACTTGAGTAAAATTTCTGGATACTCTACCGACTGTGAGTAACATTACTGAATGAAGAAAAAACACATTTTAACATAAAATGCATGAGCTACAGACACAATTATACTTTAAGTTATTGTGAGAATTCTTCTTTGTGCACAAGCTTTGTTATTCTAATGCTATTTCCTACCTACTGAGTCTGATGTACCATTTGGCACTGGAAGTAATTTACCCTGTTCTAACTTTCAGCATATTTGCATTACCTACTGTAAGTATTCGTTTAATCGTTTGTTTGTTTTTTAAGATTTGGAAAATCTTTCTTCTGCCTGGATTTGTTATTTGGCAATTATGTTATTTATTTGTACTGTATTTTTTTTTCACTTTAGTCCTTAAAATACCAGAAGCTGTACATAACTTTACATATTTGTCTGTCTGTTTACACCATTTTTAAATATTAAATCAGATTATCTGATCAGTTACTCAGTACTCGAGTAGCCTTTATATGAAATACTTTTTTACTCTTGAGTAATTTGAGTAATTTCTTATATGTTTACTTTTTACTTTTACTTCAGTAAAAATATGTTGAAGTAGTGCCACTCTTACTTGAGTACATTTCTTTGGTATTCCTCTATAGCACATACAATAGGATGTGCTATAGTTAAATTAGCAATTACTTGCTAATTTAGAATACTTCATAGCAAAACACACACACACACACACACACACACACACACACATATATATATATATATATATATATATATATATATATATATATATATGTGTGTGTGTGTGTGTGTGTGTGTGTGTGTGTGTGTGTGTAGAAAAAAATAGCTGTAAGTTTGTAAGATATTTTTACAAAGATGCTTTGATTAAAATAAGTGTTTTCCATTACTGTCAAGCCAAATAGTCATTTTAGGATCAAACAGTTCTTTGCTACTAGGATTGTTTTTCATGTCTATTCTGGGATTTGAAATTAATCCTCATTAAAATACAGTCTTCAGATCATTATTATTATGTTGTAAAGTTTCTTCACAACCAGTTTCTCTTTGTAGATACTAAATGAGACAAAGGTCTTGACTCTGACTAAGTCTCTATCATATGTTGATATAGCTCTCTATCAACAATTTCCTGACCACATGACGTTGCCTTTCTCATAATTGTCTTATTAAAAGCAACTGTGCTGCCCAAGGCTTGGATTTAATGCAGACAACCGGATGCTTTCTGCCAGAATCCTAATGCATTATTCTGTTTGTTTTAACAAAATTGCCTACCCAATTGACTGAACATTCTCCTTGTGCATACATTTAAAACAGCAGCATAAAAACAGGAAACATATATTAATTTATTCTAAAACATATTTTGATGCAGGGGTGGTCTGCAGGGGTGGTCTTTGACATGGCTTTCTGCCTTGATTGGTATGCCTTTTAGGATGCCGTCCAGTGGTAGGCACAGGTGGCGGATGAGGTTGAAGCTGAGGTGGAAGCTGGTTTGTGATTTAGAAAACCTTTATTTTGTTTGTAAAACAAACAAAAAAAGCATTGCAGTTCTTTCTTTTTTGGGAGAACCTCAGTTTGAGACAAAAGTGAAAGCACAATATGTAGACCTTTGTTTGTTTCTTTCTTAGCATATTTCTATGTAGTATCTGATAAGTATTTCAGTTCTTAATGTTTCTGATAGGTTACATAATAAGTTTTTTTGTTTATCATTTTAATTTTTGTCAATGTCATTTATGGGGAGAGTGGGTTGTGTGTAGAGTAGCAGAATGAAGACTCAACCAGCATTTTTGCAGGAACCACCACTGGCTTGATGCATTTTATTTGTTTGTTTGTTTTGTTTTGTTTTGTTTTGTAGGACTTGTAGATTTTGGCATATGAAGAAATTTTCAATGGTCAAAAAGGTTTGATATAAACAATTTTGTTTTACACATTACTAACTTTTAGAACCTCATTATATAAAGAGGATTTGCATTGAATAATTGTTGCAAAAGAGAAGAAAAGGTATCAGAATTGTAATGTTCAGACTATATTGTTTTCAAAGGTTTCTACTCTGCTTTGGCCCATAAAGCATACCAACATACAGACTTTTAGAAGGCCTACTTTGTAATTGTCTTTATGTGTCTCTGAAGGTTCAAATCTCACTCCATCACTACACTCAGATTTTGGGCCTGATCAGTAGTTTTTATCTGAAATACCTGAATCTGTGTACTGACTTTTGATCGCTCCTCTTTTGGTCCAAAAATAATAACTTCAGTTTTGTTTCTATTCAGCTGAAGAACGTTATGGCACATCTATGCATTGATTTGTTCTAAGCATCTGTTCAATGCTTGAATGTGACATTGTAATGTAGAGCTGTATATCATTTGTGTGGTTATGGTAACTAATCTTATTACTTGTTATAATCTGAGCTAGTGGTGGCATGTAGATATTAAATAAAAAGGGCCCCATCTTAATGAGATGAGTCTCATAAGTATATTTATTTTAGTAATTCTATTATGTTGGAAAATTTATATAGAAATTTACTGCAAAAAGAGTGATATATGCCAACGGTTTCTTTCTTTTAATTTTGATTACTAAGGCTTACGGTAAATGAAAACCACAAAGTCAGTTTCTCAGAAAATTGTGTATTAAAATAAAACCAATAAAGAAGGATTTTTAACACAGAAATTTTATGTTGTTGCCAACACAGTGCTTTGCTGTTTGAAAGTATGTGAATGGAAAGTTGAGTGGATGGAAAAATATGGTAGAAAAAGGTGCACAAGCAAAATGAGATATTGGTCTTATATACTTTTCAAATGTTCTGAAAACTTCTAAAAACGTATCGCTTTCTGTCTCATCTATAAAAAAAAGTACCTCTTGGATAATTTTCTTATTCACTCATATACCTGATGTTAACTTGTTAACAAAGGGAGCAGTTTTCCATTTAGGTTACCTTCACCACTTTTTTCCTGGTGTTTAAAAAGGGTCTTAAGATGGATAATCTTCCAGACAAGCTGAAAGGGCCTGGGTGCAATGGAAAAGAATGGTGCAGAAGCGGCGGTTTGTTTGCTTGTCTTTCTCCATGCAAGAGACTCGCAAAGCTGTAGCATCCCCGCATCGCCAGGTGCAGCGGGGCAAAACCTCACAACTTGAACGTGAAAAGGGGCGGGGGGGGGGGGATACAGGGAAGGGATGTTGTCGCTGGAGGCAGCTAAAAAATGAGAGAGGGAGGGCATGGGCTGGAAAGGTGGCAGGATTTTAGTTGAAACCTCTATTCTGTCAGACATGCGCAAGAGCAGCGGCTCCTCCACCGCTGCGCCGCGTTTCCGCCTTGGCTGAGCAAACGCGGCGCACACAGTCCGAGAGGGGCGGGGAGTGGAGCCGAGACGCAGTGGTGGTAGAGAGGGGGGACGCAGCGAGCACGGATTCGAGCAAATTATACGCCAGCCTCCACGTTTATTCCCCCCTTAGAGAGGCGACCTGTGCGGTGCGCTCCAGAGCCTTCCCAGCATGGACTCTGCGCTAAAGGAGAGGCTGTAAGATGTGACGCTCGCAGGGGAGATCAGGGGAGACAGAGAGAGCGCGCGCGCGTGTCTATGTGTGCGTGCTCGTGAGAAAGAAAGTGGGCTGCACTCATCTTTCCTTTTTTGCCGGTGATTTCAAATCTGAGCTGCGCGGCGTGAAGATGAAGAAGTTCAACATCAGGAAGGTGCTGGACGGCTTGAAAGAGGTGTCCTCCTCCTCTTCCTCCTCCACGCCGTCTGTCCAAGTAGGGCCCCAGGAGAACAACCTGATCCAGGAGACGCTCCAGTCCGAGCATTTTCAGCTCTGCAAGGTGGGGGAGACTTCTGATTCTTATTAGCTCGTTGGGACTCCAGTTAAGCCATCCTGTGTGCGCTGTTTCATTGCTGTTTGGCTTGCGCTCATCCCATTTCAGGATGCATATGATGCAGGAAAGCTGCAAAGAATGTATATAATTATTAGGACAATCCTTTGTTCTTCCAAATCTTTAAATGTTTCAAATCTCAACTATTTCCATGTGTTTAAAAGGAAGGGGGAGATCTTTAAAGCGCTCTGTGATTGAATTTCAGTTTGTAAAACACCCATTAAGGTGCAAATCTTATGATTTCTTAAGTGACTGTCCTCAAAGCAGTTTCAGTTTGGCTGCATTTTTGGACCTTTTCCAATCATCTGGTCACAGAATGGTGACATGCGTTGGTACACTCTGTGCAAAATGCCAGAGTTTGCTGTGTATGCGCATGGTCTGAACTGTCATATCGAGGGGCTGGGCACAACTGATCCTTTCTTGCATAATCTGATGGGTTTGGATTAGCGAAACGCTTATCATGTGTATGAGTCTTTCCTTTCACATTTGCCCTCATGCTCATATCTTCCTCAACTCCACGCTTCAACCCTTTATGCATACATAAAAACATCACCAGGCTCTCTGTCCTGCAGGGAGTGATGTTGCCTGAAGTGACTTGAAGCCTGTTTGGAGGAAATAATGGGGAAAAAAAAGGTCTGCCTCCCTCCATCTAGACTGCACAGAGTAACAACAGAGGGGATAATTAAACACTAATGCAATTTTCATGCAGTGCATGCTACATCTCAGCCCACTGCAAAGTTAATTCGGCATTTCCCCAGTTGTGCTTTAATGATTAGGTGTGGATTTTTAATAAACCATACTGTGTTTTGTATCGATTTCCCTCACACTTCTGACCGATGTGGTTGCTAAAGACTCAATTCTGGAGTACTTTTAAACTTGTGATTTGCTATGACTATATTCATGTGTCCCCGAATTGACACAGCAAACTGTGTTAACCATTGGATCAGGGTTGGAGTGGTGAAGTTTGAGTTCCTCTGAAACGTGTCAGTCTTTCCAGCTGTTAATCTGCAGAAATCAAGTACTTATTGTAACTTATAAAGACTGCCTGAAATAAAAATTTTAACAAGATGTCATATAATCTAAGTGTTTATTTCTGTTAATTTTGATGATTATAGGTTACATTTAATAAAAACCCAAAATCCATTTCCTTAGAAAAAATAAAGACTAGATGAAAAAGGCTGTTGGCTTGACAGTTGTCTTGTGGACTGGTATTGACAACCTCCACAAGGAAGGTGACTCACAAATGTCATTGCTAAAAAGCAGGGTGTTCATGGAGTTCTGTATCCTAACGTATTAATGCAAAGTTAAGTGGAAGGAAAAAAGCCCACAAACTATAGAAATAACCAGAGCTTTGAAATAACCATGAAGCAAAGCCTATAGAGGGGTGGGTTGGTGAGATGGACAGAGTGTGAACTCTGCTGGAGTCATGGCTTCAGAGCCACTATACTCACATGTGTCCAGTACATGGGTGACAACTTTTACATTCCTATTGCTAAGTCACTGTCTAATAAAATGACTTTTATCTTTAGATTTAAATTATTGAAATAAAATAACTTCAATGATATATCAATTTATTGAGCCCCCCGAATCTGTCTTCAACATTCACAAGGTTAGCTGTGTTTATGTGTTGCCCCTGATAAGCTATGCATGAGAATTGGGATGCTGGAATGTTCCAGGAAGACACATAAATGGTGTTCACTTATGTTTCAAAGATTAAATCACTGTCAGTTTGTGCTGTTGCTATTCTGCAGAAATTGAGAATGCCTTACCTCTTTAAAAAAAATGTATTTATATTTATATGTAGAATTATGTCAACATACATGATAGACAGAGCAGCTCAAGACCTTCTGTAGGCACAGCAGTTTAAGCATGTAAAAAAGCAGCCAGACATCTGATTGAAGCATCTTCAAATGAGTCTTCACACTCCCTCTTGCACCTTTCCTGTCTGCCTAGACCAGAACTGTCTGTAACGTCTCTCTGCAAGAGAAGCAGGTGTCTCTGCTGCACAGAGTCCTCCTTATGTAACATGCTTTAGCCGTCTGCCACAAAGCAAACAAACCCAGGGGCCCACCGATGACTGACTGATGCCATAAAACCACAGTCACACATGCACCAACTGAGGAACACTTTTTTTTTTTTTTTTTTTTTTTTAAGTGTCATACAGGCCTGTGAGGGGACCAGATCATCAGCAAATGCACTTTATTGATGTATTTTATTTCCAGACTTCAGTGTAATCACGACTTTATGTGGGAGGCGGCGAGAGAGGAAGGACAACAACATAAAACAAGAAATGAGGGAGAAGAAATCTGAAAATAGGCTTGTGATTAGAAAAGGAGGCCAGAATATCAGCTTTTACAGAAGACAAACCTAAACAGAAAAATAATTTGTTCCTTTTCCCCATCCTGTTCTTTCTCATCTTTGCAATTTCAAGCTTAATTTTTTAGTTTCGTAACATCCATCCACATCCATCTGGGCTATTTGTTTACCGAAATCAGGTGTGTGACATCCTCTAACAAAACAACACCCCTGCTGTGAAATGCAAATTGATATTTTCTGTTATGAAATCTGACTTTTTTTTCCCTCCGTCTCTTACCTGCTTGTCACACCAGACTGTCCGTCATGGCTTCCCCTATCAGCCGTCATCTATGGCTTTCGACCCTGTGCAGAAGATCTTGGCCATCGGTACCCAGAGTGGAGCTCTCAGATTGTATCCTTTCATTTACCTTTTGAGCTGTTGCAGAAATCCGTGCCCTGAGGCGGCAGCAGGTAAGTGAGCTAACATCTGAGGTGCCATAGTCTGAGTGTGATGGACAGTACTGTGCAAAAGTCTTGAGTAAGCTTTCGTTTTTTTGTATTTTGCTTTCTAGGAGTGAAACTTTCTGATAACTTCTGAGGTGGTTTTGAGCAGCAGTTTTACAGACTTTCTAAGAGTCTAGTTTTGTTTTTTATTTTGACTTGGGCTTGAACTTTTTTTTTTTTTTTTTTTTTTTTTTTTTTTTTTAAATAAAGTTCAATGTAGCAACCACCAACTTCAATGTGCTTTTTTGGGGGAGAGGTGTGATAAGGGAGATTTTAACTGGTAGACCAACACAAGGTACTGTGTAACTAAAAGCTGAAAATTGCACATAGAATGCATATGGTTTCAATTGTTAGCATCAACACTAGCCAGGTTCACTGTCCCTTCTGAAGATAAAGCATCCCCACAGCATGATGCGGCCACCATCGTGTTTTACAGTGGAAATGATGTATTCAGGATGATGTGCAGTGTTATTTTTCTGCCTCTCATAGAGTTTTGCATGTTGGCACAGAAGCTAAATTTTGGTCTCGTCTAACCAGACTGCTTGCTATGTCCTTTGAGGGGCTATGGCAAACTTTAAGGAGGACTTCTTATAGCTTCCTTTTAACAGTTTGTTTCTGCTTGTCATTCTTTCATGAAGGTCAGATTTGCTGACTACATGACTAATGGTTGTCCTGTTGACAGATTTTCCCACCTGAGCTGTGAATCTCTACAGTGACTCCAGAGTTATTACAGGCATCTAGGCTGCTACTCTGATTGATGCTCTTCTTGCCAGGCTTTTCCATTTAAGTTTTGTTGTTTTGTTATATTATTTTCATTGTCAAATGATAGCTTAAACATCTCCTTGCGATGTTAAAAGCTTTGGATATTATTTTATAATCTAGCCTTCTTTCAACTTTTGCATAACTTTTCCCCTGCTTTCTTTGCTGTGTTCTCGGTCTCTATGATGCTGTGTTTCACTGTGTTCTCTAACAAACCTCTGAGGGCTTTACATCTGTGCATCTGTGGACTTTATATCCCAGTCTGGTAACATTTGAAAGCAATTGGCTGCTCTGGTTTTCATTTAGTGGTAATAAAGTGAAGGGGTCAAATGCTAATGCTTGTCATACTTTCTTTTTATTTATAGAAACTTTTCAAAACCATATATATTCTCTTCTCAATTCACAATTATGCATTATTTTATGTTGGATAATCACATCAAATCCCAATAAAATACTTTCAGGTTTATGGTTGTAACCGAACAAAATGTGAAAAGATCAATATAGTAATGTGTTGCCCCTGTTTTTGATTGCTTTGGTTGAACAGCTCTGTAAAGCACCTGCAATTTTGTGTCTCAGTGGCAGGAGGAATGTAAGTCTGCAGACTTCTCAAACCTTTAAGTCTAAATTCCAGGTAATCAAATGGCATGATAATGATGAAATGTGTTAATTACACCAACTTTGCAGCAATATTTTTTAGCTTTTTTTATTGACACTGTTGTAGAACATTTTGTTACATACTTCAAGTGACCGACTCCCATCATGTCTAGCAAATCACCACAAATGCACCGCTGTCTTGTAATATGAGGACATTTACGCAAGCAGGAACAACAGCTTGCCATGAAATGACACCACGGGGAGTCATATAGCTTCAGAGAACGCCTGCGAGTGTGCCTGCATGAGGCCACCTTTACAGCTCCTCCACGTGTTCCTCTGCCTGTCCAACAACCCTTGCCAGCTCATTACAGTGTGATGAAGAGCCGTCCGCCTTGTTGTCGCTCCTTTCCTACCTGCTGGCAGCCGTGCTCATGACTCAGTCCTCACCTGTGCTGCAATCGGAAGGATCAATAACAGTCTCTGGAATCACAGTTTCACCTGAAAAAAAAAAAAAGCCATAATGTAGCCAGAACAGATTCACACATTAGTTGACAGGCAATGAAATCCCTTCTCTGGTTGCAGGAACTGGAGCATATAGACTTAATGGGGCTTATCTCTTACATGCTACTACATTCTTCCCCAGGATAAGCAAAAAAGGCTGCAACCAAGAAGTCTGGCACCAATCAGCTTAGAGATCAAAATGCATCCTCCCTTCAGATTATCCTCAGTTGGGATCCTGCTGCGGAAAGTGGTCGCTGTGAAATCGAACAAACGGAGGAATCTCTCATGTTTGACTGATGTGGATCAGATAATTTTATCAGTCAGACGAAAGTGAAATGGGAGTCGTGTATCTGTTCCTTGATGCTCGTCCTGTTATTCTGATGTAAAGTCAGCCCTAACTCTTTATCTGATGCCACTGTGACATTGAAGAAGGGGTGAAATAGAGGATTCACAACTCATACGTTTTGCATTGCTGTATGTTTTGTTATTAGATGTGTTGTAGTTTTAGCTGGTTGCATTCCCTCCAGGGAATCCCATGCTTTATGTACATTTCTTTGCCTGGGGTCCTGGACATTTGGTTACACGCACCATTCTCCCTTTGGAGTGTTTACAGCAAGTGCAGATCAGAGGCCTTAGCCTGGCAATGCAGCAGAGAGTTGAGAATTACAGGAGAAGCCAATGTATACCCTCTGAGGAGAGCCCTGATCTGTTCACTCCGCACAGCCAATGACAGCTTTGTGGCTCCTCCACGAAATGGTCCCATGTTTGATGGTTGCCTCTGCTTTGTCCTTCATCATCCAACTGGAAAAACATCTGGTCAGCAAGAGAACCTGGGGTTGAGCTCAGATTGAGAGAAGATGGAGAGTAGGGAAAAAAGAGGTCTTGGGGAAGCAGGCTATCCCTTTTTTGAGAGCTAACGGCCAAGAATAGAATCCTTATTGATCTGTGTGTGGTAATGCACTGAGTCAGATATGCCCAAGTGCATACACACACTTTATCACTCTCTCCCTCTTGCTCGCACGCCGAGTCAATTGTTTTCAGCACAATATATCCGCAGTGAAAAGAAGTCATGAGTCTTAGAAAACAGGTTCTGCTGCACAAGCAGTCACCTCATATTAGCTATGCACCAATTTAACTGTGTAATTGTTTAAAAAAAAAAAAAAAAAAAAAAAAAAAAAAAAAGAGCAGGAACAGTGTGTGCTGTGGTGCTACATTGTGAAGCTACAGTGTTTCTGTTTAAAGGCAGGGTAGCAAAAACTCAAAGCGAAGGAACCTTCCAACCCTTTTGATTATTGATCCGTTCTAACCAAAATGAACAAAATTCTCAGAACAGAAGTTGTATTCTTTGCCATTTTAACCAGATTAGTGAAATGGGGTTAATGTAAGTTATGTACAAAGAACATTAAAGACTATCTATCAACATCCATTACACGTTAATGGAATGTCTTACTTCATTACTCAGAAAGCAGTAGCTCATGTAAAACTGCAAAAAAATGAAAATATGTTGTTTACATTTGTCAAACAGTTCTTTTTCTAATAAAAAAGAGAGACCCACTGAGAGAAACCCTAACCCTAATGCATGAACTCATTGGATATAAGTAAAAAACTGTTGTTGTTTTTTTTGTTTTGTTTTTTTTCCTTTCAGGCCAATACCCCCTTCTCTTTTTTTTCTGTTTTTGAGGGATGGCCTGACTAGCCAAATACCATTTGCAGTTTTCTTCCTAAAGACTATATTTCAGACTCTTTTGTGTAAAAGGCTTTTTAGTTCAACAATTCAGTTTCACCAAAATCAACTTACTAGCTAAAAGAAATTGAAGGAATCTCAAGATTATTTCCATTGAAGCATCAAAACAAGTTTCTAATCCTTAATTTGTTTTTTTTTTTCTAGAACTAAAAACAAGTTGAATAAAAAACAAGATGTAATGTGTTTATAGGCCAAAAGCGGTGGGGGATTTCTTTATTGATGCATTAAATAAACAGGAGAAATATATTGATTTTTCAGTATTTGACCTACTGATCACTGGTCAGAGCCTGATTAAGGGAAAACTGGCCAATTGATTGGTGCATCACTTCTTCTAATTGAGCTTTTTTTATTTTCCACCCACTAACTGTCTACACAAAGCCAGATTCTGTGTTTGCATGTATAGGGGATACATTCTGAAAATATTTTTTGTGTGCCTTTATGTCATTTACACTGCTGGGAAAAAGGATCCATACATAGTAAAGATCCTTACAGTCTTTGCTTTTTTGTAAGTTTGTATTTTGTCACACATGACTAATCATCATTTGAAGGCATTTCATATTTACTCAAGGCATTTGTCTAATTTTAAGATTTATTTGAACAGAAGCATTTAACTATGAGAAAGTGCAGCAGAAGGTATCAAAAAAAGAGCAAATGGTTTTTCACAACATTGTATTTAGGTGTCTTAATTCACTATAATGAATAATAAAAATACACAACAAGGCTTTTGAGCTCAATATTTCTTAGGATCTCCAAACCTTGAGTTAAAAAGATGGTCACTTCTGTATTTAAGAGTGAAATAAATCCAGCTTTCTTCTCTTTAACTGTTTTTTTTTTTTTTTTTTTTTTTTTTTTTTTTGTTTTTTGTTTTTTTTTATTCAAGTCATGCTACATTCACTGTAGCTTGAAAGGCAGGATCCCAAAGTTTTCTATGCTAACGCTTTGCAATACTTTGAAATGAAATACTTCTCTCCAGGAAGAACTTTGTAGTGATGCTTCTTTTTGTCACTGAATGCATCATTCATAGCAGAAAAACTAAACAGTAATCATTGTTCAAAATTAATTTATACCAGCAACAATTCTACTGCCCTTTAAAATTGTCAAAGTAGATTTTTTAATGATAAATAATGTAATTTCCACTGGTGTATTAACAGCCCTAGCTCTACTTTGTTACTTTGCATTTTGATTTTTGATTAGATGTTTTAAAAATATGAGCCAGTTTTAACAGCAACTCAAAATTAATAAAATTAAACTGTGTATGCAATTCTGAGTTCAAACTTATAATGCTAAGACTTTTCGTTCCTGTATTTTGGCCGTGGGATAACTGAGGTACGAGGTCAAGATAGTGGAGTTGCTGTTCATACTAGTTCTTCAGCTGCACTACACTTTCTAAACTTGTTTCTCCTTTTCTACCAGCTGATGTCACTATTGAGCAAATTTATCGCTTTAAGTGGGACCAGAAGAAGAGTTGATTAGGGAGTATTGTAACATCACAGTTTGAATTTAGCGGTTTAAATTTAAAGCATTTAAGGTGTATTTGATGTTTGTAATTAATATAAACTCTTTTAGTTCAGAGGCAGGGAGGCCTGTGGGGAAAAAAACTAACTTGCACACTCTTCCTTGCACCTTTTCCATTGTACTAAATCCCAGTTGTCAAAAATACATAAAATCAATACAACTGAGATGGTGAGGTCACTCAATGAGAAGTGCAGTTGGCATCAGCTTCTTAGATTTCCAATGTTAAAGAGCAGTACAACAAAAATTGGTTCTAATTCTGCTTCTTGCACATTATACTTTTTTGTGTAAAACCCATGAAATTGGTATTTTTAGTCAAAATAATCTTAAACTGACATATGCTTCACCTTGGTTCTGTAATCCTGTTGTTTGCAAACCAAAGCTTTTCATTTAATTTTTGTAAGACCTTAATAAATTTGATCAGGTCATGAAAATTGGGAAATTAGGCCTTTTTTGCAGATGATAGAAAATTATTATGCTTCTTTAATATGTGCGTTATTTTTTTTTTTTCAGACGAACTACATAATTTTCAAGGTTTTAGTCAGAGACAAGGTCTTTTGTAATTTTGCATAGATATGGATTTATGTTTTCTTGGCGGTCAGCAGTTGTTTGTGACAATATTGTTGACTCCCATCTTTACTGGTGGTGGTCAGAAGAAATGGCAGCACCATAACTCAGAGGCTCCCAGGGAGTCGGAGAGATGCAGATCAATAGATCAAATTGTCAGTCTCTGCTCTGCCCGATTATCTCATCGACAGACACAAGACATCATAGCTCTCACACACCCAAATGTGGGCTACACACATACTTACTCACACTGATGTTATTTCAGAGCTGGTAGACATAACATCAATTTGTCCTCATGTGGACACATCAATGGATGAGTTGCACAAATGTTAATGTGTTTGCACGCAAATAATACGGGGTGCACATGCAGACAGATGTTAGTGGAAACATGTTTGCAGAGTTATCTTCGGACACACACAGGCTTCTGCGATAACTGCTGCGTATGATAGTAGCCCTGTGCAGCTTCTGGCTGCAGCAAGGATTGAATGTGACATATCTTTATCATTAATCTTCCTTCTGATTCACTCAGTATCTGTGCTGCCGTTCAAGCTTTTTTTTTTTTCCCCTGCAGTTACAAGAAAACCTCACTGAGCTGTGAGCTCCCTGACTGGACTACAGAATAGGAACTATTTTTGGTGTTAAAGCAGGAAATGTTCCCTTGCATATCAGCCAAGATGCTGTCCTTTATTGTGGATATATGAATGATTCTCTGTGAACAAGCTCCAACAAAAAATATTGCATTTGAATTTTTTTAGCTAAATCCCAGAAGCTTTATAAAGTATATTGGGCACCTGCTTTACAGAAAACTTTGCCTCGGCAATGCCCATTGTTTTTTGTGAGAAAGATTCACTTATCAGTGTTACTATAACAGTGATAATGGGTTTGCAGTTTAATGGGGAGTGTTAATGGCTCTTTTCCTTCTTCTCCCTGCGTATTTGCTGCATCTTCAGAGACTCAGGAGTAGTTGGAGATTCTCTCAGATTATTCGTGTACTGATTCATTCTTCATTCTTTTGTCTACTTTGTAACAGATTTTTTTTCTCAATTCATTTAGCTAACTTGAATTCTTCACTGCAAGATAATTCTTCTAGATCTTCCATCATAGAAGCTGCTGGACTAAGGAGTGTTTATGTTTTGGTTTGCATTATGAACTCAACATGGAATTCCTATGACTTGACTTTACTATAACTTGATACTAACAATACTGTTGTTGCATTGCAATGATTATATTCATTAAGATCAACCTACATTTTACTTACTCTTCCTTTCTTTTCCTTCATTACAATGTCTACACAACTCTTTGGAGAAATAGCATGCTTTAGCCACTAAAAATATATATTATAAATATGCATTATACAGGGCATTAGGAGCAGTGAAAGTATAACATGTGAAAAGTATTATTGACATGGAGAATTTGAATGTAAGGCACATTAAATACAATGTTCACCCATATATTGCAACAAATCACTTCTGTTGTAATTGTGCTAGTGCATTTTGATGTCAGGCTACAATTAAACCAGGGATTTGATACAGCTCTTATTCATTATGTTTAATTGGAAATTATATATATATATATATATATATATATATATATATATATATATATATATATATATATATATATATATATATATTAGAGTTGCACCAAACAGATTTGGCTTCCAAATTGTTATCTAGTTCTGTTTTCTTTTTAAGAACTATTACACGAGAGGATACAAGCACAGCATTTATCATGCTAGCTCTACTAGCTTTTCTTTTTTACTTGCTAGCTAACATTATTGATATAATACAATATGAAAGAGCAGTTGTTTCAGTATTTTAAAATAAGAAAAGAACACATTAACACTTTAGGATGTCTTTATATTTGTGATTAGCAAGCATAGTTAATATTACCAAACCAGCAGTATTTGATAGTCTTACTCTCTTGCAGCCTGCATAAACTGCATGTCTTGACATGCTATAGAAAATACAGTTTCCTTTTAAATTGCTTCTTACATCTCTGTACTTCTTCCGGCTCATATTTAAACAATTCAGTGCTAATAAAATAAACTTTGAGTTTTTGTACTCAATAACTGCATCCACACTAATGAGTGTGCGCAATGTGACATAGTACGTTATGCATGCAGTGCTTTTACTGATGGGCAAAAAATTTTTTCTTTGAAATTTCCCAGCAGAATTGCACCAGTCTGAGCCAATCAAGATGAAAACTATGGGATTCACCAGCCAATTTCTCACCTAATTTCTGTTGTTTATGTCTTATTGGTGAGCCAGTGCATCACAGTTGCATAAAGTGCAGGGTGCCCCCAAATGAATGGCTCATTACCAGGTCTCTGAAGAGCTGAATGAGTGGCTGATGAGGAAATTCAGCCATTTTGATTTATGTGTGTTGGAGAAGGGGTGCATCTAAAAGTTATAGGATGGCAGCTCTCTCAGATTAGTCTTGATATAGTGGGACAGACGAGTCTAAATAAGTTGCTAAGAAGTTACTGTTTCACCCAAACTAATCTCATTTTTATATTTACAAAAGTAGAACAATAGTCAAGGACAGCTTGATTTCCTAGTCATCTTATTAAAAGCAATTCCATAGTTTGGGTGGGTGTAAGTGTGAGGATTGGTTAGTGGTATTAGGGGAGGAGTTTCCAAGTGGAAAAACTGCTGATGCTTATCCTCGGCTTTCATGTCAGTTCAGTGCACATCTGCTTTGCACCATTAATGGAACACAGGATGTTTGTCGAATTGAAGGACTGCTAATCAAAGACCCCTCGTCCACTCTGGTTTCATCTTTTGTGCCCTCTAAAGGTACTTATGATCTTCTATTCCTTACCTCCTTAGTACTGGTAAACAAATTTTGTAGCATCAGCTCCAAAAGGCTGTAGTCCTCAACCCATTTTTTAAAAAAAGATTTTCTGGCACTCGAGGGCTTTATTGACAGGTGAGAAGGGGGAAGACATTCATTAAAGGTCAAGAAGTCAGTAGTTGAACCTTGTGCAGCTGCTTTAAGGAGGAATAGCCTCTATACATGGGTCGCCTGATCTACTGGTGCACCATGCTGTGCCCACTCACCATTGTTTTGGGGTTTTTTTTGTCTCATTCTTTTTGCTGTAAAAGGCAGCAAATGTGATCAAGCTTCAGAATGGTTAACGCTCTGCTGCCATGTCGCTTCTCCTTAATATGTTTGTTGATTTTATCTGCTGTTCTTCTCTGCTTTGTTTTCTCTGCTGATGACTGACTTGCTGAACTTTTTCTTGCTGTTGGATAATAAATAACCTTGAGGATGTTAGACCAGTACCTACATACAGACTGAAGCATAAAATTGCAAAACGATGCCTGTCTTTGTCAGTGACTCATCAAAATTCACAAGGCCATGCAGGGCTTTTGTTCACTTTAAAAAGTAAAGGAGGACATCATGGGCTGCTGTTAGTGGAATACTAAGTGCTATCTGTAAACAACTGTGTTTTTATATTGTAATATTTAATTTTGAGATTTGTTGATGCTTACCGCAATAGACATATTTGTTCATCACTCTGAAGAATAAGGACATGTGGCTGTGGATGGGCATGTGTGTTGCTTATGTGGAGATCATCAATACCTGCAAGGTCATCAACGGGTGCACTAATTGTTCCATGCTTCACTGCCACAGTGTAAATACACAATTTTCACTCACACTGGAGAGGAAAATAATACTTTTTCCTACATATACCGAGCGTTCACATCTACTAACCAAAAATAATGGCTGGTTCCACCTTGATTGATTCCCAATAAGAGAAAATTTATTGTTTTTATTAAGATGAGGATACAGCATAAGACTTAAGTTTGAATCAAAAGCAAATGGGGAACTTCAAAAATTATGAGACCCCTGTCAGAGATCAGAAAGAAACAGTTACACAGGTTTTTAGAAATATCATTACTCAATCCAAGTGTTTGGATTTTTTATTAGAACCTGTATTTATCTTGGGAGAGTGTCTTACTGAGATTAAAATCTTTATTAAAAAACTTGTCTGATCTGAGAGTTCAATTCTTATGTTGTAGATGTTTCCAGATTGTAAGATGGATCTGGACAACTGTAGGCTGTCTTTTTATGAAGAGCATTAAGTTGAGGAGTGAACAACCATGCATGCCAGGGGTGGACTGAGGAGGAAAAGTGGCCCGGGAGTTCCTGACAGACAGACCCACCCTCAACTGCTTGCTGAAATGTTAATTTTAGGCCTATAAATATACATATAGTTACAGTGCTAATGTGATGATTTTTAATCTCAGATCAGCAAAAATAATTTACAGTAACTATATATACATACATAGCCCATGAAGTAAACTATAACAAAATCTAACTATAAAACTAAAATCTGAGCTTTGGGCCCTTTGGCTGTCTATTGCCTCACCTGGGTCATCATAAGACCCAGAACTAGAAGAAGGACCACCAAACAGGTCAGAAGTTTTTACATTTAATACTGCACTTTCTTGGAGTGCTTTCTGTTTTTTTTTTTTTGTTTATTATTATTATTTTTTTTTAAATCTCTTAGCTTTTCAGTGCGGGCTTATTTAATGTTACTTATTATGTCAGTGATTGACTGGTGATGTTCCTTGGAGGAATGACACGATGACAAAGCCAGCCTGTGGCAAAGCGAATTAAGCAGCTGCTTCGGGCCCCCAGACCTTCAGGGGACCCCCATAAATGCTTGAATTTTAATACAGACCACAGATCTAAAATTTTACCATTTGTTTATTGAAAATTTGAATGGTATTAAATTTGATTTAATGATTTTAGCATTGGTTAACATTTGAATTTAAGATTTAGATGGCAAGTTTACTTTGTAAAAGTGCAAAGAGTAATCTTCAGAGTTGATTGTTGTTACCATAGCTACAAGCTGATTCTATGAGTTTTATCTTTGTGTTTGAGTTCAAAAATGCATCTTAGTACAAAAGTACATTAGTGTCAGTACATTATCAGTGATTGCTTTTAAGTTTGATCAATTAAACTTGGCCCCTTCTCCCAGATTCCAACACAGTCCCTAAATTATATCCTGCTTAAGGCCCCATACCACCTTGGGCCAGACTTGCATGATGAGCTAGAGACACATGCATCTCTCTGCTGGATTCAAGGGCCAAATGGGTAGATTTAATTGATGTGGTAGTAGGGGCAAGGCTTTTCCATTTCGTGATTGTTGAGTTTTTAAAAAGCGCCACAGAGGCTATTTGTTTTCATATGGCACGCTTTATGGGAGTGAATTTTTCTGATCTTTGCTCTTCACTATCAGCCAGCTAGCCCTGTAGCGTTAGTTCATGTGTTTACAGGTCCACTCCGCGGCCGTGTGCTGCGCTTCAAAACAACAGCATGCTGCGTGACTACAGGGTGAGCACAGCAGCTTCTCAGAGTTAAACCACCAGCCCACTAACCCATCAGCCCACCAGGGAAATCCCCGGTAGTCCTCTATGCCAGTCTGCCCCAGCTGCATGCACTGGATACCTTTTCAATTTGCTTTTTAATTTTCCACCTTCTTACAATCTGTTATCTTGCTTAAAAGGTAAAAAAAAAAAAAAAAAAAAAACTGGCAAAAAAATCAAATGGAACAGTCATCACAAGTTAAAGGGCAAGACCAGT
The DNA here is from genome assembly GCA_014839685.1 of Anableps anableps. NCBI lineage: Eukaryota > Metazoa > Chordata > Actinopteri > Cyprinodontiformes > Anablepidae > Anableps > Anableps anableps. Next base: position 18,041,608 of record CM026086.1, on the reverse strand, counting down.
TACAAAGAGCAATAAAATGTTTATATCCCACTAAGCTAAACACATCCAAGCTAGGCCTGAGATGGTTTCGTCCTGCATCTGTAATAATTGTGTAACAACTGACTCAGCTGTTGCCTTTGGATTGCAAAATATGCTAGAACTCTGTTATTGTATAGGGATTGGTAAAGCTATACAGTTTCTTATTGGACTATAAATTCTGTGTCAGCTTAAGTTTTGGGGGTTTTTTTTCTGTGACCTGTGTGATCTGTTTTTACGTACTTTGCTTCAACAGTGACGTCCTGATCCTGGATCATTCTTGATTTCAGACGTGCTGGGTCAGTGACACTGTATCATTACCAAGCCCATGCATCTGTGTTTTGTGATTTATGATGGAATTGACTTGGCTTCTTTTTCAGCAATGTTTATACCCTCTGTAAGCATCATGTTCTTTTTTTATTGATTTGTGCTCATATTAGTTCAAATCAATACATTTCTGTTATGTGGAGATGCTCTGTGACCAAAGGATTTGACCGCTTTTCACTTTCTATCCCACAGAGATCATCAAAAGTGAAAATTTCAAAGTAAGTACTGTATTCTACACACTATTGGATTTGTTTAAAGCAATCGATTCAGGGCTTCTCATGCAGGACTTTACCCCGTAGTAACACCATGCCTTCTATTGATTTCATTTGTTGGTCTGACGTTCCTATTATGTTGACACTTTGGTAAACTCCCCAAGGATCAAACCCTGCTGCTTCAGAAATAATTCAGACAGCAGTTTCTTGACAATCGAAACAAATATTCTGAGTTGTCCATAAGAAGAGGCACCATTGGGAATTTTGAAGCACAAGTTGTCTGTGACTTGACCAGAGCAGAAGAAGACATGAACTGATGGCTTTTCCAGTTGTATGAATATGGCCTCAGCATAGATTCTTTGAATCCATTGCTTCGTATAAACATCACTGTCATTTACCGTGCTGAACATGACGTCAATGGAGAGCGACCTGTATGAAATCAGTTATGCGTGTTTGAGGTTGCATGAGAATGTTACACCTTCAATTACCTTAAGTAAATGCAATGTGTGCAAGGGAACTGTGACTGACTGACATACTATCATCCACAGGTCATGTTGTAGGGATTTTTTATGTACTCTGCTGTCTGAGAAAGTTAATATGCAAGCCATGATCTTATTTTATCCAAGAAGATTTTCATTTTCATTTTCAAGGTGACACAAGTGAATAAAAAGCATCTCAATTGGGGGGGGGGAAACACACAAACTGCCTTTTACAATCTAGAGATGACACTAAAATAACATTTTGCTTGGCTGTAACTTTAGTTTTAGTGGTTGAGACTTTGTGGTTTTGCCTGACATTGTTGTTGGGGTGTGGAAGTGTGGCGAGGTTGAGTCAAACTCCTGCTGTCAGGTTGCCACAGTCCCTGTGGTGCTTGTAAAGGGGACTGGCTTACAGAATGCTGTGAAGCACAAAGATTTTGTCATCTCGCTTTTCTGCCTGCCTTTCAAGTGACCTTCGGGTCTCTGCTGGGCAGAACAGTTCTGAAATCATTTCAAGTGTTTCTTCTGCTTTTCCTCCTCCGCCATGCTGTTTAGTTTCTTAAAGTCTGCTTTCTGTAATTTACAATCCCATGGATGTAATTATTTTTGCTGTTTCTGTATGGTAAGACTTCTCTTAACAAGGTTTACAGGCTTGTTTTCTCTTCCATGCACTCCCTTGTTTTGCTCCCAACTCTGTGTTTCATTATTTTTGTGAAGCTGCTGTAGATAATCTGCTGCTCTGGATCAGGAGGGGCTCTGCTCTCTTCCCATTAATGTTTCATATGTTTTCTTTCGATTTTTCTCCGTAACATTATCCTCTCTCAGTGGCCTCGCCCAGACATCCAAGGGTGGCATTTTTAATGTTCTTCTCAGGCACTTTGTTCCTCACCTCAGCGACCTCAATGAAAACAATATAATTAAGGAGCAATTCATTCTCTTTAAACCATTATGAAATACATAAGAAGAAGTAAAGTGAAGTGAGCTTTTTTTGCAACTAATGTAAACATTAAACAACAAACAATGCAGTAGAATCTGCCAGTTTGTAATGAAATCACATCATCTGTAGGAGTTACTGCTAGAAAGATGCCAAATGCTTTATGATGCAGAGCCAAAGGGATCCTTTTTTAAAACTGAATATACTTTGAAGCAGTAGCATTTCCTATATAATCAATAACATTTAATTTAAACAATTGTAAAAATGTATTGTTGTATTTTAAACAGAATGCATGAGATTTTATAATTTTCCAAGTATGGATAAGAATGAAAAAGAAATGAATATGTAAATATATTTGATGTATGTAATTGTATTTATTGTTCGACTTGCTACATTGGCTTGTGTTTTGTTCAACTTATTGATTTATTTTTTGAGCTATTAATAGAATCCGCAGATGAATACAGGATATACTGCAGTGCTCTTTGCTATTTCACTCATTTCAACAGATTTCTGACACATCCATTCTGCAGCTGTTGCTCATCCATTGGAGACAAGACTTTGGTTCTCCAACAGTGGCTAGACTGTCTGGTCTGTAGAATGTCTGCTTCTTTGGTAAATGTTTAGCACAATCTCACATAAATGGTTATCTCAGGTCAATAACAGTCACAGTATGTCTATGTATGTATGTATGTATGTATGTATGTATGTATGTATGTATGTACGTATGTATGTATATTTAAGTTGCATATCATTAAATTACTGCTTGTAAAAAAAATTTTAAGATGCATAAAAATCATTAGTATTCTATGAAATTTATTTTCCCACACTGACATGCTCCTGACATACAGTAGTGCTGACACTTCTACTCATAGGATTAAGAATGGATGATCAAGAAACAAAAAACAGCATTTGTATATCCTAAAAAAAATTAGATGAGTTCTCATTATTTACTCTCTTTGTATCTCCACCAGCATAGATAATTTGTGTTGAGAAATGTTGAACTGCAAATTCAATCCGCTTGGCTTTGCATGGCTTCCATTTTTTTGTTGAAAATATAAAATCAACCCAGAGAGACTCAGCCGCTACCTTTTTTGTCAAAGTCCATTTTCTCAACAAAATATATTTCACAGAACTTAATATTTTCCAGCTATCACCCTTAAAGCTGCATCTTAAAGCTGCAGTATGTAACTTTTACAAAAGTATGTTTTTTACATATTTGGATTTAGTGATTTAGATCTTGAGAAACAATGACGTGGCAGCCCATTTGCCTTCAAAGATTTGCTTTTCAAGATCTTTGAAGTTTGGATCTGTTTATACCAAATTTAGCAAATTCCAGTTTCTTTTAAATAACTCCATTATAGGGTAATATAATACACAGTATTCTGATTAGTTGACATGTTAAACTTTCTTTGGTTTCTAAATGTAAACTACGGCTAACATCTAACTTTGTCTTTGGGAATATCAGTATTGTTTTTTGTTTTGTTTTTTTTCTTTACAGAGCCACAGAGACAAATTGCTTTTGCAAATGTATATATTTAGTCCTGTTTCAGTTAATGGTGGACTTGTGCGGTTTCTGTATGTGTGCCTGTTACCAACAGCAGCACATTAAGCAAATGCTTGAAATTTTGCTTAGCTTAAAAGACAGGCTCTTCATATCATCTCTGTGGCTTAAGCCTTGCTGCTGCCAGCCTAAATAGATGGCATTTTCTAATGGACTTATTTTGAGTAAAGCCTGTGTCCGAAACTTCAGTCAGTTGGAGCTGTGATGGCCAGGATTTTGCAGCCTTTGTTTGTCACTGAAGGGGATGCAAATGATAATGTTTGCAAGAAGCCATCCCCTGTTGCTCCACTTTAGACATTATAGTATGCCGCCACGCTGAGCGCCAGCAGAGAAGACGCACACATGTTGCATGACATGATGACTCAGGCTTTCATGCCCCAATAACCGCCCCCCTCCCACAGCTCTTAACTTGTTTGTGATATAGGCCTGTATTTGAGTGCATATGTGAGTTAATATTAATCGTCTGTGCCTGCAATAAAGCTGGCTGTGGAGCTGCTTAAAATATTTTCTCTAGTTGAAGCACAAAATGGATTATGCTATCAAAATAGTGAAAAAGGTGTGGTATGAGAAGGTAAGTGCAAATATATTTTATACAGAATAAAAAAATACTAAAGTTTTTCTCAGTTTTTGAAAAAAAGTATTCTACAATTTTTCTTCCCCACCGCAGTGGAAACTGCCAGAACATCAACAGCATTATAAAGATCTTGAAACACCTGAAAGCTGAATATGACCTTGTTGTGTCATTCACTGCTGCACAAGCAGGACGGACCCTCTGCAGCCAGTGGAGACGAGGAGCAAACAACAGGACTAGTTTAATGATGAAATTACTGCAGACTGACCAAGTTCAGATAGGAGGGGAAATTAGACAAAAACATATCTGTTTGGAGTCCAAACGGGCTTTCACAGTGTTTCCTATTCTTGCATGTCTAAAAATGCCTCTAACATGGGTCTAAAAATAAAGGAAGGAACCAGATTTTGTGGAACATCAAGTCCTGTCCCATCTAAAAATTCCGTGTCACCTCTCATTTGCCTCTTTTATGTAATGTGTATGTATAATCATACATACACATATAGCAAGGTCAAGACAGCCTAGGTTGTTTTTGCTTTGATGTCACCCTCTTTTTTTCTTTTTCTATTCTTAATGTGCTGCATATGAAAGCTTAAGGCCCTTTACACAATCTAAGAGTGCCCCCAAGTGATCTAATGTTTATTAGATTAATTATTCAGGAAGTTGGAGGCCCTCCAAACAGTTGAAACAGCCCCAAAGTATCCAACATAGGTGAGCTGGCTCACCAGTGCAGACAGAGCGTCAGCATGGTGCAGCATGGAATTATGTCAGGTTGTTTTTGTGCATAACTTTTTGTAGCACTTTCTGAGGTGGTCCACAAATTTCCACAAGCAGACACAAACTTTTTTCTTCCCCTCTCCTGTGGCAGCTTACCTGATGGCAAAACACCAAGCTGGTCTTTGATATTTAAAACTCCTGTAACATGGCAGGTTTGCTGGAGAAGAGGCTTTGTGAACCTCTTTGGTCAAAAGGCAAAAGCAGGAGTGTTTTTTGGTGTTATTTTGAGACAGACATACAAAAAAGCTGAAATATTCTATTAGGGGTGGCTCAAAAGCCAATTAGCTGCAAACTTGGCAAACATCCTAAATTACAAAAGTGTGTTTATGAAGAACTTGAAAGAGTCAGCAAAGTTCCTAGATCTATGACAGTGAAGCATCTGTTTAAAAGGCCACACTTTGCGACTAGCCTCTTTATGGCTTTGTCCTCCTGTGGGTACAAAATGACGCAGGGTTGGCACGATGGCAGGTGGCTGCATTAGTTAAAAGACAACCAAAACTACAGCAGTTTGGAATGAGGAAGGTGCAAAATGACCAGAGTAACTTGGAACTTTTTCTAATAGCTGCCAAATTGCCCCTGTCTTATTGGTTTTTCACAGATTAGGCCAATGAAAATAATGTCACATTGTAGTATAATATATTTTTCTAGTCTGTTTTAAAAAATATCAAGTACTAAATGTTTTTCTGTATATTGGTGTTGGAGTTTATGATTTTAGTATTGTGACAACCCCAATGTGCAGAAATTATGGAATCTCTGAGTTGTGATGCTCAGTTGACAATGTTTTGTTTTCATTTCCCAAAAATCAATGGCATCTTGGCTAAGCTGATGTTAAAATTATGTATGCTACAGTATCAAATGTAAAGCAAGCCGATGCTGGCACATTATGTAGTTGAAGCTGGACTTTCACTGAAACACTGCACAGTTATGCAACAGTGCAATATTGATATTAGTTATTATTGATTTGCAGATATTGCTCTTAGTTTCTTGACTCGGAGCGTTATGGTTGTGTGGTTAGTTTTTTCAGAGATTGAAAGAGAAATGACTGACTTCTGATCTAACTATAATCAGCCATGCTGGCTGTTTGTGAGCTGCCAGATCAAGAGAGAGACCCCATAATTTCCAGAAATGATCATCTTTACTCTAAATCAAAACAAGTGCAGTATTTGAGAGAGGGAACAAACTTGCAGCTTGTGCATCACCACTTTAATTTCAGTGATGAAGCTGCTAATTTGTTTGATACACCAGAAGCCTCTGCCATCCCCCAAACGCCAGTGGGAGTGAATGATGAGCAGTCAGTGGAGGAAGTCTCAGCCAGCCATGCCACTAGGCTTCTATTAAGCCTCTATTGGGGTCTATTGGCCAGAGTTCTCTTCCTGTCTGGTGCTTGGCAGCACTTTACCCTCACATTAGAAGTAGGCATTGAGTGTTGATATCACAATGAGGAAAGATAGTGAGCACATTAACTTGTTGAATTCACTAATGCTGATTTGACTTTATAAAAGCATCTACAGCCATAATCCATGCCTTAAATATCACCTGGTAAGGTTGTTCGAAATGTGTGTTTTTACTCCGCATGGATCTATTAGTGATTATTATTGTTATTATTATTTTAGTTCCTTTCTTTGCTTTGGTGGTTTGCTGCATACCAAACCACAGCTGGCCCTGCTGCTCATTTTAGAAGCTGTTGCTGCAGTGCCTTGCATTTTTAATGTCTTAGGTCATTGTAGCGGTGTGTGTATGTCTGTAGTATCTGTTTGTTATGTAGGAGCGTTCATGGTAGTGTAGTCAGTGCAAATAGAAAATTTTAAAACTCTTCAAGAAAAATAAAGGATGCAATTTAATTTAGATCTTAAATCTAGTTTTGAAGAGGTGTATAGATTTAAGTGATTTAAATATAGATGGTTCCATGCAGTCTGGTTGTTTTGTCAGAGCGTTCCAGAGTGATGTGCGAGGTTGGAGTTTGATGGAGTTTGATGAAGTTCTGTAAAGTAGAAAGGAGCATGGGTGTGAAGGTGAGCATAAGTTATGTGACTGAAATTGTGATGTACTGGAGTTTACCAAGGAGTTCAGAGGGAAAATTATACAGATTACCATTGGAGTAATTGAGCCACGTGACAAGAAATAAGTATATCAAGGTTTTAGCAGCTGTAGCAAAGGAGAGTGAAGGGCAGAGGTAAGCAAGGAGACTGTTCTGGAGAGGTTAATGATGTGGGTCTCAAATTCGAGGTGGCTTTTGGAGATGACTCTGCGATTGAGATAGGAGGGGGTGACTATTATGGATAATGATCAGGTTTGCAAAAGCTTTTGGTCCAAGTATTAATATTAGATTTATTGTGGATGAGTATTCAGCCCTTCTGTTTCTTTTTTGTGTATCTACTCTGTCCTCTCAAACCCTCAGTCGGTCGTGGCAGACTCGCTCTTACTGAACCAGGTTCTGCTGGAGGTTTCTTCCTGTTAAAGGGGAGGTTTTCCTCTCCACTGTCGCTACATGGATCCTCAGTCTGAGGGATTGCTGTGAAGTTAACGACAATGCAAGCGATGTCTACTGCTGCTACATGCTTATCCAGGAGAAGTGAATGCTGCAAGTCAATGACTTGATTCAATCTGCTGGGTTTCCTTAGAAAACTTTTTAAACTAATTTGTATAATGAACTGAACTTAATGCACTGTTTGTTAATTGGGATCAGTTGGAATGTATGTGCTACTGAATTGAAATGACTTGTTTGTAAAGTGCCTCGAGATGATATTTGTTGTAAATTGGTGCTATATAAATAATAATTCAATTCAGTTTCAGTTAGGCAGTTGGTGAAAACAGAATTGGTTGAGCATTTTATGGATTTATTGAATATGTAGAATAGAGCCAAGCAATGAAAATGGAGTCTGAGGTGGCTATGGATTTGTCCAATGGGGAAAATATAGATAATAAAAGGGAGACCATAAAAAGGAGAAGACCAAGCACAGAATCCCCTTGAACACCAATGGACAAAGGAGCCTAGAACGAGGTGAAGTTGTTGTGTTTGTGTGAGAAGAGTGGTGTCGATGCTGGTGTCAAGGGCTGCAGGGAAGTTGTGGAGAATGAGAATACTGGAGGATCCAGAGTGGCAGCAGAAACGGTGATCATCAGTGATTTTAAGAGTGGCTCTTTTGGTGCTGTAATGCAAACAAAAAACAGTTGAAAGACTTCAAAAAGATCTTGATTAGATGGTCTTTCGTTGGAAGGTGACAGAACATCCCAGGATATTCTGTCTGGCTTGGTACAATCAAAGCAGCGATTTTTGAGGATATGGGTGTCAGCAGACAGTTTGAGTGAATCGGGGACAGAGATGGAACTTTAAAGGTTTGATTTGTACAATGATGGGTAAGATATTTGTGAGGCATTAATAAGTGAGGTTGAATGGAAGGGGTCAAGAATGCAGGTGGAGGCTTTTATTTGGAGAGTTCACTAAGGGTGAACTTGTAGTTAAAATATCTTGTTGAATCAGACTTGTTTTAGTACAAATTCTGTTCAAATAAATCAACCATAGCATCCAAAAGGCTTCGAAGTGCGTTGTAAATTTAGCAGTTGAAGTTACAGTACCCTGTAAGCATAAGCATACATATTCTTCTATTAGAGTTCAATTAAAATGGTCTTTTCTTGTAAATGATCCTAAAAAATTTGAAAGATCTTTCCTTAGGAAAGTGGGGTGGGAGTTCCTAGCATTAAAAACGCTTTCCGCAATTATAACAGTGTAAACAAAAGCCTTTCTAATCAGTTGGTGCTACTTTTTGCTTTATGATACATTTTCCCATACTCTTGACTGTCAGATGGTAGGACAAGTGTGAGTCTTTGTCTGGCTTATTATTGCTCTGAGTTCTGCTATGAGCAACTTTAGGTGACCTCACTGTTTAAGCTTTGAATGTAAAGAACGGCATGGTATAAAGGATTTGTGCATGTTTGTGATTGTGCCTCTGTCAGCATTATGTCTACATTTTGTAAGAAGATGTCTCCCTCCATTTACATCTACAGGGCATTTTGTTTGCTAATTTTGATGTGGAAGCAAAAGTGAGGGGGAATTGAAAATTAGAAATAGAAAGAAAAACAAATCAAAAGAAACTCAATGTTTTACAAGTAGTTACATCTTCTTTTTTATCTCTCTGTAATGCGAGCCATATCTACATAACATGGCAGAAGGAGATCCCATTCCAGAAAGTGCCAATAATTCCTTTCCACTGATCTGCAGACACAGCTGTGTCATTGGCTTTTGTTGCATTACTTTTTGTTATTGTTGGTCCTTCTGGACAACATAACTTGATCTTTTGATTGGGTTCAGCTCTGCTGTGGGGAAATATATTGCATGTAAAACCAATGACCCATGACTCCAATGTGGGTATTAATGGATGTCCTGTATGAGACAACTCTTTTAGCTTGGAAAAAGTTTGATAGAAAATGACCAAAAAAACTGGAAAAAAAATGAAAATGGTAAAAGAGCAAAATGACCAGTGCCTGCAAAAATTCTGCTCTTGGTTGTGGCAGCCTCTGACTCTGCACAATGTATTTTCCTTTGAAACAACTTTTTACACCTTTTGTGTTTCACCTGACTTTATTTTTAAACACATCACTGATACTGAAATTTACTGTCACTCTTCTGCCTACAGTAACAACTTCCACACAGTAGATTGCTTGTTGTTACTGGGACCTGGTACTTAGGGCAGGGTAGGCTGAAAATCATCTTCATCAACTCTATTTATAAAGCGCTTTCGCACCAGCTACAGCTGAGACAAAGTGCTGAACATCAGAGATGAATAAGATAAAAGAAAACATCAAATAAAATGACAAAGCTAAACACACAACAATGTAAATGAATTAAAAATTCAATACAAAACATAATAAAACAAAGCAGTAAATCATATTAAATTAATACAAATAAAAGTTGAGTAAAATCAAGTCTCATTTGAGTTAAAGGCCAATGAGTAAAAATATGTTTTTAGACTGATTTTAAAATTGGACAGTGAAGGGGCCTGTCAAATGTGCAAGAGTAAGGCATTCCATAACTTAGGAGCCACGATACAGAAGGCCTTGTTCACCCTAAGCTTCTGTTTAAAACTGGGAATGACCAGGAGCAGCTGGTCAGCGTACCTGAGTGACCAAGTAGGAGTGTAGTGGTGGAGAAGCTTAGATAAACAAGTGGGGGCAAGGCTATTTAAAACCTTAAAAACAAACAGATTTTAAAGTCCGCTCTAAAATACATGGGCAGCCAGTTGAGGGAAGCCAGGACAGGGGTAATATGCTCACTTCTATGTGTCCCTGTCAAAAGGTGTGCCGCAGCGTTTTAACCAAAAAACAAACAAACAAAAAAGAAAACCCAGCTTCAGATGTGCAAGTGATTTCAAGTAAATGAATTACAGCATTCCATCTGTGATAAAATGAAGGTATGGATTACTGTTTCCTACCGTTGCCTTAAAAGAATAGATTTTACCTTTGCTATTTTCTTAAATGGCAAAAGCTAGACATAATTGTGGCCCTTATTTGACTGTCGAGTTTAAAATTACTGTCAATTTTAAAACCAGGGATCAAAGCTGGGCTTAACATACATTGCCAGGGGGCAATCTGAAACTATCGTGCCTGCCTAGATTTAGGGGTAAATAGAGCCTTTTTGACAAATTTCACTTGTGAAAGTAATTATTATAGGGAAGTGGTATGATAGAGCTTAATGCTTCTATATATTCAGTAGCTCTTGCTTTTTGTATGTGCTTTGTGCATCAGTCATATTTAATAACAGCTGCATGAGTGTTTCCACACAACATTTAAGGTCATGTCAGTTATGTAGTCTCAATAAAATGTTTTAAAGTAACTACGTTGTTGAGCAGGAATTAAAAAAATAAAAATAAAATTTGCTTACTTTGACATCTAGAATAGCTGTTTCCAAACTGTTTTTTATTGTAAGTGGGGTAAAAGTATAGCATCCTTCTTTCAGCATGCTAATTGGCAGTGGTGTAACAAGAGGTGGGGAACGGGCCACAATGCTTGTCTCACTTTGGTCAGTCTGTGACTTTGTGTGACATTTCTAAAAGGACAGGAATGGTATGATGGAAAATGTTTACGGTGTTTAAATCTAGGTATGACTTGATATCAGCAACTGGCCCATACCTAATGTTGAACACCTAAGCCTTTAGGAGTGGGTGTTTCGGGGATTCTTTAAATATTCAAATAAACATAGGGTGATTGATGTAATCCATTTGACACAGTTTATATTTCTTCCCTCACTTTATGGAAACAAAGTTGGATAATCCTGGAACAGTTGATGCCTGGAAAGAGGAAAACAAGATGGATAACTTCTCCAAATAAAGCTTGATGCTCACAGAAACCCCATTGGGTGCACCTGTTGTTCTACTTTCAGAGACCAGGAAAAGTTTGGTGCTAGCGCACAAAAGGTCACATTATTATTGGTCATGCATACACAGAGCTCAAAATCTTGGCGCAGCATTGCTCTTTGTGTGCGCAGGTGTGTTCTGAATACCAGCACAAGAGTGAGCCAGTTGCACAGCAGGAGTCACAGGAGTGACGAAACAAGAGGGAGGAGGAAGTTGGAAAAAAGAGGGATCAGAGAGGTGATATAGATAAAAATGACAGAGATGGTACTAGCGAGAGAAGCGGAGAGACGACAGAGGGGATTAGCAGCAGAGTGACGAAGATGTGCGTTCTCTTTTTTTTCCCCCTGATCTCTCTTCTTTCTCCCACATGCTAAGCACACTTTTGCTAGATACACAGTGATGAAACTGAATGTGCCCTGCCCTTTGTGGCCTCCACACCACATGGCATCTCTGCAAATACCCACATTTACAAACACAGACAATCCTCTTGACTTATGTAACAGCCTTTGTGGCAATCTGCACTCCCTTTAGACCCACCCAGAAACCTATATACAGTGAGTTATGTGATTATGTTCAAGTCTGTCTCTTCTCTATTGTGTCTTCCATCTTAACCTGTCTGTTTTAATCTCTGATATGATAGAGCAACACATAAGCACATAAGTCCTGTCTATGGACTTTTATTACAAATAGGACAAAGTCTTAAAAGTGATGTTAAATCAAATACATCATTTGTGAAGGTACACAACTAATCCTGCCATATCAGTCTTTTAATCTGTTGATTTACTTCTTTCAAAGAATTGCTTCAGTGCTATAACCAAAGCAGTCTTCACTCTTTAAAGTTATTCTGTTAATATTTATATGAATTCTTACACTTAAGTCCACATCTTTCAAAAACAATAGGACCTGAATATGCATTTTATGTAGAATTTTGCAGGATTAAGTTGAAAAAAGATTGTCTATCACCTTTGAGATGGAGATATGTTTCTGACATCTGGCTGAAATCATCCATACAAAATAAAAATAACCAATATAAATTAAACTTCATAAACCCTTTGCTAATAAAAGCATTAAAATTAAGAGAGTAGCAATCAGGGAATGAAGAGACAAGAACCAGGAGGGTATAGTTAATGATTTATTTATAAACCCCACCCCCCCAAAAAAAAAAAAATCACCCACCCACACACACCACAACAATCATAGGTTTTAAGGGAAGAACCTAAGAGAAAAATGGGGAGGTGAAGTAACAAAAACCAGGACTGCTAACCAAAGGTGAACATCCAGCTTCAACTAACCTGAGAAATACAATGGACCTTTCACCCCTCAGAAACATGGACCCTCTTAGCTACAAGCTGAAAAGAAAAAGGGAGAACCAAACAACCACTTCTCTAGAACACCAAGGCTGCACCTGTCAATAAGGTAGCCAAAGCTCACCCTGCAATAACAGGATAAGCACACTAATTACCACCACTCCAACCAAACACTGCAACACATATGCTGCCCAAATGGCCAAGAAGCACTGAAATCACTTCCACACCTAGCTTTATACTCTGCTCATTAGAGGGCAGAGTGGAACCAGCTGTGCCTGCTTAAGCTGCAGAAACCCAGCAGCAGCAAAACTAAGGGGAAGAACACATGCAGGCACCACTGCATGTAACAGCTGCTTTAATGTTTGATTAACACTTCGCCTAAATCACACATAGCTTCATTTATTTCTGATGGACAATCTGTCTTGGCACATGGGCCTAAGAAAATCTTGAGTAACTTTGCATCTCTCTCTACTTAGAATCTTTGCAAAAATGGCAGACAAATTTTGACTCTTTCTCTTGTTTGGCATTAGGCATTGATAATTCAGCTTATACCATTCTGAAGTTAATCCTCTTCTTGCAAAACTTTTTGCAAGAAGAGGATTAACTCTTGTTTCATAAACTAAGCACTTTGAATGTCATAATTATTAATGCTTAGTGTTGTAGCAGCATGTTGCACTGTGTTCAGGTCTCTCCCAGATGGCTGTCGGTTTTAGGGAGAGCTGAGCCTCAGCAGAGTGGGTCACTTTACACGGACAGGCAGAAAGCAGCAGTGACCAAGACAATTTTTTTTATTGCTGCTGTTTCACTGTAACACTTGTGTAAAGTGTACACCTTGATTGTTGGAAAACACCGGATGTGTTTGATCAAACCCAGAAATGACTAAATTCCACACTGTTGCTCGCTTTTATATGAACATTCCTGCTATTCAACCCACATTTTTATCTCCATGTACTGAGTCTACATCCAGACCACAGTCTGAACTTAGCAGAAAGGCTTGAATAAGTGTGCTTGCACAGTTTTATTTTTTTTCTTTTTGTGTGTGTGTGTGTGTGTTTGTGTGTTTGGTAGTGTTTTATGACAATCTTAGTATTTGTTCCCCTTTCTGCTTTTCTCTGTGTATTTCTAGATAGGTCTGGTCATCTTTTTTGTGTCCCTGTTTGCCTCCAGCTTCTCTTCTGCTCTATCACTACCTTCCCTCTCCACTTGTGAACAGCACACGTACTCCTACAGTCCATTTATACTTCCATCCATTGTCTATACCTGCTTATCCTTGCAGGGTTGCGGGGGACTGGTTCCTATCTCCAGAAGTCTTTGGGCGAGAGGTGGAGTACACCCTGGACAGGTCATCAGTCCATCGCAGGGCAACACAGACATGCGCATGACAGAATGCATGACACAGAATGCATGCAGGACAATTTAGTGTGACCAATGAACCCAACAGTCATGGTTTTGACATGGGATAAAAGCGGAAAAACCCAAAGCCAGGATTTGAACCCAACCTCGCCACTGTGCAGCCCACTACTTCTACAGTCGTAGTAAATATTTTCTAACCAACACCTGGAATTAACAACTCCTGCAACTGAACATATTAAGATGCAGGACACAGGCTGTGAATAGAGAAGATTAAAGATGATTAATAAAACTTGTTCTTATGCTGCTGTGACTTAAAACAGGTAAGACAGATGAGACCTCACTAGTTCTCTATTTTCCCCAGTTGTTCAGGGATTAGTTACTATTTGCAACCACATTAATCACCTGGTATCCTTATGTCTCATCTTTTCCAGCCTTCTTGGTTTTATATAAGTAATCTTCTAGCATCAGGAGATTTAATAATATAGGTCATATATCTTTTCATTAACAATTATTATCAAAATATTAGTGAATAAGTAGAAAAATTTATCTGTTTTCTATGCTGTCTGTCTTTTGAAGTGAAACCTGTTGAAGCATAAATTGCCGCACAGCACCACACGTCTGTGAGGCAGATGGTCACCAACATGGGGAACTTTAAACTTTTGTCCTCCAGTTGAAGGACACTTTCACTGCTGTGTGTGCCTCCCTACTGCCCTCAGTGCATGAGTCTGTGCAAACGTAGATGTGCATGCTTGATCACGAATGGTTACCATTTAAGTGCTGGGAATACTTGGCCATCTATTCTTATCAAAGAGCAAAGGACAGAGCTCAGGTTCATATTTTATATGCTGTATGGGACTTGGCAAGACGCCTTTTTCTTCTGGCAAAGGGACAGCTCAACAGTGTATAGCTGGTGTCTAATTAGTCCTAGAGCAGCCACAACAAAATTCATGCCCACAGGGAGTGATGTATAGAAAATTCAATCCATCAACATGAATAAATCTATACATTATTATGCTGAAAGTTTAAGCTGCCATCTTAGTGAGATCTAAAAATTAAGACCATTATAAATTATTTCCATTTTTTTCTACCTTTTTTAATGTGACACATCTTGTACAAATTTACTGAAAAACCCCCCCAGATATGTTAGGGGAGAAATTATAAGTAATACAAGTAAAAATGCTATTTGCACCTCACCTCTTGATTTTCTTACTTTCAAAAATTCTCCAAATCTTTAAGATTGCGGGAATATTTCCTGTCCACAGACCTCTTCAGATTACTCTGCATATTTTCAGAGTTCTACTTCTGGCTGTTTCCAAAAATTTTATTTGCTGTTAGAGAAACCACTATTTGTTGAGTTGGTGTTTTGGGCTCACTGTGCTGCTTTTCATAACTTTATCGATCTTGACAAAAACCTGAGTTGGAGCTAAAGAATAGTAACCCCAGAGCACGACGCTGCCACCACTATATTTCACTGTGAGCATAATGTTCTCTTGGTGATACTTGGTGTTGTCTTTTCCCAAACATAGGTCTTGGAATTATGGCCCAAAACTTAAAGATTAGTTTCATCAGACCATGACACATTTTCTCACACAGCTTTAAGGTGTTTTAACCAAGTCTGGATGTTTTGTTTGGAAGAAAAGACTTCATGTTGCAAACTTATGCCTTAGCCCAGACATATTAAAAATGTAAGAGGTTGCTAAAGGTAACAAATATGGAAAAGGTTGAGAGCTTTATTTTAGGTTAATCAATTAAATTTAATTGGTGTCAGCTGAGAATTCTAGAAGACTGAATGCCTAAATAGAATCACAAGGGATTCTACAAAAGTATTAGTTTGAGGGTGTACACATTTATGCAACTAGTTTATTGCACCCGTTTAATTTTTGCACACACACCCAAACAGATTTTTCAGAACAGGTTTTTCAATTGAATACAGGATATAACTGGCATTAAAGGTGGAAAACGTTTTTAAATTATTTATTTAGCACAAAATATGTTTTAGCAGGGTGTGTACACTTTCTGTAGGTAAGTGTACCCATATCTACACTCAGTCATAATTTGAAGTTTAAAATAGCTGGAACTGACAAACATGGCTGGACGAGGACCCATGTTTATCTTGCCACCCTGCACGCTGACGAGGATGGGAAGACAGAAAAGGGAAAAAAAAAAAAACTAAAGCTGCTTTTTAAACTGCAGCATTTTTTAAGTACAAGATTATGCTGGATAGGTATAATTTAAAGGTTTTTATACATCTTTTCTTGGAGTGGCAATAAAGGGTACAGAGATTACTGTATGCTACAAAGTCTTCAGTTACTGAGGTCTTGCTTCTGTTGATGATGTTTACATATGAAAGCATTTGCTGTAGTGATTTAAGAGGTTAATGCTTGTCTACCTGCAGTTATAGCCAGTTATGACTTCACAAAATATACAGAAAGGATAAAAAAAAAATCATAAACTCTACTCCCCTTGCTCCTCTTGCTGAACCGAGACTGAATAACAAAATACACTGACTGAGGTGTTACGGCATGGTTGGCAATATGCTGATTTTTGCTTTACTGGCAGCTTGCAGGCACCTTGAAAGCAAAGCCTGGCTCTGCATTGGTTGGCACATCGAAGCACATTGGAGGCCAGCAGTGGCTGATCTCCCATGGACCTACCTTTGAAAAGATTTGTTTGATATCAATGCCAGAGGGTGAGTATGTGTTTGTGTGAATGCCTGAGTCCAGAGAGCTGAGAAGACACATAGACAAAGCAGTGCACTTTGAGTATTGGGACATTTTTGGAGGGAAATGGCTGCATTTGTTTGTAAAATATTTTTAGCATTGTACCAATGCATTGTACCAAGTTTCCAAGTTTCTTTCCAAGTGCCTACACTCACCAATATGATGTAAAAGATAAGGAAAGTACAGTATGATCTTTTTAGATTAACAAAAGGATTTCATCTTGGTTGGAACACATTTAAAAATAATCATGGTGTTGTAAAATAAATGTGTATGATGTTAATTTGAAATAAAATTTCAATAGCAGTGGTAGAATGCATTCCCCTTTCTACCACTTTTAAAATGTAATACAAGTAACCGTCTAAATGTGTATGCTTGTGCCCAATTCCCACATTCATTATTCATAGAAAGGAAGAAAACTTGTCAAAGACTTCTTGTGCATTTGCCTTTTTCCCACTTTTCTATTGGTATAAAGCAAAACTGTGTTTTCCTTAAACTATTCCCCTCAAAGTCTTTTTTAATCTGTCCACTTGGGTTTTGTCTTTGAAAGTGATATACCTGTTTCTGTTCCTTTTTCCTCTCCCATTGAGACTTGTGATCTCTTTCCTTTTCTTCTGTGAAAGTCTGGGTCATAAGAGAGTTCTTCCATTGCTAAAAGAAATAGGCAAATGTTAAAGGAATCATGACAACAAATCAGAGAACAGGTATCTTTCTACATAGGTTATCTTTCTACATAATTCATATTCTCCAATTAGAGCACACCATCTAGCAGATAGCCCTTCCACTCCCCTTCCCTCCCCCCCTTGCAGATACACTGGCTAATTTAAGGCCCAAGTTGCGATAGCATGTCTGGCTACTCCACTTGAGAAGAGGAGGGCTACTAAAAAGTGGAGCTGTTGTGTCCGAGGGAGCTTGAAATGCTAACCTTAGTGTTTGTGCAAAACACTTAAGATTAAAAAGTCTAATACACATAAACACCAATTAAAAAAGGAAAGGAACCCTGTAATATGGTAGGTGGAATTATAAATAAAAATTAACTACATTTTATTTATGCACCTTTATGTGATTTAGTTAATTTTAACATGTCCAAAATCTCAAGCTACTATAATAAACAGGAGGCACATTTTATTTAAAATGTTCTTTTATTTAAATTTTTAAAAATATTTTTTTTTACTTTCTCATAAGTTAGATACTGTTTGAGGAGCTAATTATCATTTCCTGAGCTTTGAAGACTGCAGGGACCATGTTTAATATGGATAATGCTACGACTACAAAGCGAAATGTGTGTCAGGAAAATACTATATGCTCGGTTATGAGTGTTGCTATACTATCCCCTTGAATATCTGATGATTGTTTGGTTAATGATTCTTTCACACATTATCAGGGATTTGTTGTGTTTATAATTAGCTACAGGTTCAGACAGAGTGAGCATACAATCAGTCTCTCCCCAAAGATTGTTTGAAGATATAGGGAGCCACTCTATAAATATTTCAGATATTCTCTGTCATTGATAAACATTTCTTCAAATCCGAGAGTCTAACCTGGAAACCATGCATCATTGTGTTAACAATCTCTGAATATTCACTTCAGCAGATATTTTTCAGAAATACATTTTGAGTCTAGAAATTGATTGCTGTATCAAGTGAGAAATGGCAAACACATATTGTTGAATGGTTATTGGCTACATAAACTAAACCCCAATCACCAAATATCAATACAGACCTTGATGAACTTTGATTCTCCCATAGTCACAAGTCTTTTTTTATTACTAGCTAGCTCATATTTATGGTAGATGTTGGATATGAAAGATGAGAAACTCAAGTAGGTAGTACAAGATGAAATGCTGGTCTAATAATCTAAACTCAATAATTGAATATGTTGTTCCAGATGTGACACATGAAACCAGTAGCTTCTACTACTTGATGGATCACATGTGCCTTGTTTTCTGGCACATCACCGGTGTGCTGCTCCTATCTCTTCTCTCCAGTTGGAGCATTACTTTAACACACAGCAACATCACACCTGTAAAACTCACAAGGGATTAAAGACAAAGATTAATTTCATGGTAAAATGAAAAATTACCTCCAGCAATTTTATTGGAGACTGTATACTTAACTGGAAATTTCTGCTTTTACCACATATAGTGAGGCCAGGTAATAATCTCCCTCGTTATACAGTATGCAGTCTCAATGGACTGTATTACCCTCTTAGCACATCCACGCATGCCTCCAGGAATAGCTGAATAAGATGGTTAAAACCTGTTGAGTTCTGCAGTGTCTTGGTGAACTTGCACTGCTCTTGCATTTGCTCAAATGTTTATTTCCACATATTGCTGTCAGTCAGTTACTGTGCAAAAAAAGTCTTGCTTCGTTTATTTTGTATCACTGTACAAATATTGATACTACATGTACAGATACTGCTCTACTCTACTTTTCATTCCAAAGAGATATTCAGCTTGTGAATATCTCTTCACATATATCTCTTCATCTCTTCTCTTCTCTTCGGTCTTGGGGCAGTGGATCTCCATACCTAACATAAGCCACTTTCAGATTATCCTGTCATGTCATGTCTATTTCCAAGGTAGCGCTTTGTTACTATGAATTGCATGAAAACATGATTAACATTAAAATGTACTTCTGAATATTAAGTTTTGTGTCTATCAGAACATCTCTTCAAATTCTATGCACTGACATTTTAACTATTACCTTTGGCCAATGTTTGTTTTTGAGTATTTCACATTATTGGAAGGGAAAAAATGCAATTTTCTAGATGATATGAGAGCTTTAAAGTTTAAAGGGACAGCAGCCAGACAGCAGCTTTGCCCTTCTGCTTGTCCTTTGGCCAGCACTTATGTAGAATACCTAATCATCCTGTACCAAGTTGATGAGCACAATGTGAAATATGGGTAACACAAATAAACCACTGTAGATACTCAAATCCACAAAGCTGCATACATTACACTTTCTTTCAGAATACTTTATCAACATTTTAATTTGAATATACTGCTAAAAATGTATCTGACTCAACAAATTTCAGACTTGAAACAATGTATTTAATATAGAATTCTATATTTTTAAGTTTGGGGGTTTTAAACTTTTGATTTGTTTGATATTGATATGTTTTTTTTTTTTATGTATACAGAAAATTGCTCTCTATAATTATTTAACTGTGCTGGATGTTAATTGCAGCCCACACCACTTTCTTAAATTACCTTAAACTCCTATTGCTACAGTCAAACAGTAATACAATAATGATTAGCACTTTTGACTCTCACTGAGGGAAAAACATGGGCTTTTCACATAAGGGGCAAGACCTGCTTGTACTGAATTCCTTTTCAGAGGAAGACTGACAAAAATCGCCAGGGGAGAGATGGTGTTGGCCCAGAGGCTTAGATGTCTTTTTTTCAGGTGCCATCTCCAGGGCAGGGACTGCTTTGCCTCAGTCTCATTTACTTACTGCCTGCGAAACAGCTATCTCCACCTTGAGACCTTTTTCCCTGAGCAACTCAACCTTGATTTAACTCTAGTCAAGTGAGAATTAAAAGCCTCGAGTATTATTTAATTAGAGTCGAGTATTTAGTCAATAAGAATATAATTCATAGCCAAAGACAACATGCAAGTATTTTTTTCTAAACTAGTGCTGGAGATTGCATCTTCAGTTCTTTTACAGGAAAACTGGTGCTAGCTTGGCTCCAATTCTTTAATGCTACTTTTCTTCCAGTGCTGATGGCAAGGTCATAGAGACAAGTTACACATTACAATCTCTGAAATACCGTTTTTTTTGTGGTTTTTTTTTTTTTAAACATCCTCCTTGTTATTGTTAATGAACCATCAGAATGCCTTAAAGTTATCTTTCATCTCTTCTGATAGTTTTACATACCTAGGTAAAATCTGAGCAATTAGTTTTGCTTTTAGAGACTTTTACAGAATGTGGTGGTTTCCAAATTTCAAGGATGTATCACCATTGCTAAAGTCTAGTCTGTTTGTATAAATCATATTTGATCCAATAAATTACCCAATGATTTTAACACTAAAAAGAAACCAAAACCAAACACTTAGTATTTGGGAATTTCAAAGGTTTACTTCTTTCCTTTTTTATATACATTATCTTTGTTCACACTGGACTGTAAATACTATGGTTTTTTTTTTTTTTTTTTTTTCAATTATTACAGATTTTTTCCCAATTACTGTATTTGTACTGGAACATACTGTACCAATGAAAAGCATTTAGACAACCATATGTGATGTAATTTAGTTATCAAGTAGTAATTAAACTAACTTATTTCACGTGGAGCTTGATTACTTTTTGGAACATGAAGCATTTTTTTTTTCAGCTCAACATTGCTATCATTACAGACCAATAGATTTCTGTTGCATCTCAGTGTCACATATCTTATATTTAGCACAAAGAATAAAAGTTACCTGTCCTATGTACAGTTTCAGTGTGTCCAGTTCTGTGCATGTCTCTTTTGCTTTACATCGTGTCTCCCCCCATCTTGGAATTATTTCACTTACCCTGACAACCCCTCCCACCCTCTGCTCCTGTCTGTTTCTATTTTCACCTCGTGCTGCCTTTATACCAAAGCTCTTCTACTTTTTCTTATGCTTTGCATGCATTCACTTCAAGGGTCAGCCGCAAGCTGTTCAGCTGACTCAACATTTATTTTGCTCAGAGTTTTTACCCCCTTATCCCCTCTAGCTTCCTTTTCCATCCTCAGCCCTCCCTGAACTTCCCCATCTCCCCATACTCTTTCCAGCCTTTAATCTCCACAACCATTGAATTTCCAACCTGATTTCAAAACTTCTTTTCTGTGTCCTCCTCTCTATTCTTCTCTTCCTCTGTCTTGTCTTTTTTTAGGATATTTTATCTGCAGACTTGTACTGAAGTGCAATGCTGAGTTACTCGAGTAAAATAAGATGATGTACTGGGTTATTAACACCCTACTATGAGAAGGACTGGCTGGGCTCCAATAACAAACTATTCACATTATCTCTACAGCATGTGGGGGTTCTCCTTTTCTTTTTTGGTCTATCAGCACTACGGCTCCTTTGCTTGCTGGCTCAGGCCCAAACAATTTTTTATGAACAGAGCAAACATTATGCACAAAGTGTTAATAGTCATACACTGACAAAAATCGTTCACTAAAAAAATTTGGACCAGACCCCAAACGTTATACATTTAGAGGCATTGCTTCTTCAGAGGAGATGGTGAATCAGGCCCTTATGGCCAAATTGTTGTCTGTGAAACCAGATGGGATGACGTGTTGCTGCAAAATGGTGGTACAGTGTGCCTTGAATTTGGAATAAATCCCCCAAATCATCACATGTCCTCCTCCATGCTTCACAGTAGAAACTATTTGCCTAACTTTTCTGCATCTCACAAAGACATAGCGATTGGATCCAAAATCTCAGTTTTGGACTAATCAGATTTCCTGTGGTTGAATGTCAAATCTTAGTGTTTCTTAGCCCAAGCAATTGTCTTCTAGTTGTTGTTTTCCCTCATAGCTGCATCCTTTGCGACAATTTGGCCATGAAGGTCTTATTCACAGTCTCCTCTAAATAATTGATGTTGAGATGTGTCGTTTTCTTGAGACTTGAAGAATTGATGTGAGTTCTAATCTGAGATACAGTTTGTACAGTTTTCTTTTTATGAGGTGGGTAAGCTCAACCTCTGCATCAGAGGTAACTCGTGGTGTTTTTTGTTGAGTTCAGTCATTATGAGAGCTAGTTTCATCATAGTGCTTGATGGTTTGCAATTACACTTTACAGCACTTGTACGGCATAGACCTTTGTACCTACACTACTTGTGCACAACCCAGCTGATGGTCTCAAACACATTAAGAAGGCAAGACCTTCCAGAAATTAACTCTTGACAAGGTAATTAATGGGTTAATTGAAAATCATTCCAGGGAACTACCTCATGAGGCTGACTTAAAAGAATGCCAAATGTAGTCATGGCAGTCAAAGCAATAGATGGCTACTTTGAAGAATCTAAAATATAAAACATACAAAATATTCATATGTTCTTTCATAGTTGGATGTCTTCTGTGTTAATTTATTATGTAAAAATTGAAAAAAGAGGAAAAAAAATGTGATTTCTCTGCAAACTATTAAACCATGCCTCTTTTTTATTTGAGGTTTGGTGCAATGTTGAACTGTGTACCTCAGCAAATAGCTATTGTCAAGAGTGTCATGTAGATAAATCTTTGGAGCAGGGACCATAATAGATGTAGGAGTTGAAAGTGTGTATGTGTGTGCACAACAAAATGCTTTCCAAGGCAAGTGCATGCAAGCTGAAGCAGTGACCATTATTTAGTGGCTCCAAAGCAGTTTAATTGTTTGCAGGCGTAATAAATCAAATGTGTCGAGGGGGATTATTTATACAAGGGATGTGTTAAACAAATTAATCACCAGTTTTCTCATCTCTGGGTCTTTATCTTTTTGCGATGTAGCCTTTATGCTGGGGGCTAAACATGGCATTACTTGCATTTCACTTTGATTGTTCGGAAGAATTGTGGACATTTTTATTTAATTTTTCTTTTTCAGCCTATGACTATGAAACTCATGAGGGAGCTGGGTTTTCATAGCTTCTCCAGGCAATTTCTGTCATTGATGTATCATGGGCTGCTTGAATGCTCTGGCAGATGAGGGGAAAGGAAAACAAATTAACACAAATAAGTCATAGGGGGCCCTAAAGTGCTACAATGTGTAAATCTCAGAAGCTCAAGGGGTGAGGACCTATGTGAGCAGAGCTGATTTAGCTTGCGGCCTTGGTGGGATGGGAGTCATTGCTACTGTTGTTGCTAAGCGACAATTGAAAACCTGCCTGAAGTATATTTTTTATTTCTTTGCTTGGGTTATGGTCATTTCCAGATTTTTTTGTTATGAAGTGCAAGATAAAATGTTTTATAAAAATGTTTTCTTTGCCCCTGAAAATAAAACTTCACACACACCAAAATAAAACTAAATTTCACACTGTCAGCAACAAAAAGATGACATGGACATATTTATTGCTGCATGTTTTCATTTGTGAAAATGCTAACAAAATTTTGCATGAAAGAACATTTTAAAAAGAAAAATGTGTTAAAACAGAATCTCCCCTTTAATTCCTGTTCCTGTTCAAGCTACTGTTAGCACTGCAGTGCAGCTAGCTCTAACAAGACATAAGATCATTTCTTCTTTCTGCTGACCTACATTTTAGACAAGACTAAATGAGGCTCAGTAATGTGTGTGGTTTCCATGTGCCTGTATAACCTCCCGACAACACCTGGGCATGCTCCTGATGAGATGGCGGATGTTCTCCTGAGGGATCTCTTCCCAGATCTGGATTAGAGCATCAGTTAGCTCCTGAACAGTCTGTTGTGCGACAGGGTATTGGTGGATTGACCGAAACATGATGTCCCAGATGTGCTCAATTGGACTCAGGTCTGGGGAACGGGCAGGCCAATCCATAACATCAATGCCCTCATCATGCAGGAACTGCTGACACACTTAAGCCACATGAGGCCTAGCAGTGTCCTGCATAAGAATGAACCCAGGGCCCACTGCACCAGCATATGGTCTCACTATGGGTCTGAAGATCTCACCCCAGTACCTTATGGCAGTCAGGGCACCTCTGGCTAGCACACGGAGGGCTGTGCGGCCATCCAGAGAAATGCCTTCCCACACCATGACTGACCCATCACCAAACCAGTCATACTGGAGGATGTTGCAGGCAGCATAACGATCTCCAGTGTGTCTCCAGACTGTCACATCTGTCACATGTGCTCAGTGTGAACCTGCTTTCATCCATGAAGAGCACAGGACGCCAATGGCGAATCTGCCAATTTTGGTGTTCCTTAGCAAACACCAGTCGTCCTGCATGGTATTGGGCTGTAAGCACAAGCCCTATATGTGGACGTCGGGCCCTCATTCCACCCTCATGGAGTCTATTTCTGACAGTTTGTGTAGAAACATGCACATTAGTGGCCTGCTGGAGGTCATTTTGTAGGGCCTTGGCAGTGGACCTCCTGTTCCTCCTTGCACAAAGGACGGGGTAGTGGTCCTGCTGCTGGGTTGTAGTCCTCCTACGGCCCCCTCCATGTCTCCTCGTGTACTGGCCTATCTCCTGGTACCTATTCCATGCTCTGGACAATGTGCTGAGAGACACAGCAAATCTTCTTGCCACCGCTCGCATTGATGTTCCGTCTTGGATTAGCTGCACTACTTGAGCAACTTCAGTGGGCTGTAAAAAATGCCTCATGATGCTGCTGTGTTACAGCACTGACAAAATGAAAAAGTGACTAAAAGTTCAACCTGAAAGGATGAGAAAAGAGAAATGATCTGTGGTTACCACCTGCGTGATCTCTCTTTCATAGGGTTGTCTTGCTAATTGCCTCTCATTTCCACCTGTTGTGTCTTCCATTTGCACAGCAGCAGGTGAAATTGATTCACAGTAAGTGTTACTACCTAACTGGTGACATTGATTCCTCAAAGGTGTGACTGATTTGGAGTTACATTATATATATATATATATATATATATATATATATATATATATATATATATATATATATATATATATATATATAGATAATATGTATGTGTGTATGTAAATAAACTTCCCTACTTTTGCAAAATTTATAAACATTGTATAGGAAAATACCAGTTCTGGGTAGTGGTGTTGCTGATAACATTTATTCATGCCTATTATTGGCATATATAACCCCTATTTGATTGGTCATCTTTTTTTTTTGTTTGTTTTTCTTTTTTGGATAGCACAGCTTTGCAAAACTAAAACAACTTAGCTATTAATAGAACACTGAGGCTCATTTTGGAAAGCCAGTCAGTGAGAAGTCAGCGATGATTGTACAAAGACAGATACACAGAGGTCCAAGTATCTGCCGATACTATACCAAACATAGTTGCAACAGTGACAGTTTCCCTGGAGATTTTTTCCAGTGGAAGCATTTCCTTCTCACACTACCACACTCATCCAATCACAGTACTAATCTCTTTACAGATGTTAACACAGCTACAACCAGAAAGACATAGAAGGGTTGATGACAAAATTTAGGTATATTCATTATATTTTGTCAGATATAAAAACTCACAAAAGTCAGATCATTTAATTTCTAAATTAAATCCCCCAAATTTTCATTTTATACCAAGGTGTCCCAAATATTAATATCAGGGTTAAATCACCAAAAATCCATTATCCTCTGCTTATCTGGGGTCGGGTCGCAGGGGCAGCAGCCCAAGCAGAGAGCAGAGCCTAGATTTCCCTCTCCCCAGCCACCTGGGCCAGCTCTTCCAGGGGAATCCTAAGGCGTTCCCAGGCCAGCTGTGCCGTGGGTCTTCGTCTGGGTCTCCAAATAAATAACCTAATAAATTTTAATTATTCATTTTAGTATTTAGTAAAAGTACTTAAATGTATACGGTATAGTACATTAATGTTTTTATTGTCATAGTTTTTACTGAATATAAACATATTGTTTTTATGACCGAATTCTTCCAAACCACATACATCTCTGGAAAAGTTGTTGACCTGTGTGTCTGCTGGAAACTACCTAGAATTTTATACCAAACTGATCTACGCAATATTTGGTTAAAAACAGGCAAAATGGCACCTTAAATTATGTTTTAGGTGTCAGACCAGTCCTGTTTTGAAATTCAAACAAACTTTTTTGAGGGAAAAATAGTTTGTGATAATAGACCGCTTGTGAGACATTATGTGATTTGTCTTGTTTTGGCCACAGTACAAGATTTTCAAACAGTCCCTAGTTTCTTCTTTTTTTTTTTCTCCAAAAGAGCCCAATTTTACTTTTAAAGATCATTTTACAGAACTGTAAAAAGCTGATGGGAAAATCAAAGTAGAGGAGTTCTATGTAGTTTTGCTTTGAAATGCATTTCTGCATATAAATCATAGTAAATATCATCTTGTCTAACAACTTATGCAATGACAAATTTTGTATTTTGGAAACTAACTTTTCTTTGACATAGAAGCTTGTAAGGTAATACAAATATTGAGCATAGCAGCTTGGCTACCTTGGGAAATGCAACTTTTGTATCATTTATAGTTATTAGGAAAATGTATTTATCACGATAAGAACTTTGATTTTTCATGATAACAAAAATCAAATTAATTGATGTTTTGAATCAGGAATCTTTATAGTATGGCTGGTATTGTTACTTTTTTTTTTTACCACTATTGGTTCCATGAGAGCATCAATATCAGTTTAATAAAAAATAAGACTAAATGCAATTACTGTATGCTGTTAACACTGCAGCTGCATTAGTTAAGGCAATTGATTAACTGAAGTGGCCTTTTGATGATAGAAAAAAAATTATTTTAAGGAGCAGTAGCTGTATTTGTGGTGCTCTGACTATATGCAGTGATATACAGTCAGAGCTCTATTGCCTGTAAAAGACTAATAATTTTTTATAATACCTTTTTATCATTGTTTTTATCATGATCACAAAAGTGTAAATCCATATCGCCCATCCGTACATGGCCTAATACATTTTACAAACAAGTGAGAACAGTTTATCATATGATAAATAAACTTTTGTCAGCAAAAAACAAAAAAAAAAAAAAAAAAAAAAAAAAAAAGAAACCATGATTTGTTGAATGTGATGTAATCTTTAGTGTCTTACGACTTAAAACGTGTAAAGAACTGAGATACTGGCTTCATAGATTATGGGATTACAGAATGCACACTAATCAACTGCATGTATAATTGTGCTGCTTACCAGAGCATAATGATTCCAAACAATTATGTTTAAGCATTTTTTACCCTAATTTAACAGAGGAAAAATAGATGAAAGAGAAAAATAACAACCCTAAGCATATTATTATAAGTTTACTATTATTTTCACAAAATATGTAATTTTTTTTACAATGCTTTTTTAACCCCCAAAGAGTATATGGTAAACATTGCAATACTGACTACTCCTAAATAAAAAAAAACAGTAGCTAAACTTGGTGGACAAGTGTTGAATAAGTTAGGAGAAAATCCTATACTTTGTTTCAGTAAACAAACCAAAAGTTTGAATTTAAGAGAAGTGTTTGAGTGTATCTTAGTAACTGACTTAGATCATTACAGGATCAATTGTATGGAGGAAATTGACTCTCAGCAACCTCTAAGATCTCAGATCTGGCTTAGAGGTGGGTGACAAACGATGGTTCAATGGTCTGAGGTCAAAGTAGGCTGAAGCATCATGGATTATTTGTACTGTGGGAACAAACAACTAAGCTCTGTTTTTAATAAATTAAAAGGGATCTCAATTAAACTGTTTAATGCTGCAAAACCTTCTCCTGCTCCGTTCCTTCTCAGGCAAATTCCCTTTTTTATTTCAGTTTTTTGCAGTCATTTCCCTCTGATCCTTCTGTTTTCTGCCTCCTAACTTCAGTAGTCTGATCCCTTTCTCTGAGCCTGGTGCAGATCAGACTCTGATCTAGTACCGACCCCCTCCCTGGCAGAGTAATGTGAGTGGCTAGCTTTTACGTCACTTCAGGCCCGACGTCATAGCAACTCAGTGCTCCCAGGCTTGTGCTTTCTGGCGCTTTCTCTCATACCCTCCATCCTATTCCTTTTCCACATATTCTTTCCAAATAATCTCTTCATTCATTCTCTTTCAATGTATACCACTGTGAGATTGTGCCACCCTTCTCTCTTTTGTCTTGTAATAAAATTAGAACATTTAGTTTTTTAGAAGGATGTAAATCTATTTTCTTTGTTCTTTAACTGTATTCATGACAATGAAACTTTTGAACCACGTGGCAGACATATTGTCAAGTCAAAAAATTTATGGAGTTCTTCTAAAATCGGAAAGCTTTTTCTCTGGTGTCTACCTCATCCATTTTAGCCAAATCTTTAATGATATCCCTCAATACCAAAAAGCTAAACTTTTATGATTTTTTTTTTTTTTTTTTTTTTTTTTTTTTTTTTCCAGTGTTGGTTCTTAAGTGGTGTCACTTAGCCAGATGCCCAGTGACTCACCATTATTTGTAAGGAAATAGGCCTGTGGCTTGGACAGAAATAGATATAAAAAGAGCAATATGAAAGTGAATTATCAGTCAACTTTGACTTCTAGAATAGCTCAAGAAATTTTCATTGGATTTGACGGGACATGAAGCTGACCCACTTTCTACTTTCACTCTCTGTCTTCCTGTACTCTTGTCTTGTTGCTATCGCTGCCTGCGGCCAGTCTGTCTACTTATAGAGTTGGTGCAGTGTGGGGAAAGGATGCGGACTGGGATAGAGACCTCACTTGGCTTAAAAGGGATGAGGAATGCTTCTGTCAGTAGCATCTCCTGCGAGGCCTGGCCAATGTTGATTGAGAGGGGGTATATCACAGAAACTGTGGGTCGTGTTTGTTAAAACAGCGGAAAAGTATGGACAACTGAGATGTCTGTGATCTTTGCTTGTAAAGTGCTGAGTGTTTTTAAAATTTAGTAAGGCACAGAATGTTTTAAGCTAAAATGCATTTGACTGTCACTAATAGACCTAAAACACCATGCTGCTTATTATTTCAACAGGGCTTCAATTGGAAATCTGGCAGACCAGATTTGTTTCAGGCAACATGATCAATAAAATAGGCCTAATTTTTCTTATCTCATATTTCTTTGCAAATGAATAAAATGTTTCTTGCCATTTGGAAGACTTAAAAAAAATGCCACCATCATCTTTTTCAGAGGCTCTTGTTAAAGCTGCAGTACATAATTTTGCACCGCTCCCGACCTAAAACAACCAATCAGAGCCAGGAGGAAGTTCTTAGTGCTGTCAGTAACCCTCGTTTTTGGCAGCAAACTGTGCTAATGGTAAAAAAAAACAAAAAAAAAAAACAACTTGCCGTTCCTGGAAAACCGTTTATCCACCATCATCGGTGGCCATGCTAGCTAGCCTTAGCATGGCCACCTCGCAGATCTCTTGGCCAATTTGACATTTTTATCCTTTGTGAATTATAAACTTTCAATCTAAAAATGTATATTGTTACATTACATTGATAAATTATATATTGACTGTTTAGAAAAGTCAAAATCTTGTCAAAATCTTATATTTTTTATGGTATATTCAAATCAAAATAAAATTTTAAATGCATTGTAGGTTTAATTTTGGTATTTAAAGTAAAAATTTAATCTTGAATTCCAGTAAAATACAATGTAGTCACCCCTAAAATATACCTGTACACCTGAAGTATCATAATTCATATACACTTTCACTACAGTGTTTAAAGAAAAATAAAATTACTTCAAATAAACTTTTTTTTTTTTTTTTAATGACTTTGTTAAAAGGTGCAGGCATCTATCTTTTTTATGAAGGCAGGAATTTGCAACCTATAGTTAAATTCACCAGTATATGACATTTTTAGGAAAGTAACAGCTTTCTTTAAGAGGTAGAGGTCTCTGGACACATCAAAATGATACCTTGGCTTAATGGGGTTAATTGCTTTTATTTCAAAATGAGGAAAGCAGCAGCTGAAATAGCATTGATTATTACAGTTATAACAGTATCTGTAACTTGATTGGTTGATTTAGGTGTATAGATTTGAGCAAAAATTTAAACATGGTCTACATTAAGTGCTAGTTTTTACATCTTTTATATCAGCAAGATTCAACAAGCTAACTTTATTTAATGAAGTAGCCAGGCTATATGGTCTGGTAGCTAGTATGAAGGCAATTGTTTAAAAGACTGTTAAAAGAAAGGTGGTTTTCAAACAGCTGTACTTCAATTAGACCAATTGGCCCTCCCATTTTCTAAGCTACAATCTGTGTTTTTTACATTTTTATCAGAATTTTCTTTGAATTTGTCCTTCTTGTAAATAAGAGAGAGAAGAGACAAAAGTGTAGTATCCTTCTTTCAGGCAGCTGATTGGTAGGGCACAGCAACCACTGAGGTCGGTGCCATGCTGTGTTACTCTAATTCAAATAGCTGGAGAAAACTTCAGTCAATTCAGTAAAAAGGACTTCCAACTGTAGAAATGGTATGATGGAAAAATTTTACAGTTTTAAAACTTGGCATACATCAAAACAGGTGATCAGCCCATGTCTGGCAGTTATACAACAATTTTTCACACATATCTTTATATTTATGTGTATATAAAAGATTGATAAATAAACAAAATAATGATCAGATTGATCTTTTTATGCATATATCCACATGTTTATCAGCTGCAGAGCTGCTAAATCTGAATACACTCTAGGTGAGAGGAAGGAAGAAGGAACAGAGTGGGAGTCACAGGATACTTCAACACATAAAAATAGTTTTTTAAAAAAGATTGCTGCTATTGACTTTGTAGATTTTCTGTTGTGAAAATAAATAAGATTGACAGGTGGTGTCATGTCAGTTGTGGTGAACCTCTTGATTGAGGGAAGACAAACACAATTTTGTGACACATCATATTTAAAAGATACATAGTTTTGTAAAGACTAGTGCCAAAGATGTATTTTCTTTAAAAGGAACGTAATTGGCGGCTGAAACTGGGAGCAGCAAAAGCATTGCTTTAATATTAGCAGTTTTTAGTTTAAACAGGCTTTATTATGATTGAAAAGATTTCTCTGCTTATCTTGATCATTCTACCAAACCCTTATGATCACTGAATTATCTAACATTTAAATGGTGCAACCACCATACAAAGCTTAATTTCTAATGCTATTTATCGATGGGTTTTTTTTTCATACATCAGCTGAGGTGCTAGTTAAATGCACATCTTAAGGATGAGAACAGTTTTTTTTTCTGAATTATTGTCAAAACTTAGCTTGAAACAAAAAATAAAATGCATGTTAAATATAGATAAAATTTCTTTTTAAATAATGTCTGGGTAACTGTGTGTGTGCACGTGAGCGCGTGCGTACTACATGATAATGCAATTGTGGGGTGTCTGGCTTTCTTCAAATAGAAAGCAAAATGAGCAGTTTAAAAAGCACAACCTTAAATCTTTTCCTCTTTCTTTCTGAGCCCCTGGAAGATTTGGTTGCCAGGCAACATTAGGACAGAGCTTTCAATTAACTCACTCTGAGTTGGCTGGTTTGCGCTGCTGTAGAGGCCAAAGCATTGTGCCTAACACCTAACTGCGCTGCTGTATTTATGCTCATTAATGTTCTGTGCAGAAATGAAGGATAAGTTCTGAAGAGAGGACAATTTTTGAAAGTTCTCTTCAACAGATTTAAAGAGATCTGCGAGGAAAACTGCTTGATTAGTGAATTTTGTGAGCCATAATAACCCTGAGCATTTTTGACTTTTCCCACTATTATCACCAAAAAATAAAAATAAAAGCATTCTGTATCTTACCGGCAGTTGATGTTAATCAGGGTAATCTCAGTTTGGAGAAACAGAACCTATGACCAACTCCAAAATGAAGATAATCTTTAAGCATATGTAGATTTACAATGTCATCCTTACACTATGCTTTTAGCTCAGATGTATGCCACCGCATCATAGTTTTACAGAAGAAGGATTTCCACTCCGAGTACTGGCAGTTTATCCACCTGGATTCAGTAATATTACTTTGTAACTGGTCAAAAACAAAAGCACTGCCTTTTAGCATACTATATGTGCCGCTTTAAACAATCCAAGTCCTTATCCAGTGAATGGGGAGCTTTATTGAATTTCTATGAAAAACGTAAAAATCTTTTTGTTGTAGTAAGTGGAAAATGTAGCCAAAAATCTATATTTTCTGACTAGGTGTGGATGCTATGAGCTTATGGGGCCTTCTCCATCTTACCATTCTCTGAAAACGAATGTCTCCCTCAAAATTAGGCAGTTCAGATTGCTGTCTGTTCTAGATAAAATACTGACTACAGATAGCAATGTACGGAAGTATATTGTTATCATGGTGGAAAATAAATTTTCAAACACTATCACATTATAACATGATGTATTGTACAAACGTGATACTTATATTGTACAAACATGATAATATATTATACATAACATGTTATGTACAAACATAACATATCGTACAAATGTGATAAGTATATTGTACAAATGTGATAAGTATATTATATAAACGTGACAGCTATATTGTATAAATGTGATAATTATATTGCATAAACGTGATAAATATGTTGTACAAACGTGATAATTGTACAAACTTGATAAGTGTCTTGTGTAAATGTAATAATTATATTGTACAAACATGATAAGTATATTGTATAAACATGATAGTTATATTGTACAAATGTGATAATTATATTGTATAAATATAATTTTTTCCAAATGGTGGCGGTTGTATGCTT
Source organism: Anableps anableps (assembly GCA_014839685.1). Lineage (NCBI taxonomy): Eukaryota > Metazoa > Chordata > Actinopteri > Cyprinodontiformes > Anablepidae > Anableps > Anableps anableps. The sequence goes on along the minus strand of CM026086.1, from coordinate 18,008,790 downwards.
TTAGGCTGCATTGACAAGACTCAACTGTAGGAAGAAATTGGCATATCAGCTTAATTTGGGATGCATGTGATGAGAAATAAATGGCTAATAAAAATATGGATAACCTTTTGGGAAATACGCACCAGCCCCCCTCGCAACCCTGCGAGAATAAGTGTGGTAGATATTGCATGGATGGATAGCCCTTTGTTACTATTCCTACAGAAACTACGTCGTAGGACATTAGGTCCATGATTTACATAAATGGGTCGCATCAGCCTTCGTTCCACACCACAGGGGTCAATAAATTTTAACAAATGTATTATTGTACTCTGAGTCACAACATATCCATGTTGAACCCATCTAAGGTGGTGAAATTGATTCCTGCCATTACTCTCCAGCTGGTCAGTTAGGTAGGCTGCCACATCTAAAGGATTGGACTGATTTTTCCTTCTGTGTAGTCCCATTCTGTTTAGGATCCTTCTCAGAGTGTGCATACTAACAAGGATTTCATCCACAATGTGCAGCAGCATCAGTATCTCCACATGTCTTAGCTCAAGCATGAAGTAAAACTTGACCAACTCCTGTTAGCTATTGTACTAGCCTTTATTATGGATGCACTAAAAGCATACTACTGCCACCTTCTGGATGAAATTTTCACATTTGTACAATATATTACCACATTTGTACAATATAATTATCACGTTTCTACAATCTACTATCACTTTTGTACAATACAATTATCATGTTATAATGTGATAGTGTTTGGAAATTTATTTTCCTCCGTGACAGCAATACGCTTCTGTAGCAACGCCATAGAATAAGATTAAAAGATTTTGAACAATCATTGACCTTTCATTTTTTTGAAATTAAAACAGAATGTTTTTATTTTAGTGTTGTTCAAATGTTCCTTAACTTCACTTAAACTTCATTATTCCACCCATTTATTTAATTTCAGTCTTATATGCTGTGTAATTCCTGTTTGCAGGATTGACATCAAGTAAATGTTGGACTACACAGGAAGCAATGCACATATTTGCTACTGCTTTCTGTAGTTGTAGTTAATTTGAAATGGATATATAGTGTGTATATATACAGATATATCTGTATACAGCATTATTTCTGTATAAATAGCATCTTTATTTTGGATCAGTCGTTAATAAAAACTGACTTTGAAAATCAGAGCTGGACTTATTGTAGAATGTGCCATGACAGTCCATCCATCCATAATCTAAACACGCTTATCCTTGCAGGGTCACAAAGAGGCTAGTGCCTATCTCTAACAGTCATCGGGCGAGTGGGATGGTATACCCTGGAAAGGCTGCCATTCCATCGCAGGGCATGGATGGATGGATGGACACATTTTCCTTTGTACATTTCTTTGTAATCATCACATTGTTCCAATCCCTCCCACCTTAACTTTCTGAACTAGGTCACTAAGATCTATGATAGGTGTGGGCATAAAGGTGAAAGTCAGTCAAAGTGGCCAAATGTATTATTTGAAAGGATACTTTTGCTGTTCTAATTTTTTCTGCTGCTCTGAAAAAATAATGAATATTGTCTCATTTACCTCACTGATATGAGCCTAAGATGTTTAGAAGTTTATTACAATGAAGATAAAAGTGTTGTTAAAAAGTATTTTTAAGATTTTTCTGTTAATGTATCTCTGTGTACAATCAGACTTGCACAAAAATAAATGTTTCTCTTAGAATAACACATACCCATCTACTAGGTTACTTAGCTTACACAGTTACATTCAATAGTACTACTGTATTACCAAAGAGTTGCTTCATCATACTGAAAAACATAGGCATAGTATTTGTTAATCATCACACCAATAGTTAAGATAATATTCGAAAGCAAAGGTAACAGTCACACTCATACTAATAGGTTAGTTTGTTTCACCCTTTTTCACATTAAATTGTTCACATACAGACTAATTTAAGAAAAGAATTCAGAAGAACATAAAGTTCCCTTTCCTCTTTGACCTTGAAAACCATGTAAGGAAAAACTGCTTTATGTCCTAACTTGAATATTTTATAACCAGCTTGTCTGTATCCCTTTCGAAGTCAATACCAGTTTAGCCAGAGGGCTGTCCTGAAGGATGATTGGTGTGCTAGATCAAACAGAAAGCATCGCACCCACAGGTTTAGGCCAACAGTCACTGTTTAAAGTATGATTTTACATTAACTTGTTCTGTGTCATCAGAGACAACTTAAAACATTTAAGTCAGAGTCTCAAAGGGACTCCATCATCAAAACAAGTCACTTCCTGTTCTAAGTGGGTAGAGCTAAAGTGATGCCAGCAAATGAGCATGTTAATGTGTTGAGTGCTGTTCTGTGATGACACACAGCATGTTTGATTCAGCTCTGTTATGTGAGGAAGTTATTGTCTTTGATGGCGAGAAGTCAGAATCTGAGGCTTGGCCTCACCCACATGCTTTGATGAAGCAAAAAGCTTTTGATAAATTTTGATCTCCAATGTCTCAATACTATACTCAGTAATTTTGAAGTGTGTAAGTTGAAAGCTGTCGCAGTTTGTTTAGATGAGACTTTTTTGTAGGTCTTGAGACATTACATATGTGTACTGAGTATCATAATCCTCGGTCAAAGCATTGCTTGGGGTTGATTATTTTCATTCTTCAAGGGGGCGGTGTGGCGGAATTAGGCCATGCTCACCAAATACTTGTATAGGTATGTTTTAGAAGCTGGATTAATATCCATAATGTTCAATTTGGTTCAGATCAAATGACATATGTGGAAATTAGAGCGAAATGGCCATGGCGACCTCAGACTCAGACTTGACCTCAGACTTCACCACACCCTCTTTAGAAAACGCTCAGTACTAGACATCAAGTTGCTGCAACTTGTTTTCTGTCACTATTCACAGTTTCATGTTGGTTAGGTCAAGAGAAGCAAATTTGGACCCTTCAAAGTAAAACATTAGACTGTTTGTTCTAGGGGGCGATGTCAACATATGATCACGTGAATGTATTGAATCCTGGTCTGTGATGACGCACAAAACGTTGGGTACTGCTCCAAAACTGTGTGTGGAAGTTATTACACCTTCATTTTTTATGGAAAAAGGTCAATATTTGAAGTCTCGCCATGCCCACATGCTTTGTTGCAGCAAAACCTTTTGTACAAACTTTCATCTCCAATCCTGTAAGACTATGACGACTCTTTTTGAACTCTGTAAGTCAAAAGCTCTAGGAGGAGGTTGTTCAGATACATGTGTAAAAGGAACAAAATGCTGGCTTTGGACCAAAATGGCAGACTTACTTTGGGGTTTGAACCGTGGCCCCAAAATACTTTTTTTTTGTAGGTCTTGAGTAGATGAGATTATTCTTGTGAAAATTGGAGCCAAACATATGCCCATAGCATGCTACCGGACCAGTGTCAATACCAGAGACCAAGCTACAGTATGGGAGACCAAGCTACACTAAGCTGTCTTGTGTCACTGGGCATAGTTTTAGGTTGATTAGATCAAGGGGGTCAAATATGGACCTTTCAAAGTGGGACATTATACTTCCTGTTACCAGGGGGTGGAGTTTGTGTGATGTCAGCATTTGACCACTGACATTAGTTAGGGGCCTGATGAGGACAATGTACAACAGGTTTCATCTCTCTGTGATTGTCTTTGTAGAATTTATAACATTTTTTCCATTGTTTGGCATGTCGTCAAAGGTTGAGGCAACACACCTTCAATATGCTCAAAAACTCACCATTCCTATGAATTTTAATCCCACATGCCTTAAGGTCATAGTGACCAAATTTGAAATCAACTGATCAAAACCTCTCAGAGGAGTTGCATCAAATGAAAAGCCAGTAATCAACCAAAATGAGGTCAAGATGGCAAATACTATCCAAGATGGCCAACTTCCTGTTTGTTGTGGAGCATGAGTGCCAGGACTTTTGGGTAGGTCTTGGAAAGCTCTACAAGTGTACCAAATTTCAATTCTATGAAGCTTAGTGAATGTGCTCATTTAGTGTTTGAAAATGTGAAATGTGACATTGTTTTAGCTTGTACTGCTAACAATAGGTGATCAATAAGAGCAGAAATTAGCAATATTGTTTAATGTAGACAGGTAAGTTTTCATTGGTATTCCCAATTCCATGTTCTAATTTTAGAGCCAAAGATGGAGACAAGGACTTGTATTTGATTCACAGTTGTCTGCCTCAGTTTATATTGGGATCTTTTGAAATGTATGCTTAAATAACTCATCTTTTTTGTTTTTAGCTTGACAGCTAATTAACTTTGTTTCGCTTATAATGTCAAAATTTCTTATGAGCACCACTAAATAAAACCCCAAGTACCACAACTCTTGCTTTTGTTTACTTTGGTATAAAATATACTAGTTATAATGATAGTAAATGTTAAAGCAATATATGTCATCACCTTGGCAAAAGCTGAAATATGATTTTTCTTTTTAAATGCAAGCAACTGGATGATATAGAATAGAATAGAAACAACCTTTACTATCCCACAAAGGGGACATTCAAGTGTAAAAGCAGCAACAGATATAAAGTTTCACGCAAAAAGTTCTTAAAGTGTAAAAAACTATTTTTTAAAAAAACAAGATTAACAATACCAATAATAATAATACACTGTACAAGACTCTAGCAGAAAATACTGTACAGTTATTAGAAACAGCCATTTCAGACTCACAATCCTAGGGCTGTGCAACTGAGTCGGATCACTTTTTCCAAGTATGTACATAATGTGCATGTATATTGAACACTTAAAAAAGATACTGACTATTTACAACACAATATATCAGTGCAGAAAAACAGATGTGCTATAACAGCAGACATGTTATTTAAAAATGAGTAAGAACAGAGCATGTGATTGTACAAATGCCAGCAGGGATGTAAACACTTATTGATTCTGTTGGGAGCAGTGATGGTTATAAAGTCTAACAACTGCTGGGAGGAGGATCTATGATAATGCTCCTTTTGAGCATTTGGGATGCAGCAGTCTGTCACTGAAGGAGCTCACCAGTTCAGCAACAGCTTTGTGTATGACTTGGGAGATATTGTCCATCAGTGATGTGGGGAGTTGATGGAGAGGTCTGCAGTGTAGAGGGTGTAGAGGAATGGTGCCAGCACAGTTCCCTGTGGGGCCCCCATACTGCAGACCAGCCATTTGGAGACACAGCCCTGTGTCCTCACACACTGTGGGCGGCCAGTGAGGTAGTCCAGTATCCACTGGGACATGTGGTGGTTCACTCCTGACAACTCCAGCTTGTCCCTGAGAAGTCCTGGTGGGATGGTGTTTAGAGCTCTGGAGAAATCAAAGAACATGATTGTTACAGTGTTTCCAGGTTTCTCTGGGTGGGTCAGAGCTTGGTGCAGGAGGTAGATGATGGTGTCATCCACCCCGATGCCAGGCTGGCAGGCAAACTGCAACGGATCCAATGAAGACATCACCAGGGAGCGTAGATTTTTGAGGACCAGCCTCTCGAGGGTCTTCATCAGATGCGACGTCAGGGCTACTGGTCTGTAGCTGCTGAGGTCCTTTGGATGTTTGGTCTTTGGTAACGGTACCTCACAGGAGGTCTTCCACAGTTGTGCCACTTTCCCCAGCTTCAGGCTCAGGTTGAACATGTATCTCATGATGCCACACAGTTGATGTGCGCAGCACCTCAAGAGCCTGGAGCTGTTGACATCTGGACCTGCAGCCTTTTGCACCTTGATCTTTCACAGCTCGTTCCTCACCTGACGTGTTGAGAGGGAAAAAGTGGAGGTGGGGGATGGGGGCTGTGGGATGATTTCCTCTGAAGTGAAGGGATGGGTGATGGCTGAGAGGTGTGAAGTCCTGAGAAGAAGAGCTGGCAGTCATTACAGATGAGGGGGGTAACAGCAGGGAGGACTTGGCTGGAGGAGGGGTGGGTGACTGGTCAAACCTGTTAAAGAACTGGTTCAAGTCTGCTACAACCTGAGGGTTTGGTTTGCAGCCTGAAATTGACTTCAAACTTCTCCAAACTCCACTGATGTCGCTCTGCTGCAGCTGATCCTCCATGTTCTTCCTGAAGGTGTTTTTCCATCCCTAATTTTCCTTATCAGTTCCTTCTGCACAGCTCTCAGCTCCTCTTTGTTTCCTGATTTAAATGCTCTCTTCTGCTACTTCAGGAGAACCTTTGTTTCAGGGTAAATGCAGTGCTTGTTATTGGAGAAACACCGTACCGTCCTGGTGGGTACAGTGTTGTCGACACAGAAGTTGATATAGTCTGTGATGCAGTCTGTGATGCTTTCGATGTCCTCCCCATGAGGAGCAAAGAGCTCTTTCCACACAGTGGAGCTGAAGCAGTCCCTCAGAGCTTCTTCAGTCTCCTCAGACCATCTCTTCACTGTGTGAGTCACAGCTGGATCTCTATGTACTAGGGGTTTGTACACCAGCTGGAGATGAACCAGATTGTGATCAGAGCCCCCCAGTGGAGGCAAAGATGATTAACTCTATGCCTCCTTGGTGATGGCATAGAGTAGTTCCAGGGTATTGGTATTTCTGTTGTATTTCACATACTGAGTGAAGGTTGGTAGAGTGGAGGACAGAGAGACATTATTAAAGTCCCAAGAGATCAGAAAGAGAGCCTGTGGGTGCTGTGTTTGAAGTCCGCTGGTGTAGGACATTGTAGGCTGCAGCAGCGTTAGAAGAGGGCATGACATACATAGTTATCACGATGTACGGAATATAACAGGCCCTTATACTAACAGCTAGCAATTCAATGTCCTTACTACAGAGCGTCTCTTTGATGGTTAAATGTCCAGAGTTACACCATATATTGTTCACAAACACAGCCAGACCCCCTCCTCTCTTCTTACCACTCTTCGTTCTGTCAGCACGGAAAAAAAGAAAGCTGTCCATGTTTATATGAGAGTCCGGAGTTTGTGCGGTTAGCTACGTCTCAGTCAGGCAGATGAGGCTGGCCTTCTGGTGGCTTCTTTGATGGCGCATTAGAGCTGCCAGCTCATTCACTTTGTTGGGAAGAGATCTCACGTTTCCTATGATGATGGACGGAATGACAGGTGTGTACCTTCTTCCCTGGTTGCGATGCCTGTGCACATCCGACATCTCTGTACTGCCTCAGTGGGAGCCAGTACAGTGGAACTACCAAGGGCAAGCAGCTTATCCCTGGTGTAAACAATGGACACATGGCTGCTCACACCTTCTCCAGACAAAAAAAAAAAAAAAAAAAAAAAAAAAAAAAAAAAAAAGTAAAAAATTACGATAAAAACAGAGCTGTCCAGACAAAAGTCAGCTCCATTGTGAAAAGAACCCAGTGATGAACAGAGAAACAAACAACACATAAAAATAGATTTAAAAAATGAGAAAAACTAAGGAGTTGGCAGAGAGCTGCTGAAATTAGCTGCCAGTTCGCATGGTGTCGGAAGTGAAATACCATTTATACACTTTGTATTAACGTTCTGAGAACTGTGATAATTATACTCAAGGTTTTCATACCATCTTGTGTGTTTTTAATTGATCAAACATAATCCATGTTTTAATAAATCTGTAATATTTCCGTTTTTGTAATGTTTACTCTGCACCAATTAAAGGATAAGGAATTTATTTTCTCAATCTTTCAAGCTTCAGTTTACTTCATCACTCTCATCTGGATTCTAAAGAAACATGATTCATTTTTAATAAAACATTTAGTGTACACACTCTTGAGTACTCATGATGCAGCTGCATTGGGTTGAAAATTGTTTGTAAACTGTTACCCCCAAATCTCTCTAGTTGTTTTAAATGATCAACATGTGACCTGATTATTTTTAATATTATAGAACAATGGTTGCCCATGTCTAGTTTATGTCTAGGTTATGCCCCCATTAGAGTAAAGAATTTCTGCATTTTGTCTGGGACAGACTAAGCCCTTAGTGGTTTACTGAGGGTTAAACAGGCCAAAGAATTTTCATGCTTTTTAAGCTAAGCTGTTCACATGACTTGGTGGAAGATTCGATTGTAACTGACTTGGTAGCACCCTTCTGGTCTTACGGTTCAAGTGTCTTCACTCCCCCCTAAGGCTTATTGGCTTAAATCCACAAGAGCTGCTGGATATTTTCTCTGGTCAAGGCACCCTTGGTGCACAGATTTAATCTTTGGATTGACTCTTGAAGGGAAAAGAGCATGGCTTAAGTCACCTGAAGAGTCTAGAAGTGGATTTCAGGAAGCTGAGAAGCTGTTTTCTCCTTAATATGTAGCTGAGACTTTTAGGAGAGCGAGTCTCGTTACAATCTTTTATTGGCTGTGGGCTTGTTGATTTCAGAAAGCTTTTCAAATTATAGTTGATAAATCTTTTCAAGACTACAAGTATCTACAGCTTGATAGCTTTGCTGACCCCATATGGAATCACTCCCCTCAGTGTGTAAACATATTTGATAAGCAATAATGTTGTTGACTCTAAGATTGGTACACCCCCACTTGCCCTTCATGACAAAGTGCCACCCCCACATGGTGTTCTCAGGAAGAATGAATGGATATAATCACTAAGGTTAGTTATTCATTCTCCTTGAAAAGTGAAACTCCTTCTTCTCTGTCATTCTCCTTTCATTTATCATTTCTTCTGTTTACTTCTGAACTTCAATTCTCCCTTCTCCTTTCTTTTTCCTCTGTACCTATCATCAGAGTTGTTCTTCCAATTGCATTTGTACTCTTCCATTTTTTTCTCTAATCTTTTCTGAACATTTTTCGTACTCTGTATAATGTACACCTCTTGTGTGCTGATTCACTTTCTATATATGTGAATGTCTGCCTAATGGTTGTTTTACAGTTTCTTTGGCTTTTGTCTTAAGTTGGCTAAAAATGATAGTCCAAAACTGCTTGACCAGTGCACCTTATTATGCTGTGGCTATATGTATTTATGCTCTAGCAGCACCCACTTCTAGTGCAATTCCATTCCTTTCAGTATAGTTATATTTATGACTGCAGTTTAATATTTCTCCTTCAGGTTTTGCTTTCAGTTCCTGGACACAAACTTACGAACATTTATTCAAAGATAATATAGTGGGAAAAAAAGAATAAAAATTCAGTTATACACTGGCATGGTGGTGGGGTGATTGGGGTTGGGGACAGATGGTGGGGCTGGGGGCTCTTTATGCAGGCTCTCAAAATGTCACAGAGTTAGATTTGCTAGTGTGGTTTGGATCTTAAGGACATAAACTGATGACCAAGCTTTCTCCTTCAAGATTTTCTGGTGGAGAGAAGAATTCACAGTCAATTACGGGGAATTGCCCTGGTGCAAAGGGAGCAAAGACTCCAGGAAGAATCCTGACCAGATGCCTGGATCCTCTTGACATGGAGAAGCAGCGGCTCTACTCTGAGTTCCTCCCAGATGACCGAGCTTTTCACCTCATCTCTAAGGGAGAGCCCAGAAACCCTGCAGAAGAAACTCATTTCGGCCACTTGTATCCATGATCTCGTTCTTTTGGTCACGACCCAAAGCTGATGACCATAGATGAGGTTAGCCAGTTAGATCGACCAGTAAATTCACCTTTTGACTCAACTCTCTCTTCATCATGACAAACTGGTACGGCACGACCCTCTTTACAGTAAATGCAGTGCCTTGTATTTTCGGCTTTACTTAGCCAGGGAAGCTGGTCAAGCCGCTGTATTCGAAACGTAAAACACTTCACCCATTTAATTTCAGTGGCCAGAGGCAATTGTATGTGGCTTATTATCTGATAAGGTATCCGAACCAGAGCTTGACATAACCCAGGAGGTTAAAAGATCCATGTCAGAGCATTGGTAATGATTTTTCAGACTGCTCAAACTGTACCTTTTCCTATATTTTTCTCTCATTTGCTGTGTTACCTCCGCTCTGTTTACCTGACTAGCCTAGCCTATTCACCTCTGACTGCAGGATACAGAGTAGACATGCAGATGGATAGCTGGACCACAGCCAGTCAGAGGGGGCATCCAGCCCTTTACCATCTCTGATTGGCTTAGACTGTGATATGGGCCCAATTTGCGTCTGTAATCTCAGGGAGACTTTCAGTGTTGGGGACATTGATAAATATATCAAGGTTGCAGAGACTTTTTTTTTTTTTTTAATTTTTAATCTCCACTGACTAGTTGCACCGATGCGACCTGAGATTTTTTTTTCAGGTACACTATTGAGAAATCTGGTTGGATTTGCGACCAAATGAGTCGCACTGTAAAACTCTGTATCAAGATGTTGGTTTTCTTCAAAATAAAACTCTTGCCACAACAGTAATTATGAACATTACAGCAGAAACAAATGGCAATGATCAGAATTTTCTTTGGTTCCACAAAGAATTTAAACTCATACAGCTGCTGATCTGCAAGGCATCTTTTTATCTCCATAAACCCAGTCTGCTGCATGTGATATCAGATCTTTTTCTGCGTATGCAGGTCACATCAGAGCCAAAGACTGTTTCAACCAGAGTCTGACAGTTCTCCTATAAAAATATAATATAAACAACAATGCAAAAAAATAAAAAATAAAAAAATAAAAATAAAAAAAATCATGAAATCATTAAAAGCAAAAAATTTAAATTGAGCATTTGGACCTGCAGAGTAAACAGATTCTTAAAAATTTCTTTATAAACATTTCCAGACTGATGAATGTCAGTAAGTTTGTCGCATCTGTTCTTAAATTTCTTTTGCTTGTCACAAGATGTGTTGCTTGTTTGGGATATAGTGTGTTTAAGTGATATGAGCATTGTTCAGTCTAAATTAAATATTTTCAGTCCAAATTTATAAGTTTGTGCATTGCCAATCCCAATTGTGCAGTTCAAAGCAAGTGAACCTTTCAGTAAGCTATAATTTGTTGCAAAAAAACCAAAAAAACAAACAAAAACCCTGAAGTGGTGGCTGTAAGAACAGCTTAAATTGAAACAAAGATGGTTGAGGCAGTTATTCAATTTATCCTTTTATGTGAGAGGAGACATATCAGCATAGTAACATCTTGATCTGTCTGACACAATCAGACTTACAGCCAAGTTTTGTACAGTTAAGTCACACACTCACATACCACAGATGTTGTTATTTTCACTGACTCCCCACTATTGTGTAATAAAAGAGGTCCATGATGATTTTATTATACCCGTGCCTCAGCTACAACCCCATCTGATCCACTATCCTAATCTGTCCCACTGCTCTTCAGCTATCCTTTCATAGTAAAATCTGGAAACAATGTCCAGGTGAATCCCCAAACAAGGTATAAGTTTCCACACAGATAAAAAAAAAAAGTTAAGCATACCTATAGACATACTTATAAACATACTTATATTCCTCAACACCCCTTTTTGGATAATAATTTTCAGTTGATATTAATCTACAACGCTGCTGCTCGACACCATCAGTCAATATCTTACCGAGGCTATTTGTTATTTCATTAACAATTTGACTTTTTTTTTTATAGTACCAAAGTAAATAAAAGTGGATTATTTACTTTAAAGCCTTCCTGTTTAAACTCATACCTTTACAACTATACTTCCTTGACTTAGATCCTCCAGGTTTGGTCGTCCTGGGGTCGAGTGCTACTGTCAGCATGAGAGCGGAGCAGCCGTCATCCAGCTTCAGTTTCTCATCAATGAGGTGGGTTCCATTTATTTGTGGTGGAAACACTGATGATGAGAAAAGATTTTTGAGTTCCTGAAAAGCTTTTTTTTTATTCTAGATCCCAGCTATTGTACTGAAGTTCTTGTTCCATTTTACTTGTAACAGCTCAATCATTGCCTTACTATTCAATTGCTCAAACTAAATGTGAAATTCTGTCCATATATTATTGTAAACAATAAGACAGACACAAATATCAGCATGTTCTGAGTGGGAATCAGGAAGTCTTAAACATGTCAGTGGTCTGGATTACCTCCAGGCCTTTCTGAGTCACTTAATAAAGCCAACTTGATTATGTTTTGAAACGTATTTGGTGAAAGCAGCATTTCATGCTCAGTCGTGTGTGTTTTTTGTCTGTGTATGTGCATGTGATTCTGCGTCTGTGTGACTGTGACTCAGCAGCTCAAACAAATCCTTCAGGGAGATGGAGATGATTTTTAGTTCCTCCTACATGCACACATACACTTTTATACATCCTATGAATCATCATCGTTACCTGGGAGCAAACTCCCTGAGAATGTGATTAATGCTATGGTCATGGGGAGGAATGCAGTCTGAGGATGTGTTTATGAAAACTTCTGTTTTAACCTCATGTATTCCTGAATGTTGGATTTTTTTTTTTTTTTTTTTTTTTTTTTTTTTTTTTTTAAAAAATTTAAGAAATTAAAAACCTACATCTCTGATGCAACAGGGAGCGTTGGTGAGTGCTTTGGCCGATGACAGTGTCCACTTGTGGAACCTGAGGCAGAAGAGACCAGCAGTCCTCCATTCCCTCAAGTTCAACAGAGAGAGGTAATCGGTTTCCAAAAAACCAACAGTTGACAGATTGGGCATTAGTGTTTTTTTTTTTTTTTTTTTTTTCTTCTCTCTGCTAAACAAGACCCTCACACTTGGTCTGGTGCAATATGAACTGTGATTCTTTGAGCAGGGGCAGAATCACACTTTGCTGCCTGTGTCAACTGCTAGCCTTTGCACGTGTACAGTATGTAAACAGACAGCATTTCATTTGGCAGCACTGTTTCAGCGCCTGGAAAACCATTTGCAGGGCAAAGATGCTCATTGAGTGGCTGGTGTTCAGTTTCTGTTGTGCTCTCTCTGTGTTTGACCCTGCTGATGCTTGTTATTTGGGTCACTTTCTATGCCTTTTAGGATTTCCCATCATGTTGGCACAGTTGTGATCCTAACCAAATCGCTAAAAGGTTTAGACTGGAATAAATATGCTTGTTTTTGTCAGAAGGATTCCATCTAATCAAAAGCTAGCAGACAGATGCTTTCTGTGGATCACCAGTGACATTGTTAATACTGCAAACAAATCAACCACGAAAGCTGACAGCTATTTTATATTTAGCAACTGGTCAAAACTAGTATACTTCCTTTTTTGCGCACAGTCAGAAAACTGCAAATTATGGTAGGGAAAAATACCCCTTAAACTATCGCCAAACTAAACAGGGTTTTTTTTTTTTTTTCTTTTTTAATGAATACTGTTCAAGTTCAAAGAAGCAAGTGCCAAATAACCTCACCTCAAGGAAGTTTGTGTCCACTGTCTCATCCAATCACAAACGTATCCTCTATCCATCATAGCCAATCATATCATCTGACAGTGATTTGCCTCAATGAAAAGACGTGAAGGGGTTAAACGTCATGCGCAATAACCTGAGAAAGCGCTGATGTGATGGACAGGTGGCCAGCAGCAGCTTTTAGGGCGGATTGTGTTCTTGTAGAGGCGCTTGACCGCCTCTGACATTTAGTAAGCATTTTGAACGAAATGACCTCAAGTCACGGTGCTGCAGAAGAGCGGAGTTTCTGCATTACTTAAAAGATGTCAAGATGGGCTGCAAAGTCACTTGACACATTTTGAATATGGGGGCAGAGAAAAGTTCAACTACTGCAGCACAAGAATGAAGCAAGTTCTTTTTGAAGATGTATGAGAAACTAAAAATTAGACAACTCGAAAAACAAAACGAGGCATTGGAAAGATAAACGCTTAAGGTTTTTGTCTATTGTATCATATTTATGCAGATTAGTTTAACAACGTGGTTATTTGTACTTTGAAATGTTTTTTTCTAAAGTAAAGTAAGTATTGCGTTTAAAAGGATTAGCCATGTTGCAATACATTGCATCATCTGATGAGTATCGGGGTATGAATGAAAACACTAGTCATCCAAGTCAAATCCAGTGGATGGGAAATGCAGATCTAAGTAAATGCAGAAAACAATAGTTGCTTGAGTTTAGATGTGAAGGTAAAAATGACTATTGTGTATCTTTTGATTTTTGTAGTCTTCAGTTTATGATGATTTGATTGTAATGGCGATAGACCTGCACCGGAATGCGTTGTATCATTACAGACCACTATTTGAGTCAAACTGAATATTCTGGGCTTGTTGAGCTGTTGGCGGATGAGTAGATAGTAGCAGATACATAAGAATTATAACTTACACACTACATCAAATGTATAAACCAAGCTCAAATGACAAATACTAAGGAGGTAGGGACACAAAAATCATGGTTAAGTATGCATGTCTTTTTTTTTTCATAAAACAACAAAACACAGACAAATATATGTCTATCTTGTCATGCGTGGACACACACTCCCTCACACACACAGACACACACAAGTACACTATTTGTAGATTTTCACTAATGCAGGCAGGCTGAGCATTACAAAAAATAAAGAATTTAAATCTGTCTCTAAACCTCAAATCAGTGCATCTCTACTTTTAAGGCTGCTGTGTGTGTGTTGTAGCAAAATCTATATATTTGTTGATTTAAATATATAGCAAAATAACTATCATTCTGTAACAGAAGGTGACATATAGAGATATTATCCACCCAGTAATAGCATTTCATGCTTTATGATCAAAAACATAAAAACCCCCAAATCAAATCATTTCAGTATTTTGTGATCGTTTCTGTGTGTGTTTTAAAATCCATCTCTGCAATTTTCTTTAGCTGTCAAAGTAATAACATTTATAGAACCTTGGTGTATGCTATGATCCTTTTGAGCAACTTCAAATGTTGATGAGCCTATTGGGGTTCTTTTACCACCATAGTAAATATGTATGTTTTTTTCACACATCATTGTCAAGTGTCTTGTAATGGAACAAACTTTTAGATGTTCCCTTGCATTCAGGGATTCTAGTCTGTAATCTGTTTTCTAACATTTTTATTCTCTTCAGAGAAAAAAAAGACAAAGAGACACATACTCCATATGGTAATGAAGGAGCATGATTGAGTTGCACTGTACCGATAAACCTCATCATAGATGCAGTGCTGTGAAAAAGTATTTCTCTCTTACTAGATTCTTTTTTGGACTTTTTGTCATATCAAGCATATTTTAATATCACATAAAGACAGCCGAAGTGAAAACAACATGCAGTTTGCAAATGATGATTTCATTTATAATGGGGAAACAAATGATCCAACCCAAGCTGACCCTGTTTGAAAAAAGTAAACCAGGTAAGTGGTTGTGGTGACAGCTACTACCATCAAGCATTGTGTGATAACTGGCAATGACTCTTTAATTTGCTATTGAGGAATTTTGGCCCCCTCTTCTTTGCAGAATTGTTTTAACAAGCCTACACTGGGGGTTGGTGCTACAACTTTCTGAATGAGTCATCAATGCACTCTTGGAGTAATTTGGTCAGCTGGCCATTGCTGGTATTATTCAACACTGCTATCTTTTCCAGACTGATAGATGTCAGTTACTTTGTCACTCATCTGTTCATGAAATTCCTTAGATTGCAGCATGATATGTTGCTTTTTGAGAGCTTTTATCCCAGTTGTCCACAACCACCACTCCCTAGACCGATACCGGTCATTGGATCTTAGGGTTTTCAGCCGCAGCACAATCAATATTATTTATGCAGTTTTAATTTGAAAAACGGGGAATCCATGTGTGCGCTTGAGAAGTACTAAGATCCCAAATGAAAGAGAACAGGTAGACAAGCATGTAAGCCCACACAGAGTAGGGAGTATGTTGCTGGCCAAATGGTAACTTCTTGCATTTGTAGTTGTATGGTGAAGTGAGCAAATTCTCTTACGAAATGAAATTACCTTTGCAAACTGCAATATGTATTCACTCAGATTATCTTTGTCTGATATTAAATTTATTTGATCTGAAACAAGGAAGAAAAACAGAAGAAACCTGTAAAGTGCAAATACTTTTCCTCAGCATTGTAAATTGTAAGTTAATAAAACATAGACTCTGCATTTGAGAATGTGTTTTATGATTAAAGTCCTTGTAAAGTAGCAATAAATGTGTGTTCTGAGTTTGTCACACCACAGAAATATGTGTTATTAATCACCCAACCAAATTTGAATGATTAAAAACACTGCTAAGCATATAAAATTAGGTCTCAAAAGTAATGAAAAAAACAGTTTTCTCTGCTCTGAAACACTGGTGGTGTGTCTCCTGGAGGCGGTGAAACCACATCCACACTCAGGGACTTGTGCAGCTTTCCACTACAGCATCTATTTCATTACTTATTTCTTAACCATGTTTATTATTGCACAATGGGATGAAATGGGAAACCTTAATTACAGGAACTCCCGTTGTTTCATCATCAGCACAAAAACCTGAAACTACCAGATATGAAACTGACGGATTACAGCTTCACTTTTTCTCCCTCTGCACCTGACTAATAGCTGGATAGGACCCGGCTAATACTTGGATGATGTATGTCTCACCCTCTTGTTGCATCTCCTCCCCACATAACCTCATTTCCTCCATTTCTGTTTCAGGTTGTTCCTAAAGTTTGAGAATGTTTGTGGTTCTATCCACATGTAAAACTGTGCATCATTGCTGTTTCAGGAGCTGAAATATTTCCATACATGACCGCGATGCTTCAGACTTATTGATCAGTGGAGCGTGCTGCAACGCTGCTCTCTGATTTATTTCGCATATGAAGGCAACAGGTGGAAGAATTAGTGGCTCCTACTTATCATGCCCAGTTGAGTTACTTTCAGCTGTGTTCATTTTAATGATGATTATGTGTATAAGAATTGGATTCAGTGTGAACATCAGTTCTAGACTATAGTCGTTGTGGGAGGGCTTGATATTTATGTTTCCATCCGCACTCCACCAGTCTTCTCAGACAGCCAAGTAGTGGAAAACCAATTATTTTATGAATATCATTAGGTACACAGCTGCAAAAAAATACTGTGAGGGATAAAACTAGCTGAGGAGCCTTGTGCACATAAAATCACCTGTGGGTTAACAGTGTGTAGTCTGTTGGACTCCACTACATGCATTAATATTAGCTAACAGTACATGGACATGACAGGATATACGATATAAAATCACATTATGGATTTGTACATTTTGTCACATTTAGTAGTTACTGTGCATTAAATTACAGACACTACACAATACCAACATGAGATGGCATAATCTCACGTTAGGGGGTGCTGTAGTCGTTTGGCCACGCCCACTTTTGATTCCATTAAAATACGAAAATTTCAGTTGGGGAACAATTTTGGGGGAAGTTTGGTGAGTTTTCATATATGATTAGGCCTCCAAATTTGCGCTTCTTGTGTGTCGAGAATCATAATAATAAGAAACACTACGATTACAATAGGCCTTCACAGCACTTTCGCTGCTCGGGCCTAATTATAATGCCACGATTCAAATCTAAATGGTTGAGACTTTTTACACATTTAGAACAATCTATTCACGACATAATGAGTATAATGAGTTCAGAAGAAAATGTTAGAATTCCCTTCACATGGCTTTTAATGCAAGGCAATGTTGGTTTTCTTGGCATAGTATTATCTAACCTAAAGGAGAGAGATTTCCACCAGCTGATAGCCATACCCTGAATGGTTGCACAGCAACACTCCCAGTGCCAGGAAGCTTTGTCAGATAATGTCAAAAAAGGAGAAGGAACCCGATGAGGCAGGCTTAGCTGAATAGAATGCTTAATATAAGTCGTATAGGGAGAGTATTCCAGTACTGCCCCTTCATCTACCGTAACTCTCTCCCTTAAAGTCTCCCTGTGTGCCTTTTAAGATGGAGCAGTTTACCATGTTCATTATTTCAATATGCAGTAATATTGTTTTCTGGAAGGCTCAAGACAAGTGGAAATGGAGCCCGGTGCCTAAAGCATACTACTATATGAATGAATTTGAAACACCCAGCCCACTCTGGGCCACTGGTGTCTGTAGTTTATGTAAATGAGGCACAGCCAAATGGCTTTCCATAGAAATGTAATATAAATCATTTCAAATGGTTAAATAAAAAATAGATGGAAGTATAACTGGAAGTCATATTTGAATATGGATTTACTCTGGTGCAAGAATAAGGTCAAACATCCATTCAGTGGTGATATGAAAAATCTGTATCATAATGGTCTGTGCTGACTTTACATGGTTGGCTTTTTGGCATTCTTCCCTTGATCTTGGGATTCCTCCTGATATTTTAATATAATTCTATCATAACTAGAAAAAGCTTATTCTTCAAGAATCCAGAATAGACCAAATAAGGAAAAGGTTATTTGGCTTTTTATATCCATACCGCAGAAGAGGAGAATACATATTTAATTTTAAACAGCACAAAATACTTTATTTGTTTTTCTAGCCAGTGTTTACTTTTTTTCTTGAACCATGTTTATTGCTCAAAATATCACACTTTTATATTTCCTCCAGATGTCATCTGCAGTTAGGCCTGATTGTTGAAGTGAAGCCTAGAAACAATGTCACCAGATTTTAAGGGTGACATGTAAGATTGAATGAGACAGATCTGTAAAACTAATAGAAATTCTTGGTCCCCATCTGACATTCTGTCCCATCATTTTAACTTTGCTTTTTCCTCCTCCTGGACTGTTTCTTCATAGTGAGACTGGAGCTTGTCAGGTTGTAGATGAGGCTACAATTTGAAACGTCAACAAACAAATGGTTACCAAAGTACAACTTTCCACAAGACCTGCATCCAATACAAAATAGAGAACAAACCAAACAAAAGAAAGGTCTTCAGGATAACTCTGTTCATAACCACAAAAGGAAGAGTGAAATTATTTTCCTTCTCACACTAATTAACCTTTACTTAGTTAATTTGCGAAAAACAATCAAACAAAAAAGAACAACAAGAAAAGACGTGTGAGTGAGGCAGCCTACAAACCTGACTGAGTTATAGCGGTTCTGTCAGGAGGAATGGACCAGAACCCCAGAAGCATGCAGAAGGAAATTCAAATGATTTGAAACAAGTCATACAGTTTAAAAGACAATTATCCCTGGTACTGACCAACTGTATGTAAACTTCTAAATTAGAAGAAAATTACAAAAAAAAAAAATCTGTAAAAAATTTTTTTGCCAAGTTTTTTGACATTTAGCAAATAGAAAGAACTTTGGTAATTCTACATAAACTAAAACAAGAGAACTTTGGTCTGATTTAACTTCAGACAGTGAGAAAAAAAATGTGTCTTTTATTCAGTGCATGTAAATATCTGCTTTCAACTACACACACACATACACACACATGAATAAAATACTTACTAGTTAATGATTCTGAGAAAACATTATGTTAGGTGTTAATGAAACATAAAACCACAAACTGTTTTTGTAAACATACGTTTCTATTAAAAAAAAAAAAAAAAAAAAAAAAAAAACTCGTAAAGATTATCTTTCTGCATAGACAACCGTTAATATTTTTAGGCTCATTCTAGCTTCTACTTAGGCTCATTCATTAAGGCAAATGTTTTTTAATTTTGATATTATATCAACTAGAAAACCAACTCATTTCTTTAACCTATCATGGTTACATTTATATCGGTTTGAATTCAGATGGCAATCATTGGGCACAGCATTCTTGCTATTAACAAATTTTTATGCTATAAGTTGCAAAAAAAAAAATGTTATTCCATTATTTTCCAAAAGGTTTGCTAAAATACATAGATAATTCATTAAGATTGAGCATTTTGTGACAGATACAATGAGACAATAGCTTAATGAGCTGAACTAATCAATCCTTATCATAGGACCTGCAAAAACTGTGAGGGACTATTACGAAAAACGAAAAAATGTTCCTTTAGAAATAAACATAAGGCTCTCAAAAGATACGTTTTGACCAAAGAAATAATTATTTTCCACGCTAACAAAATGATCTTGATACAAGAAGTTTACAAAGTGGTAATTGACCCTAAAAGCACACAAAATTTATATAAAAAGTCAGAAATTTTGTGTCTGGTCAATTTTATCTTTATTGCAACATTGTGTTTTCGCAATAAATCTTACCATTTGAAAACCAGTTTATTTCTCCTTAAGTGGTGGCACATCTGTTAGGAAAAGACATTTGTGGGTTGAGCAGATGAGTTGATTATGTGGATTTTGGCCATGGAAATCCTTTCAGCCAATCCCAAGCAACTTTCAATGGAGGGAGTGTGATGGTGTGGGATGGTACCTACATCGCTGAAAAAAAGGCTTGTCCTAAAAGGAGGCAATCTTTATGCAGAGATCTATTGATATAAAACCTTTATTTAACCAGGTCAGACCCATTGAGAGACAATGATCTCTTTTCCAAGGAAAGCCTGGCCAAGACAGCAGTTTAATGCGTTAAGTTTCAATATATGAAATTCTGCAGTCAGGCGTAATCGGATCTCTCCAATTGTTGAGATAAAACTTTTCTCCAGTGTCAGTGCTCAGGAGGAATTTTTTTTAAGAGAAAAGCAGTATATATGTTGAATCAATAGTTATAATACCAGCCTGTTTTTAATCCTTCGTGGCTCGATGTCCAACAAGGAAGAGGAGGGGCCAGACTGTTGTGGTTGTTTACTGTTCTCCAATGCACTACTGAGGCTCCTGTTTGTGAAATGAATACATTATAAAATTGTCAATATGTCAATTGTTTCCTTAGACTTCAGTCATCCAGTTCAGTAAATAACACTACACAAGAGTCAATAGCAGAATTAGCTGTTTTTCATTGGTAAGGAAGATTTAGTAAGTTTAATGCAACCCACATTCTCAACTCTGCTGCTCAACCCACAAATGCATATTCTTTCAAATTTGGTGGGATTTAAAGGGAACTGAAGATGTGAACCAATGTTAAAATCTATATAAATTTTAACACAGTGTATGAAGCACTGTCATGTTTTCTATTTAATGTAAAACTAAAGACATTGGGTGTTGTTTAGAAGAAAGTAGAATCTAATCTGTCCATGTACAAAGTCAAATGCTTGTTGCTGCTACTTTTATAATACTTTTATTGTAATATTATGTAATATTATTTATAATAATAATAATAATAATAATAATAATAGAATGAATAGAATTTTGTTTTTGCTGTATTTACATATATCAATTTAAAACAAATATACAAGAACCATTTTTTTCTCTTCTCTTTGAAACATGTTAAAAATCTTAATTTCCAATTAGAACAACAGCATAAACACAACACCAAAAGTCTGGTTTGAAACATAGTGTTGGTGTGCACAGGGACTTTTATAATTTTCTTGAGTGTGTCTGAAAATATTTGCCGACATCCGGACTTCCTATAACCTTGAATCTTTTTTTCAGTTTTTTTTTCTCATTTAACAGTCTTTTTTTTTTTTTTCCATCCTCCGTTCTGACCAGAATTTGAGCTGATGGTTGAAAGCAGTGCTTCAGAAACGTCAGCATCCACTCACATCTGATCACAGGCTCCAGGAGCGAGAAAAGAAGGGATGAGAGGAGGAGGAGTTGAGACAGACTGGGCCTCAGCCAGTGAGCAGTGATTCAGTATGTGGGAAGGAGTGTGGGGATGTAGGGAGTGCAAAAGAAATCCTGCCGAGTCATTCTGGCGTAGGATGCTCTCGTCACCTCTTAGCCTCGTAGGAATACGTTGCAGAAATGGAATGCTATATTGTCAAAGCAGGGTGATATGATGGGATGTAATTGTGGAGGAGGAGAAATGCAAACTTACATCATGAGTAAAAATGGATTTCTCCACTCTTGCTTATTTGCTAGAGATATTGGGAAATTTTTGCTTCCGCTGATAAGAACACTTGCAAATTCAATTTAACTTGGAGCACTTGAGCCACAATGCAAGCTAGTTAAAAATGCTTTCAAACAGTTAATGTGGAGATTATTGCATGGCTTTTTTTTTTTTTTTTTTTGCTTTTATTATGCGTCTTTTTCATTAAATCACATTCACCAAGGACACATCTATACAGCTGTACCTGTATGCCTTTTGCAGTTTCTTACACAGGCCTTTAGCTGCTGCACTGAATGCACTTCTTGACAGACTCATACAATGATACTTTCATTTCCTGAAAATAAGAAGCAGGTTTTCTGGAAAAAGGCAAATCATTTATGATAAACTGTCGTATGTAAAGTTGCTTCAAGCATGTCCACAAGGAGTATTTGAAATGCACTGTAAACAAACAATGCTTTCCCTGCAAGCTGTTTAAATAATAATGATGATGATAAAAAAATGTGTCTGTCTTAGAATGTATAAAGATTGTTTCTAGTGTTTTTACAAGCGGTGATTAACTACTTTGACTGCTTTCCCTTTTTCATGTTTACAGTTTGCAGCCCAAACACAAAACACACCTGGAATTCACAATCTTGTTTTTATTAGTAAATAGGATGCTGTGATGCTGCTGTTATTAGCTATAGAATTTGTTATTCAAAGTGCTGTAAATGCACTTCATACTCTTGTGAAAATTGTGTCTTGATTTATCTGTTGTGTTGGTGCAGTGGAAAAAATAGGAAGCTTGTCCAGCTTCTTAGGCATAAAGCCTCATTACTGTGGCTTTCCTGCCAAGTATATGTCGATCTCGAGGTACTATAACAGTAGTCAGAGTAGTCAGTAGTCTTGATAGGTCAGAGAAACCTATCAAGTGGGTGATAAGTTAAATAGATAAACCAAAACATTCTGGAGCTTGTATACATTTGGCTAAAATGTACCTAACTGAGGAGTAGACATCTTTCGTGGTGATGGTGGATATTCGTGTTTATTCTTTTTGCATTCGTTGGGGGGCATCATCTCCAAAAACAGTTCCTTGCATTTATAAAGTCCAAAGCTACATTTTATTTTTGGTGCTCTTTGGTGGTTGAAATGTAGTTTTACTTTTATATCACTATTGCATATCGTCCTATTTGTTTTAATGGTGCTGGAAGACCTGATGCCATAATGCTCCCACATCACCTTCCTATAGATTTATCACTAGGCTATAGGCTGCATTTGTTGTAATGTGACTACTAGATAACCTAGGCTGCCACTAATTTCTTTGGAAATGTTGATAAATTCCTCCACATGCGGACTGCAACTTTTACATGCTATGTGTACCAGACATGCGTGGCCACAAAATCAACACCACTGTGATTAAAATATCACAGCACTGACCTTATTATAACTAAAAGGGACATGTAAAGGCCCATTTATGCTCCCTTTATGCATATAAATGGGTCCACCCATTTTTTATGTTGTCATGCATCACTCCTCTCATGTCTTCAATAAATTTATTAAGTTGGCATTGTTATTATGCAAGAAGGTAGTTCTGAGTTGGCTTCAGAAATTAGAGGACAGTTTCAGACAATGCCATGGAGTCTGTGGATGAAATGTTGATGATGTATATT
Organism: Anableps anableps; assembly: GCA_014839685.1. Lineage (NCBI taxonomy): Eukaryota > Metazoa > Chordata > Actinopteri > Cyprinodontiformes > Anablepidae > Anableps > Anableps anableps. Next base: position 17,985,687 of record CM026086.1, on the reverse strand, counting down.
CTCAGAAAGAGAAATAAAAAGATTGACCCCAGTAGATGGAGGTGGTCTGCACAGCCTTCAGATACACTGAGGCATGAGGACGGGGGAAGTTCCACCATTCATGTCATTGTCTTTCTCTTCGTTTCTTTCTTTGACTGCCCATGAGCTGTAGTGCACCACGCTGCCCCCATGTTTATTGGTATTGCTTGATTTGTTGTGTTTTTAGTGTTTCTGGAAGCTCCCTGATGGTGAACTAAACTATGCAGACAGAAGAAGAAGAGAAGGCCTTGTATCTATGTGCATATAACATTGAGCATAAATGGGGTTTCAGGTTTTCTTTACTGTCTGATTAATGCAGCTAATATATATCTGACCAATGGGAGGAGCTTTTGGGGCATTAAAATATCATTTCTGAGTATACATTGCTTTATAGTTTTGTGTTATGTATTTTTCAGATTAAATGATCAACTTACCAGAGTGATGATGATGCTGAATACTGTGAATTTTACTACTGTTCTCAGTAAAATTCTGAACAGTAACATATCCATAGCATCACAAATACTTCATAAACAACACAGATATTGATGCTATACAAACTTTCCTTCATTTCCTTACATTTATACCCATCTAACAGTTGTCTTTAAAAAAAAAAACAAACAAAAAAAAAAAAAACAACAAACCGACATACATGGGAAGATGGGGAAACAGCATGACAGCAACTTTGCTGCCTTCTGCTTGTCTACAATGACGTCCCTGACAAATGAGTCTGATGAACATTAAAACATATATATTTGAATAATGCCATAATTAAGCAGGTTATTAAAGGTTATTTTATCTATATATTAAAAAACTTAGAATTTTCTCTACAGTCTGACCTTGTTGCATTAGTAACTGGCAGAGATTATATTTGTGGCAAAAAGTGTCCACACAGTGTCATCTTTGACATTTCAATTATGCCAAGCTCTGATACTCTTATTAACACTGTGTTTGATTGATTTAATATTTAGATTAGTTCTAAAATTCCCTGCCTGCATCATCTCTTGCTACCACCGTGCAGTCTAATATATTTGAATAAGTTATTGATTTAAATGTTAAAGTCCAGTTTATAAAATTACTGTTTCACAGTAGCATTGGCAAGGCTTAATTAATGAACAAAGCAAAGTATTTCCATTTTGTTTCTTTCCTTGTTTAGCAGTCACTCAAAACTCAATTGCAGCTCAGTAAAAGTATCTCTGAAATAAAAGAAGCTATGTTAGATACAGGACTCTTTCAATGCAAGTATTTTTATGAAATGCCTGGAGCAGCTTCTGTATTCTAAGAATCAGCCTTGTCGTGAGGAACACAGAAAACTATGCATCACAAAGGATAATTTTCTAAATTATCCTGTCTCTTTAATTCATTCGTAGTGAACCGTGCTCTCATATGTCTAGCCCATAGTGCAGTTAGTCTCAGAGCTGAGCTGTGTGGCAAGCGTCTGTCATTTCTGAGGCAATGTGTTTGGCCCTGGGCCAGCAAGCTGGCAGCTGCCTTTATGCGTCGTGACCACTTGAAGCTGGAGATTTTACCAGGAGACACATGTATGCACAAACAATCGGGTGCATATTTGCACACGCAGATGCACACTGTGAAGTGGACACACACACACACACACCGACAAATTGCAAGCAAATTTGTATAATTATGCTCCTGACACTGCCTCTCAGTTTGCCCTCTCAAACTGGCTCTCAGAATACTTAATCAGTTATCTTGCATGTGCAAACGCGTGCATGCACAGACACACGGCAAAATTATGCAACAGATATTTTCATGCAGTATGTATGCAGAGAACATGAATGCATATCACCCGCTGGGAGGCGTGTTATACACAAACAGGCAAGCTTTTATAGCCACATAAATGAGAAACAAATAGTCACTGAGAGCACACAGATTGTATTTTATAGAATAATATTTCTGAAAAGCACAACACACAGTAGCAATCATGTGCATAAAACTGCTGCATCTGTTAAATGAACACTCACTTACAGACAGAATTGTTTGCCCTCTAGATGCAAGGGTGCCACAAACTGGTATGAAATGTCATACCCCTGTTAGCCAGAATCCTCCTGTTTTTCACCATTTTAATGATCATCTTCCTATCTTTGGTTAAAGTGACTTAGCATGTAAGGCACTTTGAATTGCCTTTTTGCTAAAAATGAGTTATACAAATGAGCTTGCCTTGGCTTATTTGCAAATGTAATACTTTACATCTACTTGTGTAGACAATCAAGTCGTGATTGTGGTTTTTCCATCATCTCTTTCTTGTGTTTTAACCGCTTCTAGACTATTGTTGTTAATTCCCCTTAAAACCAACACACAGCTATAGTAGTATATGTGTACCAATAACGCCTGTTAATATATATTCAACTCAAAACTAGAATGATATTGGAAGCTCTGTGCTGCCATCAAATGGCTGGAGTTAGGCCCAATTACACATAATTTGGCTTATTTGAATACTATTTACCTCAATTTATATCTGGTGTGCTATACTTAAATTAACAATGTCTTCTTAATTTAGAATCTGTTTGACAGTAAAAACACAAATAATTGATTTTTTTATATACTGCAAATCAATTCAACCAGTAAGAAGTAAATAAAAATGAACAACCTGGCTGAAAGGAGTTCTACCATCGTCTACTGGACTGAATTGCTGAAAGGTATGATATTTTATGCAATCTAGTGAATGTAAGTGCTTTTGTAATATATCAATACAATACGTTTGGACCTCATTAAAAATTTGTTCTGCTGATCAAAAATGTTCCCCTCCTCATTATGCGCCTGAACTATTATTAATATTCCCCAAAGCCCTATCAAAACAGTCATAACAATCCTCATTTAGGTTGTTTTTATTGAATATAATGCTAGTTATGTATATGATACTAATATACTACAAATTTTATCTCAAGGCACTTAACATGAAAACGGGTACAGTTTATATATCTAATTATGTAGAATCTAGTTCATTCCAAAAAGATTCAATCATATGCCAGTTTACAAAAAGCTATAGATATGGAAACAGATCAAGCTTTGCAACAATCCCTTATCCTGAGAAAGTATGTGGCAACACCGGGAAGGCACCACTCACTTTTAACAGGAAATATAGCACCAGAGCCAGGTCCAGTATAAAAAGGCTCTCTGCTGCATCCATATTTGCTAGTCCAGAAGTACTTTTGTACAGGAAAGAAAAAACAAGAATACACAGCATTACTAGCAGTAGTACCTGGATGAAATCAGAGCTGGAGTCCCAACTGAAGCTCAATGAGCTGCAAAGCTTTGCCCGTACTTACAAAATAGATTTTATATTTTCTAAACTAAATACTTTTTTGCTGAGTATTAGCACATTCATGCCACCTTTCAAACTATTTTTACTGTTCTTTTAAGGTCTACTAAACTGACCCTCATATTCATCTCTTCGTTCTTAAATTTAGTAAATCCATTGCTGTGTGACATCACACGTGACAGCTGTACCCCTCTGTGTTCCATAGTTTGGTAAAAAAAAAAAAGTTGTAGTGCTGTATTAAAGCAGTGTGTGGTTCTCATCCAAAATCTGAGGAAAAACTAATTATAATATTCGACAATATCACCGCTTTTAGAGTCTGCTGTGTATAAAGTCCCACATAGTAAGTAATGAAAGGTTTGATAATAAACTTTTGTCCAATGGTTGAGCACATATTATCAGGACTTACTGAGGGTCGAATATGGATGACCAGGAACCTATTATTGTCCCAGTATTTCTAAGATAATTTTTGTGTTGCATTACATATTTGCTTACATCCACTTACAGCTATTTTAATTAGATGAAATTTGAGGGTCTTGTCTTGAGCCACTGAAGTCTACAGCTGTGTCTCAAACCACTGAGCAGAATCAGACAAATCACTGGAGGAGCTCACTGACCTTGAAATATTAGCATGGTGGATTACAAAGGTTGCACATTATTATTCCACAGGAGGATGGATGAAAGAACACAATGATGAAAAAGGGATGAGAAGATGAATGGACAGCCACATTTAAGGAGGGAAGGGCTTATAACCTCTCATTATACCTAAGTCTGATGGATGGATGAAAGGAGGAGATACCAAGAGATAATGAAAACAGGAGAATTACGCTTGACTCTTGCCCTTGTGTCCTATGGATGTAGAGAAAATGGTCTAAATGGCTAACGAAAGCCCTCTTCGGTGTACCACTCTAATCTTGAGTGCTCCGACCTGTTGGAGTGGTAAATAATCCCCTCAAAGTTTTGCATAATTTGTCACCGCTTATGAGACACTAAGTGATTTCCGAGAGCTTTCCATCGTTATCCAAACATTTTCCCTTAATTTTTGACAATGCCTCTAATGGTTGTCGCTTCTTTTTTTCTTCCACAGAATAACTTTCTGCCACCTGCCATTCCAGAGTAAATGGCTCTACATCGGCACAGAACGAGGGAATATCCACATTGTCAACGTGGAGTCCTTCATGCTCTCAGGCTACGTCATCATGTGGAACAAAGCCATTGAACTGTAAGTGGCCTTGTCCCCTTTTTTTTTTTTTTTTTTTACCATCTGATGATTCTCTCCAACAAATTTCCTCTCAAGTCTCTTTTCTTTCTCTTCTTCTGTCAGTTCCCACACCTTTGAACATACTGCTGCACAGGTTTTGTTTTCAAAAAGATGAGCTTCATATTGAAAAGGTGTCTCATATTCGGTGGACTTTAAAAATGTGTACATCCCTGTTACAATGTCAGATTTTTTGTGATATGTAAATAGGATCATGGTAAATTATTAAACTGTTTTTACACTTATATCCATATGCAATTTAAGTAAAAAACACAATAAAGAGAAAAAAAATTAAAAAGTGCATTAATTTGGTTGCGCAAGTTAATGCACTTAAACTAAAAACTCTTAAACTGAAACTGTTTCAGCAGTTTTTGGATTCCTCATTTCAACTTGGCTCTGTTCTATCTGGTAAAAGTTGTCCAGATATGATTTTTAAGACTCATCTTGTCCACACCCCTCTTCAAGTGGCCCCATAGATTAAAAAAAAAAAAAAAAAAAAAAAAAAAATACTAGTAAAAAATTACTAGCAGACTTAATTTTGGGCTCTGGCTAGGCTTTTCTTGAACATTATTTTTCTTGTGAGGAAGGCATTCTTTTATTGACTTTGAAGGAAGCTTGGACTCACAGGGAAGCTGAATAATGAAATCATCTTCATCTTTCTTGAAGACACCTGAAGGCTTTGGGTCTAAACTGATATATGAGACTGTTTATAACTTCACCTGCCTTAAAGGAAAATCTGAAGAAAAGCAATGGCACAACATAATGCTCTTGCCACCATGTTTCACTGTGGGTATTGTGTTCTTTAGGTGAGGGACACCTTTGTTGGTGTGTGTAATTTAACTTTTACAATGATGGCTAATTTTTACTCATCACTTAATTTTTAGACTAATTGGCTTCTGTTTCCTTGTATTTGTAGATTAGGTAGGTTGCTGCTGTTTTTACTTAAAAAATAGCCTCTAACAGCGGGTATATACCCTATTGAGGTTCTCTGTAAGCACAGCTTTTTAAGTTAAGATACAGTTTTGTATTTTAAGTGTAATGCCATAAGAAGTTATTCATATGTGTCATTTCAAAGCACAGTATCAGGTACTGAGGATGCCATCTCTGCTGTTTGAATGGATCCATCAAGATGACAGGCTCCATTTTGGCTCCCTGCTGTAGAGACTTAAATTATTCACTGGAGCATTTTGCTTCACACTTTCCCCTCATCCCTCTCTTGCATGTGAGCCCATATGCATGTCTGTGTATGTGTGGAGATAGCAGGAAAAGAGGAGGAGGAGGGAGTGGGTGGAACAGGTGTCTGGTGAGATCAGTGTATGGTACACACAGACGTCTCGTCAACAGGGCTGTGGGGAAGAAAAGGCGAGAGTTGAGTGGTGGGGGAGAGGGGGATGTGGGATTATGACGGAGGGGAGAGGAACTGAATGGATGAGATGGGGCTTTCACCTGGGGAAAAGGACATGCATAGAGGCAGAGTGATGGACGAGATGGAAGGAGTTGTGATGGAGGGTTAAAAGCAGGTAGCACAGGGCAGAGCAGATAAAGAAGTTGCGGAGATAAAAGATAGCAGCAAGGGAGAAGGTTTCCAATTAAAGGAAAAAAAGGGCAGAAGGTAAGGAGTGATAATGACGAGATGGAGAGAAGATATGAATGATAGAGCAGTAGATACCATATGGCCTTCAGATTAAAGGATGAGCATTAACTTTGACTTTTCTTGACAGAACTCTTCTTCTGTCCTTCACCTTTACAGTTCACCTTCATCTTGTTTAGTTGGCTGTAAAAGCTTTTTCTTTTTTACAGAATATTTAAAGCACTGTTTTGGCTTGGAAAGAAAACTTTTTAATAAATATAAAAATAACAATAAACAATAACGCAAATTGTTCCTTCAATTAAGGAAAATATAAAAAACAATTTTGCATGCAAAACATCAGTCAGTTGTAATTAAATAAATGTGTCTTGAAATGATTATCTGCATTTTTTTTTAAAAATCCCTGTTATTTAACATGATCATATTCATAAATGATCTATTAGCTGCATGTTACCAATGTACTTTCCATACCTGATTACTTAGTTGTAGTCATTTGGAGGGACCAACTATACCTGGTGTCTATCTGTCTAAAACCTGTGCACCTGAACATACCAGTCCAACATATATCAAATAGGTAAATATCTTTCCTATACCTGAACGTAATCATCCAAATGCTATAATTTTTTGAGAAGATGTTGCTTTGGTTTACATTCGGCATGGGCAGTATATCAATGTTTACAAAAAAAAAAAACGTTGCTTTAAAAACTACTTAAAACTTTCATTCATGCTGTTCCTACTGTTATTAAGTGCTTTTAACAAAATGCAAGACAAAACCATAAAAAGAATGGTGCTTCAAGTAACTAAGGCTATCCATCTTAGCGCTTTCTGTACACTGTGAATCAGATGCCTGAAAGAAGATTACTACAAGTTTTCCTCATTTATTTTATTTTGAACCATTTTGACTTTCTCGACCCAGTTTACCCTATTTTCTTTACTAACATTCTATTTGACAAGCCAATGTCACCACATCTTGCATTGTTTTTCACGGCCTCTATTTCCTGAGTCAATCCAAAAGTGCTTAATGCCTATGATGATATAACATCTATACATCCTACCAGTTTTGTTTTTGTCCAGACCATGGCCATTCGGATTTAGTTTTTGGAAAATTACATCTCTTTATATCTTGTGACAGGTCTACAGTCTTTAATTCTGCCATTTTATAGGAAAATCACAGCCTTTAAGATGGTAGAGGTATCAGGACGGATTTCTCTGATATGCTATAGAAGCACATGGTTTGCATATTTGTTGAGTGCACATGTGTGATTTGCTTTGAAGCAGATCAGAGAGGTGTGAGTTGAACCTCGTGTTCTTTGTCTTTGTATCTCTGTGCCAGCTGTAGAGGTTGTAGGATCAGCATCCAGAAAACAAAAGCTTCTTTACCTCTTCTGTTGGCCGCTTGTGATGTCATAAGACAAGGATGGCAATTACAATTGCAAGTAGAACAATTATTTTGGTGATTTTGATTTAAAGGTATCACTGTTTATGGGGAATTAGCTTTTTATAAAGATTCACATATCACATTTTCCCAGCTGATTTGTGTTCCGTGCTCTTTGTAAAGCTTTAATCTGCTGATACAGATTTTGGCCATTTCTGATTTCTCTTCGAGAACTGAGATACTGAAAAAAACTAACACTGAGTCATCACTCAGTAACATGTGTTGTCAACATGACCTGGTAGCACTTAGCTATGGTGCAATCAGTGATGGGGAAAAATATTGGAATTTAGATTTCCCACTTGCTGGTCAAGGACTTGCTGGACAACCTGAAAAATGCCTGATTCCAATAAAGGCCTCTTTTTTACATGTTCTTTGTTTTAACTTGACTAATATATATATATATATATATATATATATATATATATATATATATATATATATATATATATATATATATATATATATATATATGAAATAAAAGTAGCAGTGTAATAAAAAGCAATTTTGCATATGTCTTGCTTTTGTTGTTAAGGCTGTTAGGACAGCCTTAACAACAAATTCAAATTCACTATTCAAAACCCACTTATTGCAATAATACCACTGGCATGGGCATAGACTGTTGTAAGAAGAACTTAAATTTTATATTCCACACCCTGCTCAGTGCACCACTATTCTCCTGTGACTGCTAATAGGCCACAATGTAGTGGTTTCTGGGGTCATTGTCCCTTGGGCCCTTCTATTTGGAGACAAGCAGCACTTGCTGTGCCATTTAGCCCAAGGCCTGGCCTGGCCCAAACCAGTGCTATGTGCTCATGACTCACACCTCTGTTCCTAAGCTACATTGCTGGAAACCGTACCAGAATGTAAGTGCACTTTTTTGTGCAAATACACTGTGCTCTACATGCAACTATCTTTTGTGGATCTGTGTGTGTGTTCCATGTCATTCAGCTAAATAGTTACTGGCAACAAAAATCCAAGAAGTGGGACAGTAATGGTGAATGTTCACAGCTTACTGTGATACTGCGTTTATTTGAACATTTTGACAAGAGGTATCTCCTATTTTGGTTTCCTTTTAATTTCCCCGATTCTCTTATTTGTAGGCCAGTAGACATTGTAAATGTGTTTTGTATTTTAACGATATTATTTCTTGCACACAGCAGTTTTGTGTATTTGTCCATCGGTGGTAGCACTTTATGTGTAAGAAGATTTAAAAAAAAAAAATATTTTCTTAGTCATCCAAAGTGGTCACTTGTCATGCAGAACCTATTCTGATTTTATTAGGCAGCTGTGTGACCTGTATTTCTACATACAACTATTGTTTGTCATTCATAAGGTAGTTTTGGTAATGAAGCCTTTCTTAAATTGAATGCAATCATATTGTTTTCACTTGGCTGGGGCAGTATTATGTGTTTTCCAGGCACATTGGATTCTTTTTCAGTATAATCAAGTAACTATGTTACCTTCCGTTGTTACAAAAATGCTGTATATATCAAATATGACCTAAAAGAAATTTGACTTCGTAATTTAATGCTTTGAAATTGGGCTTCTGTCTCTTGAATTAAGCCCTGCTCTTTCTGAAACTCCACCTTCAGGAAGTCATCGCAACAGCTAACCCTTTAACAACTTTTTTTTACCAGCGTTGCACTGAGAAGTAGCTCCTATGACGAGCCCAGCAAATACACAGTTCCACCAGGTGTTTGCTAATTGCTGCTGGCGAGTCTGAAGGAGCTGAGTGGGGAAGTCGTAGGGGAGGGTTGCTCAGAAGCTTGGAAACTGCAACTCTAAGGAGGAGCTGGGTCTCAAAGGCGGTGCTACATCCATCCAGGCGTTTTGCACTGCTAAACAGCTGCCACGGGAGATTAAAGGATTTCTCAAACATGCATGAAAGAATCAAGGCAATACTCGAGGTGTGTTTTTGTTGAAAGAAGGCAATTATAACATGACATAAAGCTCAAAAAAGTAGATTTTACATAATACTGCCCCTTTAAATTTTGTAAATTACACATTTTGGGAAAGACTGGGAATTTCAAGTGGGCCTCACAGTTTTGTACCTTCTTTTTTGCCTTGAAAAACCTGAATATCAAAACAATGTTTTTTTTTTTACATTTATGGTATAATATATGGATATATATTCCTGATACTGAACTTACAGCTGCCTATAATACTACTACTGCGACTACTGCTGCTGCTACTACTACTACTACTACTACTACTATTATTATTAATAATAATAATAATAATAATAATAATAATAATAATAATAATAATAATAATAATAATAATAATAATAATTAGTAGTATTTAATTTATTAAAAAAAACCTTTAAAAAGTTTCAAGGTCAAGTTAAATTATTAGTAATGATTGAAAGCCACATTAGCAATAGCTCAACTTACTCCGATAAGAGACTCAGCTAAACACAGAAACACTGGAAAACACTGTACCTTCTACTTAAAGAAAAAAACAAGAAGAGACAACAAAATTAATGGTAGCAATCGCAATATCTACTTCTTGGGAAGTGGCACAGCTGAACACAGAAACACAAAGCCAATAACAAATGGTTTCTACAGGAAAGAAAAGGACAGTACACAAACTAATGGCAATAGTAGCCCTATTAATAACTGGATACAGAAAAAAACAGTTAAACATTGATAATGCAGTTTCTTCTTAGAAAAGAAAAAAAGATGGATCCAAGTAAAATGCAGCAAAATATAAAGAGCAAATAAAATTTAAAATGACTTTAAACACTACTGACTGAGGTGAAATGAGGCCACATATTGCATGGGCAGACTGCAGATGTGCTGTTTAAGCTACACTGTTTTACAGAAAACTGCAAGCTGCTTCAGGGATCATCACCTGCAATGACAGCAGATGTTTGTGACTTGCTCTCTGTGTGCATGGGTTTGTGTCAGGGTTTATCTGTATAATTAAGTCCTAGTGACGGATGTATTAGATTTGTTTAAACACATAAAATATAAAAAATATATACATGTTGTGCCACATATTTAAATACAAGGCATTTACCACACACAAAAAAGAGATGTTCTTTAATTTAGGGAGATGTTTCTTTTTCTGTTGCTTAAATATCCCCGCTGTGCCATCAACACACCCACCAACAATTGCTTTGTAGTGCTTGTGCGCTTGCTTGCAAAACACACCTAAAGTAATAGTCCATTCTCTTTAATACACTGAAAGCATGGCTCGGCAATGATGATACACAGAAGTGGATTTTGGTGCAGTACAGGTTTATAAAAGATGAGTGCCTGAACCAAAGGTACCAAGGTTATACTTGCCACTGGGTTTTCAGTTTAACTCAAGCAGTCACCAGGTTTATGAGTATGTGCTAACATGAAATGGAAAAACCTTGAATAAGTAGCTGAAAAGACTTGAATGTGATAAATATGAAAGGCTATATGAGAATAATGGCATGCAGTCAAACAAGCACACATGCATGTACGCACAGACAGGTGTGTATGTGTGCAGTAAAGCATGTCCTGACAGCTTTTGGTTTGTGTGGGTGTGTCAGCATGCTTGTGGCAGAGTACAGATGGTTTTTGGGAGCCTATGTGCACTCTGCCCATCCTGCCTCTGTTGCCATGGTGATTCCTTTATCTCCAAACCTGAATGTGTTGGAGACTTTGTGAAAATGTTCATGTCAGATTTATGTGCTGTAAACAATTTAATCTGATTTTTTTTTTTTTTTTTTTCATAAAAAGCAAAGATAGAATGAAGTCATTGGACAAGTATGGTCCTATGAGAATGATGGATTTTCATATTCATAAGGAGAGTATACACTGTTTATGCTTTTGAGGATATTATTTACAAGCGTGAAGGTGTTAGGATATATCCCAATCGGGCTGACTTGTAAATTTATGGCTCTGGATGTGCATGCAGGTGTGGATAGCTTTTAGCTCACAGACAGACAGTAAAGGGAGTATTAGACACATCAAGAGATCCTGCTGCTGCAGAGCTTAGGTAATAAGGCTCCACTACTAACAGGCTAAATATAGAGACAACTGACTGTCTACCTGCCCACTGTTACTTTGTAATAGACAGATGGGAACATAGACCTATTGTTAAATGTTTTTTTGTTTCTTCCTTTGATTTTATTTATAGATTCTTGCAATGCAAGAATCTTTCTATCTACATTTTTTTATTGTATAATACAGGGATGCACAAATGAATCTGCTGGTGACTGGGAACAGATTTAATCTGGCCCAGCTTGACCAGTTACCAACTCTTTGAATCCACAAGAGCCATACAGCAATAATGTTTAGCTACAGCAACAGTCTGTGTGGAAGTTTGTATTGTGTGGAAAAAAATTCAAATTTTTCTAAATGTGTTTATCAATAAGGTCTGTAAAATAAAACAAACAAACAAAAACCCCTTAAAATAAGGTGTAAATGGCTACTAGGAGAAAAGTGTAGATTTTTATAAAAGTATGGCATCTGTTTATGAAAGCTAATAGTTTCTTTTTAGGGTTTAAGCTAGTGATGTATCAAGAAGCTGATCAGCTAAAAGAATCAGTTATATATTATTTCCCTGACTGGTGATTAGCCAGTCAAAAACATAATCTGCATGAATGTAATAACGCATTGACTGATAGGACAGTCAATGTATGTTGTGTGTGTGTCATGCTGTGTTAACCACAGTAATCTTTGGTGTGGATGCTGTTAGTAAAGGAAGCAGAGTCAAACTTACCTATTTTTGGTATCTTTATTTCCTATGACTTATGTCTGGCTGTGAGGGAGTGAGAGAGAATGAGACTTTCAGCAGAAAATAAAAAGAAGGCTGAACAGAGTATAGCAAACCTACTGCTACTTTTGGACGTTTGAATGCTAAATCTGAAAATGTTTGACACTTTGAGTCCAGATAGGCTTAATTTACTAGGACTTAGAACTTAGGATATGCAGGCACCATGTTACTATAAGCATTACTAACAACGCTAATAAAAACTGTTTAAAAATGTCCTCTCACTGTATTTTCATTTTAATGAGATGGTACCTATGTAACTGTAGTGCTTAATGCAGTAAAGCAGCTCTTCATATCTCATGAGACCCTCTGCTCCCAATATGAACAATTAACAATTCTCACAGAAGATAGACTTATTAACTACAAATAAATGAATGATTAATTTAAAAATGCAACATGTTTAAGAGAAAATCTGAGCATTTTCCTTATTAATCACAGTACCATTTGATTCAGTTTAATAATCTTGTTGAGGACAAAATCCTGTAAAATGGTGTGCCTTTAGGTCTTGAAACAGAAGGTTTCAAAAAGAGCTATGGTTAGAGTTACTCAGTTAGAGCTGCATTTGCAACATGAAATGAAGATAGATACTTTAATACTGTTTTTTGTCAGTTACACTGTTTTTTAAACATTTAATATAATTCAAATAAAAAATTTTTGAACTGCACAGTCCTAGGTGTATGTCAGTGGGATGAGCACTTGTGTTCAATTCATTTCAAAAACACTTTATTAATCCCAAAGGAAAATTAAATGTTGTTATAACTCATATTATTCAAGCTTCTTCAAAGAGTTGTTGTAGATATTGATGGCTGTGGCAAGGAAGGATCTCCTTTAGCAGTCTGTATTACAGTGGTTATGAAAAGGCCTCTGACTGAAGACACTGTTACTGTATCAAGGTCTCATGAAGCGGATGCTCAGGGTCATCCCTAATGTTCTTCATTTTATGAAGAATCCATATTTGTTCAATAATCTCCCTTGCAAATGAAAAGATTTAGAATTAGATTTGCAGCTTCCCACCACCACACCTCAAAGTGTCTTTAGGCAAGACACTGAAACCCAAGTTTCCAACTGATTTACATATCAGTGCACTGATGCATGCACATTTGTGTGTTTGTTTGACTAGAGAGCACTAAATGAGTTCAGTTCATTTTCTTTTTATCATAAGCACGGACTTATAAAAGACAAACAATGTAATTGTTTTATTTGTACTAATACCTCTCTCCCATGGCCTGGAGGATATTTGTCTATTTCTCATAAGACAGAGAAAAAGCTGTGCCACCTCCTGGTGCATTAAAATTCATTGAAAGAAATCTTAAGTCAACCCAAACTGGTATTGGAACCAGAAACTGTAACTGTAACCTGTAATCAGTACAACTCTAGTTTTATATTTGCATCAGAACATACCTTCCTGTTACCACCACTGTTATAACATGGACCAAAACAAATGTGTCCAATTTTCCTCTTTTGTGTTTCCTACGTTTATCTTCACCCTCCTTTCCTTGTCTTATCCTTGCTCCCGGTATAAGAGTATTGCTCTAATAGCAACAAAAATCACTGTTTTTCAGCAGTGACCTTCCCATCTCACCTCATGAAGGCAGAGAAGGCTAGGAAATTTCTGAAAAAGGAAATCTGACACAAAGCTGTCTGGAGGGTAAGACAGACAGAAGGATAAGAGAAGAGGCATTTTGGTCCTTCTCCACAGGCATGCAAATTAACAGGCGTATAAATTCACGTACACACAGCCACCAGGAACTGACACAGTCATTTATCACAACCTTTGGTGAATTTATGTCTTTTGGCTGCCTTTTTTCACCATGGAGTGAGCGGAAGCGTTGTCTTCTCCCTTCTTATTATTTTAATCCTTTCACTAAGTCACTGAGGAAAAATGTAGTTCAGTTTTATTTACAGTTTTTCTCACCCAAATTTTTTGAATAATGGCTTTTACTTGTCAGACATACATAGTGACCTGGCAGCCCCTCCTATAAATCTGTACCTTTCTGATTAACAGTCTACTCCAAGCACATTGCTAATTAACATAACATTTTATACACACAAGCCTGGACCAAGTTAAATAGCCATCAACTGGAAGAGGTGTTGCTTGGTCTCCTATTCTGAATATTTTGCAAGTTTGAAATATATGTAGGCCATTTGTTTTTGTCTTAGTTGTTAGCCGTTTGCTATTTCAGTATAACAGTCTTTAATCACCTCACATTAGTTGGAAAAGTTATGTTCACCTGCTGTAATCACTCTTTTGCATTAGGCTGCTTCTCAACAATGATTTTATAGTTTACTAAATAGGGATACACCGATATGAAAATTTGGGGGGATAGCCAATATTTACCAATATCATAGAGATTATGTACATCTCCTTACACTTTCAATATTGTGTATAAGCAACCACACTGCCTTCATTCTCTGCTTCAGTTAAACACCACATAAACCTGTGCTGCATTATGCTTCCACATTTTCTAAAAGAGGTATTAAAAGAAATTTTCAGTGGAAATTTAAATGATGTCTCATTGAGTTGAAAAATCGTGGTGGGTGAATGTTATTTGTCCAGGGCACCGAATAGGCATTAATTCAAAACTAACAGACAGAATAAAACTCTTCACACAACAAAGAATGATCATTAACATGCTTATTTCCAATTATGTCTGAGAATTTATTACCAAAATAGCCTAACTTTACAGGTGAAATAGCTCATAAATAACCTTTCTTTATCAACATGCAGACCAGCGACTGATGGAAAAGACAAAAGGAATATATATATATATATATATATATATATATATATATATATATATATATATATATATATATATATATATATATATATATATAATGATAAATGAAAGATCAAATCAAAAAATTAATAAACTATGATAAAATGAAATGGAATACTGAAAAACAACTTCAAAACTAATTAATTAATTAAACAAGACAAAAAACAAAGAAAGATTATCATGAACCACAATTTTTTTTTTTTTTTTTTTTTTTTTTTTTTTTTTTTTAAAACGCAGTCCATCACAGATCAGCGTGACCCCCTGTGGAGAGAGGAATGAGGTGGAGGAAACAATGGGGGTAAGAGGAGTTGATGTCAGATCTGAAGAGAATGTCCAGATTCAGACCCGCCCGCCACTTTGGAACAAAGAGTCATAAAACTCGACCATGTGCTTAGGCCTAATCTTAAACTAGACAAAGGATCATGGAAATAGATCTAAACTGAAAACCACTGCTCACTAGAACTAATGTTGACCCACCCCACATTTTCCCCCAAAACATATTGATAATCACCAAGATGTTTGGAAAAATGTTCTGTGGCCTGACCAGACAGAATTCGAACAATGTGGAGGGTGTGAGTCCTGTTACATCTGACTTGATTTAACAGAAAAAAAAAAAAAAAAAAGAAAAAAAAAAGAGTATCATACCAAACATGGTAGTGGGATGGTGTGAGTTTTCTTTGCTGCTTCAGGACCTGGATGTCTTGCAGTAATTGATTTAACAATGAATTCTGCTCTCTGCAAAGAAAATCCTGAAGGAGAATATCCGACCATAGGTTTGTGACCTTAAGCTACAGTACACATCGGTTATGCAGCAGAACAATAAACCAAAGCACACCAACAAGTCCATCTATGAATATCTAAGAGAAAAATATTTTTTTGGATGTCCTGGTCAGTGTCTGGACTATGACTTTAAAAAGGCTGACCATGTGCAAAATAAGGAGGTGGTAGTTATCACAAACCTTTTATGACAGGTCCTTCTGCCAAGGTTGGCAAAACTTTAAGGGAGAATTACTTTTTCACTTTGGACCAGGTTGTTTTAGATCCAGTCAGCAAGCAAGTCAGCAAGCATTGGGGTACACCCTTGACAAGTCGCTTTTTTACTATAATAAATAAAATCATCAGTAAAAAGCTGCTTTTTGTATTTACTTAGGTTATCTTTGTCTTATGTCGAAATTGGTTTGATTATCTGAAACATTTGGGTGTGACCAAAAAACAAAAACAGAAATGATATGTGAGGGGGCTCAGATTTTCACATGGCATGATTGCTGTTTTGCTTTTGTGTATTATAGTTCAAAAAGGATGAAATACATTTTCTGTTCTGTGTTTTTGTCTCTCATAAGTTCCTCCAAGACTCACCCTGGGCCAGTTGTCCACATAAGTGATAACCCTATGGATGAGGGAAAGGTAAAACACAACATTTCCATCTACAGTTATGCATTTCTTCATTGTGATTTAATACTTAGACTCACTTACAGTCAGAAGTTTTCATACACTCATCACAGGCATGAATGTAATTTTAATATGGAGGTTTTTAATCATGTATTTGAAACATTTTATCCAGAGTGGAATGATCATACAACAAACAACTTCAGTATTTTTAAAAAATAAACATTTGATGTTCAAGCCTGAATTTAGAGTAGATTTTCTCTAACCTACACAGGGTCAGATGTAAACATGCTGACTCAAATACATGCCCTTTATTGTATATTTGGTCAAATTTCCCCTTGGAAGTTACACATCAACCACATGTTTTTTGTAGCCACCAAGCTCCTAGACAGCTTCTTGATTAGCATGTGGCTAATCAAGGCAGAATTAGTAAAGCTCATTTAACCTGGTTGGTTTCCTGCAAGAAATATGACTTTTATGCAAAGACCATACATTTCAACATGGTTAAATTCTAGGCCATATTCAAAGCTTAAGATTAGCCTGCTTTATTAATTCCAATATCAATGTGTGTTTGAGATCATTGTCCTTTGGGAACAACCAGCGGTGTCCAATTTTGTGTCAGGTGGTAGATACCACCTGACACAACCTCTTACTCTCAGATAAAAGGAATTTGTTTTGAATGTTTAAGAACAACCCAAGAAAAACACAAGGTTCAAGCCGATTATCAGCTGAAGTTACTGAAGCACCAATGTCCTTGTTAACAGTTAAGCAAGTTCACCATCAATATGGACAGTGGGTGCTGACCAAGAAAGAAACCCCTGCTCCAAAACAAAGACTCAAATGCAGTGGTGGTTTTTGATATGAGTCTTATGGGCAGTTGCCCAGGGCAGCACATGAATGGGTGGGGGGTAGTGTAGGGAGATGTTGCAGGTACCAGACAAAAAAAGTGTAGTTATCTGTCAATTGCGCTTTGAAAAACCTTTTTATTCCTCTCGTGTGTGTAGTCACTGGGGAGTTGGCAGCCCCTGCTTGTGGCTGGGAATATGGAGACTATTTTACATGGTTTGTGCAAGATTTCCTTTATTTACTGGCTTGGTGGTAACAGAAGGAGGGGCTTGCCCAGGGTGACGTTCAATCAAGAACCACTACTGCCTAAATGCTTGACAAAAATGTGTTGCTGCCTACATTTAAATTGTCTCCTGTCTGCTCTAAACTTAAAAACAACATTTTTAAGTTGAGAGCAGACAAAGATTGAGTTCTTTGATCACAATAACAAGAAGAATATTTGGAAGAGTCAAGGTGAGGCTTTCAAATGTAGGAATATTCTTCCATCTGTCAAGATGGTAGCATTATGATCAGGGTCTTTGTGCAATGCACCAGTACATTGAAAAAGTGTGTGGAAAAATGGACAATCCCAAATTCTTCAATGTTATCTCAAAACAACATATAGATGGTTGAAATTTGGAAACAACTAGGTGTTTCAAAAGAACAATGATCCAAACCACATGTTAAAACTGATTTAATAGTTTAAACTGCCCATAATTGATACAACAGGTTAACATCAAGTTTGTGGAATAACCCTGACTTTAGCCCTGTTAAAATTTTATGGATTATACTCAAATGCTGGGCCTGTGCCGGGAAATTAACCTATTTAAATGCTCTGAACCAAATCCGCCGAAAAGTGTGGGAAATATGATTTGATATGACGTTCATGCATATGATAACCACGTATAAAATTCTGGTTTGAAATGATTGGGCTTTTATTTTCTGAATTTAACTTGTACTTTTAAATCAATCAAGCAAAGCTGGATGTTAACCGAGTAAGGTCAGATTTCATATGAAGTGAGTCCTTTCAAACTGATGAACAGAATTAAACTAAGAACGTATCTTAAAAGTCATTACATTAACCTTTTGTTGACACCACAAACAACAATGAACCCATTGGTGTTGTGATTGTGAATATTCAGTCACCTTTAAAGTTCGTATGGTCAACTTTCTGTTCTATTTATCCCTTCTTCAGAATGCTTGATAAATTGACAACATTTTTTATGAATCCTTAGAGTCCCAAGCAATATTATTCTAAAGACAAAAAATACATGACTAGAAACTTTTGCTCTGGTGACCAAATATATAAAAAAATCAAATATGGCTATAAAGACCTAATTACTATTGCTGGACATCTGTTGTTGAAATTTGCAGGTCACCATGTTTCAAATAAATCAAAAGCCATGGAGTCTCAATCTTTTTTCAGTTACTGGAAGCACCTTTGTTACCTGTCCTTTTTCTAACGATACCCTTCATGCATGTTGTGACCAATGAAATCACATTGATCTATTTCATGCTTTGAGTATGTTTGTGGCACACTTAATGTCAAACAAATGAACATGTTTTCTCCATGTGCTTGTGATTCGTCCATCTGCCTCTTCTGATAAGTCTGTGACCTCTCTCAACCATCATTCTGTAAACAATGCAGCACTATAAAAAAAATAAATGACCTCATGTATACATATTCTAATGTATTCATGAAAATGCACATTGATCTTGTTATAACTTATTTTAGCATTTATTGTTTTATACCCAAATAAAGTGTCTGTAGTATTGACTGTATAGAGTGTCCTTCCGACTTTCACATTGTGTCACATGACAACCGCAAACATAAATGTCTTTAAATTAGATTTTGAAATGAAATTAGAATTAGACCATGGTGGGCACAAAGTAGTGCTTAGTTAAAAAAAGATGAATAGTTTTCAAATTAGTTTTCTGGTGAAAGTCTGGGAAGTGTGGTTTGCATCTGTATTTAGTCCCCTGAATCAATAATTTGTAAAACCACATTTTTCTGCAATTGCAGCTGCAAGTTTGTTGGGGTGTGCCTTGTATTTGGCGTCATCCATGACCAGCTGACCTGCCAAAAAAAGACACCCCCACACCATGGTGATAAATTTTTCACCATGGGGATGTTGTGCAATGTTCAGTGGTTGTTTCCAACCCGCATAGTTTTTTGCATATGGGGCAAAATTGTTTATTTTACTCTCATTAAACTTTCTTCCATATGTTTGTCTCTTCCCTTTACATAATGGCAAATTGCAAGCAGGAAGTCTTATGTATTTCTCTCAACAATGGCTTTCTTCTTGCACCTCTTGCATAAAGGCATGATTTATCGAGTGCATGGACTTTCCATCTACCTTTCTGATTACAGTTAAGACAGTTTGTGCTGAAAGTGACACAGTGTGAAAAAGGTCAAAACTGTGAAAAACACTTCTGCAAGAAATCACATCTATATTCTCTTTGAACATATTTTTCTTCATTTGTAAAAGATTTACTGTAAGAATGCACTGTTAGTGCTGAGCTTATTTCTTTTCACTGTGTTTGTGGTTCATGTTGCAAGATAAATCTAAAAGTCTCAATACATGTAAAGATTTCTGTTTTGTTTGTTTTTTATACATTTCTTAGACAGATGTGCAGCATACTGAAATCTGAATGTACTGAGACTGAGTGTGGTAGGTGTTGTTTCCATAAATAGGTTGTCAAAAATCAAAGCAGCCTTTTGTTCTTTTTTTTGCCTTTTCTGCTGTCAACCAGGAGTAGCAGGTTTCTACTTACACTGACTTTCTATCATGCTGTGCAGGAATGTCAAGAGTATTACTTCAGTTTCTGCTCATCAAGGGTCTGCTCTGTCCCCCGGTCTCACTGAATGCTTGTTGCTCTTCCTCTGCAGCTTATAATTGGATTTGAGTCTGGGATCGTGGTCCTGTGGGATTTGAAATCAAAGAAAGCAGACTATCGCTACACTTATGATGAGGTAGGCAAATCTCCCTGATTTATTTCTTCCCTTTAAATCTTTCCTTTGGTTTTCACTCTGCAGTAAACTGATCGTATTATCTCTCTCTAACCTTGAAATTGGATCAAATATTCATGACCTACCTGAACTATGTGTTTAGTAAATTTTCTAAAAGGTAAAGTGTTCGTTATTTGTAAGATTTAACTAAAAAATCAAATTTGATCAGACCTGGTGCTTGCTTTTTTATGATACTATTGGAGTATGGCAGCTGCTTCTTTAGAAAGCTCGGATTTAGAAGCACCTGGGTTCTGTCGTCAATTGAAAAAGTACAGTCAGCAGGATGCCCCGGGTCAGTCTGCAGGAGTCCCATGACTTTATTGACTTCAGTTCCATTTGACATTGATGAAAACTTAGGTGGACATGCTAATTTTTACTGATTGTTTGCTTTGCTTGGAGCTGTGAGAATAAGTGCAAACCATCAGTAAGTTTCAAAGCTCACATTTATTGACTAAAATGTCACACCATGGCACAAAATTGACAGGATCACCAGTCAGCAGATAGGGGGAAAACAAAGCAATAAATCGGTCTCATCAGGCAAAAAAAAAAGGATCATGAGAATACATGTTATTTGGAAAATAGAGGGGGGAAATGCAAAATGGGAAAACAAATGATAAAGAAAATAAATATATAAACATCAAAAACATACATAATACACCTTGTAAATAACAGATTTATGCATTTTTAAAAGAATTATAAATGAAAATATCATTTTTAAAAGAATTATAAATGAAAATATTTAAATAAATACAAGAGAAAGTGAAAATAATAGTTTTTACCCTTTCATGTATTTTCTATGTAAAAAAAACTTTAATAACAAATAAAAGGTGAATTAAATTAACAGGGATATTGACATGGAGGTTAATTGTTACTGTTTGACAATTATTTGGAAAAGGTATTTTGTGCTAATTTTTATAACTAAATAAGTGATCTAAATTGATTGTTTTTTTAAATTATTATTTGTTGCAGTTTTTAGATTCTTAATTTATTTTTATATTTTTTATCTATACTATGTTTCCATTTTTGAGTTCTCCGAAATATGCATTAGATGACATTGAATAAAACCTATACACAAAAAAAATGAAACAAAATATGAAAGTGATGTCTCAGATAAAAAAGTTTTAAGCATCATGTACTGTACATTTGTGCTTCTGGAAAGTGTAGTATGCATTTCTTATTTCACTAGAATAGCTCATGTATTTTCTTGGTAATAACAGATAAATAAATAAGAGTAAGTTATGCATTCCTACCATGTGGAGATTCCTGGAAAGATAGTTTATGAGGGAAAAAAAATGTACATCCATCCATGAATATACATTGGTTTAAGGGTTATGGACCTTTAACTAAGATTCTAAATGCCTTTATTGTTGTTGTATTGTAATATGTACATCCATTTTATGATTGTTTTTATTTTAGACAATAAGATTTCTAAAATAACCTTGACCTAAAGGATACCAACTCTTGTATACATTCTGCTATGCTAATACTTCTAAATACATCTGAAATCTGTGTTGACCAATATTTTTTTGTTTAACGTTGCATCATATCGGTTGTTTGAAAATCCATATGTGCTTTTATTTGCTCCCCAAAATGGTTTTTATAACCCAAAATGTGGTGTCTTTAAGATAAGCTATTGCCAAAATGACAAAAACTGCTGCTTCTTGAATGGCTTTTAGAAGCTATAGCTAGAAATGAGTCCCTATTAGAACCTCTCTACTCCTTTGTACATTGCTAATTTGATTGACAGCAAAGGGCTGTGAATGCAGTCAAATCGACATCCAATTTTTATTAGCTTTCCAGTAAAGCCCATTGCCTACTTGGCACATTTGACAAGGGTTTTTCTTTTTTTATGCAGTCTAGAGGTTGTTGATTTACAGGTCATTCCTATTGTTTTAAATTATTTGTAAAAGCCTCAAATGTCACTAGTAATCTGTTGTTGCCTTGAGTGATGTCATGGTTTTAGAAGCTTCCAAAAAGTTGATTCATAACAAGAATTACAGGATCATGTTGTGTGGGTGTTTTGATGCACAAGGGATTTGTTCATTTCACAAAATAATTGGCATCATGAGAAAAGAATACGAGGGAATATTTCGGTAACATCTCAAGACATGAGCCAGGAATTATGGTTTGGACACAGTGGGTCTTCCAAATGGGCAGTGAGCCTAAAAACAAAGCTAAATTAGTTAGATTTATTAAATTAGACTTAATATTTATATTATTTTTTTGTAATCCTAACTGACCTAAAATGGGAAAAGTTAAGAAAAGCATAGAACAGAAACAAATAGAAGTATCATTTCTTATCCCACAATTGGGAAATTGAGGTGTACCAGCAGCAATTCATGTAAATGTAAAAAAATATTTAAAAAAACAGAAAAATAAGAAGAAGACTGTGCAGTAAGGGCAAATTTACAACATAAGAAAAATAATACTGTACAATTATTTAAAATAGCACTCTCAGATTAAAAGAAGCAAGTGAGTAGGGAAATGTAAAGAAAAGTAATGTAAAAGATGTGCATGTATATTTGAGCACAAAAAAACAGACTAAGTTGAATTTACTGCCAGACATTTAGGGAGAAATATCTGGTATCAGTTGTGTGCTTAGAAATAAATGATGCTCAAAATAGGTGACAAATTATCAGGATTTGGATTTTCTAGCTTTGGTTAGCCCTCTGTAGGTGCAGCATATTAACACTGTCTGGGACAAGCCTGTTCTTAAATGACTGGAATGTATATCGGGGACCAAAAAAATCCTGATCAGTACATCCTTAGTTGATATCTAACCTTTTGAAAACATTTACATTTTTCTTTAGAACAAGTTTTACAAATTGACAGTTGGATTTACCACTGTCAGTGATTTTAGCACTGGTTCTTAGAGGGATCTTAGAGGGACTATAGGAGATGAGTGTCTAGCACTCTGGACTTCTTATTTATGGGAAATAAGTTAGGAAAATAGGCAGGTGAGTCTGACAGCAAATCATCTGGAGATTTTCCATCATTTCTGTGTGTCTGTGTGTTCATAAAGTGGCTCTAACATAAACACTAACATAAACTGAAAATTTACACTAGGAGCTTGTGTTTATAAACCTAAGCCATATAAAAAATTGGGGACATACACTCAGTCAACAGGCACTTGCTCTTACAGTAATCTCTGTGTTACTAGTGTAACCACCAGTTAAGGATAATCAGATCATTTTTCTTTCTTGGTGTGGCTCTGCGATATAGAGACTCACAAACACAAGCAACACAGAAGATTATGTATTTTCAGTATGTTGGGAGCATATTCTGTTGCCTTCTGCATCTGCTGTTCCTACCTCTCTTGGATAAACTAATGACCTCCCTCTGCTGCTGAGTGTTACAGTCTCGAGAACTGAATCTTCCCAAAGGGGCTCATCCTCTTCCCAAGTCTTCACAGAAACAACTCTCCCAAGACTGGGCTTTGATTGGGTGGGAACTGAAGGAGTTAAAAAGGAAGTGCTCCTCCTCTACATTTCCTCAGTTTTCCTTACACAGGAAGGCTAAAAAGATGTTTCTACACCGACCTGTTCTTTTACTTCTCATTACGAAATGGTGAACAGATTCCTACTGGGAAAATAAATTGAATTATTTGAAAAAAAAAATCTTAAATTTGTGGCCTGAAACCCTCCTCCAGATCTCTGATGTACCACATAGGAAGAGCTCTGTGGTTATGATTGATCTGTGACTTCAGTATTACTCCAGTATTACTCTTGTGGACAGGGCTGATGCCACAATTAGCAAAACTGACTTCAGAGTGAGGACATTGGGGTTTAGTAGTGGCAGGGTTTTTTTATATCAAAATGTGGGTGGTGTAGAGAAAATTAATATGCTCTTCAGACTCCAATTAATGCCTAAAAAAAACACTTAATGGAAATATTATTTCACCAAATGGTTATTTCTTTAAAACATTTACTCGGTAAACCTGGCATTCTCTTATCCAAAAAAATGACAAGATGTTGAGGAATTTGCAAATAAAACTGGAATGCAAGATTTTCTTTAGTAAAAAAAATGTGCTTTTTGAGCCCAAAACTAGAATGAGAACTTAGTATTTCTGTAAAAGAAACATGTAGTTGAGTTTACTGTTCTATAAAGGATTCGAACTCAAAACTTACATGATAAAGGTCTGTACAACCAATCATTCAGATTTTTATGAGTTAAAAATATCTGTATATAAAACATTGCAATATTATGGATTCTTGGGTTACAATTAGTATTCCTTGAGATTATGATTAAGTGCAGACTCCATCTCTGTGTATGTTATTCAAACTGGATTGTGAGGTGAAAAAGCTTCTGTTCATCTATGAATTCCCTTTCCAAACTACAGTGTATACTTCCAGCTATATTCTGTCTTTGCTTTGTGTTTTCATTCAAATCCCAGTTTGCCCAGAAGCTTGCTGCCAAGAATCAAAGTTGTTGACTGAAATGAACACGGAAGCGTCCCGTCTTATTGTTTTCAAAAGGAGAGCAAGCTAACATACAAAGCAGTCCTGGATTTAGACTTTTGAATAAGCTAATATTGAAGCTTAGTTATCATGGAAGTTTTGAAGTGAGAGACACAATGCATTGTTGGATTTAAAAAGATAGATACAAAAAGGTAATGTAGGTTCATGGTTATTTTCTACATCTTTTTCACCTTCACAACATCTGCAAAAACACAGAAGTGACAGATTTTTTTAGAACACAGACAGTTTTTGTAAGTTGCAGATGCTGTCATATATTTCAGAAATGTCAGCAAAATCTGGGAAGTTAACATGTCTTCTAAATAACCGCAAAGTTTTTGCTGAAGTTAGTACAAAATGCCTAACTAATAAAACTTTGGTTTTACAAGCTCCTATAAAGCTGAGAGAGCACATTGTCCACTATGTTTCTTTCAGTGGATTGTCTATTATTAGCTGCAGATCAGCAGTATGGGTTTCCAATAAGTGCTAGCCAGAGAGCATCTGTCACTCTGACTCTTCCTCCCTTGTCCCATCTGGCTCAACACCTTGGATCTAGTTTGGATCTAAAGAATTGTTCAAAATTGCAGCCAGATCCTAATTCTCTGTCCATCTATGTTTGCTTCCTGATTGATGTTGCTCTCTTTGATTTTATTTTGTTGTCATGTTCTTAATAGGCTTATTGTTGAAGTTCACTCATTTATTCTGCTGTCAGCTCGACAGCCTACCATTTGCCGTGTATCTCTAAACTGTCTTTTTATTTTCTACATTTTTCAGATTGCAGTCACTTTCTCAGTGCTCTCATTTATTTTTTAAAAAATAGTCATATAGAAATCTTAGTATTTTTATACTTTAAGTTTTTTTTATATTTTCTTTGCTTCTGCCTGTCAATGTCTTGCTGTCAAGCCTAGTAAAGATGAAACTGTGATAAATTGTTTCCATTTTCTAGAGTGAATGTTAAAGCTTAGAGGTTATTCCTTGTTTTTCAATAGAAGTGCTCAAAATTGTATTAAAGATTGCACTCAGCTTTTTACATTTACTCTCCATTGTAGCTGTTAGTGAGGTAGCAGTTAGCTTGTGTCTGATACAGATGGGTATCTTGGGGAGGATTGAGAGTAGTGAAAATATATAAATTATAAAAAAATAAAAACATTACTTGGCACAGAGTAAAGACTATGTTGCAGTTATAAATAATATTATTGAATATTTTTATTTCTTCACTAGTGAAACTAAATATAATAAAAGTAATCAGTATTATTGCATAATGTTGCCACTGGATAGCAACAGTCTGATATATATCCAGACACTATGGTAACTTTAGCTATACCACTTTTTTACTGTGGTGCAACATTTATGTATTTAAATGTATGACTTTGTATAATTGATTTAATTTAAAAATTAACATACTACTACTGCTGTTAAAATGCTAAATAATTATTTAAAGCTATAAAATTGATTTTGTTAAAGTTTATGTGTAGATACACATTACAAGAGAGTGAGAAAGAGAGGCGAGCCTCAAGCTGATTTTACACACTCAGACTCACATTCCTGCTTTTTACAATCATCACAAACAGCAAAAACACCAAAAAGTCTCAGATGTTTTGATTTTCAATAGATGGCCCAAATAATATGAAAATATATGAAACGTATACAGTATATATCTATATATCACTTCATAATATAAGACTTTCTATGCTTTGTGAAGCAATGTTGAAAATCTGAAAAGCCAATGTTAGTGAGATAGTAACTTGTTTCGTCTGCCTTAGAAAAAACTCTGTTACTGGGGTGTTTATTAAACCAATAAGCATACTAATTTATGCAGCTTTTTGCAAAGGTTGGTTTCAATGCAGCAGTCTTTAATAGTCTGACAAGCTTTTCTGCAACAGTGTGTGCAAACAGGCTTGAACCTGATGTTTGTGTGTTTATATATATATATATATATATATATATATATATATATATATATATATATATATATATATATATATATATATATATATATATGTGTGTGTGTGTGTGTGTGTGTGTGTGTGTATAGCCTATTACACCAAAGCAATTTCCTCACACAGTGTTTCCATTCAAAACATATATCCTTGAGTTACTGTATGTGTTTGGTGTCAACTTTTGAATTATACATTTATTTTGGGTATGCACTATTGACTCACTTGATTCAGAGGAATATAGGCTATACATGAAAGGACCTAAACACTTGCAGTCATGTGATATAATTGATATCACAAAGTCAAAAGGATATGAGAACCATGAATTTACTTTTAAGATGAACAGACATTATGAATCGCATCTTTTGACAATCACTTTTTTAACACACATAGGATGCGTGATGCTAAAGCGACAAAGATCACTGGACATTTACCTGTTGATAATTTTATTAAAAGCAGTGACACTGGAAAGTAGAACAGTGTCGAAAAAGATCGCTTGGTGAAAGATGGTGGAGTGGCGGGTGGCGGGTGGCAGTCGGCCACTGCCAATGTTGGATAGCTGTAATTGTTCCTGTATTTGCAGTGCATCATGTGGCACCAATTTCTTTTCCTCTTTAGTCTTTTTTAAATTCAGGAGTTTACCTTCTTAGGCCATAATACCCAGATGACTGATAACTTCCCCTAAACCTGCTTAAGAGAGTTGCAGTGGCACTATTGTTCATAGAACCTGCAGAAGTTATTAAAATCACTCTAAACAACAAGCTTTAGTAGTTTTGACATCTTTTTTTAATGTGACTGTTCTTTCAAACCTTAAACAGACACCTTAAGCTAGTTTGTTATTGGACTTTGGGGACCTATATTTATTTAACTGTGAATTAAAAGCAGCATCACTGCACCATATTTCAGTCATGCATTAATATTGTTCGCAACCTGATATGTTATGCTTTACTACAAGTGAAATCTTATGCAAAATACAAATTCAATGTTTTTGATGGGCACTGATACCTCCATTCAATTGAGCCTCCTGTAAATGTTGACTCAGTTTGTTTTTTGTTTCTTTTTTGAAAGACAAAATACAAATACTACATTTTATTTGTGAACATTACCTGAATCTGGTTTCCTCTCCAAGATTACCTATGAAGCCAGATAGATGACAGTTCAAAGCTGATTAGACATTTGCCAAATCAAGCCAAGGGATGTCAATCAGTGTTTTAAAAGGCTCTATCCTTCCACATAAAGCTAAGAATAACATGACAAGCCCAGTTTTTAAATAGAAGAAAATGTTATTTTTATGTCACTGCTATTACAATTCATTAACCAGGGTAAACCATTTCTCTGACATTTTAACAAAATACTGTAAAGGGCTCCGTATTGTTGAGCTTCCTGTAAACTTCTGACCTTTTATCCAAAATCACATTTGGGATTAAGTTCTTCCTTTGGTACTAATCCAACGATTAATCAGGATACAGTAACTCCAAAATCTAAGATGCTGTTGTGTTCTGAGATGAATTTTATCTAAGCCTCTTTCCTCACTGCAATCATGAAATGTGATTGTGAATCATCTTTTTATTACAGAAAACATCTCAAGGAGCTCAATGGGGATTGTTGTATTCAGCACTTATGTAACAATAGCAACTCAACAACAGATCCAAAGTAGATTTCGCATTCCAAAGCAGAGGGAATCTGTGTTGACATTTTGCCTCGAGTGCTTGTTTTTATAGATTTTCTTTTCATAGATGAATATTTGCATGCATGTTTAAGGGACATAAATCTGTATTCAGTCACATTTTGGGGGACTCGCATTGCTTTTAAGGACAAAGGTCAAAAGTTAAATTATGTAAATTAATATATTTTTGGTGAGGAAGGTTTCTGGGTTTTATTCAAGTTTAGACTTTTTTGGAATGTTAAGAATCAGGAAGTTACTGATAAATAAACGCTCCTCGGTATATCAGAGTTTTTTTCTCTATTACCTACAGGTGCATCTCAATAAATTTGAATCTCATCAAAAAATTTTTTATTTAAGCAATCCAATTTAAAAAGTGAAATTCATACTATGCTGACTCTTTACAGTGGCATACTTGAAACATACTTCTGTTAAAGTTGATGATTTTAGCCTGCAGCATATGAAAAACCAACATTCAGACTAATGCATAAAATGCCATTCTGGAGATATGTAGGACTGCTGTCTAGTCTAGGGCTTTTGGCCTTCCTAGTCATTTACCAGAAAGTTTGATTTAAACAGATGTTAAAACCATGTAAGGAGTTTATTGTATGTACACAAGCAGACTATGATGAAGTGAGTGGAAACAGATCCATATGAGCATGCCTGAATGTACTAGTAAAACATGATTTCTGACTGAGAATGTGCAGGTAAGTTATAACAAGAAAAGCTACGACTCTGTTCTTTGACTGTTAGTACAAATCTGATTTATGGACCTATTCAGGAGATAGTGCAGAGCTGATATCCACAGTTCTTCTTCTCCACTTAATACTTGGTTGAAGCTCCTTTTGCCGGAATTACTGCAACACTGAAGTTTTGCATGGGGGCAGTTAGCCTGTGGCTCTGCTGAGGAAGGCCAGGTTGCTTTGCCATTGCTTCTTCTGCTTTGTTGGCTTTGATGTCTCTTATGTTCTTCTTGGCAATACTCCAGTCACACACAGTAATACCATGGCCATTAAAACAGGTATTTGTGGTTATGGAAGTGTGGGCAGATGCCAAGACCTGTTGAAATCAGCATCGCTATAAAGCTTAATAACTATGTATTGTGTAGGCACCTTTAAATGTCACCTTACATTATGAGCCACAATTCAATGGAAATTTGCTAAATTAATCAAAAGACAACACCACACAGTGACCATAAAACTACTGTGGTACTTGTAAGATGAGGGAAGCATGAGATGCTCTAAAATTTCATAGTCAGTTTTGCTGACCTGAGAAAAGACAGCAGACCAACATCAGCAGAAAACACGGCTCCCTTTATTATCTCTGACTGTGGAAGCATAACGTTGAACCTTAACTTTGGTTCTGTGCCTCTCAACTCTTCATCCAGGCTCTGGAGCTTGACTTACAAATGAAATGCAACAATTACTTTCATCCAAATGAAAAAGTTTGGACAGATGAGGAATAATCTGGTTCCTTACTCTCCTTAGCCCAGATAAGATGCTTTTGATATTGTCTCTGGTTCTGGAGTTAACACAAAAAATATGACAGTTGTTGCCCATGTCCTGGTTGCGTCTGGAAAATGGTTATGATGATTAAAAAAAACATAAAAGGAACTCTTCAGAGTTCCATCATTTCTGTCTGACTAACTTTTACAGTTTTGTGAGAGATTAACCTGGCCATTAGCTTTCTGTGCAATTCCACTCATTTCAAATCTCACTTCACAGCATAGTCTGGGCTTTCTGCCTTTGAATTGGATTTCTCCGGTAGAATTTCTCCGGTAGAATTTTAACTGGGCCAATCAGCAAACAGAAGGAGGAGTTGTGAACGATGACATTGATTTTCTGCAGTGTTTACAATTGTAGTCTGCCTGTAGTTTGGCAATGGCAGCGGAGGAAGTGAATGAAGCCATTCAGTCCATGTTGGCCATGCTTCCACATATTAAATCAACATTAACAGCCATCTCATTAGGCTCGGCACTTGTCTCTTCACAGTGAGGGATGGTTGTATACAGCACACATAATTTCCAGTAAGCTTCTTAGCGTAGCTTCTGTCATGGTCGAGTTGGTGGACTACATATATCAAGGCTAAACATTAGCAGTTGGGTAAAATATCCATTTGTTTAAAACTTAAACAGAGTCCAAGCCTCCAGGAAGCAATCGTTTCTCAATAGCTGAGAGCCCAGACCCTGTGTACGAAGCAAAGCGTAGAACAAGTGGCTGGTGAAGAAGTAGAACAAGTGAACAAGTTTCTTCTTTAAAAGAAGAAAAAAAGTTATTTTCCTTGAAGTGTTTTCTCTTTGTTAGCATATTGTACTCTGAAGTAATTGAAACATGGATATTTATGTGCATGTGGTACTTTGGGGCTCCTATGGGTCCCAGCATAACACAATGCTGCCTGACAATACTCCAGCTAAGGCCATGACATTCATGTATGTGCCCTGCATCTGGTTTCCTATGGCAATATTAATTTGTGTGCTTGTTATTTACTTTGCTCTAAGTGGATGTGTCTATTTGTGAGTGTGTGGTGACTGAATGTTGACTGTGTTCTCTCTTCCCAAAAGACCAATCTGTGGAAACGAGCCTAATGTGATAAATTATTAAATTAATCTTTTTAATTGGTATTGTTTGATTTAATGAATACCATGTCTTTTAATTACCCTGCTCATTTTCCAATTAAGCATAGTAGATTGTTCCCTATTGGGACTGTCAAAATGAGCAGATTTTTAGAGTTCTGAAGGTTTGTTCCTGTCAGGACACCATTGATGGTGTGAATGAAGGATCTTGGTAATGAAAATATGATTGATTTTTTTCATTAGGTCTTTCAGTTTGCTGCCTTTTCTTTAAGAATCTGTTCTCATTTAGTATTTATTTATTAGTTATTGTTTATAATAGTCAATTTATGTTAGATTTTTTTTTTTTTGCCCTACCATATAGACAGTTTGAAAATTTGCATTAGAAAGAAATCTTTTTCAAAAAAGGTGAAACAAAACATCTTTAAAGTGTCCACCATTCCCAGTGTCATCTTTATATTCTGATTACTAAAAAATAAAATCAAATAAAAAATCAGCTCTGAATGTTTGATTGAAGAAATGGGTTACTTAGTCATAGGTAACTGGCATATTTTCAAAAGCATGGAGTCCAAATATATTTTTGCAAAATTGGAAATTTCTTCACACTTCATTCAGGACACCTACAGGAGTACATCCATGCCATTTGGCACAGCACTCCGATGATTCATTTGTGGCAAATTTATGACAAGCCTATCTTTCCTCCTTGTCTGCAGCTCACTGAACCCACCACATTTACCACGCCAGCGTCATCAGCCTAAAAAGATTTCAAGACAGCTACTCATCTCTTATTATTGCTGCACAAAAATTCTTCATTTAGAGGAAATAAGGAAATTCCACAAGCAAAAAACGCTTAAATAATATGTTATGGAATTATTTTTGAATATAATTAACTCCGTGTAATATTGTTTTGTATCAATTAGCCTCGCTCTTTAGTTGACCTAAAGGATATCCTACTGTGCAAATCTGAATTTACTCCCAAATACTGATTCTAAAAAATACAATAAAAAGAAGTCTTTATAATTTGAACTACATTTTTTTTTCTGTGTTGACCAAATACTTTTTTATTTGCTTTAGAAAGACTGAATGGTATTTGTTTGTGCAAATTCCACCAGTATAACTTAGGAGTTATAACTATACTATAACTTGGCCCAGTGATGCCGATGCATGGCAACCTCACCTCTGTCAGACTGCCCCAGGGCAGCTGTGTGAGTGAGCATTTAGAGCATCTCATGCTTCTCTCTTCTTACTGAGTGGACATTGAGATCGTGGACTCTTATAAGTACCTGGGTATTCACCTGAACAGTAAACTAGAATGGATTCATAACACAGATGTGCTTTACAGGAAGGGTCAGAGCAGACTTTACCTGCTGAGGAGGCTGAGGTCATTTGAAGTGCAGGGGGCGCTCCTAAAGACCTTCTTAGACTCTGTGGTGGCATCAGCCATCTTCTATGTGACTGTATATTGGAGCAGCAGCTTATCTCCAGCTGAGAGGAAGCGGTTAGATAAGCTCATCAGGAAGGCCACCTCTGTCTTAGGATGCCCCCTCAACCACGTGCCAGTGGTGGGATATAGAAGAACTCTGGCTAAAATAACATCACTGATGGACAAAGTCTCCCACCCCTGCATGAAGTTGTTGCTGAGCTGGAGAGCTCCTTCAGTGACAGACTGCTGCATCCGAGGTGCACTAAGGAGCGTTATAGGAAATCCTTCCTCCCAGCAGCTGTTAGACTCTATAACCATCATTGCTCCCAACAAACTCAGTAGGTGTTTATATCCATGCTATTATCTGTGCAATTTTACCATTTTTCTATTGTCACTAACTGTAAATAGTTTGTATTTTCAATGCTCAGAGACATGCACATCTTGTACATTTTTATTTAACCTACTCAGTTGCACATTCCTCTGGACTGGAGTATTTTTTACAACTACACAGTATTCATGTTGAAATTTTACATAAATGTACAGTATTTTTTTATTCTTTATTCTGTTTTTTATATAAATTTTATATTCTTTGTGTGAGTGTTTTTTTTCTGTTATTGCCTGTCACTGCCACTTTGCTGCTGTTGCACAGAAAATAAGGGATATTTCTATTCTATCAATTTTTGTATTTAAAACCCATATGTATCTTTAATTTCTGGACACTGCATGGTTTAAGATAACTTGTTGTTGCCACAAACACATTTTACAATGTTGGCTGAATAAAATACACAAAATTAGGTCTTGTTTTTAGGGTATTTTCTTTATTTACATCTATAAAGCACAGTCAAATTGAATGAGAAGCATCAGCACACAGAGATTTTTAGGCCCTTTCAGATATAACTGACTGGTTCACTTAAGGATGTTCACAGACTCCTGAAGCCACTTTTTTGTTATCTTGGCTGTGTGTTTTTAGTCATCGTCACATCAGATGATGAATAACTGTCCTAGTCATCTTGAGCAGGTTTTTCTTTGAGAATCTCTAGCTACTTTCAATTTAATCTTGATGTGAACTTTTATTACATTTTCTTACATTTCTGTAACAGAAAAAACATTCCTATAGCATGATGCTGCAACAACCAGACTTTACAAGAGGTTTGATTTTAGCTAAGGGATGAGCAGTCCCTGCTTGTCTTTGAATATGATACTTGGAGTTTGGGCCAGAAAGTTTTATTTTGTTTTCATCAGACCAGAAGATGTTGTTTCACATGGGCTTAACAAGTGCTTTTTTGTTTTGTTTTGTTTTTTTTTGTTCTTGTTGTTTTGACAAAATAGAAGAAGGCTGCAATGTGCATTTTAGTTCAGAATGACTTTCATCTGGCCACTCTGCCAAAAAGGCTTGACTGGTGGAGTGCATTAGCAGTAGATGACCTTCTGGATGGTCTTCATAAAGAACACAGGAGCTCCACCTCAGTGACCACTGGATTGTTGGTCACATCTCTGAACAAGGCCCCTTTTTCATTGATTATACAGTTTGGTTAAATGGCCATATGGGAGCATCCTAATGGTTCCACACCTTATTTCCCTTTTCAAAAAATGGAGAGTACACAATATTTGTATACATCCACTGCTGTTAAAATGTTTTGTATTCTTCCATAGATCTTTGCCTTGACACAATCCAGTCTCGGTGGTCAACACACAGTTTCTTTAACTTCATTGCTTGATTTCCAATCTGATGTGCTCTGTCAGCTGTGAGACCTCATATAGACAAGTGTGTTTCATTCTGAATCATGTTGAGTTAACTGAATTTACTACTGTGAAATTCATTCATGTTACAGAAGCATCTCATGGGTGATCAGTGGAAATTAGATGCTGCTGAGCTATTTTTTTCTTATTATAATAGTTGTGAAGACCTGCGTAACTGTTATTTTTAAATGTTTATATCTTTTATACATCTACAAAAGTATCTGAAAACATTTCACTTTGTCATTGTTGGTTTTTATGGAGATTTTCTAAATAATACTATACATTTTGTTTTAGAATAGGTCTATAATGTAACAAACTGGAAAAAGTGAATAGGTTTGATTTTTTTTTTTTTTTTTTTTTTCTGGATGCCACTGTATGTTCCCAAGGAAAAAGGACAAACATATGAACAGAAGCATTTTCCCATGTCAGTTGCTGTAGCTATTTTCTTAAGTCAGCAAACTCTGTAAGCCAGACAGTCTACAACTGCTACGATTAATGATACCCTGAAGGTTTATTTCACATACACTGGCACTTCCAAGGTACTGACTTATAGTCACATGAGCTCATTTTTGCATCAACAGTCTTTTCTGATAAACTACAAAAGCTACATGTGTCAACAATGCATGAGAGACAGGTAACTGAAAAGTTAAGGAAACTTAAAGGCCTTTGCACAATGTGAGAGTGAAAAGGAATAATCTACAAAATCAAATGCTATTAAATCCTCTATTTGTCTCCTGAAAAAAATGTTTTTGCAAAAAAGTTTGTATAGAAGCAAGTTGAATGAGTAGTTTTCTACTTCAGTCTGGAAAATTAAAATTCTCTTTAGGATTAATTCTTTTTTTTGATTAAAAACTTAAATGAAGTTGTGAAGAACAAATGTCCTGCAAATACATTAAATTAATAGATGCATTGTTTTTTTATTATTTTTAAATTAGTAGTGATTCAAAATACCCAAATCTATGTTTTCAAACATACACAACTCAAACTGTATGTGTCTGATACCAGAGGAACTGAATTAAGATTTATGAACATGTATTTTTTTTTTATGTAATAAAAGCTAAGTTTCAAATTTTAAGTTTTTAAACTTGAAACATGAACAAGACTTAACATCTTACATATAATAGTTCAAATACAAAATGTTAACATTTCTTGCCTTGTATGTGATGTGCTCTTCTTCCGTTAAATGCAGAAGATTCATCTCCTACCTCAAGCATGTTGTACTTTTATGATGTGGAACTCTGACAAGTTTAATCATGTTAATAACCCTTCAGCATCTCTGTTTTGTCATCATGATCAAGAAATGGCTCTTAGAATAGTCCTTTGTAACATTCTGAAATAAAAATTCAGAAGTCAGGTGACTCTTTTATCTCACTTCTACCATCTGGCCATGAGCACACAGTCACAGGCTTTTAAACCACTTACAAGTAACATGTACCGTATGGCTTCAGTGCTGGAGCAAACGTGTGGTGTAAGGGACATGGTGGCACATGATGTTCTTACCCTGTTCAAGCACTTTCCTCTGACCTCCCTCTTTCTCTCTGCTTTCCTGTCTGTAATTTCTTAGGCTATCCACTCAGTTGCCTGGCATCATGAGGGAAAGCAGTTCATTTGCAGTCACTCAGATGGAACTCTGACCATATGGAACATCAGAGGCCAAGGAAAACCCATACAGACAATCACACCGCATGGTAAGGGGGTGAAGATACACACAAGCTGGATCTAAATTCACAACATCATCCACTTATTAATTTTGTTTATATGCATGCTCTGTGGCACTCACCAGAAACCCTGGAGTTAACTTAACAAACCCTAAGGTAAACATGGCTCAATGGCCCATTCATCATAAGGAAATATGTATGGCAGTTTTAGCTTTTAATATTACATGCTACTAGTGACAAATTTCAACTGATAAAATGTCCAAAATTTAAGTAGAACATGATTTTTGTCATATAACACATACACATGTAATATATGAGTTTATGGTAGCATGTTTTTACCTAGTTGTAGGAATATTTTTACCTTTCTAAACATTATACAGAGGTACAGTGAAACTCTAAATTATTTATTACAATCCCTCATCCACATCCCCACCATGTGTGGGATCCAAATCACAGCCATTTTCAGCATAATAGTCATGAATCCTGTTAGAATCATTGTGTTAAAGTTATGATGAAACAATTAATAACATACATTGAACAAAGTTCCTCTGGAAATACCACCAGTTTGGAAACATGCAGATGGGTTTTTGTTTTTTTACTTATTTCTAAATATATTTTATATATTTTCTGGAAGGACAAACTGCTTCAGTAACGACTTAAGGGAAGAGATTATGGTCTGTTTTTTATCCCCAAGCTCTGGTCCTACAATCCAACACAACCACTACAAATTCTAGCATTACTGTCATCAGGCAGAACTTGCATCAGTATCTCTGTGTTTGCAATTTGGAAAAAAAAAAGAGGCAAGATTATTTATGTGGCTCCATTCATACACAAGTCACTTCAAAGTGCTTTGAAAAACAGTCCATAGACAATTCCCCCTGGGCGTGACTAACAAAATGTTTGGAAAAGTTCAGGTTCCTGAGAGCCACGCAGTGGTCTTGCCCATGCTCTGGATCATATGCTTTCTAACTACAATCTAAATATTTGCATGTAGGAAATTTGCATTCAGATGCCTTCATATTTGGAAGTTCCACTGCATCTGGTATTACTATCTGCCCAGAACAGTACATTATAGTACTGTTATAGAATCAACGTGTCATCCCTAAAGTTGTGGTTTTTTTATTGTTGGAAATTGGCCTATTATTATATTGACCTTATTAGGATCAATAAAAGTGTGGTCATTGCATACACGCAGGAATCCAGGAATTGTTATATATCATCTCAGCTGATCACAGGCTGTCCCATATCCAGTCAGCCCTGCTTATGGTCATTCTTCTATGGCGTTTTACTTTTTTATTATAAGACTAATGACATTTTTCAGGTTTTAGCTTTAACTGCTTTTTTTGTTTCTTTTCAGCCTATGATGGCAGATTAATTATTGTAATACTTCGGTCATGAAAGATACGTCATATTAACTGGTCATAAAATTACCAGGTTAATACCAGAATACACTTGAATATTTGTAGTGGAGAGAGTTGCAATGTCATCGTGGTGGAGAGATTATTCATTCTCTGTATGTTGCACTCATTGCAGTCCTCCTCTTAAACAGTAGACGTCACAACAGATCATACTTCTTTCCAACAAGAATGACAGCAAAAAAAGAAGCAGCACAGAAAGTGCATTCTTTATACGCAACCTTACCACAGTTGCAGTGG
Source organism: Anableps anableps (assembly GCA_014839685.1). Classification (NCBI taxonomy): domain Eukaryota; kingdom Metazoa; phylum Chordata; class Actinopteri; order Cyprinodontiformes; family Anablepidae; genus Anableps; species Anableps anableps. Next base: position 17,948,265 of record CM026086.1, on the reverse strand, counting down.
CTAGCATTTATTCAGGAGCATAATTTTCTTAAGACAAAGCAGTATGTTGTCATGGGTAGACACCCTGGTATACGGTACCAGGGCAACCTGAACCAAAAGAACTGGATGTACTAGGCAAGCTTTTTTTTTTTTTTTTTTTTTTTTTTTTTTTTTTTTTTTTTTACAAATTGCATATTTTTATGATTTAGTGAAGACTGCTGCAGATTATAATTTTTTTTTACCTAAATAACAATCTGCAACAATTCTGTATCCCCCAATAAAATCTTCAGTTCCTCTGATGGCCTCTGATCTGCCCCAGCTCCATCTCAGTCACTAGGGCAGCTAGAACACCTTAGATTAATCAAGATAGCATCCACAGAATTTGTTATTTACTGTTATGGTTTAAGTGTTCACTCAAGGAAGCAAAATTTCCCCCAAATTGAATAACTTTGTTGAGTGATTGCAGACAAGAATTCCTGATTGGCTAATTTTTGACCCTATGCAAAATAACAGTATTGCAAACCCTTTGAAAAATAAATTTGCTCACTCTTTGTTGTTGTTTCCTAGAGAAGCATATATCTTATAATTTTAAGATACCGCTAAATCCTATTATCACTAAATTATTTTTGTTTTTTATTTCTTTGTCTACATGTCTGAATACGTTAATGGTCCTGATTGCTTGTGGATTATTTAACTTCAGAAATACTGCTCACAACTTATGCATACAACTTGCTGCAATCAGATATTTTATCTAAAAGTTTTACTAAATGGTCTAAATATCCCTTATGTTTCAAACATATCTTGCTAAAAATCAACACCGCCATTGATTCTGCTCTTCTGTTATTGCTTCAGAATCCAAGTTGTCCATTAAACTTGCATCATGTGTCCTCTGTCAGATGTGTTCTCATTGAAAGCACCCCTCCAAGTATTTGCCTGCTCATGAATCCCTTGTAGTTTCAATTAGAGGTTATATTGGCAGCTCAGTTATAATCCGCCTCTGTTTGCTTTACCTCGTGCCTTAATATATGTACTCTGTTCTTGAGGCTCTGTTTATGTTATTCTGAAAGAAAGTCTACTTATCTGAAGATGTTTTAATTCATACCTCTTTGCTTCCCTGCACCACATATTCACACAGAGTGCTTTGACAGTTGCTGGACCTAAAAAAAGGGACAGATTATGTCAACAAGTCAGAGAGCAAAAAAGTCTAGACAAGAACAAGGACAGTAATTAAAATAAAGAAAGAAAGTTAGACTTTTCAAGCTGTTTTTGTATGCAAGGAAATGCAGGAAGGATTTCACCACACTGGCTTTTTAATTAGTTGTTTCCCTCACTGCTTCATACATAATTACTTTGGTATTTAATGGGCAATTATGCAAATTCCTTTGACTGATTTAAGTAAGGCTTTTAAGTCCTCCCTTAATTGTCTTTTTTGATATCTGTTATTAAATGTGTTCTTTATTTTAAATAGATTTGCTTTGTACACCCTGCAGGAGGGATCACCTTGAAACATCAGGAGTCATTATGTTCAATGTCTTACCATCATACAAAAAATCAAAATATGTTTGAATTTCCTATACACTAAAACCCACTAAGGTTTAAATTGATTGCTTCTGCAAAATCACCAACAGACCTCACACCTCTGCACATCTTCTTCATTGCATTTGTCTTCCTCCTCTCTGTTGTAAGAGTCTTCTGTTGCTGTTATGACTGTTCAGCCCAGCGTTTTAAGTGTTGCTTCAGGGGAAAATTAAATGACAAGAGAAACAAGAAGAAAGGAGGAGAAGAGGAAGCAACGAACAGGCAAAGTAAAGTAACTTCTGTTTGTTCTATTTTAGGAAAACAGCCCAAGGATGGAAAGAAGCCAGAGCCGTGTAAACCCATTCTTAAAGTGGAATATAAAACAACAAGAAATGGGTAGGCTCCCTCTTTCTCCCTTACAAGAATGCTTTTCAAAAACACTATTAAGTTAAGTTTTACTTGCTATGCTATATAGTCAGAACATTGTTTTATAGAGTAATGCTATAAAACAGAAAAATGTTCCGTTTGTCTTTAAACCAATTATGGTACAGTCGAGCAGTGTGATTCTAATAATTTGTTAACTAATTTGTTGAATATGCAATTCTTAAAATACTTAAACCTCTTTTTATCAAAAATAAAACAAATACGATATTATACACTTTTTCTGTTTTGCTCTTTTTATATAGTAATGAATAGTATAAAGAACATGAGTATGAATGAGCTGTTCAATTCCTCTGCAAGATTTAGTGAGTTAAATTTAGGAGTTTAAAGATTATTGTGATTCAAATTTAAGAGCTACATTAATTACAAAAAATAACTCGTCACATAATTTGTGTTTAAGTTGCTTAGAAAATTAAGCCAAATATTGTTTTTGACTCATGCAAGTCTATTGCTTTTACAACAAGGTTACCTAACTTTAACTTCCTAAAACATATTTGTTTACTCATTGAATTATACTGTTTTTAAACCAAACCTGATTAAATATACACTTTCCTGTGACAAAGAAGCTGGTATTGGATAATATCAAAATATCCATTTGATTTTAATTCTGTAAGCAAACAACAATAAGCCAATTTCAAGACCAAAATTACAGGGTTATGGGGAAGGCTGAATGTGTGGGTATGTGATGTTATTTTCTGAACTAGTTCTCTTAGCTGTAGTATAAAATGTCATAATGCCATGAGTTGGAATTATACATAAATCCAAAGAGTGGTGGAAGCTAACTAGCCTAGCAGATTTGTGCTGTATCAATCTAAATCACTTGATTTGGTGGACTAGCTGATTGTGAGTCCAACAGGAAAATTTTTAACAATTATGAGACATGGAAAGCACAAAAACATTCTGTCTTCGGTGTTGCTGGAGATGGGCGTAATTTCCAAAAGTTTACAAAATTCTTGGAGCATTCTGATGAGTCGTAGCCAAACTGGTGGACTGATACTGCTGTCAGAATCAAACACAACTTCACAGAAACATGGACATTGTTCGACTGAACAGAACACTGCCAAACTGAACAATGGTCTCTTGTGAAACTGTAAACTGTTAAGATCCACTATTATTGCTTTATTTTGCTGCATTTTTGATACAAGCATTTTAGGTTTGAGTTTTTTTTTTTGTTTTTTTCAATTGCCAAAGTCAACAAAAGCAGACTGCCTACATCTGACTAGTTCTTAACCTTCTACCAGTCAAAAGATTTACTTACTTTTTTTACAAGCTTCTTTCACATCTTTCTGCTCCAGGTACAGGAACTATTGCCAATTGTAACTCACAGACCCTCACTTGAAAAAGTTGGAGTTAACCATTTAAGGGATAAAGCCCCTCTGACAGAATGTTTTGTTTCCCTGGATCCTGTGGTAGCCTATCTAAAAACATCCAAATGTATCAGCCAAACAATAACACATGAAACAAATGGATTGTGCCACAATATTTTTTCACATAAATAAATAAAAAATGATTATTGCAACGCAGTTATTATATACAAATGTAAGCCCTAACTATAACAAACTAAATATGAAAAATTTGGAGGTATTGAGGCCCAAAATTAAGGTGGTTAATGTTACAAACCTAGCCTTTTTATGACCTTGCAGACACCTTCTGAACAGACATACTACTCATAGCTTGCCATTTTTAAAACCATGACTGTTTGTTGCTTGCGGAAATATTTCCATCCAGTCAAATTTATTGCATTTGTAAATATAGAAAATGTGTTGGCACCTTCTTTCAACCAGCAGCCCAGCAGTGTGCCACAACAGGTGGGGCAAGGGCACAACTGTTACTCTTTGTTTGTCATAGAGTGCAAAACTGCACAGTTGGTCCGGCACTTTGTTTGGGATCTATTAATTCATTAAAAATGGTGGTATATCTTGATACCAGTTATCATGCCGAGTACATATTTAAAAATGTAGCAATAATTTGACAAACTATTGGCTTACTATAACTATGCTTCTTCCTTAAATATCCAGGGACCCTTTTATTATATTCTCTGGTGGTCTGTCCTACGACACGGTGGGACGGAGGCCATGTCTGACAGTTATGCATGGAAAGAGTATCGCTGTGCTGGAGATGGATTATCCTATTGTAGACTTTCTCACGCTATGTGAGACACCATATCCTAATGGTAAGAGTATGTTTTGGTCAAAATTGGCACACTTTATGCATATTTGCTTAAGGAATACTTCCATGCTCCTTGTGGATTCAAACACACACATACACACACATTTTTTTTTAATTATGTCAGATTGCTAGTGTTGCTCCTTTTTGCAAGACATTTCCCAAGGGGAAGGATTCTACCTCTTACTTTCATTATCTGAACCACAAAATATTACATTACATTTTAGTTTCATATCTTTGTACATAATAGGCTTCCATCAGAATTAAATTTTTATCTTCTTTCCTATACTGGTGAGTCAACAGTTTAAACAAGTCCAGCCTTAGCTGAACGGCATGGGGTCCTGAATGTGTGTAATCCTGGGTGTAATCTCTACTACTATGTAATGTGCCACATGTACAGTTTGAGGGAGGATTAGTAGATTATGTAACAGTTCATTAAATCACTTGGAACCTGATACCACCAGCCCCTGCTTTTTATCTGGTGATAGTCACAACTGGATTTCTATTACTGCACAAGACATCTCTGACTGATAGTGTGGGATTCTGTGCACTTAAATCCTCATTAAATTGCAGCATTAGTATATAAATTGTAACAATTAGCTGCAGAACATGCGGTATACCTAAATATAATAACAGTGGAGTGTGAAAACAAATGGCTACCACAGTACCATAAGTCATGTTAGTTTAGGTGTATTTACCAGGCATGTTTCTGCTGGCATGGCCAGTAGTCATCAACATAAATAGTTTTTTTTTTTTCTTTTCTTTTGTTGAGGTTCACTAAGTTATTTAAATGTTTGTAACATGTCATTGTCTTCTTTGAACTTTGTCGTTTGCATTAGAATCAGAATGGTATCTGCATGTAAATTATTGGGGGGTTGTGTAGCTACATATACTCTGTGGTAAGTCATTTGGCCTTTAACTTTCCTGCCATGGACCATTTCTAAAAATCTATCATTTCAAAATTCTATAAAATTTGTAGGATCCAAATTTGGTCAAAAGAAACTGAATACCTACTTACTTATGTTTTTACATTAAGCCTCTGTGGTTCCCTGTTTTTTTTTTTATATAAACTGTAAACAATGGTACAAAATCCATCAAATCATAATGGTGGTTTGCAACTTGGTTATTGTTTCATGTGCCACCGTGAATCCATTAATATTCTGCCTGGACAAAGAGGTCAGCATTAATACATTGCTCTATAACAAGGTTAACTTGGTTAATAAAGCTAATGTATATTGACATTGTCATTTATCCCCAAAGACATCTGACTCGATGCCTCCAGCTGGTCTTTAATAACTTTAAATCTTGCTCCTGCTGATGATTGCTTTTTTTCATGCAGAGCAGTTTTCTCTAGCATGTTACTTCTATTTTGATACGACTCACTGATAATTATGTTCGTATTACAGCTCTTTGTATGTCTAGACAATTCGGTACTGATAAGACTAACAGAAAAAGTTTACTTTTAAGTAAAAACACCTATATTGTCAGGGATGGTCTAGCTCTGTTATATCATCAAAATGATTTGCATGGCCTATATTTCATTTTTCAAACCATGAACATGAAAATTTTAAAAACATAACTACACAGTTCGTTGGTAAAACCATGGGTGCAACTTGCACCCATATATTCCCAATATATTCCCATATTGTCCCAAATAAAAGGCCTAAGGAGTTCAGTTTAGTCAGGGACCATAATAATGAACATTTAAAAATGCCTCAATTGAACTGAGGCCCTGATCAAGGCTCTCAGAACATTCCTATTCTGTATTTTCTCAAACTTTTTGATTTACCTTTTTTTTTTTTTTTTTTTTTTTTTATTAATAACTGGTCTATAACTTGGACTAGTTCTAGACCAGCGACAACAAGATGTAGCTACTATGAAAACAGTTCTGCTGTGTAATACTACCAAGTTTTGTTATTGCACAGTGTAGAGAAAGTCAGAAGTCAGAAAGTAATTTAATGTTAAATTATAGTTTTGCTTTATTTTCCTTTATTAAAAAAAAACCAAAACAAAACAAAAAAAAAAAACTCTTTCAAGGTCCCCTTCAGAAAGGCTCATAACTCTGGTCTGATCTCATTAAGCAGCTGTCAGCACAAAACAGCTTAGTGATCAGTGTTGTCTCTAAAGACTAAATATTTACATACATTCACAATAAAAAAGCTTGCATATGGTGCCATTGTTGTAGCTACAGTGTTGGACCTATGAATAGTTTATAGTTTACATGTTTTCATAAACCACTATAGTCAAAATTTTTGACACTTATTTCAAGATGTTTTACCCAGATAAAACACAGATTGATCCAGTGAGAATTTTCTTTTGAGAAATAGTTTTTCTTTGTAAAAAATGAGGGGAGTAATCCAAGTGTTTACTTTAATAAATTATCTTATCTCTTCACCATTACAGATTTTCAGGAACCTTATGCTGTGGTGGTCCTTTTAGAAAAAGATTTAGTGGTGATCGACCTTGCACAAAATGGGTAAATCTTACTTTCTTATCTACATTATTTAAAGCTACTTTAACCACTAAAGTTGTCCTTGGACTACCTCTGTTTCTATTTGTTATAATTCTTTTGTATTGTCATAATCCAAAATTTGACTAAATACATCAAACAAGCATTTACCACTTCTGCAAATATGGAAATACTTCATTTATATTAGGTTGTGTGATCGGTGTCTGTTCCTTCTTGTTAACAGTTACCCCATATTTGAAAACCCATATCCTCTAACAATCCATGAGTCTCCTGTAACGTGCTGTGAGTACTTTGCCGACTGCCCTGTGGACCTCATTCCTGCACTTTACTCTGTTGGCTCACGGCAAAAACGACAGGGTTACAGCAAAAAGGTACTGTAAAGAACATCGATCAAATCTCATTGATAAAGGCCCCTTTCTTTGTTCAATATCAAAGAGAAGAAAAGGAAAACTGTAAAAGCCTCTCCAGAGAAAGAAAATAAATTATAGAGATAATATGAGCAGCACGACTGCAGAAAATGCATTTTCTGATACTAGCTGAATCACAGACCCCAAATTTTATTTATTTTTTTATATAATTAGAACCAAAATAAGTTTCTTGTTTGTCTGGACATACTTGGTGACTAAAGCCGATTCTGATTCAAAAATATTGAAATTTAGCTTAATCAGTTTTTATGCTTTTCAAGTGTTGCAACTTTTCACCAAAAGGTCAGGACAGACAGAGTACAGCTTGCTCTTTTCATTATGTAGTAGTCTCTGACCACCAGGCAATACAATGTGGCCAATATATATATATATATTTTTAAGACCATTTACCTTTTCCACATGTAAAGATAAACTTCATCATTATTTCTTTTTGTTGGAGATATTCATTGTCTGTAAAAATACTCATTAATGACTTGATTCAGGGTTTTACAAGACAGACCAAAACATACTATTGTGTAATTGTGAATTAGATAAAAAATGACACAGGGTTTTCAAAGTTTTTTTTTTTTTTTTTTTACAAATTAATATCGGAAAGTTCATGTACATTTGCATTAAGCCCTCTATATTTTGATAACCGGAAATAAAAATCTACCTCAGACAGCATGTAATTAAGCAAATAGGGTTGACTTTTGTGTAACGTAATACCTTTGCGAGGCATTGTATTGTATACTGACGAGCACAAACTCCAAAAATGAGCTTGCAGGTAGGCAGAATTTTGAGGAGCAATATTAACATTGAACAGCAGAATATTTAGTTTTTCAAGTTCTCCAGATAAAATTTTCATGGTGCATTTAGTTATAATCAGCAAGCATTCACAGAGTATTACAAAATGACCTGTTTACATCACTCAGGTAATATTTTAGATTCATAGATGTAGCATTTTAAATCTTATTTTAAACCAGAGTGTTATAAAATGTGCTGAACTTATTTACCCTTTATACCTTACTGATTCATAATGTACAAATTATGCATGTAAATTATTTAAAAAAAAAAAAACACCCTCTAACCTTTATGCCATACTCCAAGAACAACAAAGGTGCAAGAATTAAGGGCAATTTTGTGTAACTACAAATTGGACTTCAACAAAATCTCATCATTGGTAAATTTAATTATAACTAAAGTATAATAATTGATGTTTTCATGAAGCAAATATGCATAAATGTAGTACTTCTCAGCAATTCTATATTCCTTTCTGCTCACCTCCAATCTCCTCTCATTCTCTTCTGCCTTTCTTATATCATACCAGACAGACCCCCCTCCTGCTCTTTCAGCCATTATGTATGCTTATGTTCTTTTCCTTGTCGCCTTGTTCAACTTTCTGTTGGAAATGTCAGAATGCACTGACCTGAACTGGCAGCCTAGCCTCTTCTTCTTTTTTTTCTGCTGAAGAAAAGCTTCACTGAGCTGCAGGGGGGCCTTCTCATATGAAGATCACTATGAGTCATACTGGTGACCTTTGTATGTGTTGAAGACTTGAGAGCCAGACCCCCCACTGACATACACACAGTCTCTCACAGAGGTGTATAATGTGTTATTGCAAGACACACTGAGAGAGATGCCGAAAGACTCTCTGTGTGTTTTTCTCTGTAAACTCACACGTAGACATTCATCAAGACATCTGTGTAGAAGTAGTGTGTTCATTGACACCTGTTTAATGGCATACCGGTTTACTAACATGTATGTCTTCTCTTCATCAAGGAGTGGCCTATTAGTGGTGGAAACTGGGGACAGGGCACACAAAGCTACTCTGAGATCATCATCACCGGGTAAGATGAAAAGAACTGTCATCAACATGATGCTGCAATTTTTTCCCACCTTGACTGCACTCTTTAAGTCAACTCGGCAAGAAGGATATTACTTTTTTTCACAGCGGGCTCCTAATTTTGATTGTTTTTTTGTGTGATAAGTGACAGCACCAGGGTTTTCTAACAGATCAGTTACACTGCAGAGGTGACACTCAGTTATGGATATGGGGAGTAAGAGGTCCTCTCTTCTTCCTTTCTGTTCACCTCTATGTGCTGAATTGCTATTGTTTTTTTTTTTTGTTTGTTTTTTTTTGCTCACAAAAGCTGGGGTCAGCAGCATTTTTGTTGCAAGTCCACTAAGCTTAACTGAGTCTAAAAATATAACAAAATCTATATATTTAAAAAGGGGAATAATTAAAAATATTACGTTTTGTGACTAGTATGGGGGACAACATTGATTTTTATCAACACAATTTATGGTACATAGCTAAAGGTACGTGGACATTTTATCACTGAGATTAGAAAAAATTGAAATTTATGTTTTTCTTACTTTAAACATATCTAATTGTCTTTGCATTCAACTTAAAATCTGATCTTTAAATAACATTATCAGTTTGATAAGAAGGCTTATCTTTACTTCATTTTCCTTTCTTTTTTTCCATCAGAAAACTTCTCAAGTGCTGCTGCATATTCAGAATTGGGTATACTGTAGGTCTGGACTTTGACTGGACCATTCTGACATGCTGTAATCTAATCATTCCATTGTAGGCCTGGCTGGATGTTTACTTGTCCTGTGGAAAGATGAACCTATGCCTCGGTGTGTCTCTTTTGCAGTCTTTAACTGGTTTTCCTCAGGGATTACTCTATATTTAGCTTGAACAGTATTTCTATCAACTCTGAAAAACATCCATGATCCTGCTGACGAAAAGCATCCCCGCAGCATAAGGCTGCCACCACTGTTTCAGCATAGGAAAAAATTGTTTAGGATGGTGCTTATTGTGCCATGTAAGTTTTCCACCATACATGTGGTTCTGTATGCAGGCCAAAAGGTCTAGTTTCATTCTCATCTGACCAGATCACCTTCTTCCATATGTTTGCTGTGTCTCCTACCTGATTTGTAGGAAACTTCTTGCTAGAGTTTTTCTGGCTGTCAATAATGACTTTCTTCATTTTACTCTTCCACAAAGGACAGATTTGTCCAGTGCATGACTAGTAGTTGTTCGTTCAACAGATCCTTTTACCTGACCTGTGGATCTCAGTAGCTTCTCCAGAGATCCAATGAGCCTCATGGCTGCTTCTCTGACTGTTTCATACTCTTAATTTTGTTGATGGCTTGAATAGTGCTCTATGAGATCTCAAAAGCTTTGGGATATTAGTTTCTAACCTAACCTCACTTTAAAACTCTTCAGAACTTTATCCTCGACCTGTAAGCTGTGGTCCTTTGTCTTCGTAAAGATGTTTGTTCACTAATGTACTCTAACAAACATCTGAAGCCTTCACAGAGCAGCCATATTTACATGGAGATTTATTGCATTAAAGTGGACTCTTTTTGCAAATTTTCCAAAGGCAGTCGGTTGCACTTCATTTTTTTGGGTGGGAAAACAATAAAAAGGAGTACAAATGCACACCTACTTGTCAGATTTTTGTTTGCAGATAGTGTTGAAAATCTAATCTAAATGTATTTTTTTCCTTCTAGTTCACAACTGTACTACTTTACGTTGGTCTATAACACAAAACTGTAATATGACAAAATATGAGCTCAAAAGGTTTGAATACATTTGTATACATTTCATTTTCATGTACTATGTTAGGTTTGCTGTCCAGTAATTCTCACAACATAAGATTGTGTTGTTACTTAGGAACTTCTTGAAATTTCTACAGTGGATCTTTGTTTAAGCAGTTTTGAATTTTACAGATTTGTTTCTTGATGTTGAAAGTGGATAGATGACTATAAAGTTAAATTATTTCTTTGCACCTTTGTTGTTTTCTCTTTTTTTATTTCCAGGCATGCTGATGGAACAGTGAAGTTCTGGGATGCCTCTGCAAGTATGCCACTATTAATCCCCCCTATTTCTGTATTTTTGTTTATTTTTTAGAATATTAAAAATGACATTAGCTTTTGTTAAACTTTAAGCCAAAAAGGGAAATATGAGGTAAAATCTGAGATATCCAATATTAGAGTTTATATTTGATTAGGTTAGGTTCTCACAACAGTAATTAAAACTCTCATTCAGTCTTTATATTCTTGTCTTCCTAACACTGTGACTTATATTTTCTTCTCTGACTTCCTTTTCAGTAATGCTCCAAGTGCTCTATAAGCTAAAAACAGCCAAGGTTTTCGACAGGAACCGATCCAGGGAAGACAAGGGCAGCACTGAGGTGTCGGACGAAGATCCCTTTGCCATTCAGATTATGTCCTGGTGCCCCGAGAGCAGGATGCTCTGTGTGGCTGGGGTGTCAGCCAATGTTATCATCTACCGCTTCAGCAAGCTTGAAGTAACTACGGAGGTGGTACAGGTGTGTTGTTGTTACTTTTGGTTTAAATTTTTCTTTTTATTTTTCAGAAAACCTGATTGAATCAGGTGGAGCAATGTAAACATCGACACAGCAGAGTTCCTACAGTCTGACAAAGCCTGGAATATCAGTTCAGTTTTTTTTCTGTGCCTTCCATCTTTTCTTCCTTGTAACCTTCCTCCTCCACTTTGTCATTCTTTCTGTTATTTCCTTTATCATGTCTTACATTTCTTTTCCTCTTTGTGTGCTTCCATCTGTCCTTTCCAATGCCCTTCCTTTCTTTATCTCTTTGTATTATTTTTTCCTTCTTTCATTTTCTGCTTGGTGTCTTTCCTTCCTTTCTTAATTTATGTCTGTTTGTGCTTTCATCCTTCCATGTGTCCTTTCTTTCTCTTTCCTTTTTTCTCCCTTTTATCCTCCCATCTTTATTCCATTGTTTCTTTCCGTTCTTCCTTTCTTCCTTCATTCCTTGTGTGCTTTCTTTTTTCTCATGTCAATCCTTTCTTTCACTGTCCTTTGTGTTCTTCCTTCCTTCCTAGTATATAAATATTTGTCATAAATTCATGGTGAACTTCAGTATTATAGATTTTGACGAGGAGCTCTGGAAAGCTGAGTCTTGAAAAGTCTGGATTTTTTAAAACAAAACCTGTGTACAAACCTTCAAGGAAAACAAGGTAACTGAAACGGTCTCCATCACTAAACACGATCCTTGCTTTCTTTTGATTTGCTTTCACCACTCAGTTCCTATCCTGATTTAAGATGCTTAGACATATAAACAATACACACACACTCAGTGGCTGTAAAGTTGCCATGCCAACAGACAGCAGTGAAGCACGCAAAACTAGACCAACGTTATAATCTTCTTTGATAGCAACCTAAGTGTTAATGGCAGTGCAGTGGGAGTCTGTGTTTAGCTGAATAAAAACAAATGCAGTTAATCTATTCTCTGTGCCATTGCTGCACCTGGCTCTTTTCAATCACAGTGTGTGGGCAGTGCTGTGATGTGTCTCACTGATGCCCTCTTTTTTAAGTTCAGAACTGTTTGTCATAAATATTTAAAACCCTCAAAAAGCATTCATGAATTTAAAGAGCCTGATCAAACTTACACACTCTTTTCCCCCCTCACAAATGCTGCAGTATGGAATCAGGGCTAGATAAGAGGATAAAGCTGGAGCAGTGTCTTTTTGCATAAGGCCAAACTTCTACATAACCTTGTAGGAGTGAAGATAGAGGAGAGCAGAGAGAGAGAGGATCTAAAGAAGGGCACTGATCACTCTAAACTCCCACATGTCAATGGGGCTAATGAGGCTGACAGAATGCCAAGGAGAAAAGCTTATCGGCATTGTGTTTGAGCTCAGGAGCTGTGTGTATCTTTGCGAAGGCGGAGGTTGTAAAAGGGTAGCCTGTAGGGGGATTTAGAAGGAATAAAGTATTTCAGCATTAGAGGACCTCTTTGACTTTCAGTCTGCCCACACACATGCAAACCCGTCACTGACAAATCCATTTCATCAAACACGACTGTCTGAATGTATGCAGATGTCATTCACCATCACATTATAATCCTATTGGTAGAATAATTATTGTTGCTATACAGTGTTTTGAAAAGGTATGCGCGAATGCCTTCACCTTTTGTCACATTAACACTTTGCTGCTGTTTATTTGGATTTTATATGAAAGACCAACTCATAGTAGCCCATAATTATGCAGTTTAAGGGCACTGACACATATTTTTTATCACTTTACAAATTAAATTGATAGTAGAAATTGTAAAAATACAACTTGTGACAAGAGCTAACAGCAGTTGAAAATTAGCAATAGGTATAAACTCTGGATAGCTCATCAGTTACAGCTGCATTATATGGACTATGTATCATCCCTACTAAAATAAAATTCTGTTCCTATTCCTGGAAAGCATGCATTTGTTTTCATCCTTGCTAAGGTAATACTATATGGAACCAACTTGAGTTGCAATTTTAGCTCACACATCTAAAGTCTAAAACTGGTGCCAATAGCTCAAACTCAGTCATTTTGGGTGGACAGATTCTGAAAGTAACACTTTCCAAGTCTCACCATAGATTCTCAACTGGATTTAGGTCGGAACTTTGACTAGACCACTCTTACTCATGAATTTGTTGCCCCACCTAGCATACCTTGTAAGCACAATCAGTCAGTTTTGATGTCATCTGACCAGAGCATCTCCTTTACATTTGCCCTGACCCTTGCATAGCTTGTGGTGAACAACATGACTTCTTATGGCTTCCTTTCAACAATGGTTTACTTCTTCCAGGACTTTAAAAAAGACTAGAATTTTGGTGTATGTTCTTTTGCTCTGCAGCTCCTTCAGAGTTACCAAGGCCCTCTTGGCTGCTTCTCTGAATAAAGCTCTCCTTGCCTAGTCTGTTATTTTAGGTGGACAGTCATGTTTTAGTAGGTTTACAGTTGTACTCTGACCTGATTGGTTTGTTTATGGGTCATTATTATGCAGTTTGTTTAGGCTTTCACAGAATGGCTACTTTTATACTGAGATTAAATAATACTTTCATAATTTTTGGGTATCCAAGTATAGAGGGTTGTGGTTGTAATGTGACAAAATGAGAAAAGGTTGAAATGTGCATATAATTTTGCAAGGAACTGTATAATTAAGGTACCAACAGTACCAGAAAACACTTTTTTTAATAATAGGGGTTTTGAAATTCACAGATTAACATATAAATTGGACAGGAAATAAAATTGAAAATGCATAGGAACCCTGAGATTTGCTAATATATTCTAATTTCTGCTGTCATTCTGCGCACATCTGTGTGTGTTTACAGTTACTAGAGGTGCGAATGCAATACGAGCTGAATGAAACGGAGTCTCCAGATGGTGGAGGTGGCGAGCAAACATCGGCACATCCCACCCCTGGTGCATCCCCTCAAACGAGCGGCCCACCTTCACACCCTTCCACCAGCAGCAACAACTCTGACGGAGGCAACATACCCTGCCTTAAGTATGAGAGACATGCACACAAAAGGGCTTACATGAAAGAAGCAGGAGCACTTGCATACACACTAACATGCATAAGAGTCTTGCTTTTAGCCTCAAGCACAGTTGCATACTGTTAGTCAGAGGCCTGAAGCGTTCTCAGCCACAGCCTCCCCATCATCCCCTGCAGCCACTCACACAGAGCTTCATCTGATATGTGAAATATCCAGTTGCACTGATTGTGCTTCTCTTGTTTTTGTCTACTTCTGCTCCCTTCTGCTTCTTATTCCTTTTTTTTTGTCTCTGCTACAGAGTGCGAAGTACTCCTTTGAAGCAGTCTCCAGGTTACCAGGTGGATTTGGTGGTCCAGTCAGTGTGGGTGAGTGGAGAGCCTCCTCAGCAGATCACAAGTCTGGCGCTGAATTCCTCCTACGGCCTGTAAGTGGACACACGGGGAATTTGTAAGAACACTGGGATCTGTTTCATCTTTATCTAGAGGTTTCATCTGATACTTTCAGACCTTCTATTTTATTACAGTGCCTTACAAAATTTTTCATACTCCTGAACTTTTTTTCACTTTACAACCCCAAACTTCCATCATATTTTATGGGAATTTTATGTGACTGATCAACACAAAGTAGTGAATAACTGTAATGTAGAAGGAAAATTATTCATAGTTTTCAAAAATCTTCACAAATCTTTTGTTTTCTTTACAGAATTTAAAATGTAGTTCATTTTAATCCAGCCCTCCTGGGTCTATATTGTTTTGCAACCAAGCTTTTGTTACATCTTTCAAGATATGCCTTTACCAGCTTTGCACATCTAAAGACTCAAATGTTTGCCCATTCTACTTTGCTAAAATACTAAAGATAAATCAGACTAAATGGATTGGATCAAGGCACGGGTTGTTTACTGGCATAAAGGTATATCAAAATTTCAAAATCGCTCCATCATATTGTTCCTACATTTTTTATTTCAGATTAATAGTTTTTTTTAATTATTATTATGCTGAATTTCACTGAAATAAAGTCCCTTTAATGCAGGTTGAGAGCAAGCTGTGGAGTTTTCTCCTATCAATATCAATATCCTGCAGAATAAGCTCTTTAAAACTACTACTAAGTTAGAATAGAAATAGAAATAGCCTTTATTGTCCCACAGAAGGAAAATTCATGTGTAACAGTAGCATCAAGATATGTAGGTTCACTTACACAAAAGTTCTGAAGGTGTCACAAATATAGATTAACAAGGATAATAATAATAATAATAATAATAATAATAATAATAATCATCATCATCATCATCATCATCTGCGATGGACTGGCGACCTGTCTAGGGTGTACCTCGCTTCTTGCCCAATAACTGCTGAAGATAGGCACCAGCCCCCCTTGCGACCCTGCATGGATAAGCATGATGGATAATGGATGGATGGATAATAAGAATAATATACTGTACAAAATTATAACATAAAATACCGTGCAGCTCTTAGAATATAAATTTCTAAAGTTTAGAGTGTGCTTATCTTATATTTTTGCCTTTGTCTTTATATTAAAATCAAAAGAAGATAAATGTTATTTATAGCATTATCATATCTTTTAACTAGTAAATCAAAGCAAGTATGTCATGTTTTAAATTTATGTTTTTAAAATTTCTGCATAAATGCTTTTACAGTGAAACTGTGGTATTTTTAGTCAAGGTTATTGTACCATGAGGTATCTCATGCCAGTCCATTGTTAGTCGCATCTGAGAACAGCAAACAATGTATTAGTCTAAACCATCACATTGTAACTCTGGCTATATGTGTAGAGTTACAGTCCTGCTGAAAGTTCTTCAAAAGGTTTCCAGGATTGCCTTGTATCTAGCTCAATCTATCTCCCTAGTTTCTGATTCAGCCTATCTGCTACTTTGCGTTGATCTACTACATAAAATCTGAATAAAATAGATGGCAGTTTCTGGTTGTAATGTGACAAAAAGTGAAAAAGTTCAAGCGGTAGAAATATTTTTCCAAGTCAATGCGTGAAAACAGGTTTCATGGACCATGATCTATTTAACAAAATTAAAATATATATGTGTGATCATTGTCTCATTTCTAATTAATGCATTTTTATCCTTGTTTCTTAAACTTCTTGCCCTTCTGCTTCTTCCGCTGGTTATTTCTTTGCTTCCATTGCTCCCTAGAGTGGTGTTTGGCAACAGTAACAGCCTAGCAGTGGTGGACTATATCCAGAAAACGGTAGTTCTTAATCTGGGGACGGTGGAGCTTTACGGATCCAATGATCCCTACCAGAGACAGCCTCGGTCGCCAAGAAAAACACGGCAGCCTTCGGGAGGTAAGGATAAAAAAGGACAAAGAAGACATATGAAAGATGCACAGTCTTTTAAACTTCTGCCGTTTTCTTTTTTTGTTTGTTTTTTTTTTTTTAACCATAGTAAGATGCAAAGTGTCTTGCACCAAACTTAGGAATGGTAAAAAAGGTGAACCTAAAGTTTAAGCTAAATAATGCACAGAAATGAATAAGTAAACCAAAAGCATTGAACACACAATAAACATAACTAAGTATAAGACAGACTAATAGCCCTTTTTTAAATTAATTTCAATAATAAAAATCATAGCACAAGTTAAAAAAGTGATACTACAATGGCAAAATAATAATTACACCAAATATTTAACAAAATCTTACTGTAATTTAAAAAAATTGTTAAGTCATTGTTGTCAGTGCAAAAATAAATCTAGCGACGTTGAAATATCGTTCTGTTCTTTTCAGCTTTTCACCTGTGGCCATATAAATACACAAAATCCCAAAGGAAATTAATTCAAATTTGCATTTTTCTTCCTCAGATGACAGGTTTAGCTTGTCATAAAGCAGGATGGCTTATTATTTCCACCAAAGCCTTACCACTGGTGCTTAGTGCCTGATCTAATCTCTAAACTGATATAAATATGAGAAGGAATAACACACACACACACACACACACACACACACACACACACACACACACAAACTGCATTCACAGTGGCTTGCTAAAGTATTCATACCCAATACATTTTTTCACATTGTGTCAACTTATAACCACACACTTTAGTATGTCTTATGGGGATTTTTGTGGTAGAGGTACTTAGAATTGTGGAGTGGAAGGGTTTGTTATTTGATGTATACATATACCAGTTTTGTACATCTGGAGACTAAAATATGTGCCCATTTGTTTTAGCAGAATTCCTCAAGTTGAGTCAAATTTGATGGAAGGCTTCTGTGAAAAATAAACCAATCGATCTTAATTGTATTTAAGTCTGGATTGGACTGGGCCATTCTTACACATGAAAATTCTTTGATCTAAACTATTCTATTTTATCTCCGTATGTTTAGGGTTGTCCTGCTGAAAGGTGACTTTTGGGGCCTCAAAAAGGTTTTCATCAAGTATTGCAGTGTATTTAGCTCTGTCCATCCTCCCAATAAATTCAACAAACTTCCCTGTCCCTAATGGGAGAAAAAAGCATCTGCACACCATAACACTGCAAATACCATGTTTTACATGGTGTATAGTGTGTTCAGGATGATGTCCAGAGTTAGGTTTCCTCATACAGCATTTTACAAAAGCTCCTCCTTTCACTTGTTTGCCATGTTTCCTACATGCCTTGTGATACAAAGGGTTTTTAAAGGCTTTCTTTCAACATTTCTTTCTTCTTGCCACTCTTCCATCAAGGTCAGATTTGGTAAGTGCAAGACAAATCGCTGTTCTGTCAACATATTCTTCATGTAAGCTGAGCCTCTCCAGCTCTTCTAGAGTTACCATGGGCCTCTTGACTCCTTCTCTGATTAATGCTCTTCTTGTCCAGCCTGTAGTTTTACCCAGACAGTCACGTCTTGGCAGAGCTGTAATTCTCTTTCCATTTTCGGATGATGGATTGAATGGTTTTCAGAGTTCTGTTCAAAGTGAGAGATATTGATTCATTATCTAATCCTGCTTTAAACCTCTCCACAGCTGTATTCTTGACTTGCCTGCTTATTTAAAAGAAATGAAAGCCATTAAATACATCAGTTTGTGGCTGTAACATGACAAAACGAGAAAACAAGGAAGTGTTATGAAAACTTTTCCAAGGCCCTGTAAATTGATGCTATCCAGCCCAGGTGCACAAGGCTAATACATGACAAAGCATTTTAACACAGAGTGCTCACAGTTTGACCTTTTGAATTTTTGTTTATACACATCTCTACATTGCTGTTTCTGTACCTTTTGATTCCATGTTTTGACTCTCCTTGAAATTCTGAAAGTATCTGCAACACATAACTGGATTCAGTGTTAACACACTGCCATCATGTGTTGAATTACAGCAGTGCAGATACATTGACTCCTAGCAAACCACCTCTCATATTGGCAAATTTGCAACGTATGCACACAGATGCCAAGTGATGACTTTATAATATGATGATTGGTCTTACACGGCTATTGAAAGCAACAGAAAATATAAAAATATTGCACATAATCATCCTCATGCTGACAAAGTCACAGAAATCTGCTATATAAATACTTCTGGTGTCACTGTGAGCACCAGGCTGGTTCATGTCAGAGCTTGGCGAGCGTGAGCTGTAATCAGACATCCAGCTGTGTTTGTGTGCCAAAAGGGAGTGCGGTCTGATTAGCTTTCTGCCTCACAGTACAATGTCACACACTCACACGACTGCACACAGAAACATGCAGGTGGCAAACAGAGAAATAAACATTCAAACTGAATGAAACTATTAGCTATCCTATTTAAAACATAAAAAGAGCAATCTTTTGGTATGTGTTCCTAGAAACAAGTTTAAAAACTTACATTTTTATTATTTATTCTTATTTTTGTTGCATTTTTTTCCATTGACATTTATTGTTTAAATGTTTGAAATAAAGATTTTAGTCATTCAATTTAATGCTGATTTGTGTTTATATCTGCTCTGCTGTAGGTTTGTGTGACATTAATGAGTGCTCAGCCACATCGGAGGACCGCTGCAAGTCTCCAACTTCAGGTAACATGTCCTTCAGTGTCTGTGTTTAAAACATTGTTAAAATTAACCTACATGTTTGTCCAGATAGTATGAGTCCACATTATACTTTATAGCTTTTATACCATGTATACCAAGGCAACAGTCAGTTAGCAAAAAAGATGGATATTTCATGCTTTTATGACTATTTCATTATTAACTGTTGCTCATTAAAGCAGAACTGTATGGTAGGCTTTATTGTTGAACCATAAAATTGCTTTACTGCCAGTTTCACTCATCTTCAGTATTAAGAAATACTTAGATTTTTTTTTTTTTAGTTCGTTCAGTATATTCCCATTTCCATGCATATTAATTTACCACTTAGTCCAGCTGACACGTTTCCGATTTATTTAATTGAACTCCATATTCTGTGCAAATTGTAAATCTTTCTAACATCTGTGAGCTTAGTGTGACTGTTAATAATTAGAAAGTGAATGCAGCTTTACATTTAAAAATGCGAGAAACCTTCTAATTTGCATTACTTGTCTCAGATAAAAATTATCTTCACATTTTCAGGAATAGCAGAATGGAATACTTATGAAAAATAAGATATTCAACATTGTGTTACATTTAATTAGTTTTCAAGAATATCCAAATTAATTTTCAACTTAGATTTTATGTGAATATCCTTCAGTTTATTGTCTGGATTCACGGCATTTAGGTCTATCCCTCCAAATGAATAAGCAGTTTCTACAAGAGGTAACAAAATACATTAGTTTTGGCTTGCAGTGATGCTCCTCACATATCCTCATTCACATCCTCATTTAATCTACATTGCTGGTACCCTTGGAAAACAGAATGACCCTGTTTCATCTCATTATGGGTAACTTGGCATCTGTGCGAAAAAATGAAAACAATTAAAAGGTCAGATACAAATCATGTCTCTAAATCTGCCTGCTGCTGTTTCCAGGTGTGATTGTAATCCCAACCCCCATGTCTGGTGCTATCAGACCCCACAGTAAGATACGTCTGTCTGCTTTGCATAATTTATGATAAAGCGAGAGATAAGGGGCTTCCCAGCAAATTCATCTGCCTTAAATAGTCATTTGGTCTAAGCCTAAGGTTTTTTTTTTTTCTTTTCAGAAAGGTAGCAGGGTGTAGTCGTGGGGTAAAAGCTGGCTAACTTCCAGAATGGTAATATATTTCCAGCTCATGGATGGCTTTCTTTTAATCACAATAATCCTTCAAACTCTGCAAAAAGAACTTAAAATTACATCAGAATCCAACATAAAGAAACTAAAACATTATCTGTTTGTCTCCTTTTTTGTTTTTCACACAAAATTTTCACTTTTTGACAAGCCTGCATGAAAAGCTGAAATTAAACAGTGCCCTATACATTTTTCTTCACCCCCAGTGACATTGTAAGCTTCAAAAAGCCTTAGGATAACTTTTGCTCAAAATTTGCTAAAATGTGCTTTTCTTTTTTTTTAAATGGCAAATTTGAAAATCCAATTCAAAACATTGTATTTCAGTGAAATCAATATCCTGAACAGCTCTATTGAATTAAAAATATACTTTTGCCCATTAAAATTAAACTGACACAAAAATTGTTTCTAACTGTACATTTACTGTACTTTACTTCCCCCCTCACCCCCAAAAGTGTTGATGTCACACAGCAATCTTCAACAGTTCTACAATGGAGGTGGTAGAGGAGGTAAGACTGGCCCAAAGTTTCCATTAGAGGCTCTGTTGGCAGGACAAATGTGGTCTCAATCTGGTACCCCTCTTTTTTGTTTGTTTTTGGGTTTTTTGTATTTTGTTATGAGTTTTTTTTTTTTCGTTTTGTTTTCCTTTGTGGTGAAGAGATTTTCTCTGTCCTTGGTGTCTGTAGTCAGCAAATGCTAGTTGGAATAAATAATTAAGTGAATATAAAAGAAATTTCAAAATATGTCAAGGTTAGCTTCTGTTCCACTTTCTTTTGGTTCTGTATGTATTGTATTGTTAATATCAGTTGATGACTGACTTTATGAATATTTTTTCATGCAAATGTTTTTAAATATTTGAATACAAAATAAATATAACACATGACACAAACTGAAAGTTCTTGGAGCAGAGGATGACCTGGAATGAAGATGAGATTGCATATGTTTTGAGACAACCTAATTGTATGATACACCTCTTGCATGCTACTTGTATGTAGCACATGTGTCAGACTGTAAGTGTGTTTGCGTTTGCTGTCTGTCCTGATATGATTGCCTATAATATGGTATAAAACCACAGAGCCCATCATTGTTACAACTATGTATTCATTTACCTCCAGTGTTTGTGTCAATGATAAAAATAAATTCTGCAAAAACTGTAATGTCACAGTTGGGATGCACCTAAACTTGAAATCGAAGAAGAGAGCAATTCATTCTTGAACCATACAGTATCTGCAATTTTAAATTTAACAACTGAGCTTTTCAGTCTGAGTGTTTTACTTATTACAGTGATGTCCAAATTAAAACAGAGACTGGATTGGATGCTACAGCTCTCTGTCTGCCTGTGTCATGAAATCTGCTCTGTGCTGTTGTGCTCAGATATTCCCAGAAAGCAGTCGGTGTGTGAGAAATGTGCAAAGAGCATGACTGAAACAGTACTTATAAAATATTTAACATATCAACCAAAGTGCTAAGTTTTTAGGACACAACAACAACTTTGTCTGTAAGTTTTATCAACACACGATTGACTGAAACTGCATTAAAATATCTTATGAGAATAATTATTGATAAGTTGTGTCAAAATACAGAGGAAACATGGTAGCATTAGCCCAGCAAATTGCTCCACATGAAAACACTGTCAATAGGAACTAGACATGAGCTTACAGAAGACTGCAGCTCTATCACGTCAGCTATATCTTTAGAAATAAATTGCTTTGCTGGGCACCATATGGCAGCCAGTTTTTCAGGTTAAGTGGAGTATAGCTGTGACGCTAAAACTTTAAAGAAATTGACAGACTGTATCATCAGGAGTGGAGCATGGTGCTTAACTGACTCAACACAGGAAACTTCATCCAACCCAGGGTCACAAACAACTAACAGACTGATAGCTTTTTCTTGATTCTGTAGGTGGTGTTGCATGTCCATTCTTAGTTGCTTGGTTATTTCTCATAAGGAATGAGTTTCTACAATGAAAGTTATTTATGTTCAGTCTTTTTTAAGGGACAAGCGTTGTTCAGCCACACAGAATTGATCAATAACAGGTCTACACACCAACTGTTGCTACTACAGAGTGGATTGGTAAGTGAGGTACTTGGATAAGCCATGAATGGACCCATGGTGTAGGACCGAGAAGACAACTTGACTACCGAAAAGTTAAAGTTGTAGGTGAACCTGCAGATGGAACATTAACAGAGTAAAACAAGGCTTATACCATTACCCAAACGGCCTCCACCACCACCAGCATTACCTTAGGAGCTGCAGCCAGATCTCTGAGGGGTAACGGTGGTTGCCCCCATGATGCAGGAGCTCCACTTCCTGTCTCTGCTGTCCCACTTCTTCTTTAGTCTGAGCCTGCACCACCAAGTAAACATGCCTCTTGTGTCCTTTATGACGTCTACTCCAAAGCACACAGTCGCACTGGCCTGCGCAGAGGGCTTGACAGGGCTTTGCATTGAATGGTGGGTGCACAGTGCCCAAATACAGGTAATTCACAGTTCGGGAGCTGAACTTAGAACTCCTTCCTAGTCCTTGTCACCTTCCATTTGCTGATAATAACCCAACTCTAAAGCTGGATCAGTGTTTCCTCAGTGTTTCCTCCATTTATGTTGAAATTGTTGTCAAAACATAATAGATTTCTTATCATTATATTAAGGCAATGCAGAAAACTTGTTGCGGTCAAGAAAAATGAATACTGTTGGGAACCAAATTTTGCAACGGAGTTGGATGACACAATCATAAATAGACCATGCAATTCTGATGAAATGTTAAAAGGTTTTATGGAATATAAATGCAACTAATTTAACAAATTAATGTTGTATCTGGTTTGGACTGTACAAATACTTGTAAAATACCTCTAATCAATATCTAGGAATAAAAGCCCTGGTCACTACATCTCTAGTTAAACCACATATAAACTCTGACATTATTAATTAAAAAAAACATTAAAATTTATAAAACTTAGTTACGTCACCCTATTACATTGTTATAGTACAGTGAGCTTTAAAATTCTAAACAAATAGGCTTAAATGAGACAACAGATTGTCATTCAGCATGATGGGCCTGAAAGTGAAGAAACGATGGATTTTGTTTTCTCATAACCCATTTTTGAAATCATTCTTTGTTTTACTCTCTACAGTTTGTGAGAAATCTTAAAAATATATATCTGCAACGTAATTTGTGCTTAGTTGTAGATTTCATTTAAGGCTTCATTTGAATAGAATCCTGACAGTTATTAAAGCACTAATGTTAAACTCCTGATATACCTAATCTCCATAACAGTATGTAGAGAACATAATATCTCAGTGAGTGTATGATAAAGCTCTGCTTTCCTATAGCTCTTTCCTTCTTTCTGCTTCAGAGTTAAACTATATCTAGTCTTTATTTACTGTCATTTGTTTTTCCACTTGTACAAAAAAAGCTGTGATAAAAATCTTTAAATAGCTGTAAAAACCACTCAAGTCAACTTTAATCAACTTTTTTCCACTGTCACTGTCTTCTTCCATCTCTGATGTTACTTATTATTACTTCCTGATTCTTGCTGCATGCTTCTTTGGCATGACGGTCCTGAATGGCCCTGCAGTTTTGGTCTGTCTTACCAGTCTTCTCTTTAGGCATTTGTGCAACGAGAAGTCCCCTGTTTTTGTGTTCTGTCACAGCATGCCTTTGAGATATAGGGGTTGCCTCTATGTTCTTACGTAGAATTTTTGTATGTAAAGCATTATGGCTCCTCTTGTCAGTAAACCAATTCCTTGGAACATGTTGCAGCTTTTCTTTTTTATTTAGGTGTCTCTCAGCATTGTGCACAATCCTTGTCCAGTGCTGGTTACCTGGCTTTGCATGGCACCGTGTCATAGCTTAGATGTGTGTTTGTAAAGAGGGATGTTCTCTTTTTTCCAGCAAAGATGTCACGGAAATTAAGCTTGCCTACTGAGCTAAAGCCAGACTTGGGTAAGCCTTGACTTTGTGTCTCCAAACAATTTTTTTATATGATTTGCAGTATGATTTTCTTGCTCTGACTGGACTCAGACACATTCCATTAGTCCAGTGGAGTATTTTTCTCTGGTTTTTAGTCTCAAATTTGGCAAGCTATGCAGATGTTCTCTTGAGTTTGCATGTGTCAAAAGTAGCACTGATCTGGCCGGAATTAAAATGTATTGAGCAGAACCAAATTGTTGGAAATAAACTCCCAGTCTTTAATTTTATTTTTATTTTTTTTAACTACATTGGAGCTTCCATAAGAGGTCAGTGGTGCTAAAGTAATCTTTGCTCACTCCTTCTCACTCTAAAGCTTTATGTAACTTTTGCAGCTTTCTTTTTCTCATATGTGTTAATTGTGTATTTTCTTTTCTCTGTGTGACTGGTTCTTTTAACATGGAAAAAAAAGATTTTCAATGGGTAAAATGAAAATGTTTACTTGTGAAGACATTCAGCTGTGGGATTGTCACGTTCAAGACTCTTTTTTTTAAAGTTCCAGATCACTAGATCTGACTTCACTAACTGAAATACTAAATGTGTATAAAACATTTTCTGTGCCTGGTATATAAAAGGAAAGAACATAAAAAAGTAAAATGTTTCTGAAAAATGTAAGCAAAAAGTATATGAGAAGCATGTATATCCTTTCAGTAAAGAATTTAAACGACAACATTACTAATATATTAGACGTCTGCTTTTTCACTCATGTATCATTTTAACATATGTATCCTTTGGACTTTTTCCACTATTTGTCCCATTACAATTACAAATTTAAATGTATTTCATTGGGATTCCATGGGATAGACCAAGATTAACTCGTGCATAATTGTAAAGTTGAAGTAAAATAATAATCACTTAATTTTTTAACACCCTCCCCCCCCAAAAGAAAACAAAACTGAAAGTTGTGACCCTGCTTCACTGTCATACCCCTGTATAATACATTAATGAATTAATTGGATTATGTAGACCAAGGAACATCAGACAATGATAAAGTTGGGATAAAGTGCAAAATCAAGATTAGGTCATTAAGTTCATTAGATGTGCACTTCACAAATCTGACCATATGGAACAAGATGGAAGCCACTGTTAAAAGGAAGGCATAAATCCTGTTTGGATGAAACATGTAAAAGAAGAGGCTTTTTTTGATGAGATGAATGTTGAAGTTTTTAAATCTACTTCCAAAACTCTTATCTGTGGAGGAAAACCAACACTGCACATCACCCTGAACATGCCACTGCTGTAGCATGCTGGTGATAATATCATGCTGGCAGGATGCTTCTCTTCAGCAGGGACAATGAAGCTGGTAAGAGTTGATGAGAAAATTGCTGACCTTGCATACAGGCCAATCCTGCTTCCCTCTTAGTTGACGACTTGAGATTAGAGCAGAGGGCAACATCTCAAAACACATAGTCAGTGCTCCAGTGGAGTGGTTTGGATTAAAAGCATATTCACTTGTTGACTAGCCTAGGCAACACTCAGACAAATTCACAGTACAACTGTCAGAATGTTATTTTAAAAAAATTTGAAAACCATATATTATTTTCCTTTCACTTTACAGTCCCACTTTGTGTCAGTCTGTTACATTAAATCCCTGTAAAATAAGTTGAGTTTGGAATTGCAATGTAATAAAATGTGGAAAAGGTTCAAAGTGTATGAATACTTTGGCAAGGCAATGTACAGTATAAGTTGATGTTGCTGTGTTGCAGGTGCTTTACCTCTCTCTGTTTTCTCCGTACTGTCCTCCTGTCTGTGTGCCCACCGCGGGGTGCCAACCCGTTAGACCACCGGGACAACTCCTTCAGCCGCTCACGCTCTTCTAGCGTCACCAGCATCGACAAGGAAGCCCGAGAGGCCATCAACTCCTTCCATTTCTGTGAGACCTTTGCCCGGAAGGGGGACTGCACTTTGACGCCCTGCCTATATGTAGGC
Source organism: Anableps anableps (assembly GCA_014839685.1). NCBI lineage: Eukaryota > Metazoa > Chordata > Actinopteri > Cyprinodontiformes > Anablepidae > Anableps > Anableps anableps. The sequence continues at coordinate 17,921,928 of CM026086.1, read as the reverse complement.
ACCTCCTTGGGGACTGTACTGGTTCTGGCACTCACTTTGCCACCTCCTGGGGAGCAGCGACAACTGCAACCAATTATCATTTCACCTACTGGTAAAACTCCATATAGTTTCTTATTAAATTTAAACTCTGTCTTAAATTAGAGTTAAACTGTAAGATAAAGGGTACAAAAGACTAACAGCACAGAAGCTATGTCTGGAGTTTGAACAAGACTGTTTTATTTCACAGGTATGTTAGTAAGGCTTAAGGGAAGCATCATGCGGATGGCATTCCTAGACTCTGCTGGTTCCCTGCTACCTTCTGCATTTGAACCCTGGTATGAGCCCAACATCACAGCAGATGGTGAAGAAAGAGAGAAGATCCGAAAGCGGCGGCCTGTTTCCGTTTCACCTTCCAGCTCACAGGAGCTCAATGAGAGCCAGTTCGCTGTGGTGTGCTCTGAGAAGCAGGCAAAAGTCCTTTCCCTTCCTTCCCAGACCTGCATCTACAAACACAGTATCACAGAGACTTCTTTCATCTTACGGGCAGACGTCGTGCAGATGAACCAGGGAGTGTGCGTGGCTTGTTTTTGTGCCAACGGCCACATAATGACCCTCAGGTAAGGAGAACATATGTCTGAATCAAAGATTGTTGATCATTTTATGTATTAATCTAAGTATATAAATAGATTTGAGTGGACTTTGCCAGCAAAAGCGTGTTTTTATCATTCTTAAAAGGAAACAACCATTTGAAACCTACTTGTGCAGTTTTCAGAAAAGATTCGCATGTAAATAAATTTATGCCAACTTTAGCAAACCTAAGCAATTTTGTTTGGGCAAAATAATTGCTAATTGCTTTTCAGTTAACTGGTATAAGAAATGTGTTGTGTTTTCAGTATGTAGAAACCATTAGAACTTTATCCACATATTTCATTTGTAAGGCAACAATCGATTATTTAGGATAAAACTGGCAATTTGGAAAGACCAAACTGCAACTTTGCAGATGGAGCCCATAATAAATCTGATTTCAGTATTTTCTAAGACCCAACTATTTAGAGATATTTATGCTGCGTTCGGATCGAACGCGATTTGGGTGTCTGTTTTATGTGCAAAGTCTATGGTGGACGCGTTTCGAGCGTTCGACGCGCGTCCAGCCAGGAAATATGCAGTAGACGGTGGAAGAGTCTATGGAAGGATTCAGATCAAGAGGCTCCTCCCGACGCGCGTCAGGAGCGATTCAAGCTTCTGACTTTAAAGTGCACAAGCGTCCAACTTAAGGCGTTGAGTGCCTTTTTTTTGATGCGCGAAACGCGTTCAGACCGAACGTGTTCGGTCTGAGCTGCTTATGCAATACAGCATAAGCAGCTGTATTGACTAAAATTCAAGAGTGACACAAATATGCCGCATACAAAAACGTCTGACCCACAGAAGGCCCAACGCGCACAATGCGATGCAGGCACACACACACACACACACACACACACACACACACACACACACACACATACAAATATGCCTACATAGCTTATCTTTTACAAATCACACTAAATAATAAAAAAGGAAAACCATGTGTACCTTTTTGAAGTGAACTCTCCTACTGCCGGTGTTATGTCGATTCGCGTTTCCCCTCAAAACAACGTGTTTCGGCGAAGTTGTCCCACTTTTTTGCAACTGCGCTCTCATCAGATACATGTATAGATATATAGATCTATACATATTTATATAGATACAGAGTTATCAGGATGGGCTGCATGGAGTGAGTGAGTGCGTATGTATGTATGTATGCATCCATCCATCTATACATGTATCTGTGTCTCTGTTGCGTTTTTTGCCGCGTGGGCGGTGCGGAGTGGTGAGGAGGCGCTGAGGAAACAGTATCTGATGGGGAAACGCGAATTTCCCAGGCTCAGGCCCTGTGTCTGTGACATTCAAAGGAGGATTTGCTTCATTTCTACTGTTTTTGACAAACGTTTTGACAAGACTTAACTGTTTAAAAGTCCGTTCATTCTTTTTTGGTTATCTTCACCACATAGTCACATTTAGCGTGTGGAAAAAGCGCCAGCCGGCAAATAAACAGAAGTTAACTAACCAATTACATCTTTGTTTAGGATGTAAGTGCGCCCACCCCCACAGACGCACAAAGATGTGCGCGCGGGGCGTTTTGACAAAAAAGAACTTTTTTTTTTTTTTTTTTTTTTTTTTTTTTTTTCTACAATTTTGCTAATAATAAAGGAGGGGGGAGTCAAATAATTAACATAAAACATTTTTAAAAGACTTAAAGGAAGAACCTTAAGGCTTACACAACGTGTAAAACAGCATTGAATGTTTTACACGTTATAGGCACGTACACATATAGGCAAGTGTGGCCTATATGTGTTTTTTTTTCCCCCAAAGTTAGTGGGTGTGGCTTATATTCAGGTGAGCTCAATAGTCCGAAAATTACTGTACATATATTGGCTCATTAGAACACATGTACATCTCAGTAAATTAGAATCAGTGATCTATATAATCAATGCACCTTGTCCTACCACTGTGTAGGGAACAGCAGAATAGATTCTACAGAAGGTCTATATTTTTGTGAATCCAGTATCCCTTCTCAACTCTCTGGCTCTTCAAAGCTCATCATGAACAAGACAAACCTGAGCTATGTAGCACACCCAGGGTGGATAAGGAATATGCCCTCATTTCTCTGCTGTTGAGTTGTTACATCAAGTACCCAGTTCCACAAGGCCAGCGGGTTTCTGTCATAGAAAGGTGCTACTAAGCACCACACTGACTATAAACACTGACCTAAAAGGCAGGACTTGAAGCCACTTTTTTATTGATTTGTTAAAGTCTTACAGTGTACACAAATTCACATTTTGGTACTGTTTTAAGTTCTGTTTAACCCACAAGTCAGCTTTTAATCCTTTTTGAAGTTTTTTTTTTTTTAAATTCTGAAGTATATCAGTTTATGTTAGTATGTCATTACTGTGAATTACAGATGGTTATCCCTGTTCCTTGTGCCACTTTTTCAACCACATTTACTTCTTCCACTCAATTTTCAAATATTATCTTTGAATACAGAACTCTGTGAACAGCCAACTTTATTAGCATTGAGGTTTTTGGCTTACCTTTCTTGTGGAAGGTGTCAGTGAATGATCAATCTGACTTACCAAGATGCACTTTTTTACTGTGCATATTCCACATGATGTGTACCACATTCAATGCTGTTTTACAAACCATATCCTAAAGCATTATAACTAACATTGTAGCTAATGAATTTGTTGAGGTTGGAAACACTCCACTCAGACAGCAGGTGGATTTCCATGCAGCGTGTGATGGGTTATAATTGAGGAGGGGCGTATCAGTGTGACGGTCGTTTTCCTCTAAAGTGACAGAGACAGAACAGCCATCCATATGGGTGTCTGAACATAGCGAGGATGTCCAGCTGTTTCTTTGTGAGTGTGGGTTTGTGTTATTGTGTTTATGTCGATGTCTGTGCATCCTCCCAGATGTCAGTGCATATAAAATGTTCTCACACTTTCAGTGGATTTAAATGTTTCAGGCAGTGTTAAGGAACTCATTTAAGACATCCTAAGGAATGCAGACAACTGTTATAGTTCTGAATCCTGAGGTCAGGAATCATGGAATCATGAAGTCTGTATGTGGTGGGAACATTTATTAGTATTCCATTCATTTAAAATGCTGTTGCTTCTGTGCCTTCTGCCCAGTGTGCCAGGACTGAGACCGCTCATGGATGTAAACTACCTACCTTTGACAGACATGCGGATAGCCAGGACATTCTGCTTTACAAACCTAGGCCAGGCCATGTACCTCTGTTCGCCTACTGAGATTCAGAGGATAACTTACAGTCAAGAAACCTGTGAAAATTTACAGGCAGGTTACTCTTTTCTTATGTTTGAGTGGTGTCTGAGAACTTTATGAAATGCAAATACTTTCTAAATAAATGCAACTGACACAGCTTTTTATATTTTAGGAGATGCTGGGTGAACTTTTTACACCAGTAGAGACACCAGAGGCACCAAACAGAGGGTTTTTTAAAGGCCTTTTTGGAGGAGGAGCACAGTCACTGGACAGAGAAGAACTTTGTAAGCCAGAGTCATCATAATAGATGTTCTCCTTTTAAATGTATGCAGTCAGACTCAGCATAATCTTTTCTGTCTTCTGTCTGTTCCTGCTTCACTAAGTTGGCGAGTTAGCAGCTGGGAAGGCATCTCGAAGTCTGGCCCAGCACATCCCCGGCCCAGGTGGCATTGAGGGGATGAAGGGGGCTGCTTCAGGCGTGGTCGGAGATCTGGCACGTGCTCGGATAGCGCTGGATGAGAGAGGCCAAAAACTGGGTGAACTGGAGGAGAGGACCGCTGCCATGATGGCCAGCGCAGATGCTTTTTCTAAACATGCCCATGATGTAAGAAAATATGTTAAAAAAAATAAAAATAACCTGTTGAGAAATCTCTTCTACTTCTTCAAAGAATTACTTTCAAAGATCACACCATTTTTTTCCCCCATTTGATGAACCCATAAATTGCAGATTTCAAAACTTCCACCAATTTTGATATAATAATGTACAATTCAACTATAAACAAAATAATCTGTTGGAGGGAAAGATGTAAAAAATAAAAAATGGTGTTGAGGCAAGTTTCAGAACTTAGAGCTAAAGCACTTTTTGGCAAATATCCATCAGCTACCACATGAATTCCCCTCCAATGATGTATCTTTTATTCACTTACAGATTTTGACCACTAGAGAGCAGGATAGTGTCCCATTATCATGACTTATCTGACTTATGTTATAAGCATTTTTCATTGAAAACTTGTATCCACTAATATGTATATTGTTTTTAATTCACTGTATGTTCTGTTGGACATTTTTTTTCTTGCCTGCAGATGATGCTGAAATGCAAAGACAAAAAATGGTACCAATTCTGACGAGTCACTGGCAAGGAGCAGAGCTCTGTGGTTACAACTATCTCACTGACCTTCCATCAACTCATCTGGACTCACACTGACTCCCCCCACCATCTGTCCATCGAGCCGTCCTTCTGAGCCTTCTTCACTGGAAACACTCGGGAGTTTTTTTTTCCCAAGCACAATGTTGGATACTGTTCTTACCTCAGTGTGAAGGTGGAACTGAGGTAGAGGGACAACCTCAGAGGAGAGTAATAAAAAAATGGTGACTTTTTTTGTTTGTTTTTGTTCTGTCCTTTTGTTTATGTTGAACATCCCTTCCAAGGTCTCAGACTGGTCCATGCACCTGAGGAGTCCTCATTCTCATTTGCCAAAACATCCTTTTACTGTTGTCTCCTCTGTGTACCCTCTTGGCCAATATTCAGACCAACAAATATGGCTGAAAGAAGACTTAATATTTAACCAAGTTACAAGAATTCATGTAAGAGAAAAGGAGTCAAAATAAATCGATATATCTATACATAGATCTAATAAATGTGCAATGCTGTATTCACTTGTAAACTTTTGTACTTTAGTGACGATTGCAAAAGAATGGGATTTCTCATCAAGGAGAAGGAAGAGAAGCGTGCAGAGTCTGTGACAATGTGGGCAGAGTCACAAAGATTAAAGCTACTTTCTGATGTACGCTGGGTATTTCATCATCTTAGTAGATCTCAAAACTCTCCTCTGTATCTTAGACTCTTAAACTGTTACAGAGTGCTTGTGTGTGAAAGGCAGAATGTGTGTCATTCCTCTGTTTAATATTTCTTGGGGTTTTCTGCTCTGTATTATTCAAAAATTTATTTTTCTAATGGTGTGAAAATGGTCAGACGCAAATTACTTTGTTCTTATGAAAAGGGCTGAAATGTAGGAGAAGAGCAAGGATATAAATTCATTTTTTGTTGAATTGGATCTCAACATTTGACCCACTCGTCATCAGTTCGGAAAAGACACTAGCTAAAACACACACATACACCAAGCATGAAGAACATTGTGAATGGGCAACTGTTTGTATGGGCAAACTGATTTTCTCTAAACTTTGAAGAAACAAGACATATTAGGAACTGAACAGTTATTTCGTTCACCAAACATTGACTTCAGTAATGGATGGAAGAATCAGCCAAAACAGCCTGGTACACTTCTGCATACGTGGTCATACACCTCTGTAGGACGGCATTCCATTCTTTAACTGGCATTTGTGTCATCTCAGCTAATGTGCTTGCATTCAGTGGGGTTTAAATCAGCATAATGTGCCGGCCACTCCATCCTCTCATCTTTTACCCTGTTGCTGCAGCAAGTTGCATAGGGTTCTCTGCATATTCTTCACACTTTGACCCTATAATCCAACTGCCATAGGCAGAATCTGGACTTCACTGAACATAACATTCTTCCACATATTATGGCTCCATTTTGTATGTTGGCAATAACATATCAAGCACCTTATTGTTAGCACTTAGGGTACCAGAAGCTCAAAACAAGAGTCAATGGCAGAATATGGGCATTTACGCAAACAACATACTTAACTCTGTTGCTCCACCCACAACTGCATTTCTTTACAAATGTGGTACCATTTAAGAAGAGATAAACAGCTTTTACCAAAGCATGAGTTATTGCCGTAAAGCATTGTTACAACACAAACACAATGTTCTTCATGCTTGGTGTGCATATGTATAAGAGTTGAGTGCAATATTTTAAAGGGAGACAATTTGAAATTAAATTCAGATTTACATTGTCTTTGTAAGATAACTTTCTGTTTTCTCTCTGTCATTATTCATGAAAGAGACTTGAGTTCAATGTCAAATGTTCATCTTGATTATTTCTTCTCTGTTCTAGCTTATTTCTGGTACAGTGTTTGCAGTGTTAGCCCTTCCATGTGGTGTATCTCCTGTCTGTCAGGCTTCTAACCTTTATTTGTATATAAGTAAATAGTTTGACAATCTTAGACCAACTAGAAAGTAAACATTAAGATTGCACAAGAAACAAACGAGGAGACAGGCCATATTTTTTCTGACGCCAAAGAGTTGCTTTAGCGTGTCCATTGAGTTATTGTTTGGCCATGACTCTGGGAACCAGAGGTCATCCAGTTATTCATGTGCATTCAATAACTTAGATTGAAAAGTTAATTTATTTCAGTCATTCAAGTGAAAAAGAAAAAGTCACATTATTTATGTTCAATACTCACTGAGTATTGAGTAGATTTTTTTATCTGTTCATTTTTATGATCATGTCTTTATGGCTAAAGTAACCAAACTTCAGTTTCTCATCCTATCTCCCCCAAACTCTTGAACAAACGTTACATTAAAATCCTTTCAAGGTTGCTGTTATCCCTGTTGCTTGTGTACCTTTTTCTATCACACTTTTTCCTTCCTCTCACCTTTCCTTTAATATTATTTAAAAGCAGCCATCTGTGAATAGCCAGCTTCAATAACAATGACCTTTTCTGGCTTACCTTTCTTATGGAGGGTGTCAGTGGATAACTGTCAAGTCAGCAGTCTTCCTTATGGTTGTGTAGGCCTTAACACAATAATTTTTGCCTTATGCACTATTCCATATTTCTGAGAAACTGAATTTCAGGTTTTAATTAGCTGCAACTCATTATCATCAAAATGAACAGAAATAAACACTTGAAACATACCACGCTGGGTTTAACAAATCTATTTATAAAAGTGCTTCACTTTTTGAATTGAACTGCCAAAATAAATGAACTTTTTAATAAGATTTAAACTGTCATGACACATTATACGTGGAGAGTGAACAAAGGCATGACTTCGAATTGGGAATTCTATCGCCTTCACTATTTGTTGTTACTTGAATTTACGATTAAATGCCATTTATTTAATGGTATAAAATATAATGTTTCATCTAAAGTTAAATGTTTCACTGGACCAAGCTATGAGTCAGTGATGTTGTTCCAGTCAATCCAGAACCACAGCTCACCTCATACAATACATATGGTATTCATATATGTGTGAATGTGTGTTTGGATGTCTGTGCCCATCTGAAATACGTATTATTAATATTGTTTTCTGGTAGCTTATGTCCAAGTCTCTCCTTGTTAAGAAAGTGCATCAAGTTCAGTCTCAGAGTACAGTTAATGGAGTCACTAACACATCAAAGATAAACTGTCAGAGGATCAATGGATGATGTCAAAATTCTAGTTTAATCAACACATCTTTGTATGCAAATACCCTTCAATTTTCAGACTTAACTGTTATTACCATGTTGTTCCACAGCTATGGTGGAACTCTGGTCCTCTGTGTTCAGTATGGAGTGTGGATGCTAGAAGAAAAAAGGGAAAATAGCCTTTCCTTCTTTCTTTTTGTGTTTTTTTTTTTTTTTTTTTTTTTTTTTTTTTCTTTTTTTTTTTCTGCCTGTCATGCTTTTTATTAGGTTTTCGACCTGCTTCTGTGTTGTTTGTTGCAGTCTGCAGTATTCGTACCTGGTACAATCCACACACTCAAACAGTTGGAGGGACTCCTTTGTATTTCCACAAACCATCCTCTGTCCTGGATTCAAAACTCATCAGTGGGGTGCAGTATTTTTCTCATTGTAGCCAATTTTCTTGTACAGTTTTATGCAAATTTCACATGGATGTTTATGACTTTATCTGCTGCCACAAAATTTAGAAATTCTGTAGATAGAGATTACTGTGCAATGGAAAATAAAAAGTGACAAATGTATTTGCTGTCATTTTCATTCATTTTTTTTGTGGGGTTTTTGGCTCGAAAGCAGAAATAGGATTTTTATCTCGTGCCTGGCTGTTTTATAGTTCTTTACATTTAATGTGAGGCGATCTCCCATGGGGGTTGCACAGTGCTGTTTTATGACTTCTTGTCGTTGTCGGAGCCTGTGGGCCTGAAAAGAGGAACAACTGGTATAATTGTAGTTTTCGCATGATTCATTTCACAAAAGTCAACCACTGGTTTAACTGCAGTTTAATTGACTGTACTTAAACATTACTTATAGCTTTATATATTTTTAAAATTCTTTTACCCACCAGAATATTTTTCTAAAGTTATTCCCTTCATAAATTCCTCAAATGTTTTAAATATATTCTCTCTTTAAGATTAGCAGAAAGGGTGAAACCAGTCACGGTAAAACAGTCTAAATACAGAGCTTGTTGTTATTTTCTGCTTCAAATCACAAAAACCATAGACACGCTTGACTTGAGTAAGGTCAGTGAGATAGTTTAATGGCCTGTCAAAGCAGGCCATTAAATTATCTGTGTACAGTTACACAAGTACAGTACCTTACAAAAGTGCTTATACCATTTGAATTTTTTTGCCACATTAAAACCATACATTTTAATGTATTGGCATTTTATGTGATAAAATGACACAAGTAACCCATAACGGAGAAGTGAAAGGATTTTTTTTCTAAAAATTACAAATAATATATTATTAGATATTTTTTATCCAGCCCTTTCTTTATCCAGCTCCTAACTTAACCATCTTTTGCTGCAATTACAGCCACAACAACTTTGCACACCCTGTGACTGATTCTTTTTGCCTACTTTGCTATGTCAACGAGCTCATGCTCCGTTTGACTAGAAGGAGAATTTCTTCAATTCTGCAAGCATCATTTTTCAAGTCATGCCACAGATTTTTTCCCTTGGATTTAGGTCTGAATTTTAACTTGGTGTTTCTAACACTTGAATATTGTTTGATCTGAGCCACTTCTTTGTAGCTCTGGCTGTACATTTACAGTCATTGTCCTGCTGGAAGGTAAACCTTTTTTTCAGTTTTCCAGTTTTCTTCCAATATTATGTATGCATCTTCCTCCATCACTGTCTCCATTAACTCTAACCAGTTTCCCTGTCCTTGCTGAAGAAAAGCATGTCTAAATCACAGTGCTGCTGCCACCACCCTGTTTCACCATGGCGATGGTATGTTCAGGGGGATGCCTTTAATGAATTTTACATGTAGTTTAAGTTTAATTTTGTTCTCGTTTGACCATAGCACCTCTTTTTACATGTTCCAGTTGTCCCCTGCATGGCTTGGTGTAAGATCTTAGCTGGCTGTCATTTGTGTCTCAGTCAGTTGTCTCTGTCAGTTCTGTTCTTGCAGAGTGCATAAATAACTTTTCCAGTTGACAGTCTTTGCAGCTTTTTTAGAGTTACCATGGGCCTCCAAACAGCTTCTCTGAATAAAGCTCTCTATTCCTTGCATGTCTTTTTTGTCCATAGTCTTTTTTCTGATGGATTTAGCAGTGCTCTGATATGTTCAAAGCTTGAGATATCGCTTCATATACTTTATTCTTCTCCACAACTTTATATCCGATCTGTCTGTTTTCCTTGTTTTTCATGATGCTGTTTGTTCGCTAATGTTCTCTAACAAACCACTGAAGCCTTCATAGAACAGCTGAATTCATACTGAGGTTAAGTTACGAACAGGCAGAGTCTAGTGTGGTGAATATAAATGCACACCACACTCTTCATATTGTGTTTTTAATCTTAAAAACAATGCATATTTTGTTTTTCCCCTCTTTATTTAATTTATGGAGCATCACAAGGCACTGTAGCTGTTGGTAGTAGTTGGAGGCATTCCTTCTGTCTTCATCAAGAAATTTTACCATCTCTTCTTGTAAGAATAATTAAAAAGAAGAAGCAATAGTACAGCTTTCCCATCTTGAAACTTTATAGGACTTAAAAGAAATACTAACATTATGAAATATGTTTGACATAAATTTTCATCTATGCCTTTTATGCACAATTTTTTTTTTAAATCCATCCTTACTAACTGCGAAAATCATACACAAATTAAAACTAAAATGGATACAATAATAAAAGTCTGCCTTATAAAATAAATCGAGTTAAAGACTGAAAAAAAAAAAAAAAAAAAAAAAAAAAACCTGGCTAAAATTATAACGAACAAATATTCTTTTACATGTACCACCAGATAATGGATGGATGGATGGCTCTCTCCACTAGAGGGCAGCAAATACACATGGATGAATGTAGTCTGAATTGACCTAGAACCCTTATTAACCTAAGATTTATTATAAACACCTTCAGCTAACCCATATTTAAAACATTCATGTGAGTATTTAAAGAAATGTAGGAATCCTCCTCCAAAGAGGTATAGCTCTAGGTCTGAGATCCTTTTTACAGTCAGTAGCATCTTTATGTATAGCTGACATCTACATTTTTGACTCTCAGTAGAAATAGAAAAGGATTAATTGGATTATTTAATCTTCTGTAATCCTATGTATATTTAATATTGTAGAATTATTCTTTAATAGCTGTATTTTATGGAGGCTTAAAACAATATCAAAGAATACAAAAATAACTGTCCAAAATATTATGGATATTACATTTCCTTTGCATAGAAAATGTACTACATTTTGGTTGATTTTGCTCAGTATGTTTGTGGAGAGTGGAGGGAGAAAACATACTGTCATCACCAGTCTCAATGCTGCGGTGCCTTCCAGCACTGGAACTGGTGATCTGCAATTATTGTCAAACCCATTGAACTTTTCAGTTTTTCTCATGTTACAATCACAAACATGGCAGTATATTTGGATTTTATTATAGGCCAATACAAAGTTCCACAAAACTGTGGCTTCATATTTCATGAATATATTTCATTTAAATATATGTTAATATTTTCTCCAAAATTATGAATAATCTGAAAACGTTTGAGGTGCATTTGTAGTCAACGCCCCAAATTAAAAATGTTTGCCCATTCCAACAATAAATATATGATCTAAATATATGATCTAACCATTCTCTTGTAGCTCTGGGTTAGGATAATGTTTTGGGTTGTTCTTTAGCCTTTTACAGATTTTCTTTTCACAATTGCCCAGTGTTTAGCTCCTTTCATTTTCTCACCAACTCTGCACATTTGCTGTGTTCACCAGTTTTTTCCTTATGTCTCAGGATGTACCAAACTGTACTGTACTGGGGGTTTTTTTTCTGTTTTTGCAGCTTAATGATGGCTTGCTTTTCATCTACTTGAGAGCACTCCTTTGACCTCATGTTGTCTGTTCACAGCAATATCTTTCAAAAGCAAGCACCACACCTCAAATCAACTCCAGGACTTTTATCTGCTTAATTTATAATGACATAAAGAAGGAATTCCCCAACACTGGTCCATTAAATAGCCTTATAGTCAATTGTCCAGTTACTTTTGGTCTCTTTTAAAAAGAAGATTTTGCATGTTATGGAGCTAAAACTCCTAAACCTTTCGACCAACTTGAATGTGGAAACCCTAAAATGGAAGCTGAGAGTCTGCACATTATGTACATTACCATTATATAATTGATTGGAATATATTTCAGTAAATAGGCAGAACCCCCCACCCCCCCCCCAAAAAAAAGAAAAAAAAAAAATATGCCAGTGTCCACATATGCATGGACCCAACTGTAGTGTGGTCTAGAAATCGTAAACACATGAATAAACCAACACAAAACCTTCATTAGAAATATAGATATTGTTTGGTAGCTGGAGGGATAAAGGAGGCTGTGATTGAATGGTGCCTTCTCTGTGCTTGGCTGATCGTCAATCAGACTAAAAGCAGACATAAAACAGTTGAAATACTGGTTGAATCAAAGCTAAGGGAAAGAAGGACAGAATAGGAAATTATATCAATAAAATAAATATTTTATACTCAGAGATACATAAATACATCCAGCCTAGAAGCAGCAAAGTGATACTCAAATGCATATAATCAGATGAAGCAGAGTAATCGTTTTATTTAGGCAAGTGCAGGGTTTTTTCATCTGAGATAAGCTTGTGTGAATGTGGGAGGTTGAAGGGTAAATTAAGGTGAGAGTGGTACACCGCAGACACAAAGGGAGTGAAATCAGTTCAGTGGAGGAAAAAAAGCATGTTGTTTTGTGCAATTTGGCTGAAACCATAAAGAGAAGGTCACTGGGCAGAAGTGTTTGTTGATGCATACTGTTTGAACTACTGACAGACTGAGAAATAGGGTTAGGCAATCCACAGCCTGGCATGGTGCACAGCAAATGACACGTCAGTGAGACATTGTTGCCGTGGTGACTGGAAACATGAATGACCTAAGCCATGTCCGCACCACAGGAATCAGTGTGACTCCAGTAAGGGATTAAGTTGGTAGCAAGCATGCAGAAAGGCACCTTTTCTGGGGGTGGGGGCACTGCAGGCAGAGTTTGCTACTACTCATTGCAGAAGCAGGTGACTGGTAGAGCTGTGAAAGAAAATCTGCGTGTGACAGTTCACTAGCAAACTAAAGCAAGGCTGCAGTCCAACTAGTTGCACTGATGCACCTTACCTTTCAGTTAGGTCCACTGCCAAAGCATTTAGAATCCAGACAAGGGATGGGCAATAAATTATTAACAATATATATCACAATAGACACGTGATCAATATCAATAGAAAATACGTAATAGAATGTTCAATAATTTCATAGAATTCTGATCAAGAACTGCACTGAATTCTGGGTGATGTAGGCAGAGGAAAGGCATTAGGCGCTCAACCTCTCATGGCTAGCTAAGTAAGGTGAGTAGTATCAACTTACTCACTGTTGCGCTAGCAACAACCTGCTGAGTAACTTGCAACAGTTTCAGGGTTCGTCATTGTACCTCATAACTGCTTAAAAATGAAAAATAGCGGCGTATAGTGAAGGGAAAAAATGAGTGCAATAACTCGAGAGGAAACTGGATAATAACCTAACTTAGCTTTTTTTTTTCTTTCTGCTGGTGGTACAGAAAGAAAAAGACCAATGTATTTCAAAATGTGGTCTGAAGACCGGTCTTGGGACCACAACAGGACTTGAGCACCATGAAACTAGTGTCAAATAATCCCCAGTAATAAAGCAACAGCCTAAAAAAAAAAAAAAAACCCTCCTGAATACACTCAATGCAAATATCTACTTCATTGGCAAAAATGAAAACATGGATATCTTTGTACTCAAGTTTTCAAGTGCTTGAACTGCAAATCAGAAATATTATTTTTTTTCCCTCTTTCAGCATATAAATATTCCATAGAAGTCCTTACCTAACTTGACTAAAGAACTGGTTTCTCACGATTTTCAATGGCTAATATTCTCACTCCCTGTAGCAGGTAGCTGTGCTGCAGTCCTAACATCAGCTTGTACATTGGAAAACGGTACTAAAAAGAGGAGAATTGGTCAAGTTTTTATTTCCTTTCTCTATAATAGCATTACAACTAATGTTTTTGCCATAATCTCTTTGCTAATTAGAAACGTAATGTTCTTTGATGCTAAGTTATTATATTACTAATTTAATAATACATTATTTAATATATCATTCAGCCATAACAGCCCAGTAACCACATTTCAGAGCTAATGGTTTTTGTGTTTCAGACTGATTTTATGCTCAGGCAAGCCCAAATTATTAACACGCCTGGCAGATTTGGTTTAAAGTGATCCTTTAATTTTACCAAACTTTGTCTTCTGACTGGAAGTGACATTCATGTATTGGAGATGAACAGACAGAGTCCTGACTTGAATAAGAAAAATAATCCGTGGGGGGGGGGAACAGATTAAGATTATAGCAAGCGGCCCTTTCAACCTCAAAGACCTGAATCTCAAGATAAATCTTCAAAGGAAAGATGTAAAAAAGAACCTGGTCAGCAATTATGGAAAGGGTTTTATTGCCGCAATACCTATTAAGATTTTTCCACTGATTTTTGAGAATGATAAAAATGTCAACATTCCAATTTTTTAATAAAAAAAAAAAATATGTTTTTCTTTCTTTAAAACTAATACATCTTTTACATTGTTTTCAGACGATATATGTCTCGTGTCCTGTCAGAAACAAACTTTAAATAAAAATAATGTTTAATATCAATCTTCCAGGGGTATGAATAATTTTAGGCGTAGCCGTATTTCATAAGAGCAGAAAAAATTTGTTGTTTTATTTGAAGTGGCAAGAACAAGAACAAAATTTGTTGTGGCAAGAACATTTCATATTTAAAAGAAACCACAGTAATTCTCACAGTAATTTTGGGACACCACATAAGAAAACCCTGTAAGAACCCCCAAAGTAAAGAATATTTTTTTGTTTTACAGTCTTCATGCTGAATACATCCCCTAAATAGGTTACATATACATTTAAAGGTGAGTGGGTGCATTCCTCTATAGGCGGAAATGGAAAAAAGTCAGAGACAACCTGTCAGAGCGATCCAAGATTATTACATCATTATTTCCTGACAAGAAAGTGAGCATTGATTAAATATAAACTAAGAGAGATTACCTCATAACTAATACACAGCCTGATATTGATCATATTTTGGAGATTATCTTAGCACCCGAAAAAAAAAAAAAACAATGTTAAGTTTATGTCAGTCACATAGCCAAAGTGTGTGGGGGTTCCAATCAGTGGGTATGACTGTGACATGCGGGAGAAGTCTCAGTTGATGTGTCATTTAATTTGGTGTGCAAGCCACGCCTACTCGTGGCATCGATTACCTCCCACAGGTAACAAAAAGTGAGCAGCCAGTGCTCACAGAGCTTAATGAGTCATTATCACCTTCCAGCTGTGGCTGATTGTTATGTCACAACATGAGAACTGTCAGCTGAAACAATAGACAGCGTACAAAAGGCCCTTCACAAAGTAATTCAAAAGTTTGGAAAACAAAAAAAAGTTCCAGTTAGGAAGGTGTTAAAACTTGAAGCAGAAGTGGCGGTTTGCGTGTGAATGCCCTTCGCCTTAGTGTTTGTCTATTTTTTTCCCCCGGTTGTACAGCCACAATGGTGGTCCACACAGCCTGCACACCTTTTGTCATTGCAGACATTTAGATGTGAAATTGAACTGGAGTACCAAGTGTATTAACAATACCTGCTTTACACTTTTGCACTAGTGCATTTTGGTTATCTGTAAGGCATGAATAAAAGTTTTAGCATGAAGACATTATAAGAATATGAAAACTAATAATTGCATATGGAAATACTATCTCAACCAATACCATATTGGTTGAGATATAAGTCAATAAATTTATATAAATGGTTATTTAGTCACACTTTTTCTAATTTCAGATTTTATTTAACTTCAAATGAAAAATACCCACCATACTTCAAGCTATGCAAGCTCTGTGTTTTGGAAGCAAGTTGAACATGATTTTTTATGGTTTATTTACTTCTACTCTGCCTCTCAAAAGCATTCCCTTAAACATTTTCTCAATTTGTAACAATTTGTTCTGGTCACCTGAGACAAAAGTCAAACTTTCTGGCCTCCGTGCAAAACGCTGTGTGTATCAGGAAACTAACAACACACATCACCCGAAACAAGAGATGTAGAACACAGACATGGGTGTGGCTGAATCTCTGACCTTGTAACTTCAAAACGACTTTAAGTCGGTGGTTATTTTCCCAGTGAAAAGAACCTAAAGGCGAAGACTCGGTGTTTGAGTTGTGTCTCCTTTCTCCTTCAATTATAGACAAAAAGTAAAGTATCCCAAAACAGGGTGGTTTTAGACTCTCCACATGGACGCATGAAATAGACTGCATGTGGACTGCATACCAAAACGAAACGCTCTGCCTACATGAGTTCAAAATTGCTGTTTTATTTGGTTTCAAAATACCGCAGCACAAATTGACACAAATTGAGATTGTGTGAATGGGTAATTACAGAAAAAACTGAATGTCTAGTTAATGTCGAGCAGAGTTGCTCCAAAGACATATTGGCGATGTCTTATCTAAAAGATTTGTATGCCTCTTAGCTTTTCTGCTTTAATACTATGACACATATAGACACAACATGAGCAATTGCTCTGTATTCTGGATTAAAATAAAATATTTCTTTCTTGAAACTGCAGTTGTCATTATTCCAATTAAGAACAATTTGCTGCAATCCTCTGCTGATCCTCTTTATGTCAAAACAGTTTTTTTTTTCCTGGTGTACAAGGAGTGATTTGGATGCATTTATCCTGCTGAGCTCATGTGCTTCACTGCATATACTCAGTCTTCAAATGTTTTGTCATTGGGGGCTTGTTATGCAAGGATAAATGTTGTATGTCTGTAAATACTTAAATATTTTACTCATCCAAATATTAAATACTGTCTGGGATAGAATGTCTTTGCTCTTTTTGGAGAGGGATGATTTGAATATGCAAGGCATGCTGTGTGCCAGCACAAAGGGAATGAATCTTTCATGGCTGGTTTGAAAGCAGCTGAACCTTGGGAAGGGTGAGTGGCAGATAGTTTCACCTAGTGACAGTTTAATCGGTCGTTAATCCTCAAATACATTCAGGAAAGCTTGCCTTTTCTTTTTCCTTTTGTCATCCTCTCTCCTTGTAATTACTCTCTTCCAACAGTTATGGCTGAATGTAGGGAAGGTTTTTACATAACTCATATTCACAAGCTTTAAAATCTTCAACTAGTTTCCTTCAAAACTAATGTACACTGAGCTGAGGCATGCTCAGTGAGCACACCATCTGGCAGACACTTTCATGCAACCTGGTTACCATAACAAATTAATTAAGGATGTTCCCTGTCTGCCATAATGTGTTTGATCATACCAGGAGTTCTAATCTAGAGGTTGCATCACATCAATGATTAACAGGAACATCCAGGTAGCTGTTCAGAAGTCTTGTGTGGCGACAAAAACTCATCTTTATGGATCATGATAGTTTTTGTTACTGCACTGCAACAATTACTGTATAGGCTGCAGATTTTATGAAAGTCTTTAATCTGTGGTGCTTGGGATAACCAAAATCAAAAGATCTACCCTAGTTAATGCAATATCTTAACATTTAAGCCAACCAAATATGTTCCAAAAGAAAGTACCTGTAATCTTGCAGTGGTTGGAATTTTATAAGAATTTAGTAACTATCTACAGCTTTTAAAGGAAATAGCTAACTGTCCTCAAATCTTTGATTTTGGGTTATTTGATCCCCTAAAGGAAACAGGTTACTATATTTTATTTGAATTTTGGATATTTTAAAATCAATAAACCTGCTACGCCTGGGTGCCCTTTAATGAAAAAGTGACAAAGCCACAAACATAACCAGCTGGGAGTGAACCCATTCATTGTCTGAAACTTTGCGGCGAAGGACAGGCTGTTCCAAATCGAGATGGTAATGTAATGTTTGAGGCTTCCAGTGGCCTTTTCTGTTTGGAAAACAGCAATTAGGGAAGCCAAAGCTTTTCTTTGGTAACACAGCAGAAGCATCATGCTTACTTGGCTGTTTACTGCTTGCTTGGCTTTTGTGGTGATGGACGTATTTCAGAAGTGAATGGTCTTTAGTCAGAAAAACAAACAAACTAGAAAGTCAACTACAGTCATA